>CM060915.1:126460400-128912900 GCA_030737875.1 Allium sativum
AAAGAAAATAAAAATAAAAATAAAAATGAATGTAATGCAGACTCCCCCCACACTAGAACTAAACAATGTCCACACTGTAATTTTTTTCTGAATGTGAAAGATAGAAACCAAAGATGGATTAAGTGCAAAATGATTTGTAAAATAAAATGCAATTTAGCAACTATATGCGTATGAAAATCATATGCAGAATGAAATCTATGATGATGATGTGTGTTATGTGAAAATTGAGATTTCCTTTTCCCTCCATGCTTGCCTCTATCGAAAATGATGTATGATGACTTCGTATATGATTTTTGAGGTACAAGAGGCATGTCAATAACTTCTGAATTCAAAATCTTCCCTTTGCAAATTTGGTTGTGACAGTGATTTATATCATTCAGATGAAAATTACCATAATCCCATAAATTTGAGTGTCTAACCACAATTTCTTCTGATGATATGGAATTGCGATTATGTTTGAGACGTTCCATATATTCATCCTCGTCATTTAAAAGTTCAAGTTCGTCTTCAAACAGTTCTTCAAAAGATATATTTAGCATGTCTATTGAGATAGGAGAATCATAATGGTTTTCATTCACCGTTCAAATGTAGAAAATCCAAACTTAATATTGATACAAGTAGCTTTTATTACAAAATAAATAACGTACTTAAGTATATCTTATTAATTAATAATCTCGATTTGAAGGGGGAAGAGGGTCTTATGGCCGTTCACGTATAGTATAAATACTAAGGGATACGACCAATGTTTTACAGGTAGTATGCAACCTCTTTTGCTAGAAGTTCAATAAATTGAACTAATATATATCCGCCATCAAACCGTTGAGAGAATCAATTTCATAAAATACACTCTTATAGTTAAATATTTTGAAATATCTAATCGGGTTCTAGTGTTGAAAAAACGAGAGTGATGATTTCAGTTATGAAAATTTCAGCCAATCACAACAACCAGACAATAATAATCATAGAAATTACAAAAAAATATTGTACAAGCAAGCCGCTGTCCCTGTAGAAATTTTTACAAGCGATTTCTATATATTTCTTTGTAGCAGAACACCTGTAGAGTATAGAAAATTTTACAATGGGGTATGACAGTCTATCGAGGGAAGTTGAGTAGCTGTAGCGATTGAAATCCCAATGTTTGCAATTTGTTCACCTCTGAATTCCTTGATTGATTTCTTGAACTCTATTCTTCCTTTGACGATTGACCTTGATTTTTTTTTCTTTTTTTCTTTGTAGAAAAGAAAAGAAAATGAAACAAACGAAAACTAGAAATAATAGAAAAGGAGAGGGAAAAAAGAAAAAAAAAACTAACAAACTGACTCAACTAAAAGAAAAAAAAGAGGCAAACTACTCAGCTAAAAATAAATAAAAATTAATCCTATAAAAATAAAACTCACTCTTTTTTTTCTCTTTTTTTTAAACTAACAAAATGACTAGCCTAAAAGAAATATAAAACAAGCATAAACAAACTCAGCAAGAGAAAAAAAAGAAAATGAAAAACAAATCTAAACACAAAGAACCAGGAGACCAAACCGGACTCGACCAAACTGGACTCAACAAAACTTGAAACCCAGCTACAATCAAATCTCACTCTTTCAAAGTCACGTTCGAATTATTTTTCTCCCTGAACAGTCTCCCTTCAAATTAAACAGATAACCCTCCCAAGCTATTATTCCTCACAAAGAAAAAAAACTTGTTCAGAAAACAATTTCCGCACAAAAATCAAATCAATTTTTTCTTCTTCTTTCGAATCGAAGATAACCGCTCAAATCGAGTTCAAGTCGAGTTTTAGATTGCTAATCGGGTTTCGGATGTATGGTAAAATGATTCGTTGGCTTACGAACCGAAGACTTGTTGGCTTACGAACCGAAGACTTGTTGGCTTGTGAATCGAATTCCTGAAGCTATTCGAGGAGAAGGGTTTCGAACTGTTGACTAGAGCTTTGAGTGGAGGGGTGTGATTTCGGTTTGCAGTTGAATGTTGTTGCAATTTGATGGTGCGTGCTGTGTTTACGCGGTTCTCGATTTGTGAAGATGTGGTGAGATCAGTGGACTGAAAGATGGTTTGCGGTTTTTGAGGAGGCTTCGGTGTTGGAGTATTCAACGGGTTGGGTGAGTTTTGGAGTATGGACAGTGCGATGGGTGGATGGGGTTTACAGCGTTATGTGTGGGTGGTTTTATGGAGACAGCGGTGACGGAGGCTTTGCTTGAGTATTGGTCTGCGGTTGGTATGAGGATGGCTGTTCAACAGAACTTGTTTGTGGAGATTGTTTGTGCGAAGTGGGGTTTGGGTTGTTCACGTGAAGAAGATGAAGTCGATATTGGTGGCTTTGTGAAATTTTTGTGATGAATTTTGGCAATGGTATGGCTTGAAGGGGAGTTTGTTTGTAAGTGCGTGACGGTTTGTAGGTGGCGTTGAAGGACTGGTAGAGTACGGTGTATGAATTACAGATGCTGTTTGGTGAACGATTTGTGAAGTTATGGCGATCTATGGTGTACTGAATGGTTTGTTGATGGGTGCTTGGTCAAGACAGAGGTTTTGGTCAAAGAGGGCGTGAGTTATGGATGTGTTGAGAGGTTATGTCAGGGAATGGTGGAAGGGGATCGCTTGTGGATGATGAAAGGTGGATGCGGATTTCTGTGAACAGGAGGTGCTAGTGTGGGGCTGTTGTATGATTGTGTAATGAAGAGGATGTGATGGTCTTGTGACAGAGAAATTCAACGCAAGAAGAAGAGGTTTATGCTGTAGATGCAGAAGAAAAAAAAAAAAGAAAAAATTTGGAAAGAAATAAAGAAATTGCAAAAGTGGGAAAGAAATTAAAACAGAGAATTAAGTACAAGCCAGAGAAGGAAAATTGCAAAAAGAAAATCTGTTTTTTTTTTAAATGTAAAGAAATTAATTGTAAACGATGTAAAAGAAGAAAGGAAAGATTATGTACTGAAAAGAGGAAAGAAGATGGAAAGGAAAGAAATCAAAGAAAATTTGGCAAATTTTTTTCCTCTTGTGTAGAAGATTACAGCATCAATAATCAATACTAAATCAGCTAAACAAGATTTTTTTTTTCTATATACAAGAAAACAGAAAGATAAATAAATAAAATAAAAACTAACACGAATCAGAAATTAGATAAATAATAAAATTTAATCGTTACCTCCCCGACAACGGCGCCAAAAACTTGATCGACGCTAGAAAAGCGCGATATTGTAATAAATTTTGCAAGCGCACAGATCGTGTAATTTGCAGGTCGAACACAGGAAGGATAAATTAAATCAGATTATTTATATAATTTCTTGGGCGAGTTAGACAAAATTTGGGGGTTGATTTTGAAAACAATAAAAATTGAAACTGCGATCCGATTTAGAACAAATCTAATTGAACCGACGATCAAATCACAATTATCAATTGGAAATTAAAATGCAAAACAAAAATAAAATGCAGAAATTAAAATTGCAGGAAAAGAAGAACAACAAAAAGTAAATTAGGATTGTCGTTGAAACTAATCAAACGACTAATCACTAATAAAAAAATGTAAAATACAATTGGTGTTCTTCCAAAACTAATTGTGAAGACAACACCGATTGCTAAGAAAAAGAAAAATGCAGAAAAATAAAAGAGAACTAGAAACTTTATTAATGGAGACGAAGAGAAAATAGGATGGTGGCTACAATGATATTACAAGGGTATTTATAGGAGATAAAAAAACCCTAACCCCAATTACAAATGGGCCTAGCCATTACATCACTAATTAGTTTACAATGAGAATCTCAGATGGGCCTTAGTTAAATCTATTAAATTTTTGGCCTTTCTTCTTTTCCTCTTGGTTCTTTGACAAGTCTCCCTTGATTTGAGATGTGCATGGCCTTTTTATCAGTCATTTTCTTGTCCAACAGCAACTAGATGTGAGATCTCCATCTACAATTCTTCAAAATGTAAATATATAGCAATTTGATCTCCATTTCTCTACTTTTCTGGTTGCATGCGGGCTTGGTTGGAATATCTGTAAACGTAACAAAACAATACCCAAGTAGTATTTATTTATATATAAAAGATAAGATATAAGAGCATAAAATAAACACATTTGTATGTCAATCATGGGGTTTCAAACAACAACCATTAATCTAAATAAATCATTGGTAAATAAAATTTAACCAACTTTTCACTGTCCAAATTATAAATGAACACTTATAATTCAATTCCAATCCCTACATCAATATTAACATTATTTTTAATATGGTGGTCATCACAACATCACAAGTAATCACACAATACAGCCAATTTAAATCGTCCATGGTTTGTGGACGGGAAAAGTGATCTAACATGCACCGTATACAGTTTATAGTGATTGAACTGATAAAAATCTAAACTGGTAATTCTATATATTTTTCAGTGTTGAAATTAAATAATTAACTGTGTAAAATTTTCTAGTGAGGATTTCTTACCTTTGGTTTCCACTCCGTCAATTTTTAGCGGACGGTGGTTTTTGGATTTGCTCCAGTACGCAGTGTTCTTCACCGTGATCTCTACGCAATCTGTTTCACACAGTTTGTATTATAAATCATATTTTTAATGTTTTTCTGTATATATGGTAAAAATCGTACTTTTCTTTACGTTATGGTTATATAAAAATCATATTTTTATATTTCTATTGTAAAAACAATGCAATTTTATATTTTATAAACAATGTCATTATATATTTTATAAACAATGTCTCTGTATTTACAAAATAATGTTTTTCTTTGATTTACAAAACGATGTTCTTTTTGATTAACAAAACGATGTTGATTTTCATTTTTAAAACTAATTCTATTCTTATTTTTGAAAACAATGTTCCTTTTTACTTTTAAAACAAAGTTCCTTTTATTTTATAAAAACAAAGTTCTTTTTATTTTATAAAAACAAAGTTCCTTTTATTTTATAAAACAAAGTAAATTTTATATTTGAAACAATGTTATATTTTTATCTTTAAAAAACAATGTTCTATTTCTATCCTGAGAAACAATTCTATTTTTATTTAGAAAAACAATTCTATTTTTAACCTTTAATTACATACTTATAACAATAATTAAATCAGTCAAGTTAATAACCATCGTTGATCTTCAAATCGGAAGGCCACGGCTTTGTCATCTTCACGCTCCAAGTCCTCACGCTTCTGTGCCTTTGAATCCAATAGCTCGCAAGAAAGAAGAGCCACCACACGCAAATCCACCTGACCAGACCTCGATCTGAACCCCCACCTCGAAGCGCCTTTGTGTCGCCCAACATCACCAGCAACCATGTTGGGTTCGATCCCCTCCTGCGCATCAAAACATCGTTCGAACGCTGCCCACTTGAGCATGAAAATCGAAATATCCAGGCAATGGAACCTCACCAAACTGTATGGAATGAAGGAGCTTTCGATCCACTATAATTTTGCTTTTATAAAATTGATTTAATTTGAATCCGTTCAGAAGAAATTCGGGGAAGAAAGATCGAATGAAATGAGCCATTCATTCGATACAGGCGGCTGGTTTCTGATTTAGAGATTAGGGTTAGGTACGGAATACATCGTATTTATACTGTATTTGTAGAGTATTTTATTTTATTTAATTAATTCAAGAAAATAACTTGTTAAATCATCTGAACTCCAAACGAGACCCAACGAGTGTCGCCCCTAGCCAAATACCCCCGTCCCGGACACAATGGAACATGTTTCGTAACCCATTTCGGCTGTTACGATAAGTTTTCTCAAAATTAAAATATAAATCAATATATATTGAATTTAAACGTACATTTCAATTTACTGAGGCCACATACTAACTCTAAAAATTCCCAAAAAATTATTTCTAGCTATGTTTTGACGATACGGTCCCAACAAAACTATTTTCGTCGAATATCGAGAACGTTTGAAAAATGGCCTTTTTCAAGTCGATTAAATTTGACTGAAATGGACAAAACACGTTTTCTTTTACCACGCTCACATATTAATTCTAAAAATATGAAATTTGGAATCTAGCAATAACTTAACATTCCAAATCCAACAAAAGTGGTTTCATCGAAAACGGAGGTCGTTTGCAAAAGGGCTATTTTTAAGGGCCATATATTATATTAAAATATATATAAATTCTACAGCGACTTTTCTGAATTTTAAACTGGACATAACTTTTAATTTATAAAACAAAATTCAGTTTCTTAACTTCGTTAGAAAGATATTGTTAATCAGATTCAAATATTTCTTGTTTTGTCCAATTCTGATTTAAAATGAATTATGTACAGTCAATTGAAATTAGAAATCGAATTTTCAAACTGCCGCGCCCTTTCAGGCTCGGTTTATAATTAAAATAATTTTATTCGTTCTAACTTCGATTTAAATAAATTTTTAGTCGTTATTATTTTAAATAAATTATTTTAAATATCTAAAATCCATTAAATTTGCTAAAATAAAATTTTTAAATTGGTTCTGAAATTCCGGGTTGTTACAGTCTCCCCCACTTAAAATCATTTTGTCCTCGAAAAGGAACGAAGCTAAAAGTTGTTTAACTAACCAACTCAATTTTCAATTCTATTCAGTTTTCAATTTAATTAAATATTAAATTCGATTTTGCTAAATTTATCATTCTGTTATGTATTGGTTAAATTAATTATTATTCCAATAATTTAATTAGTTGAACTAATAATCAAACAACACAACCAACAATCAATTAGGTGATTAACTTATAAAATATATACAACTTTTATATATAGATAAAATTCATATTTTCAGTGCAGATCACAGCAATTAACCGTAACTAAGTTTTGGTTCTCACACCAGTCAATTGGAAATATATAGATATCCCACCTTCGATACTCGAACATAAATACTGATGATGAGGCCTCAATCATCAGAATCATCTCTGGGCGACTATAGTGTGATTCTATATCTATCCAGTATATTAAAACTTTGAATATCCATTAATTACTCGTATATTCAAAACCATTAAATACTCGATTGCCCGAATTAAAATAAAATAATATACTCAAATACGTATTTTAAGATAAACCTTTCAAAACTAAATTCATTTTATTATTATTTATTTTTAAAATAACACTCTTCACACTCGTTCTAGGACGCTACTGATCCTATCTCTAACGAGTTATTCTCATTGTATATTACTAATCCAATCTCTGATGAATTCTTTTGTTCGGTTCTAAAGTGTGTTGTTCTCGAGTTCTATAAACCAAAGCTCTGATACTAAATGAAACAACCCAAACTTGCCCTTACGGGAAAGCCCGGATTGAATTGAAAACAGGACAAGTCAGAACACAAACAGAAGAACATTTTATTGCTTATTACGACAATTACATCAGAGTACAAGAATAAAGCAGAGTATAAATTAATACTACACATTGGAAATACAATACCGGAGTTTATATTATATTTAAATAGCAGCGGAAAAATAATACAAAACACAACTGAAAGAAATACACGGATACAGAGCTTCTGAATATCGCTTTAGCTGTATGCCAGGATCATGTGAATATGATATCTGCAAAAACCAAAATTACTAGCTGCCCATGTGGAAAATATGGGCACCCAGAGTTTAGGTTAAAATAATAAATTCCAGGTCAGTCATGGGACTGGTGTGAGAACTAAAACAGTTATTCATTTTTAATTTAAAAGTGAGGATACATGGGACCACGCCATATAACACATAAGGAGTTTACTCCTCATAAATCTTAGTTTTAGAATAAAAAAATGCAATGCTTTTTAAAAAATGAAGCTATTATAAGACTCTGGTCCCATCACACAATGAACGCAGTCGGAGGATAGAGTTTTCTCTTATAATAGCCAAAAATGCTTGATACGCGAAATTTCATCTTTTATTATTACTATAAGTGAAGAAATCAACTTCGAATATAAATGTATCAATCATAGGCGGCATGGGTACCATATATCATGTCGTCATACTAGTTCTACAATCAAAACCGAAATATCGTACTAGAAGTTGGATTTCCATCTATGAACCAAGGCAAGGCGCAATCCTTCCGTTTCGAGACACTCTATGTAATGACCTAGATTTCTGTCGAGTTAATTTTAAATGTTTAATATGGATTTAAATATTGAGTTGATAATATAAATGGAATTTTTATATTAAGTTATCGATTTAATAATCGATTTCGATTTAATATCGAATATATTAAATTATCGTAATATGAAGTTAATTCAATTCGAAGTTAAAACTAAACTGAAATCAGTTCATACGATCAATACAAATTCTGTTAGAATTAGAATAATAATATTTACTTCCTTATCAAAAAATTTAATGTTTTGAAATTTAATTGATATTGGTTTAAATTAATATCTCCTTCAGTTGATAAAATTTAACTTCGTAGCTCATTCCAGTGTGTCCGGAATGGTAGTATTACCCTAAGAATGTCAGTTGTTGGGTTCAGAAAGGAGTTAGGTATCACGAAGTAATTCAAAATTTAGGATACCGATTTTTAACGAAAAAAAATTTAAAATAAAAATAAATCCTTTTTGTTGGGTGGACCGGAACAGAACAACAATGAAAGCCTAGTCTCCTCTTTCTAAACCGCAAACTTTCTTTGGCCCTGGTGTATCCACGTTCATAACTAACGCGGGCTATCTCCTCCCACTCAACAGAAAAAAGGAAATCAAAACATTTTGCCTTAAAAAGCTCAGGTGAAAGCCGAGTTCCTCTTCCAAATATAAATGTTCGCTCCTCTGTAAACTAAAAGCTTCTGAAACAAATAAAATGGCCGAGCTTTTCAAATCAAAATCGAAGTCAACAAATTCCTGTAACTTGCAAAAACGTATTCGTATAGTATCCGACTCCGACCCTGAACCTCGCGAGTGGTTCGAATGAGTTATGGTAGGGTTCTGGGTTTGAATTCAGTGCTGGAGGCATCGCGTAAGGGGATCTCGGCTTTGTGAACAGTGCGATGGGACATAGGGGTCACGACAGCTGAAGTTAGGGTTCGGTGGATCAAAATTCAGGCGACGGAGTTTACTGATGTCGAGACTGTAATAAAGGTGAACTGGAAGGTCACGTTTTCCTTGTAGCTGATGTTTTTGGGAATCGCGATAGGAAGTTCGGGGATTTTGGTGCTGGCAGTCATCGATTTGAGAGAGGATTACTGCGTTGGACTCTTGGCATCATGGAGGGACTCACGTTGTACAGAAGAGTTTCTCGAGGGTTTTTGACTGTCGTGGAAGGGTGCGATGACTGTAAGGTGTCGGAGGGTGAGAAGGCGCACATCTGGGGAGGTCGGTATTCAAACAGACATGGACATATGACATAGTGGTGATGAGCGGTGCCTTGAAAACTTGATGGTCACGTTGGGATTGGAGAGGTTGCGACGAGGAGATGAGTTGCGTGTTAGGCTTATAGTGATGTCGAGACATGAATGCTGAGGAGAAGTACCATTGGCAAGATCGAAATGGGGTGGTGTTGCTTGGTTGATCGGATTGTTGTGGTGTAGAGTGGCAAGTTTTGGTCTGATGGTGATCAGTAGCTTGCATCGGCCGATGGAAATAGTTAGGAAGACTGTAGTGTTTTGGTCGAGCAAAGCGAGGTATATGTTTTTACCAGAATTTAAAAACATAGAATAATTTAATTATTTATTTCTAGTTTAATTAATGAATAATTGTTTAATCGATAATTTAAAATAAATAATTTTAGGTACTAAATACGACTAGAGTAAATGGGTAACCAAGACGACATGGAAATTTACGGAATATTCAGCAAACGAAAATATCAGTGAGTAAATCTCACTCACCTTTTATTAAGAATTATTTTTGTTAGTTAAAAATAATTGTTGTTGCTTGTTTGGTTGCGTTAAAATATTACCGTGGCATGTTTAAAATATATATATAGTTATTTAGGCTTGACTATTATAATATATATTGGTTTGGTGGATGGATTGTTCCCACAGTCTCATTAGCGGATGCCCGCGGTACCATAGCGGATGATTTCCCTATGCACCCCACAAATAGATATTAGTGGATGACCTTCATACCGCGATGTCCTACCTCGAAGCAGGATGGGTATTATTTATGTTGACTAATATATTTGGATGCAGGAAAACATGTTGGAGGGATCCAACTGGATTCCTCAAAAATATATTATCTGTTTGTTTATTTGTTTGCATATATACTGTCATATATGATGTGTTAGAAAACCTGAAATAAATAATTGGTTGTTTGGTGTTTAAATATCACTGGGCCTAAATGTTCATAATTAAAAATATCATGAAAAGGAATTTTTCAGATTTAAAAAGGAAATTCTATTTTTCTAAAATAGAAATTTGAAATTCGAATAAAATAGAAATATTAACTTGTTTTAAAGAATAAAAACAAGTAGTTCATTTATAAATGAAGTTTATAAATAAAGTGAAATGAATTATCATTGGATAATTCAGAAAATAGAAATACAAGTGTGACTTTGGGAAGGGAAATATATTTTCCAAAGAAGAAATATGTTATTTGAAAGCGAGACTTGTTTAATAATGATGTTTGTAAATAGAAAGGTGAAAAATTACCATTTGGATAATTTAAACATTTAAATTCAAAAGTGAATTTAAAGTGAGAACTTAGAATCGGTTTAAATAATATACGATTAACTTTATTCCGATATTTAGAATATAAATGAAGTTGAATAAATCCTTAGGATTTATGTTTGAATTCGACTATGTTGGATTTATAAAAATAAATTATTCCCAAATATAATTAACCAAGTTAAAGGATAAATAGATAATCGAGTTTGGAATCGAGTTGACTTTGAATAAGTAAATTAAACTTGTGAATTCATATTCGAATCGAATATGAAACCGGAGTTAGAAAATAGAATTTGATTAGTTTATAAGTAAGTTAAAATATATTTGAACATGTTATATTCAAATATGAAAGTGAAATAAGCAAAAGAGTTATTTAACGAATTTATTAACGAGTTGAGTTAAAACAAGTGTATTAATTTGAAATGAATTAGAAATGTATGGATATACATGAGACAGATTTGGAATGAAGTGTTAGAGGAGATATAAATAGAATGCTCGACAAAAAGGTATGTATTTAATTTGAATATGAGATTTCATGTGCCGTATCGGCAAGCCGCTTGGCTTTTTGATTTTCTTTTTGAATAGAGAGGCCTGTGTGGTGGTTTGGGGATTTTCCCGATGCTCCCAATACAAAGGAGGTTATGGCAGATTTTTCCAGAAATTTAAGGAGTTAGAATATTTTTAAGAAAATCTTGATAACTAGAAATCAATGTATCGATATATATAGAAGTCGATAAGGAAACGAACTTAAAAATAGAATAGTATAAATAAAAAGGAAATCTTTATAAAGAAAATAAAGTTAGTTGAATAAGAGTTAAGCAAATAGAGTTAAAGAAATAGAGTTAAGCAAAATTAGAAACTGACTAAAGATAAGTTAAGTTGAATAGTTTTCTGAGTATCGATCTGATGTTGGTTTCGGCCTTCGGGATTGATACTTAGAGAATTGTTCTCTTACTAGTTTACAATTAGGGACTAGTAGTGTGGAATGGTAGTGATGCGTGAATAAGAGTTGGAAATGTTTTCCAGTATTAATAACATATATTTTCTAAATATAGAGAATAAGAAAATGTGAACACGCACACACACACACACACATATATATGATTGATCGATAGAATTTCCATTTGGAAATAAGATCGTTGTGTGTACACTGACATTTTCAATTTGATAGTTAAATCACCGACTATCAAAGTTTGTGACCATCGTTGTTAATATGGAGAGACCGGTTGGATTATTATTCGAGAACCACTCCGTATTGGCAGTAGCGTTGCGAACCAGATTATATGAAGTTAATCGAAGACGGAGTAAAGTACAATGGCTTTTTCTATTAATGGAAATTGTGCCTTCGGTTTCGTTTAGTCCTAGAACGAACGTATATGGATGATTGTCTGACATAATATTTCTAATAATAGCATTTTGGATTGTACAAATATATATGGTGGCAATGGATTTATTCCCTTAGCATAATATTCAGAATATATTTGTGTAAACCCAATTAATGATTAACATATCTGATAATGTGGCATTCAAAGTAATTGTGTTATCAATGAGAGGTTAGTAATCGTAGCCTCAGACCTCAACAGCAGGGAAATGACAAAAATCGGGCATGCAGCATGGCTATGTGGGTAGCTCCCATTAGGGTGTATTATCACCTACCTAGAGATTCATTTAATTCCTTATTCTATTCGACGCTGTCCCATTCGGGAAACGGTTGCTGATCCCAACCGTTGGTGATATACATTCGATACACTCAAGATAAATGAGTGGTCGGTCATGTGTGGCCGGGTTACAAGATGTTCTTGTTGAACCCAGTGTATTCTCCTCTAGAGATACACTATCGGAAGGTGGTTCCATACCTTGTCATAGTTGGAAATCAAATCCCCAATAAGTGCTCGCGGTTTTGATTGTATATTATATATGTGGCACGTAAGATGCAAGCGTACCACTAAGATTATATTTATTTGATTTAGACACTATTATGATATCAAAGAGTTTTGATATAAAGACCTTTTGGATTCTCACAAGGGAAAAGCCCGTTCCGTGTTATACGGCGTGGTCTTATGAGATATCGTTTATTTCCTCAAGTTGTTTTAAACTGTTTACTCATACCAGTCCCATGACTGACCCGGAGTTTATTTTGTTTTGTTTTACCTAAACTCTTGGATGCCCAAATTTGTACAGGCAGTCAAGTAGTTCAGGATTTTACAGATTTATCTAAAGGAGCTTGGAGCAGAAGGCTTCAACGTTAGTTATCTAGTGTTATTAACACTGTATTGTAAGTGTTGTACTCTGATGATAATGTTATGTATATACAGTCAAATTTTGTATTTCAAAAGCCGTTGTATATTATATTTTATTCCGCTGCGATGTGAGATTCTGTGTTGTGTTTTCTGTTCTTCTTCTTCTATTCTAATTTTTCTTTCTTTCTATTTCTCATCCTCTAACTTCTTTCTATTAATGATTCGTATTTCTGTGCAATTTGGGTTGAACGTGTGGTGTATTTAGTCAACTCAGATAGTGCGGATTTGCGGGACGTTAAACTCTAGTCCGTGCCTCAGGCTTCAGCTGCAACTGTACCTAGGTAACATGCAGGGCCGGTCCACACTAAGTGCAATGGTGAATTCATAATTCCTAAGCATGCGTTTCCCCACCCTATGGGGCGTAAATGAGCCAAATGACTCCATCGGCTCCTGCAGTAGCCGGATCGTAAATGAGCCAAATGACTCCATCGGCTCCCGCAGTAGCCAGATATATCTGAGGAGCCCTCTATCCATTAAGTAATAATAAGCAACATCCACATGAGTAAAGTGCCAGGGCTGGTAAGTCGCTGACACCCCTCCTAGCTAGAAAGAAACGCAATGCCCTCCCTGTTGTCCTCTCCCGTTTCTAGTTCATACAGGGGTGTGAAGCTCGTGAAGTAATGTTACACAAAGCTATGCTAATTAAAGCTGTGCTCTGATCATCAACCACAAGGCTATGCTTTTCAACAAAAGCCTTGATCATTTGCATCTTAGCATGCCACATTGTCAATCCATACCACACCATTGATTTATGCCAATATATAAACGGGTGTTAAGTAAGAGAATAAATTCTCTACCACCAAACAGATATATATTTAGCAGAGATCAACGAATACAACATAAAGGAATACAACGTCAGACATGCCATCCATTTACAAGTCCGTTCTGGGTCTGAACGAAACTGGAGGCACCTTATACCTCGCATATCCGGTCGATCTCCAAGTACGTTTGGATGATCACCACTTTTTCCATCATTTTGGGTGTACGGTCCAATCAAGATATCAGTAATCACCCAAATGACGTGAAGATCTCCGGTCTTCAACCACCATCTTCATCTTCGACTCTTAATCGTCGCAGAAATTATTCAGAATGGGTTAAACCCGGTCTTTCTGAATAACTCACGCATTTTATAATCAAGTGCTATAAAAACACATCAAACACCTCATTCCAATTTAGAATATTCTTTTAATAAGATATTCACATTTTTATATTTTATCAAAGATAAATCTTTTTGAATTTATTCTTTAATCTTCCATTAAATATGGAATCTACACGGAAATCATAACAATATATAATCGATATAAATTTCTATATCAGACTAATAATATAAATGGAATAACGGTAAGGCCTTTTAAATTCCATATATAGTAATAGTCTTCATTCACAGAAGCTCATCTCGATTATTACCAAATTGAATTCCATTCAATTCCAATTTAATATACTAAATTGGAAAACTTCACTTTGGAAAATTTCCATTTAAATCTTAATAAAATATTTATAAATTCCAAATTATATTTTCATTGTCAATTGGGTTAAAGAACAAATGTCGTTTAAAAACACAGTTCACGATAAACCCAATTCACATTTTATTTTATTCTAGTTACCAAATATAATTGGAAACTCTAATAATCTTCATTAAAGGATTTATCATTTCCCAATTTATATTTACTATTTGATTCCAAATAAATATTATTTGGAAAACTTCATTAAATCTTGTTAAAAAGATTTATCCTTTTCTAATCGGGGTTTAAGAACAATGTAATTAAAGACACCGTTCGCGACAACCCAAAATCCAATTTATTTTATTCAATTCCAATTTATTATTAATTAATTGGATTTTTATTCTAGTTAATAACTAGTTCATTTCGATAAAAAATATATTTCTATCTTTTCAAATATGGATTTTTTCATCCAAAAACTTTCTAAATCATTTATTATGATTTTACATAATTTTTCCATATTTTTAATAATTTTATTAAGGCCTTTACAGTCGGTTTCCAATAACGATCACCGAACTGCATCCATAGCGACTTTTTTCAAATTTGATTTGGACATATTTCCAAATCCAACCATTAGATTTCAAATCTCTTATATTCATTGGAAATCACTTTTCGATACGAACCCAACGGTTCCGGTTTTAGGAGAATCCGATGGTCGGATCTCCCGTTATGTCAAATCGAATTTAATAGTCTAAATTCGCGAACGGTCGCTGCGCGACGCTTTCTATTCAGGCCAATATATATATATATATATATATATATATATATATATCTTCGATTTCCATTTAAAACGTATTTTATAAAATATTTATAAAATCGTTTTAAAACGATTCCAACTTCATTTTCAAATTTAAATCAAAACTGAATATTCTATATTTTTATCATATTAAAATGATAATATTTTCAAAATATTAGGTTTGAAATTACTTTGCTTCGATATTCATTATAAAATGAATAAAATCGATCGATAAGCGTTTGCTACTTAACTCGGCTTCATATTTTTATATTTTTGTGTCCATCCAAAATCGGTCATCAAAATAAAAGTTCTATTCCTCACTGAATATTATTTTAAAATATTTGTTATTCTAAAATAGTCTTTATTTTTAAAGATTCTTTATTCTAGATGTGCTTCTTTATAAAATGTTCTTCTGCATTAAAATGTATATTTACATTAAAATGTAATATTTCATTAAAAATGATTCTTTTATATAAAATGTTATTTTATACAAAATGTACTTTTACATAAAATGATCTTTACATTACAAATGATCTTTTCATTAAAAATGATCTTTACATTAGAAATGATCTTTTCATTAGAAATGATCTTTACATTAGAAATGATCTTTTTTACATAAAAATGTTCATTACATAAAATATTTACTACATAAAATGTTTCATTACGTTAAAATATTTCATTACATTAAAATATTTCATTTCATTAAAACATTTCATTTACATTAAAATGTTTCATCGCATTAAAAATGTTATTTCACATTAGAATATTTCATTACATTAAAAAAAATGTTATTTTACATTAAGGTATTTCATTAACATAAAAATGATTCTTTTAACATAAACATTATTTATAAAACATTATTTATAAAATATTATATATAAAATATGTTTATAAAACATATTGATAAAACATTATTCAATTCTGAATTGGAATGCGACTCAATCAATTACCCTATAACTTCACTTATATGGATTTCATACATTGCCTGTATTCAATAACAGTGATTAATAATCATCAAACAGTTTATTCACATCCAAAGTGACACTTATAACTGTGTGAGTGTTAAAATAAATAAACGACGCTCATCACAGTCTGTCGATCAATTGATTAACATATAATTGAATTCAGGGGAGATGTGAATAAATTATCATCCCCAGACCCGTGTGGGGTTTCAAACAACAACGGTTAATCTAAATAAATCATTGGTAAATAAATTTAACCAACTTTTCACTGTCCAAATTATAAATGAATATTTATAATTCAGTTCCAATCACTACATCAATATTAACATTATTTTTAATATGGTGGTCATCACAACATCACAAGTAATCACACAATACAGTCAATTCAAACCGTCCATGGTTTGTGGATGGGAAAAGTGATCTAATATGCACCGTATACAGTTTATACTGATTGAATTGATAAAAATCTAACTGGCAATTCTATATATTTTTCAGTTATGAAAATAAATAAACAATTGTGTAAAATTTTCTAGTGAGGAGTTCTCACATTTGGTTTCCACTCCGTCAATTTTTAGCGGACGATGGTTTTTGGATTTGCTCCAGTACGCAGTGTTCTTCACCGTGATCTCTACGCAATCTGTTTCACACAGTTTGTATTAAAAATCATATTTTTAATGTTATTCTGCATATATGGTAAGAATCGTACTTTTATTTACGTTATGATTATATAAAAATCATATTTTTATATTTCTATTTCTATTGTAAAAACAATGCAATTTTATATTTTATAAACAATGTCATTATATATTTTATAAACAATGTCTCTGTATTTATAAAACAATGTTTTTCTTTGATTTACAAAAAGATGTTCTTTTTTATTAACAAAACGATGTTGATTTTCATTTTTAAAACTAATTCTATTCTTATTTTTGAAAACAATGTTCCTTTTTACTTTTAAAACAAAGTTCCTTTTAATTTATAAAAAGAAAGTTCCTTTTATTTTATAAAACAAAGTAAATTTTATATTTGAAACAATGTTCTATTTTTGTCTTTAAAATACAATGTTCTATTTTTATCCTGAAAAATAATTCTACTTTTATTTAGAAAAACAATTCTATTTTTAACCTTTAATTACATACTTATAACAATAATTAAATTAGTCAAGTTAATAACCATCGTTGATCTTCAAATCGGAAGTTCACGGCTTTGTCATCTTCATGCTTCAAGTCCTCACGCTTTTGTGCCTTTGAACCCAACAGCTCGCAAGAAAGAACAGCCACTGCACGAAAATCCACCTGACTAGACCTCGATCTGAACCCCCACCTCGAAGGGCCTTTGCGTCGCCCAACATCACTAGCAACCATGCTGGGTTCGATCCCCTCCTGCGCATAAAAACAGTATTCGAACACTACCCACTTGAGCACGGAAATCGAAATATCCGGGCAATGGAACCTCATCAAAACCGTATGGAATGAAGGAGCTTTCGATCCACTATAATTTTGCTTTCATAAAATTGATTTAATTTGAATCCGTTCAGCAAAGATTCGGGGTAGAAAGGTCGAATGAAATGAGCCATTCATTCGATACAGGCGGCTGGTTTCTGATTTAGAGATTAGGGTTGGGTATGGAATACAGCGTATTTATACTGTATTTGTAGTGTATTTTATTTTGTTTAATTAATTAACTCAAGAAAATAACTTGTTAAATCATCCGAACTCCAAACGAGACCCAAGAGTGTCACCCCCAGCCAAATACCCATGTCCCGGACATAATGGAACATGTTTCGTAACCCAATTCGGCTGTTACGATAAGTTTTTCTCAAAATTAAAATACAAATCAATATATATTGAATTTAAACGTACATTTCAATTTACTGAGGCCACATACTAACTCTAAAAATTCCAAAAAAATTATTTCTAGCTATGTTTTGACGATACGGTCCTAACAAAACCAATTTCGTTGAATTTCGAGACCGTTTGAAAATGGCTATTTTCAGGTCGATTAAATTTGATTGAAATTGACAAAACACGTTTTCTTTTGCCACGCTCACATATTAATTCTAAAAATTATGAAATTTGAAATCTGGCAATAATTTAACATTCCGAATCCATCAAAAGTGGTTTCGTCGAAAATGGAGGTTGTTTGCAAAATGGCTATTTTTAAGGGCCATATATTATATTAAAATATATATAAATTCTACAGCGACTTTCTGAATTTTAAACTGGACATAACTTTTAATTTATAAAAAAAAATTCAGTTTCTTAACTTCGTTTGAAAGATATTGTTAATCAGATTCAAATATTTCTTGTTTTGTCCAATTCTGATTTAAAATGAATTCTGTACAGTCAATTGAAATTAGAAATCGAATTTTCAAACTGCTGCGCCATTTCAGGCTCGATTTATAATTAAAATAAATTTATTCGTTCTAACTTCGATTTAAATAAATTTTTAGTCGTTATTATTTAAAATAAATTATTTTAAATATCCAAAATCCATTAAATTTGCTAAAATAAAAAATTTAAATTGGTTCTGAAATTCCGGGTTGTTACATTTATAAAACGGAAGAACTACTTAAATCACTGACTCATGACCAGAGATATATTGTGGTTCTATCGTGGTTAAAATCTACGGATTTGCAAGGACTACTCGCTATTGATCTATAGGGTGATTCCTAGGATGTGGTAGGAGGGTGCCTTCGGTTCATCCTGTTCCTGGATGACTTGTATGGACGAATGTCTGACAGAGTATTTCCAAAGGGATCGCGTACGTTGTTCTCTTCAAACGTGCCAAGTTGATGGCATAGATGGGAAACTTCTTTAGCTTAACAACTAGAGTATTTTTGTGGAAATCAATTAGTGATTTCTGGAGGATCTGACAATGTGGCATTCAAAGTGAATGGAGATATACTGTTCTAAACAATAAGCGTAACCTCTAGCCTCATCAACTGGGAAATGGCACAAAATCGGGTAGGTACATGGCTATGTGGGTCGCACCCATTAAAAGGGTATATCATTATCTGATCTGGAGAAATCAAATGCCTTCGGTTGTCCCTTTTTATTTTTATATGTATGCTACCAGTTCGGTTGGCTGGCCCCCAACCGTGGTAATGATATATTCGGTACTCTCAAGAGAAATGAGGGGCCGGTCATGTGTGAGCCGGGTTGCAAGACGTTCTGTTGAACCCCAATGTATTCATCTCCGGAGGTACATTGTCGGAAGGTGGTCCCATACCTTGCTAGGAAAATCCATTCTCCAATAAGAGCCCGCGGTTTTGATTGTATACTATTTATGTAGAGCGTGAGATGCAAGCGTTCTGCTAGATTTATATTTATTTGTACTTTGATATACATTATTATAATATCAGAAAAGATATTGATTTCAAAACTGTTTTGGGTTATAGTAAGGTAAAAACCGTCCGTGTTTATGTGTGGGCTGGTCTTACTATTATCCTTTTATTTCAAAAAGGATTTTTCAAAATTTAACAAGTAGTTTGTTCTGTGAATTTATCACTGAAAGTATTCCAGACTGATCCGGGTGAATTTTGCTTTGCTTCAAATGTGCTCGGGTCAAACCGAGTATATTTACAGGTTAGGTTTTCGCTTGGAGTCCAGGAGCTAGAAGCAGGAGGCTTCATCGTTAGTTATATAAAGGGTATTTCCGCTGTGACAGATATATGTTGTACTCTGATGATTGGTATGTATATACAGTTTTCTTTTGTATAAAGAGATTTGATATATTATATTTTATTCGTTCCGCTGTGAGAATCTGTTGTCTTCTTCTTTTTCTTCTATTATAATATTTCTTTCTTTCTTTTCTCATCCTCTAAATTCTTTCTAATAACTTTCTGGATGTTCGGTACTCAAGATTGGGACACGGGATGTGATTGAGTCCAAAATTCGTGCGTCGAAATTTTCCGTTTCGTTGCAAGAGATCTTAACAAATACTAAGTCGCCAACGAAGAATTTCAAATCTCTTTGCCTCTTATCAGCATAACTCTTCTGCCTATCTTGGGCAGCCTTCGTTCATTGTTGAATAACCTTGATCTTGTCCGAAGTTTCTCTTATTACATCTTGTCCAAGCACAAATTTCTCATCGGTTTCCAGCCAACATGATGGTGAGTTGCACGGTCTTCCGTACAAAGCTTCAAATGGAGCCATACCAATACTGGACTAATAACTATTATTATAAGCGAACTCCACTGGATGCAAATGGTCATCCCATGACCCTCCAAATTCCAATATGCAAGCTCTCAAGAGATCTTCTAATACTCGATTCACCCTCTCCGTTTGACCGTCGGTTTGAGAATGATACGTGGTACTGAGATATAATTCTGACTCTAAAGCCTCTTGTAAGCTCTTCCTAAACCCACTAGTAAATAACGGATCTCAGTCACTCACAATACTTTTAGGTACTCCATGAAATTTCACTACCCACTTCATATACAGTTCCGCTAACTTAGCTGCCGTTCTATCTGTAACAACCCGAAAATCTGGGCCAGTTTAAAATTTTTATTTTGGCCATTTTAGCGAATTTTGATTATTTAAAATGAATTATTTTAAATAATATCGACGAGAAATTTATTTTCAATAGCATTGGAACGTATATATTATATACGTCGTCGTTAGAATATATAATAATTATATATAATTATAAATAGAATTGAAAATGGCGCGGTAGTTCGATAATTCGATTTCAAACTTCAATTGAATGTACCGGGTGCAAAACAATCCGGATTTTAGTGAAACCAAAAATATTAGGATCTAATTGGTAATATCTTTCCAGCGAATCCGAATAATCAAAATTTGATAACGGGAATCAAAAGATATGTCCAGTTGAAAATTCTGAATAGTCGCTATGGAATTCAGGCCCTTAAAAATGGAAATTTTGCAAACGACCTCGGATTTCGGCAAAACCAGTTTTGTTGGGTCCGGAATGTCAAGTTATTGCTAGATTCCAAATTTCATAATTTTTCGAATCAATATGTGAGCGTGGCAAAGGAAAACGCGTTTGACCCGTTTCAGTTGATTTTAATCGACTGGAAAATGGCCATTTTTCTAACGGTCTCAGAATTCGACGAAATTAGTTTTGTTAGGACCGTATCGTCAATACGAAGCTAGAAAATATTTTTCTGGAATTTTTCGAGTTAGTATGTGACCCCGGTAATTTGAAATGTACGTTTAAAATTCAATATAGTGATTTAAATGTAAATTTAACGGAAACTGATTGGAACGATCGAATCAGCTTGCGGTACATATCCCATTGTGTTCGGAATGGGGGTGAAACGCTATGGACGACAGGCGGCGGGCCTCGTTTAGAGGTCGTATGTAAAAGTCAACTTTTAGAAATTAAATAATATAAAATAAAATAAAAAATAAAAATATCCCTTCTCCCCCTTTTTTATTCGTTCTGGCCCCCCCATTCATTCTGAAAATCGAAAACGAAAAAAAAAAAGAGCAAGGCGATCGACGGAAGGGGGAAACCCTTGCCGCCCACCACCGCCGCTGCCTCGAAGAGCCCCCCCAGGCGCCAGGGCCATCGCGACTTTCTCCCCCCCTTCCTATCGCGACCTCCCCCAAAACCCCACCGCGACCCCTCCCTACCACCTGACGCGAGCGCCCCAGCGACCCCCACCCTCTGTTTCACCTCCCTCCGTTAAAAGCAATGCCACTCGAAAACCCTAGCTTCTAGGCCGCTGCGCCATCGATGGAGAAGCCCCTCGCCACCGCATCGAGGACCAGCTGCGCCGGACCTCCTTCCTCTCCACCAATCCGACGTCAGCAGGGAAGACCCCCTCCGCCCAATACAGTAAGTTCTATAACTGTTTTTTTTTTTAAATTCTATTTTTAGTTACTTAAAGTTATTGATTTTTATTAAGCCAAAACTGAGTTTTCTAAAGTACAAAAACTGATTTTTAAAGGCAAGAAAAAGGAGTGATTTTTGATTAGTAATTAGGTAAATTTTTCGGTTTTAAAAACAATGGAAAAGCCATGATCTTTGATATAGAATGGCTTGATTTTTAAAGATAGAAAGATTCGATTTTTAATAGTAAAGTTATGATTTTTATATTTTTAAAAGCATTAAAAATATAATCTTTACTATATAGAAGTAGTAAAAATATGATTCTTATATTTTTAAAAGAATTAAAAATATAATCTTTACTATATAGAAGTAGTAAAAATATGATTTTTATATTTTTAAAGAATTAAAATTATAATCTTGATATTGTAGAAAGATAAAAATATGATCTTTGCATAGTAGGAACTATAAAAATATGATAAGATGAAATCTATATTTTAGAAAGGCGAAGTCTATATTTATGGAAATGGGATTTTTATCTATATGATAGCATAGTAAAAAATGTGATTTTTATATATGGAATAGCAAAGTAAAAATGCGATTTTTATATATGGAATAGCAAAGTAAAAATTCGATTTTTATATATTGAATAACGAAGTAAAAATTCGATTTTTACATATGTAGAGGATCCGGGCAACGAAGATGACAAAGATGCGATAACGATGAAGATTTCTATCAATGAAGAGTCAAGATGATTGGATAGCTATCTGTGAGAATTTCTCACTCTTCAATTTCTTTTCTAGTTATATATATATATACTAGGATGCAGACGGTGCTTAGTAGCACCCGACACAATCGTCCACAGACCATGGACTTGTTTGTTTGGTTGCATAGATTAGTTATTTGATTTGATTTGAATTTGGTTGTTTGGTGATTTTGATTGATGTGTGAATGGCGTGGGCCTTCACTAGACCGGGGATAAGGCTAGGCCTCGTCCCGTTTCTAGTATCGTGCCGTTATGCCGCCGAAATTTTCTAAAATATGTTAGAAAAATAAAAATATCATTTTATAGAATAAATGAACTGAATAGAAATTCATATGTTAAAATAAAATGTTTTATCGTTAAAAATATAATTTTTAACGTGAATACGAATATAGTGAATGTAAATAAATAAATATTCATTTACAAACCGGACGGTTTGTTTATGTACACCTATTTGAATGACATTGATTGGGACGATAAATTTTACACATCGCCCAACTGCACAAATAAAATCTGTGTTTGATTGTTTGAAACCCCACACGGGTATTGGGATGAAATTTGAAGTTCACTCATCCTGATTGATTAAATATGTCGATCGATTGATTGACAGGCTGTTATAAGCGTTAGATATCTATATTTGATGCTTATACAGTGTAGTGCACTTTGGTTGATGGTTGATTATTTTGCAATGCTATTATATGTGTGTAATGTATGAAAATCCATATAATTAACATTATATGGTGATTGATTGAGCCTCATTCCAATTTAGAAAATAAAGAATAATATAAAATAAAGGTTCATGTGTTGACAGTACTCATCCATTGAGATTGGTCATGTGTTGAACGAAATATTTTAATAATAAAATTTACATCTTTATCAATATAAAATAAAAGTTCATGTGTTGACAGTACTCATCCATTGAGATTGGTCACGTGTTGAACGAAATATTTTAATAATAAAATTTACATCTTTATCAATATAAAATAAAAGTTCATGTGTTGACAGTACTCATCCATTGAGATTGGTCATGTGTTGAACGAAATATTTTGATAATAACAACTATTTTGAAAAAGAAATATTTGAAATAGAATATTTGAAAATAGAAATTTATGAAGCCGTGTTGATTAGATTGACGCCATTTTGACGTGAACGATATTTATATCGATTTTATTCATTTCGAAATGAATTGAATTGAAAACGATTTCGAATTGAATTGAAAACAATTTCGAATTGAATTGAATTGAAAACGATTTCGAAATGAATTGAATTGAAAACGATTTCGAAATGAATTGAATTGAAAACGATTTCGAAATGAATTGAATTGAAAACGATTTCGAAATGAATTGAATTGAAAACGATTTCGAAATGAATTGAATTGAAAACGATTTCGAAATGAATTGAATTGAAAACGATTTCGAAATGAATTGAATTGAAAACGATTTCGAAATGAATTGAATTGAAAACGATTTCGAAATGAATTGAATTGAAAACGATTTCGAAATGAATTGAAAACGATTTCGAAATGAATTGAAAACGAATTCAAATTGAATTGAAAGCAAATTGAAACGAATTCAAATTGAATTGAAATTTGAATTGAATAGAAATGAATTTTAAAACGAATTTATAAAGAAGAATTCAATTTTGATTTGAATTGAAATGGAAGTTGAAATTGCTTTTGAAACGAATTTTAAAACTATTTATATAATTCGTTTTAAATAGAAATCGACGAAATATATATTATATATATTATATATATATATAATATAATGGCCTGAATAGAACGCGCCGCGCCGCGGCAGTTCGTGAATTTCGACCATTTATTTCAAACGGACATTACGGGAGATCCGACCGTCGGATTCTCCTAAAACCGGAACCGTTGGGTTCGTATCGAAAAGAGCTTTCTAAGAATATTAGAAATTCAAAATCTAACGGTTGGATTTGGAGTTACGTCCAAATCAAATTTGAAAAAGGTCGCTGTAAGTGCAGTTCGATGGCCATTGATGGAAATCGACTGTACGGGCCTTGATAAAATTATTAAAAATAGTAATAATTTGTGTAAAATCATAAGAAATGATTTGTGAAGATTTGGGATGAAAAACTCCATATTTGAAAAGATAAAAATAGATTTTTATCTAAATGAACTAGTTTTGAACTAGAATTATAATTCTTTTTATTTTTAAATAAATAAATTGAATTCGAAAAGGGTTTTAAAAATAACCAAAATTTCCAATGATTGCATTGGAATGGATTTGAATCGAAATTGTCTTCGGAATATTTCGATGTTGAAATTCGTGGTTATACAGATGTTGTTATGGAAATTTGAAAGATATATATTTATATCGTTATTTCCAATACGACATTTGTTAATCGTAGAATTTGATATTGAATATAAGCCGATATATTTTCTATTCAGTGCCTTGTATTGAATATCAAATGTGATTTGGGTTTGTCGTGAATGGTGTCTTCATTAACACTGTTCTTGAACCCAGTTGAGAAAAGATTAAATCTTTTTATTTAGATTTAATGAAGTGTACCAATTAAATAATGTTTAATTGGAATTGAATTGATATTGATTTTTGGGTTTATCGTGAACAGTGTTTTAAATAACACTTGTTCTTTAACCCGATAATTAATGGAATGTGATTTTGGGTTTATCGTGAACCGTGTTTTAAATGACACTGATTCTTTAACCCAGTCGAAGATTAAAACTAAGTGGAGTTTTAATGAATCTTTAATTAGATTGAAATGATCGAGGATGGAGTATCACCAGTTTTGCTCCAGGCGATAGTTAAATCTTTAATTAGATTTGAACGTGAAATGGTAATTGAATTTACCGATAACACTGTAGTGTTAGATATGAAGTACTACCAGTTTTACTTCATGGGATGAATAGGTTGGGATTGGGAAATTAAAACAAATGATTACTTCGGTAAGGTTCGCTAATCCCGACTAGTTTTGAATTGATATTCAAAGATGGATTAAAGAATAAATATAAAGAATTTATCTTTGATAAAATTTATGGGAACCTTTCCCTATGAATGTGAAATTTAGAAACTAACTGTCGGTTAGCCAAGCAGAATGGTTTTCTGGATATTGATCTGATGTTGGTTTCGGCCTTCGGGGTCAATATTTGGGGAATTATTCTCTTGATTAATTTACGGTTAGTGACTAATGAATTGGAATGAGGCGTATGTTGTATTTGTGTAACACTTATTTAAAATATACGCGAGTTATTCGGAAAGACCGGGTTTATCCCATTCTGAATAACTGATACGACGATAAGTCGAAGATGAAGACGATGGTCGAAGACCGGAGGTCTTCACGTCGTTTGGGTAATTACTGATGATCTTGATTGGGCTGTACACCCAAGAAGATGGAAACAGTTAGTGATCATCCAGACGTACTTGGAGATCGATGGATATGTGGGGTACTAGGTGCCTCCGGTTTCGTTCAGACCCAGAACGGACTTGTAAATGGACTGTGTGTCTGACATTGGATTTTAGTCCGTGTGATTGATCTCTATTAAATATATATCTGTTTGGCGGCGGAGAATTTATTCTCTTGCTTAACGCCCTTCTCTGAGACGTACGAGCTCAGGGGTTACATATTGATGGATATCAATCGCATGGAGTGAATTGCCTGTGTGGCATGCTAAGATGCAAATGATCAAGGCTTCTGTTGAAAAGCAAAGTCTTGTGGTTGATGATCGAAGCACGGCCTTTGTGGCGTAGCTTTGTGTAACGTTGATTCGCGAGTATCACATCCGGTATGAACTAAAAACGGGAGACGGACCTCAGGGAGGACATGCGTTTCTTTCTATTTAGGAGTGGCGTCAGTGCTTGAACTGGCTGACGAGTTTGACTCATGTGGATGTTACTTATTATTACTTGCTGAAAAGCGAGGCGCCTCGTGATATCGGTTTCGGCCGATGCTTCTGGTCGGCTGACGGGCCAGGCTTACGCCCCAAAGGGCGGGGAAACGCAGTGTTCAGGCATAATAATCCACATCGGTGGACCGGTCCTGACGATCCATGGGGCAGTTGCGGCTGTTCCTGAGGCTCGGACTAGACAGTCTCGAATCGGTAGAGGATCTTGCCCCTAGCCTCGGTTCATACCATAAATGATAACCCAACTTCCAATACGACATTTGCGGTTTTGATTGTAAACTTATATATGGCGACATAGTGTTATGGGCCATTCATGCCGCCTATGATTGATACTTATGATTTGAAGTGTTTTATACACTATGCACTTATAATAGTATCAAATGATTTGTTTTAAACGTATCAAGCATTCTTTGGCTGTTATAAGGGAAAACCCTATCCTCGGCTGCGTTGCATTGTGTGATGGGACCTGGGTCTTATAACAGCTTCATTTTTCTTTATTTAGCATTGCGCTGTTGTTTTATGCACTGGTATTCTTGGGAGGAAAACCCGTTCCGTGTTATACGGCGTGGTCCCTTGATTTACCTGGAAAAAAAAAAGAATAATAACTGTTTTAGTTCTCACACCAGTCACATGACTGACCTGGAGTTTATTGTTTTAACCTAAACTCTGGGTGCCCTTATTTTGACACGGGCAGCTAGTAGTTTTGGTTTTTGCAGATTTATATTCGCAGGATCCTGGTTTACAGCTGGAACGATATCCGGAAAGCTTTGTATCCGTATATCTCTTCTAGTTGTGTATTGTATTATTTTCCGCTGCTATGTATTTAAATGTAATTTAAATCTCTGATATTTCTGTGTAATATTCATTCATACTCTGTATATTCTTGTATTCTGATGCATTGTTGTAATATACAATGAAATGTTCTTCTGTATGCGTTCTGATTTGTCCTGTTCTCAAAACGATAGGACGTTTCGAACGGTCTGGGTCGGTTTAGCGACCGGTTCAGACCGAGCGAAATTCCTTGCCGTCACACTATCCGACCTGACTGGTATGAACCTTGCACTTTTAGTCAATCGATCCACAATCGCCTAAATACTATCATAACCCGATCTAGTCCTTAGTAAACCATTAATGAAATCCATTGATACTTGTTCCCATTTCCATTCTGGAATTTCCAATGGTTGTAACAATCCACTGGGCTTCTTTTGCTCAGCTTTGAGCAGTTGGCAATTCATGCACTTAGCTATAAACTTCCCAACGTCTCTCTTCATCCCTTCCCAGTAGTAGGTCTGCTTCATGTCTCGATACATTTTGTTACCACCAGGATGTATAGTCAACTTTGAGTGATGACACTCTCTAAGTACTTCATCTCTCAATCCATTGACATTGGGTACAACTAGTCTCCCATTCTTTCGAATACATCCTTCTCGATCAAGCCCATACTTGTTCATCTCCTCATCAATATGCATCTCTAACTTGGAGATGATTTCCAATAGGTTAGGATCGTCCCTCTGGCTGGAGCCGATCCGCTCAATCAAAGTGGATTTGATCGTCAAACTTGCTAACATTTCTGGGTCCAATTCACATTTAGGTCTGAAATCATATCCTGCGATATATTCCAGTTGCTTCCATTCTAGAAACATAGCCCCTAAACTGGCATGTCTCCTACTCAGGGCATCAGCTACCGCATTGCCTTTCCCAGGCGTATATACGATATCAAAATCATATGAAGCCAAGAACTCTAACCATGTCTGCTGATGGAGATTTAAATCTTTCTGGAAGAAAAGGTACTTTAATGACTTATGATCGGTAAACAACTTAAACCTTTCTCCCAAGAGATAATGTCTCCACATCTTCAATGCGAACACGATCGCTGCCAATTCCAAATCATGGGTAGGATATCTATTCTCATGTGGTTTCAGTTGCCGACTAGCATAAGCTACAACCCTACCTCCTTGCATCAATACAACAGCTAGTCCGGTACCACAGGCATCCGTGTATACCGTCATCCCTTCATTCCCTTTTGGAATGACTAACACTGGCGCACACGCCAACTTTTCCTTTAGACTTTTAAATGTGTTTTCACACCTTTCATCCTAGATGAAAGCTTGATTCTTCCTGGTCAACTGAGTTAACGGTACTGCTATCTTGGAGAAGTCTGGGATAAACTTACGATAATATCCAGCTAAACCCAAGAAACTTCTTACGTCTGTTGCATTCTTGGGCGTAGACTAATCTTGCACCGTAGCTACTTTCGCAGGATCCACGACGATACCATTCTCTGAAATGACATGGCCCAAGAATATCACTTCCCTCCTCCAGAAGTGACACTTAGAAAATTTCGCTTTCAATTGGTGTTTTCTCAACTGATTGACATAGAAATGTGTTATTTTTATGCTCTTATATCTTATCTTTTGTATATAAATAAATATTACTTGGGTATTGTTTTGTTACTTTTACAGATATTCCAACCCAGCCCGCATGCAACCAGAAATGTAGAGAAATAGAGTTCAAATTGCTGTGTATTTGCATTTTGAAGAATTGTAGATGAAGATATCACATCTAGTTGCTGTTGGACAAGAAAAGGATTGATAACAAGGATTGGCACATCACAATTCAATAAAGAAATGTCAAGGAAGCAAGAGGAAAAGGAGAAAAGGCCCAAATTTTCTTTATTTATCTAAGGCCCATTTATGTTTCTCATTGTAAACTAATTAGTGGTGTAATGACCAGGCCCATTTACCATTAGGGTTAGGGTTAGGGTTTGGCTATCTACCCTATATATACCCTTGTAATAACCTTGTAGCCACCATCTCATCTCTTATTCCATTGTTCTAATAAAAGTTCTTCTTTCTCTTTTATTTTCTGCATTTTTTTTGTTTTCTTAGCAAATAGTGTTGTCTACACGATTAGATTCGATAGAACACTATTTGTATTTTGCACTTATTTGCATTAGTGATTTACCGTCTGATTAGATTCAGCGGAAATCCTAATTTTAATTCTTGTTTGTTATTTCAATTTCTGCAATTTCAATTTCTGCTTTTTATTATTTTCTTAGGTCAAATTGGATTTGATTAGATTCAAATCTAATTCATAGTTTCATTGCTTTTCCATTGAAATTGTGATTTGATCGTCGGTTCAGTTAGATCTGTTCTGAATCAAATTACAGTTTTAATTTTGTTTTGTTTTATTTTCAAAATCAACCTCCAAAGTTCGTCTAACACGCCCACGAAACATATAAATAATAAAATTTAACTTTCCACCCTGTGTTCGACCTGTATGCTACACACCTGTATGCTTGCAGAATTTATTACAAATGTCGCGCTTTTCTAATTCATAGACTAGCGTCGATCAAGTTTTTGGCGCCGTTGCCGGGGAGGCAACAGTTAAAATTTTATTATTTATTTAATTTCTGATTTGTGTTAGTTTTTACTTTATTTATTTTTCCTTTTTTGTTTTCATGTATATAGAAAAGAATCTTAATTGAATAGATTTGGTATTAATTAATGATACCGTAATCTCTCAAAAAAAAAAACTTGCTATTTCATTCTCTGAATTCTTTCCTTCAATTTCTTCCCTCTTTTGAATACATTAACTTCTTTCTATACAAGTCTATAAAAACAAAATTTACATTTTTTTTTAATTCTTCCTTCACACATCCTCTTTTACAACTTTGTGACAACAACAAAAATAAAAATAAAAATAATAATAATAATAATAATAAAATTCCTTTTTACAATTTCTTTCTGCTGTTTTTTTCCCTCATTCCCCCTGTTTTATTCTCTGCCACCAGCACCGTACCCCAACCCTCAACTGTCATCACCCAATTGCCACCGTCCATCCAACAGTTCTCACCACTTTTCCAATCAAACAAACAAACTCCGTCCACCACCCAAACTGAAATCATCTTCATCTCCAAACCATCAACAGTCAACCCCTTCAGCCAACAACTCTCATCACCCGTGTACCAATACCATCCCATACTACCCTGCACCGTCCATACTCCATACAGCATCCCATCTTCATCACAACTTCAAATTCCTCCACAAACCCCCACGTCCAGTCACAAGTCAGCAACCCCAATTCGAACATTTCCTTCAAACACCACAGTCCTTAACAACCACACTTCTGAAACCAGCAAAAATTTAATCTGCATCATCCATACTTCACCAAGTTTTTCACGCACAGACTTCCTGTCACCTACATCACAATACCCGTTCAAAAAATAACCAACTTACCCCTACGTCGCCAACATCCCAAACATCCCTCATACTCTACCGAATCCCAGATCTGACCATCAAGCCATCCACATCATCCAATCGAAACCGCGAGCAATCAAAACAGCAGACCCAAAAATCGAAGATCCCAATTGCTCGAATCCACATATTGATGCATCTGCCGGGAAATTGATTTATTTATTTTTCTGGAGTTCAAAAACACATCCGATTCGAACAAAAGAGAAATAAGAAGGGAAGGCGGCTTGTTTTTAGGGTATATGGGTTTGTTTTTCAGAAAGAGAGGGGCGTGTAAATTTGGTACAGTTTAGTATGTGTTTTTTTTTGTTTTTTTGTTTTTTGTTTTTGAGTTGAGTGCGACCTTTGGGTTGACTAAATTGAGTGCGTGAATTTGGTTCTTCTTACTCTTATTGGGGCGCGGAGCTTTTGGGAAGACGGTATTATTTTGTGTGAGCATTGAGCTCGCTTAGCAGGTGTTACTGTGTGCGTAACTTAAAGCTAATTTCTATTTGCTACTTGTATGAGGAGTTCTAATTTCCTTAGCTTTAGCTGAGTAGTTTCGCTTGTTGGGTCATTTTTTCTTTTTCTCTCTTTTTAAGCATTTTTTTCCTTTTTCGCTTGTTTTTATTTTTATTTGCTTTTTCATTCAAAAAAAAAAAATCAAAACAGGTGCCGCAGCGCAGTCAAGCAATTAATAGAAGGGGACAACAACAGAAAGCAGCGGACGATTCAGATGGGTTGGAGCGGTTGCACACCAAGTGGGGTGTGAACGCGCTAGCGCTTCCCAAGTTCACTGGAGGACTGCCGATCAAGGTGAAAACTTTTAAAACTCTACAGGTGCTCTGCTGCAAAAGGAAAAAGAAAAAAAATATATAGACAATTGTTGTAAAAATCTTCTGCAGGGGCAGCGGCTTGAATGTAAAAAATTTAATTCTGCAATTTATATTTCTGTGACTGTTCTGTGTTGTTGTTTCTGAATCTATTTGGTGAGGAGCGAATTTCGATAATTAAAATCATCACTTCCATCGTTTTTCAACAGATTAGATATTTCAAATTATTTAACTACAAAAGTGTATTTCATGAAATTGATTTTCTCAACGGTTTGATCGCGGATATATATTAGTTCAATTTATTGAACTTCTAGCAAAAGAGGTTGCATACTACCCGTAAAACATTGGTCGTATCCCTTAGTATTTGTACTATACGTGAACGGCCATAAGACCCTCTTCCCCCTTCAAATCGAGATTATCAATTAATAAGATATACTAGTGTACGTTATTTATTTTGAAGTGAAGCTCATTTTGTCAACCTCGAATCTAAGATTTTCTTTGTTTACATTTGATAACGATGAGTGAAAACAGTGTTAGCCAACATAACTCTCCTAGGGGTTCTCGAGTAAATCAGAACTTTCCAAACGAGTTGGATCAAAACCGAGTAAATCAAAACTTTCAAAATCTCAATTTGGAAATGAATAGACCCTTATCTCTTCGAGAACGTTGTTATCCAAATAGAACCGTTCAACCCTCTGTCATCATGTTTCCACCAGCTGAAGGAAATTTTGAGCTTAAACATTCTTTCATTCGAGGGGTACCAAAATTCACTGGTTCTGAAAATGCTTATGAATTTTTAAGTGAATTTGAATTGTATTCATCCACAACTCAAATGCAACAATTATCCAATGAATCAATCAAGCTAAGGCTAATTCCATTTGCACTACTTGAAAGCGCTAAACGATGGCTAAATTCTCTTCCCAAACAGTCAATAAGAAGTTGGGATGAATTCGTCAGTGTATTCCTGAAAAAGTTTTTCCCTTTTCACAAAACTCTGCAAATCCGAACTGAGATACATCAATTTTCTCAAAATGAAGGGGAAACTTTTTCAAAATATTTTGATAGGTTCAACCATTTACTGTATAGTTGTCCTCATCATGGAATCATAAAAGATTACTTATGTCAAATTGTATATGAGGGTCTAAACTATCAGACTAGAACTCAACTAGAATCAATGTGTGGGGGAGATTTTATGTCTAAAACGGCCGATGAAGCTTGGAAATTCTTAGAGGATTATTCTGAAAAGGACATGCAATGGGAGTCCATTCGTGTTCCCATCCGTGCTTCCACTAGAGGAGTGCATGTCGTGGATACAATTCATATTCCCTTAGAGACTCAAACTCCTCAATTCAATGGACTACCCCAATATTACCTTCAAGACCAAGTCAATGCCATACCTCAAAATGGTCTTTACTCATCCACATCTGACCCTAGTTGGAGAAATCATTCAAATTTCTCATGGTCTAATCCAAATAATGTCGTAAATCCATCTCACATGATATCAAATTCGAATTACCAAGCTCCTTTTTCTTTTGGTCCTCAAACTTTTCAAGTTTCACCTCAATTCGAGCCTTCGAGTGAACCATATAGACATTCTAACTTTCAATCTACTTCATCTTCTCAATCGTCACCAGAAATTGTGCGTTTAGAGAAACGAATGGAACAAATGATGGATATGATAAAGGAACTAAGAAAAAATAATGGCGAGAATGAAAATTTGCTTAGTCAACCCGAGGTGAATCCAAAATATAATTCTCGTACTGTGAACTCTTGCAAGGACAAAAACATTAATTCGAACAACTCAGTTATCACCCTCAGATCAGGAAAAACGGTTGACAACAGTGTCGGCAATCCCGATAATCATTCGGTTTCAACCCCAATCGAAATCATTGACACTCATCCAATGACTACTAATGCCCACCATTCTGAACTTTCTAAACTTCCACCGAATGTTGGCAATCCCAACATCTACTCCTCTAATGTCGGCAACCCCGACAACATGTCTTCCCCTAATGTTGGCAATCCCAACAAACCATCTTCTACACCCGTGACTCTTTCACTTCCTATATCGAAACCTTCTTCTTCAAACGATCAAAAGTCTGAAAGAGTCTATAAATCAGTAGCTCCATACCCTCATAGACTTAACAATAAGAAGAAGGATGCGAATTTCGAAAAAATTCTGGAAATCTTCAAACAAGTTCGTGTCAATATTCCACTCTTAGACACTATCCACCAAATTCCACAATACGCAAAGTGTCTCAAAGAGTTATGCACCCAAAAACGAGCCACCAACATTCCCAAAACTGCCTTCTTGACGGCAAATACTAGCTCTGTTTTCTCGAATCCTTCACTAATCAAGTACAAGGATCCCGGTTGCCCTACAATCGGTTGTAAAATAGGAAATACTCACATCAGTCACGCCTTACTTGATCTTGGTGCAAGTGTTAACCTTCTTCCCTACACTGTTTATCGTCAGCTTGGACTAGGAGAGTTGAAACCTACGAATATCACACTTCAACTAGATGATCGATCTTTTAAAAAACCCTTAGGCATTGTTGAAGATGTCTTGATTCAAATTGAACAATTTTATTTCCCGGTTGACTTCATAGTTCTTGAAACCGAGCCTGTTTCGAATTCAAATAATCAGATTCCATTGATATTGGGTCGACCATTCTTAGCTACCTCGAATGCCATCATCAATTGTAGGTCCGGCCTACTTCGACTATCATTTGGGCATTTAACCATCGAACTGAATATTTTTCATCAACCCAAAGAAATCGAAATAGGAGAAGTCGACATAATAGAAACAGTTTTGGATGCCACGTCTAAGTTATCTCCTCAGAAAACTTCACTTTCTTCGATAGACGTGACCACTATGTATTTTGAAGAATTATTTGAAGATGAACTTAAGCTTTTAAATAGAGAAAATGAATATTTGGGAAGTCTCAAAGATAACCATAATTCCATATCATCAAAAGAAATTATGATTGAAAACTCAAATTTATGGGATTATGATAATCTTCAGTTGAATGATACAAATCATTGGCACGATAAAAAATTTGTTGGAAGGATTTTGATCTCAGAATCCATTGATATGCCTAGGGTACCTCACAAATCAAACATGAAATCATCAATCATCATTTTCGACAAAGGCAAGTGTGGGGGGAAAAGAAAATTTCATTCTTCACAAACCATTCATCATCTTCACAGATTTCGTCTTGCATATGATTTTCATACGCAGATAGTTGCTAAATTGCATTTTATTTTACAAATCATATTGCAATTAATCCATCGTTGGTTTCTATCTTTCAAATATAGAAAAAAATTACAGTGTGGACACTGTTTCGTTCAAGTGTGGGGGGGAGTCTGCATTTCATCCATTTTCATTTTTCTTTGTTTTTATTTCAGCCATTTAAGTAGGACCATCATGCATTTTAGACTGTAGTAACATGCCTTTTTTTTTTTTTGAAATACGACTCATTTTCAAGTGATACAACAAAATAAGTTTACAATTTTTAGCCAGTTGATAATATTTTTCTCTCTCAACTTAGATCGAATAGGAAATATAATGAAAAGTTTAATTTTGAGGGATAATAGTGTAACCGGTACATAGGGAGATTCTTAGGTGATGGCCATGAAATCTATTCTATATTGTAGTCTTTGTTTAAATAAGTGGAGGACTTAAAATACTTATATTGGCTTTTCAAATCTTTAAAACTAAGTTGTGTTAAGTTGAATTCGCGTAACTCTCTTTTGTGCTTATATTTTCGATAATAATAATAATAGTATTCCAAGGGTATCCAACATTGCTTGTATATCGAGCGTTGGTGTGCAAACCCGCCAAGCTCTATCCGACATGTTGTTGACAAAGTCAAAGTTGGAATATCTTGGTCTCATTCTATGAGATTGGACACCTAAGGATTACCGACACGTTGTTGACAAAGTCAAAGTCGGCCTGCACAATCCGCCAAGCTCTTTACTCACTCTCCGTTAGTCCGCGAGGCAGTGCATGGGTGGTAAACCTTGGTCTTTTTAGTTAGGTGTATGTACTTAATCATAAATCTTAAAATTTTATAGAATAAAGAATAAGCGATGATACCCAAACACTTCTTGACCTTATTGATTTGACTAGCCATACATGAGAAAATTAGAATACCACTTTGCAAACTGTGCCAAGCAAACTAAGAATATATTTCATGGCTGCACTATGTTATCGACCGAACTAACTGGCCAAACTAGATTTAACATTTGAAAACTTGAGTTATATTGAAAATTTGTGACAAGTTGAGGTATCTAAAATAAAATCAACTGATTAGAAATTGTTAACTTAATTTGTTTTACCACTTTCCTGAAACAAGTCGTGTTTTCATTTTTTTCATTTTTTATTTGCATATGTCCATTGCATTCATGTAGTTTCATTAGAATCATAGCATACTGCATTTGGATTTTGTGGGTAGTATCCGCTGAAAACCCTCACGAGACACCACTCGTCCTACTAGGGACACCTAGAGGTTTAACGGCTTGTTGCATACGCTCAATGCAATCGTGTCTCCTACGAAAGTGTGACCTATCTAGTTAGTTTTAAATTTCTTGTTTTACTCGAGGACGAGTAAAAGATAAGTGTGGGGGTATTTGATTGACATAGAAATGTGCTATTTTTATGCTCTTATATCTTATCTTTTGTATATAAATAAATATTACTTGGGTATTGTTTTGTTACTTTTACAGATATTCCAACCCAGCCCGCATGCAACCAGAAATGTAGAGAAATAGAGTTCAAATTGCTGTGTATTTGCATTTTGAAGAATTGTAGATGAAGATATCACATCTAGTTGCTGTTGGACAAGAAAAGGATTGATAACAAGGATTGGCACATCACAATTCAATAAAGAAATGTCAAGGAAGCAAGAGGAAAAGGAGAAAAGGCCCAAATTTTCTTTATTTATCTAAGGCCCATTTATGTTTCTCATTGTAAACTAATTAGTGGTGTAATGACCAGGCCCATTTACCATTAGGGTTAGGGTTTGGCTATCTACCCTATATATACCCTTGTAATAACCTTGTAGCCACCATCTCATCTCTTATTCCATTGTTCTAATAAAAGTTCTTCTTTCTCTTTTATTTTCTGCATTTTTTTTGTTTTCTTAGCAAATAGTGTTGTCTACACGATTAGATTCGGTAGAACACTATTTGTATTTTGCACTTATTTGCATTAGTGATTTACCGTCTGATTAGATTCAGCGGAAATCCTAATTTTAATTCTTGTTTGTTATTTCAATTTCTGCAATTTCAATTTCTGCTTTTTATTATTTTCTTAGGTCAAATTGGATTTGATTAGATTCAAATCTAATTCATAGTTTCATTGCTTTTCCATTGAAATTGTGATTTGATCGTCGGTTCAGTTAGATCTGTTCTGAATCAAATTACAGTTTTAATTTTGTTTTGTTTTATTTTCAAAATCAACCTTCAAAGTTCGTCTAACACGCCCACAAAACATATAAATAATAAAATTTAACTTTCCTCCCTGTGTTCGACCTGTATGCTACACACCTGTATGCTTGCAGAATTTATTACAAATGTCGCGCTTTTCTAATTCATAGACTAGCGTCGATCATCAACACCTCCATCACTATCCTCAAATGCTCCTTGTGTTCTTCCTTTGTCCTTGAGTAAACCAAGATATCGTCCATGAACACAAGAACAAACTTATTCAATTGATCTCTGAATACCCTATTCATAAGGACCACAAAATATGCTGGTGCATTGGTCAACCCGAATGGCATGACCAACCACTCATAGAATCCAGACAGCGTCCGAAATGACGTTTTAGTTATACTCTCAGCTGCCACCCGGAGCTGATGAAATCCTATCGCGAGGTCCAATTGGGAGAACACTCTTGCTCCATTCAGTTGATCAAACAAATCATATATCCGTGGAAGTGGATACTTATTCTTCCTCGTCACCTTATTCAACTTGCGATAATCCACACATAAGTGAAGGGAACCATCTGCCTTAGTGGCAAATACAACTGGTTCTCCCCACTCGGAAACACTTCTTCGGATAAATCCCTTCTTCAAAAGATCGCTTACTTGTACCTCGAGCTCTCGCTTCTCCCTTGGTGCCATACGATGAAGTGGCATCACTATAAGCCTGGAATCTTTCACTAAATCAATACGAAACTCGATCTCTTGGTGTGGTGGAAGTCCGGTCACTTCCCCGAAGATGTCCGGATACTGGCCAGCAATGGGAACCTCTGATAAATCATCATGCGAGATGTCGAGGGAATTTAGAAAACTATCCATCACCTCATCACTAAGCTGGCTACCAAACACTACCCTCCGCCCATTGTCCGCTCTAATAGTCACCGAAAACCCCTCACAGTCTACCACCACCCCATATCTTTGGAGCCAATCGACTCCCAAAGTAATGCCAAACCCAGTAAAGCCCAAAACAAAGCAATCACAAGAAAACATACATCCATGACTCAATAAGACCAAATTACGACAAATCATGCTAAGGCTTGTCGAACCACCAATCGAGTTCGTCACAAATAAAGGTCTATCGACAATCTCGGGTTCCAATCCCAACCTATCTACCAGGTCACTAGATACGAAGGAATGGGAAGCCCCGGTATCAAACAATGCTCGAACAAGAACATCATAAATAGAAAGCATACCTTGAATAATGACATTCTTCCCTTTCTCCGCCGTAGTTGGGGCATTCGACGAAGAAGGAACAACATTGATAGCATATTCTTTCACAATCTTCTTCTCTTTCGGAGGTTGTGGACATTTATCCTTGTGGTGTCCCACTTGGCCGCAATTGAAGCATTTCCTGTCCGCTGGCTTTGCTCGACATTCTTTAGCATAATGGACCTTCTTGCCACAGCTAAAGCACTCTATATCTTTCGTATTCTTCTTTTTCTGACCATTCTTGGTCTGATTCTGCTTCCTCTTATTCTGATAATTATTCTTGCCTTCACTGGTTGCCTGCGGCTTTAGCTCCTCTGCAGATGCAACCTCAGTCTTCGACTTAGGGTAAAGACTATATGATCTCAATGCTTTTCCCACAATCGACTCAAATGTCTCATCGATGTGGTTTATAAGTCTTTCCCCTAAGTACCCATCTAAACCAGCTATGAACTTCTCGTTCTTCTTCTCGGCAATATCGATTTGGGATAATCCATACTTTGGTAAAGTATCGAGTTCAGCAAGATACTCCAAGACAGCCCAACCATTCTGCTTGAGTTCCAAAAATCTCCTGAACAGATCTGATTTCTTAGCAGTTGGAATAAACTTATCACTGAAGTGAGTCTTAAACTGATTCCAAGTAATCTGATCCTCAGAAGTAGCTGCCTTAATGACATTCCACCAATTCATTGCCCGTCCTTGCAGCTGACGGGATGCTAGCTTTCTTTTCATTTCATCCTCGATTCCCAAATCCTCGAAGATGCGCTCACAACAATCCAGCCAATCTTGAACATCCATAGCCGATTCCGTTCCGTGGAACGGCTTCTCACCAAGACTAGTATAATCCTTGTTAAGCTTGGCGAAATCGGCTCTAGGCGTCTACACTACCTCACCACCACCATTTGCAGCATTAGGAACTGCTCCCTGAGCATCCCTATGCATCTCTGGCATTAAAGCAGTGAACATCGTCCTCATGTCAGGGACATTCTCATTGTTGGCCCTTGAACCTGCTCCCTCTTCATCTCCTGCTGCGGAGTTCCTCACCGCATTCCTTCTATTTCGGGTCATCGTTCAATCTGTAAAGAGAAACGATTAACCATCTCCATAGTGGTGCCAATGCACTGCGACTTCATTCTTAGATATACTAATGGTGTACATATATATATAGCTTTTGAAAACCAAAATATAACAAATACGCGCTCTCATATACGTATACTGTCTCTCCCTGGTGTCTTCCCCTAGGTTAACTACGCAACCTAGAGCTCTGATACCAAATGTGACGGCCTGCCCCACAACAGCCGACATTTCTCCGAAATGCGCTGTGCTGATGTCCAACCAACACGGGACGGTCGTTAAGGAAGAAAAGATGAATCATCAAAGAACCTATAGTATATCTCACAGGGCATGGGATAAAGTATATTAACAACATAACTTGACATAAAACAAGCGAGACAGTGCATAAGTTGAAAACTAAACATCATAACAGCGGAATCCAAATACAGCTTATGATCCAAACCATCATATTACAACTTTTAAAATACTGTCTCTAAAGCAAAATAGGAAGGTACACTACTAATGCCCAAACTAGTGACCAGCAACAACACAGGGAGAATATATAGGAATAATACGTGGAAGCCTCCTGCTCGTCTCCGAACAGCTACTCGTGCATAACCAGCTAACCTGTCTCTAGTCTGCCTGTTTAAGAGCACATAGAGTAATAAGAAGAGACATAAAACTCTGGGTCAGACAAAAGTCTGGTATGAGTGATAGCATGACTATAACTGGAATAAGCAATAACAGGTATAAATAATCATACCTGAACTTGGACCTGCAACTAAAGAGTTAGCACAACAGGATGTACAGTACTCTAAGGTGACACTAGCATATGGTGTGAAAATAATGGGGAGGGGGGTGTGCATGTCATGGTGATAGCAAACATCAAACATAGCAATCATCCTCACATCTCTCACTCAGTGCATAAAGCATACTTTATCCACCGCTTTGATCACCAGAGCCATTTGGGGCCTTGATGTAACTCAGCTCCATCCAAACCTTAATACGACCACTTTTCCCTTGGGGTCCTACTAGAATTCGATTCCACACAACTTTGACCCCACCGCACTGGTCCATAGTCAACGCCCCTTCATCATAGTGAATCAAAGTTATCGATACCGATAACCCCATTGCACACGTCCCGCAGCAAAGTCCAGCCCTTGAAGTAAACTCGTTGGTTCCCAACTGGATCCTGAGTACAAACTTCCCATTTGGGCTTCCTTTGCATCTCGGGTTTTAGTCTCTTCATCCCAGTTCGTGACTCTCTAGTTTCCATTCAGTTCAGTTCATATCCTTCGCCATGCCTCAGCTCGATGCTCAAGTCCTCAGCTCGGCTCGTGGTTCATGGTCAACTCCGGTTCGTGGTCCACCTTTTGAATCTGGCTCGTGGCATCATGGTGGAGCGATTCTTGGGTGGTGCTTCGGTCCGGTTCGAGATTCGCCCTCAGCTCCGGTTCGTGATGAACGACTCGTGGTGCAAGTGCTCAGCTCGAGGAGGTGGTTCTTGGCTCCAGCTTCAGGTCATGGTTCACACCCTGATCCAGCTCGTGGTACTTCCCTCACCACGGTTCGTGGTGCTCTCTCGGTCCGGTTCGCGGACCCTAGACCACGAGTGGGGTCGGGTCGTGAGGGGGTGTCACGAAGGGATTACTGTACTGCTGCCTGTAACTTTTTCAGCAAGCTATTTACGCCACACGACGACGTTTTCGACCATTCTAACTGTTCTAGGCAAACACGAAACATTGCAAACGGTAATAGCATCATATAGCATCAACCATAAACACCAAAACGATGAATAATCATATCAATATGGATCAAACATACGCAAAACCCATGTTTTCCCCTTAATCATGTTTTAGTCAATTCTAACATTAGGATTAGCAAAACATATCCAAATTAACCCAAATTTCTAACACAGGTATAAAATAATATTTCGAAATTTCTAAATATTTTTCCAAAATTTTACGCGTTATAATTTCGCTAATCATCACTAATCACCCCTAATTAGCTGTAATTAGTGTAAAAACAAGCTAATCACTCACCTTAGCCACAAATAAAATATTAGATCTGAAACTCTACTACTATGGCGCAGTTTCCAATGTAACACAGCAGCTCCAACTCTGATTTGACACTAATCCTCCTTAATTTTGTGTAGATTAGGCTAATATATGATTAAAAGGTGATTAAGGATGAATTTAGAAGGAGGAGGCCATTACTAGGGTTCAAAGGTTGTAAGTGGCAGTTGGAAAACTGAATAAAACTGAATTTCCAAACCCTATCAGTCTTCCCATAACTTTAATCCCGAAATGGGTTATGAGCCTAGTTGCTAATCACCCTATTTGGCCCGGTTAAGCTAATTTTCACCTTCTAAACCTTGTTTCAGCCATATCTCCCAAATGGTAAGTCCGTTTGATCAATGTGACTAGTCTACGGAAATGTAAACCACCATCCAAATCCAATGGAAGTGGTTTCAGGTCAAAATCCTTACCAACCAAAAGTTATAGGCAAAACAAGACTCACCAAGGGCAAAACGGTCATTTAAAAATTCGCAAAAATCGTGAATATGGGAAATGACCCCAATAGTCGTTCCCCAAAGTTACACGACCATACGACCTCGTATGAAAATGAAATAAATATTCTACGATCCTTCGACGCATAGAATGCGGGTCGTTACAACACAGTTGTAACAATCCGTATTTTCGGTAATTACCTATTATAATAAATAAATAATTAGAATATAATACTTGGGTAATATTTAAGTTGGATGAACCATTGGTTCGATTATTCGACTTAATTCGTTGGGTAAATTGGTGTTTCTTGGTTTGATGGTGGAATTTAATCACACTAAATTGATTAAATTGAGTCATGTATAACTAATTGTGAAATTTGAGTTGTAAAGGGATAATACTGATTTTGAGAGGAAATGGATAATTATAACATTTAAAATATTAGCAAATGTTAATACAAGTTGTAGTATTGAAATAAAGAGAGTAAATGTGTTCTACATAGTATTTATTGGGTTAAAATCATTTTTATTATGGCTTGATAACAATAATTGTAAATATTTGGTTAACAAAACAATTATTGGAATTTTGGGTATAAACATGTAATGTTGTGTAAACCTTAAAAGCTAGAATTGTTGTAATTAAAAATAAATATAAAAATATGTGTTTTGACATGTTTAGTGATTTATTAAGTTAAAAATGTGCCAATTGTGGTATTTATTTTTGTTTTTGCTATGAAGATTATACTAATTTAAGTAAAATGTCTAAATGTGTGTAACTTGTGTAAATTTTGTCTAAAAATGAAGATTTAGAGGTAATAAGCTTTAAAACATCTAAAAATGTTGTTAACAAAATTATTTAACATCGTTTGATATTTAAACTATGATTTTGGTAGACATTATGATGTAAAACTTAGTTTATTTGACCTAATTATGTGTTTATAGGCTTAATTAGTTGCTTAAAGGCCTAATTGAGTCATTAGGTGCTTAATTGGCTTAATCTGGGCCTAACTGCATACTTAGGCAAAGATATTTCTAGAGAAAAAGGGAAACAACGCAATCTTCCTTATTTTCTTTCTTCACATGTAAATCAAAACTAAGTAAAAACCTAAAAATACACAAACCACTTCACTCTGAACTATAATTTGCCTCCAATCCACCTACAAACTCAAGATTTTGACTGTTTAAACTTAATAGCAGCAGGTAATATACTCTAAACTCGGATCTAATCCAAGTTTTGTCACTGTTTTTGAGAATTGTTGATTTACAGTGAAATTTTTATATGCATGTCCTAGCTGGTTCAAGTACAGGTAGAAAGATGTCTTCTTCTAGTCAAAGAGCTCCAATTCAATGCAATAATTATCTATCTTTGTTGTAATCACTTCTAAGGTAAGTGTTTACTCACATATTTTAGTCACACCTGAGTATTTTGAAGTTTCTGTGAAGCTTGAGAATGAATTATTGATTTCCAGTAGTTTTCTATTGAAAATTTTCCCTTTGTGCAAACATAGTCAATGGTATACTTTGAGAGTATGTATCTTGGTCATATGGCATCGAATTTGAGCCATTACATTTTTTTGTATATAAAACCTTTATTATCATGCTTGTGAATTTTCAGGCATTTTTGAGTTGATTAACTAAGTCAAATTGATGCCCAAGTATCATATCGAGGTTGATTTCAGCTTGAGCAGTGCGCCGATGGAGGGATCAATCGGGAGGTTGACCTACCCCGTTGAGTGGTCGACCGGGCGGTCGACCTCTACAAAGGGGCGGTCAATCTGGTGGTCGACATCCTTGAGAGAAACCTATAAGCTGAAGCCTGCTTCATTTTTGTTGTTTCGGACGTTTTGGGTTCTTGATTTCTTGAGTTTCCTAAAGCTTTTCACTTGAGTTTTGATGTTGTATATGCTTAGTAAACTAAGCTATTGCAACTCAAAATCTAAACCCCGGATTTTGATGATGTTTGATGAGTTGAGTTTTGAGATGAGTTTTGGGTGAAATTGAGCACACATGCACATTTAGTTTTCGATAAGTAAATAAATAAGCGTTTTTATATAGTTTTGAGGCTAAAATATTTTCATGATTTAAGTTTTTAATTATAAATGGCCTTGGAATAATAGTACAAAAGCCTATTTTGCATTATATATATAATTTTAAGAAAAAGGACATTTGATTTTCGAAATTGTTTTATAAACTTGTTTTAAAAGTCAAGTATTTTCTTATTCAAAGATCACACTTTTCTGCACTCTTCAAGATAACGTATTGGATGCTAAACGAAATCGTAAACCCCGTGGTATGGGACATGGCGGTATACAGACTCGGTTACCTCCGGTATAGTTTGATTGAAGCCGATGATTTGATGATTTTCTAAGTTTTCTAGTGCGAAGTTGACCAGCGGCTAGTAAACCAACATTGAGAACGTGTGGTATGAGACGCACTCTTACCACTGTTTGGGTTATTGACTGTGAGCCAGTAACGCATTTTGAGGAGGAAAATCCAGTACTCTCTTTAGAGGATGCCGGGACTCGGAGCAGTCACATATATGTATTCACTTGACCGAAGTGGTCAAGTTGCACTCGGCCAGGGGATCGCAGTGACAGGCGCCTAAATGGAATACGTATAAGTACTAGGCTACGCTTGAAGTAAGCCTTATTAAATCCCAAAGTGGGCAATAGCTGGAAGTGGGATTATTTTGATGGCATATGCACATTATTTATGATGATTTCATTTTATGATTGAAGTTTGAATATTTTAACTTTATCGGAATGATCAATCATTTATGCAGTGCATTTGAGATTCTTATTTACTTATTTTGGGATTTTCGATGATTTAGAGTGAAATACTCCTTTTATTGATGCTTTACCTTCTTTAAGTTTATTTGATTATTTTGGGGATTTCAGCGTGTATGACCATCTTGTTGCTTGTGAATGATGTTGAACCTAGCCTGGGGGCTAGTACAAGGGACTAGCGTATAACCTTACGTTGAGACATATGAGTTTAACCCAATTACTTTTATGTCTTCACATTAACAATTCTTTGAGAAAAAGAGTTGTATTTTGCGTACTTATTTTTCTTATACATGTTATTACTCATGGTTGACTATATTGACCCATGTGTGTTAATGCTTGGGTTAGCCTGAGCTTTTCCAGGTACTTTCTGCTGCTGTAGATATCTTTTCCTCCGCTTTCGATCGTTTAGTTTTGGGCTTCCTTGTTTATCTATTTTGTTGTATATATTGTATTCGATCCACGTACTCTGATGATGTATCCTATTATTTTGGACTGGTTATACCTACCACGTTTTATAACACTACTTGTTGTATATTATATGTATATGTATTTGATGCTGGGTGATATGTTTTATGATGTGTTTAGATTTATCATTCATATTTGTTTTGAATTATCTTCTAGTCAACATAGTATTGTATAGGTAGAGATTAAGAGTATCGGACCACGAAAAAAAAAAGATAGTACATTTTATCGATGCTCTTAATGTTTAGTTGATACAAAAATTATGAATGGTCTCCCTTAACCAGCCCTATTCTCTGCACTACTAGACAACGTCAATAGTTAATGTACTTTACTAATGTGGATCTCAGGGTAGGACATCACAGCTTGGTATCAGAGCTGAGTTCAGAGCAAAATGTGAGTAATACAGAATAGAATATAAGCAATACATTACATTGAGATACAACATAAGTGGAACATCTAACCTTTGTATCTTAACCATGAGTTGAATCATGCCTACTTGTGCCTTAACTTCTTTTGTGTGGGGGTAGATATAGGAAGGGAATGCATTTATGAATAAATTGTTATAATTCAGTAGTATTCCTTACATAATTGGATGTGCAAATATATATTATCGCACACTAATCCTATCTTATTTTATGTTGTAGTTTATTGCTGGGCGAGGTAAGAGGCACCAGGCGGGCACGGGGCCGAGTAGTGGTCCAGGTCCCGAAGAGCGGGTTGGGTCATCTAGTGGCACCCATTCTATCAAGAGTGATTGACCTGCCAGTGGTTCTTGACCTGAAGCGGTCAATCTTTCTACTTATCAGCTTATGGAGCTCATTCGGGGCACTCAGCCGCCCGCTCCTTCTCGATCATCCCCTCCGCGCAAGTCGACCTTTGCACGTATGTGTAGCGACTACTCCCATCTTGGTGGGAAGCCCTTTCTACATTATGAGTCAGTGTTATAGGTCCATGCATGGATCCGTACCTACGAGCGCATTCTTACTCGCATGGAGATTTTCTCTTATCATCGGGTCCTTGTAGCATCTAGTATGTTGCAAGGTCGAGCATTGGATTGGTATGAGCTATTGGTAGCAGAGATTGAAGGGTCCACTCCTGAGTGAAAGCAGTTCTGTGAGCATTTTGAGCTCAAGTTTGTTCCTGTGTCGGAGAAAGTCATCCTTCCACGTCGGTTCCTTGATCTCAAACAAGAGAAATTGACAATTTCCGAGTATGTATCGTCTTTGAGGCTCTCTCCAAGCATGGTTTGGATCATATCAGTACATCCTACAAAAAGAATTTAAAGTTTGTTTCTGGGTTAAGAAAGTATCTTAAGAAGTCCTTGATGTTACATCTTAAGTTGTCTTTTGAGGAATTGGTTGATGCAGCCCTTCATCTCGAGGCAGTCGAGAATGAGAGAGGTAGTGGAGATGAGAGTGGAGTTTGAAAGAACTTTGGCAAGAAGAAGATTCCATTTCAGAAATCCAAGTCTTTTCCTAGTAAGAAGAAGAATCCATTGGGTCAGGCTTTTCAATCTAGTGGAGCACCGCCTGCCAAGTAGGGTTGCATCAATTGAAATCATTTTGTTCGTGACTGCCTTAAGCCTGTATTTGCCTCTATTGTAAGAAGGAAGGACATATGGCCTCCTCTTGTCCCTCAGATCCTAGGTCCAGACAGCAGGGTAAGCTTAATGTGATGGAGTCGGATGGAGCTTCCTCTCAGCAGAGAGGTATGCTTCTTATTCTCGAGGGTTCCCTTTTATTTCACGATCGCATGATTAGAGTTCTTTTCGATATGGGTGCTTCACATTCATTCGTATCGAAGGAACTTGTAGATATACTTTCTTTGGATGTTTGTTGTATTGTGACTTTTTGGAGGATAGCTTGGAGGATCCACCACTCTTACTTTTATTATGCAATGATGTAGAGATCTTTACTCGTGAGTTTTATTTTCATGCAAATCTGCACATATTTCCTTCTCTTGGGTTTGATATGATTTTGAGTATGGATTGGCTCGTGTGATACGAAGCCAAGATCTTATGTGTCTAGCGTATCTTATATCTTTGCCACCCCGATTCGTCTTCATTGCTTTCTCTTGTGCTTAATGATGTTGAGTGTGATTCTATGGCATCTTTATATTCTCCCTCTCAAGAGAACGATGATGATGATGTGTCTCGCATTCCTATGGTTTGAGATTTTGTAGATGTTTTCGAGCTTGTTTCGTGGTTGCCACCCAAACAAGCTATCGAGTTCTGTATAGATTAAGTTTCTGGAGCTCACCCAGTTAGTCGTCTTCCCACGCGGATGTTAACTTAATAAAATGAGGAACTAAAGAAGCAGTGTAAGGTCCTATCTCTGTACCCGCGTTATCCAAGACCATTACAAGCAACGGTGTCAATTAACCAGAAGAATAAGGCTGTTGAGGAGCGACCATCTGTATATAAGCTTTGGACGAGTGTTAAATATGTCATATAATGTGGTCTTACTTTTAAAATCTCATGAGGTAATCTGACACATCTAATTCAAGTCCAAATCTACTACACAATGGCTATATATAATTCGAAATCAATATAAAATGCAAAATAATATAATTAGAGTCATACATAGATATTCACATCACTAAGGAAGAAATATGTATGAATATAACACATAGAAGTAAATATAAAGATATTGGTCATAGTCAATCCATTATACAACAAAAGAATGGGTACAAGCTCTAGCTAAAAGAGCATGTATACGTAGATGTCTCATAAACATATAACCCAAAATTACTACAATAACAATGTAGACATGAAAAACCAAGAAGTGGCCCCTGCTAGAAGTCTTGAAAAAGTAGTTGTAATACTCAATATGACCCGAGTATTATTTATAAGAAAAAAAAACAATAAACGGATCAGTCTAACTGTACTCATCATAATAAACTAAAATAGGATAAGAGATATAATCAGAAAATGACATATATGAGAAATAACAACAATGTTCACATGGCTTGCCAGAAAACAATGTTCACATGTAAAATGAGAAGGTTCGATATGTCCAGAAAATATGCCAAAGAAATCTCGGTGCTATGTAAGGATATACCAATAACTCAGATCGATAGATTAGCATCAATAATACTCAAATTCTAGAAATCGATAAATTATAAATCTATAAGATCCCTAAGAAGGGGAGGGGATGCCTAAATCAAGGCGGGAGCCCGAAGACTTACCAATACATACATCAAGGTGAGACGCGATATCTAGGCAGCTTGCATATAGTGTTGAGCCAAAGCACCTCGGATGGTCCAAAGACCGCGGGTCGCAACCCCGCTAAGATGATTCGAAGATCATTGATAAACCAAATGAACCGAAGTTCCTCTGGATGATCCGAAGATCATCAGAATAAGAAATGAACCAAAGTTCCCCAAGATGATCCGAAGATCATCAGAATGACCCGAAGGTTGAAATGATCCGAAGTTCCTACGATACGGTGGAACCGAAGTTCCTAAAATAGTCTGAAGACACTCAAGATAAACCAAAGTTCCTCAGGATGATTCGAAGATCATCAAAGTGCCCCGAAGGTCGGAATGATCCGAAAGTCCTTAGGATGATCCAAAGATCATCAATATGATCAAAATTGATCAAGTATAGTGTAAACCACACCAAGCTAGTAAATATAGGAGTCAAGCTACGTGTCTCATAACCACCTGCTATACTCGAATATTTATGAACAAGTTGTATAATTCACTAGAAATATGAAATGATCATTGCCACGGTGTTCAATCGAACAAGTCCAAGAACTAACCGTCAAAGCAAACACAAAGGTTCATAGTCCTTGTTTTTACTAAGGCGTTTAATTAGATTTCTCACATGAACGAGAAAAGGGTATATATAACTATATACTAGTAGATTGGAAAACAATTTATAAAATAACTTCATATAATGAAGTCGGATTAGAAACCAATTTGGAAGATAACCACATATAATGAAGTAGAGTTAGAAAACATTTAGTAAAAGATTATGTATCTACTAATAATTTTAAACCCTTTATATGATTTCGAAGTGGCAAATCTTGTATAATAGTGATCGAATTAACGATCAGACTAATAATTCATGTTTTAATAACGTAAATTAAATCTCACGACTAACGATTATAAATTTGTTCACCACGAATCAATCGAAAGTCAACCAAAGGTCAATAATCAAGCTGTTAAAATTTGGGAACCAGAGAAACTGAAAAGTCACAGAAAAATACCAAACAGACAGAAACTCGGCCAGGAAAGATCCTGAAACAACCTAAACTGTTGATCGTGGTTTCCACTGGTCAACGACAGAAAATAGGTTCAGTCGACCGAACTCAGAGGTCAGTCGACTGAATCTGTGTAAACTTCAGAATTCTGCGCATGTATAGGATTCAGTCGACTAACCCCTGTAGTCAGAGTACTGACCTGCTACCACATCAAATTCCTGGTTTTGGATCAGTCGACTGAGCACCTGAGTTAGTCAACTGACCTGCTACTATGATTAGCTCATGGTTTGGCCTTACGGCCAAGTCAACTTTTATGGATTTTGGGCGATCGACGGAGGCAAATAACTTCATTGAAGTGAAAATGAGGCCTTAATGATTCGCTGAAATACTTCACAACACAAAACCTAAACATTATAAAGATTTATACTCGAATTCATCGAAATGAAATCAAAACTCATGAATTGGGAAGTTCACACAAAAACAACTCAATACACTCGATAAACACACAACACATAAGTGCCAAAGGCACACTAGAAGAGCATATATCTTCAGGCATAGATGTGAGTTCTCCAAAAACTCACCTTTACTTGCTAAAAGGAAAAAATCGGTCCAAAGCTTAGCTAAATCAACCTCTCCTCCAATATAGCTTGCTTACCTCCAATCTAAACACATATAAATGAGTTTCCTAAGAGTTAGGTGTAGAAAATTTCAGAAATTAAAGAGGAGTTGAGTTGTAGAAGATGGAGAAGCTTACCCTAGTTTCTATGCTTGATTCCCTCTTTATTTGAGCTCCAAATTGAAATCCCTAGCTTAGGAATTTTGATTTCCCATTCCCCATTTTCCATTTACTTTGAAGTATTTTGAGTGAAGGAAGAGGAGAGGGCACTATAAGAAAAACTGCATATAGCAGCGGCAATATCCGCTTCTAATCCGTCGCTATATTGGCCTTAGCGACGGATTTCCTGCATAATACTATGATCGGTAAAAACCATGACGGTAATTGTGTCAGATTTTTGCGACGGAATTTAGCATGAGTTTTCCGACCTGTCATTTTACTTGTTATATAATAAAAATATAATTTTATTTATTAATTTAATTTTAATTTATTTACCGACTATTTACCAACGGATAAGTAATTTATAATAAATTATTATTTATAAAAGATGTTGGTAAATCCTTGCTAATTTCCAAAGGATTAGCGACGGAAAATAAATCGCGGTAGACTTAACCTCACTTTTTTGTGAGTAATCCGCCGTTATTCCCCTTCTGATCTGCCAATGTGTGTGTGTATATATATATACACACACACATACACACACACACATATATATATATATTCATATAAATAAATACATATATATATATACACAACAAACATCATTCAACTGTGAACACTAAAACAAATAACATATTAAAAAAACAAAGATAAATTGGTCAACAATATTAATTTAGAACTTAAAAGAACATTCTTGATCACATACAAAAAAACTACAACATCCATAATCTTTCATCAGTTCATACACCAAGATGAATTATGAACAATAAAACTATTCAGTTGGTGTAACGTTATCCATAAAATTGCACTGTTGTGATTAATCTTTTGTAAAATTATAAACCATGGACTACTTCGCTTCATCTTCAGCTCTCAAACTCAATACTGCCAATTCTCTTCCTCCTCTTTCCGGCACTTTTGAGATACCTAACCTTTTGTTCTTCTTCTACCAAATATTCATCTCATCTTGTCGCTACTGACATCACCAAGAAAAAGATGGTCTTTAGTTCAGAAATGGTGGATGCCTCTCGCACTTTCTTTATTTCACAAAATAAATTTTCTTCATCAGTCATTATAACTACCTACAGTCCAAACTTGACAAGTATTCTATGAGATACTTGTAGAAAAACATGTATTGACTTCTAATATCTGTAGCATTACAAGAAAACATGGTACATTCTTGTTCATTTATACAGTTTTCACCATTACAAAACAGAAAGTATTAAAAAAATAGAGAATATATCTTAATTTGTAAACTGAATGCATTTTTCAGTTCCGTCAATTTTGATGGTTTCTGTTGTATCTCATACAAGAAGAGCCATTAGCAATCGTTCATCATATCATCACTAAGTCATTTACATAATGAAGTTCAAATAATTCTCATGACTGGGAACACTTTTTGAACCTGTGGTCACGACTACTTGTGGTAACAATGCCATAGTTTCTTTGAGTCTTGAAACATTTTTTTAGCAACTTTACTACTCTTTCTGCATCAAACAGTTAGCTTATGAATACAAAATGTAGTTATAAAGTTGTATTAAATCAAATTTTGTAACTTTTCAACCTGCCACTTTTTCAAATACAGTGTAATAGCCCACGATATCATACACGCAAACCTTTCTTTTATTTTTAGAAAGAAAATGGGGCTACGGACCTTGGAACCTTGTCCAACCTTAATTAGGTATGCCTGGGTTTCAAATTTCATGTTTTGATTAAGTATCATTTTGGGATTTTTTCGTGTAAAGTATATCTCATGATATTCTCAAAGTAACCTACGTGTTTAGACACGACCTTGACAGCTAGATCCACTTACAAACTTTCCTTCTGTTAGAGAACCATTATGACTTATAACATCACAGTAGTATAAAATTGGCCAGTGCAAGTATAAAGTTAGCTGCTTTCCTTCAATGGTAATGCGTCCAGTAGAGACCGCATCATTGCTGAAACCTGCAAAAGGCCGCATCATTGCTGGAACCTGCAAAAGCGCAAAGATAAGTAGAGCTATCATTAAAAAATATGACAGGTATGAAAAAATATAACAGCTCTTTTTTTTCCTCTCAAATCCATTGCCTCGCTATACTCCACCGCTCCTACTTTGCACCCAAACAGGTTGTAATCTATAATATCACGGCTTTGCTGAGCTACTATGCTACATGTTGCTGTCTATAATATCATATCTCATTTAGTTATTGCCTTAACAAGACACTGCATGCTTTAGCGGTGATTCCTGACTTCACTTGGCCTAACAGTTAAAAGATAGAAACTATGCTGCTGTTATGTGTGTTTTGCTTCAAATTCATTTGCTTAGAGTTAGTTCCATATATCTTCTAGGAATATTATATTACTACACCAGCTTACTCTTATCTTGCTTCACTTCAATAATCGCCAGTCTTGACTTTATGTATCAAGCTGAAAAATTGTACATATAAAAAGCTGAATATGTGCATTAGTACATCTAGGAAAATGGCAAGCAAGGAAATCATCTAATTGAAAAGTTGTACATATAATAAACTTATATATCCAAAATACAGGAAGAAAGAGAAGAAACAATTTCTAACCAGCCAAAATAATGCAGATCATAAGATCAACCCAAGTTAAATGCATACTCAGTGAATTGTCGTATTTTAGTGATAATAATTATAGCCCAGTTGAAAATATATTTGTTGTACAGAAATAGAAAATGCATGATTGTCATTTTAATCTTAAATCGGCATACAAATCAATATTTTATTCAAATTGTAGACTATAAAATTTAAAACGTGTTTCACAGAAAATAAAAATAAAATGAGTAACTTTAATTAGTTGTTAAAATAAAATAATTTGTTAGTTCTGCATAGTTGGTTGAAAACTGAAATGAGTTCTTGCAGCTAGCGTATACCAACTCATATTTCAACATCAGCATCACGCCTTAATTTATGCTCGCATGATATAAAGTGTGAAAATGTAGATGTCAAACAGATTAACAATAGTATCATTTCTTTAACTTCACAGGGGAAATATGGCCTGATTAGTTTCTGCATTTAAACATGATAAGTGGGAAGAAACGAGGAGAAGCGGGTCAGGGAGGAGGCTGGGATTTTAGAGGGCAGTAATGACATTAAATTCTCAAAAGTAACAAAACCGCCTTTTAATAAGAATTTGCAACTACTGTCAATCAAAAGAGAGCCAGCATCCAACTAGAATTACATAAATATTATGATTGATGAATATTTGCCATACCAGCATTTGACATAAGCCTAACTTAGCAATCTGGTCACTTATATTGTTATTACGGTTACATAAAATGGTGTTCATTAGTAATAGTGATTACCTTTGCCATCAGAATACGACTTAAACATTGGGCTTCTTGACGCCGTGAACTAGCATGAGATGATATTTGTATAATCACATTAGCTTCAGGGATATCAATTGAATTATCACCTACCTGAAGTACACCCATATACAAATTATAATAATCATTAAAAAAAGAAATCCTATCAATTCCTGTGATATTTTCCTAGATATACACGGCACTTCTCAAATAGTGAACACAAACCTTGGAAAGGAAAACAGCGTTCACGTTTGGGTTTTCCTTGAATGCTGAGAATCCTACTAATGACTTTCTAGCACCGCAAGGTAACACGATAATGCCATAACGGGCTCTTCCTGCAAATTTTAATATAAGATCATAAAATTTTACTTGTTTGCCAATGAATGATAATATAGAGTTACTTTAGATAATATTTATAATTTTAAATGACTAGTGAATATATGCAACTGGCCGAATACCATTGCCAAACATCTTGCTGAGATTTTTTCCTTGGTATGGTCTAGGTTGCAGGGGTTTTTTATCCTCAGGACAAAATGAACAAAAAATTGTTCCAAAAGGACAAGGGAGCAAAATTTTATCCATAAGGACAAATTTTAGTGTAAAAGGAGGGCTTCAAAGGCCCACTATAATTCCTCCTTTACACTAAAATTTGTCCTTACAGACAAAATTTCAGCCTCTTGTCCTTATGGAACAATTTTTTGTTCATTTTGTCCTTTAGGGTATTTTCCTGTTAAATTATATTCTATAAGATACCATTATTTACATGGATAATGGATACAATTAGCATAACTTCAAACTGGCTAAGTAAATTATGGAATTAATGGGCAACAAAAATTAAAATCACATTAGAGTTTCCAGTGTAATTAAGAGGTGATAAAATGGTGCCTCTGTGAATTACTTATACCATAAAGCTACATATATAGCAATGAATGAGCTAGGATAAGTACACAACACTTTGAACATGTTAAATAATAAGCTGTTAATAAGAATACAGTGCTATTAATATAGCTTCATCGCATAAAATAAAAAGGCATATAATTTTCAGTAAGAATAGAAAATAGCGTACAACTTTGATATTTGTATATCATAGCATTCAGTAACTTACATGCAAAATTGTAGCATCCACATAAAATGTCTATAGACTATATCAACATATTTCTTGTCTGTAGGAATTAAAATACCAACATAGCACTCCGCACATATGTTTTTGAGATATTGTACCACCTACATCTTGACAACCCTGTAAATAGATGTCACAAATTAGAAGATGCAGACACTTCAAGTATTTTCACAAAACTGAATATTATAGATCTAGCGACTTATAAATATAGTTTTAAACTCTCACGTGGGAAGCAAATGCCAACATAAAAGTGACTAGTAGATGAGTGTGCATAAAAGGAATTATTGAGTTTCTTAGTAGTACACATTCAATCAACATGCACATAAATGTCTCCTTAAAATTCAATTTCATTATTCATCTCAAATTTCATATCCTTAAGTTTCTTTCTCAATTCATTTAATCCTCAACTAGAGGGCAGTAAAATCTGTCTTGAATTTGTACTGCTTTTCAATACATGAATACTTTTTCCTTTGAGCTTAAAGTGATATAAATAATGGAAAGCAAAATGATGAAGTAAAAAATATGATATGAATAGAGTACCTGGAACATAATGGAATTGAAATAGAAGCAGAAGTGTGATTATTTTCCTGCTTCCATGAAACACTCGGATGGCAAATAAATAACACTTGGAACAAATACTTTTTGCCTTGGTAGTGAACCTGTTTATTTTAATTATAAATTTATTTTAATTATATAACGAGCCCAGAATGGCGCGACAATTTGAAAATTCGATTTCTAATTTCAAATGAATATACAGAATTCATTATAAGTCAGAATTGGACGAAACAAGAAATATTTGAATCTGTTTAATCATATCTTTCTAACGGTGGTAAGAAACTGAGATTTCGTTTTATAAGTTGAGAGAGTTACGTCCAGTTTAAAATTCAGAAAAGTCGCTGTGGAATTTATATATATTTTAATATATTTAAAGCCCTTTAAAATAGCCATTTTGCAAACGACCTCCATTTTCGACGAAACCACTTTTGTTGGATCTGGGATGTCAAATTATTGCTATATTCCAATTTTCATAATTTTCAGAATCAATATGTGGGCGTGTCGCATTTAAACGCGTTTGACCAATTTCAGTTGAATTTAGTCGACTTGAAAATGGTCATTTTTTAAATGGTCTTCAAATTTGATGGAATTAGTTTTGTTAGGACCGTATCGTCAAAACGAACCTAGAAATAATTTTTCTGGAATTTTTAGAGTCCGCATGTGTCCCCGGTAAATTGAAATGTACATTTGAATTGAATATATATATATATATATTTATGTTTTAATTTAAACGGAAACTGATGGAAATAGTAGAATTGGCTTACGAAACATATCCCATTGTGTTCGGAATGGGGGTATTTAGTTAAGGACGACATTCACTGGGTTTAGTTTGGAGTTCGGCACGATAAACAATTAATTTGTGAATTAAATTATTAAATATATATATTATATAACACTATGTAAGCAAAACCTAAGCTCCCTCTTGTTTCAGCAGCCGTCAGGCAAAAATCGAAGGCCCCCATTCCCCGATTTTCGATCCAAGAATTCTCCAAATCCTCCTAATGATTTTCGAAAATTCTAAACCAAAATTGAGGAGCTCAAAGCCCTCTAGAGATCTGACGGTCATGATGGATTTATATTGCTTGAATTCGTCAAAATCGACCCACAAAGATCCCGTGTTTGGCCGTCGTTTCAACGCCCTAGGAGCCACCGAACTCGACCATACCCTCGGCGGTGGAAGCCCTCCTATGCGCCGACGATGTGCCATGTCCAGATCGAGTGCTGGCGCTTCCAATTGACGTGTGGTGATGGGGATTCCTGTCGATGGTGGGTTACGGGTTGAAGAAATTCGCTAGGAAGGGAGGGGAACCAACGACCTTGATTAGCTTAGGTGATTAATTAGTTTATTAATTATTTAGTTTTCATACATCTTCCAAATTCGATGATTTCAGGTCCGTTGGAATCGTGATAACAAGATCTAGACCATAAAACTGACCACGTCCAAAACATAGCACATTGGAATTTCAGGCAAATTCAAACCCGAATTGAACCAGTTCAGAAATAAAACCGGTCAAAGTGAGAACTTCTGACTAAAATTATTTCTGTACAGTTATTTATTTTGTAACCGCATATATGAACTGCTTCCCGTCATTCACAGACCATGGACGACTTGCTTGTTTGATTGTGTTGTGAAAATTGTTTGTGATGTGAAATGAACTGTATAAAATATTCATGTGTTGAAATAAATATTTTATCGTTAAAATATAATTTTTAACGTGGATATAAATAAAGCAAAACTTCATTTACAAGTCAGACGATTTGTTTGTGTACACCCATGTGACTGATATTGATTGGGACGATAAATTTTACACATCGCCCAACTGCACAAACAAAAATATGTGGTTGTTGATTGAAACCTCACACGGGTATTGGGATGATATTTGACGTACACTAATCTCGATTGTTAAGTGGTATATCAGTCGATTGGTTGACAAACTGTGTAAGCGTTAATTATTTATATTTAATGCTTATACAGTGTAGAATGCACTCTGGATGATGGTTGATTATTTATCATTGTTGTTATGTACATGTGTTGTATGAAATCCATATAAATCACATTATATGGTAATTGCCTGTGTCTGATTCAATTTCAGAACTGAATAATATTTTAAAATAACGAATATTTTAAAATAATATTTTGTAAAGGATCAAAACATGATTTTGATGTACGATTTTGGATGGACACGAATTATTGAAATATATAAAGCTGTGTTAATTAGACATGCGCCATTTTGACGCGAACGATATTTATATCGATTTTATTCATTTTGATAATGAATATCGAAAAGGAAGTGATTTCAAATTATAACGCTTTAAAAATATTATCATTTATACATTAACGATATGGAATATTCAATTTTGATTTAAAATTGAATATGAAGTTGAAATCGTTTTTTAAACGAAGTTAAAATGATTTATAAAATACGTTTTAAATGGAAATCAGCAAAATATATATAATATATATATATATATTATATATTTAATGGCCTGAATAGAACACGCCGCACAACAACCATTCGCGAATTTCGACCATTGACTTCGAATTGCGATTACAGCAGATCCGACCGTCGGATTCTCCTAAAACCAGAACCATTGGGTTTGTATCGAAAAGAGCTAAGAGATTTGAAATTTGACGGTTGGATTTGGAATCATGCCCAAATCAAATTTGGAAAAGGTCGTTGTAAGTGCAGTTCGATGGCCGTAATTGGAAATCGACTATACGGGCCTTGATAAAATTATTAAAAATATTAATAATTTGTGTAAAATCATAATATATGATTTTAAAAGAATTGGAATGAAAAAAATTCCATGTTTGTAAAGATAAAAATATAATTTTATCGAAATGAATTAGTTTATAACTAGAATAATAATCCAATTATTTTTAAATAAATAAAATGGATTGAGGATGGGTTTTAATATAACCAGAATTTCCAATATATGAATTGGAATGGATCTGAATCGAAATCATCTTCGGAATATTTCGATGTTGGATTTCGTGATTATACAGATATTGTTATGGAAATTTGAAAGATATATTTATATCGTTATTTCCAATACGATATTTGTTGGTTTCAGAATTTGATATTGAATATAAGCTGATATATTTTCTATTCAGAGCCTTATATTTAATATCAAATGGTATTTTGGGTTTGTCATGAACGGTGTCTTAAATAACACTGTTCTTAAGCCCAGTTGAGAAAAAGGATAAATCTTTTAATTAGGATTATTGGAGTTTCCAGTTATATTTAATAACTGGAATAAAAATGGAATGTGAAATGGGTTTATTGTAAACTGTGTTTTTAACGACATTCGTTCTTTAACCCGATTAACAGAGAAATGTGATTTGGAATACATAAATCTTGTTATTAAGATTTAAAGGAAATTTTCCAAAGTAATGTTTCCAATTTAATAAAATAAATTGGGATGGGATGGAATTCGATTTGGTAATAATCGAAATGAGCTTCTGTGGAGGAAGACCGTTACTATATATGGAATTTAAAAGGCCTTGTCGTTATTCCATTTATATTATTGGTCGGATATGGAAGTTTATATCGATTATATATATTGATCTGTTTTCCATGAAGATTCCATAATTAATGGAATAGGATTTTGGGTTTATCATGAATTGCGTTTTAAATGACATTTGTTCTTTAACCCAGGTAAAGATAAGATTAATTTCTTAAACTTGAATAATCATTAAGTAATGATTATTGAAATTAAAACTGAATCGTAGTTTTAATGAATCTTTAATTAGATTGAAAAGTGAATGTGATAACTAAAATTATCAATTCAAGAAAATGATCGAGAATGGAGTACCACCAGTTTTACTCCAGGCAATAGTTAAAACTTTAATAAGATTTGAACGTGAAATGGTAATTAATATTTACCGATAACACTGTGGTGTTAGTTATGGAGTATTACTAGTTTTGCTCCATGGGATGAATAAGTTGGGATTGGGAAAATAAAATAAATGATTACTTCGGTAAGGTTCGCTAATCCCGATTAGTTTGGATAAACCTTAATATTGGTTAAATGGATATCCAAAGGAAGATTAAAGAATAAATTTTAAAGAATTTATCTTTGATAAAATTAATGGGAACCTTTCCCTAAAAATGAGAATATTTGAATAAATGAATATGCTGGATTGGAATGAAGTGTATGTTGTGTTTGTGTAGCACTTGTTTATAATATAAGTGAGTTATTCGGAAAGGCTGGGTTTATACCCATTCTGGATAACTGATACGACGATATATCGAAGATGAAGATGGTGGTTGAAGACCGAGGTCTTCACATTGTTTGGATGATTACTGATGTCTTGATTGGGCTGTAAACCCAAGACGAGGTAATAAGTGGTGATCGTCCATACGTACTCGGAGATCAACGGATATGCGAGGGCCTCTCTCCTGTACTAGACATATAGGACGAGGAATAAGGTGCCTCCGATTTCGTTCAAACCCTGAACGAACTTGTAAGTGGACTGTGTGTCTGACATTGGATATCATTCTGTGTGATTGATGGATATCAGTTGCATGGGGTGGTTTGCCTGTGTGGCATGCTGAGATGCAAATGATCAAGGCTTCTGTTGAAAAGCAGAGTCTTTTGGTTGATGATCAAAAAACATCCTGTGTGGCATAGATTTGTGTAACGTTAATTCGCGAGCCTTATACCCCGGTGTGAACCAGAAACGGGAGAGGACTTCAGGGAGGACATGCGTTTCCTTCTAGCTAGAAGTGATGTCAGGGTTTAGCACACCCTAACATTTTATATTATTACCTATGTGGTTGTTGGAATGCGGGGCGCCTCGGTTATATCGGTCGATCCGGTGCTGATGGTCTGGTCGGGGTATGACTAGTTTACGTCCCATAGGGAGGGGAAACGCAGTGTGTTCAGGCATTTTAATCTACTCCGTGTGGACCGACCCTGACGATCCAAGGGTCACTCGAGCTCTGATCCTGAGACGTGGGCTAGTGTGTCTCGAATCGGTAAGGACGATCCCTTGCCTTGGTTCACGATGGAAATCCAACTTCCAATACGACACCTTGCGGCTTTAATTGTAGAACTAGTATGGCGACATAGTGGTATGGGACACTATGCCGTCTATGATTGGTACATTTATATTTGAAGTTACTTTCTTCACTTATAGTAATAATAAAAGATTAAATTTCACGTATCAATCATTATTTGGTTATTATAAGGTAAAACCCTATCCTTCGGCTTGCGTTGCATTGTGTGATGGGACCTGGGTCTTATAATAGCTTCATTGTTCTTTATTTAGCATTGCGCTGTTTGTTTTATGCACTGGTATTCTTGGGAGGAAACCTGTTCCGTGTTATACGGCGTATTCCCTTGATTTACTTTATTTCTAAAGTAAATTTTTAAATAACTGTTTTAGTTCTCACACTAGTCACATGACTGACCTGGAGTTTATTGTTTTAACCTAAACTCTGGGTGCCCTTATTTTCGACATGGGCAGCTAGTATTTCCAGTTTTGCAGATTTCTATTTACAGGATTCTGGTTTACAGCTGGAACTATATACGGAAAGCTCTGTATCCGTGTATTCCTTCTAGTTGTGTTTTGTATTATCTTTCCACTACTATGTATTTAAATGTGATGTAAATCTCTGGTATTTATCGGTTGTATAATATTTATTCATACTCAGTTATATTCTTGTACTCTGATGTAAATTGTTGTAATAAGCAATGAAATGTTCTTCTGTCTGTGTTTTGATTCGTCTTGTTCTCATTATAATACGTTCTTCCTCTTCTCTTCGGAGACCGGGGAGGTTCGGGTCGCTATATTTGGTATCAGAGCTTTGGTTTACAGAGCTTGAGAACAAGACACATTAGAACCGAACGAAAGAATTCATCAGAGATTGGATTAGTAAAGTCCAATAAGAACGACTCGTTAGAGATGGGATCAGTAATATCCTAGAATGAGCCGGGAGAGTGTTATTTTTGAAATAAAACTGAAAACAAATTTTGTTTTGAAAAAACTATCTAATTATACGTATTTGAGTATAATATTTTATTTGCATTGAATTTGGACAATCTAGTATATAAAGATTTTGCATATGCTCCTTGCAAACGTATATTCGAAGTTTTAATATACTGGATAGATATAGAATCACACTCTAGTCGCCCGGGGATAATTCCGCTGATGCGGCCGCATCATCATTATTTATGTTCGAGTTTCGAAATTGGGATATCTATATATTTCCAATTGACTGGTGTGAGAGCCAAAACTAGATAGGGTATATTGCTGTGCTTTGCATCAAAAATATGATTCTTGACTATATAAAATTATGAATTTGAAAACTAATCAACTAATCGATTGCTGGTTGCATTGTTTGATTATTGGTTTGATTAATTAAAATTTTGAACAGTAAAGCCAAATAAAATTTAATGGTGGAATTAAATTGAATATTTATTGGATTCATTTACAAATATAGATAGATACGTATATATATATATATATATATATATATATATATATATATATATATATTTGTCAAACAGGTTATGGATTAGCTGTTGAGTAAAGAATTTATTTGCATGCCCGACAAATAGGTAAGCCTTAATGAGTTGGCTGCGCAATTTTATTATTATATAAACTCCTGTGAATGCCATTGGATGCGGTGTGCTGGTTTTTCTGTGTGAGATTATAAACGTCACCATAGAGTAGTAACAATAAATTTTGAACTACACCTCATGGCATACTTCTTGAAGACAGCATACTCTATCATATACCACATGAGCACTTGGTGCTTATGTGACAAGGTTAAAGATTTACAATATAAGCGAGAGGCTTGCATGGCGATGACTATATTTCAGGTTGAACCGAAGACTGATATGGACTACATAAAAATGTAACGGTAAATTGCCAGATTAATAAAAACGCCACACGGGTCTGGAGTTGACAATAATCACGTCTCTCTAGCCATTAAGGCACAAAAACTATTTATGCGGTGACGAGAATTTATTCTCTGAAGTTATGATATATACACACTCCCTTGTGGACACAAAGTTATATCACTATAAATATGTGTATGCTTTTTAGGATTTATTGGGTGCCTAATACAGCCCAATAAATTTTCAAACCCCTTCCCGTACGAAGGAGGTTATGGCAAAAAATTTCGAAAATTTAGGGTGTTAGCCAAATTTTTGAAGAATTAGAAAATTCTTAGAAACAGAAAAACTGAAGAATGAAAGCCAGAATGAAAGTTGAGTTGGTTAGTTAAACAACTTTCAGCTCCGTTCCTTTTCGAGGACGAAAAGATTTTAAGTTGGGGAGATTGTAACAACCCGGAAAATCAGAACCAAATTAAAAATTTTAATTTAGCAATTTTAATGGATTTTGAATACTTAAAATGAATTATTTTAAATAATAACGACGAAAAATTTATTTTCGATGAAATTAGAACGTATAAATTTATTTTAATTATATAACGAGTCTGAAATGGCGCGACAGTTTGAAAATTCGATTTCTAATTTCAAACGAATATACAGAATTCATTATAACTCAGAATTGGACGAAACAAGAAATATTTGAATCTGTTTAATCATATCTTTCTAACGGAGGTAAGAAACTGATATTTCGTTTTATAAGTTGAGAGTTACGTCCAGTTTAAAATTCAGAAAAGTCGCTGTGGAGTTTATATATATTTTAATATATATATAAAGCCCTTAAAAATAGCCATTTTGCAAACGACCTCCGTTTTCGACGAAACCACTTTTGTTGGATCCGTGATGTCAAATTATTGCTATATTCCAATTTTCATAATTTTCTGAATCAGTATGTGAGTGTGGCGTATTTAAACGCGTTTGACCAATTTCAATTGAATTTAATCGACTGGAAAATGGTCATTTTTCAAATGGTCTTCAAATATGAGGGAATTAGTTTTGTTAGGACCGTATCGTCAAAATGAAGCTAGAAATAATTTTTCTGAAATTTTTAGGGTTCGCATGTGGCCGGTAAATTGAAATGTACGTTTGAATTGAATATATATAGATTTATGTTTTAATTTAAACGGAAACTAATGGAAACAGTCGAATTGGCTTATGAAACATATCCCGTTGTGTTCGGAATAGGGGTATTTAGCTAAGGACGACATTCACTCGGTTTGATTTGGAGTTCCGCACGATAAACAATTAATTTGTGAATTAAATTATTAAATATATATATATTATATAACACTATATAAGTAAAACCCTAGCTCCCACTTGTTTCAGCAGCCGCCAGGCAAATATCGAAGACCCCCATTCTCCGATTTTCGATCCAAGAATTCTCCAAATCCTCCTGATGATTTTCGAAAATTCTAAACCCAAATTGAAGAGCTCAACGCCCTCTAGAGATCTGACAGTCATGATGGATTTTTATTGCTTGGATTCGTCAAAATCGACCCACAAAGATCCCGTGTTTGGCCGCTGTTTCAACGCCCTCGGAGCCACCAAACTTGACCATACCCTCGGCGGTGGAAGCCCTCCTGTGCGCCGACGATGTGCCATGTCCAGATCGAGTGTTGGCGCTTCTAATTGACGTGCAGTGATGGGGATTTATGTCGATGGTGGGTTACGGGTTGAAGAAATTCGGTAGGAAGGAAGGGTAACCAACAACCTTGATTAGCTTACATGATTAATTAGTCTATTAATTATTTAGTTAATCTTAATAGTGTAACGAAGGTATAAACTGCGATAACTTTTTCATACGTCATCCAAATTCGATGATTTCAGGTCCGTTGGAATCGTGATAACAATATCTAGACCGTGAAACTGACCGCGTCCAAAACAGAGCACATTGGAATTTCAGGCAAATTCAAACCCGAATCGAACCAGTTCAGGAATAAAACTGATCAAAGTGAGAACTTCTCACTAAAATTATTTCTATACAGTTATTTATTTTGTAACTGCATATACGAACTGCTCCCCACCGTCCACAAACCATGGGAGACTTGTTTGTTTGATTGTGTTGTGAAAATTGTTTGTGATGTGAAATGAACTGTATAAAATATTCATGTGTTGAAATAAATATTTTATCGTTAAAAATATAATTTTTAACGTGGATATAAATAAAGTAAATATTCATTTACAAGTCAGACAATTTGTTTATGTACACCCATTTGACTGATATTGATTGGGACGATAAATTTTACACATCACCCAACTGCACAAACAAAAATTTGTGGTTGTTGATTGAAACCCCACACGGGTATTGGGATGATATTTGACGTACACTAATACCGATTGTTTAGTGGTATGTCAGTTAATTGGTTGATAGACTGTGTAAGCATTAATTATTTATATTTAATGCTTATACAGTGTAGAATGCACTCTGGATGATGGTTGATTATTTATCATTGTTGTTATGTACATGTGTTGTATGAAATCCATATAAATCACATTATATGGTAATTTCCTATGTTTAATTCCAATTCAGAATTGAATAATATTTTAAAATAACGAATATTTTAAAATAATATTCTGTAAAGGATCAAAACGTGATTTTGATGTCCGATTTTGGATGGACACGAATTATTGAAATATATAAAGTCGTGTTGATCAGATATGCGCCATTTTGGTGCGAACGATATTTATATCGATTTTATTCATTTTTATAACGAATATCGAAAAGGAAGTGATTTCAAATTATAACGCTTTGAAAATATTATCATTTATACATTAATGATATGGAATATTCAATTTTGATTTAAAATTGAATATGAAGTTGAAATCATTTTTAAAACAAAGTTAAAACGATTTATAAAATATGTTTTAAATGGAAATCGACGAAATGTATATATATATATATTATATATTTAATGGCCTGAATAGAACGCGCCGCACAACGACTGTTCGCGAATTTCGACCATTGACTTCGAATTGCGATTACGGCAGATCCGACCGTCGGATTCTCCTAAAACCGGAACTTTTGGGTTCGTATCGAAAAGAGCTTTACAATGAATATAAGAGATTTTAAATCTAACGGTTGGATTTGGAATCATGTCCAAATCAAATTTGGAAAAGGTTGTTGTAAGTGCAGTTCGATGGTAGTTATTGGAAATTTACTGTACGGGCCTTGATAAAATTATTAAAAATATTAATATTATGTGTAAAATCATAATATATGATTTGGAAAGAATTGGAATGAAAAAAATTCCATGTTTGTAAAGATAAAAATATATTTTTGTCGAAATGAACTAGTTTATAACTAGAATAATAATCCAATTATTTTTAAATAAATAAAATGGATTGAGAATGGGTTTTAATATAACAAGAATTTCCAATATATGAATTGGAATGGATTTGAATCGAAATCATCTTCGCAATATTTCGATGTTGGATTTCGTGATTATACAGATATTGTTATGGAAATTTGAAAGATATATTTATATCGTTATTTCCAATATGATATTTATTGGTTTCAGAATTTGATATTGAATATAAGATGATATATTTTCTATTCAGAACCTTGTATTTAATATCAAATGGGATTTTGGGTTTGTCGTGAACGTTGTCTTAAATAACACTGTTCTTAAGCCCATTTGAGAAAAATAATAAATCTTTTAATTAAGATTATTGGAGTTTCCAGTTATATTTAGTAACTGGAATAAAAATGGAATGTGAACTGGGTTTATTGTGAACTGTGTTTTTAACGACATTCGTTCTTTAACCCGATTAACAGAGAAATGTGATTTGGAATATATAAATCTTATTATTAAGATTTAAAGGAAATTTTCCAAAGTAAAGTTTCCAAATTAATAAAATAAAATGGGATGGGATGGAATTCGATTTGGTAATAATCGAAATGAGCTTCTGTGGAGGAAGACCATTACTATATATGGAATTTAAAAGGCCTTGCCATTATTCCATTTATATTATTGGTCGGATATGGAAGTTTATATCAATTATATATATTGATCTGTTTTCCATTAAGATTCCATAATTAATGGAATAGGATTTTGGGTTTATCATGAACTGTGTTTTAAATGACATTTGTTATTTAACCTAGGTAAAGCTTAGATTAATTTCTTAAATTTGAATAATCATTAAGTAATGATTATTGAGATTAAAACTGAATTAGAGTTTTAATGAATCTTTAATTAGATTGAAAAGTGAATGTGATAACTAAAATTATCAATTCAAGAAAATGATCGAGAATGGAGTACCTCTAGTTTTACTCTAGGAGATAGTTAAATCTTTAATTAGATTTGAACGTGAAATGGTAATTGATATTTACCGATAACACTGTGGTGTTAGATATGGAGTATTACAGTTTTGCTCCATGGGATGAATAGGTTGGGATTGGGAAAAATAAAATAAATGATTACTTCGGTAAGGTTCGCTAATCTCGACTAGTTTGGATAAACCTTAATATGGTTTAAATAGATATCCAAAGGAAGATTAAAGAATAAATTTTAATGAATTTATCTTTGATAAAATTAATGGGAATCTTTCCCTAAAAATGAGAATATTTGAATAAAAGAATATACTGGATTGGAATGAGGCGTATGTTGTGTTTGTGTTGCACTTGTTCATAATATACGCGAGTTATTCGTAAAGGCCGGGTTTATACCCATTCTGGATAACTGATACGACGATATGTCGAAGATGAAGACGGTGGTTGAAGACCGGAGGTCTTCACATCGTTTGGATGATTACTAATGTCTTGATTGGGCTGTACACCCAAGGCGAGGTAATAAGTGGTGATCGTCCAGACGTACTCGGAGATCGACGGATATGCGAGGGCCTCTCTCCTGTATTGGACATATAGGACGAGGAATAAGGTGCCTCCGGTTTTGTTCAGACCCAGAACGAACTTGTAAGTGGACTGTGTGTCTGGCGTTGGATATCATTCTGTGTGATTGATGGATATCAGTTGCATGGGGTGGTTTGCCTATGTGGCATGCTGAGATGCAAATGATCAAGGCTTATGTTGAAAAGCAGAGTCTTGTGGTTGATGACCAAAGCACGGCCTATGTGGCATAGCTTTGTGTAGCGTTAGTTCGTGAGCCTCACACCCCGGTATGAACCGGAAACGGGAGAGGACTTCAGGGAGGACATGCCTTTCCTTCTAGCTAGAGGTGGTGTCAGCGTTTAGCACACCCCAACATTTTATATTATTACCTATGTGGTTGTTGGAATGCGAGGCGCCTCGGTTATATCGGTCGATCCAGGGCCGATGGTCTGGTCGGCGTATGACCAGTTTACGCCACATAGGGCGGGGAAACGCAGTGTTCAGGCATTTTAATCCACTCCGTGTGCACCGGCCCCGACAATCCAAGGGTCACTCGAGCTCTGATCCTGAGACACGGGCTAGAGCGTCTCGAAGCGGTAAGGACGATCCCTTGCCTTGGTTCACGATGGAAATCCAACTTCCAATACGACATCTTGCGGTTTTAATTGTAGAACTAGTATGGCGACATAGTGGTATAGGACACTATGCCGTCTATGATTGATACATTTATATTTGAAGTTACTTTCTTCACATATAGTAATAATAAAAGATTAAATTTCGCGTATCAAGCATTATTTGGTTATTATAAGGTAAAACCCTATCCTCCGGCTTGCGTTGCATTGTGTGATGGGACCTGGGTCTTATAATAGCTTCGTTGTTCTTTATTTACCATTGCACTGTTTGTTTTATGCACTGGTATTCTTGGGAGGAAACCCGTTCCGTGTTATACGGTGTGGTCCCTTGATTTACTTTATTTCTAAAGTAAAGTTTTAAATAACCGTTTTAGTTCTCACACCAGTCACATGACTGGCCTGGAGTTTATTGTTTTAACCTAAACACTGGGTGCCCTTATTTTCGATACGGACAGCTAGTAGTTTCGGTTTTGCAGATTTCTATTTACAGGATCCTGGTTTACAGCTGAAACTATATACGGAAAGCTCTGTATCCGTGTATTCCTTCTAGTTGTGTTTTGTATTATCTTTGCGCTGCTATGTATTTAAATGTAATGTAAATCTTTGATATTTATCGGTTGTATAATATTTATTCATACTCTGTTATATTCTTGTACTCTAATGTAAATTGTTGTAATAAGCAACGAAGTGTTCTTCCGTCTGTGTTCTGATTCGTTTGTTCTCATTACAACCCATTCTTCCTCTTCTCTTCGGAGACCGAGGAGGTTCAGGTCGCTATATTTGGTATCAGAGCTTTGGTTTACAGAGCTCGAGAACAAGACACATTAGAAACGAACGAAAGAATTCATCAGAGATTGGATTAGTAAAGTCAAATAAGAATGACTCGTTAGAGAAGGGATCAGTAGTATCCTAGAATGAGCCGGGAGAGTGTTATTTTTGAAATAAAATTGAAAACAAATTTTGTTTTGAAAAAACTATCTAATTATACGTATTTGAGTATAATATTTTAATTGTATTGAATTTGGACAATCTAGTATATAAAGATTTTGCATATGCGCCTTGCAAACGTATATTCGAAGTTTTAATATACTGGATAGATATAGAATCACACTCTAGTCGCCCGGGGATAATTCTGCTGATGCGGCCGCATCATCATTATTTATGTTCGAGTTTCGAAAGTGGGATATCTATATATTTCCAATTGACTGGTGTGAGAGCCAAAACTAGATAGGGCATATTGCTGTGATTTGCATCAAAAATATGATTCTTGACTATATAAAATTATGAATTTGAAAACTAATAGACTAATTGATTGTTGGTTGCGTTGTTTGATTATTGGTTTGATTAATTAAAATTTTGAATAGTAAAGCCAAATAAAATTTAATGGTGGAATTAAATTGAATATTGATTGGATTCATTTACATATATAGATAGATGCATATATATATATATATATTTGTCAAACAGGTTATGGATTAGCTATTGAGTAAAGAATTTATTTGCATGCCCGACAAATAGGTAAGCCTTAATGAGTTGGCTGCGCAATTTTATTATTATATCTGTGAATGCCATTGGATGCGGTGTGCTGGTTTTTCTGTGTGAGATTATAAACGTCACCATAGAGTAGTAACAATAAATTTTGAACTACACCTCATGGCATACTACTTGAAGACAGCATACTCTATCATATACCACATGAGCACTTGAAGCTTATGTGACGAGGTTAAAGATTTACTATACAAACGAGAGGCTTGTATGGCGATGACTGTATTTCAGGTTGAACCGAAGACTGATATAGACTATATAAAAATGTAACGGTAAATGGCCAGACAAATAAAAAACCCCACACGGGTCTGGAGTTGACAATAATCACGTCTCTCTAGTCATTAAGGCACAAAAACTATTTATAGGGTGACGAGAATTTATTCTCTGGAGTTATGATTTATACACACTCCCTTGTGGACACAAAGTTATATCACTATAAATAATTGTATGCTTTTTAGGATTTATTGGGTGCCTAATACAGCCCAATAAATTTTCAAACCCCTTCCCGTACAAAGGAGGTTATGGCGAAATTTTTCGAAAATTTAGGGTGTTAGCCAAATTTTTGAAGAATTAGAAAATTCTTAGAAACAGAAAAATTGAAGAATGAAAGTTGAGTTGGTTAGTTAAACAACTTTCAGCTCCGTTCCTTTTCGAGGACGAAAAGATTTTAAGTTGGGGAGATTGTAACAACCCGGAAAATCAGAACCAAATTAAAAATTTTAATTTAGCAATTTTAATGGATTTTGAATACTTAAAATGAATTATGTTAAATAATAACGACAAAAAATTTATTTTCGATGAAATTAGAACGTATAAATTTATTTTAATTATATAACGAGCCTGAGATGGCGCGGCAGTTTAAAAATTCGATTTCTAATTTCAAATGAATACACAGAATTCATTATAAGTCAGAATTGGACGAAACAAGAAATATTTGTATTTGTTTAATCATATCTTTCTAACGGACGTAAGAAACTGAGATTTCGTTTTATAAGTTGAGAGTTACGTCCAGTTTAAAATTCAAAAAAGTCGATGTTGAATTTATATATATTTTAATATATATAAAGCCCTTAAAAATAGCAATTTTGCAAACGACCTCTGTTTTCGACGAAACCACTTTTGTTGGATCCGGGATATCAAATTATTACTATATTCCAATTTTCATAATTTTCTGGATCAATATGTGAGCGTGGCGCATTTAAACGCGTTTGACCAATTTTAGTTGAATTTAATCGACTGGAAAATGGTCATTTTCCAAACTGTCTTCAAATTTGACAGAATTAGTTTTGTTAGGACCGTATCGTCAAAACGAAGCTAGAAATTATTTTTCTGGAATTTTTAGAGTCTGCATGTGGCCTCGGTAAATTGAAATGTACGTTTGAATTGAATATATATAGATTTGTGTTTTAATTTAAATGGAAACTGATGGAAATAGTTGAATTGGCTTACGAAACATATCCCATTGTGTTCGGAATGGGGGTATTTAGCTACGGACGACATTCACTGGGTTTGATTTGGAGTTCGGCACGATAAACAATTAATTTGTGAATTAAATTATTAAATATATATTATATAACACTATATAAGCAAAACCCTAGCTCCCTCTTGTTTCAGCAGCCGCCAGGAAAAATCGAAGACCCCCATTCTCCGATTTTCGATCCAAGAATTCTCAAAAACCTTCTAATAGTTTTCGAAAATTCTAAACCCAAATTGAAGAGCTCAACGCCCTCTAGAGATCTGACAGTCAAGATGGATTTTTATTGCTTGGATTCGTCAAAATCGACCCACAAAGATCCCGTGTTTGGCCGCCGTTTCAACTCCCTAGGAGCCACCGAACCTGACCATACCCTCGGCGGTGGAAGCCCTCCTGTGCACCGACGATGTGCCATTTCCAGATCGAGTGCTGGTGCTTCCAATTGATGTGCGGTGATGGGGATTCCTGTTGATGGTGGGTTACGGGTTGAAGAAATTCGCCAGGAAGGAAGGAGAACCAACGGCCTTGATTAGCTTAGGTGATTAATTAGTTTATTAATTATTTAGTTAATCTTAATAGTGTAACGAAGGTATAAACTACGATAACTTTTTCATACGTCGTCCAAATTTGATGATTTCAGGTCCGTTGGAATCGTGATAACAAGATCTAGACCATGAAACTGACCGTGTCCAAAACAGAGCTTGTTGGAATTTCACACAAATTCAAACCTGAATTGAACCAGTTCAGAAATAAACTGATCCAAGTGAGAACTTCTCACTAAAATTATTTCTGTACAGTTATTTATTTTGTAACTGCATATATGAACTGCTCCCCGTCGTCCACAGACCATGGACGACTTATTTGTTTGAATGTGTTGTGAAAATTGTTTGTGATGTGAAATGAACAGTATAAAATATTCATGTGTTGCAATAAATTTTTTATCGTTAAAAATATAATTTTTAACGTGGATATAAATAAAGTAAATATTCATTTTCAAGTCAGGCGATTTGTTTATGTACACCCATTTGACTGATATTGATTAGGACGATAAATTTTACACATCGCCCAACTGCACAAACAAAAATCTGTGGTTGTTGATTGAAACCCCACACGGGTATTGGGATGATATTTGACGTACACTAATACCGATTGTTTAGTGGTATGTCAGTTAATTGGTTGACAGACTGTGTAAGCGTTAATTATTTATATTTAATGCTTATACAGTGTAGAATGCACTCTGGATGATGGTTGATTATTTATCATTGTTGTTATGTACATGTGTTGTATGAAATCCATATAAATCACATTATATGGTAATTGCCTGTGTTTGATTCCAATTCAGAACTGAATAATATTTTAAAATAACGAATATTTTAAAGTAATATTCTGTAAAGGATCAAAATGTGATTTTGATGTCCAATTTTGGATAGACATGAATTGTTGAAATATATAAAGCCGTGTTGATTAGATATGCGCCATTTTGACGCAAATGATATTTATATCGATTTGATTAATTTTTATAATGAATACCGAAAAGGAAGTGATTTCAAATTATAACGCTTTGAAAATATTATCATTTATACATTAATGATATGGAATATTCAATTTTGATTTAAAACTGAATATGAAGTTGAAATCATTTTTAGAACGAAGTTAAAACGATTTATAAAATATGTTTTAAATGGAAATCGATGAAATATATATATTATATATATTTAATGGCCTGAATAGAACGCACCACACAACGACTGTTCGCAAATTTCGGCCATTGACTTCGAATTGTGATTACGGCAGATCCGACCGTCGGATTCTCCTAAAACCAGAACCTTTGGTTTTGTATCGAAAAGAGCTTTCCAACGAATATAAGAGATTTGAAATCTAACGGTTGGATTTGGAACCATGTCCAAATCAAATTTGGAAAAGGTCGTTGTAAGTGCAGTTCGATGGAAGTTATTGGAAATCGACTGTACGGGCCTTGATAAAATTAGTAAAAATATTAATAATTTGTGTAAAATCATAATATGTGATTTGGAAAGAATTGGAATGAAAAAATTTCCATGTTTGTATAAAAATATATTTTTATCGAAATGAACTAGTTTATAACTAGAATAATAATCCAATTATTTTTAAATAAATAAAATGGATTGAGAATGGGTTTTAATATAACAAGAATTTCCAATATATCAATTGGAATGGATTTGAATCGAAATCATCTTGGGAATATTTCTATGTTGGATTTCCTGATTATACAGATATTGTTATGGAAATTTGAAAGGTATATTTATATCGTTATTTCCAGTACGATATTTATTGGTTTGAGAATTTGATACTGAATATAAGCCTATATATTTTCTATTCAGAGCCTTGTATTTAATATCAAATGGGATTTTGGGTTTGTCGTGAACGGTGTCTTAAATAACACTGCTCTTAAGCCCAGTTGAGAAAAAGAATAAATCTTTTAATTAAGATTATTGGAGTTTCCAGTTATATTTAGTAACTGGAATAAAAATGGAATGTGAATTGGGTTTATTGTGAACTGTGTTTTTAACGACATTCGTTCTTTAACCCGATTAACAGAGAAATGTGATTTGGAATATATAAATCTTATTATTAAGATTTAAAGGAAATTTTCCAAAGTAAAGTTTCCAATTTAATAAAATAAATTGGGATGGGATGGAATTCGATTTGGTAATAATCGAAATGAGCTTCTGTGGAGGAATACCGTTACCATGTATGGAATTTAAAAGTCCTTGCCGTTATTCCATTTATATTATTGGTCGGATATGGAAGTTTATATTGATTATATATATTGATCTGTTTTCCATGAAGTTTCCATAATTAATGGAATAGGATTCTGGGTTTATCGTGAACTGTGATTTAAATGACATTTGTTCTTTAACCCAGGTAAAGATAAGATTAATTTCTTAAATTTGAATAATCATTAAGTAATGATTATTGAGATTAAAAATGAATTAGAGTTTTAATGAATCTTTAATTAGATTGAAAAGTGAATGCGATAACTAAAATTATCAATTCAAGAAAATGATCGAGAATGGAGTACCACTAGTTTTACTCCAGGCGATAGTTAAATCTTTAATTATATTTGAACGTGAAATGGTAATTGTTATTTACCGATAACACTGTGGTGTTAGATATGGAGTATTACCAGTTTTGCTCCATAGGATGAATAGGTTGGGATTGGAAAAACAGAATAAATGATTACTTCGGTAAGTTTCGCTAATCCCGACTAGTTTGGATAAACCTTAATATGGTTTAAATGGATATCCAAAGGAAGATTAAAGAATAAATTTTAAAGAATTTATCTTTGATAAAATTAATGGGAACCTTTCCCTAAAAATGAGAATATTTGAGTAAAAGAATATTCTGGATTAGAATGATGCGTATGTTGTGTTTGTGTAGCACTTGTTTATAATATTTGCGAGTTATTCGGAAAGGCCGGGTTTATACCCATTCTGGATAACTGATACGACGACATGTCGAAGATGAAGACGGTGGTTGAAGACCAGAGGTCTTCACATCGTTTGGATGATTACTGATGTCTTGATTGGGTTGTACACCCAAAACGAGGTAATAAGTGGTGATCGTCCAGACGTACTTGGAGATCGACGGATATGCGAGGGCCTCTCTCCTGTATTGGACATATGGGACGAGGAATAAGGTGCCTCCGGTTTCGTTCAGACCCAGAACGAACTTGTAAGTGGACTGTGTGTCTGACATTGGATATCATTCTGTGTGATTGATGGATATCAGTTGCATGGGGTGGTTTTCCTGTGTGGCATGCTGAGATGCAAATGATCAAGGCTTCTGTTGAAAAGCAGAGTCTTGTGGTTGATGATCAAAGCACGGCCTGTGTGGCATAGCTTTGTGTAGCATTAATTCGCGAGCCTCACACCCCGGTGTGAACCAGAAACGGGAGAGGACTTCAGGGGGGACATGCGTTTCCTTCTAGCTAGAGGTAGTATCAGCGTTTAGCACACCCTGACATTTTATATTATTACCTATGTGGTTGTTGGAATGCGAGGCGCCTCGGTTATATCGGTCGATCCAGGGTCGATGGTCTAGTCGGGGTATGACCCGTTTATGCCCCATAGGGCGGGAAAACACAGTGTTCTGGCATTTTAATCCACTCCGTGTGGACCGGCCCTGACAATCCAAGGGTCACTCGAGCTCTGATCCTGAGACACGTGCTAGAGCATCTCAAAGTGGTAAGGATGATCCCTTGCCTTGGTTCACGATGGAAATCCAACTTCCAATACGACACCTGGCGGTTTTAATTATAGAACTAGTATGGCGACATAGTGGTATGGGACACTATGCCGTCTATGATTGATACATTTATATTTGAAGTTACTTTCTTCACTTATAGTAATAATAAAAGATTAAATTTCACGTATCAAGCATTATTTGGTTATTATAAGGTAAAACCCTATCCTCCGGCTTGCGTTGCATTGTGTCATAGGACCTGGGTCTTATAATAGCTTCATTGTTCTTTATTTTGCATTGCGCTGTTTGTTTTATGCACTGGTATTCTTGCGAGGAAACCCGTTCTGTGTTATACGGCGTGGTCCCTTGATTTACTTTATTTCTAAAATAAAGTTTTAAATAATTGTTTTAGTTCTTACACCAGTCACATGACTGACCTGGAGTTTATTGTTTTAACCTAAACTCTAGGTGCCCTTATTTTCGACACGGGCAGCAAGTAGTTTCGGTTTTGCAGATTTCTAATTACAGGATCCTGGTTTACAGCTGGAACTATATACGGAAAGCTCTGTATCCGTGTATTCCTTCTAGTTGTGTTTCGTATTATCTTTCCGCTGCTATGTATTTAAATGTAATGTAAATCTCTGATATTTATCGGTTGTATAATATTTATTCATACTCTGTTATATTCTTGTACTCTGATGTAAATTGTTGTAACAAGCAATGAAATGTTCTTCTGTTTGTGTTCTGATTCGTCTTGTTCTCATTACAATCTGTTCTTCCTCTTCTCTTCGGAGACCAGGGAGATTCAGGACGCTATAAAATCCAGCTTAAATCCTACCCTATTAATACAAAGATTTGAAATAGTATCCGAAGATTTTGAATAATTACTGTGCAGATAATTAATACTGTACATAAATAAGACACCTTTCCGTTAGTTTTACACGTTGATCTTTTGGTTCTCTTTCCCCTCGTTATAAATATATGTTGCATCCTCTTTTATCAGACAAAGCCATTTCTCCTTGCCCATTGTTTATTCCTTCAACTGACTGGAAATTCCTCCATCTCTCCTCTTTAAATTTTCAAACTTCACCACCTTTTTGCTTTAGCTAAAGCATCACCTTGTAATCCTCTCCGGTGTTTCCCTCCTCCATTAAAACTGTTGAACCACTTCAACATTAACACGTTATGTTCCCTCCAACGCCGCATTTTGTCTCCATCTTTACTTCTACCTACATGCGAGAAGGGAAGTGTTGTAGTATACATGCGTAGACGTGGGTTATGGATACATATGTGAGGAAGAAGAGAAGCAAAGACTAGTGTAGGCACGCGACGGTCGTGGCATTCGCGACCATTTGCATGTAAGCCGGTTCGCAATGATACGAGAATTTGACGGAGAAGATTTGGAAAGCAATATTTGGTGAGAACTTTTACACCGATTTTAAGGGCTAGTTAATTATTGATTAATTTTTGTGGACTCAATTGATTATATATTGACTTGTTATTGATTATTTGGGTTAATGATTTAGTTTAATGATGATTTAAAATGGAAAAGGTTCGACCTTTAAGAAGAATTGGTGTAGTCACTTAAGTATGTGAGAAACTATTCACTGAAAAAGGGTTAGATAAAAATTAATTGTTTGCTACTTAATTGTTTTGGGTTATGAGATGATTATTGGTTGATAATACAAGTTTATTAGGATGATTAAATAATGATTAGCATACTAAAAATATGATTTTGAATTGATATATGTATACTTGTTTAGGTATGTTAGAAATCTAAATTTAATTTAGAAAGGGGTAGATTAGAAAATTATTTGCATGAAACTTAATTATTAGTTTGAACCATTATTGTTAGAGGCAAGTAAAAATTTATTAAGTTATGAAATAATTTTTTGTTAGTTAAAAAAATAATTTTTGACTAATGTGTGATATGAAATAATTTTTAGCAAGTTAAAAATGTGACTTTTAACTAATGTGTGCGACAGACATTAGAAATGTGATATGCAAACAATACTGTATTGATATCATGGAATTGTAACTTGAATTGATTAAGTAAAACTTACAATTTAAGTGTTGATTTGTTGTAGTTAAAAATAAAATTAATTGTGAAGTAATGCGATGAACATGGAACGATAATAAAACTCATTATGACTTTAGTAAGTGACTAACGATGTAAAAATATATTTTTTAAAATCCCCTTCCTATGTGAATAACGATTGGTTAATAAAATAAATTTAAAAATTTAATCTTTGACGTTAGATTTTTAATTAATCTGACTAACGTATAATTAAAAGATTTTCATAACAATGAAATGATTTTGGAAATATCTTAAAAATTTGTTTTGGACTCTTAAGATTGAAACGAGTTTTGAAATTTAACTAAAAATTTGATTTGAGTTATATTTGTAAATGTTTAGCTACCCATAAGCATTAAAATTTAATTATGGAAAATTTGATTTGAGTATGTAACTAAACATCAATTTATTAAATAGACTTGGTTCCATTTTTTTAAAGACCATTTGTTATATTTCCATATTTGTATTTTTATGCATTCAGTAGTGGTTAAAAATTTGTCCTTTTCTAATTCATAATTAAAGTTTCAATTAAAATTATAGTCCAACTTTCATTGGAAACTTAACATAATATTTCCAAATTTGTTTAATTATTTAAATCTTACAAATGGCCTTTAAAAAAAATGGAACCAAGTGTATTTAATAAATTAATGTTTAGTTACATACTCAAATCAAATTTTCCATAATTATATTTTAATGCTTATGGGTAGCTAAACATTTACAAATATAACTCATATCAAAATTTTAGTTAAATTTCAAAACTTGTTTCAATCTTAAGAGTCCAGAACAAATTTTTAAGATATTTCCAAAATCATTTCGTTGTTATGAAAATCGTTTAATTATTCGTTAGTCAGATTAATTAAAAATCTAATTTCAAAGATAAACTTTAAATTTATTTTATTACCCAATCGTTATTCACATAGGAAGGGGAATTAAAAAAAAATATTTTTATATCGTTAGTCGCTTACTAAAGTCATAATGAATTTTATTATCATTCCATGTTCATCGCATTACTTCACAATTAATTTTATTTTTAACTACAACAAATCAACACTTAAATTGTAAGTTTAACTTAATCAATTCAAGTTACAATTCCATGATATCAATACGGTATTTTTTGCATATCACATTTATAATGTCCGTCGAACACATTAGTCAAAAATCACATTTTTAACTTGCTAAAAATTATTTCATATCATACATTAGTCAAAAATCATATTTTTAACTAACTGAAAATTATTTCATATCTTAATAAATTTTTATTTACCACTAACAATAATGGTTCTCATAACAATTAAGTTTCATGCAAATAATTTTCTAATATACCCCTTTCTAAATTGAATTTAGATTTCTCACATACTTAAACAAGTATACATATATCAATTCAAAATCATATTTATAATATGCTAATAATTATTTATTCATCCTACTAAACTTGTATTATCAACCAATAATCATCTCATAACTCAAAACAATTAACTAGCAAACAATTAATTTTTATCTAACCCTTTTTCAGTGAATAGTTTCTCACATACTTAAGTGACTACACCAATTCCACTTAAAGATCGAACCTTTTCCATTTTAAATCATCATTAAACTAAATCATTAACCCAAATAATCAATAATAAGTCAATATATAATCAATTGAGTCCACAATAATTAATCAATAATTAACTAGCCCTTAAAATCGGTGTAAAAGTTCTCACCAAATATTTCTTTCCAAATCTTCTCCGTCAAATTTCTGTATCATTGCGAACCGGCTTACATGCAAATGGTCACGAATGCCACGACCGTCGCGTACCTACACTGATCTTTGCTTCTCTTCTTCCTCACATATGTATCCATAACCCACATCTACTCATGTATACTACAACACTTCCCTTCTCGCATGTAGGTAGAAGTAAAAATGGAGACAAAATGCGGCATTGGAGGGAACATAACGTGTTAATGTTGAAGTGGTTCAACAGTTTGAATGGAGGAGGGAAACACCAGAGAGGATTACAAGGTGATGCTTGAGGTAAAGCAAAAAGGCGGTAAAATTTGAAAAATTAAAGAGGAGAGATGGAGAAATTTCCAGTTAGGTGAAGGAATAAGCAATGGACAAGTAGAAATGGTTTTGTCTGATAAAAGAGGATGCAACAAATATTTATAACGAGGGGAAAGAGAACCAAAAGATCAACGTGTAAAACTAACAGACAGGTGTCTTATTTATGTACAATATTAATTATCTGCACAGTAATTAATCAAAATCTTCAGATACTATTTCAAATCTTTGTATTGATAGGGTAGGATTTTAGGCAAGATTTAATCAGATATTATTGCCTGTCATATCTCCTAAAAAGGAGGAAAACTTTATTTGTTCCTTATAAACGGTAATAAATGGATAAATTTTAAAACCTATTAATTGACATATGTGTCAATCAAATTTCTTACATGCACAATTAATCCTTTGCCATATATAAAATTAAAGACATTTCTATGTATACATGTGACGGCCCGCCTCGCACCAGCCTGCATTTCCTCCAGAAGTGCGCTGTACACATGCCCGACTAGCACAAGACGGTCGTCATAAGAAAGGAAAGAAGGGAATGAACTAATCAAAGAGCCTGTAGAATGCCTCACAGCGCATGGAATAAAATATAATAATAATGTACTTGACATAAAACAGGCGAGACAGTGCATAAGCTGATAACTAAAACCAACATCAATCTCAAAGCAGCGGAAATCCAAATACAGCTTATTACAATTTTCCAAATTTACTGTCTCTAAACAAAAGAAAGCTGAAATAGAAGATACACCAACAATGCCCAAGCAGTGATCTTCAACAACACAGGGAGAATACTAAATATATATATCACGTGGAAGCCTCCTGCTCGTCTCCGGATCATCTACCCGTGCATCACCAGCTAACCTGTCTCTAGTCTGCTCGTGTGAGCACCCAGAGTAATAAGAGGAGACATAAAACTCTGGGTCAGACATAAAGCCTGGTATGAGCGATAAGCATCTAAACAGAATAATAACAGGCATACTAAACCATACCTGAACCTGGACCTGCAACCAAAGAGTTAGTACCACATACCGTACAATACTCCAAGGTGCCATAATAAATAGTGTAAGAATACGGGGGTGGGGTGTGCATGTCAAAATGATAGCAAGCAAATCATCCATAGCAACCATCCTCACATCTCTCACTCAGTGCGTAAAGCGTACGACATCTACCACTTTGGAACACTAGACAAACTGAGGTAACGACAAATCCCGACTTGTAGAAACCCTGCTGTGACCAAGACAACACTTGGAGTCATGACCAAACATTTCAATGACCCACTTCATTGGTCGTAGCCCTTGGTTCTACCGATGCCATAATGGCCCTGAATCCGCCTTCGTACCTCCTACCATAGTGGTCCAAAGCTATAGACGTCGATAACTCCTTGGCACGCGTCCCGCAGCAAACCCAATCATGAAGCGAACTCGCTGATTCCCATCTAAATCTTGAGTTCTAACTTCTCATTTGGACTTCCTTTGCGTCTCGGGTTTTGGTCGAATTGGAGTGGGCCTTCAGAAGAATTGTCGTGCAATAGCAGCTCTAGAATTCGGTTCGGTGGTTCTGAAGCGGTGCGGTTCGAATACTCCATAGCTTGAGTGCCTCCGTCTCCATCTCGTCAGCATCAGTTCGGTTCGGAGTATGGTATCCAGGCTCCTCTTTCTTCCACTTCGGTCCTCCTTGTGCCTTCCGATCCCACGCTACACCCCTCCGATCCGATCAGGCCTTCCTTATTGCCTCTTCACGTCATGCTCCAGAAAATACCACGCCCCGGTCCGGTTCGGATATGTCCGATCCGATCCCCTACCCGATCCGATCCGGATCTCTGCAGTATTTCCTGCAACTTTTCTAGCGAGTGTTTTGCGCCGTACGACGGCGTCTTCGACCAATCTAACTATTCTAATCAATCATAAAACATACCATAGAGTCATAGCAATATGTAAGAACAACCACAAACAGCTAACAACAATTCAAATGAGCCAAAATGGATCAAAAGTGGCTAAAACCTCACATTTTCCTATAATCCTTCTTAATCATGTTTAAGCATACGATTAGCAAAACACATCGAAATTAACCCAAATTTCTAACAGAGCCTTAAAACATTATTTTAGAATTTTAAGAATTTTTCCAGAATTTATTTACGTATAAATTCGCTAATCTTCACTAATTACCCTTAATCACTGTAATTAGTGCAAAAACTATGCAAATCACTCACCTTGGCCACAAATAAAATTCTCAGAATTGAAACTCCTCTGATTTGGGCGAATACTGATGTCCAACAGCAGCCCTAACCTTGCTTTGGTACTTTTTCTTCTTAATTTGATGCCTCTAAGCCTTAATCCTTGATTAGGAAGTGATTTTTGGGTGTTTTAGAGAGATTTAGAGAGTGGAGGCCATGGCTAGATCAAGAGGAATGAAAGTGGCGGCTGGAAAATGTCTAAAGAAATGTTCTCTAACCCTAATCAGCCCCTATATGCCCCTAAACCCGAAATCCCCCTTGGGCCTAGCTGCTAATCACCCGGTTAAGCCCAATTAAGCTGTTTTTCTCCATCTGAAACTTGTTTCAGCCATATCTCCCAAACGGTAAGCCCGTTCGGCTAATGTGACCACTCTACGGAAAGAGAAACCATCATCCGAAGCCAATGGAAGTGGTTTCAGGTCGAAATTCATTTCCAGTCAAAAGTTATGGCCAAAACAGTGCCAACTAGGGGTAAAATGGTCATTTAAAAATCGAGAAAAATCATGAACATGGGAAATGACCCCAATAGTCGTCTCCCAAAGTTACATGACCATACGACTTCGTATGTGAAAGAAATAAATATCCTACGATCCTATGATGCGTAGAATGTGGGTCGTTACACTCTCCCCCCCTTAAGAAATTTCGTCCCCGAAATTCTTTAACCCAAAACATACACAGGATCCCGCATGCCTAACACCCACATACAACAATCAAACATGCAAAGCAAGCAAACAAGTCTATCCTAGCATGCGGAAAACTAAATCGCTAATAAAATCTTACCAGACAAAGAGTTCTGGATACTTCTTCCTTATGTCCTCCTCTGTTTCCCAAGTACAATCATTCTCGTCTTCGCTCCACTGTACCTTGACTAGCTTCACCGACTTCCTTCGAAGTTGCTTCATGTCGTGTGCGACAATACGGGCCGGCTTGCGGTTCCCAACCGCCTCGGGTTCTACTTCGAAGTCCTCTAACTGATCAGGTGAGATAGTCATATCTGAGTCGTGAACGAACTTCCTTAGTTGGGAAACATGAAATACGTTATGAACTCCTGCCATCTTCTCCGGTAAGTCAATTCTATATGCCAAATTCCCGACTAGTTCGAGAACAGGGAATGGGCCAACGAATCTTGGTGCCAACTTGCCTTTCCTGCCAAATCGTATTACGCTCTTCAACGGAGAAATCTTGACAAACACCAAGTCACCCACGGAGAATTTTAGGTCTCTTCTCCTCTTATCAGCATAACTCTTCTGCCTATCTTGGGCAGCCTTCATTCGTTGTTGAATGGTCTTGATTTTATCTGAAGTTTCCCTCACCACATCTGGTCCAAGCATAAACTTCTCGCCAGTCTCTATCCAACATGATGGTGAGTTACACGGTCTTCCGTACAAAGCTTCAAACGGAGCCATACCGATACTGGATTGGTAACTATTATTATATGCAAACTCTACTAGATGCAAATGGTCATCCCATGATCCACCAAAATCCAATATACACGCTCTCAAGAGATCTTCTAAAATACGATTCACCCTCTCCGTCTGACCGTCGGTCTGAGGATGATATGCGGTACTGAGATGTAACTCTGACCCTAGCGCCTCTTGCAAGCTCCTCCAAAACCCACTAGTGAACAACGGGTCTCGGTCGCTCACAATGCTTTTAGGTACTCCATGAAATCTCACTACCCACTTCATATACAATTCTGCTAACTTAGCTGCCGTTCTAGTCGATTTGACTGGTATAAACCTTGCACTTTTAGTCAGTCGATCTACAATTACCCAAATGCTGTCATATCCCAATCTAGTCCTTGGTAACCCATCGATGAAATCCATCGAGACTTGCTCCCATTTCCATTCGGGAATTTCTAAGGGTTGTAACAACCCACTAGGCTTCTTTTGTTCGGCTTTTACTAGCTGGCAATTCATGCACTTGGATATAAACTTCCCAACATCTCTTTTCATCCCTTCCCAGTAGTAGGTCTGCTTCATATCTCGATACATCTTATTACCACCGGGGTGTATGGTCAGCCTTGAGTGATGACATTCTCTAAGCACTTCATCCCTCAATCCATTGACATTGGGTACAACAAGCTTTCCATTCTTTCTAAGCCATCTATCTCGATCAAGCCCATACTTGTTCATCTCCTCATCGATTCCCATCTCTAACTTGGAGATGATTTCCAATAGGTTAGGATCGTCCCTCTGACTAGAGCCGATCCGCTCAATCAAAGTGGGTCTGATCGTCAAACTTGCTAACATTTCTGGATCCAATTCGCACTTTGGTCTGAAATCAAAACTTGCGATAAACTCCAGTTGCTTCCATTCAAGGAACATAGCCCCTAAGCTGGCATGTCTTCTACTCAATGCATCAGCCACCGCATTGCCCTTTCCTGGTGTGTATGCGATGTCAAAATCATATGAAGCTAAGAACTCTAACCATCTCTGCTGACGGAGATTTAAATCCTTCTGGGAGAATAGATACTTCAACGACTTATGATCTGTAAACAGCTCAAATCTTTCCCCCAAGAGATAGTGTCTCCACATCTTTAACGCGAACACGATTGCTGCCAATTCTAAATCATGGGTAGGGTATCTTCTCTCGTGCGGTTTCAATTGCCGACTTGCATAAGCTACAACCCTACCGCCTTGCATCAATACAGCACCCAGTCCGGTACAACATGCATCCGTGTATACCGTCATCTCTTCATCCCCCTTAGGAATGACTAATACTGGTGCGCTTGTCAACTTGTCCTTTAGACTCTTAAATGCATTCTCGCACCTTTCATCCCAGATAAAAGCTTGATTCTTCTTGGTCAACTGGGTCAATGGTGCTGCTATCTTGGAGAAACCTTGGATAAACTTACGATAATATCCCGCTAACCCCAAGAAACTCCTTACATCTGTTGCATTCTTGGGCGTAGGCCAATCCTGTACCGTAGCCACCTTCGCCGGGTCCACGGCAATACCATTCTCTGATACAACATGGCCCAAGAACCTCACTTCCCTCTTCCAGAAGTGACACTTAGAAAACTTTGCTTTCAATTGGTGTTTTCTCAACACCTCCATCGCTACTTTTAAATGTTCCTTGTGTTCTTCCTCTGTCCTCGAATAGACCAAAATATCATCAACGAACACAAGGACAGACTTATTCAACTGATCTCTGAATACCCTATTCATAAGATCCACAAAATATGCCGGGGCATTAGTCAGCCCAAATGGCATAACCAACCATTCATAAAATCCAGACGGCGTTCGAAATGCCGTTTTAGCTATACTCTCAGCTTCCACTCTAAGCTGATGAAAACCTGTCGCGAGATCCAAATGAGAAAATATTCTCGCGCCATTCAACTGATCGAACAAATCATCTATCCGCGGTAGAGGATACTTATTCTTCCTCGTCACTTTATTCAACTCGCGGTAGTCTACACACAAACGAAGGGAACCATCCGCCTTGGTAGCAAACACAACTGGTGCTCCCCATTCAGAAACACTCCTTCTGATAAATCCCTTCTTCAAAAGATCGTTGACTTGCACCTCGAGCTCCCGCTGCTCTCTTGGTGCCATACGACGAAGTGGCATCACTATAGGTCTGGCATCTTTTACCAAATCAATACGGAACTCAATCTCTCGGTGTGGTGGAAGTCCGGTCACTTCTTCAAAAACATCCGGATACTGGCCAACCACGGGCAAACCTGACAACTCACTATGCGGAATGTCGAGGGAGTTTAGAAAACTAGCCAATACCCCCTTACTGGGTAGACCACCAAACACTATCCTCCGCCCATCATCCGCTCTAGCTGTCACCAAAAAGCCCTCACAGTCTACCACCACCCCGTATCTTTGGAGCCAATCTACTCCCAAAATAATGCCAAACCCAGTAAAGCCCAAAACAAAGCAATCACAAACAAACATGCATCCATGACTCGATAGAACCACATTACGACAAATCATGCTAAGGCTAGTCGAACCACCAATCGGGTTCGTCACTACTAAAGGTCTATAGACAATCTCGGGCTCCAATCCCAACCTACCTACCAGGTCACTAGATATGAAAGAACTGGAAGCTCCGGTATCAAACAAAACTCTAACAGGAACATCATAAACAGAAAGTATACCTTGAATGACGACATTCTTTCCCTTCTCCGCCGTAGTTGGGGCATTCGACGAAGAAGGAATAGCATTAAGGGCATATGCTTTCACCATTTGCTTTTCCTTAGGGGGCTGTGGACACTTGTCTTTGTGATGCCCCATTTGGCCACAGTTGAAGCACTTCCTATCCGCTGGCTTGGCCCGACAATTACTAGCATAATGGCCCTTCTTACCACAGCTGAAGCACTCCACATCTTGCTTATTCTTTTTCTTCTGGCCATCCTTAGCCTGATTCTGCTTTCTCTTATTCTGGGAACCACCTTTGCCTCCACCACTAGCTTGTGGCTTTGGCTCATCTGCGGATGCAACCTCAGTCTTCGGCTTAGGGTAGAGACTTTCTGACCTTAACGCTTTCCCCACAATCGATTCAAACGTCTCATCGATGTGGTTAATAAGTTTTTCCCCCAAGTACTGATCCAATCCAGTTATGAATTTCTCATTCTTTTTCTCGGCAGTATCTATAAGAGATAACCCATATTTTGACAAAGTGTCAAATTCAGCAATATACTCCGAGACAGCCCTGCCATTCTGCTTGAGCTCCAAGAATTTCTTAAACAACATTGACTTCTGAGCAGCTGGGATGAACTTCTCACTAAAGCGAGCCTTAAACTGCTCCCAAGTAATCTGATCTTCGGGAGAAGCTGCCTTTATAGCATTCCACCAATTCATTGCCCGCCCTTGCAGCTGACGGGACGCTAACTTTCTCTTCATCGCATCCTCGATACCCAAATCCTCGAAGATACGTTCGCAACTATCCACCCAATCCTGAACATCCGTAGCCGACTCCGTTCCATGGAACGGCTTCCCACCAAGGCTAGTATAATCCTTATTCAGCTTGGCGAAGTCGACTCTTGGCGCCTGCACCATTGGACCACCACCATTTCCACCATTGGGAGCTGCCCTCTGTACATCTCTAAGCATCTCTCTCATGAGGTCAGTAAACATCGTCCTCATGTCAGCAGCATTCCCATTATTGGCCCCTCTACCGGTACCTCTAACATATCGGCTCATCGTCAATTTGAAAAAAAGAAATGATTAACGACTCCATAGTGGTGTTAGTGCAGTACGACTCCATCCTTATACTACTAATAGTATATATATAGCTTTTGAAAACCAAAATAATCACAAATACGCTCCCTCCTATATGTATATTATCTCTCCCTGATAACTTCCCTAGGTTAACTACGCAACCTAGAGCTCTGATACCAAGTGTGACGGCCCGCCTCGCACCAGCCTGCATTTCCTCCAGAAGTGCGCTGTACACATGCCCGACTAGCACAAGACGGTCGTCATAAGAAAGGAAAGAAGGGAATGAACTAATCAAAGAGCCTGTAGAATGCCTCACAGCGCATGGAATAAAACATAATAATAATGTACTTGACATAAAACAGGCGAGACAGTGCATAAGCTGATAACTAAAACCAACATCAATCTCAAAGCAGCGGAAATCCAAATACAGCTTATTACAATTTTCCAAATTTACTGTCTCTAAACAAAAGAAAGCTGAAATAGAAGATACACCAACAATGCCCAAGCAGTGATCTTCAACAACACAGGGAGAATACTAAATATATATATCACGTGGAAGCCTCCTGCTCGTCTCCGGATCATCTACCCGTGCATCACCAGCTAACCTGTCTCTAGTCTGCTCGTGTGAGCACCCAGAGTAATAAGAGGAGACATAAAACTCTGGGTCAGACATAAAGCCTGGTATGAGCGATAAGCATCTAAACAGAATAATAACAGGCATACTAAACCATACCTGAACCTGGACCTGCAACCAAAGAGTTAGTACCACATACCGTACAATACTCCAAGGTGCCATAATAAATAGTGTAAGAATACGGGGGTGGGGTGTGCATGTCAAAATGATAGCAAGCAAATCATCCATAGCAACCATCCTCACATCTCTCACTCAGTGCGTAAAGCGTACGACATCTACCACTTTGGAACACTAGACAAACTGAGGTAACGACAAATCCCGACTTGTAGAAACCCTGCTGTGACCAAGACAACACTTGGAGTCATGACCAAACATTTCAATGACCCACTTCATTGGTCGTAGCCCTTGGTTCTACCGATGCCATAATGGCCCTGAATCCGCCTTCGTACCTCCTACCATAGTGGTCCAAAGCTATAGACGTCGATAACTCCTTGGCACGCGTCCCGCAGCAAAGCCCAATCATGAAGCGAACTCGCTGATTCCCATCTAAATCTTGAGTTCTAACTTCTCATTTGGACTTCCTTTGCGTCTCGGGTTTTGGTCGAATTGGAGTGGGCCTTCAGAAGAATTGTCGTGCAATAGCAGCTCTAGAATTCGGTTCGGTGGTTCTGAAGCGGTGCGGTTCGAATACTCCATAGCTTGAGTGCCTCCGTCTCCATCTCGTCAGCATCAGTTCGGTTCGGAGTATGGTATCCAGGCTCCTCTTTCTTCCACTTCGGTCCTCCTTGTGCCTTCCGATCCCACGCTACGCCCCTTCGATCCGATCAGGCCTTCCTTATTGCCTCTTCACGTCATGCTCCAGAAAATACCACGCCCCGGTCCGGTTCGGATATGTCCGATCCGATCCCCTACCCGATCCGATCCGGATCTCTGCAGTATTTCCTGCAACTTTTCTAGCGAGTGTTTTGCGCCGTACGACGGCGTCTTCGACCAATCTAACTATTCTAATCAATCATAAAACATACCATAGAGTCATAGCAATATGTAAGAACAACCACAAACAGCTAACAACAATTCAAATGAGCCAAAATGGATCAAAAGTGGCTAAAACCTCACATTTTCCTATAATCCTTCTTAATCATGTTTAAGCATACGATTAGCAAAACACATCGAAATTAACCCAAATTTCTAACAGAGCCTTAAAACATTATTTTAGAATTTTAAGAATTTTTCCAGAATTTATTTACGTATAAATTCGCTAATCTTCACTAATTACCCTTAATCACTGTAATTAGTGCAAAAACTATGCAAATCACTCACCTTGGCCACAAATAAAATTCTCAGAATTGAAACTCCTCTGATTTGGGCGAATACTGATGTCCAACAGCAGCCCTAACCTTGCTTTGGTGCTTTTTCTTCTTAATTTGATGCCTCTAAGCCTTAATCCTTGATTAGGAAGTGATTTTTGGGTGTTTTAGAGAGATTTAGAGAGTGGAGGCCATGGCTAGATCAAGAGGAATGAAAGTGGCGGCTGGAAAATGTCTAAAGAAATGTTCTCTAACCCTAATCAGCCCCTATATGCCCCTAAACCCGAAATTCCCCTTGGGCCTAGCTGCTAATCACCCGGTTAAGCCCAATTAAGCTGTTTTTCTCCATCTGAAACTTGTTTCAGCCATATCTCCCAAACGGTAAGCCCGTTCGGCTAATGTGATCACTCTACGGAAAGAGAAACCATCATCCGAAGCCAATGGAAGTGGTTTCAGGTCAAAATTCATTTCCAGTCAAAAGTTATGGCCAAAACAGTGCCAACTAGGGGTAAAATGGTCATTTAAAAATCGAGAAAAATCATGAACATGGGAAATGACCCCAATAGTCGTCTCCCAAAGTTACATGACCATACGACTTCGTATGTGAAAGAAATAAATATCCTACGATCCTATGATGCGTAGAATGCGGGTCGTTACAATACATATATAAAATAATTCGAATTTATACTAATTAATTGCAAGATATGCAATTAACCTTCCCATAATATATAGAGTTAATAAAATAGAATCACCCATAAATATCTAATAAGTAAAAATTTTTGACAATTAATGTGTAACAACCCGTATTCTCAATAACCTGTTATAACGTAAATCGAGGCAGAATTTAATTTATAAATCTGAATCAAGGGAAACGGGCTATGCCATTGCGTTCGTCTCGGAAAAATACGCGAAATAGAGTCCGAGTTTTCGAAAATCGGAGTCCGTACGACCCGATTAAGGCCCAACGAAGTTTTCAGAAATTTCAAAGTAAAAACAGATTTCAAATTCAAGTTTGAATTTGGAAATTAGGGCAGTTGGGCGCAGGCGGGAAAATTCCCGCCAGAGTACCCAAGTCGACAGCCCTGTCGACTTGGGAGTCGACTTGGTTGGACCCAAGTCGACAGCCCTGTCGACTTGGCTGTCGACTTGGTCCAGCCGGGCAGTTTTGCCTGGTGCACCATTTTGGGGTTTTGGTTAGGTTTTGGGGCCAGATTCGGTTTTAAGGGCTGAGATTGGAATTAGGGTTTAATCCTAAGGCTAGAACTAGTCCTAATCTCTATAAATAAGCCCCTAACCTAACCCTAAATCATCATTATTCATTCAAATAACTAAACTATGGCAAAAACATTCCTCTCACGGCCTCCACTCTCTTCATAAAATTCCTAAGTCATTTCTATGAGAGATTTTCAATGCATACAAGTGTTTTCAAGCTTGTATGAGCATCATTAGCTTGCATTCAAGTCAAGTTTCCATATTTACATCATAAAGCAAGGGTTTTGATCATTTTGACTCAAGGGTTTTTCTATTAGAGCTTGCATTTTGGGCCTATTTGATTGCATAAGGGCTTTGTTATATTTTTGTGTCTTCATAAGCATTGTAAGCCCTTTTCTACTTTCATATTTAAACTCTAAAGTTAAATGAATGATGCAAGTTTGGTTGATCATTATGATATGCAAGTTAATCATGTTATGTTATGCAAGTTTGCCATGTTATGATATGCAAGTTTATATGCAAGTTTGCCATGTTATGATATGCAAGTTTATCATGTTATGCAAGTTTGCCATGTTATGATATGCAAGTTTATCATGTTATGTTATGCAAGTTTGCCATGTTATGATATGCAAGTTTATCATGTTATGTTATGCAAGTTTGATATGCAAGTTCGTCATATGATATGCAAGTATGTTATGCAAGTTTGGGATGATCATTTTGTTCATGTTATCATGTTATGCAAGCTTATCTTGAGTATATGAACATAAAGCTTCAAGCTTTATGCTAAAGGTTGCATTTTGGCAACATGTAAGTTATCATATCTCTTATGATAACTTGCATGTGAGGCTAAATGCGAACTTATGGCCATTTCTACATGTCATTTATCACCATGTATCACCAATATGCTAAGTTTGGTTTTATGCATGCTTTTGAGGCCTAAAAATGTAATATGCAAGTATATGAACATATGTACATTTCATATGCCACCATGTTAGACTTGTGGCTTCAACACCTTTATGTCATGATTATGCCAAGTTCCCTCTTTCTATCCTTTATGCGCTATTGCGATATGTAAGCGATGGGATTGCGTTTGGGGTTGGGTAAACTTAAAAGATATAAAAATATAAGATTGGGAATTTACCTATTAAGTTAGGTCTACCCATTGGGAATTTACCTATTAAGTTAGGTCTACCCAAATTCTTGAAAACGTGTAATATGTTTTGGAAACATGATGGACATGACACTTAGAAAATATAAGTGTGACCAACTCGAGGTTGGGTTGAGTTTGTAGCGTAAAACTACCCGGAACCGACCGGCTTAACTAGTTGCTACAAACAATAGGACCCAATGTGAGAAGTTGGTCATGTTGTACCTTGAACCCGAGGTTAGACCAAGTTGTGGTGTAAAGCTACCCGGACCCGCCCGGCTTAACTAGTAACCGCAACAAAGTCTAATGTGAGAGGTTAAGGCACATTAATTAATTAATGCCTCATGATTAGGGTTAAGTCATGGTCCACTTAATACTTAACCAATTTGGGCTTGGTAGATTAATCAGGGTTAAGTCGTGAACCCATCGTTACACTTAACCAAGTTAATCCATGATTAGCAAGAGGGTTAAACCGTACTTAACCCATTAGAAAATCCTAGCAATGGGGGGTCCACTCCAGCAGTAATCCCAAGTTTGTATCATTAAGACCCTAGGGACTAGGCTAGGGTGGGGGCACGATTACTGGACTTGAGGTAAGTGACCAAAAACGACGGCAGAGTGGTACGCCGGTGTAGTTCCGGACGGACTATGGTCGTGCACGTAGTCCGGAGCCGGAGAAAACATGCACGGGTACCAGTAGATCGAGACTGTGCACTTATGTTTATGGTGTCCAGGGGTTGACACCCTAGGGCTTGATACACCCGACGGGAGACCCGACACAGTCTGACTACAATTATGTTTGGGCCGTATTGACACCAACACGTGACGAGTTAGGCTTATAGGGAGCCGATCGACTAGACCGTTTGGTTGGACCTCGTATTAGGGTCACTTCATGTTATTGGACCTCGTATTAGGGTCACTTCATATTATTGGACCTCGTATTAGGGTCACTTCATGTTATTGGGCCAAAGCTTGGGCCAAGGGATCAATACTTGTTTATTTAAGTCATGTTAGCTTGCTAGTACACCTGTGGTGCAAAAACCTTAAACCTGATTATGCGATGACACCTTTATCTACCTTGTTAGTAAATCATCATGCCAGTATGTTGTTATCCTTATGTTCATCCCTGCTTCTCATGTCAGTTAACTTTATCAGTTTACATTGATTGTAGTAGGGCTTACTCAGTCTTTTTGACTGACCTGTTTTCTTTCGCCTCTTTTCTTCCGTTCCCCCCCCAGGTTCTCAGGGTGGGAATATTGGAGCTTAGCTTGGATTTCTGATCTCTTGCTTGTGCGATTTAGCTCATGTACGGTTTGACATGAAGCTAGCTATGGTTATCACTTATTTTGGGGATAGTACTTATGTATTTCAGTTTTTCAGTTGATGTTGTTTTTATCTAGACTTGTTTATTTGGAAAGTTGACATTATGTTGTACCAGACTTGTTTTGAAATGGTTTGAAATCTTCCGCTGTTTTATCTATGTTATTTACTCTGTTTACATATATACATATGTTCTTGTTCTACCTTGATATATCATTATGCATGTTTACCCGGTACAAACGCCCCTCCAAAGTCAGTGCCCTTGCAAGAGTGGTACTGGCGGAGGTGGGGTGTTACATTTGGTATCAGAGCATATGGTTTACGAGAAGGAACAAAAAGGTTTTTAAAACTTTTGGAAAACTATTTTCAAAACCAAGTATAAAGTATTTTCCAAAGAAAAGTCTAGTTTATTTTAAAGGCTATTCCCCAAAAAGCCATTAGCAAAATTCCTTCGTTTTTCTCCATTCTGAATCTGTCTTTTTCTTCGTTTTTAGTATGGCCGATAACTTTGCTATTCCGGAGGGAGTGCACGTACCTGTTTGGTATAGGAGACTTTTGGAGGCTAGGGCGACCGAAGCCGGCCCCGCAGATGTTCCTCCTCCTCCTCCTCCTCCGGTAGTTGATGTTCCTCCTCCTCCTGTCGCTGAGGTTCCTCTACCTCCTCCCCCTCAGCATCCTCAAGCTGACTTCGCAAAGACTTGCAAAGATTTCAAAGCAATGGGTTGCAAGAATTTCATTGGAACCGAGACTTATGTAGAGGCAAGGAATTGGTTGAAAGAAACCGAAGATCTTTTTGCCTTCTTTGATATAGATGACCGTTGGAAGGTTTTATTGGCAGTGTGGTTGCTAAAGGAAGAAGCTGCACGTTGGTGGGTGGTCACCACCGCTACTAGGCCAATTGAGACTTGGGATGACTTTCGGGGAAAGTTTGGACTAAGGTTCCTATCACTGAAGCAAGGGGACATGACTATTAGGGAATACATAGATAAGTTTAATCAACTGGCTCGGGTCGGTTTAGACTTGGTTAACATAGCTCAGAAGAAGGCCCTATACTTTGCTCTAGGATTAAACGAGCCATTACATGGTTTAGCCATGACTCATATACCCTTGGGGGCAACTTTCGAGAGTTTGGTGAATATGGCCCTACTCAATGAAGAGAATAGGAGTGACAAGAAGGAAATCAAGGTGAATGAGTCTCAAAACAAGAAAACGGGGCCTAAAAAGGAAATGAAAAAGAAGGAGGAGAAGTCTAAAGATAAGAAGGAAAAGAAGTGCTTTACTTGTGGAAGCTCGACTCATCTAAACAAGGATTGCAGGAAAAGGAAGGGCACTTGCTTTAACTGTGGAGAAATGGGACACTTCACTAGGGATTGCCCGAAGAAGCAAGGGCAAGGCCAGGGTCAGACTCAGCGTGCTGGACCTTCGGGAGGGCAAGTTCATGCTCTCAATGCCGCTCCTGTTCCCGATCGAGGTAGTATTTCTGTTGAGAGCCTTGTATATATTTCTGATTTTCCAGTTCGTACCTTGTTTGATTCTGGTGCATCGCATAGCTTTATCTCATCTGATCTTGTTTGCACCTAAGTACTAGTCTAGTTTATGATCCCGTGTGTGTTTCAAATCCAATTGGGGTTTACGCCCATTTGTCTATTATCTACATGGATTTGAAAATCTCTATCTGGAGTGTAGAGTTCTCGTGTGATGCTTATATTCTTGGTTTCATGGGGTATGGGTTGATTTTGGGCATGGATTGGTTGTCCAGTTTTGGAGCCATTCTTGATTTTTGAGCATAGGGTTGAGAGGCTCATGACTCGCCTTGGTAATACCCTAAAAATTTCTAGTAACCCTATGAGTCCCGTCATGTTGTGTTATCTTGAATCCCTCAACTCGTCTATCAATAGTTTGCAATCAGTGAGGGTGGTCCGAGAATATCCTGATATCTTGGGTGAAGTGAAGGGGGTTACCCCTAAACGAGAGATTGATTTCCGCATTTATCTGGTGGATAATGCAAAGCCGGTTTCTTTGCCCGTTCGGCACATGGCTCCGCGTGAAAGGCGGGAGCTAAGTAAGCAAGTCAAGGAGTTGCTTGAGAAGAACTTCATTAGACGAAGTATATCTGAATGGGGAGCGCCTGTAGTATTTACTACCAAGGCAGATGGTTCTCTTCGACTTTGTGTTGATTATCGTGAGTTAAACAAAGAGAATAGACAACCATTGCCAAGGATCAATGATTTGTTTGATCAGCTTGTAGGAACATCTGTTTTCTCTTGATCCTGCTACTGGATTCCATCAGCTCAGGGTAGCTGAAGATAGTATAGACAAGACTGCGTTCAGAACTCCAGATGGATTCTTCGAATGGCTTGTCATGCCGTTCGGCTTGACTAATGCACCCGCATATTTCATGGACTTGATGAGTAGGGTGTTCAGGGAGTTCTTGAACAAGTTTGTCGTGGTCTTCGTAGATGATATTCTGATCTTCTCTAAGGATGAGGAAGAGCACGCAAGGCATCTCGTGGAGGTGATGGATACGCTTAGAGCGCATCAGTTGAAGGCCAAGTTCTCCAAATGTCATTTTGGAGAAAAAGGAGTTAGATTTCTTGGGCACATAGTTTCTAAGCAAGGCTTAGTGGTGGATCCTGCTAAAGTGGTCGCGGTTCAAGACCAGAAAGCCCCGACGAGGACAAATGAAGTAAGAAGCTTTCTCAGTTTAATTAGTTAGTTAGCGTCCCTTGAGCTTAGACCTACCCTTATGGATCAAGTAGGGACTTCGCAGAAAGAAGACCCGCAGTTAGTCGAGATCATGGACAAGTTGATTCGAGGCGAGATGTTAAGACACCTCGCTATAGATGACAAGGGATGGCTACGACGTAATGAGAGAAAGAAGGCTCTTGAAGATGCACATCACTCAAGGAGGTGGCCGAGTTTGTCCCAAGGTGCATGTTGTGCCAACAGATTAAGACCGAGTCATAAAAAGCCCAGTGGGCTATTACATCCATTGGAGGTCCCCGCAATGGAAGTAGTAAAGCGTCACGAAGGATTTCGTGGATGGACTGCCTAGATCAAGGAAAGGGAATACGAGCATGTGGGTCATAGTAGGTAGACTCACGAAGAGTGCTCATTTCACTCCGGTAAAGAGCGAAAGGACTGCATCATAGCTAGTGACAGTTTACTTTCAAGAAATAAAGCGGTTGCACGAAGTTCCCTAAAGTATAGTAAGTAACCATGACTCAATCTTCACTATCCAGTTTTGGGATAGTCTACGGGAAGTCACGGGCAAGCACTGAATCTAAGTACGGCCTATCATTCGCAGGCGGATGGTTCATTTTGTTCAAGCATGAGTTATAGAAAATCACGTTAGTAAGAGCAATTGGCAACGTGGATTGGTATTTTCAAGAAGAGTTCTGCTGCGTGGAATACTTTATAGTAAGTAAATGAGATCCAGGATTCACTGATGAATTTTGGAGAGCTTGCATGAAACCATGAGGTCATAGTTATGTTTAAGCCAAGAATGATAGAAGAGTAAGTGAAAGAGGAAGACGAGAGGCGACAATGAAATGGGTTCCAACTCATATTTGGAAATAAGAGTTAAGAATCTAAGAAATCATGAGGTAAAAGACTGTCAAAGCACAGTGGAGTTAAACTCAAGGAAACGTGACTTAAAAGACTGAAGGCTAGATACGCGCATCATATCTCTTTCTAAGAGTATATCCTTGATCCTTGTTTTCCGGTGGAACTTACTCGCATGTTATCTTTTCACGTATATCCTCTCGGTCCCATTCTCGGTCCTATTTCTGTCGGGAGGTAATACATGTCAGGGTTTGAAGGGGTCCGTTAGGTTGACTAAACCTCTTGGTCTTTTATAGAATATGGGTTGGGTTAGGAAGGGATTTCTTGTAATCCGAAAGGAGTATATCCTGCTTATCTTCCCAATCTCTTTGTAGCATATCTTTCTTTTGCTATCTCTATCGTGTTAATCTTGTCATGAGAACCTTAGGTAGAAACCCTTTGGATGAAACATGTGTTTGAAACATGTTATGCTCGATGTTTGCAAGTGGTTACTCGTGGATGCATTATACACGTTAGGCACTAGATCGGCTCACACACTCCTCATATTGCATATGCATGAGTGTTTACACTTATTCATGGATGAAATTTTTTGTGTTATCACATGGATGTTGCATATGGATGTATGTTATGTGCACACATATAGATGTTATACATTATGTTAGGAATTGCATACATATGGATTCATTTCACTAACATAATTTGCATTGATGGTATTTGCATTAGATAAGTACATATACACACACCTTTGCATATGTTCATACAACATTTAGAATCTTGTAAGGACAATGATTGCTCGTGGATGATGTTTTGAGTAGATGGATGTTGGATGGTAGGATACGTTCTTCCTAACTTGAAGATTTCGGGGACGAAATCCTTTAAGGAGGGGAGAATGTAACAACCCGTATTCTCAATAACCTGTTATAACGTAAATCGAGGCAGAATTTAATTTATAAATCTGAATCAAGGGAAACGGGCTATGCCATTGCGTTCGTCTCGGAAAAATACGCGAAATAGAGTCTGAGTTTTCGAAAATCGGAGTCCGTATGACCCGATTAAGGCCCAACGAAGTTTTCAGAAATTTCAAAGTAAAAACAGATTTCAAATTCAAGTTTGAATTTGGAAATTAGGGCAGTTGGGCGCAGGCGGGAAAATTCCCGCCAGAGTACCCAAGTCGACAGCCCTGTCGACTTGGGAGTCGACTTGGTTGGACCCAAGTCGACAGCCCTGTCGACTTGGCTGTCGACTTGGTCCAGCCGGGCAGTTTTGCCTGGTGCACCATTTTGGGGTTTTGGTTAGGTTTTGGGGCCAGATTCGGTTTTAAGGGCTGAGATTGGAATTAGGGTTTAATCCTAAGGCTAGAACTAGTCCTAATCTCTATAAATAAGCCCCTAACCTAACCTTAAATCATCATTATTCATTCAAGTAACTAAACTATGGCAAAATCATTCCTCTCATGGCCTCCACTCTCTTCATAAAATTCCTAAGTCATTTCTATGAGAGATTTTCAATGCATACAAGTGTTTTCAAGCTTGTATGAGCATCATTAGCTTGCATTCAAGTCAAGTTTCCATATTTACATCATAAAGCAAGGGTTTTGATCATTTTGGCTCAAGGGTTTTCTATTAGAGCTTGCATTTTGGGCCTATTTGATTGCATAAGGGCTTTGTTATATTTTTGTGTCTTCATAAGCATTGTAAGCCCTTTTCTACTTTCATATTTAAACTCTAAAGTTAAATGAATGATGCAAGTTTGGTTGATCATTATGATATGCAAGTTAATCATGTTATGTTATGCAAGTTTTCCATGTTATGATATGCAAGTTTATATGCAAGTTTGCCATGTTATGATATGCAAGTTTATCATGTTATGCAAGTTTGCCATGTTATGATATGCAAGTTTATCATGTTATGTTATGCAAGTTTGCCATGTTATGATATGCAAGTTTATCATGTTATGTTATGCAAGTTTGATATGCAAGTTCGTCATATGATATGCAAGTATGTTATGCAAGTTTGGGATGATCATTTTGTTCATGTTATCATGTTATACAAGCTTATCTTGAGTATATGAACATAAAGCTTCAAGCTTTATGCTAAAGGTTGCATTTTGGCAACATGTAAGTTATCATATCTCTTATGATAACTTGCATGTGAGGCTAAATGCGAACTTATGGCCATTTCTACATGTCATTTATCACCATGTATCACCAATATGCTAAGTTTGGTTTTATGCATGCTTTTGAGGCCTAAAAATGTAATATGCAAGTATATGAACATATGTACATTTCATATGCCACCATGTTAAACTTGTGGCTTCAACACCTTTATGTCATGATTATGCCAAGTTCCCTCTTTCTATCCTTTATGCGCTATTGCGATATGTAAGCGATGGGATTGCGTTTGGGGTTGGGTAAACTTAAAAGACATAAAAACATAAGATTGGGAATTTACCTATTAAGTTAGGTCTACCCATTGGGAATTTACCTATTAAGTTAGGTCTACCCAAATTCTTGAAAACGTGTAATATGTTTTGGAAACATGATGGACATGACACTTAGAAAATATAAGTGTGACCAACTCGAGGTTGGGTTGAGTTTGTAGCGTAAAACTACCCGGAACCGACCGGCTTAACTAGTTGCTACAAACAATAGGACCCAATGTGAGAAGTTGGTCATGTTGTACCTTGAACCCAAGGTTAGACCAAGTTGTGGTGTAAAGCTACCCGGACCCGCCCGGCTTAACTAGTAACCGCAACAAAGTCTAATGTGAGAGGTTAAGGCACATTAATTAATTAATGCCTCATGATTAGGGTTAAGTCATGGTCCACTTAATACTTAACCAATTTGGGCTTGGTAGATTAATCAGGGTTAAGTCGTGAACCCATCGTTACACTTAACCAAGTTAATCCATGATTAGCAAGAGGGTTAAACCGTACTTAACCCACTAGAAAATCCTAGCAATGGGGGTCCACTCTAGCAGTAATCCCAAGTTTGTATCATTAAGACCCTAGGGACTAGGCTAGGGTGGGGGCACGATTACTGGACTTGAGGTAAGTGACCAAAAACGACGGCAGAGTGGTACGCCGGTGTAGTTCCGGACGGACTATGGTCGTGCACGTAGCCCGGAGCCGGAGAAAACATGCACGGGTACCAGTAGATCAAGACTATGCACTTATGTTTATGGTGTCCAGGGGTTGACACCCTAGGGCTTGATACACCCGACGTGAGACCCGGCACAGTCTGACTACAATTATGTTTGGGCCGTATTGACACCAACACGTGACGAGTTAGGCTTATAGGGAGCCGATCGACTAGACCGTTTGGTTGGACCTCGTATTAGGGTCACTTCATGTTATTGGACCTCGTATTAGGGTCACTTCATATTATTGGACCTCGTATTAGGGTCACTTCATGTTATTGGGCCAAAGCTTGGGCCAAGGGATCAATACTTGTTTATTTAAGTCATGTTAGCTTGCTAGTACACCTGTGGTGCAAAAACCTTAAACCTGATTATGCGATGACACCTTTATCTACCTTGTTAGTAAATCATCATGCCAATATGTTGTTATCCTTATGTTCATCCCTGCTTCTCATGTCAGTTAACTTTATCAGTTTACATTGATTGTAGTAAGGCTTACTCAGTCTTTTTGACTGACCTGTTTTCTTTCGCCTCTTTTCTTCCGTCCCCCCCCCCAGGTTCTCAGGGTGGGAATATTGGAGCTTAGCTTGGATTTCTGATCGCTTGCTTGTGGGATTTAGCTCATGTACGGTTTGACATGAAGCTAGCTATGGTTATCACTTATTTTGGGGATAGTACTTATGTATTTCAGTTTTTCAGTTGATGTTGTTTTTATCTAGACTTGTTTATTTGGAAAGTTGACATTATGTTGTACCAGACTTGTTTTGAAATGGTTTGAAATCTTCCGCTGTTTTATCTATGTTATTTACTCTGTTTACATATATACATATGTTCTTGTTCTGCCCTTATATATCATTATGCATGTTTACCCGGTACAAACGCCCCTCCAAAGTCAGTGCCCTTGCAAGAGTGGTACTGGCGGAGGTGGGGTGTTACATAATGCATAATTAATTGCCAATCTATGCAATTAATTCTTATTAGCAAAAGCATTAAATATAAAATTTTAAACATATATTTTCTTCTTACCAAATTGCAAGACCAAAAATAATTTCTTAATTAAATTACAAAATTAATTCATATTGGTAATAACTTCTACAACGTTCACTTAAATATCGCTCAAAATAGACCAAATTCCAAATATAAATATTTATTTTGCGCTAAATCTTAATTTAATTTATATTTTAAACGTCAATTTTTCAAGGTTGTTATAGTTTCTATAAATTCGAGTGAAATCTTTTCTTTACTTACGTTATCTCTTAGAAAATGATGACTCACATCGATATATTTAGTTCTCGAATGATGAGTTGGATTTTTAGAAATATTTATAGCACTTGTATTATCGCAGTATATAGGTGATTTATTTATATTTAAACCAAAATCATTTAAAGTTTGTTGCATATATATTACTTGTGAACAAGCCAAAGCAGCAGAGATATATTCTGCTTCAGTTTTTGACAAAGATACAGTGTTTTGTTTTTTACTGAACCACGAGACTAGTGAATGACCTAAGAAGTGACATGTTCCACTAGTACTTTTATAATAAGATTTACATCCTGCATAGTCAGCGTTATAGTACGACTCTAATTCGAATGAATCATCCTTAAGGTAAAATAATCCAGAATCTGATGTATGCTTTACATATCTAAGAATACGTTTTACGACTTTTAAATGGGTTTCCTTAGGTTGTGACTGATATCTTGCACAAAGACATACACTATGCATTATATATGGTCTACTAGCGGTTATATATAATAATGATCCTATCATTCCTCTGTATAGTTTTTGGTCAACGTCCTTTGATGTATCATCTTTATTCAAAGCAATATTAGTTTCCATAGGTGTTGGTCTCCCATTTGTTGTCGTTAGATTATATTTATTAGTTAGATCTTTTGCATATTTTCTTAATTAATAAATACCATTCTTTGATTGTCGAATCTGTAATCCTAAAAAGAATGATAGTTCTCCCATATGGCTCATTTCAAATTCTTTAGTCATAATATATGAAAATTCTTTATTCATTTTATCATTTGTTGACCTGAAGATTATATCGTCAACATATATTTGTACTAGTTGTATATCTTTGCTATTCTTCTTGGTAAACAAAGTATTATCTAATTGTCCTATTTCAAAGTTTGATTGTAACAAATAATTTCTTAATCTATCATACCAAGCCCTAGGAGCCTGTTTTAATCCATATAGGGGTTGTTCTACGTATATGTCTTCCTTGACAAATCCGTTTAGAAAAGCACTTTTGACATTCATTTGATATAATTTGAAATTGTTATGGTTTGCAAAAGCTAATAAAATCCTAATAGCTTCTAGTCTTGCTATGGGGGCAAAAGTTTCATCATAATCTATTACTTCTTCTTAAGTATAACCTTGTGCTACTAGTCGTGCTTTATTTCTTACTACCTCACCTGTTCATTCATTTTATTTTTATAGACCCATTTGGTTCCTATTATTAATTTATCCTCTGGTCTAGGGACAAGTTCCCATACTTCATTCCTAGTAAACTGATTCAGTTCTTCTATTATGTGTCCATATCCAGACAAATCGACTCAACAAACAGACAACAACAATTCTTCCAGAAAGAAAGCATATGCAACAACATTAGATGATTCAGATTCATCATCAAGTGATGAAAAACCAGAAACCGGAAATACAAATATATGCTTTACGGCAATTCAGAGTTTAGAAAATTTCGAAGAAAAGGATCCAAAAACCGGGTACGCTTTAATTAATTTCTAATTTTACTTAGTTGAATGGTTGCTTTATTTTTTTTTCTTTGATTTGATTATAAAACTTAAAGAAAATTAAAATTTGAAATTCAAAATAATAATTTAATAATAAATAACAAATAAAATAATTAAATAAATTGTTTGTGTGTTTACCAGGATTAGAATTATTTCAGGAAATCGTTAAACCTAAAATATAAATCGATAATATAAATTTTCATTCACTAAATTTAAATTCTCTTTGAAAATATACATGTATATCGACATACAAATAAGTCTATGTTGACATACCTGACCAGTTTTGAAATTCAAATTTTGAATTTCAAATAGTTTAAACTTTCAAACTTCCCTCCAACTATTCACCAAATCCCAAGGTCTGAAAAGGTATCATTTCAATCTGAAAAGTTGTGTCTATTTAATTAATATCCATTCAATTTCTATATATAAATCTACTCTTTCTACCTTTCATTCACAACTCAAAACAATATTCTTCATATCTGTTCTCTTCAAAAGTATCAATTCAATGGCTTTCTCTAGTTCATCCCAAAAATTGAAGATAACCAAAACCATCAAAGGTTATCTTCATAATGACAAAGAGGCCATCAAAACCTATGGTAACTACTTAGCAAATGCTAAAGTTAACACGGGTGCTTTCCCCGTTATTAGCGATTTTCCCTTTTATGATCTCATTTCTCTTTTTCAAAATAATGAAGTCTTAACTCTATTTGACACCCGTGACAATGACGAATTATGTTATCCCAAAGTCATCAAGTTGTTCTTTATGAATCTCAATCACGGATTTTACAAAGGCAATGAAGATCAAGTATGGAGTAGTGTCAAAGGCACTCAAATTGTTCTTGGTGCCGAAATCTTAGGCACTATTCTAAATTATAGAAGCACGGACTCGAATTTTTCGGATTTTGTTATTGACGAAACCGATTTGGAAACCTACCACGACATATTTGAAGATGGTGCTCCAGTGGATTTAAAAAATCATTCCTTTCTTCCAAAAACTAGAATTGTCAACCTTCTCCTTCAACATACCATCACTCCCCGTTCCGGAAATTTCAACAATCCTACCATCAAAGTCCAAAAGGCTCTTTCCAAAATTATATTTACATCAAAACACTTTGAAAATGTTTAAAAATTAAATTTACACTAAGGGTATGTCGACATACATAAAATACTATGTCGACATATAACTGTCATTTTTTCAATGTTGAAAGGAAGTGTGTTTTCACTATTTGTGATGGTTCTGAAGCGTGACATCATTTTATACATTATAAAAAGGGCTTAAATTCGAATTTTTTTTTATCATCTCTTCTTCTCTAACTTCATCCTCTTTCTTCGCACCATTATTCTCAATCATTTTTACGATTTCTACACTTATACTCTACAGAATTCAATTCTGTTTCGATCAAACTTCTTCTCTCTACACTCTCTCCTCTCTGAATCAAGTGCTATTGAAGAGTTATAGGACTGTTTGTAATTGTTTGGGTTGAGTAAAGTAATTGGTGGTTGTAGCTACCCGAACCTCCCCGTGAAGGAAAGCGCGGATTGCTTTGAGGACAAGACAAATCAGAACGCAAACAGAAGAACATTTCATTGCTTATTACAACAATTACATCAGAGTACAAGAATATAACCGAGTATAAATGAATAATATACAATTGAAAAATACCAGAGATTTAAATTACTAAGCATCGGAAAATAATACAAAATACAACTAGAAGAAATACACAGATACAGAGCTTTTCGAGTATAGTTTCAGCTGTAAACCAGGATCCTGTAAATAGAAATCTGCAAAACCGAAACTACTAGCTGCCCGTGCGGAAAATAAGGTCACCCAGAGTTTAGGTTAAACAATAAACTCCAGGTCAGTCATGTGACTGTTGTGAGAACTAAAAACAGTTATTTAAATTTTTACTTTTAAATATAAAGTAAATCAAGGGACCGCGCCGTATAACACGGAACGGGTTTCCTCCCAAGAATACTAGTGCATAAAACAAACAGCGCAATGCTAAATAAAGAACAATGAAGCTATTATAAGACCCAGGTCCCATCACACAATGCAACGCAAGCCGGAGGATAGGGTTTTACCTTATAATAGCCAAATAATATTCGATACGTTTAAAACAGATTATTTTGATATTACTATAAGTGTATAGTGTATAAAACAATTTCAATCATAATATCAATCATAGACGGCATGGTACCCTATACTACTATGTCGCCATACTAGTTATACAATTAAAACCAAAAGTCACGTATTGTAAATTGGATTTCCGTCATGAGTCGAGGAAAGGGGCAAGCTCCTCTCCATTTGAGACACTCTAGCAAATGTCTCAGGACCACACACAGCGATCCTTGGAACTTCAGGGCCGGTCCTCTCTTACTTTTGAGGATTGGAAATTCCTGAACACACGTTTCCCAGTCCTATCAGACCTATATCCGAGGCGCCTCGCATTCCAACAACCACATAGGTAAAAAGTATATAAATGTCAGGGCTATAAGTCACTAACACCACCCATAGCAAGAAAGAAACATCGTGCTCTCCCTGCAATCCAATCCCATTTTTGACTCATACTGAGGTGTGAGGCTCGTGAATTAACGCTATACACAAAGCTATGCCACACAGGTCGTGCTTTGATCATCAACCACAAGACTTTGCTTTTAAACAGAAGCCTTGATCAATTTCCACATAGGCAATTCATGCCATGCGATTGATATCCATCAATATATAACCTCTAAGCTCATACATCTCAGAGAAGGGCGTTAAGCAAGAGAACAAATTCTCCGCCGCCAAACAGATGTATATTTAATAGAAATCAATCACACAGAATAAAATCCAATGTCAGACACACAGTCCATTTACAAGTTCGTTATGGGTCTGAACGAAACCGGAGGCACCTTATTCCTCGTCCCATATGTCCAATACAGGAGAGAGGTCCTCGCATATCCGTTGATCTCCAAGTACGTCTGGACGATCACCAACTTATTCCCTCATCTTGGGTGTACAACCCAATCAAGATTGTCAGGAATCATCCAAACGATGTGAAGACCTCTGATCTTCAACCACCGTCTTTACCTTCGACTTAACGCCGAATCAGTTATTCAGAATGGGTATAACCCGGCCTTTCCGAATAACCCACGTATATAATAAACAAGTGCTACACAAACACAACCTACGCCTCATTCCAATCCAGAATATTCTTTTATTCAAATATTCACATTCTTAGGGAAAGGTTCCCATTAATTTTATCAAAGATAAATTCCTTTAAATTTATTCTTTAACCTTCCTTTGGATATCAAATCAAACCCATTTTAAGGTTTATCCAAACTAGTCGGGATTAGCGAGCCACACCGAAGTAATCATTTATTTTATTTCCTAATCCCAACCTATTCATCCCATGGAGCAAAACTAGTGATACTCCATATCTAACACCACAGTGTTATCGGTAAATATTAATTACCATTTCACGTTCAAATCTCATTAAAGATTTAACTATCGCTTGGAGCAAAACTGGTGATACTCCATTCTCGATCTTTTTAACCTAATTAAAGGTTCATTAAAACTCCACTTAGTTTTAATCTTCCCAAAAATCAATATTAATGATTATATAACTTGGGAAATCATATTCTGTCTTTAACAGGGTTAAAGAACCAATGTCATTTAAAACACGGTTCACGATAAACCCAAATCCACATTCCATTCTATCAGTTATTCTAGTTATAAACTAGTTCATTTTGACAGAAATACATTTTTATCTTTACAAAAATGGAATTTTTCATTTCAATTCTTTCCAATTCATATATTATTATTTTACACAAATTATTAGTATTTTTAATAATTTTATCAAGGCTCGTACAGTCAATTTCCATAAACGGTCGTCGAACTGCATTTACAGTGACCTTTTCCAAATTTAATTTGGACATAATTCGAAATACAACCGTTAGATTTCAAATTTATCCTATTCGTTGGAAAGCTCTTTTCGATACGAACCCAACAGTTCCGGTTCAGGAGAATCCGACGGTCGGATCTCCCATAATCGCAGTTCGAAGTCAATGGTCGAAATTCGCGAACGGTCGCTGTGCGGCACATTCTATTCAGGCCATTTAATATATATAATGTATATAATATATATATTATATATATTTCATCGATTTCCATTTAAAACGTATTTTATAAATCATTTTAAATTCGTTTAAAAATGATTTCTACTTCATATTCAATTTCAAATGAAAACTGTAATGACCTGCATTTTCCAAGGGTATATTTGATTTATTTAATTATTTAAAACAGTGATATAGTGAATTAAATAGTGGTTTAATTAAATAATATGGAATATTTAATTAATTTAAATAATAGAATAATATATTTAATTTAGAAATAATAAAAAATATTGGAAATCACAATATTCTGTGAACGGGTCATCCCTAAGATTTAATTCAGCTTAGAGTTGAATTATATTGACGAATATATTCAATCGACGTCGGTTTGAACGTATAATTATAATATAATTAAAATCGAGCTTGAAATGGCGCTGCAGTTCGTAAATTGGCGATTCGAACTTCAACTGAATGTACATGATCCGTTTTAAGCCGGATATCTGTGAAACAAGAAACGTGTGAAGCTGGTGAAGTATGTCTTTCTAGTGGAAGAGAAAAATCGAGATTTCGTCGTGTAGATTTTGATTTATGTCCAAATCAAATTTTAGAAAAGTCGCTGTGGAATTCCTTTATAATTTATAAAGGAATTATTTATATTTTAAAAAGGAAATTCAATATAAATCGAATATCGGGTTGACCCAGAAGAAAATATCGAGTTAGAAATCCATACAGGATTATTCTGGAGTTGTATGGTATTCCACTATGAATATATATATATACGATAATATAAGTTTATTTATATTTAATTTAATTTAATTTAAATATATTTTTATATTTAAATGGGTCATCCAGAGCTTTAAAAATACGCTGTGTTTGCAAACGGAGTCGGAATTCGACGAAACCAGTTTCGTTGGGACCATAATGTCGAACTCTAGCTACATGTCCAGTTTGGTGATTTTTGGTTGTCGTGTGTGGTCACACGGATTTTTAGGAAGCAAGAACGGATATAAAAGGATAATAATAAAATAACTAACCAAAATATCTAAAATCCTAAATGCTATAAATACCCTCAACACACCTCCCTAAACCTAAGGAGAAGTCCACGCTCCTCATTTTCTCCACCGTCAGCTTCTTTTATCCCAAATGAAAAATCAAAACTTCAATAAATCAAATAAAAATCCTAAGATCTCAAATCTTCTATCTATGAAATCCTTATCTTATCCTCTTCAAACCGTAGTAACTTTGGGCAGCTCGACGTCATGGGGTTCGCTGTCTTCACCGGAGTTCGTGGATCTGCTGTTCGAATGGTTTGCAGAAGAAGACATCGAGTCTTACAACTCTGGTCCGAGAAGATAGGTTATTCGAAGTGAGTTGCAATAAGGATGGTAGGTCGTGATCTTTGATGTAGCCGGAGAACAGTAGGTCAACGCCTCTGTTGTTTTGAGAAGCTCGAGCTGGGTCTGTAGTTGTCGAGGAAGCAGCGATTGGGTAATACATAGGGCTGCGGGTTCTGTGTACAAGGGGAGGCCGAATGTCTAAGTCTGGGAAAGAGCTTGGATTTTTCTGGTGAGTTTACAGTTAGAAAGTGGTTGTAATGTGGTTGTGGTGATTGCCATTTGTCTGTATTGGTGGAAAAGAAAAGGATCAGTGGAGTTTTGTGTCGAAGTTTGTACTGTTGCATGTGTAAAAATCTGATGGAAGAAGGTAGTTTTATTTTGTTCTGTGATGATTTGAGGTATATTTTGGTTGCGAGATATTTTAAAGCATATATGCTGGGCTGAGAGCTTTAAAAGTTGAACCATTCACAAGTCCAGGATGTTCTTTTTGGCATCGACCTGGAGTTGTAATCTTGAAGAGATGGTGCGTGAAAAGGGTAAGGGAGATAATGTTGATTGAACTTTGTTGTTGGCCTTAGATAAGAGAGGAGGTTGATATGGAGATGTAGTGGTGATCTTGGCTTTGTGAAGTCATGGAAATGGTTTGGACGGGAAGGCATACTGTAAAGTGCAGATATTTTTCTGGAGCAGATATTTTTTGGAGAAGAAGAGTTGTGCTTGGGAAGAGAGAGATTTTGGGTGGCCTTTTGTGTTAATGGGCCGACTGAAAACAAACAAGATCCATTAGGACCATATGGACGGAAGCAACACTGGAACTAAATAGGACTGATGTGGAGCTGGTCTGGATTTATGACGGAATAAAACATCCAATCAGAAACCAACAACCGTAAATCGTTGGTTAACGATTACCGACAAGGTGAGTAAAACTCACCAACTCTGTACAGTTCTATTTTTACAACGTATTCTTAGAACTGTTAAATATTGTCTGTCTGATTGTGTGTTGACTGTTTGATTGAACTGCTAGTCTGTTAGTGAATATTATATATATATATAAACAGTTAAATAGTTATATATTGATTCTGTTAACAGAATATGTCATATTTAACTGGAAGTGATGTTGATTATACTGTGTAACATCTGTGATGCAGGGAAATAGGTTGGAGGAATCAAACTGGATTCCTCAACAGTTATTTTACTGTGATTTATATATTGTGATATATAATCTAACATTGATTATGTGTGCTTTGGACGATAGTTATCGTTGTTATATGGTGTGTTAAATACCATAAGAAATACCAGAATGTGGAAAAGGGAATTTCAAAGTATATTTTGAAAATAATTTATTTATATAAAATCAATGGATTTTATATTATGCAAGAAAAAGGATTTTGAATAAAAGAATTTTATTTGTAAATCAAATATAAAGGAAATTTATATTTGTTAATCAAATATAAAGGGATTTTATTTGTTAAACAAATATAGAGGGGATATATTTGTGAAATCAAATATATAGGAAAATATTTGTAAAACAATATATATAAGGGAAAATATTGTCAAAACCAATAGAAAGAGGGATATTCGTAAACCATTTACAAATAGATAAAAAGGATTTATTTATTCAGGAAATAAATAAAGGTAAAAGGATTTATTATTTAGGGTATAAATAAAGTTAAATGATTTATTTATTTAGGGAATAAATAAAATAAAGGAATATTTATTTGTTAGAATTAATAGAATAAAGGAGATATTTATTTGTTAAATAAATAGTATTATAAGGAAATATTTATTTAGGAAATAAATAGATTATAAAAGAAAATCTTTAAAAAGGAATAAACGTTATTAGCGAGTATGTTAATCAAATTGAGTTATCAGGTTAGTTAATCAAAGTAAATTGATTAGTTAAACTAAGTGAATTGGTTAAGGTAATCAAAGTGAATTAGTCGAGTTAATCAAAGTGATTAGTTCAGTTAATCGAGATAAGAAAAATCAAGCTAGGTTAATCGAGTTGAATTAGTCAGTCGAGTTAATCAATTGAGTTAGTCAAACCAAGTAAAACCAGTTAGAGTTAATCAGTGGAGTTAATCAGTTAGGGTTGACCAGGCAGAGTTAATCAGTTGGAGTTAATCGATTTGATATAAGATTTTCGAGTTGATAATCGAGTTAAGTTATCGAATACCACTTATTCGAAGTAGAAGTCATCAAATATAGTTATTTGAGATAGAGTTAGTCAAACAGAGTTATTCAGGATAAGTTGCCATCTCGTACGACTGCTAACGTAATTCGCAGGGCTGTAAATAGCCTACGGCGGTCGGATGTTTCCTGAGGGAGTCAGGCGTAACCATTGTGATTGCTGCGATCTAGATTCAAGCGAATGGAGTTAAATCGAATATTAGTTATTCGATAGGAGTTAATCAACTTGAGTTAGATTATCGAGATAAGTTAATCGAGTTAAGATCTTGAGTTAGATTATCGAGATAAGTTAATCGAGTTAAGTTCTTGAGTTAGATTATCGAGATAAGTTAATCGAGTTAAGTTCTTGAGTTAGATTATCGAGATAAGTGAGTCGAGTTAAGTTCGTCAAGTTAAATTAATCGACGTTAGTTTCATCGAAGGGAGTTATCGATTATAGTTTAATCGAAAGGAGTTATCGATTTGTTAAATCGAAAGGAGTTGTCAAATTTAGTTATTCGAAAAGAAGTTATCGATTTGTTAAATCGAAAGGGAAGATTATCGAATATCGTTTACTCGAGAGGAGATTATCGAATATAGTTATTCGAAGGAGTTATCGATTATTAGTTAATCGAAGTGAGTTATAGAATATTAGTTAAATCGAAGGAGTTATCGAATATAGTTTATTCGATGGAGTTAATCGATTAGAGTTAAATCAAAGGAGTTAATCGAATATAGTTTATTCGAATATAGTAAAGGAGTTAATCGAATATAGTTTATTCAAATATAGTAAAGGAGTTAATCGAATATAGTTTATTCGAATATAGTAAAGGAGTTAATCGAATATAGTTTATTCGAATATAGTAAAGGAGTTAACCGAATATAGTTTATTCGAATAGAGTTAGAGGAGTTATCGAATATAGTTTATTTGATAGGAGTTAAGTGAATGGGGTTAATCAAATAGAGTAAATCAAATAGAGTAAATCAAATAGAGTTAACCCAATAGGGTCAGTCAAATAGAGTTAATTGAAAAGAGTTAATCGAATATAGTTATTCGAAAGAAAGGTTAAGTAAGGAAGTTAGTTAAAGAAATATAAAGTGAACTTTGCCTATTTCAAGGTTAGAAGTGTTGTTCAGTTAAGGTCTGAGAGGTAGTTCTACCCCAATTTGATTGGCTTCGTTTTTAACTGAGGAATGGTTAAGGTTCGGCAGTAAAGGATGGTAAAGTGAATTTAGTAATTAAAGAAAATGGTTGAGTTGGCATAGCGATGTTTTATCTAAACATCTGTTTAATCCAAACGTAGGAGTTTGGAAATGTTTTCCAAACAAGAATCAGAAATGTTTTCTAAATACAGGAAACAAGGAATGGAAATGTTTCCAGTGCTAATAACGTATATTTTCTAAATATAGAAAATAGTAAATGTTGAATATAGGGAAACAGGAGATGTAAAATGAACTAAAGAGATAAATGTTAAATGATGTTTGTTTGATATAATTTCCATCTGGAGATAATATCGTTGTTTGCACACTTGTTTTCTTTGATAGTTAACTCACAGACTATCGAAGTTTTGACCATTTTAAACATTGTTAATATGGAGAGACCGGTTGGATTATTATCCAAAGAACCACTCTGTATTGGCACAAGCGTTGTGAATCATTTATGCCAAAGATAATTGAAGACGGAGTAAAGTGCAGGGGCTGTTGTATAAGTCTTAGTTAACAGTGACTAAGATGGATATACTGAATAGTGCCTTCGGTTTGTCCAGTCCCAGGACAATTGTATGGATGAAGGTATGACAGAGTATATCCAATGGATCGCGTAAGTTGATCCCTTCAAACGTATATACGTTGGTGGCGGAGGAATTCGTTTCTCTTAGCTGTATACCCGTTGTATCTTTGAGGAAATCAATTTGTGATTTTGCGGGTATGACGATGTGACATTTCTAAGTGAATGAAGATGGATGTATGACAGAGAATTTCCAGACGATCACGTACATTGATTTCTCCAACTGTACCAAGAGTGGAAGCGGAGAAGGAAACTTCTTTTAGCTAACACATAATGTATTGTTGAGGACGTCAATCGGTGATTGGATGGATTTGATGATGTGGCATTTAAAGTGAATCTGATGTGAAGATAAGCGTAGCTTCTAGCCTCACATCCGGTAAATGACCGAAATCGGGCAGGTAGCATGGCTATGTAGGTCGCACCTATTAGGGTGTATAATCACCTGATCTAGAGTTTCATTTATTTCTAAAAATCTATTGTTGATGTTGTCCCATTCGGGAAACGGTTGTTGATCCCAACCGTTGGTGATATACATTCGATACACTCAAGCGAAATGAGTGGTCGGTCATGTGTGGCCGGGTTGCAAGATGTTCTTGTTGAACCCAGTGTATTCCTCTCTAGAGGTACACTAGCAGAAGATGGTTCCATACCTTGTCATAGTTGGAAATCCATTATCCAATACGTGCTTGCGATTTTAATTGTATACTATATATGTAGAACGTGAGATGAAAGCGTTTCTGCTAGATTGATATATATTTGTACTTAGACATTATTATAATATCAGAATGATATTGCTTGTCAAAGATGTTGGATTCTCATAAGGGAAAAACCCGTTCCGTATTCACGGCGTGGTCTTATGAGATATCATATATATGTTAAATTGTGTTAAACTATTTTACTCACACCAGTCCCATGACTGACCCGGAGTTTACTTTGTTGTTTTCCCTAAACTCTTGGGTGCCTAAATTTGTACGGGCAGTCAAGTAGTCAGGATTTTAAAGATATACTTGGAGAGCTTGGATAATATAGCTATTGTTATTTCCGCTGTGTTGTAAGTGTTGTACTCTGATAAGTGCTATTGTATACATAACTGTTATATTTCAAAGTTATGTTATCTATTATATGTTATTCGTTCCGCTGTGAGGATCATGTTACTCTGATGTTGTGTTCTTCTTCTTCTTCTTCTTCTATTCTATGTTTCTATCTTATCTATGCTCACCCTCTAATTTCTTTCATTAATTACCGGGATTTTTCGATGTTTTGGTTATCGACACTGAGCTTATGTCGATAACTAAAGTCGCCGAAAATCCGGGTCGTTACAGTTGGTATCAGAGCTTAAGTTAAGAATTACCTTTGCTCTGTGGCGTGACTCGGTAGGGATAGGGTTAGTAATACCCTAGATTGAGTTGAGTGTATATATACGAGTGCGTATTTGTATTTGATATAAAAATGGTTTTATATTGTGGGGATTCATTGGCTGAGTTGTTTATGAGTTCTGGTCGATCAGTTTGATCCACTGTATCGGTAGGAGTAAATAAACACTTGAATACGATGGACCGACATAGTATGGATATGTGATATATTATCATATATAGGATGTGTTGGTAGTAATTATAATCAGATAAGATTATAAAATGTGAAATAGGTATATATAACCAATCAAAGTTTATACAAGTGAATTATATGAAATTTAAATGAATTAAATCTGAATTTAAACCAGAAATTGAATTAAAATTCTGGAAAATTGGATAAGTGTTTGTAATTGGATTTGGATTAAAAATAAGGAAAATTTAAGATCTTGGGAGATTTTAATTTGTTTAAAGCATTATGAAGGATATTTTGAACTAATTTCAAAATGGAAATATTCAGAAATGGTTTTGAAAGGTGATATAGTATTGAACTCACTTCGATAGCTGGAAAATAGATTCCGATGTTGATCATGACATCAGCGGTGTGATTTTCGAGTTTCTAAGTGGTGGATTGCTGCCAAAGATTTTGATTTGAATTGTTTTGAGAAAACAAGTTGTTTAGAAATTCAAAGGTTTTGAATAGGTATTATGATTTCAAATTGATTTGAAATTTACCCGGGAATTTAAGTTCTGGAATTTAAAATTAACTTATGAAGTTAAATAAAATGAGGTGGTAAAAATAAATTGAAATTTAACTTGAACTAAGTTAAATAGAATTAAATGGATAAGTCAAGAATTTGAAATTTAGCTAGACTTAGAATTTGAAAATCAAGAATGAAACTTGTGATTGAAAATGGGATTCGACTTGAGTATAAGCAAATGATTTGGTTTGACGATATAAAAGTGATTGAGTTTGATTGGAAATACATTGGTATATGTGGAATGGTAACAGATGGAAAGGATATAATGATATGCCCGACAAAAAGGTACAAGTTTATATTTGATATAAGCATGAGATTTATGAGCCGAATTGGCAAGCCGCTTGGCTGTTTGATTTTCTTTTGGGTTGGAGAAGGCCTAGAGAGGCGAGTTGTGGTTTTACCGATAGGGTTGTACAAAGGAGGTTATGGCGAAATTTTCCGAAAATTTAAAGTGTTAGAAAATTTTCAGAATTTTTGAAAATTTTAGTTAGTCGGAAGGAATTAATATTTTAATCAATATTAATTGGTTCAGTTGAAATCAGAAACAAGGGGTAAACAAATATTAGGAATTCCAATAGATAGGGTCGTCCTCTAACTTAGCAATTTCGTGGACGAAATTATTTTAAGTGGGGAAGAATGTAATGACCCGCATTTTCCAAGGGTATAATTGATTTATTTAAAACAGTGATATAGTGAATTAAATAGTGGTTTAATTAAATAATATGGAATATTTAATTAATTTAAATAATAGAATAATATATTTAATTTAGAAATAATCAAAAATATTGGAAATCACAATATTCTGTGAACTGGGTCATCCCTAAGATTTAATTCAGCTTAGAGTTGAATTATATTGACGAATATATTCAATCGACGTCAGTTTGAACGTATAATTATAATATAATTAAAATCGAGCTTGAAATGGCGCTGCAGTTCGTAAATTGGCGATTTGAACTTCAACTGAATGTACAGGATTCGTTTTAAGCCGGATTTCTGTAAAACAAGAAATGTGTGGAGCTGGTGAAGTATATCTTTCTAGTGGAAGAGAAAAATCGAGATTTCGTCGTGTAGATTTTGATTTATGTCCAAATCAAATTTTAGACAAGTCGCTGTGGAATTCCTTTATAATTTATAAAGGAATTATTTATATTTTAAAAAGGAAATTCAATATAAATCGAATATCGGGTTGACCCAGAAGCAAATTTCGAGTTAGAAATCCATACAGGATTATTTTGGAGTTGTATGGTATTCCACTATGAATATATATACGATAATATAAGTTAATTTATATTTAATTTAATTTAATTTAAATATATTTATATATTTAAATGGGTCATCCAGAGCTTTAAAAACACACTGTGTTTGCAAACGGAGTCGGAATTCGACGAAACCAGTTTCGTTGGGACCATAATGTCGAACTCTAGCTACATGTCCAGTTTGGTGATTTTTGGGTGTCGTGTGTTGTCACACGGATTTTTAGGAAGCAAGAACGGATATAAAAGGATAATAATAAAATAACTAACCAAAATATCTAAAATCCTAAATGCCATAAATACCCTCAACACACCTCCCTAAACCTAAGGAGAAGTCCACACTCCTCATTTTCTCCGCCGTCAGCTTCTTTTATCCCAAATGAAAAATCAAAACTTCAATAAATCAAATAAAAATCCTAAGATCTCAAATCTTCTATCTATGAAATCCTCATCTTATCCTCTTCAAACCGTAGTAACTTGGGGAAGCTCGACGTCATGGGGTTCGCTGTGTTCACCGGAGTTCGTGGATCTGCTGTTCGAATGGTTTGCAGAAGAAGACATCGAGTCTTACAACTCTGGTCCGAGAAGATAGGTTATTCGAAGTGAGTTGCAGTAAGGATGGTGGGTCGCGATCTTTGCTGTAGCCGGAGAACAGTAGGTCGACGCCTCTGTTGTTTTGAGAAGCTCGAGCTGGGTCTGTAGTTGTCGAGGAAGCAGCGGTTGGGTAATACATAGGGCTGCGGGTTCTGTGTACAAGGGGAGGCCGAATGTCTAAGTCTGGGAAAGAGCTTGGATTTTTCTGGTGAGTTTACAGTTAGAAAGTTGTTGTAATGTGGTGATTGCCATTTGTCTGTATTGGTGGAAAAGAAAAGGATCAGTGGAGTTTTGTGTCGAAGTTTGTACTGTTGCGTGTGTAAAATCTGATGGAAGAAGGTAGTTTTGTTTTGTTCTGTGATGATTTGAGGTATATTTTGGTTGCGAGATATTTTAAAGCATATATGCTGGGCTGAGAGCTTTAAAAGTTGAACCATTCACAAGTCCAGGATGTTCTTTTTAGCATCGACCTGGAGTTGTAATCTTGAAGAGATGGTGCGTGAAAAGGGTAAGGGAGATAATGTTGATTGAACTTTGCTGTTGGCCTTAGAGAAGAGAGGAGGTTGATACGGAGATGTAGTGGTGATCTTGGCTTTGTGAAGTCATGGAAATGGTTTGGACGGGAAGGCATACTGTAGAGTGCAGATATTTTTCTGGAGCAGATATTGTTTGGAGAAGAAGAGTTGTGCTTGGGAAGAGAGAGATTTTGGGTGGCCTTTTGTGTTAATGGGCCGACCGAAAACAAACAAGATCCATTAGGACCATATGGACGGAAGCAACACTGGAACTAAATAGGACTGATGTGGAGCTGGTCTGGATTTATGACAGAATAAAACATCCAATCTGAAACCAACAACCGTAAATCGTTAGTTAACGATTACGGACAAGGTGAGTAAAACTCACCAAATCTGTACAGTTCTATTTTTACAACGTATTCTTAGAACCGTTAAATATTGTCTGTTTGATTGTGTGTTGACTGTTTGATTGAACTGCTAGTCATTTAGTGAATATTATATATATATATATATATATATATAAACAGTTAAATAGTTATATATTGATTCTGTTAACAGAATATGTCATATTTAATTGGAAGTGATGTTGATTAAACTGTGTAACATTTGTGATGCAGGGAAACAGGTTGGAGGAATCCAACTGGATTCCTCAACAGTTATTTTACTGTGATTTATATATTGTGATATATAATGTGATATATAATCTGACGTTGATTATGTGTGCTTTGGACGATAGTTATCGTTGTTATATGGTGTGTTAAATACCATAAGAAATACCAGAATGTGGAAAAGGGATTTTCAAAGTATATTTTGAAAATAATTTATTTATATAAAATCAATGGATTTTATATTATACACAAAAAGGATTTTGAATAAAAGAATTTTATTTGTAAATCAAATATTAAGGAAATTTATATTTGTTAATCAAATATAAAGGGATTTTATTTCTTAAACAAATATAGAGGAGATATATTTGTGAAATCAAATATAAAGGAAAATATTTGTAAAACAATATATATAAGGGAAAATATTGTCAAAACCAATAGAAAGTGGGATATTTGTAAACCATTTACAAATAGATAAAAAGGATTTATTTATTTAGGAAATAAATAAAGGTAAAAGGATTTATTATTTAGGGTATAAATAAAGTTAAATGATTTATTTATTTAGGGAATAAATAAAATAAAGGAATATTTATTTGTTAGAATAAATAGAATAAAGGAGATATTTATTTGTTAAATAAATAGGATTATAAGGAAATATTTATTTTGGAAATAAATAGATTATAAAAGAAAATCTTTAAAAAGGAATAGACGTTATTAGTGAGTAAGTTAATCAAATTGAGTTATCAGGTTAGTTAATCAAAGTAAATTGATTAGTTAAACTAAGTGAATTGGTTAAGGTAATCAAAGTGAATTAGTCGAGTTAATCAAAGTGATTAGTTCAGTTAATCGAGATAAGAAAAATCAAGCTAGGTTAATCGAGTTGAATTAGTCAGTCGAGTTAATCAATTGAGTTAGTCAAACCAAGTAAAACCAGTTAGAGTTAATCAGTGGAGTTAATCAGTTAGGGTTGACCAGGCAGAGTTAATCAGTTGGAGTTAATCGATTTGAGTTAAGATTTTCGAGTTGATAATCGAGTTAAGTTATCGAATACCGCTTATTCGAAGTAGAAGTCATCAAATATAGTTATTTGAGATAGAGTTAGTCAAACAGAGTTATTCAGGATAAGTTGCCATCTCGTATGACTGCTAGCGTAATTCGCAGGGCTGTAAATAGCCTACGGCGGTCGGATGTTTCCTGAGGGAGTCAGGCGTAACCATTGTGATCGCTGCGATCTAGAGTCAAGCGAATGGAGTTAAATTGAATATTAGTTATTCGATAGGAGTTAATCAACTTGAGTTAGATTATCGAGATAAGTTAATCGAGTTAAGTTCTTGAGTTAGATTATCGAGATAAGTTAATCGAGTTAAGTTCTTGAGTTAGATTATCGAGATAAGTTAATCGAGTTAAGTTCTTGAGTTAGATTATCGAGATAAGTTAATCGAGTTAAGTTCTTGAGTTAGATTATCGAGATAAGTGGGTCGAGTTAAGTTCGTCAAGTTAAATTAATCGATGTTAGTTTCATCGAAGGGAGTTATCGATTATAGTTTAATCGAAAGGAGTTATCGATTTGTTAAATCGAAAGGAGTTGTCAAATTTAGTTATTCGAAAAGGGGTTATCGATTTTTTAAATCGAAAAGGAAGATTATCGAATATCGTTTATTCGAGAGGAGATTATCGAATATAGTTATTCGAAGGAGTTATCGATTATTAGTTAATCGAAGTGAGTTATAGAATATTAGTTAAATCGAAGGAGTTATCGAATATAGTTTATTCGATGGAGTTAATCGATTAGAGTTAAATCAAAGGAGTTAATCGAATATAGTTTATTCGAATATAGTAAAGGAGTTAATCGAATATAGTTTATTCGAATATAGTAAAGGAGTTAATCGAATATAGTTTATTCGAATATAGTAAAGGAGTTAATCGAATATAGTTTATTCGAATATAGTAAAGGAGTTAACCGAATATAGTTTATTCGAATAGAGTTAGAGGAGTTATCGAATATAGTTTATTCGACAGGAGTTAAGTGAATGGGGTTAATCAAATAGAGTTAATCAAATAGAGTAAATCAAATAGAGTTAACCCAATAGGGTCAGTCCAATAGAGTTAATTGAAAAGAGTTAATCGAATATAGTTATTTGAAAGAAAGGTTAAGTAAGGAAGTTAGTTAAAGAAATATAAAGTGAACTTTGCCTATTTCAAGGTTAGAAGTGTTGTTCAGTTAAGGTCTGAGAGGTAGTTCTACCCCAACTTGATTGGCTTTGTTTTTAACTGAGGAATGGTTAAGGTTCGACAGTAAAGGATGGTAAAGTGAATTTAGTAATTAAAGAAAATGGTTGAGTTGGCATAACGATGTTTTATCTAAACATCTGTGTAATCCAAACGTAGGAGTTTGGAAATGTTTTCCAAACAAGAATCAGAAATGTTTTCTAAATACAGGAAACAAGGAATGGAAATGTTTCCAGTGCTAATAACGTATATTTTCTAAATATAGAAAATAGCAAATGTTGAATATAGGGAAACAGGAGATGTAAAATGAACTAAAGAGATAAATGTTAAATGATGTTTGTTTGGTATAATTTCCATCTGGAGATAATATCGTTGTTTGCACACTTGTTTTCTTTGATAGTTAACTCACAGTCTATCGAAGTTTTGACCATTTTTAACGTTGTTAATATGGAGAGACCGGTTGGATTATTATCCAAAGAACCACTCTGTATTGGCACAAGCGTTGTGAATCATTTATGCCAAAGATAATTGAAGACAGAGTAAAGTGCAAGGGCTGTTGTATAAGTCTTAGTTAACAGTGACTAAGATGGATATACTGAATAGTGCCTTCGGTTTGTCCAGTCCCAGGACAACTTGTATGGATGAAGGTCTGACAGAGTATATCCAATGGATCGTGTAAGTTGATCCCTTCAAACATATATACGTTGGTGGCGGAGGAATTCGTTTCTCTTAGCTGTATACCCGTTGTATCTTTGAGGAAATCAATTTGTGATTTTGCGGGTATGACGATGTGACATTTCTAAGTGAATGAAGATGGATGTCTGATAGAGTATTTCCAGACGATCACGTAAATTGATTTCTCCAACCGTACCAAGAGTGGAAGCGGAGAAGGAAACTTCTTTTAGCTAACACATAATGTATTGTTGAGGACGTCAATCGGTGATTGGATGGATTTGATGATGTGGCATTTAAAGTGAATCTGATGTGAAGATAAGCGTAGCTTCTAGCCTCACATCCGGTAAATGACAGAAATCGGGCAAGTAGCATGGCTATGTAGGTCGCACCTATTAGGGTGTATAATCACCTGATCTAGAGTTTCATTTATTTCTAAAAATCTATTGTTGATGTTGTCCCATTCGGGAAACGGTTGTTGATCCCAACCGTTGGTGATATACATTCGATACACTCAAGCGAAATGAGTGGTCGGTCATGTGTGACCGGGTTGCAAGATGTTCTTGTTGAACCCAGTGTATTCCTCTCTAGAGGTACACTAGCAAAAGGTGGTTCCATACCTTGTCATAGTTGGAAATCCATTATCCAATACGTGCTTGCGATTTTGATTGTATACTATATATGTAGAACGTGAGATGAAAGCGTTTCTGCTAGATTGATATATATATTTGTACTTAGACATTATTATAATATCAGAATGATATTGCTTGTCAAAGATGTTGGATTCTCATAAGGGAAAAACCCGTTCCGTATTCACGGCGTGGTCTTATGAGATATCATATATATGTTAAACTGTGTTAAACTATTTTACTCACACCAGTCCCATGACTGACCCGGAGTTTACTTTGTTGTTTTCCCTAAACTCTTGGGTGCCTAAATTTGTACGGGCAGTCAAGTAGTCAGGATTTTACAGATATACTTGGAGATCTTGGAGCAGGAGGCTTTAGGATCATATAGCTATTGTTATTTCCGCTGTGTTGTAAGTGCTGTACTCTGATAAGTGCTATTGTATACATAACTGTTATATTTCAAAGTTATGTTATCTGTTATATGTTATTCGTTCCGCTGTGAGGATCGTGTTACTCTGATGTTGTGTTCTTCTTTTTCTTCTATTCTAAGTTTCTATCTTATCTATGCTCACCCTCTAATTTCTTTCATTAATTACCGGGATTTTTCGATGTTTTGGTTATCGACATCGAGCTTATGTCGATAACCAAAGTCGCCGAAAATCCGGGTCGTTACAAAAACTGAGTATTCTTTATCATTACTATATAAATGATAATATTTTCAAACTATTAGAATTTGAAATCACTTCCTTTTTCTATATTCATTATAAAAACGAATATAATCGATATAAATATCGTTCGTATCAAAATGGCGCATATCTAGTCAACGCGACTTTATATATTTCAATAACTTCGTTATTCTATTCAACAAATGAATATCTTCTTCAACACATGAATATTTATTTTATTCAACACATGAATATTTACTTTTATTCAACACTAGAATATTCAATTCTATTCAACACATGAATATATAATTCTATTCAACACATGAATATATAATTCTATTCAACACATGAATATATAATTTTATTCAACATATGAATATATAATTTTATTCAACACATGAATTTTCTTAGTTCTTTTCTGAATATTAATTTAAAATATTCTTTTCTTCCCGGATTGGAATGAGACTCAAGAAATTACCATATAATGTTATTTATATGGATTCCATACAACACATGTATATAACAGCAATGATAAAAAATCAACCATCATCCAAAGCGCACTACACAACTGTCTGTCAACCTATCGATCGACATACAACTATATTATTGGGATTAGTGTACGTCAAATATCATCCCAATACCTGTGTGAGGTTTCAAATCAACAAACACAGATTTTATTTGTGCAGTTGGGCGATGTGTGAAATTTATCGTCCCAATCAATATAAGTCAAATGGGTGTACATAAACAAATCGTCTGATTTGTAAATGAATATTTTATTTCTTTTCAGGAGAGTTTTCTGCCATTCATATATATATGTTAAAAATTATACTTTTAACGTTAGAATATTTATTTCAACACTTTACTATTTTTAACTAACACCTTTTATTTTTAGAAAATTTCAGCAGCATAACGGCGCTATATTGAACTCGGGTAATGTCTAGCATTACCCCTCTCCTTTACTGGCTTATGCCATATACACATATCAATCTAATCAATTTCATTTCACCCAAACAACCAAATTCCAACAAATAATCCAATCAACTACACAACCAAGCAAACAAGCCGTCCATGGTTTGTGGACGACGGGTGTTGGGTGCTACTAAACACCGTCTGCATCCTAGTATATATTTATATAACTAGAAAATAAAATTTAAAGTGAGAAGTTCTCAACGACTAGCTAAACCCAACGCCGCGACTCTTCATATGTAGAAAATCTTCGCCGTGCTTCTAACAAGATCTGTTTCACGCAGTTTTATTTTAAAAATCTCATTTTTATTTCATATCCACATGTATAAAAATCGCATTTTTATGATATCACTTCTTGTATAAAAATTATATTTTTATTGCCACTTCAAATATATAAAAAATCATATTTTTATATCACTACATGTACATAAAAGATTATATTTTTATAACACAACTTGTACATAAAAGATTATATTTTTATAACGCTATTCACATAAGCAAAAAATCCAATTTTTACATGTTATTCACATAAATAAAAACCATATTTTGATTATGCTACTATATAGTTAAAAATCATATCTTTATATCAATGCTAAATGGATAAAAATCACATTTCTAAAATGGTGTTTATATTTTAAAGATCATATTTTTATAATGTTTTCATATAAATAAAAATCGAATTTTTATTTTGCTACAACGTGTATAAAAATTGCATTTTTACTATGCTACTATATAGATAAAAATCTAATCTTTTTGACGCTACTATATATATATATATATATATATATAAATCTAATCTTTTTGACGCTACTATATAGATAAAAACTCTATTTTTACTATGCTATATACAAAAGAAAAATCTAATTTTTACTTCGACTTCTTATGAATAAAAAATCACATTTTTATATGTTGCTATGTATATAAAGATCACATTTTTACCTTGCTATCACATATATAAAAACCAAATTTTTATACTTTAAACACGTATGTAAAAATCGCATTTTTATACCTTAAAAATCTAATCTTTCTACAAGTAAAAATCGTATCTTTCCTTTACTAAAAATCGTATCTTTCATGTCATAAAAATTGAAGCTTTCATGTTATATATATAATAAAAATCGTAGCTTTAACTATAAAAATTCGACCTTTACTATAATAAAAATCTCGCCTTTACTATAAGCAAAATCATATTTTTGCGTTACTAAAAATCACAACTTCATACTAGCATAAAAATCATATTTTTATTTTAAAAATCATAGTTTTAAATAAATAAAAATCAGAAAAACTTACAGTAATCGATTGGAGGAGGGTTGTCGAGGTCTGTTGGTCGACGCGGAGGCAAGGGGGTGCGGCAAAAGGCTGGCGGCATGGGCCTACAGTGGTGGTGGGGGTTTCATTGGCAGTTTGGGGCTTTTAGAAGGTGGAAGGAAGGAGAGAGGGAGGGTCAGGGGCGTCAAAGGGTTTGCTGGTGGCGGGTGGTGCAGGCGGAGGGCTCAGTTGGGCGGCGCGCCATCAGTTTTGGCATCGATCTTTGCGAGGCCTGGGGCTCGCGGTTTCAGGAGGTGGCGGTTTTCTTCGATGCGGTGGAGGTGGAGGCTGTTGGGAGGGGTGCGACGACGACTGGAGGCGGCGTTGGGACCATCGGTGGGCGGCGCAGCGGCTAGGGGGGAACAACGAGATCGAATCGGTTTTTTTAATATATTTCTTTCTTTCTAAATGAATCTGACGGGGAGGAGGGGGTTATATGGAAAAAGGGGGGTTTATATTTTATATATTTATTTATTTATAATTTCCAAAAAGTCAACTTTTATTTCGACCTCCAAACGAGTCCCACCGACTATCGTCCATAACTAATTACCCCCATTCCGAATGCAATGGGATATGTCCCGTACTCCACTTCGACCGTTTCGATCAGTTTCCATTAAAATTACAATATAATTAAATAGAACGGTCAATATTGATTTTAACATACATTTTAATTTACCGGGCCCACATACGGACTCTAAAAATTATAGAAAAATTATTTCCAGCCTCGTATTGACGATACGGTCCTAACAAAACTAATTTCGTCAAATTCTGAGACCACTTGAAAAATGGCCATCTTCAGTCGATTAAAATTGACTGAAATTGGTCAAATGCGTTTAAGTGTGCCACACTTACATATTAACTCCAAAAATTATGGAAATTGGAATCTAGCAATAATTTGACATCCCGGATCCAACAAAAGTGGTTTCATTGAAAACGGAGGTCGTTTGCAAAATGGCTATTTTTAAGGCCTCTATATTATATAAAATATATATAAATTCCACAGCGACTATTTCAAATTTTAAACTGGACATAACTTTTAATTTACAAAGTGAAATCTCAGTTTCTTACCTTCGTTAGAAAGATATTCTTATTCAGATTCAAATATTTCTTGTTTCGTCCAATTCTGACTTATATTGAACTCTGTATATTCATTTGAAATCAGAAATCGAATTTTCAAACTACCACTCCATTTCAGGCTCGTTTTATAATTAAAATAAATTTATACGTTCTAACTTCGTCGAAACTAAATTTTTAGTCACTATTATTTAAAATAAACTATTTTAAATACTCAAAATTCGTTAAATTCACCAAAATAAAATTTTTAAATTGACTCAGATTTTCTGGGTTGTTACAGTGGTATCCCTTGTAGCCGTGAAATCAAGGACGGAATCGGTGGTATCCCTTGTAGCTGTGAAATCAAGGACGGAATCGGTGGTATCCCTTGTAGCCGTGAAATCAAGGCGGTTGTAATTGGATTTTGATACAGTAATAAAACTATGCACAATCCAGCGTTGTGTGGGACTGGACGTAGGAGTAATCTGAACCAGTATAAAATCCGGTGTGCTCTTTCCTTTTCTACATTTCTATTTCTGTTTATTCTTATGTTTGTGTTTGAATCTGTGTCTTTGATTGTGTTTGTGGTGTTTGATTCATCTAGTAATTTACATAAGTTTTAGATTTTGTTTAGATTCTCAAAAACAATATTCACCCCCCTCTGGTGTTTGTTTTGCCTTAATGATCTATTCTGCATTCCCTAACAATTGGTATTAAAGCAAGGCTTTTCAAAAAGTCCATAATCCGATTTTTGAAAATTATTAAATGGCAGATTTTGGAATCCCTGTTAATACTAGTGTCAATTAATACATTGTATCAAAGTTGACAGAGTCTGCATAAAATAATGTTATAGAAGCATGTGATCTACAGAAATATTGTTCAATTCAGAAAAGGATGAGTTCTATGACTTTTGAAAATTCAAAAGTTGGCAATTCAAATTCTGAAAAGGTGGCTGTTGGAAATTCAAATCCCAAATTGGTATGTTACATGGCTGTTGAAAATTTAGAGTATGGAAAGCAATTGGTGGAAATGAAAAAGGACAAATGGATACTAGATAGTGGCTGTTTGAGACATATAACTGGAAATCCTGAACTAGTCAATAATCTGAAATATGAAAATGGTGGAATGGTGAACTTCAGAGATAACTCTAAAGGATACATTATTGGAATCGGCAATGTTAGTAATTCTGAAACTCCTACTATTTCTGATGTTTTATTAGTTAGGAATTTAAAACACAACTTGCTAAATATAAGTCAACTTTACAATAAGGTTTATTATATAAATTTTGAAAAGAACAAATGTTTTATAGATGATAGGAACTCAAAATGAAGGAGACTGAAAGAAAAATATCTATATACTGAGTATGAAAATCTCCAACGGTAATCTATGTCTTATGGCCAATACAAGTGATCCCTGGATTTGGCATAAGAGATTCGGTCACATAAATTTCAAACATATTTCTAATATTTCTAAATAAGATTCAGTTAGAGGATTACCCAAAATGAAATTTAGAATCAATAACTTATGCGATGCTTGTCAACTTGGAAAATTAAAGAAAAGTTCATTTGAATCAAAAGAGGAAATCACTACATCAAAACCATTAGAATTAATACACATGGATTTATTTGGTCCATCCCAAGTTCAATCAATAAATCATAATCTATATGTGTACGTAATAGTTGACGATTTTTCTAGATTTACTTGGACTTTGTTTCTTAAAAATAAAAGTGATGCTTTTGATCAATTTAAAACTTTTTCCAAAAGGATTCAAAATTTATTATCACTAAAAATTAAAACAATACGAAGCGATCATGGCGGAGAATTCGAAAATGATAATTTTGAAAAATATTGTAATAAAAAGGGAATATCCCATAATTTTTCGATTGCGAGAACCCCTCAACAAAATAGAGTAGTTGAACGTAAAAATAGGACGATACAAGAATGCGCGAGAACTATGTTATCCGATAGTAATTTACCAAGGAATTTTTGGGCCGAAGCAGTTGTAATGGCTTGCTATATTATTAATAGAATTTCAATTATACCTTTAACTCATAAAACTCCATATGAACTTTTGTATAATAAGAAACCAAAAGTATCATATTTTAAAATATTTGGAAGTAAATGTTTTATACTAAATACAAAAGATAATTTTGACAAATTTGATTCAAAATCTGATAAAGGAATATTTATTGGATCTTCAGAAAGAAGTAAGGCATATAGAGTTTTCTATACTCGAACCAATACCATAGAAGAAACTCTAAATGTATATTTCGACGAAAATTATAATAGTATAATTCAAAATAGTTAAGATGATTGTGAAAATGAGATTTATGAAATAAATGATGAGGATAATCAACCAAATAAAAGAATTAGATTACTTAGAGACCATCCTGTAGAAAATACCTTAGGAGATATTAAATCCTTTGTTAGAACTCGTAATCAATTAAATAATATGAGTAAGATTGCATTAATATAAACTATCGAACCCAAAAATCCAAAGGAAGCTTCTTCTGATGATTCCTGGATACTTGCTATGCAAGAAGAATAGAAACAGTTTACTAGGAATGAAGTATGGGAACTTGTCCCCAGACCAGAGGATAAAATAATAATAGGAACCAAATGGGTCTATAAAAATAAAATGAATGAACACGGTGAGGTAGTAAGAAACAAAATACGACTAGTAGCACAAGGTTATACTCAAGAAAAAGGAATAGATTATGATGAAACTTTTGCCCCCATAGCAAGACTAGAAGCCATTAGGATTTTATTAGCTTTTGCAAACCATAATAATTGCAGATTATATCAAATGGATGTCAAAAGTGCTTTTCTAAATGGATTTGTCAAGGAAGACGTATACGTAGAACAACCCCCTCTATTTGAAGATGAAAAATTACCAAATTATGTATATAAACTAAAGAAAGTGTTATATGGATTAAAACAGGCATCCAGGGCTAGGTATGATAGATTGAGAAATTATTTGTTACAATCAAACTTTGAAATAGGAAAATTAGATAATACTTTGTTTACGAAGAAGAATAACAAAGATATACAACTAGTACATATATATGTTGACGATATAATCTTCGGGTCAACAAATGATAAAATAAATAAAGAATTTTCAGATATTATGACTAAAGAATTTGAAATGAGCCATATGGGAGAACTATCATTCTTTTTAGGATTACAGATTCGACAATTAAAGAATGGAATATTTATTAATCAAGAAAAATATGAAAAAGATCTAATTAATAAATATAATCTAACGACAATAAATGGGAGACCAACACCTATGGCAACTAATATTGCTTTGAGTAAAGATGATACATCAAAGGGCGTTAACCAAAAACTATACAGAGGAATGATAGGATCATTATTATATATAACCGCTAGTAGACCAGATATAATGCATAGTGTATGTCTTTGTGCAAGATATCAATCACAATCTAAGGAAACACATTTAAAAGCCGTAAAACGTATTCTTAGGTATGTAAAGCATACATCAGATTTTGGATTATTTTACCCTAAGGATGATTCATTTGAATTAGTTTCGTACTGTGATGTTGACTATGCAGGATGTATATTTGATCGGAAAGTATTAGTGGAACATGTCACTTCTTAGGACATTCACTAGTCTCGTGGTTCAGTAAAAAAACAAAACACTGTATCTTTGTCAACAACTGAAGCAGATATATCTCTGCTGCTTTGGCTTGTTCACAAGTAATATATATGCAACAAACTTTAAATGATTTTGGTTTAAATATAAATAAATCACCTATATACTGCGATAATACAAGTGCTATAAATATTTCTAAAAACCAACTCATTATTCTAGAACTAAACATATCAATGTAAGACATCATTTTCTAAGAGATAATGTAAGTAAAGAAAAGATTTCACTTGAATATATAGAAACTGATAAACAAATAGCAGATATATTAACTAAACCATTAAATGAAGCAATATTCACTAAATTTAGGAGAGAATTAGGCATGTGTTCATTAAGTGAGTTAAAATAATTAAATATATTATAGTATATATAAAAATAACCTAAGAAATTAGAAAAATAAAATTTAACACTAGAGTATGTCGACATAGTGTTTTTTGTATGTCGACATATAACTGCCAGAATTTCAAATTTAATTCCTACCAAAAGTTAGTTATTTGAAGTATTTAAATCTTCTACTTCAACTTTTCTTCTTCTTTTTCATTTCTCTTCTCTGTAAAAAATCTAAACTAAATAGTACAATGGCCTCCACTAATCCAAACACCCAAATCAACTCCGATTCACACGCTGGAGCATCCGAGAGTCCTTTTCAATGATCTACGCTATCTCAGGTAATCAAAATCGAAGAAAAGATGGAGTATGTACTGCAAATGATGGCTGAAATGCAAGTATTACAGATTAGGATGAATCAAGAGCAAAACAGGGAAGGGAAAGTAGTAAGGAGTCTACTTAAATACATAATGGATAATCAGGCTAATCAGATTATCATTGATGATGATAATCAAGCCATGGTATAGGAGGAAGAACCAAAACAAGTCCCCGAGGAATAACCAGAAGAGGAAGAAGAAATGATGGAGGGGGAAGAATAACAAGAGACTCAACCAACGATTACGGAAGAAGACGATAATGTTGAATGGCAGGAGAGGTTTTTTTTGATTAAAATGGGAATGTGATTGAAAAGAATGGAGAATTTTGTCTCTTTTATCCTAATTGTCCAATTCACAAATCTCCCATTGTCAATTAGTGTTTAAGGTTTTCGTTTTCTTGCGTTCTTACGATAATTCGTGATTGTTTATATTCGTGTATCATAATTTGTACGAACTCATATTCAATGTAAAAATTGTTTATGTTTGAATTTTAAGTGTTATAATTAGTTATGATTTTATGAATATAAGATTAAGGGGGAGAATACTTTATTATATTAAATGTAGGGGGAGTATTTTTACTTTGAATTGGTTATATATTAAGGAGATATCAAGTTCTATTTAGATAGTTAAATAATTTAGGGGGGAGTTCTTTTAGAATTTCTTTTTGACAATGCCGAAGGGGGAGAAATTATAAAATATAGACATGGTTTATAGGATTCATATAGACAGTGGGGTATTTAAAGGATCATCATCAACATGTATGTACAGGTATGATATTTTATAAACTAAGGTTGTCATCATCAAAAATGGGGAGATTGTTGGAGAATGGAGTTTTAATGACAACAACCTTATTTCAATACTAATTGATTATAAAATATATACTAACACTTCTGTTAGAGTATATATGTGAAAATAGGGTTTTGTATCCAAACTCCAAATCAAACCTAACGACTGTCATTCCTAGACAAAAACCCTTATTCCGGGCACAATGGAATATATTTCGTAAGACAATTCGATCGTTTCGATCAGTTTTTAATCAAAATTAAAATATAAATCAATATATATTGAATTTGAACATACATTTTAATTTATCGGGGTCATATACTGACTCCAAAAATTACAGAAAAACAAATCTAGATATGTTTTGACGATACGGTTCTAACAAAACTAATTTCGTCGAATTTGGAGATCGTTTGAAAAATGGCCCTTTTCTGGTCGATAAAATTCAAATTGAATTTACCAAACACGTTTAAATTTACTACGCTCACATATTAATTCCAAATTATGAAAATTGAAACTTAACCATAATTTGATGTTCAGGATCCAACAAAAGTGGTTTCGTCTTAAACAGAGATCATTTGCAAAAAGGCTATTTTTAAGGGCTTATATATTATTAAAATATATATAAATTCCATAGCGACTATTTCAAATTTTAAACAAGACATAACTTTCAGTTTATAAAGTAAAATCTGAATTCCTTACATTCATTAGGAAGATATCATTACACAGATTGTAATGTTTCTTGTTTCGTCCAATTCTGACTTATATTGAATTCTATATATTCAATTGAAATTAGAAATCGAATTTTCAAACTACCGCGCCATTTCAGGCTCGTATTATAATTAAAATAAATTTATATGTTCTAACTTTATTTAAAATAAATTTTTAGTCGTTATTATATAAAATAAATCATTTTAAATATTCAAAATACAATAAAATTGCCAAAATAAAAAATTTAAATTGGCTCAGAATTTCTGGGTTGTTACTATCTCCCCCACTTAAAATGTTTTCGTCCTTGAAAAGGAACGGAGCTGAAAGTTGTTTAACCAACCAACTCAACTTCCATTCTGGCTTTCATTCTTCAACTTTTTAGTTTGTAAGAATTTTCTACTTTCTCAAAAATTTGGCTAACTGTAACACCCCACACCCGCTAAGGTCACTCACTAAGGGAATGCCTTAACTTCGGTGGAGTATTTTAAGTGAATATAGAACAGAAAAATTACAACAAGACAGATATAAATAATACTTGAAATCTAAAACATCATTTCATTGCAGCAGAAGATAAACATGTTTGGTTACATATCAAAACCAACTAAAACAAGAGTCAAGTACTAAATATCCATCCTGATAAAACATAAGTACATAATCCCACTACATACTAATAGGCATAATAGAAAAGATAAGTTGGGATTTACATCACGGTCTAAGCTCCAAAAGATAGATAGAGAAATCTGATCAAAGCCCACTAGTGCTAGGCCCAACCTGAGGACCTGAGGGGGAAAAAGATAAAAACAACGGGGTCAGACATAAGTCTGAGTGAGCCCTATAACTTTAACAACACAATCATTAAAGTAATTAGGGTATGATATAAACTTGGTACGGTGATGACTGGGGATAAATGACTACACTAAGTAGCCAACTAGACATAGGATAAACTAAGATAACAGTATAGACGCATCTACCCACCCAAGGGTAATTACTAACTGCACCACACCAGTCATTCCTACTTAAAGGTTGATCTCTCCCAAGGACTTAGAAAATTTTCCCAGTAGTTTCGTGTACGCCTAGCTGACTACATAGGTGCCGTCTGCCCCTATCTCCACTAGGTGTACCCACTACTCCCAAGCGATCGGCTCCCTACCGTAGATACCCATGCTGGCCCCACAGTGGGGTGTATCACTCCCCAAAGTGGCAACCCGATACAACAAATGGTGCACGGCTTATATCTACACGATGCAACAACGTCTTACCTACCAGCCCGGGTCCACACACGCATATGAAACCCGTTGGACTCGCGTTGCCACCGCTAACCCGTTTTGGCCTCTTATAGTCAAGCCCAGTACGCGTGTCCCGTCCTCGACATGGGTCGAGCCCAATAAGATACAAATGGGTTACTGGTTGAAATGGGCCCCCACAAGCTACCACATAAGCTTGTCATTTTATCTAGTGCATCCCACTTAACCCTTTAATCATGTTTAATTACATGTTTCCACTTGGTTAAGTATTCTAATCGTATTTTCTATTGCCACCCAAGGCAACCCACTAGATTTCCACATGCCACCCAAGGCACTTACATGCCACCCAAGGCACTTACATGCCACAAGGCACCCACTTAACCCCTCATGCCCCACTACATGCTTATCTGGTTAAGTGTTTCTTAATTGATTAAGAACGTAACTGTTGTAAAGACCTCTCACATTAGACTATCTTTTATGGCAGTTAGATTTTCCGGTTGGGTCCGGGCAGCCTTACGCCATAACCGAGTCTAACCTCGTGTCCTTACACTTGTCACGTATATAGTTTGTGCCTAAGACCTCTCACATTGGGCCAATCATTTGTAGCCGCTGGATTTGCCGGTCGGTTCCGGGCAGTCTTATGCTACAAAAGGGTCCAACCTCGTGTCTTAGTCGATTAATTACACCTAATTAATCACCCCTATAATTTGTATTAATTATCCCTAATTAATTACAAATTTAACGATGTACATAATTGACTCAATTATGTCCATCCACTTTATGGTATGCATAATCATACCAACTTCACACCATTTCATTAATATGTATATTAACCCCATCGTTCCCCACGTAATTCGCTAACGTGACATAAAAGGGAAGATTCATCACAAATACAATGGGTCCAACTTGCATAACATTAGCATCAACATGGGTTTTAAAGATGTCAACCTGCATATAGCATCAAACCCAACTAGCATAAATAATCAACCCAAACTTGCATGAATCACATATGTCATAAAGAGATTAACTTGCATAAGTTACTTATGTCATACAAAGGGGTAAACTTGCATATGTATGTATGACATACAAAGGGGTTAACTTGCATATGTATGCATATCATACAAAGGTGTAAACTTGCACATGTTACTTGCATAAAATCAAACACCAAACTTGCATAACATGTCATGTATGAACTTGCATACAATCATACACCAAACTTGCATAACATATCATATATGAACTTGCATATAATCAAACACCAAACTTGCATATCATGTCATGTATGAACTTGCATATCATGGTGTCATAATGGATCAATATTTATCATAGCAATTTGCATAACTAGCATCATGAACACATAGCCTAACACTTGCATAACTTGCATAACATCATGATCATATAGCATATAACTTGTATAACTTGCATAACATCATGAACATGTAGCATGTGACTTGCATAACTTGCATAACATCATGAACATGTAGCATATAACTTGCATAACATCATGATCACATAGGATATGACTTGCATAACTTGCATAACATCATGAACATGTAGCATATAACTTGCATAACTTGCATAACATCACAAACACATAGCATATGATAACATAATCTTGCATTGATCCACATTCATAGCCATAACCACATTGTATCCTATCATAATGAATTCAACAATTGGTCATTAAGGCTATAGAAACTCACGACTTGTTGATTAGCACTCCTAAGAAGAAGATTAAGTTGCTAGAGTTGATTAGAAATTGATTTGAGAAGCTATCTTCCTCTTTAAATTGATGGAGGCTCCTTCAAGTTGCATTTTGACGGCATGATGGCATTGTATCTATTTTTAGTATGAATTAGGGTAGTCTTAGGGTATATTTATAGATTAGTTAGGTGTTTTAGGCCATTAGATTAACCCTAAATCAGATTAGAGCCGTCAGATCTCGTCACTAGCCACCAGCACAGCCCAAAAGCCAAAATGGTGCACCTAGGTCACACAGACCGACAGGGGGGGTCGACCCCTGGGTCGACCCCTGGGTCGACCCCTAGGGAGGGTGTCGACACCCTCTGCCAGGCGGGAATTTTCCCGCCTCTTCTGAATTGTGAAATTTTTGTATTTAAATCTGTTTTGAATTTCTGAAAACTTCTTCGGGCCTTAACTGGGTCATACGGACTCCGATTTTCGAAAACTCGGACTCTATTTCGCGTATTTTTCCGAGACGAACGCAATGGCATAGCCCGTTTCCCCTGATTCAGATTTTAAATTTTAATTCTGCCCTGTTTTATATTATAGCAAGTTATTCAACATACGGGGTGTTACATTCTCCCCTACTTAAAGGATTTCGTCCCTGAAATCTCTAAGTCAAGAAGAACGTATCCTACCAACCAAACAACCATCTACTCAAACCATCAAACACTGGCATCCATTGTCCTTAGAGTTTCTAATGTTGTATGAACATATGCAAAGAGTGTGTGTATATGTTCCCTGTCTAATGCAAAATCAGGCGGTCTACTGATTCAGTTGACCTCCTTAATGCAAACCATGATAGTGCCATGCATCCAATATGTATGCGAAAGAACCCTATCGACACATACTATTTCTACATGAGTGCACAATCATTCACCAAAATGCATCATCCATATGATAGCACAACCATTATACATCCATTAATATAGCTACCTACACACAATTTTATGCAATATGCAATATGAAGTGACTGAGCCGATCTAGTGCCTAGAGTGTGTGTATATGCATCCACAAGCAACCACTAGCAACCACTTGCATCCACTCGCATCCATCAATCATAACATGTCTCAAACACATGTTTCAACCATAGGTTTACCCTATCTAAAGGTCAAAGGTACTAATGAGAGGACATCCTAAAGATAAGATAAGTACTAGACAAACGATAAAGGAGAAGTTAAAAGTCATACCCTCAAAAAGGAATGGGTACAGTGAACGCATCTTCGCTTCTGTCTCCCAAGTAGCATTGCTCTCATCCTCTCCCCATTGCACTTTGAGTAGTCGAACCTCTCTGTTTCTCAACTTCCTAATCTCTGACCCAAGGATGCGGGTAGGAGCTCGTCGAATAGTCGCATCACGCTCTACCTCCACTTCTCTAAGCAAACTCGGCTCTACCACCTCTGCGGTCTCATGTAGGCACTTCCTTAAATGTGACACATGGAATACGTCATGTACCCCACTAAGCCTCTCGGGTAAATCCACTCTATATGCCATCCGTCCAATCCTTTCCTTAATAGGGAACGGTCCTACAAATCTTGGTGCTAACTTCCCAACGGACCCAAAGCGAACAACATTCCGTAATGGAGATACTTTGACAAAGACCATGTCTCCAACATTAAACTCCAGATCCGTCCTCCTCTTATCCGCGTAAGATTTCTGCCTATCTTGCGCTGCTTTCATCCTTCTTCGAATCAAATCAATCTTTTCCGAAGTCTCTCTAACCATATCAGGCCCAAGCAAGATCTTATCCGTAGATTCCCACCAACATGTAGGTGATCGACAAGGCCTTCCATAAAGAGCTTCAAAAGGAGCCATACCAATACTGGACTGAAAGCTATTATTATACGCGAACTCCACCAATGGAAGATGCTCTTCCCATGTACCTCCAAAATCTAAGATACATAGCCTTAAGAGGTCTTCTAGAACACGATTCAGCCTCTCGATCTGGCCGTCCGTCTGAGGATGATATGCGGTGCTCAAACACAACTGAGTCCCCACTGCTTCTTGCAAACTCTTCCAGAACTCGCTAGTGAAGATGGGATCTCGATCGCTCACTGTAACACCCCGCCTCCGCTAGGGTCACTCGCAAGGGAATGCACTAGCTTTAGAGGGGCATTATTGGTAAACATGCACAGAAATATCACAAGACAGAACACATAAAATAGCGGAAGTAAAATCAATCTTTCATAACATGAATACATAAGGTCTAAAGCCTTTTACATCAGAGTACATCAAAACCTGTCTTGCAATAGTAAAGAAGCATAAAGACTTTTTAATAAATTATTCCCCAAGTAAAAATAGTAAAGTAGCCATAGCCAAGAGAAGTCCAAGCCATCCATGATGACCTTCAATCAGAAGAAGTCCGAACTAAACAGCATTGTTTCCTCCCTGTAACCTGGGGGGGGGGGGAAACGGAAGAAAAGAGGCGAAACAAAACGGGTCAGTCAAAAAGACTGAGTAAGCCCTATCTACTATTAGTATAGAAACTAGTAAAGTTAACTGACATGAGAAACTGAGATGAACATGAGCATGATAACAAGATAGATAAGCTAAATCAAAATAACAGGATAAACTACTGAACTAAGGTATCATGATAAACTACGGTGTCATGATAAATCAAAGTATCATATCGTCAGATTTCTATCAAGTATACTACCCCAAGGTATCTACCCCGTCTAACATCCCACGGTATCTATTCCGTATATTCTTCCTGGTTCTAACATGTACATTTGCTTTGCACCCTCCGTACTAGTATCCCAGCCTTGTTATGTGTTAACCATGAATGTCCCTTACTCAAAGTCGTGTAATGGTCCATGTCAACCTAATATATCGCATATATAGGTTACTCAAATCATATGTTTCTTTCCATGTATATAAGTTCAGTCCTTTGCCGTACCTCGTACGGGCTTCCTCATGTCGTATTATCCTTGAAATCGTTTGGACTGTCACCCTTGTTCTAGCTAGGCTCTTCCATATGAATCATCGTTTGAACTACTAGGACTTACGCCACCTAGCACCACTAGGGATTACGCTTACCTATTGCACGCTTTCGTATTTCGGTTTGGGTTAAACCACCTAGGCCACTAGGGATTACGCTAACCCTCAACCGCGCCCTTTTTCCCACGCATTCATCGTGAATCATTTTTCTATAACTGTATGCACATGTATCACATCGTGCCATCCGAGTCCTGTCACAGGGCAAAACAAGAAATACAGGACTCGGTCGGGAGCTTTAGATTTATCTGCCGATGCAGATACTAAGGTCTGCTTTTCTACACGTGGCTATGGTCCCACGAGACCCCTCCCTCAACTAGTGAAAGGCAACACAAGAGAAAATCTTGCATGAGAACTACACTCCGGCCAGCCCACATCCTACGGCCTACCTCCTCCATAATTAGATAGCAATTATGGTCTGTTGGGTGTTCCCTGCCTTTCCGTACGTACACGCTTGACTCAAGATGGTAGATGATCGACGAACTTGCTATCTCGGGCACCTTATGTATTCGTCGACTCACTGCTATCCACCCCAGTCTTTAGGTCGCTCGCATAGCAACCAAGGCATATTCTTGGTTCTTCTACCGCAGACCTCAACCTCTCGTGAGCCTAGTATAATGACCTGGCAGCTCACAGAGGGATCCCAAGAATATCCTCACGTTCCCCGAAGCCGCTGCTTCGTTACCCAGTTCGTTGGAGCCTTTATCTAAATCAGATAGCCTGCTCCTACACGCATACTTAAACGTTGACCTAACGTATCGGGTTACTAATCTATCTAAGAAATGGTCCAAATTTCCTTGACTAAGAATTATTACTTAGTTTCCCTTAACTAAGGTTTACCACTTAGCCTTATTTCCATAATCCTTGTTAAGTATGGTTATTTACCTAATCCTCCGAATTAGGGTTTATCTAATGGGTTAAGTGTCACTTAAGTTCATAACTTAGCCCGTCTACAAACCATGTCAAAATTGGCTAAGTATCCAAGTCCAAGACTTAACCTTACAAACCATGTGTCAAGTTGGCTAAGTATATTAAGCAATCCATAACTTAACCTCGTCTAATTATCATTTTAGATTGGTTAATTATATAAATTAACTTGACCTTGTCAAATTACCGAGTCAAATCGGTCAAGCGTATTCAAGTGATTCGTGACTTAGCCTTATCATGTTTTCACGTTAGATTGGTTAAGTATAGGTCACTTAACCTCATTGAATTACCAAGTTTAGTTTGGTTAAGTGTTTAGCTTAACCCCATCGAATTACCGTGTCGAGATCAGTTAAGTGTCAATTACTTAACCCCGTTTAATTACCGTGTTTAGATTAGTTAAGCCTTAATTACTTAACCCCATCTAATTACCAAGTCGGATTAGTTAAGTGTAAATTACTTAACCCCATCTAATTACCAAGTCGGATTAGTTAAGTGTAAATTACTTAACCTCCTCCCCTAATCATCTTGCATGGTTAAGTGTCATTAAGAAATCAAACCCGATCCCACTTAACCTTATCAAGTTATCATGTTGGATTGATTAAGTATTGGTTAACTTAATCCCCGTCCACTAGTCGTATAAAAATGGTTAAGTGTCATTAGGCAAATCAAATCACTTAACCTACCCAACCTTGTCATGTTTTGTTAAGTATCATTAGCCTAATCAATTTACTTAACCCCTTTATCCATGTCATATTTGGTTAAGAGTCATTAATCAAATTAACTTAACCCTATCATGTGACATTAATGACTTAATGCACCCCAACCTCTCACATTAGACTTTGTTGTGGTTACTAGTTAAGCCGGTCGGTTCCGGGTAGCTTTACACCACAACTTGGTCTAACCTCGGGTTCAAGCACAACATGCCCAACTTCTCACATTGAGTCCTATTGTTTGCAACTACTAGTTAGGCCGGTCGGTTCCGGGTAGTTTTACGTTGCAAACTCAACCCAACCTCGAGTTGGCCACTTTCATGTTTAGTCTAGTGTCATGTTCATAGTCAAGTTTTCAAGCAATTGGGTAGACCTAACTTAATAGGTAAATTCCCAATGGGTAGACCTAACTTAATAGGTAAATTCCCAAGCTTATGTTTTATGCATACTTACATGTCAACTTTCTTGTCATATTTCAAGTCATGTTTTCAAGTTGTATTTTCATGCCATTAGAAATTACCCATAACATAACCCAACGCTTTTAAACTCGCATATACGTTCGCAACAACGTAATGGATTAAAAGAAGAGACTTGGCAAAAGCATGACAAAGATGGATATTAAGCCACAAATTAATCATGGTGGCGAATGAGGCACAAATGTGTTCATTAGCTTGCATATACCATTGTTAAGCCTCAAAAACATGCATAAACCCAAACTTGGCACATAAGCGAATCATGGTGATAAACAACATGGAATGATGACAAGTAACTCGCATATGACCTCACATAAGGGTTATGGCTTCATATGCAAGTTGACATGAAGGTTATAAGGGTTCTCATGTTGCATAATGCAACATTTCAACATAAAGGTCAAAGCTTTATGACCACAAGACCAAGGTAATGACTTTATAAGCTTGCATAAGATGATAGCATGCTACATACTAATGTTTAAACCCACTTACAACATGTCATATTAAGTTTAAAGTTCATATCTAATAGTAGGAGAAGGGCTTACATTGCTATGAAGGCCTAAATCGATTAAACTAAAGCTTGTGATGAAGCCTATGCATGCCATCACCCAAAAACCCAAAGATGAACCCTCCAAATCAACAAAAACACTATCTTTATGAACAAAGATCATAGCTTTTGCCTTGAAATCAACTTGAGAAGCTCTCATACTAACATAGGGACTCTCTAACACTCTCATGATCATGAAACCTCTCATAGGAATGAAGTGGAGGCTAGGATAGTTGAGTGGAGGCCATGAGAGTAGGAATTTTGCCATAGTTTAGTTACATGAGTGAATAATGAGGATTTAGGGGGGTTTAGGGGCTTATTTATAGATTAGGCAAGTGTTTTAGGCCATAGGATTAAACCTAGATTCAATCCAAGCCATCAAAGCATGTCTTGGGGAAGAAGTCAAGTGTAGGAACCATCTAGGGCCTTTAGATTAAAGATGAACCATGAGAACCATCCAAATGCAAAATCTGCATTTGAGCGAATCGGCCCACGGGTTGACAGCCAAACACCCTGGATTAACCCCTAGTCGACCCAGCGGGCTCGGGTCGACCTCAAAAATCGGCCGGTTCGGTTATTCCCCTCTCCCAATTCGCTGTTTTGAACATTTTTGCATATTTATTTATTAAATTTTCAATTATATATATATATATATATCAATATATATATTTCTCTGCGCAACCCATTTCACTTAATTAAGTATACTTTAATTTGGGAATTTTTCGTGAAACTTCGCGAGGCCATATCTTGGTCATACGGACTCCGATTTTCGAAAACTCGGACTCTATTTCGCGTATTTTTCCGAGACGAACGCAATGGCATAGCCCGTTTCGCTTGATTCAGAATTTAAAATTAAATTCTGCCTTGATTCTCGTCTTAATCATGTTATCGAAATACGGGTTGTTACATTCTCCCCACCTTTTAGGATTTCGTCCCCGAAATCTCCAAGTTAGGAAGAACATATCCTACCATCCATCATCCATCTACTCAAAACATCATCCACAAGCAACCATTGTCCTTAGATGATTTCTAATGCTGTATGAATATATGCAAAACGTGTGTGTACATGTTCCTTAGCTAATGCTAATGATCAGGCCTGAATAATCTTTCTAATGCAAAAATATGTATAGTGCCATGAATCCAACATGTATGCAAATAGTCCTAGTCATATAGATACTATATGCGTGCACAATCATTCATTCATATGCAACAACCGCATGATAACACATTCAATTCCATCCATAAACAAGTATAAATACTCGTGCATATGCAATATGAAATGTGACCGAGTCGAGCTAATATCTAATGTAAATTCGCGCATCCACGAGCAACCACTTGCAACCATTTGCAACCATATCAACCATAACATGTTTCAAATACATGTTTACATCCATAGGGTTCTACCTAGGATTCCCTGAAACAGGGTCGAGAAGATAAACAAGACAAACTCCTTATGGGGTTTGTAACAGAAAATAGGACCGAGAGGATGTCCACAAAAGATAGCCTACAAGTAAGCTCTACAGAAAACAGGGATCAAGGATATACTCCCAAAAAGAGATATCATGCGCGTATCTAGTCTTTGACCATCAAAGTCGTATTTCCTTGAGCTCAATTCCATTGTGCCTTGACCATCCTTTAACTTCGCGATTTCGTAGCTTCTTATTTCCTGTTTCCATAACATGAGCTGGAACTCATTTCTTCGTCGCCTCTCGTTTCACTTATTCTTTCCCTAGTATGCTTGGCTCAAACATATCTGCGTACTCATGCAAGCTCTCCAAAATTCACTAGTGAATTCTGGATCTTGTTTTCCGATGCCAATCCAAGTTGCCAAGAGTTCTTACTAGGGTGATTCCCATAACTCATGCATAATCGAAACGAAGCATCTGCCTTAGCGGCGAATTCTATTCAAACGGATTACCAACAACTGCATCATGGGATTCTAGGTAACTAGCCATGACAGAACCCAAAAGGGTTACACGAGACTTCGAGGGTATCACCAAGGCAAGTCAAGAGTCCAACTACCCTCTTTCTAAAACCGAGAATGGTATCCCTTACTGGATAACCGCTTTACCCCTAGAATCCATCCGCAACTTACAAACATAAGCATTATTTCCAAGCTCAACACTTGATATAGACATTCTCAAATCCAAACAAGCCATGAGTAAATGGACCGATCTTCCAATAGGACTTGAGACAAAAACGGGATCCTCTACTACGCTAGTACTAAGGTGCAGAGACTCAACTATCGAAGCGGACTTAAAAGATGCGGTGATCAAAACAAAGTCCCAACAGGTTGATAGAGAAGAAAAGCTAAACCTTTAACAAGATCGTTACCCTCCTTCCGAGGCACCCTAGAAATGAGAGCATACTACTGCCCTCCCGATGATCTTGTCCTTGTCCCATGATACTTAACTATCCGTCCCGTTCCACCATGCCAAAGGTACTCTCTCGTCATGGGTTTCATTGTTCATCTTTCTCTCTCGTTCTGAGTTGAGCCATACCAACAAGTTGCTCATCCTTAAACTCGTATCCTTTATCCTCTTTCTCACTATCCTTTCTTATAACGCGGCCACTGGTCTCCCGAGAACAGCCTCCATCGCATGGAAAGCACTTTCGAAGATAGAAAAGACTAGTCGCAGTTAAAACCACTGTGACTACAGATGGAGGAAAGAAAGGAAAAGAGATTCAATCAAGGAAACTAGGATAGTGCTAATGGCCTTTGGGGAATAGCCTTTTTCTTTTTAAAAGAAAATTTTCTTGAAAAATGCTTCTTTATAAACGATTTTCAAATAGTTTTCAGAAGGTCTTTAAAAACTTTTGCCCAGTCTGGTAACCTTCTGCTCTGATACCAAATGTAACACCCCGCCTCCGCTAGGGTCACTCGCAAGGGAATGCACTAGCTTTAGAGGGGCATTATTGGTAAACATGCACAGAAATATCACAAGACAGAACACATAAAATAGCGGAAGTAAAATCAATCTTTCATAACATGAATACATAAGGTCTAAAGCCTTTTACATCAGAGTACATCAAAACCTGTCTTGCAATAGTAAAGAAGCATAAAGACTTTTTAATAAATTATTCCCCAAGTAAAAACAGTAAAGTAGCCATAGCCAAGAGAAGTCCAAGCCATCCATGATGACCTTCAATCAGAAGAAGTCCGAACTAAACAGCATTGTTTCCTCCCTGTAACCTGGGGGGGGGGGGAACGGAAGAAAAGAGGCGAAACAAAACGGGTCAGTCAAAAAGACTGAGTAAGCCCTATCTACTATTAGTATAGAAACTAGTAAAGTTAACTGACATGAGAAACTGAGATGAACATGAGCATGATAACAAGATAGATAAGCTAAATCAAAATAACAGGATAAACTACTGAACTAAGGTATCATGATAAACTACGGTGTCATGATAAATCAAAGTATCATATCGTCAGATTTCTATCAAGTATACTACCCCAAGGTATCTACCCCGTCTAACATCCCACGGTATCTATTCCGTATATTCTTCCTGGTTCTAACATGTACATTTGCTTTGCACCCTCCGTACTAGTATCCCAGCCTTGTTATGTGTTAACCATGAATGTCCCTTACTCAAAGTCGTGTAATGGTCCATGTCAACCTAATATATCGCATATATAGGTTACTCAAATCATATGTTTCTTTCCATGTATATAAGTTCAGTCCTTTGCCGTACCTCGTACGGGCTTCCTCATGTCGTATTATCCTTGAAATCGTTTGGACTGTCACCCTTGTTCTAGCTAGGCTCTTCCATATGAATCATCGTTTGAACTACTAGGACTTACGCCACCTAGCACCACTAGGGATTACGCTTACCTATTGCACGCTTTCGTATTTCGGTTTGGGTTAAACCACCTAGGCCACTAGGGATTACGCTAACCCTCAACCGCGCCCTTTTTCCCACGCATTCATCGTGAATCGTTTTTCTATAACTGTATGCACATGTATCACATCGTGCCATCCGAGTCCTGTCACAGGGCAAAACAAGAAATACAGGACTCGGTCGGGAGCTTTAGATTTATCTGCCGATGCAGATACTAAGGTCTGCTTTTCTACACGTGGCTATGGTCCCACGAGACCCCTCCCTCAACTAGTGAAAGGCAACACAAGAGAAAATCTTGCATGAGAACTACACTCCGGCCAGCCCACATCCTACGGCCTACCTCACCCATAATTAGATAGCAATTATGGTCTGTTGGGTGTTCCCTGCCTTTCCGTACGTACACGCTTGACTCAAGATGGTAGATGATCGACGAACTTGCTATCTCGGGCACCTTATGTATTCGTCGACTCACTGCTATCCACCCCAGTCTTTAGGTCGCTCGCATAGCAACCAAGGCATATTCTTGGTTCTTCTACCGCAGACCTCAACCTCTCGTGAGCCTAGTATAATGACCTGGCAGCTCACAGAGGGATCCCAAGAATATCCTCACGTTCCCCGAAGCCGCTGCTTCGTTACCCAGTTCGTTGGAGCCTTTATCTAAATCAGATAGCCTGCTCCTACACGCATACTTAAACGTTGACCTAACGTATCGGGTTACTAATCTATCTAAGAAATGGTCCAAATTTCCTTGACTAAGAATTATTACTTAGTTTCCCTTAACTAAGGTTTACCACTTAGCCTTATTTCCATAATCCTTGTTAAGTATGGTTATTTACCTAATCCTCCGAATTAGGGTTTATCTAATGGGTTAAGTGTCACTTAAGTTCATAACTTAGCCCGTCTACAAACCATGTCAAAATTGGCTAAGTATCCAAGTCCAAGACTTAACCTTACAAACCATGTGTCAAGTTGGCTAAGTATATTAAGCAATCCATAACTTAACCTCGTCTAATTATCATTTTAGATTGGTTAATTATATAAATTAACTTGACCTTGTCAAATTACCGAGTCAAATCGGTCAAGCGTATTCAAGTGATTCGTGACTTAGCCTTATCATGTTTTCACGTTAGATTGGTTAAGTATAGGTCACTTAACCTCATTGAATTACCAAGTTTAGTTTGGTTAAGTGTTTAGCTTAACCCCATCGAATTACCGTGTCGAGATCAGTTAAGTGTCAATTACTTAACCCCGTTTAATTACCGTGTTTAGATTAGTTAAGCCTTAATTACTTAACCCCATCTAATTACCAAGTCGGATTAGTTAAGTGTAAATTACTTAACCCCATCTAATTACCAAGTCGGATTAGTTAAGTGTAAATTACTTAACCTCCTCCCCTAATCATCTTGCATGGTTAAGTGTCATTAAGAAATCAAACCCGATCCCACTTAACCTTATCAAGTTATCATGTTGGATTGATTAAGTATTGGTTAACTTAATCCCCGTCCACTAGTCGTATAAAAATGGTTAAGTGTCATTAGGCAAATCAAATCACTTAACCTACCCAACCTTGTCATGTTTTGTTAAGTATCATTAGCCTAATCAATTTACTTAACCCCTTTATCCATGTCATATTTGGTTAAGAGTCATTAATCAAATTAACTTAACCCTATCATGTGACATTAATGACTTAATGCACCCCAACCTCTCACATTAGACTTTGTTGTGGTTACTAGTTAAGCCGGTCGGTTCCGGGTAGCTTTACACCACAACTTGGTCTAACCTCGGGTTCAAGCACTGCATGCCCAACTTCTCACATTGAGTCCTATTGTTTGCAACTACTAGTTAGGCCGGTCGGTTCCGGGTAGTTTTACGTTGCAAACTCAACCCAACCTCGAGTTGGCCACTTTCATGTTTAGTCTAGTGTCATGTTCATAGTCAAGTTTTCAAGCAATTGGGTAGACCTAACTTAATAGGTAAATTCCCAATGGGTAGACCTAACTTAATAGGTAAATTCCCAAGCTTATGTTTTATGCATACTTACATGTCAACTTTCTTGTCATATTTGAAGTCATGTTTTCAAGTTGTATTTTCATGCCATTAGAAATTACCCATAACATAACCCAACGCTTTTAAACTCGCATATACGTTCGCAACAACGTAATGGATTAAAAGAAGAGACTTGGCAAAAGCATGACAAAGATGGATATTAAGCCACAAATTAATCATGGTGGCGAATGAGGCACAAATGTGTTCATTAGCTTGCATATACCATTGTTAAGCCTCAAAAACATGCATAAACCCAAACTTGGCACATAAGCGAATCATGGTGATAAACAACATGGAATGATGACAAGTAACTCGCATATGACCTCACATAAGGGTTATGGCTTCATATGCAAGTTGACATGAAGGTTATAAGGGTTCTCATGTTGCATAATGCAACATTTCAACATAAAGGTCAAAGCTTTATGACCACAAGACCAAGGTAATGACTTTATAAGCTTGCATAAGATGATAGCATGCTACATACTAATGTTTAAACCCACTTACAACATGTCATATTAAGTTTAAAGTTCATATCTAATAGTAGGAGAAGGGCTTACATTGCTATGAAGGCCTAAATCGATTAAACTAAAGCTTGTGATGAAGCCTATGCATGCCATCACCCAAAAACCCAAAGATGAACCCTCCAAATCAACAAAAACACTATCTTTATGAACAAAGATCATAGCTTTTGCCTTGAAATCAACTTGAGAAGCTCTCATACTAACATAGGGACTCTCTAACACTCTCATGATCATGAAACCTCTCATAGGAATGAAGTGGAGGCTAGGATAGTTGAGTGGAGGCCATGAGAGTAGGAATTTTGCCATAGTTTAGTTACATGAGTGAATAATGAGGATTTAGGGGGGTTTAGGGGCTTATTTATAGATTAGGCAAGTGTTTTAGGCCATAGGATTAAACCTAGATTCAATCCAAGCCATCAAAGCATGTCTTGGGGAAGAAGTCAAGTGTAGGAACCATCTAGGGCCTTTAGATTAAAGATGAACCATGAGAACCATCCAAATGCAAAATCTGCATTTGAGCGAATCGGCCCACGGGTTGACAGCCAAACACCCTGGATTAACCCCTAGTCGACCCAGCGGGCTCGGGTCGACCTCAAAAATCGGCCGGTTCGGTTATTCCCCTCTCCCAATTCGCTGTTTTGAACATTTTTGCATATTTATTTATTAAATTTTCAATTATATATATATATATATATCAATATATATATTTCTCTGCGCAACCCATTTCACTTAATTAAGTATACTTTAATTTGGGAATTTTTCGTGAAACTTCGCGAGGCCATATCTTGGTCATACGGACTCCGATTTTCGAAAACTCGGACTCTATTTCGCGTATTTTTCCGAGACGAACGCAATGGCATAGCCCGTTTCGCTTGATTCAGAATTTAAAATTAAATTCTGCCTTGATTCTCGTCTTAATCATGTTATCGAAATACGGGTTGTTACACTCATTATGCTAGAGGGTACCCCATGCAACCGAACTATCTCTCGAAGGTAAACTGAAGCTAGCCATGGAGCAGTCCTCTTGCTCTTCACGGGTATGAAATGGGCGCTCTTAATAAGTCTGTCTACCACAACCCAAATTCCCGTATTACCCTTCCTCGATCTAGGTAACCCATCAACAAAATCCATCGAGACGCTATCCCATTCCAATTGCGGAACTTCCAATGGGTGAAGTAACCCACCAGGTTTCTTTTGCTCCGCTTTCACTTGCTGGCACACCAAGCATCTAGCGACATACTCGGCCACATCTTTCTTCATACCGGCCCAAAAGAAAACTCGCTTCATGTCGTGGTACATCTTGTCCCCACCGGGATGAATGGTCATCCTAGAACGGTGTGCATCATCAAGAATAGCCTTCCTCAAACCCACGTCTTGTGGTACACAAAGTCTACCGTCTCTACGCAGGCACCCCCTATCGTCTAGGGTGTACCTACTCAAATGGTTGGACGACTCCCCCCTTATGAGCTTCTCTACCAACTCAACCAACTGTGGGTCGTCCCTCTGTGCCTCGCCAATCCGTCCCAAAAGAGTAGGTCTGACATCTAAAGATGCTAGCAAACCGGGTACAAAGTCAACGGAAGGTCTGAAATCAAACATCGAGATAAATTCCAAGCTTCGTCGTTCCACGAACAATGGACTCAAGGACAACCTTTTTCTACTCAAGGCGTCCACCACCACATTACCCTTGCCAGGGGTATATGCTATCTTGAAATCATAGGATGCTAAGAACTCCATCCACCTTTGCTGTCTCAAGTTCAAATCCTTCTAAGAAAACAAGTACTTCAATGATTTGTGGTCAGTGAACAATTCGAACCTCTCTCCAAGAAGATAATGGCGCCAAATCTTAAGCGCAAAAACAATAGCGGCCAACTCTAAATCATGGGTAGGGTAATTTTTCTCATGCTTTCTCAACTGCCTTCCACCGTAGGCTATTACCCTTCCCTCTTGCATTAAGACTGCACCCAGTCCTGTCCCACAAGCATCGGTATAGACAACAAATGGCTTACTCCCATCTGGCAACACTAAGACTGGAGCTGTGGTTAAAGCTCTCTTTAACCGTTGGAACGCATCATCACAATCTACGTCCCATGCGAAGACTAGATTCTTCTTCGTCAAGCGAGTTAATGGGGCTGATATCTTCGCGAAGTCCTTGATAAACTTCGTATAGTAGCCAGCCAACCCCAAGAAACTCCTCACCTCGGTAGCATTCTTCGGAACCTTCCAATCTTGGATGGATACTACCTTCGCGGGATCCACAGCTATCCCTTCCTTGGAGACCACGTACCCCAAGAACCGCACTTCCTTCCTCCAGAAGTGACATTTAGAGAATTTAGCCTTAAGGCTATGCGCTCGAAGAGTCTCCAACACTTCCCTAAGATTGAGGGCATGCTCTTCCTCACTCTTAGAAAATACTAAGATATCATCCACAAAGACTACCACGAACTTATTAAGGTACTCCCTGAACACCCTACTCATCAAATCAACAAAATATGCAGGGGCGTTCGTCAAACCAAATGGCATCACTAGCCACTCATAGAAACCATCCGGAGTCCTAAAGGCAGTCTTGTCTATGCTATCCTCAGCCACCCTCAACTGATGAAACCCCGTGGCTAAGTCCAACTGTGAAAATACTGAAGCGCCAACCAACTGATCAAAAAGATCATCAATCCTCGGCAATGGGTGTCTATTCTTCTTTGTGAGCTTATTGAGTTCTCTATAGTCTACACAAAGTCTGAGGGACCCATCCGCCTTCGTGGCAAAAACTACTGGAGCACCCCACTCCGATATACTTCGTCTTATGAACCCCTTCTCAAGTAACTCCCCTACTTGCTTATGGAGTTCCCTCCTCTCACGAGGAGCCATGTGGCGCACTGGTAAAGATACTGGTTTAGCATTGAGTAACACCCCGTATGTTGAATAACAAGCTAAAATATAAAACAGGTCAGAATTAAATTTAAAAATCTGAATCAGGGGAAGCGGGTTATGCCATTGCGTTCGTCTCGGAAAAATACGCGAAATAGAGTCCGAGTTTTCGAAAATGGAGTCCGTATGACCCAGATAAGGCCCAAAGAAGTTTCAGAAAATTTAAAACAGATTTAAAAACAAAAATTTCAATTTTCAGAAGTGGCGGGAAAAATCCCACCAGAACCAGGGGGTCGACTGGAGAGTCGATCTGCCCACCAGGTCGACTGGGGAGTCGACCCTAGGGTCGACCTGGGGGTCGACCTCCCTGGTCGAGCCCAGGTGACCTGGGTGCATCAGTTTGGCTTCTGGGCTGTGTTTTGGTGGCTAGGACGTGATCTGACGGCTCTAATCTGATTTAGGGTTAATCTAAGGGCCTAAAACACCTAACTAATTTATAAATACACCCTAAGACTACCCTAATTCATACTAAAAATAGCTACAACACCGTTATGCCGTCAAAATGCAACTTGAAGGAGCCTCCATCAATCTAAAGAGGAAGATAGCTTCTCAAATCAATCTCTAATCAACTCTAGCAACTTAATCTTCTTCTTAGGAGTGCTAATCAACAAGTTGTGAGTTTTATATAGCCTTAATAACCAATCGTTGAAATGATTATGATAGGATATAATGAGGTTATGGCTATGAATGTGGATCAATGCAAGATTATGTTATCATATGCTATGTGTTTGTGATGTTATGCAAGTTATGTGCTATATGTTCATGAAGTTATGCAAGTTATGCAAGTCATATGATACATGTTCATGATGTTATGCAAGTTATGCAAGTCATATGCTATGTGATCATGATGTTATGCAAGTTATGCAAGTCATATGCTATGTGATTATGATGTTATGCAAGTTATGCAAGTCATATACTATGTGTTTGTGGTGTTATGCAAGTTATGCAAGTCATATGCTATGTGTTTATGATGTTATGCAAGATATGCAAGTCATATGAGAAACATTGATCCATTATGACACCATGATATGCAAGTTTGGTGTATGATTATATGCTAGTTCATACATGACATGATATGCAAGTTTGGTGTTTGATTATATGCAAGTTCATATATGATAGGCAAGTTTGGTGTATGATTATATGCAAGTTCATACATGACATGTTATGCAAGTTTGGTGTTTGATTTTATGCAAGTAACATGTGCAAGTTTACACCTTTGTATGATATGCATACATATGCAAGTTAACCCCTTTGTATGTCATACATACACATGCAAGTTTACCCCTTTGTATGACATAAGTAACTTATGCAAGTTAATCTCTTTATGACATATGTGATTCATGCAAGTTTGGGTTGATTATTTATGCTAGTTGGGTTTGATGCTATATGCATGTTGACACCTTTAAAACCCATGTTGATGCTAATGTTATGCAAGTTGAACCCATTGTATTTGTGATGAATCTTCCCTTTTATGTCATGTTCGCGAATTACGTGGGGAACGATGGGGTTAATATACATGTTAATGAAATGGTGTGAAGTTGGTATGATTATGCATACCATAAAGTGGATGGACATAATTGAGTCAATTATGTACATCGTTAAATTTGTAATTAATTAGGGATAATTAATACAAATTATGGGGTTGATTAATTAGGTGTAATTAATCGACTAAGACACGAGGTTGGACCCTTTTGTAGCATAAGACTGCCCGGAACCGACCGGCATATCCAGCGGCTACAAATGATTTGCCCAATGTGAGAGGTCTTAGGCACAAACTAAATACGTGACAAGTGTATAGACACGAGGTTAGACTCGGTTATGGCGTAAGGCTGCCCGTACCCAACCGGCAAATCCAGTTGCCATAAAAGATAGTCTAATGTGAGAGGTCTTTACAACAGTTACGTCCTTAATCAATTAAGAAACACTTAACCAGATAAGCATGTAGTGGGGCATGAAGGGTTAAGTGGGTGCCTTGGGTGGCATGTGGAGATTAAGTAAGTGCCTTGGGTGGCATGAGGAAATCTAGTGGGTTGCCTTGTGTGGCAATAGAAAATACGATTAGAATACTTAACCAAAGTGGAACATGTAATTAAACATGATTAAAGGGTTAAGTAAGTGCCTTGGGGAAAATCTAGTGGTTGCCTTGGGTGGCAATGGAAGATAAGATTAAAATACTTAACTAAAGTGGAACATGTAATTAAACATGATTAAAGGGTTAAGTGGGTGGCTTGGGTGGCATGTGGAAATCAAGTGGGTGCCTTGGGTGGCATGTAGAAATCTAGCGGGTGCCTTGAGTGGTAATTGAAATATGATTAGATGACTTAACCAAACCTTAACATGTAAGTGGGCATGATTATGAAAAAGGGGTTAAGTGGGATGCACTAGATAAAATGACAAGCTTAAGTAGTAGCTTGTGGGGGCCCATTTCAACCAGTAACCCATATGTATCTTATTGGGCTCGACCCATGTCGAGGACGGGACACGCGTACTGGGCTTGACTATAAGAGGCCAAAACGGGGTAGCGGTGGCAACGCGAGTCCAACGGGTTTCATATGCGTGTGTGGACCCGGGCTGGTAGGTAAGACGTTGTTGCACCGTGTAGATATAAGCCGTGCACCATTGATATTATCGGGTTGCCACTTTGGGGAGTGATACACCCCACTGTGGGGCCAGCACGGGTATCTACGTAGGGAGCCGATCGTTTGGGGAGTAGTGGGTACACCTAGTGGAGATAGGGGCAGACGGCACCTATGTAGTCAGCTAGGGGTACACGAGACTACTATTAAAATTACTAAGTTGTGGGTACACCTAGTGGAGATAGGGGCAGACGGCACCTATGTAGTCAGCTAGGGGTACACGAAACTATTATTAAAAATTACTAAGTACACTTAGTGGGATCAACCTTTAAGTAGGAATTACCCTTGGGTGGGTAGATCTGGTGTGGTGCAGTGTAGGAATTATCCTTGGGTGGGTAGATCTGGGGTGGTGCAGAATAGTATTTATCATTGGGTGGATAAGCGCGTCTTTACCGTTATCTTAGTTTATCCTAAGTCTAGTTGGCCGCTTAGTGTAGTCATTTATCCCCAGTCGTACCGTACCAGGTTTATATCATACCCTAATTACTTCAATGATTGTATTGTTAAGGTTATAGGGCTCACTCAGACTTATGTCTGACCCCGTTGTTTATCTTTTTCCCCAACCCTCAGGTTATCAGTGTGGGCCTAGCACTAGTGGGCTTTGATCGGATTGCTTTATCTATCTTTTGGAGCTTGGACTCTTGAAGAAAAGCTCGGTTATCTTTTCTATTATGGCTATTAGTATGTAGTGGGATTATGTACTTATGTTTTAACGAGATGGATATTTTGTACTTGACTCTTGTTGGTTTTGATATGTAACCAAACATGTTTACCTTCTGCTGCAATGAAATGATGTTTTAAATATCAAGTATTACTTATATCTGTCTTGTTGTAATTTTTCAGTTCTATATTCACTTAAATACTCCACCGAAGCTAAGGATTTCCCTTAGTGAGTGACCTTAGCGGGTGTGGGGTGTTACACGTGGTATCAGAGCTTAAGGTTACCAGAACAGATAAAACTTTTAGAAAAACTATTTTTCTAAAAACATTTTTGGAAGAAGTATTTTCAAAAACATGTCTTTTAAGAGAAATGTTTTTGAAAGAAAAGCATAATCCCCAATAGCCATATATCCTTCCTTCGATTCTCCGTTTTGAATCTCTTCCTCTATCTCTTTTTGAATTTCCCCTCCGCGTATAGATGTCTTTTTAGGATAAATAAGGACTTCCGTATGAAGAACAGAAGAACCACTTCAAGGGACTAAGTCGTTTGCCAGGCTAAGAAGTTAGTCCAAGGAGGTGGAGGGCTTATGGGTACCGTTAAGACGGACGAGAGAGGAAGGTTCAAATAGCTATTAGGTAAATAAGGGACGAAACCTCATCGTGGTAAGAAGGCCACGAAAGGGGAATGTGAAGGGGAAGGCTAGTGTTTTGGAGAAATAGGACACCTTGGGGTTGTCCAAAGAGGTAAGGACGAAGTACAGGATCTTATGGAGGGTAGATGTATTCCCTCACGACGGGTATACCTGATGGGGGTAGGACCGTCTAAGTTGAAATTTGGTTCTCTCGATCATCCTGTTCGAATTTTATTCGATTCTGGCGCACCACATTCGTTTATCTCATCATTAGTTGAGTCACTGCACCTAGACACCAGTTTAGTAGATGATCCCGTGGTTGTTTCAAACCCAATTGGGGGCTCCACTTATTTGTCCATGATATATTTGGGTTTGAAGATTTTTATACTTAGCGTTGAGTTTAGATATGATGCTTTTGTTTTGGGCTTCACGGGCTATGGGTTGATTTTGGGCATGGACTGGTTATCCAGTAATGGTGCCGTTCTTGATTGCGAAAGGAGAGTTGTTAGGCTCATGACCCGCTTGGGTAACACTCTCGAGATCTCTTGTAATCCCATAGATTTTGTTTTGCTAAGTTATTTAGAATCGCTTGACGCTTCGGTCGAGAGTTTGCGATCTGTTAGAGTGGTCCGGGAATACTCGGATGAGTTTGAGGAGGTGAAGGGCTTACCTCCGAAGCGGGAGATAGACCTCCGAATATATCTGGTGGATAATGCTAAACCAGTATCTTTACCAGTGCGCCACATGGCTCCTCGTGGGAGGAGGGAACTCCATAAGCAAGTAGGGGAGTTGCTTGAGAAGGGGTTCATAAGACGAAGTATATCGGAGTGGGGTGCTCCAGTAGTTTTTGCCATGAAGGCGGATGGGTCCCTTAGACTTTGTGTAGACTATAGAGAACTCAACAAACTCACAAAGAAGAATAGACACCCATTGCCAAGGATTGATGATCTCTTTGATCAGTTGGTTGGCGCCTCAATGTTTTCGCAGTGGGACATGGCCACGGAGTTTCATCAGTTGGGAGTGACTGAGGATAGTATAGAGAAGACCGTCTTTAGGACTCCGGATGGTTTTTATGAGTGGCTGGTGATGCCATTTGGTTTGATGAATGCCCCCACATGCTTTGTTGATTGGATGAGTAGGGTGTTCAGGGAGTACCTAAATAACTTCGTAGTGGTCTTTGTGGATGACATCTTGGTCTTTTCTAAAAGCGAAATAAGTTTTCGTGTGTGCTTAATAGGTTAAGCAAAGCCAGTCATTTGATCAACGGTGGTTTTGGAGCGAGATTGGCAAGGACATCCAGAGTTGGACAAGGGCTTAATTATTTAGCCGTTTTTACTAGTATCATCTCACGTAGGTCGTCTGAATTCGAAGAAGGTGTCCCTTGGGTGTTTGTCTGATATTGGTTTAGGCCTTTGGGGATTGCACTTGGGGGATGTCGAGTTCGACTAGGATGGTCTGCGTGAGAGATGGATAGTTGTGACGATTTTGTATGAAAGTATATCCTGGTTTTCTCTAGAAGTGGAGAAAAGCATGCCCTACATCTTAGGGAAGTGTTGGAGACTCTTCGAGCGCATAGTCTTGAGAAAGAAAAGGTGGATGGAGTTCTTAGCGTCCTATGATTTCGAGATAGCGTATACCCCTGGCAAGGGTAACGTGGTGGCGGACGCCTTGAGCGGAAAAAGGTTGTCCTTGAGTCCATTGTTCGTGGAACGGCGAAGCTTGGAATTTATCTCGATGTTTGATTTCAGACCTTCCGTTGACTTTATACCCGGTTTGCTAGCATCCTTGGAGGTCAGACCTACTCTTTTGAGACGGATTGGCGAGGCACAGCGGGACGACCCACAGTTGGTTGAGTTGGTAGAGAGGCTCATAAGGGGGGAGTCGTCCAGCCATTTGAGTAGGTACACCCTAGACGATAAGGGGTGCTTGCGTAGAGATGGTAGACTTTGTGTACCGCAAGACGAGGGTTTAAGGAAGGTTATTCTTGATGATGCACACCGTTCCAGGATGACCATTTATCCCGGTGGGGACAAGATGTACCAGGACATGAAGCGAGTTTTCTTTTGGGCCGGTATGAAGAAAGATGTGGCCGAGTATGTCGCTAGATGCTTGGTGTGCCAACAAGTGAAAGCGGAGCAAAAGAAACCCGGTGGGTTACTTCACCCATTGGAAGTTACGCAATGGAAGTAGGATGGCATCTCGATGGATTTTATTGATAGGTTACCTAGGTCGAAGAAGGGTAATACGGGAATTTGGGTTGTGGTAGACAGACTTACTAAGATTGCCCATTTCATACCCGTGAAGAGCAAGAGGACTGCTCCATGTCTAGCTTCGGTTTATCTTCGAAAGATAATTCAGTTGCATAGGGAACATGACGTATTCCATGTGTCACATTTGAGGAAGTGCCTACATGAGACCGCAGAGGTGGTAGAGCCGAGCTTGCTTAAAGAAGTGGAGGTAGAGCATGATGCGACTATTCGACGAGCTCCTACCCGCATCCTTGGGTCAGAGATTAGGAAGTTGAGAAACAGAGAGGTTCGACTAGTCAAAGTGCTAAGGGGAGAAGATGAGAGTAATGCTACTTGGGAGACAGAAGCGAAGATGCGTTCATTGTACCCATTCCTTTTTGAGGGTATGTCTTTTAAACTTCTCCTTTATCGTTTGTCTAGTACTTATCTTATCTTTAGTATGTCCTCTCATTAGTACCTTTGAACTTTAGATAGGGAAAACCTATGGTTGAAACATGTGTTTGAGACATGTTATGTTTGATGGATGCGTGTGGATGCAAGTGGTTGCTAGTGGTTGCTCGTGGATGCATATACACACACTCTAGGCACTAGATCGGCTCAATCACTTCATATTGCATATTGCATAAAATTGTGTGTAGGAAGCTATATTAATGGATGTATAATGGTTGCGTTATCATATGGATGATGCATTTTGGTGTATGGTTATGCACACATGTAGAAATAGTATGTGTCGATAGGGATCTTTCGCATACATATTGGATGCATGACACTATCATGGTTTGCATTGAGGAGGTCAACTAAATAAGTGGACCGCCTAATTTTGCATTAGACAGGGAACATATACACACACTCTTTGCATATGTTCATACAGCATTAGAAACTTTAAGGACAATGGATGCCAGTGTTTGATGGTTTGAGTAGATGGTTGTTTGGTTGGTAGGATACGTTCTTCTTGACTTAGAGATTTCGGGGACAAAATCCTTTAAGTAGGGGAGAATGTAACACCCCGTATGTTGAATAACTAGCTATAATATAAAACAGGGCAGAATTAAATTTAAAAATCTGAATCAGGGGAAGCGGGCTATGCCATTGCGTTCGTCTCGGAAAAATACGCGAAATAGAGTCCGAGTTTTCAAAATTCGGAGTCCGTATGACCCAGATAAGGCCCAAAGAAGTTTCAGAAAATTTAAAACAGATTTAAAAACAAAAATTTCAATTTTCAGAAGTGGCGGGAAAAATCCCGCCAGACCCAGGGGGTCGACCTGGGGGTCGACTGGAGAGTCGACCTGCCCACCAGGTCGACTGGGGAGTCGACCCTAGGGTCGACCTGGGGGTCGACCTCCCTGGTCGAGCCCAGGTGACCTGGGTGCATCAGTTTGGCTTCTGGGCTGTGTTTTGGTGGCTAGGACGTGATCTGACGGCTCTAATCTGATTTAGGGTTAATCTAAGGGCCTAAAACACCTAACTAATCTATAAATACGCCCTAAGACTACCCTAATTCATACTAAAAATAGCTACAACACCGTTATGCCATCAAAATGCAACTTGAAGGAGCCTCCATCAATCTAAAGAGGAAGATAACTTCCCAAATCAATCTCTAATCAACTCTAGCAACTTAATCTTCTTCTTAGGAGTGCTAATCAACAAGTTGTGAGTTTTCTATAGCCTTAATAACCAATCGTTGAAATGATTATGATAGGATATAATGAGGTTATGGCTATGAATGTGGATCAATGCAAGATTATGTTATCATATGCTATGTGTTTGTGATGTTATGCAAGTTATGCAAGTTATGTGCTATATGTTCATGAAGTTATGCAAGTTATGCAAGTCATATGATACATGTTCATGATGTTATGCAAGTTATGCAAGTCATATGCTATGTGATCATGATGTTATGCAAGTTATGCAAGTCATATGCTATGTGATTATGATGTTATGCAAGTTATGCAAGTCATATACTATGTGTTTGTGGTGTTATGCAAGTTATGCAAGTCATATGCTATGTGTTTATGATGTTATGCAAGATATGCAAGTCATATGAGAAACATTGATCCATTATGACACCATGATATGCAAGTTTGGTGTATGATTATATGCTAGTTCATACATGACATGATATGCAAGTTTGGTGTTTGATTATATGCAAGTTCATATATGATAGGCAAGTTTGGTGTATGATTATATGCAAGTTCATACATGACATGTTATGCAAGTTTGGTGTTTGATTTTATGCAAGTAACATGTGCAAGTTTACACCTTTGTATGATATGCATACATATGCAAGTTAACCCCTTTGTATGTCATACATACACATGCAAGTTTACCCCTTTGTATGACATAAGTAACTTATGCAAGTTAATCTCTTTATGACATATGTGATTCATGCAAGTTTGGGTTGATTATTTATGCTAGTTGGGTTTGATGCTATATGCATGTTGACACCTTTAAAACCCATGTTGATGCTAATGTTATGCAAGTTGAACCCATTGTATTTGTGATGAATCTTCCCTTTTATGTCATGTTCGCGAATTACGTGGGGAACGATGGGGTTAATATACATGTTAATGAAATGGTGTGAAGTTGGTATGATTATGCATACAATAAAGTGGATGGACATAATTGAGTCAATTATGTACATCGTTAAATTTGTAATTAATTAGGGATAATTAATACAAATTATGGGGGTGATTAATTAGGTGTAGTTAATCGACTAAGACACGAGGTTGGACCCTTTTGTAGCATAAGACTGCCCGGAACCGACCGGCATATCCAGCGGCTACAAATGATTGGCCCAATGTGAGAGGTCTTAGGCACAAACTAAATACTTGACAAGTGTATAGACACGAGGTTAGACTCGGTTATGGCGTAAGGCTGCCCGGACCCAACCGGCAAATCCAGCTGCCATAAAAGATAGTCTAATGTGAGAGGTCTTTACAACGGTTACGTCCTTAATCAATTAAGAAACACTTAACCAGATAAGCATGTAGTGGGGCATGAAGGGTTAAGTGGGTGCCTTGGGTGGCATGTGGAGATTAAGTAAGTGCCTTGGGTGGCATGAGGAAATCTAGTGGGTTGCCTTGTGTGGCAATAGAAAATACGATTAGAATACTTAACCAAAGTGGAACATGTAATTAAACATGATTAAAGGGTTAAGTAAGTGCCTTGGGTGGCATGGGGAAAATCTAGTGGTTGCCTTGGGTGGCAATGGAATATAAGATTAAAATACTTAACCAAAGTGGAACATGTAATTAAACATGATTAAAGGGTTAAGTGGGTGCCTTGGGTGGCATGTGGAAATCAAGTGGGTGCCTTGGGTGGCATGTAGAAATCTAGTGGGTGCCTTGAGTGGCAATTGAAATATGATTAGATGACTTAACCAAACCTTAACATGTAAGTGGGCATGATTATGAAAAAGGGGTTAAGTGGGATGCACTAGATAAAATGACAAGCTTAAGTAGTAGCTTGTGGGGGCCCATTTCAACCAGTAACCCATATGTATCTTATTGGGCTCGACCCATGTCGAGGACGGGACACGCGTACTGGGCTTGACTATAAGAGGCCAAAACGGGGTAGCGGTGGCAACGCGAGTCCAACGGGTTTCATATGCGTGTGTGGACCCGGGCTGGTAGGTAAGACGTTGTTGCATCGTGTAGATATAAGCTGTGCGCCATTGATATTATCGGGTTGCCACTTTGGGGAGTGATACACCCCACTGTGGGGCCAGCACGGGTATCTACGGTAGGGAGCCGATCGTTTGGGGAGTAATGGGTACACCTAGTGGAGATAGGGGAAGATGACACCTATGTAGTCAGCTAGGGGTACACGAGACTACTATTAAAATTACTAAGTTGTGGGTACACCTAGTGGAGATAGGGGCAGACGGCACCTATGTAGTCAGCTAGGGGTACACGAAACTATTATTAAAAATTACTAAGTACACTTAGTGGGATCAACCTTTAAGTAGGAATTACCCTTGGGTGGGTAGATCTGGTGTGGTGCAGTGTAGGAATTATCCTTGGGTGGGTAGATCTGGGGTGGTGCAGAATAGTATTTATCCTTGGGTGGATAAGCGCGTCTTTACCGTTATCTTAGTTTATCCTAAGTCTAGTTGGCCGCTTAGTGTAGTCATTTATCCCCAGTCGTACCGTACCAGGTTTATATCATACCCTAATTACTTCAATGATTGTATTGTTAAGGTTGTAGGGCTCACTCAGACTTATGTCTGACCCCGTTGTTTTTATCTTTTTCCCCAACCCTCAGGTTATCAGTGTGGGCCTAGCACTAGTGGGCTTTGATCGGATTGCTTTATCTATCTTTTGGAGCTTGGACTCTTGAAGAAAAGCTCGGTTATCTTTTCTATTATGGCTATTAGTATGTAGTGGGATTATGTACTTATGTTTTAACGAGATGGATATTTTGTACTTGACTCTTGTTGGTTTTGATATGTAACCAAACATGTTTACCTTCTGCTGCAATGAAATGATGTTTTAAATATCAAGTATTACTTATATCTGTCTTGTTGTAATTTTTCAGTTCTATATTCACTTAAATACTCCACCGAAGCTAAGGCATTCCCTTAGTGAGTGACCTTAGCGGGTGTGGGGTGTTACACATTGTCCACCAGATATATTCGGAAGTCTATCTCCCGCCTCGGAGGTAAGCCCTTCACCTCCTCAAACACATCCGAGTATTCCCGGATCACTCTAACAGATCGCAAACTCTCGACCGAAGCGTCAAGCGATTCAAGATAACTTAGCATAACAGAATCTATGGGATTACAAGAGATCTCGAGAGTGTTCCCCAAGCGAGTCACGAGCCTAACAACTCTCCTTTCGCAATCAAGAACGGCACCGTTACTGGACAACCAGTCCATGCCCAAAATCAACTCATAGCCCGTGAAGCCCAAAACAAAAGCATCACATCTAAACTCAACGCTAAGTATAGAAATCTTCAAACCCAAACATATCATGGACAAATAAGTGGAGCCCCCAATTGGGTTTGAAACAACCAAGGGATCATCTACTAGACTGGTGTCTAAGTGCAGTGACTCAACTAATGATGATGAGATAAACAAATGCGATGCGCCAGAGTCAAACAAAGTACGGACAGGATGATCAAACAGAAAAACCAGACTTTCAACGGAAATAGTTCTACCTCTTTCCTGAATCGGTGGAACCGCGAGAGCCTGAACTTTCCCCCTTGCCTGTCCTGGTGCCATAAGAGCTTGCACCTGTCCTCCTGAGGTAGATCCCGTCCTTTGCCCCTTCTTAGGGCAGTCCTTCACTAGATGCCCTGCTTCGCCACAATGGAAGCAACCAGTCTTCTTCTTCTTCTTTCGACAATCTTTGCTTAGGTGGCCTGGTGTCCCGCAATTGAAGCACTTCTTCTTTCCCTTGCCACCGTTGCCTTTCCCACCCTTGCTTTGCTGTTGCTGTTGCGGTCTCTTCTGATCTCCTTTCTTCTCGGGTGCCTTATTAGCATTGGGACCCTTCTCTTCCTCATGCATGAGTGCCATGTCTACTAGCTTCTCAAAGGTGGCCCCCATAGGGATGTGAGTCATAGCCAATCCATGCATCGGTTCATTCAAGCCTTTAACGAACCTCAAAGCCTTCTTCTCTGGTGTATTCACCATGTCTATGCCAAACCTTGCCAATTGATTAAACTTGTTGACATATTCCTTCACTGATAGGATTCCTTGCTTTAGAGTCAAGAACCTTTCCATATACAAGTTTTCCTCCGCCCTTGAGAGAAACTTTGCCACAAACCTTTGCCTGAAATCCGCCCAAGAGTCAACAGGGCGCTCTCCATTAGTGACCTCCCACCAGAATGAGGCCTCTCCCTTCATTAACCAAGCCGCTAACTTGACTTTCTTTCCTTCTTCCATCTCAAAGATATCTATCAACTCTTCCACCTCCTTAAGCCAATCTCTAGCTTCCACAAAAGTTTCTGATCCTTGAAAAGGTTTCCCTCCCATAGCCTTAAATTCCTTGCAAGTCTTAGCAAAAGTATCCGTGCGAGGAGGAGGAGGAGGAGGAGGATGATCGGGTGCTACTGTTGGTGGAGGAACATTTGCTGGACCCGCAGTGGCGGCCCTAGCCTCCATCAATCTCCTATACCATACTGGTATCGCTACACCCTCCGGAAAGTTAAGATCTTCAGCCATGCTGAAACGAAAAAGGAAAGATTCAAAACGGAGAATTCGAAAGATAAAGATATGGCTATTGGGGATTATGCTTTTCTTTCAAAAACTTTTCTCTTAAAAGACATGTTTTTGAAAATACTTCTTCCAAAAATGTTTTTAGAAAAATAGTTTTCTAAAAATTTTATCTGTTCCGGAAACCTTCAGCTCTGATACCACGTGTAACACCCCACACCCGCTAAGGTCACTCACTAAGGGAATGCCTTAACTTCGGTGGAGTATTTTAAGTGAATATAGAACAGAAAAATTACAACAAGACAGATATAAATAATACTTGAAATCTAAAACATCATTTCATTGCAGCAGAAGATAAACATGTTTGGTTACATATCAAAACCAACTAAAACAAGAGTCAAGTACTAAATATCCATCTTGATAAAACATAAGTACATAATCCCACTACATACTAATAGCCATAATAGAAAAGATAAGTTGGGCTTTACATCACGGTCCAAGCTCCAAAAGATAGATAGAGAAATCTGATCAAAGCCCACTAGTGCTAGGTCCAACCTGAGGACTTGAGGGGGAAAAAGATAAAAACAATGGGTCAGACATAAGTCTGAGTGAGCCCTATAACTTTAACAACACAATCATTAAAGTAATTAGGGTATGATATAAACTTGGTACGGTGATGACTGGGGATAAATGACTACACTAAGTAGCCAACAAGACATAGGATGAACTAAGATAACGGTAAAGACGCAGCTACCCACCCAAGGGTAATTACTAACTGCACCACACCAGTCATTCCTACTTAAAGGTTGATCTCTCCCAAGGACTTAGAAAATTTTCCCAGTAGTTTCGTGTACGCCTAGCTGACTACATAGGTGCCGTCTGCCCCTATCTCCACTAGGTGTACCCACTACTCCCAAGCGATCGGCTCCCTACCGTAGATACCCGTGCTGGCCCCACAGTGGGGTGTATCACTCCCCAAAGTGGCAACCCGATACAACAAATGGTGCACGGCTTATATCTACACGATGCAACAACGTCTTACCTACCAGCCCGGGTCCACACACGCATATGAAACCCGTTGGACTCGCGTTGCCACCGCTAACCCGTTTTGGCCTCTTATAGTCAAGCCCAGTACGCGTGTCCCGTCCTCGACATGGGTCGAGCCCAATAAGATACAAATGGGTTACTGGTTGAAATGGGCCCCCACAAGCTACCACCTAAGCTTGTCATTTTATCTAGTGCATCCCACTTAACCCTTTAATCATGTTTAATTACATGTTTCCACTTGGTTAAGTATTCTAATCGTATTTTCTATTGCCACCCAAGGCAACCCACTAGATTTCCACATGCCACCCAAGGCACTTACATGCCACCCAAGGCACCCACTTAACCCCTCATGCCCCACTACATGCTTATCTGGTTAAGTGTTTCTTAATTGATTAAGAACGTAACCGTTGTAAAGACCTCTCACATTAGACTATCTTTTATGGCAGCTGGATTTGCCGGTTGGGTCCAGGCAGCCTTACGCCATAACCGAGTCTAACCTCGTGTCCTTACACTTGTCACGTATATAGTTTGTGCCTAAGACCTCTCACATTGGGCCAATCATTTGTAGCCATTGGATTTGCCGGTCGGTTCCGGGCAGTCTTATGCTACAAAAGGGTCCAACCTCGTGTCTTAGTCGATTAATTACACCTAATTAATCACCCCCATAATTTGTATTAATTTTCCCTAATTAATTACAAATTTAACGATGTACATAATTGACTCAATTATGTCCATCCACTTTATGGTATGCATAATCATACCAACTTCACACCATTTCATTAATATGTATATTAACCCCATCGTTCCCCACGTAATTCGCTAACGTGACATAAAAGGGAAGATTCATCACAAATACAATGGGTCCAACTTGCATAACATTAGCATCAACATGGTTTTTAAAGGTGTCAACCTGCATATAGCATCAAACCCAACTAGCGTAAATAATCAACCCAAACTTGCATGAATCACATATGTCATAAAGAGATTAACTTGCATAAGTTACTTATGTCATACAAAGGGGTAAACTTGCATATGTATGTATGACATACAAAGGGGTTAACTTGCGTATGTATGCATATCATACAAAGGTGTAAACTTGCACATGTTACTTGCATAAAATCAAACACCAAACTTGCATAACATGTCATGTATGAACTTGCATATAATCATACACCAAACTTGCATAACATATCATATATGAACTTGCATATAATCAAACACCAAACTTTCATATCATGTCCTGTATGAACTTGCATATCATGGTGTCATAATGGATCAATATTTATCATAGCAATTTGCATAACTAGCATCATGAACACATAGCCTAACACTTGCATAACTTGCATAACATCATGATCATATAGCATATAACTTGCATAACATCATGAACATGTAGCATGTGACTTGCATAACTTGCATAACATCATGAACATGTAGCATATAACTTGCATAACTTGCATAACATCATGATCACATAGCATATCACTTGCATAACTTGCATAACATCATGAACATGTAGCATATAACTTGCATAACATCACAAACACATAGCATATGATAACATAATCTTGCATTGATCCACATTCATAGCCATAACCACATTATATCCTATCATAATCAATTCAACAATTGGTCATTAAGGCTATAGAAACTCACAACTTGTTGATTAGCACTCCTAAGAAGAAGATTAAGTTGCTAGAGTTGATTAGAAGTTGATTTGAGAAGCTATCTTCCTCTTTAAATTGATGGAGGCTCCTTCAAGTTGCATTTTGACGGCATGATGGCATTGTATCTATTTTTAGTATGAATTAGGGTAGTCTTAGGGTATATTTATAGATTGGTTAGGTGTTTTAGGCCATTAGATTAACCCTAAATCAGATTAGAGCCGTCAGATCTCGTCACTAGCCACCAGCACGGCCCAAAAGCCAAAATGGTGCACCCAGGTCACACAGACCGACAGGGGGGGTCGACCCCTGGGTCGACCCCTAGGGAGGGGGTCGACACCCATGTCGACCCTAGGGTCAACACCCTCTGCCAGGCGGGAATTTTCCCGCCTCTTCTGAATTGTGAAATTTTTGTATTTAAATCTGTTTTGAATTTCTGAAAACTTCTTCGGGCCTTAACTAGGTCATACAGACTCCGATTTTCGAAAACTCGGACTCTATTTCGCGTATTTTCCGAGACGAACGCAATGGCATAGCCCGTTTCCCCTGATTCAGATTTTAAAATTTAATTCTGCCCTGTTTTATATTATAGCAAGTTATTCAACATATGGGGTGTTACACTAACATCCTAAATTTTTGAAAAATTTCGCCATAACCTCCTTTGTACAGCCCTATCGGTAAAACCACAACTTGACTCACAGGGCCCTCATCAATCAAAAAGAAAAATCCAATCGGCTCATAAAATCATCAAAACCCAAGAAATGCAGTAAACATGTACCTATTTGTCGGGCATACAATTTTATTCCTCTTCTTAGCTTCCTTGCTATGACATGTTCAACATATATAGATGTAATATATCCAATTGTAATCAATTTTCAATCTAATTCAATATTTGATTCGAATTGGCTAAATTTACCTTTCATTCTCTTATTGGTTTTATTATTCCAATATTGTAAATTAGTTCAACTAATAATTATACAACACAACTAGCAATCAATTAGTTGATTAGCTTTTCAAATATATAACTTTTATATATAGTCAAAAATCATATTTTTAGTGCAAATCACAGCAATAAACTCTAACAGTTTTGGTTCTCACACCAGTCAATTGGAAATATATAGATATCCCACTTTCGAAACTCAAGCACTGATGCTGATGATGTGGCCACATCATCAGAATCATCCCCGGGCGACCAGAGTGTGATCCTATATCTATCCAGTATATTTGAGGCTTCGAATATATGTTAATTACGCGTATATTCAAAATCTTTGTATACTCGATAGTCCAAATTCAAAGTAAAATAAAATACTCAAGTATGTATAATAAAATATAATTTTCAAAACTAAATTCATTTTTATAAATAATACTCTTCAAACTCATTCTAGGATTCTACTGATCCTATCTCTAACGAGTCATTCTCATAGGATATTACTAATCTTATCTCTGATGAATACTTTCGTTCGGTTCTAATGTGTCTTGTTCTCGTGCTTTGTAAACCAAAGCTCTGATACCACAATGAAATAGCCCGACGAAATCCGGTAGGCTTTGCAACCATCCTTTCATCCCCCAAAGCAGCAAGTAATACCCACCGTGGCTCCCAATAGTACCCTAGACACCTTGTTTTACGGCAACCCTTTCGAGCCTCCCGACCACTGCCTAACCAACCCTAAAAAGGGACATGTAGGGGTAAGAGTCTTAGGTTCGCCACATAACACAAAGTGAGAACCCCCTCATCATGCTGCATCCTATTACCAGGCATGCCAAACAAGGACTGGTGTGAGAACTAAAACAGTTATTTAACCTTTACTTTAAAAGTTAGAAAATCATGGGACCACGCCGTATAACACGGAACGGGTTTACTCGACATGAACATCAGTTTAAAATAAAACAACCCAATGCTTTTTGAAAAATGAAGCTATTATAAGACTCAGGTCCCATCACACAATGCAACGCAAGCCGAAGGATAGAGTTTTCCCTTATAATAGCCAAACATGCTTGGTATGTTTTAAAACAAATCATTTTGATATTACTATAAGTGTATAGTGTCAAAAACAACTTCAAATATAAATGTATCAATCATAGACGGCATGGGTACCATATATCATGTCACCATACTAGTTTTACAACTAAATCCGAGAAGTGTCATATTGGAAATTGGATTTCCATCATGAACTAAGGCAAGGGATCTTCCTTGGATTCGAGACAATCTAGCCTACTATGTCTCAGGATTCAGTCGCAACTGTAACTGGATGTGCCAGGGTCGGTCCACACTTACATTAGTGGATTAGTATGTAATTCCTGAACAATACATTTCCCTGACCTATGGGGCATAAAATCTGGTCAGTATGTCGACCATATCAAGAGCCATTTGGGATTCAAATCCGAGGTACCTCGCATTCCATCATCCACATAAGTAAAATGTCTGGGCTCCATACCATGACACCACTCCTAGTTAGAAAGAAACGCATGTCCTCCCTGGGGTCCTCTCCCGTTTTTGGTTCACACCGGGGTGTGAGGCTCGCGAATTAATGCTATACACAAAGATATGCTACTTAAAAGCCATGCTTCGATCATCATCCACAAGACTCTGCTTTTCAACAAAAGCCTTGGTCATTTGCATCTCAGCATGCCACACTGACAATTCACTATCAATATATAACCTCTAAGCTCGTACGTCTCATAGAAGGGTGTTAAGCAAGAGAATAAATTAATTCTCCTCCACCAAACAAATATATATTTAATAGAAATCAATCAATACAGAATGAAATCCAATGTCATACACACATCCATTTACAATTCCGTTCTAGGTCTGAACGAAACCGGAGGCACCTTATTCCTCATCCTGTATGTCCAATACAGGAGAGAGGCCCTCGCATATCCGGTCGATCTCTAAGTACGTCTGGACGATCACCACTTATTACCTTGTCTTGGGTGTACAGCCCAATCAAGACATCAGTAATCATCCATACGATGTGAAGATCTCCGGTCTTCAACCTCTGTCTTCATCGTCAATGTTTAGTCGTCATATCAGTTATTTAGAATGGGATAAACCCGGTCTTTCCGAATACCTCGCATATTTTATAATCAATAATCAAGTGCAATAAAAACACATCATACGCCTCATTCCAATTCAGAATATTTTTTTATTCAAATATTCACATCTTTCGCGGGGTTTCCATTAATTTTATCAAAGATAAATTCTTTTAAATTTATTCTTTAATTTTCCTTTGGATATTAATTTATAAAGCTAGTCGGGATTATCGAGCCATACCGAAGTAATCATTTCTTTTATTATCCCAATCCCAACCTATTCATCCCATGGAGAAAAATTCGTAATACTCCATATCTAACACCCACGGTGCTATCGGTAAATTTAATTACCATTTCACATTCAAATCTAATTAAAGATTTAACTATCGCCTGGAGTAAAACTGGTAGTACTCCATTCTCGATCATTTCCTGGATTCGATAAATTTAATTATTCCGTTCTCCTTTTTAATCTAATTAAAGATTCATTAAAACTCCAACTTGGTTTTAATCTTCCAAAAATCATTATTTAATTTTAGGAAATCAATCCTGCCTTTAACTGGGTTAAAGAACCAATGTCATTTAAAAACAGTTCACGATAAACCCAAATCATCTTCCATTAACTATGGAATCTTCACGGAAAACCAATCAATATATAATCGATATAAATTTCCGTATCAGACTAATAATATAAATGACATAACGGCAAAGCCTTTTAAATTCCATATATAATATCAGTCTTCCTTCACAGAAGCTCATCTCGATTATTACCCAATCGGATTCCATTCAATTCCAATTTAATATATTAAATTGGAAAACTTTACTTTGGAAAATTCCATTAATCTTAATTAAATGATTATAAATTCCAAATCATAACTTCACTGTTAATTGGGTTAAAGAGCAAATGTTATTTAAAATATCGTTCACAATAAACCCAAAATCAACTTCCATTTCTCAACTGGGTTTAAGAACAATGTTAATAAAGACACCATTCATGACAAACTCAGAATCCAATTCGATATTAAATACAAGGCTCTAAATATAAATTATATCGGCTTATATTCAATATCCAATTCGTAACCAACCAATATCGTATTGGGAAAAACGATATATATATATCTTTCAAATTCCCATAATCATATCCGTACAGTCACGGAATCCAATATCAAAATATTCCAAAGATTATTTCCATTCAATTCCTTTCCAATTCATACGTTGGAAAATTGTGGGTATATTAAAATCATTTCAATTCCTCAGTTCTTTATTCTAGTTTTTAACTAGTTCATTCTGATAAAAATATCATTTATCTTTACAAATATGGAATATTTAATCCAAACTCTTTCCAAATCATTTATTATTATTTTACATAAATTTTCCATATTTTTAATAATTTTATTATCGCTATTTCAGTTGATTTCCATATACGGTCATTGACTGCATTTACAACGACCTTTTCCAAAACTGATTTGGACATATTTTGAAATCTAACCATTAGATTTAAAATCTCTTATTATCATTCGAAAGCTCTTTTCGATACGAACCCAACGGTTCTGGTTTTAGGAGAATCCGATGGTCGGATCTCCCGTTACGTCAATTTGAACTCAATGGTCGAAATTGCAAATGGTCGTTGCGCGGCGCGTTCTATTCAGGCCATTTAAATGTATATAATATATTTCGTCGATTTCCGTTCAAATCGTATTTTATAAATTTGTTTTAAAAACGATTCCAACTTCCATTTCAATTTTATATCAAAATTGGATATTCCATATCATTATAATATTAAATGATATTTTCAAAATATCAGATTTTGAAATCAAACCTTTTCGATATTCATTATAAAATGAATAAAATCGATATAATTAATTCGTTCGAGTTAAAAATGGCGTTTAACTACCTAACTCGGCTTCACATTTCTATATTTTCGTGTCCATCCAAAATCGGACTTCAAAATCATATTTTGATTATTTACGGAATATTATTTTGAAATATTCGTTCATAATCTGAATCGGTATGCGACTCAATCAATTACCATATAATTTCAGTTATATGGATTTCATACATAGCTTGTATTAAAATAGTGATAAACAACCAGTAAACAGTCAATTCACATCCAGAGTGCATTCTACACCGTATAAGCATTAAAATAAATAAATAACGCTCACAACAGTCTACCAATTCATCGATTGATATACAATTAAATTCAGGGGAGATGTGAATAAATTTTCATCCCCAGACCCGTGTGGGGTTTTCAATCATCAACAAATAATTTGGCGATGTGTAAAATTATCATCCCAATACCCGTGTGGGGTTTACATCATAGTCCATGTGAATATAATTCTATTTTCACAGTTTAGTCATAATAATAATATTAAAACTATACCCATCCATCATCCACCAAACAAATAGTACAATCACACAGTGTCATCCACATTGTTGAAATACGAGTGTCATAAATTCAAACAACGCTTCTTGTGCAAATGAGTCGTGAATAGTTCATGTGTTGAACTCAAACAAGATTTCACACAATATATAAATATCAACACTGGCAATTTATATATATTCAGTTATACAATAAATAACTGTAAAAAAATTTAGTGAGAAAGAGTTCTCACATTGGGTTCCACTCTGCCATTCTTCATTGGCGATGGTTTTAATAAAATTAAACTGGTCGTTTAATTTTATTAAAAATTCCTAGTGGCTCCGTTTCCGTTCTGGTCAGTTCCATGTTGTAGCGTTCGATGTTGCGAATCCAACGCAACTGAAATCACCGCATTTGGACATTGTATGAAAAAGATATTGATTTCTATACGTTAATTACATTGATAACTAAATAAATATATAATTAATTAATTATCTTTTACTACTCTCCTAATCATGTTTAAAAAAACGCGACCCTTCTTCTAAACGAAGGCTACAGGTTTCGCGATTAAACCCAAATTCGATGCCCTAGGGCTTCCTTGCGCCGCCACCACGGTGGTCCAGACCACCATCGCCGTGCACCCCTCGAACCGCCGCGCCGTCCTCGAGCCACGCCTCAACCACTGCTCAGTCCAGTCGAGCCCTCTCGCCGGAATTCGCCTTTGAACGACGAACATTCATGGCCCGATTTCACCCTATATACGAAACTAAAATTGATCACGCCGGTGCCAAATTAAAGGGCTCACTTTCCTCTTCGGTCTTTCCTTTAATAGTTTTTGAAATTAATGTTTGGATTAGGAGGATTTAGAGGAAGAAGTTTTGAGTGATTTTAATCGTTCAACCGCGAGTGGCGGCTCAGATTTTTCGACGAATGGGAAAATTAGAAATTTAGGGTTTTAAATTAGTATATATATAATATTATTATTTTATTCGTGAAAATAGGGTTTTGTACCCGAACTACAACTCAAACCCAACGACTGTCGTTTCTAGCCAAATACCCCCATTTGGACACAATGGGATATGTTTCGTAAGCCAATTCGATCGTTCTGATTAGTTTTTTTTATCAAAATTAAAATATAAATCAATATATATTGAATTTGAATATACATTTTAATTTACCAGGGTCATATACTGACTCCAAAAATTACAAAAAAATAAATCTATCGATGTTTTGATGATACAGTCCTAACAAAACTAATTTCGTCGAATTTGGAGACCGTTTGAAAAATGGCCCTTTTCTGGTCGATTAAATTTAAACTGAATTTACCAAACACATTTAAATTTACTGCGCTCACATATTAATTCCAAAAATTACGAAAATTGATACTTAACCATAATTTGACTTTCCGGATCCAACAAAAGTGGTTTCGTCGGAAACGGAGGTCGTTTGCAAAATGGCTATTTTTTAAGGGCTTATATATTATTAAAATATATATAAATTCCATAGCGACTATTTCAAATTTTAACCTGGACATAACTTTCAATTTATAAAGTAAAATCTGAATTCCTTACCTTCATTATAAAAATATCACTACACAGATTCTAATGTTTCTTGTTTCGTCCAACTCTGACGTCACTACAACAAATTGACCATATTACAATGGTGGAAAAAAGTTGTAAAAGACTTTTTACAACGGTGGAGCCACCGTCGTCTATTAAGAAGTTGTAATAGACTAAATTCTTTTACAACTTTTCTGCATAGTTGAGACACCGTTGTAATATGTAAATTTTACAACTTTTTTCTACCGTTTTAATAAACTTTATTACAACAGTTATGCACCGTTGTAATAATGTCTACTGCAACTGTTATACACCGTTGTGATTGACAATTGCATTTAAAAAAAATAGACATTTTTTGCAACTAAAATGAACAATATACTGAATATTGCAATACTATAAGAAAATCAGATATAACGGTTATTTGCAAACTAAATTATTAAAATACTCAAATTTTCAGTATTACAAATAAGTTTAAGAAAACATTTCGCGCATTATTACATACTTGACCATTACAAAGCAACTTTGTACAAGCACAAGTTATCCACAAAAAAATGCATATCCTACGGAAGTACACTAGTGAAGACAACGAAATCTTTATGCCATTTATCTTTTTGGTGCAAGTTCACTATAGTGATCTGAAACCTGTTGCATAAGAACAAAGTGCATCCACTACCTGAAATTAATAGAATAGTGGCAGTCATTTTCCAATACCAAGTGATTCAGAGATAAAAATAAATTAATATATTTTTTTTGGAAAATACCTGTCTCTAACCCAGCTGAGCCGAAGTACTATGTGCACTTATTTGTGTTTTCGGGTGCTGCAATCAATTATCAGCAGTGATTTTATGATCAACTTTCTCCTCTTGCATTGCTCATCTCTATTGATTAACTCCTTGGTATCATCGAAAAATGCATCTTTGTCCCTATAAAATTCAGAAGAATAGTCTTTCAATGATAAGGAAGAATCAGCAACAGGATTGTTACGCTTTTCCAAAACATACAGAACTATGGTTCAAAATAGACTCAAAAAAATAAAACTATGTAAAGTAGGCACAACACTTGCTTACATTTTATAGAACTTACTATACATTAGAAACATAGTATATTTGAAAAACGAGTTTAAACTAAACTTCAAATATGATTCGATTCTAACATTTGAGTACATGAATAACTATTTCAATGTAGTCCAACTTAATTCTAAAGGATCTACAATTGTAGTTGGTAACTATTTGTTTACTTCTACAATATAGTTTTGGAACTGATAACAGTCTAAAGAAAAATAACATTAACTGAAAAGCAAAAATAATGATAACTGCTTTTTGGAATATATCAAGTATCATACTAGTTTAAATATTTACCTCAAGCTCGAATTTATGCATCTCCACCAAGTCCGATACCACTTCATCCAAACTCGACTTAACTTGAGCAGTGGCTTCCCGGAATTCAAGTTCCATCCTGGTTAAATGAAGAAAGTCAGAAATATAAAAATATGAAATAATAAGTGCAAAAGTATGAAACCGTAATGCAAAGTAAGAAAACAGACTTAACTAGGAAAACAACAAGTGTTATACTGACATGAATAGCGTCAGCGCCAAGAATGCCGACCACTGCAAGTTACCTCATCTAAAAAATACCCTAAAGCACACTACGAAAGGAACCTCACTTCCACCACAGAAGCCGTAAAAAGATCGAACAGAATAACTGCTACCACCAGCAACACCAAGAACCAAAAGATAATATCGTACAATAAACTCCAAACGACAAACAGTCTCAAGGCGAGACAAACCACAACACAACAACTCAAAAATCTCCTATCAAGCACTAGCAAGCAGCAACACAGAAACTAAAAACTGACAAGGGATAAAAATTCGCAAATCAGCATGACGCTCATGCGTTCCACAGCTAACAAGTTAGCCTGCCTTTCCGTAGTCACAGAGAATCCCTCGATAGCGAAATAGATCTGGGCAGAATAAAAGGAGAAGACGCGTAAAGAAACCTAAGAAACCAAGGTTTGAAAGAGGAAGAGTCGTGAGCGAAACTGTACGAGAAAAGATTGGAGGAGAGAATAGCAATTGGGAAAATGTGTTGTGGTGGAACCAAAATTTAGATCTGGAAGTGAATCGGGAAATGAGGACTAAAATAGTTGTAACGAAACCGAACCAACGTTAATAAGGAAAGCTAGGTCAGAAGAATGGAAAAGAGAGAGAATCAAAGGGGAGAAACGAAGGAAGAAGTCAAAGGGTAGGCGGCAGTGAAGAAAAGACCCTAGTCGCCATTAGTAGAGGAAACAGCTAAATAGATCCGCCGCTGAAGATAGTAGCTGAAAGTAGGTTTAAGAAGAGGGGAGCTGAGGGAAAGAAATCGCCAATCCTCACGAAAAAGATCCGAATAAATTAGGGATCCGTTTTGACATACAGAAAAGAACAAGACGCGATTTAATTTGTAGTTACTTTGAGAGGTCGGCGCACAGAAGACGCTAGAAACATAAGACACGAATTCCCTTTGAGCCAAATTTTCAGTTTTATCGCCTTCCTTCGTTCATCATAGTTTTACCATCTTTCTTTGTTTCATCGTTCTGCATTATCATAAGTGCCGGATTTCCATAGGTCACAACTAAAATTTCACCAAAATTTAAATAATTAAAAATTATAAGTTAGAAATAATAAGTTAAATTTTATATTAAATATAATATGAATTTCTTCAAAATTAGTTTTTACTAAAATATTACTTATCAATAACGTTATTGTTAATTATTACTAATTTATTCTTAGTTATAATTATTACTAATTTCTTCGTAGTTAAATTTTATGTATAGTTAAATTCATATAACGTATGTTATTTTAATTTAATTTTAACTATTATTATTTAATTATCGTTCGATTAATCAACATTGTTTACAAAATTTTATAATTAATTATAAATTATAGCATTCAACAGTGAGTTATTTATAAATTGTAGATTATAAATTATTAATTAGATAATTACTACTAGTTTATTTATTATTATTAATAATTTAATACCTAATTATTGAATATTCACTAGTACTAATAACCAAATATTAAATATTAACTACTTATTAAATAATAAATATTAATTACTTATTAAATATTAATTACCGGTTATTAATTTCTCATTAAATATATTAATTAATAATACCAGTTATTAGTAAGTAGTTAACATACAGTAACTGTTAAAAATAAATTACTACTTATTAACTACTAATTATTTAATAATAATTGATAAATATTACTGATTTCTAAGTTTATTATTAATTATTATTATTAAATATTAATATAATTAGTTCTCAAAAAAAGATATTATAAATATGAAGTTTGTAACAACATCTATTACAACTAATGAAATGAAAAAGTTGTTAAAAATATGTGTTTTACAACTTTAGAGAGATGACAGATGTAAAAAAACATTTATTACAACAGTTCTTTTCCCACAGTTGTAATAAACATTTATTACAACTGTGCTTTTTCCATAGTTGTAAAATTAAAGTTGTAATATGGTGTTTTTGTTGTAGTGGACTTGTATTGAATTCTATATATTCAATTGAAATTAGAAATCGAATTTTCAAATTACCACGCCATTTCAGGCTTGTATTATAATTAAAATAAATTTATACGTTCTAACTTCATTTAAAATAATTTTTTAGTCGTTATTATTTAAAATAAATCATTTTAAATATTCAAAATCCATTAAAATTGCCAAAATAAAAATTTTAAATTGGCTCAGAATTTCCGGGTTGTTAGATTCTCTCTACACTCTCTATTCTCTGAGTCAAGTGCTATTGAAGAGTATTAGGGTTGTTTGTAATTATTTGGGTTGAGTAAAGTTATCGGTGGTATCCCTTGTAGCCGTGAAATCAAGAACGAAATCGGTGGTATCCCTTATAGCCGTGAAATCAAGGACGAAATCGGTGGTATCCTTTGTAGCCGTGAAATCATGTAGGTTGTAATTGGATTTTGTTATAGTAATAAAACTCTACGTAATATTATAGCAAGGAGGTTTAATGGTTAGATAGATTGAATTTTGGCTTGTTCGGTGGGTATGTCAAGCATTGTGGTCTTTTGAGTAAAAAAAAAAAGTTGAGTCACCCTTTTTCTTAGTCTAGTAGCATCTGTGGATAAATATTAGTCAAATTCAGATGATGCATGAAAGATAGATGATGAAATAACAGTGAAAGCATATCTATCAAATTTGCAGCTTGACATGTATTTCTGCATATGAGAACTAAGTTATAACCCATCTTTTTTAATGAATGAAATAATTAATATTTACAGGTTTGAATCTGCACATATTTGTAGGGTATACTATCAATTCAGTCTTCACGATGAACATTAATATTTGTTTTTCTTAAAAGACAAAAATGAATGAGTTAAAACTTTTATTTTTTGTTGTATTTTATCGAATGCATGTTTAAGGCAGTTCATTGGTTTTATAATCCCTATGTAGTTTTGAACTAGTTATGGAACTAATCTTATAACGTTAATGGGTTTCATTGTTTTCAACGTTACATCTTTTGAACTACATTATGCATAGGTGATGCGCTTGATACTTGCAATTAAGTATTGAAGTTGGCAAAATATTAGAATAACTAATTATTAAATAGTAACAAAATTCTACCTCGAGGTGGTAGAAGCTTTCCTTTTACAGGTTTACTCAACATCTAAACGTAGTAGTTATCCATGCCTATTACTTTTCATCTTCTTCTTAAAAATCAATGGGTAAAAACTTTTGCACTTAAATACTTAATTATTATGTCTGCTTTTCTGTGTTTACCATGTATTTAACATACTCAGCTGTAATTCACTTTATATTTCTAAACTATACGTTCAATCACGAATTTACCTAGACAAAAATATCACATCCCTGTAAGGTTGTAGGCACTGTTCTATGGTTGTACATTGACGGAGATGATGCACATTTCAATTCTATTTGCCTCACACTAAAATCATAGCCACACCTGCCAGTGACCATGTTTTTTCCATTAATTAGACACAAGTTTCAATGCACACACAATAGCTTCAAATGCCCCATCAGCACACGTACGGGTCGACCATCATTTAACAAATGCAATATTCAAACTTGAATAGGCTTACACATGTTCTAACTTCATTTAAATATACATGCAGCCTGGATTCACCATATTCGACAATATTCACATATATTCAATATTGACAGATAAATGAACATCCATGCGCCTTATTCACATCTGAACATTGGACCACGCTTCATAAATATACAGGCCTTGGGCCGATAGTTCCTTTTAGTATTCATTATTTTTAGTATGTTTGAACTAGCCGTTGTAACATCAGGCTATATATACATCCCTTGCACTGCTATTATTTCTTGTACAAGAATCATTACAAATCATCTATAATAATAAAACCCCATTTCTATCAGATCTTTTCTTCATATTTTCTGATTTGGTATCAGAGCATACAGCCGAAAGGCATCATTTTCTTCAATCAACTTAACCCGTAAATCCAAGGGGATTGCAGATTCTTTCTCCTCAGGCTTTTTTTTTATCTTCGTCATCGGAGATCCTTGGACTTTCGGTACTGTTGATCTACCAAGGATCATAATAAGAACTGTGCTACGCCGTGCACTTCAAACAGGCTGCATCAATTTTTATTCACCGGCTTTTGGTGAAGAATTAAGCGGCTACAAACACCTGATCCAGTCATCCCAAGAAAGTTACTGTGGCTACTGCATCAAAGTATTGCGTGCCAGGCTCTATTCTGTTGGCATTTTTTTATAACTTTAGAGAGCTATATAGTTTGTTCACAAAACCAATTGGTTAATGTGAACTATAGCCTTGTTCATCACTCCCCCTTCACGTGTGGCGTATTTTGAGCCATCTACGTGAATATAGTATTTTGGATGGAGTGGAGAACGTATGGCAGTTAAGCACATATGTATTTTTTGCATTGGCTCTAATCCTGAGCTCTGATACCATGTTGAATTTTTTTTATAACTTTAGAGAGCTATATAGTTTGTTCACAAAACCAATTGGTTAATGTGAAATATAGCCTTGTTCACCATATTCTTGACCACCATTTGTTTTTCGAGCTTTTTTCTGTTATCTGGGACTTGCAGATAGGCTGCAGTTCATCTATCCTGCCATGCCACATCAACATCTCCAATGGCCAATGATAATGAGGCCACGTCGGCTGTTTCAGGCACCGGTAACAATAGCACTCCACCCAGCAACAACAACCTAATAAAACCAAAGAATCAAATTATCACTACTGCCTTGGATGAAGAAAATTACATACTATGGAAATACTAGGTTGAAATTGCGCTAAGGGGGTATGGACTATTAGAGTATATCAATGGAACAATAGTAATTCCTCCAGCTATGTTACTGAACCAAGGTGGCGGCACAACTCCAAACCCGGAACATATTAAATACCAAAAACAAGATAGCCTCTTATCGTCATAGTTGTTATCATCTATAAGTTCAAGCTTATTATCTCCAATTGTAGGATGTAAAACATCATATGAAATATGGACAACCATTGAGCGGATTTTCAGCTCGCAATCTCCAGCAAGGATAATGCAATATAGAAGGGAATTGCAGAATATCAGAAAAGAAGACGCTAGCATGAAAGAATATTTGGGGAGAATCAAAACCATATGTGACAAGTTAAATATCGTTGGACATAAAATAAGCGACAGTGAACAAATATTATTCATTATGGGCGGACTTGATGAAGAATATGTTTCACTAGTAACAGTTATAGCTACTCAATAGACTCTACCTGACTTACAGTTTGTTAAGACTGCCTTACTCGCCCATGAAGGAAGAATTGAGCAAAGAAAAGCAACACAAGGTGATTTCTCTGCTAATTATGCTACAGCCAAGAACAAGCAACAAGTAAATAGTAACAATAATGTAAACAGGCCAGAAAATCAGTACCAAAGGGCTACCAACCTCAAAGAGGATTCCATCCTCAAAGAGAACGAGGAAGAGGCAGGTGGAACAATAACAACAGAGTAAAATATCAGATATGTCAAAAATTTGCTCACATGGCGAACATGTGTTATTTCAGATATAACACAGATGGAAATCAACAACAAAATAATCAAAATAATGCTTTTCAAAGAGGTGTGCAAGCTAATAGTGCTGTTATGGGAAGTACTAGCAGGAATGTCAATGACACTAACAAGAGCTCAAACAATGACAACAATGATACAAGTGGAAACAATGACAGCAGCTATGACGAATGGTTTCCAAACTCGGGTGCGACTCACCATATTACTAACAATCTTCAGATCTTAAATCTCGGAGGTAAAAACTACTCAGGTATGAAAGCTTTACGCATGTGAATGGTGAGACTACAAGTATCACACACATTGGCAGGGGTACCCTTTTTGGGGACAAAAAATTAAAGCTAAACAACCTACTTAGAGTACCCTTTATCAGCAAGAATTTATTAAGTGTGTCAAGATTTGCCAATGACAATAACGTGTACTTTGAGTTTCACCCTAGATTTTGTGTAGTCAAAGATTCGCTAAGTCATAAAATATTACTACAGGGTAGTCTACATGATGGACTATATAAATTTTATAACTTGAAGACTGGGATTTCAAGTGAAGAATTCTCATGCAATAATGTAGACACTAGTAGTAGTAATAATAATAATAATTGTAATGTGGACATTAGTCAAAATAATGATAAAGCTGATATTAGTAATTGTAATTGGGGTATTAGCAATAATATTGAAACATGGCATATGAGACTGCGACATCCCAATTTTGAGACTGTAAAATCTATTTTAAGTAGCAATAATATAGCTTTCAATATTAATATACCTACTAAGCACACATGCACACACTGCCAACTTGGCAAAAGTCACAAACTTCCGTTCAGCGATTCTGAAACCAAATACAGCAAGCCACTGGAGCTTGTAGCAGCTGACCTTTGGGGTCCAGCACCATTGAACTCTTATCAAAGGACACAGGTATTATCTATCCTTTGTAGATGCTTATTCGAGATACACGTGGATCTATATGCTAAAAACTAAGTCTGAAGCATGTAACATTGTTATGCAATTCATAACATTTGTGGAAAAGAAAATAAACAGTAATGTAAAAGTTATACAGACAGATCGGGGAGCGGAGTTTAAGCCTTTAAGTAATTTTTTCATCAAAAAAGGCATCAAACACAGGCTGACCTTCCCGCACACATCTGAGCAGAATGGTCTCGTAGAAAGAAAACATAGACACGTGGTAGAAACTGGCCTAACATTATTATCACAGAGTGCTCTACCCATGAAATACTGGACTAAAGCTTTTTATACTTCAGTGTATCTCATAAATAAATTACCCACTAAAGTTTTAAATAATAAAACTCCACACGAATTGATATACAATGTTAGACCAGACTATAAATTTCTAAAGGTATACGGTTGTCTATGTTTTCCATGTTTAAGAGATTATAACAAACACAAATTGAGTATGCGATCAAGCCCATGCACTTTTATCGATTATGCTCAAAACCAAAAAGGCTATAAATGCATGGACAAAAACGGGAGGATATACATTTCTAGGCATGTGATATTTGATGAAAATACCTTACCCCTTGCAAGAAAATTAATTTTTCGAGAAAACAATGAAGCAAGCATTACCAAAAATACGCAGTTCAAACCAGTCTCTGCTGATCAGCTTGAAGACAATAATAACATGCAGCAAAGCAATTTGAGCAACACAAACATGCAAACTGGAATGATGACAGAGACAGATGAGCGCACAAATGAGACAAACATCAATTCAGAAAACATGCAGACAAACCAGACTGATCAGAACACACGCAATGCAGCAGGCAATGACACAGAAACAAACAACAATGAAGAAGTGCAACAAAGGGAACGATTGCAGACCAGACATCACATGATTACTAGGTCAAAAAGGGGGATATTCAAGCCAAAAGCATATACCACTGTATTAATGGAGACTGAACCATTTAATTTCACACAGGCCATCAAGTCAGACAAGCGGATGCAAGCAATGGACACTGAATATCACGCGCTGATCAAAAATCAAACTTGGAGCTTAGTAACACCACAAATTCACAAAAATATGATTGGATGTAGATGGACATACAAGATTAAAAGGAAAGCAGACGGGATAATCGACAAATATAAAGCCAGGCTAGTCGCAAAAGGATATCCTCAACAATTTGAGTTTGATTTCAATGAAACGTTTTCCCCAGTTATAAAGCCTACTACAATAAGAGTAATTCTAATTATTGCATTGAGCAAGGGATGGAACATAAAACAACTCGACGTCAATAACGCTTTTTTAAATGGAGATCTCGTTGAAGATGTTTACATGGAACAACCCGAAGGCTACAACAATGGTACTAAACAGGTGTGTAAATTACATAAGGCTATATACGGATTAAAGCAGGCATCGAGGGCATGGTATGAGAAACTTAAAGCTACTCTATCTAACTTGGGATTTACACAAGCCAGATCAGATAACTCATTATATATGAAGAAAGACGTTTATGGAACTACTTTTATACTCGTATATGTTGATGACATGTTAATTACCGGGGATAATGTTCGAGAAGTTAACAGAATAATTAACATGCTGGACAAAAATTTTGCAATCAAAGATTTAGGAGAGCAAAGTTTTTTCCTTGGAATACAAATTATCAAAATAAATAACAACGAATTGTTATTATCTCAACAAAGCTACATTTTAGAAATATTACGCAGGGCAAATATGCATCAAGCTAAGCAGCTACCAACGCCCATGATAAGCAACTTACGATTATCGAAACACAAGGGAGAAAACATTGATAATGCCAAACAATACAGAAGCATAATAGGAGCATTACAGTATGCAACGATTACTCGACCAGATATATGTTACAGTGTTAACAAACTAAGCCAGTATATGCAAAATCCTCTATCAGAACACTGGGTTGCTATTAAAAGAACTTTGCGATACTTGCAAGGAACTGAACAACATGGGATTAGCATCAAATCAGAGAAAAACTTTTACTTATAGGGTTTTAGTGACGCGGACTGGGCCAATGACGTCGGTGACCACAGATCTGTGTCTGGATATTGCATATATCTCGGATCAAACATAATCTCGTGGTGCACGAAGAAACAACAAACAACATCCAGATCTAGCACGGAGGCAGAGTATAGAGCTTTAGCTAGTACAACAGCGGAAATCGTATGGATTGAATCTCACCTTGATGAGCTAGGGTTTACTCCAAGTCGTAAAGCCATCTTCTGGTGTGACAACAAAAGCACCGTATCACTCTCCCTCAACCCCATTCAACACTCACGAACAAAACACCTCGAAATTGACCTTCACTTTGTTCGAGAAAAAACATAAGCAGGAAATCTAGCGATTTGTCACATTCCAGCATATTATCAGCGCGCTGACATATTCACAAAGGCTCTTTCTACTAAGATTTTTTACGACTGAAGGAAGAATTAAGAGTAATTGACGGCAGTGAGAATGGAAATGGGGAGACAGTAATTAAAGGCGGCGAGAATCGAAATGGGTAATCGACGGCAGCGAGAATGGAAATGGGGAGACAGTATTCAAAGGCGGCGCGAATAGAAATGGGGAGACAGAAAACCTAGATCCAATTGAAGGAGGGTATTGACAGATAAATGAACAACTATGCGCCTTATTCGCATCAGAACATTGGATCACGCTTCATAAATATACAGGCCTTGGGCCGATAGTTCCTTTTAGTATTCATTATTTTTAGTATGTTTGAACTAACCGTTATAACATCAAGCTATATATACATCCTTTGCGCTGCTATTATTTTCTGTACAAGAATTATTACAAATCATTTATGATAATAAAACTCCATTTCTATCAGAGCTTTTCTTCATATTTTCTGATTTTTCAACTAAACAACTCGCTTTTGTCTTTTATATGCCCACTTTCAACTAAACAGTTCTCGTCGTTAGGTGTTTAGTAGTCTTTTGTGATTTATTCTCAAACTTTAATGTTAACCAGATACTTCCATCATCTACTATAAAGACCCACCTTTTCGAATGTTTTATGAAACCAACCCAAATCGTTCGAAACAATAGATTATTTCAACTATGGAGTTCAATAAAATCAAATCACAGAACACAAACAGATCCTGTGCAGTTAAAGCGCTTAGCGGTACCATAGCGATAGAAGTGCAAAAAAGTGAAGTGGGGATAAAGTGGGGCTATAACGGAAGCGCAAAAAGGCTTATTAAATGTTGAAACCATATATGTGTAGACAAAACCAATATAAAATAATCTTATGTAACAAAATCAAAGAATACCATGATTATGTACACTAGATTTGATGAATATAATATGTTTCTACAATATATCACTACAAAAAAACAATCAATTAAAGACTGTAAATCAAAGACGGAAAATTTTCAGTTTCTAATTAAGAACTGCTTAATGACCGATAAACCCGGTCATTTAACTTTTGATTTTACAGACCGAATGGAAGTCTTTGCTCAGTTTGTACGTTTTAAAACAATGTAAATACTGAATTTCGATCATTAATGGGTGTTTAGATTACTAAGTATCCGATGATTAGAATTCTCTCATTCTTTTTAATCGTATGGCTGAAATTGACGATCCGGGTTATTAGTTTGAGGTACCATTTAAATTAGTGCTTGCGGCTAAATGAAAATTGTCCACTTCTTTAATTTAAGGATCTTGAAGGCTCCACTTTCCCAGTACGCAATTGAACTATCTTTCTTCTCCACTTATAGAAATAAATGCAAATCTCTATCTTCTTCTAGGACGTAGCTGCATGCATGAGCCCCTGGGCTATAACCCGGGTAAGATTTGTAAACATGAACCTAATATAGTAATCTTGCCCAGTTATACTTTTAGTATTCATTCTCCTCAATAAAACTAGTTTTTATCATTTATTTTTGTATTAGTTCTATTATCTGCCTAAATTAGATCAAATGTAATAAAAAAATATCTTAATTAGTTTCTTACTAATTTTTATATTCTTAAAATATCAAATGCTACATGATTAATGCAGATGAATTCAGTACTTGAAGGGGAAACAAAGTGGAATTTTTCCAACTATTAAGATGCTAACGAAAAAAGAGAGTGCCAAGATCCGATTTAACTTAAGTCGGCCATATTCAAGTATAAAAATACAACAATACTTGGGGCAAACAAAATTTTGCGTAACTATTGGAAAAGGATAATTAGAAGAATTAGGAAGTAGAAGCAACTCTAGGTTCAACTTCTGGTGCAATATTTGCAAGAAGAACACCCCAGCTTCGCAACAAAATCATCAAGTTGAGGGATATATTCCTGATCAAATAAAGATGCGTTTTATAAAAGGTTTAATTATTAAAGAACGGAAACTGCATCAATAATCAACAAATGCAGTAACAATATCATTTTTCCAGTTTTACATTCAATGTCATGTTTCATAAGTACAATCTTAGCCCGGGATGATCTAAATTTCTGGCTCCTTCCTTAATCTTCTTACTACTCACAGATTCATAGATCTCTACTCACAAATTTTGTTCACTTATCTATAAAAAGTTGTTCTTTGTCAGGTATTTGAAATAGAGATCTTTGGTGCTTTGATGGCAAAATAATGGTGAGACGTTGTGTAGAAGAACAGTCTACAGAGTTCTGGTATATTTTAAGAACAAATTTCTTTGGTTCTACTATTCTAAAGTTGGATATTAGCAGTTGTTGGCTAATGATTGGAAACAAAGACATTTTCTTCAAGCAGAGGAATGGGATGTTGAAGACTGAAGCGGAACAGAAGATCGAAGCACTCCCCTGTTCTCTTTCTCTCTAGTCTTTTTGCTTCAAATAGCAAAGCCTCATGCACTGTGAGCGATCCTTGTGCGGAGCGATCCATGCTTGGTGCGCCTGAGCGCTCTATGTGCTCAGTAATGCATGCTGGAGACATCTCTAGAGTGTTCATGATTATATATTCAAAGTACAACCCAGTAAGTGGACGGTTTCATATACTCTAGCTACATAACCATGGGCGTGGTGCCGGTAGGGATGGGTCTCAGCGAGCTTGTTGGGATGGTACTGGAATGCTTTGGGCCAAAGGAATTCCTTACTGCAGTCATGCTGTTTGGTGGGTGTGAATGAGTGGGGACTTGGGTGGAAGTGAAGTAGTAGGCGTGTGTGGATGATGCGACGCAGGAGCTGCCGAGTGGCGTTGTGTTTATGTATCAGAAGTTTTATGATGATGTGGCAAAGTCAGGTTAACAACTAGGACAGGGAGGAGCAGCAGTTGAAGGGAAGGACGTGAAAGATGGCTGGATTAGAAACCAGACGCTTATGGATTAAGTGATTTGGAAGTTTGGTTTGCCATATTTATATTCATGACTTATAGCATAAAATTTTGGTGTTTAATGTTGTAATGAATCATGTACTTATATATGATGGGTTATGGAGTTAAATATGAATAAGTCTATGCATTGCAACAGTTTATTATTGAGTTAAATTCGATGTGTTGTAGTTTCACCTGCCACCATCTGTATGAATCAATGTTCGATTGTGCTTGAAAAAAAAAGCTTTAAATTATTAGATTGTGGGACTGAATCTACTCTTCACTGTGCATTGAATGAGATGGCTTAAAGTGGCTTCAGTTTTTGTTGATCATAAAAAAAGCAAAAAAGAAGAAGAAGAAGAAATGCGCATTTAATAATTAATGTATTTTTAACTTTAAGACTAAGTAGTAACTATCTCTCGGTCTTTAGAATTCTTTCTTTAAACAATTTGGAAACTGAAACGTCAATCTTTAAGTGTTAAGACCGAATGCGCAGTCTCAAACATCTTTAAGACTTGAGAAATAGTAACTGAAAGAATTGGTTTTTAATCGGTCTTTTAAAGCAACGTAGAGAATGAATTGTGTACATAAAGGTTGATATTTTCAGTCTTTAGTTTAAAAAATTTTAGTAGTGTATTAAGCAATTATGCATTAAAATTAGCTCTTTACACTAACTTTACTGATAATTATATAAAGAGAACTAGTCAAATCAATCCCTACGTATTAATATTGCTAAAGCGGATGCTAAATAGCCTTGATTTTGTAGATGCAATGGAAGATAGGGGGCTGCAAGAGGATCTATTATTTATTAGTGCTAAATTAAAATAACGTAGCGGTTGAAGAGCACAACGAGCTATAGCGGGGATTTTGCGGGGCTTTATCGGGGCTTTAACTGCATAGAACTGATCACAAATATAATATAGCAGAATAACTCGCAGCAAAATAAATAACTTAATAGTTCATGACACTACTAATCAAAAAATCTCAAATTAAAATATATAATATCATAGTTATAAATTGATACATCAGAAAATCTTAGATACATAAATGCCTAGTACATAAGGAATGATAGAAATAAAACAACTAAACCATTAAGATAGTAATTAGTAGTTAGATAATAAGCTAAATCTCCAATAGATCTCCAACTCCTAAATGATGAATTGCCAAAGCTGAACTACTCGGTATGACCCGAGCATAAAGTAAAAAACAAAACAATCGAGTTAGGATTAACATTCTCAATAGTAAATCAACTCAAATAAAATGCATCAGTAACATACATAATATTTAGGATCCATTTTTAAGGATCTATTAGACTAGATATCGTATAATACAATACGTTATTATAATAATGTCTATTCGGTAAAGTTTTAAATAGTGTAAGCGGGATTACATTTATACCCTTTTACCATTTATAATACCGTAGTTTATAAGATACCGTAAGTCCACTGTAAACTAGTGGCCACCGGAGAGCACTCCATAGGTATGGTAAAAATCAAAATCATAGGGGGCTCGATTAGGATAATATGACAAGGCACACGAAGCAGTACCCAAGGTAGGATTCTATTAATTGCACGCCAAGACTGGTTGTAACGCATAGCCGAAACTACCTCCCACCTCGAACAACACTCCCATAATCAAAGGACCCAAATCAAATCATAAAGTAATAGATGGTATTGAAGAAGTGTGTCCACTAAGAGGTGATACCTTTATTAATCATGGTATAGCTCCTGATTTGGTCATTTTAATTATGATCTGAAGGTAAAAGCTATCCATCATCATTCTCTTACTTCATTCCAGTAGTGTTCGCCCAAACCACTCTACTTTATTCTGGATTCTCCATCATGTGCACAGTCGTCAAAATTGATTCTTGGTATTGGCAGAAAGTACGACAATATCCGGCCCCGGTCTCTTTGGCAACCAAATGCTTATTTCACAACATGGTCATTTATATGTAGAAATCATATTTAATATATCATAATCCAAATAATAATAATATTGATTAATATTCAAATAATTATGTTCAAATATTTTACAAAAACAAATAATAACGATATCATAAATCATATTCATTATTTGATTAAGTTCAAAATTTCAGATTTCATATTTACAAAATTGTTTACTTACAAAATTACACCTTGATTTCACATTTCTATGTCTCAAATGTCATTATTTCAAAAATCTTTGTATTTGCATTTCAAATTCATTAGCTTAGGCTAGGAACAAATTTTGTTTAAAATAATCAGTATAATTGTTGATGCGGAAAATCACACCTAAAGATTCTCGAGTTAACAAGGATAAAGTTTCGCGCACGAAAATAAAGTGCGGAAAGCAAAAACACAAGATTTATAGTGGTTCAATCTATATTCAACCTATGTCCACTTTGAAGCTTTTGCCGATTTTATTCACTACTGAATTCTTACGGTGAGGGACATCATCATTACAATGGTTTACAATGATTCACTACGTATTCGGGAGTCACCGTTTGCAAGTTCAAAGCCTTGAGAAAAAAGCTACTTCTTTTTCCCTAAAGCTCGAATGGTATTTAATGGTGTCTAAGGTCCTTTCAAGATGACAAATATAGTAAATGCCAACCCCCTTCAAGTATGAGGCAGGGGGTATTTATAGGTAGTGGATTAGGTGGAAGTAGGTGAAAAATGGGGACCATATGCCGAATTTCACATCCTGAAGCAGCATCAATTGGTGATTTCGCATCCCTTAGGGGATACGAAATGTCATATCCGGGGATATGATTTTCATATCCCGGATGGTATAAGCTTTGTATCCTGTAGGATACGAAATCTTGTATCCGGAGGGATATGAGTTTCGTATCCAGTGGGATACGAAATCTCGTATCCTGAAGGATACAAGATGCGATTCCTAGGGATACGAAATCTTGTATCCCAACGTATACGAAGTGGGTATCCCAAGGTATACGTAGTGCGTATCCTAAGGGATACGACATGTTAGGATTATGAACTGATTAGGGATGCGAAATCTTGTGTTGGTGGTCTTTTTTAGGGGTTGCGAGTTCTACACTCGTGCGACTTCGTTCGGGACTGAATTCTGAGCATCTTGGCAACACTTTGGGCTTTTGTACCACGCGATGGGCTGAATCGAGTGGACATGTAGTGCTTTTGGTAACCGGACCAAAAGACCGGTTAACACTTGCACCGTAAAGTACGTCTTGTCTTGACATGATGTGCTTTGAGTTAAGTTGAGCATCTCTTGAAGTTGGAATGATCTCCAAGCTCTGTTGAGTGCTTTGTCGCGGCCATTTCGTTGATCTTGTTGAGAATTCTGATTCCCTGGTAGCTTTAGTGAACATATAATTCCTGTCGACTCAAGAAATTAATTCGTCTACTCACACTTATATCGGAACGTAAACGGGTCGTTGTCAACACAGTGTCGCGTATCCACGCACACGTTTTCATGTGGTTTTGCGCGATGCGATCGTAATTTGAAATGAAACATAATCGGTAAATATGTTTTCATCTTACAATTGTGTGAGTTGGTTTCGGAAAACGATATTGAATCGCGAACTCAATCGCTTGGCATACGCTTCTGAGTCGTTTAAACTTGTGAGAACATGATTGGTAAACGAATCGAATTGGGCTTGATAATTGGGATTTCGAAAGCACGTGCCAACTATCGTCGTCGGAGCCGTGAGTTAGGAATTTTCCGGAGGTCGAAATTCCTTTCTCTTTTTTTAGAGATACGAAATTTTGTATCCTAGAAGGATACAAATTTTTGGTATCCAGTATGGGATGCGAAATTTGTATCTTTGAGGGGTGCGAATTTGTATCCTAGTGGTATACGGAACCGCATCCTATGGGGATGCAAATTTGCACACAAGGGATGCGAAATTCGTATCATGTGGGGATGCGAATTTCATATCCTGCTCACCATCCCTCCCTTTCGTATATATACCTGGATACAAATCTCCTTCCCCTTTACCTGGCATAAAATCGCATCCCTAGGATTTGGAATTCTTTCCCTCGAAATCGATATACCCCCAATTCTCGAAAAGCATGCGTCTTGCATGAATCAAACTCATATGGGTTCAAATCTAACCAGGAAATTCGATTTTTTATTTGAATTCAATTCGATCGATTTCATACGTCCAAGGTATGAGACCAAGGCTCAAAGTCTGGCCATGGTGTCTCGTAGGGAAGGCGAGGCTCCTCTTGGGATTTCGAGGAATAGTGGGGTCAAAGTCTCTGGGAAATGAAATTGGTTTTTGTATCCCTAGGACTTAGTATCCCGGAGGTGATTTGGAGAGGGAGAATAAAACGCGAAGGAGAGGAGGCGAAGGGAAAAGTGGAAGAATGAGGGTTTTGAAACTAACACCTCACATCCTAGAGTTGTGGTAAGGATACGAAATTTCAGTTTCGTATCCCTGGTCAAGGACGGATTACGAGTTATAGCTTTTGTATCCCCAAAAGGGGATTCGAAATTGGAATTTTGCATCCTCCCCGGGGAGTCGAAATCAAGATTTTGTATCCCGTACATAGGGTATGGGATACGAAACTCAGTTTCATATCTCGAGGGGAGGATGCGAAATTGAGGAGTCATCCCTGGAGAGAGCTCGGCACGAGCTAGGAATGAAAGGCTGTGATGAAAATTTTCGTAAGGGGAAGGGGATGTGAAGCCGCTCGGCCTGGGGATGCGAATTTGTATCCCTAGGACTTAATCGATTTTGTAAAACTCTAAGGGAGCTGGATGTGAATTCTTCGTACCCGGTCGCTCCACCCCATCATGCCTTCAGAAAATTTGACTTCTAAGGGATTTGTTGTCGAATTAGCATTTTCCTCACGACGTCGCGTGATTGGATAAGACTTGAGTTTGAGCGCATTGATCAATGACCCCTTCACGCTCGAACTAGAATGTATAATTCAGACTTGTATATAGGATTAGAGCATAAACTCGAACTATGGACATGTGACTAAATTACCAACCCATAGACTTGGTTCCTGACCGTAATCACAATGTAATCGCGACTCAACGTGAATCCGACGATATCGGTTAACGACGACGATGGTTTTAATTCTAGGGACTAGTGATCATCACCGTGTCCCAAGTTCTTTTCATTATAATCGTACCAGTACTCCACGACACTGCATGTTCCACATTAGCTTACACCAATACAGAGGGCACGAGTTTTTCAGCGCGATAACTAATGCGCCTATCTTAAAAGTATAGTTTGCAATGGCACCGAGATCTTCTTGTAGACTTAAAGGCATGGAAGCTAATACTTCAGAACTCTCACCATCGCGGATTGGGTTATCCAACAATTTCGGTTTGGGGGGCAGCGAGCTTGAGACCTCAGAGGTGTCCACCCCCATCTATCATATGAGCCCATCTGTTGCAACCGACCAACGTGTACATTCAAAAGGACCGCAATAGTCGGTCGGGCACACGGTTGAGCCAACGATACCAAAAGGGACTGGAGCTGTAAAAAGAAACCCAGAGATAGAAGAGGATGTAGATATTATGCGAGAAGACAACCCCGAGGCACCAGATATGATGGAGGACGCCGCTATAGTTGATTATTCGTCGGATTTGATGCCTTCGCGGATGGATGAAGCTATGTTGAGGCGCGTTTGTAAGAAGCAAGGCGTACCCTGGGACGATGTTCGTATCCCTGAAGAGGAGGATAGGACACACGCACCTCGTAAAGGGTACACTACCTAGAACATGCATATGTTGAAAACAGTGCTAGAGTAGGATCGATTAATATGGAACTACGTGTATATACATAAGTGTGAATAATGTGATATTCTATACTTTGCTATACTTATGCAAGAATTTTTTTTAATAATCTAAATATTAAGATATCACAGATAAGCAATATGCAGTAAAATAAAAATAAATAACACCAGGAATTTTTGTACTGGTTCGGAACACCGTCCGACGTCCAGTACTCTCATACTCCTTATGGAATTTCACTAAGGAATACCCTCACTTCACCTAGAGGAATAGATTTACAAACACCCGAGCAGCATAACGTGGACCTGAGCAGCAGAACATGATTTCGCCTCAGCAGCCGAAGATGACTTTTTGCAAGAGCAACGGAACATGACTTCACAAATACAATAATAGCTTTGACTATATATGTGTTCTAAATAACAAGAATGAGTCAGGGTTTGAGTACACCCTTCCTATAATCTTATCCTCAAATATATGATGTGTTTGTGAAGATTTGAAGAAAGTATATTTCTTTTGAATCAAGAAGTATGAAAATAGAATCAACAATTCAAAGCAATGAGAATTATTTTGAGATCTTTTGAATGCAAAGAGTAGATAGAAAATTAGATCAGAAATAAAGACAAGAATCAGTGATTTGGAAAGTGATGTTTGTAGTGTATGAATAGTATACGAATTGTAGTAATTATTCGTGAAGAGTTTCAATCAAAAGAAGCAACTATTTCTCTTGAAATTAGATTGAACCTCTTCATAAAAAGAAGTGTCTCTTCGTTGGAAATGGCAGTTGGAAACAATCAGTCGACTGGTGGAAACTGATCAGTCAACTGATGGAATTTGAATATATACATCCATACATACATACATATATATATATATATATATTGATGCACAAGTGCACAGGGTTGTGAACTTTGTTACACACCAGTAGACTGGTGGAATATCAACCAGTCGACTGGTCTATGCACAAATGCACAGTCCTATCACTTGTGTGCCACTATATAATATATATTGTTTGTGTTATTGTGTCGCTTGTTTTGTGATATTTGAGGATAGATTTTAACAATATATAACACAACTAATTTACAAATAAATAAATAATCATACTATATCACTTTTCCTTTGATCTTCTCTTCTTCCTTGTCATGAATCAAAAATTTGTGAATTAACATTCTCCCCCTTTTTTATTGATGATAATCTCTTGCAATCTCTTATAGATATTTTCAAAATGTTATGTTTATTTGTTCCCCAAAATACGTGATATGAATTTTCTCCCCCTGAGTACGTGGCTATAACTTTTCCTACAACAACTTGTTAGTATATAATCCTTTCTCCCCCTTTGTCATTGATAAAAAAAAAAGAAATAGCACGAAGTCAGGAACACAACTATATAAATCGTTCTCATGGAGATTCTCCTCAAAAAAACCATCTTATTCTTCATCTCCGAAACGACGATCTCCTTTAGAAGGACTTATTCAAACAAGGTATAGCAAAGGCAGGCGCAGCACAAATAATAAACCCTATTCTAAGATCTCGAAGCAACTGGCCGGTGCAAGTCCAATTACTACGAAAAAATTTCTTAGTCCTAAAGTGGTGAGACCTTTTTGCACATTTCAATCCAACCAAATGATCTTTCGCTAAGGATGAGACTTAAATGGTATGAGTAAAATCGGATAGCGCAATTAGGTATTATGGACTAAGAAATGGTCGGAGAGAAGAAATTAGATCTTGGAGTACTAGTGAGGCAAGATCTAATGCGCAAACTAGTGCCAAAAAAAAAGTGGAGGCGAGGCGGTAACAAAAAAAGAGAAGAAAGATAGAGATATGGTTCGGCTAGATGAGGAAGAAAGGACAAAAAAAGAAAGTTAAGAGGCTAATTTGGACACAACTTTTATGGTTGAGTCCTAGGTCCAAGTTGTATCAAAACTCATCGCGTAATTGACCATTCTTAAACGGTCAACTATTAAATGGCTTTGGACAAAGATTAAACCTTGACCTTATTAGGACGGACTAAAATATTAATCGTACCATGTCATCTTTTAAGATTTAACGCGATCCAAAAAACAATTTTCCTCATCATGGTGGTATCCACGACCACAGTCAAACTTCGAACCATCTCCAAAGGTTTATAGTTTCAAAAATGATGCTGCGACCACAAAACGAACGAACGACTTTCAAAATAATTCAGCTAGAAATCCGTAATTAAATTAAAACAGATTTTCCCCTTACTAGCTGACAACAAACGATTCACGAATTCAACTACCCCAAAAATCAAGATGAAGGATTTTTCCTTAGCCTTTTCGAAAAAAAATTAAAACCTTTGTAAAAATGGAATTTATTATAAACTAACGGTTTTGTATTTATAAGTCCAATTTACTATTACTTATATTCCAGTTTATATTACAAACTGAAAAACCTTTTCATGTCCAAAAATGTTGGACCTTCAAAATCTTAGTGACTAATTGTGATAATTTCAAAAAATTATCCAATATATATAGGAAGAGGGATACTAAAAATAATAAGGAATGGATATTTATTATTCTTAAGTTTAGTGGTATATTCCTTGTCATTTCCAATTCCATCTCTCCTACCAATCAGATTATATTTAATAAAATTACACAAAACCCCGATAATTTTGAAATACGAATAGATTAAAATTCTAAAAACCACATCTTTACCAAACTATTTTCCGAAATCATATTTCAAAGCTGTTGAAATCCAAATTTAGTTTCTCCAAATAGTTTTAAAAATAAAATTTCCTCGAATACAAGGCCAAGAACTCAATTGATTATTTCAATAAAGGTAGATTCGGAAATCCAATGAAGTAACGAATGGATATACCTCGTAATATATTTTAGAAATAGACATGACATATTAACATGGACTTTTCCCATTTTGGATTGAGCAATGGTCTTAACCGGAACTACCAACGAAAAAAAAACAGAAATCGCGACTATCTCGGTTGTAGCTAGAATTTTGTCCAGTCTCTAAACTCGAATCAACGGAATCCACCATATGTCGTCTTCATGCTCTTCACGACGAGATCTCCAATGCAATGTGCGGTAAGACAGGATTGGCTAGAAACCCGAACTCAACATATTCCAACTCTTTGTCGCTTAAAGCCCATTTTATAAAATTAGGCCCACAACTAACTCATCATTGGAATAAATTAAAGTGAGTAAGAAAGACGAAAAAAAAAGAAAAGAAAATTAAATTACATTCTCTCACGAGTCCTAATTCAACAAATTCCTCTGATCATTTAACTTAAGCTCTAATACCAAATGTAACACCCCACACTTTTCTTCGCCCAAATTTCGACAAAAATGGAAATTCAAACACATCCTAACATGGAGCGTGTAAATCTGGTACCTGGAATAAATGAGCATGAGCATAATCATAGTACGATAAAATAACTCACAGCGGAAACAAAATAGGATAAACTAGTATTTACTCAAGTGACTACCTTTTTCAAAGTAAGTCACTTTGCCAATACCGAGCACGAGAGAGAACGAGAACTGAGAGCCAAATTTAAACACCTGTAAGAACCCGACCTCCTATAGAATACCTGGGAGGTTGTAATCAGGAGGTGGGTCAGAACAACAAGTTCTGGGGACTAAGAAATTTACAACACAGACTATAATACACAGATGTATGCTGTTTGGTTCAACCCAAGATGTATGCTTATCAAGGTTAGTGATTCTAGCCTAACCTTAAAGATGTTTCACGCACGACTTTACCACCCTTCCCAAGGTAGTATTCCCAAAGTATACTACCGAGATAGGACGTTTACGCAGCACACAAGATTCACACAAATACCAAGTGTCTAACCAACGAGGTGGATATCCAAGTCAATCGCTCATTAGTGTTTTAGGGTTAAGACCCAACGAGGTAGGCATTCTCGGTCACGTATGGCCCTATTAAAGGTGGATTCTTGTGATCTCTTGTAACTCTGAGGCAGACCTTAGCCTCTTAAAACCCCATCCTAATATGTTAACGTTCTTAAAGTCTATACTCTTAATTGTAATATGAGAGGTAGTATTGCGAATGTTACTACTTAACTGATATTACAGTAGAACACCTATATCGCTTAAGACTTCACTTAGACAGTTGGTGAGCATGCAATGGCCACATATCTTTCATATACCAAGTCTGTTCCTAGTTGAGCCCTTACAAGCTTCTAGAGGAAGTGGACATCCCCCGTGAACTACCCTACTCCGTTACCGCTTATGCATAACCACTTTTAGTGAAGGAGGACCCAAAGACTTACTTTGAATCTAATAAGGGTGAGTCCCATGACTTTGGTTCCTCTCCAAGGAATAAACCTTCGGAAGGATCCTAGTCCTAACCACTTAAGACCCGAATTAGATAAGAAGAGAGTCAGCCATTAGGACCTCCTCAAGGTGTAGTAAACCTGCCTATTTTCACACACAATAGACTTATATGTACATATATATATATATATATGCACACATATATACACACACACATAGACACACACTTCAATATCGTCACGGGTTCATATGGTTAATAATATTTTACATTATTAACCTACTAAGTCCAACTCTATTTTAATTATAAGTTCTATATTTATTAATATAAATAAGGAAGGCTATTTCCTCTTTTACGTAGGATATTTATTTGATTGCTTCCCTAATTGGACTTAGTATTTGAACAACAACCAATACCCATTAGTCCCCCTTTTTTCATTTCTTTTGTTCATATATTAATTGCCATTTATAACCATAACGGTCATATTTTTTCTAAGGAAATCATGTATATTAAATTCTCTTTCTGTTACCATTGATTGTAATTAATGCCATTTATGAGCCTAACGACCATAGTTTCCCTAAGGCATTAATTCACAATGGACATCCTTATCTTATCAGTCCCGAATATATCTATTTGTTGTACCCTAATAGACAACTATTATTCTTATTTGTTTATTTGTTACCTGTTATATATATATATATATGTGTGTGTGTGTGTGTATGTACCAGACCTCTCACATTAAGTTGACTACTTGTGGATGCTAGATTTGCCGTTCAGTTCCGGGAAGACTTCTTCCACAAGTTGAACTTAACCTCGTGCCTTAGTACATTTACATTTACACATTAGACCCCTCACATTAAGCTGACTACCTATGGTTTCTAGATTTGTTGGTTGGTTCCGGGCAGGCTTATACCACAAGTTGAGCTTAACCCCATGTCTAAATGCAGTTATAATTAAAATTTCCTAATTGGGGTGTATAACATTTATTCTAATTAATTTAGAAATTGTAACCATTATCCTATTAGATTCATTTTCCCCAAATCAGCGTTAGTTACAATTGTTATTTATTTATTTATGGCCTTATTTATAACAATCAGTTACACTAATTGCTATAATGGTCAACATAAATATATTCATTAAATATGGAACATAATTTACATGTATGATTCCATAAATGAATACCATTCGAACATTCAAACATTTCAAGTATCCAATGTAATGTATATTTAATTATTTACGTAGGTACGGATGGATAATGTATATATTATTTATATTTTTGCGCAGTTAACGTAGTAGTCTTTTATTATTATTATTATTATTATTATTATTATTATTATTATTAAATGATTTGGTTTGATTGACAACTAAACATTCCTTTTTACATTCAATATTGTCAAAAGGTTTCAAATCTTACAAAAAGACTGTTAGTCGTAATCATTGTAAATGATGCCTAATTAGTGCAATTGACATATTTCCAAATCACAAGAAATATATGTAAATGTATATAATTTGGAATAGTTGATGTAAATTACACACAAATATGTATATTTACTTTTATATGTACATTTGCACCACTTTTCCCTTTTTTGATCTTTTTTATCATATCTCTTGTGATTTCAAAATGATGCCATTTTATTTAAAAAGAGGCTAACGACATATTTACAACAATTAAGCCAAAACCCAACAATATTGAATACAAATAGGCATATTTCTTCCAACATTACAATCACATAACTTACCAATCAATTTTTTTTACCCACATTCACATAATTTATTTTTCAACACTGAAGTAGAGATCTGGAATGTAACTACATCTAGCTAATGTTTACATGGGACTGATTTCCAGATCTACCGTGATTTACAACAATTACAATACATATTACAACATAACTATAGGAATATGTGTATACAAATTTAAGAATCCTACAATTAACATTATGCCTAACCACAATTCAAAATTCACAAGTTTTAACAATGTTTATGATCAAATCTGATAGATGTTAATTCATTTACAACAATAATATTAGCAGATCTGATGAGAATAGGCATAAAAATTTAGATCAAATTCAAAGGAAATAAATAACTTATTATAACTGTATACATATATTTCCCACTCACCTTAAAGCATCCAACGTTTGAATCTTTTAGGCCTAAAATTCCCAAATTCTTATAAATCTACAATTTAACTGAAAATGGGATGATTTCAGATCTGTAGACTTGTAAGAAAATAGGAAAAGAGGTGAGAACCTGATTTGGAGCGTCAATTTACATTCTTTTCCATTAGTTCTAATAATCCCCCCAATTTCATATGAATTGGATTTGATTTGTTGTGTATGGATATATTTTAGATTAAGAAACTAGGTTTGAAGAAGGAGGAAAATGGAAGAGCTCCGCTGTCACTACAGATTTGTGTGTAAAAGAATGAGGCATTACCCCTTTATTTATAGGAGTGGAATTGTCCTAGGACCATTAGATCTATTTTAATTAACAATTGTCCGTTTATATTATAAAACATAATGAAACTACCCCTCAAAACCTAGCCGTTACTGGGTGTACAGGCTCGGAGCGGTCGACCGCTCTATACAGCGGTGTCGACCGCTCTTGAGCGGTTTTGCCTAGTGAGGGCTAGTTTAAAGAGGGAAACATATATATTAGTTATTCTGTTTATTTATTTCCGTCCGTTTTTCATATTTCGTCCATAATTTTTTCATATGGACTCCGTTCGCGAAACTCCAAACATGAAAGTTGACCAGAATTCTAAGACGAACGCATCAGTTAAAGTTTCGTGGTCAAATTTCATCATTTGCAAAAAATTACTATTTTTGAGATTGTAATTAAATAATTATTTATTGTGAAAATTCTAGGTTGTTACAGACATTGCTTTGCCACTGCCACCTTTCGTATCGGTACCAAGCTTTTTCCCTTTATGTTGGTACCAATAACTTATTGACTAAGTTGCCACCTTGATGCTTTCGTTCTTAATTGTCTTGGTAACTTATTGTCGGCTTCATGCTTCCGGATCATTCTTTTAAGCTGGTTGCAGTCTGATAGCCCTTCACCGACAATAGGCTTCGACGTTAAATTTGGCAGTATCATTCCCCCCCCCCCATTGTGAAGGGCTAATTTTGACATTTCAAGTCAAATTTTGGCTTTTACATCTGTACTCTGATTTCCTGCCTTTTGGTATTCTTGATTCGATCTACATCGTTGATCAGTGCTTATTTGTACGGCTGTAATTTAGAAAGCGCTTCTAGATATAAAGTCTCTTTTCTTCTTCCTCAATTCATAGCCATCACAAATTCAATCTTGTTTCTGTAAGTATTTTAATAAATTTAATCGAATAATTTGAGACAACATTTCCTCTTTTTATCTATGAACTTGATTAGGATCCTTAGGTTCTTAATCTTTATTGTAACTGATTGATTCATATGAAGTAGCTGTAATGACAATAATGGAAGACTTCGTGGATTTATCATTTAACCCCCTACCAAAATTTCCAGGGTTTAAAATGCAAGACTTTTTATATATAGGTTTCTTCTTCAATATGAGGATAAGGTAAGACATCCCTCAAGGTACCGATGGTCTTAACATTAATGCTCTTACTTCCCTTTTTGGTTTCGGTTTTAATATTACCGAACACAATGTCCAAAGTCATGTGCCATCAGAATAGGATACGAGTGATGCTAAAGGTCACACCTTCTTTTGTTAGAGAATTAGTAAAAAAAACTTTACTGTTGTGTATGCATGTTTAATGCTAACCCCACCGATACCCAAGCTTGACTCTTGCAAAACTAGGTTTTTATGCCGAGACCATTGATAAGATCAAACCACATACTAAACAATATTTTAGACATGTACGCATAATGCATATTCATATGTGCATTATTTTAACAGTTTCCAATTTCATGATTTGTGGAATGCTCCTGATTTTCTATGGGCGTATTGGATGGCTTACGCTAATGAATTCGTATAGTAATTTTAAACTAGAAAAATTAACATGCTAATATATTTTATGGAATAACATCACCTGGTAGTGTTACGTCTGAGAGTACAAAGCTTATTGTTCCCAGGCAATTCTCTGCAGATGGAAAGCTGACCCAGGACGAGGTGAGAGCCACTCTCGAGAGTTATGGTATGGTGGGAGTTGATGTTGTTCCTACTTCCGAAAAGGGTACTATTCAAAGTCCTCCAAAGGGATTTTTTGCTTATACTGTTGTTCACATCTGGCATGAAGGTCTCTTCCCATTCCCAAACTTTGTTATAAGTTTCTTACAATATTTGAAGATATCTCTGGTTCAATTAACTTCGAATACATATACCTTCCTTTTATGTCTTGGACTTCTAGCATTGGAGTTAGGTCAGTCTTCTCTTAGCCCTTGTCTCTTGCATTTGCTACAATCGTCTGTAGTCAAAGAGACTGATCTTCCTCTATTTCACGCCAACCTTTCTAAGATATTGATTATTGATAACCTCACCCAGCTCTCAGATTGGGATAAACAATTCTTCTATATCGGATGTCCTCCGGGTATCACAGGAATTTTTACTACTCAAGGTGAATTGTACTTCTCAGTGTTGGTTCCCTTCTTTCTTAAGCTTTTGTTTTAACTTTCCGTTTTATCCTAGTTTCTGTTCCCACAAGAAAGGACCGAAGCGGCGAGGAGGTTCAAGCTGTCAGTGATATGTATAAGCTTCTGAGAAGTTGGATAAATGTAACACCCCTAAGTCCCACATTGTGGAAGCCTGTGTGAAGTGGGTACTTATATAGTAAAGCCCATCTCTTACTAACGCCGAGGCCTTTTGAAGAACAAAACCCCACACCTATATGGTGGCTAAGTTGGGGACAATATCTTGCACGAACGGAGGTGCGGGCTGTTACAGTGGTATCAGAGCCAATACCCAGCTGGAGTTGTGGCTCCTGTGTGGACCACAATGCCTGGGTGAGGTGTTTGTAAGCCAACGGGGACGTTGGACTCTATAGGAAGGGAGAATGTAACACCCCTAAGTCCCACATTGTGGAAGCCTGTGTGAAGTGGGTACTTATATAGTAAAGCCCATCTCTTACTAACGCCGAGGCCTTTTGAGGAACAAAACCCCCACACCTATATTGTGGCTAAGTTGGGGACAATATCTTGTGCTAACGGAGGTGCAGGCTGTTACAGTAAACAATCCATCTTATTGACTTTGAGAAATATTTAGAAATACGGTTTTCTTCCTACGAGACAAAGGATCTAGGAAGGCCTCCTTTGCATTTTCCTGGATTTACGCATCTATTTCCGGGCTCTGGTGTATTCACCAACTTGTCCCCTCTATCTCTTGGGTCCCCATGTAAGGAATTCTTTTCAATGTGATTTTGAAATATTGTCTTATATTAAGTATGTCTAACCCCATGGCTGTTTCAAGTAGCTGACAAAGCTCTTGATTGGTAATCTACTTTGGAGGGATTATCCTAATCTAATGTTGTGGGTAAGAGAAATCTTACCACCATTACCGATGAACCAGCTACTAAAAGACGCAAAGATGAGGCTTCCACTCCCCTTGTGTGTTATTGGGTCTAATGAGTATTATATCCCTACTTCTGCTACTCTATCTGCCGGTGCGACCCCGAGCACCACACCCTTTCAGACTACGACTTCGGATAGTGATTTTCTTCATTACATCTCCGTACCTGACACTCTCGGATCCTTAAATTTGATTGAACATGAGTTAATGATGCATTTTCCACCGGGACAAGCCAGTCCCTCCAACCTCCTCCAACGACTTGAAGTTTTGATGAACTCTTAAGGCTTGCCCTTTCTTCTGATGACATAGCCAATTTTTCGCTTATGTCCTCATTTTCAGATTTAGCAAGCTTGCCACAATCGTTTATCGAACAATAATTACTAATATGGACTAGTTTTTGCTTTATATTTACTTCTATGTGAGCCTTGACCCTTATTTCCTTTTCCTAAATTTCTAAGAGATTGTTCTCTCTTCTAGAGACAGTTACTCCACTTTCTCTGGAGGTTATGTCGCTTAAAGGAGAGAAGGATGCCTTAACTCATTCAGTTTAATCCTTGATGGAAGCATACAAGAAAGAGTGTGCAGAACTGAAGATGTCTCTTTAAAACGTCAGATCTAAATTAGAGGATGAGCTAGGTTCCTTCTGAATGATCAGGTACTAGCACTTTAACTATTTAAGCAGGAGGTTGAAGATGAGAAGGCCAGGATGGTGGCTAGTCGTACTAAAAGACTAAGAGAAGGATGATCAAATTTCTCAAGTTCAAAATGCGCTATCCACTTCTAAGCGCATAATTTATGAGGCCAAAAATAGGATCTTTGAATTTAAAAAAGAGCACTTCCCAAAGATTGCACTGGAGTATTACGAGGACGCTCTTTTCTTAGCATTCTCTGATAACTTCAAAAAGTTTCATGAAATAGAATTTCCTTTTGTCCATCTTTCCATTCAAAGCAGGGTCATTGAAAGGATTGAGTTAGCCAAACAAAGGGTTAAATCCCCCAAAAGGACAATACCAAGCTCGAAGGTCTTTTATATGTTGAGGACCTTCCGGATGATCTCGATTCAGGTATGGAGGAAGACGAATCCACGAGTTCGGAATATGACTGAGATGACAATGGTGATCAAAGCCTCAAAGGTAAGGAGCTCCCCGAGGATTCAAACAAAGGGAGTGTCATCCCTTCTCCTTCTGCAGGGAATTTTCATATTTCTACAGAAAAAGCTTCAGATCCCTTGAATGGTCCTGTTGACCCGGATTTGGTTGAAATTTTTTCCAAAGACAGTGATTCCTTAAGCCAAGGGCCAAAAGAAGTGGTGTTTCCTGTGTTCCCTGAGGTCTCTGCTTCTCAGGTATAGTTCTTGTATTGTTCTTACCATGCCATTCCTGGGTTATAGGCTTCCTGTAACAGTTTATAGGTAATAAAAAACAACATTTCTTCAATATGATAAAAAGTTAGATAATAACCAGGAAGAGGGATTAACTTTGCCTTTCTTTCACTAAAATAAATTTTCTTACCACAAATCTTTTTGTTTCATTTTGTGCTATGACAAAACTCTATATTAATTAAGGACATACTCTCAAGAGATGCTCAACATTCGTATTCTAATTTAATGAATGGGTGTCCATCCCAGGCTATTTCTCAGGCAACGCCTGAATTTGACAGAGATCCTATAATATGTAACCTCCGCCGTATTTGTGTGAAATATGGACTTCCCATAGGTTGCCTAGGTAATGAACGGGAAGTCATCCAAAAAGAAACTTAAAACTCTAGTTTGTATAGGTGAAGCATTTCAGAATGGGGTGCTCCAGTGGTATTCGCTACTAAGGCGGATGGTTCGCTTCGTTTATGTGTTGATTATCGTGAGTTGAACAAGCTGACAAAGAAGAATAGATACCCGTGACCGAGGATTGATGATCTCTTTGACCAGCTTGTTGGTGCTTCTGTTTTCTCTCAGCTCGATCTAGCCACCGGATTCCATCAGCTTAGAGTGGCTGAGGATAGTATTGACAAGACTGCGTTTAGGACTCCAGATGGATTCTTTGAATGGCTAGTCATGCCGTTCGGTTTGACTAATGCACCCACATACTCTATTGATTTGATGAGTAGGGTGTTCAGGGAGTTCCTTAACAAGTTTGTGGTTGTCTTCGTGGGTGATATTCTTGTAACAACCCGTAAATTCTGAACCAATTTAAAATTTTTATTTTAGAAAATTTTAATGAATTTTGAGGTTATAATGTAATTTATTATTAATAATAATGGCTAGAATTTATTTTACTCGAAGTTAGAACGAATAAATTTAATTTTAAATATAAATGGAATTAGAAATAACGCAGTAGTTTGAAAAGTCAAACTTGAACTTTGACTGACTTTACAGGTTGCAAAATTTAACGGATTTTAGTGAAACCAAAAATATTAGAATCTATTTAAAAATATCTTTCTAACGAATCTGAAAAATTAAAATTTCATAACGGAAATCAAAAGTTATGGCCAATTCAATTTTTAGAAAGGTCGCTGTAGAATTTATATAATATATATGGCCTGAAAGGCTACTTTTCACATATTTAGGAATTTCGACTCGAAACCACTTCCATTGAGTCCAGAATGATGTTTCTACATTGAAAAACAGTAAACACTTATATATTTTGAGTTTTGGGACTTATTTGTTTAAAATATATTTTTAATATTAAATATATTGGCCTTGAAAATAGTCATTTTTCAAACGACCACCGTTTTCGACGAAACCACTTTTGTTGGAACCGGAATGTCAAATTATTGCTAGGTTTCAATTTTCAGAATTTTTCGAATTAATATGTGAGCGTGGCGAAATAAAAATGTGTTTTGACTATTTACTGTTAAATTTGAACGCCTTAAAAATAGCCATTTTTCAAACAGTCTCAGAATTCGACGAAAATAATTTTTTTGGATTCGTATCGTCATAAGAAAGCTAAAAATATTTTTTTTAGAATTTTCTGAGGTCGTATGTGACCCCGGCATATTTAAATGTACGGTAGGAATTAAATAATTAATTAAATATTGTATTTTCAATTAAAACCGAAAATAAAACGTGTAGACATCAGAAATGGACCTTGGGACATAGCCCATCGCGTTCAGAAGGCCTCAAAACGTTAAGATCGACAGTAAGCAGGCCCAAATCCGAGAAAGTCCAAAAATCCACTTTATTTCACGAAATTCGGGATTAAATATTAAAATAATATAAAAATCCGAAAAACCCTAACCCTAATTCTCTAATGGCCAGCCGCCGCCCAGAAATTGATGGCCAGACTTGTCCGATTTTCAAACCTCAATAACTTTTGATCCGTTCGACGAAAATTGACGTATGACCTACCAAATCGAAGAGAATTCAGAGACCTTTCAATCTATACGGCTATGATCGGATTTTGGTGCACGGATTTCGCGAATTTTGGCCGAGAAGGGGCTGCGGTTTTCAGTGATTTGCGGGTCTTTACAGTTGGTATCAGAGCTCTGGTTAGCTCAAATCTTTGGGGTACAACTCGTTAGAACTAAACAGAAGGCTCATCAGAGATAGGATTAGTAATGTCCTATAAAACAGAATACTCATTAGAGATAGGATCAGCAGTATCCTAGAATGAGAATACTCATTAGAGATGGGGTTAGCAATGCCCAAGAATGAGTCAGAGTGAAGAATAATTCATAATTAGCGTACTTGTTATTATATATAGTTCGATTTTAGAAAATATGATTTTGTATATATAAAAGTTATATTTTTGAAAATTTAATCAACTAATTGATTGATGATTGTGTTCTATGAATATGAATTCAACTATTAAATTATTAAACAATTAATTAATGAAAATTAATTAAATTAGTTAAATAAACAACTTTAGCTTCATTCCCTTTTCGAGGACGAAAAGATCTTAAGTGGGGGAGATTGTAACAACCCGTAAATTCTGAACCAATTTAAAATTTTTATTTTAGAAAATTTTAATGAATTTTGAGGTTATAATGTAATTTATTATTAATAATAATGGCTAGAATTTATTTTACTCGAAGTTAGAACGAATAAATTTAATTTTAAATATAAATGGAATTAGAAATAACGCAGTAGTTTGAAAAGTCAAACTTGAACTTTGACTGACTTTACAGGTTGCAAAATTTAACGGATTTTAGTGAAACCAAAAATATTAGAATCTATTTAAAAATATCTTTCTAACGAATCTGAAAAATTAAAATTTCATAACGGAAATCAAAAGTTATGGCCAATTCAATTTTTAGAAAGGTCGCTGTAGAATTTATATAATATATATGGCCTGAAAGGCTACTTTTCACATATTTAGGAATTTCGACTCGAAACCACTTCCATTGAGTCCGGAATGATGTTTCTACATTGAAAAACAGTAAACACTTATATATTTTGAGTTTTGGGACTTATTTGTTTAAAATATATTTTTAATATTAAATATATTGGCCTTGAAAATAGTCATTTTTCAAACGACCACCGTTTTCGACGAAACCACTTTTGTTGGAACCGGAATGTCAAATTATTGCTAGGTTTCAATTTTCAGAATTTTTCGAATTAATATGTGAGCGTGGCGAAATAAAAATGTGTTTTGACTATTTACTGTTAAATTTGAACGCCTTAAAAATAGCCATTTTTCAAACAGTCTCAGAATTCGACGAAAATAATTTTTTTGGATTCGTATCGTCATAAGAAAGCTAAAAATATTTTTTTTAGAATTTTCTGAGGTCGTATGTGACCCCGGCATATTTAAATGTACGGTAGGAATTAAATAATTAATTAAATATTGTATTTTCAATTAAAACCGAAAATAAAACGTGTAGACATCAGAAATGGACCTTGGGACATAGCCCATCGCGTTCAGAAGGCCTCAAAACGTTAAGATCGACAGTAAGCAGGCCCAAATCCGAGAAAGTCCAAAAATCCACTTTATTTCACGAAATTCGGGATTAAATATTAAAATAATATAAAAATCCGAAAAACCCTAACCCTAATTCTCTAATGGCCAGCCGCCGCCCAGAAATTGATGGCCAGACTTGTCCGATTTTCAAACCTCAATAACTTTTGATCCGTTCGACGAAAATTGACGTATGACCTACCAAATCGAAGAGAATTCAGAGACCTTTCAATCTATACGGCTATGATCGGATTTTGGTGCACGGATTTCGCGAATTTTGGCCGAGAAGGGGCTGCGGTTTTCAGTGATTTGCGGGTCCTAGGGGAGGCCGAGTTCGACATGGTTGGAGGTGTAGGCGGCTCTCGGCATGGCGGTCGCGGTGGTGGTGTTGGATCGGCGAACGGAGCGCCGTAGGGGGTGCGCACGGAAGCAAGACGACGGCTATATGGGTTCGGCGTGCGTGCGTCTGAGCAACGTGAAGAAGAAGGTTGCGCTTCTTTTTTTTTAATTATTTTATTATTTAATTATTTAATTCGTCCGATCTTTAAAAATTCATAACTCTCTCATACGAGGTCCGATTGACGAACCGTAAATTGCGTTGGAATCACAAAATTAAGAGCTTCGCGATGGCGCAGACCACACCTGATTCTGAGACAGTTGATTTTCAGCCAAAATTTGGGGTGAGAGTTCAAATCTTTATTATTTAATTAATTATTAATTTATTTTCCCACATGAAAATAATTGTATGATGATGATGATTTAGTTCTGAAATGTTTTGGGTGTATGAATTATCGATTGTTGCTCGTGGTGTGCTTATTGTTCATGTGATGCTTAAATCCGTCTTTAAATTGTATATGTTATTGAGTTTAAATTGCAGTTGGAAAATTAAATCTAAATTTAGATTTAAAACATATTTTATTCAGATCTAGACGTTCTAATTTATTTTATTATAATGTCCTTTTCATTTTTCTGAAATGAACAAAGAAATGGAACGACAAATAAAACTTTATTTGTATTTGTTGATGTTACAATGAAATTTGAACGACAAATAGAATATTATTTTTATTTGTTCGTTTACAATAGACTACGAACAACGAATAAAATATATTTCTTTTTGTTTGCCTTAAAGGTTAACTAACAAAGTTCTCATTTTTGGTTGCATAAAAAGAAAACAAAAACTCTTAATTTTGTTGCATTAAAAGTTAACAAACAAAAAATTCATATTTTTGTCACCGAATAAAAAATGAAACAAGAACTCATATTTTTGTCATTGAATAAAGATGAAACAAAAATCCATACTTTTGTCATTGGGAAAAAAAAAAGGAAAAAACAAAAAACAAAAAGAAAATGAAAGAAAAAAGGGAAATTTTCCTTTTATTTGAATTGATGTGAAATATCAATTCAATGTTGATAAAAAGATTGTGTTTTGTTTGCATTTCTCAAACAGAAATGTACGAAGGAATAAAAAGATTGTATTTTGTTTGCATCCCTCGATGCGAACAAAATGACAAAATATAGATTTACATTTAAAATAAAAAGAATTATATTTTTCTTGCATTTCTCAATGCAAACAAAATGTTTAAATAAAAAGAGAATTATATTTTGTTTGCATCCCTTGACGCGAACAAAGTATTGAAATAAAGATTTACATTAAAATTTATATTTTTATTTGTGTTTTCAAGACACAAATGAACTTGAAACTTACTTTTTATTTTTATTTTATTTATTTACATTTCATAATGTAAATATCACTTGAAACTAAAACTTACCTTTTTATTTATATCTTATAATGTAAATATGACCTGAAACTAGAACTTGTTTTATTATTTGCATATTATAATGCAAATGAGACTTGAATACAAAACTTACATTTTTGTTAACATTTCATGATGTGAATATAACTTGATGATAAAGCTATTTTTATTATTTGCATACTATAATGAAAATAAAACTTGAAAATAAAATTTACATTTTTATTTGCACTTTATAATACGAATATAACATTGAAAACAAAACTTACCTTTTCATTTGCATTTTATAATGCAAATACAACATAAGGATAGAACCTACCTTTTATATGCAATTTACAATGTAAAATAAAAAGTACATTTTTATATGTAATTAGAAAGGGGATTTGCGATAAAAAAATAAACTTACATTTTTATATGTAATTTATGATGGGATATATAATTGTAAAATAAAGTTTACATTTCTATATGTAGTAAAAAAAAAATTGAAAACTCGCATTGATATTAAAATAACACTTTTGTAAAGATATCGCATTAGAATAAAAAGATAATTTTTGTCGCTTTTTCTTTTTTAGAATTAAAAAAAAAAAACATATTTTGTCACCTTTTCTTTTTAACATAAGAAGGGTCATTTTGTCGCTTCTTCTTTTTAACATTAAAAGAACATTTTTTATGTCATGTTTCTTTTTAGCATTACAAAAGAAGCATCTTTGTTGTTTTTCCTTTTAGTAATAAAAAGAACATTTTGCTTTCATTTCTTATGATAATATTTTATCGTCATTTTGAATGCGGTAAAAATAGAATTGTTAATGTTGAATATCTTATCGTCATTTTGAATGCGGTAAAAATAGAATTGTTAATGTTGAATATTTTATCGTCATTTTGAATGCGGTAAAAATAGAATTGTTAATGTTGAATATTTTATCGTCATTTTGAATGCGGTAAAAATAGAATTGTTAATGTCGAATATTTTATCGTCATTTTGAATGCGGTAAAAATAGAATTGTTAATGTTGAATATTTTATCGTCATTTTGAATGCGGTGAAAATAGAATGGTTAATGTTGTCATTTTTATCGACATTTTTGGTGCGATAAAAATAGACAATGTTAATGAATCATTTTTATTGACATTTTTGGTGCGATAAAAATAGACAATGTTAGTGAATCATTTTTATTGACATTTTTGGTGCGATAAAAATAGACAATGTTAGTGATTCATTTTTATCGACATTTTTGGTGCGATAAAAATAGACAATGTTAGTGATTCATTTTTATCGACATTTTTGGTGCGATAAAAATAGACAATGTTAGTGGTTCATTTTTATCGGCATTTTTAATGCGATAAAAATAGCAATGTTAATGTTACATTTTTATCATCATTTTAGATGCGATAAAAAGAATATATTTTTGTGTTACATTTTATTGTCTTTCTAGAGACAATAAAAAGCATAAAATTAAAGAATTACAATTTTATGTAAAATTGCTTTCATTGAAAATAATAAATATAGAAGACGAGATTTTTGCTGTTAATAATAAACAATGAAAAAGGGAACATTTACATTTTGATGTAAATAAACAATAAAAAGAAAAATTACATTCAAAATGTAAGCTAGAATAAAAAGGACATTTTGTTAAAAAAATGTAAATTACAATAAAAAGTATAGAAATAAAGATCACATTTTTATTGACCGTTTATAGGCAATAAAAGGAAGATAATTAAAAGAGACATTTTTATCGTCGTGTTATATATTGTGTATTACACTGCCATTCACAAGTTACCCGACTTGTGTATGTGATTGGGACGATAATTTTCACACATCGCCCAAGTGCACAAATAATTTATTATTTGTTTGTTGGTTGAAACCCCACACGGGTGTTGGGATGAAAATTAACATACACTAATCCCAATATTTAGTTGTATGTTGATCGGTAGATCGACAGGCTGTGATGAGCGTTATTATTTAATTTTAACGCTTACACAGTTGGATTTTACACTTTGGATGAAATGGATGATTTGATGATTATATTGTTATTGACATATATATGATGTGTGTGAAATCCATATAATCCAAATTATATGGTAAATGGTTGAGTCGCATTTCGATTCAGATGTTCTTTTAAATAAGAATATTTTTACATTAGAAATTCTTTTTATTTAAATATATATATATATATTTTAATTAAATATATGTTAAACAAAGAATATTTGTAAAAGATAAAAATCTTTTATATAAAGAATATTTTTAATGATTATCTCTAAAATACGTTTTTCTTATAATAATAAATATTTAAAGAGAAATCTTTTATTTAAGATTATTAGAATTTGCAAATCTTATTTTATGATATGAAATAAATTGAGATGTGAAGTGGATTTATCGTGGACGGTGTTTTTAAATGACATTTCTCCTTTAATCCAATTTACATCGAAATTATTATTTGGAATTTATAAATCTATTCATAGATTTAACAAAAGCATTTTTCTAAAAGTCTAGTTTTCCAATTTAATACATATTCAATTGGAATTAAGTGGAAATTCGATTGGTAATAATCGAGATGGGCTTCTGTAATAGAAGACCGATATTATATATGGAATTTAAGAGGCTCTGCCGTTATTCCATGTATACTGTTAGTCCGATACAGAAATTTATATCGATTATGTATTGATTTGATTTCTGTGAAATTCCTTATTTTGGAAATTGATTTATGGGTTTATCGTGAACTGTGTTTTAAATGACACGAGTTCTTTAACCCGTTTAAAAGAAGATTTATTCTTTAAAATAAATAATCTTGTGAAAATGATTTTTTTTATATTAAATCAAATTTAGAATTTTTAATAAATCTTTTAAGGAAGATTTATGATTTAATTTATTAATTTATCTTTGATAAAATTAATGAGAATCTTTTAAAATATGAATATCTTATTAAACGAATATTCTGAGTTGGAATGTGGCGTAATGTGTGATTTTCCAATATTTGATTTTTAATCACCAATTACGCGAGTTATTCGGAAAGACCGGGTTTAACCCATTCTGAATAATCATCACGACGATCAAGAGTCGAAGATGAAGACGGCGATTGAAGACCGAAGGTTTTCACATCGTTGGGATGATGATGACTGGTATCTTGAATTGGGACTGGCCTCCCAAGGCAAGGTATTTAGTAATGATCGTCCAAACGCATTTGGAGATCGACGGACACGTTGTTTCGCTCAGACCCAGAGCGGACTTGTAAATGGATTGCGTGTCTGACATTGTATTCTTTTCTACTATATTTGTTGAACGCTACTAATTATATATTTCTGTTTGGTGTTTAACACCCTTCTCTAAGATGTATGAGCTTAGAGGTTATATATATATTGGTAGATGATCAATGATATAGTAGAGTCTGACAATGTGGCATGCTAAGATGCAATTGATCAAGGCTTTGTTGAAAGGCAGGCCTTGTGGTTGATGATCAAAGCACAGTCTATTTAGGCATAGCTTTGTGTATATCGTGACTTCGCGAGCCTCACAGCCCGGTAGAGTCTAAAACGGGAGAAGGGAACGCAGGGAGTGCACACGTTTCTTTCTAGCTAGAGTGGTGCCAGGGACCTACCAGCGCTGGCATTTATTCATTGTGGTTGTTGGATTTTTCGAGGCCTCGATTTATGCGGTCGCCACTGGCCGTATTATAGGTCCAAAAGGACCGGGGAGCGTGTGTTCAGGAATTGCCAATCCATTAAGCGTTAACGTATGGACCGGCCCTGCAGGATCCAAGGGTTGGACAGAGTACTAATCCTGGGGCATTGCTAGAGTGTCTCGAATCGGTAAGGATCTCCTCCCTAGCCTTGACTCAGATGGAAACCCAAATTTCCAATACGACATCACGCAGTTTTGATTGTATACCTATATATGGCGACATAGTGGGATGGGGCACTCATGCCGTCTAGGATTAATACATTTACTTTGGATGTATTTCAAATTGGTTGCACACTATTATTATATAATACCGTGTTTATCGTATCAAGCATCTTTTGATCATTATAAGGTAAAACCCTATCCTCCGGTTTGCGTTGCATTGTGTGATGGGACTTGGGTCTTATAATGGTTTCATTTTTCTAAAAAGCATTACGTTATTTGACGATTTACTTTATTTATGCACTGGCAATCAAATGGAGTAAACCCGTTCCGCATTAGCGGCGTGGTCCTGTGATTAGCCTACTATATAGATAAGCTAAGTATAGAATTCTCACACCAGTCCCACGACTGACCTGTAGTTTGTTTCACTTTGCAAACTCGGGTGCCCTCTTTCCACACGGGCAGTCGAGTAGCTTTTTGCAGATATAGTTAAGCAGGATCCTGGATTGAAGTCTGAAGCCGAGTCCAGAATATTGATGGCCTTCCGCTGAGATTAGTTCCGCTGCAATGTATTTAATTTAATTTAAATGTTTCTTCCGCTGTATTATTTATCGATGTACTCTGATATATTTCGTACTCTGATGTAACATTTATTATTGATGTTATAAAAGTCTGTGTTTTTGTTCTGATGTGTTGTATGCCCAAAGTTAAAGTATTCGTAGATTTTCACCTTTTGGGTCAGACCTGTGTGGTTTATGGTCGATTCAAAGGGTGGGAATTTGTTTAAAATATAATATATATGGCCTGAAAGGCTACTTTTCACATATTTAGGAATTTCGACTCGAAACCACTTCCATTGAGTCCGGAATGATGTTTCTACATTGAAAAACAGTAAACACTTATATATTTTGAGTTTTGGGACTTATTTGTTTAAAATATATTTTTAATATTAAATATATTGGCCTTGAAAATAGTCATTTTTCAAACGACCACCGTTTTCGACGAAACCACTTTTGTTGGAACCGGAATGTCAAATTATTGCTAGGTTTCAATTTTCAGAATTTTTCGAATTAATATGTGAGCGTGGCGAAATAAAAATGTGTTTTGACTATTTACTGTTAAATTTGAACGCCTTAAAAATAGCCATTTTTCAAACAGTCTCAGAATTCGACGAAAATAATTTTTTTGGATTCGTATCGTCATAAGAAAGCTAAAAATATTTTTTTTAGAATTTTCTGAGGTCGTATGTGACCCCGGCATATTTAAATGTACGGTAGGAATTAAATAATTAATTAAATATTGTATTTTCAATTAAAACCGAAAATAAAACGTGTAGACATCAGAAATGGACCTTGGGACATAGCCCATCGCGTTCAGAAGGCCTCAAAACGTTAAGATCGACAGTAAGCAGGCCCAAATCCGAGAAAGTCCAAAAATCCACTTTATTTCACGAAATTCGGGATTAAATATTAAAATAATATAAAAATCCGAAAAACCCTAACCCTAATTCTCTAATGGCCAGCCGCCGCCCAGAAATTGATGGCCAGACTTGTCCGATTTTCAAACCTCAATAACTTTTGATCCGTTCGACGAAAATTGACGTATGACCTACCAAATCGAAGAGAATTCAGAGACCTTTCAATCTATACGGCTATGATCGGATTTTGGTGCACGGATTTCGCGAATTTTGGCCGAGAAGGGGCTGCGGTTTTCAGTGATTTGCGGGTCTTTACAGTTGGTATCAGAGCTCTGGTTAGCTCAAATCTTTGGGGTACAACTCGTTAGAACTAAACAGAAGGCTCATCAGAGATAGGATTAGTAATGTCCTATAAAACAGAATACTCATTAGAGATAGGATCAGCAGTATCCTAGAATGAGAATACTCATTAGAGATGGGGTTAGCAATGCCCAAGAATGAGTCAGAGTGAAGAATAATTCATAATTAGCGTACTTGTTATTATATATAGTTCGATTTTAGAAAATATGATTTTGTATATATAAAAGTTATATTTTTGAAAATTTAATCAACTAATTGATTGATGATTGTGTTCTATGAATATGAATTCAACTATTAAATTATTAAACAATTAATTAATGAAAATTAATTAAATTAGTTAAATAAACAACTTTAGCTTCATTCCCTTTTCGAGGACGAAAAGATCTTAAGTGGGGGAGATTGTAACAACCCGTAAATTCTGAACCAATTTAAAATTTTTATTTTAGAAAATTTTAATGAATTTTGAGGTTATAATGTAATTTATTATTAATAATAATGGCTAGAATTTATTTTACTCGAAGTTAGAACGAATAAATTTAATTTTAAATATAAATGGAATTAGAAATAACGCAGTAGTTTGAAAAGTCAAACTTGAACTTTGACTGACTTTACAGGTTGCAAAATTTAACGGATTTTAGTGAAACCAAAAATATTAGAATCTATTTAAAAATATCTTTCTAACGAATCTGAAAAATTAAAATTTCATAACGGAAATCAAAAGTTATGGCCAATTCAATTTTTAGAAAGGTCGCTGTAGAATTTATATAATATATATGGCCTGAAAGGCTACTTTTCACATATTTAGGAATTTCGACTCGAAACCACTTCCATTGAGTCCGGAATGATGTTTCTACATTGAAAAACAGTAAACACTTATATATTTTGAGTTTTGGGACTTATTTGTTTAAAATATATTTTTAATATTAAATATATTGGCCTTGAAAATAGTCATTTTTCAAACGACCACCGTTTTCGACGAAACCACTTTTGTTGGAACCGGAATGTCAAATTATTGCTAGGTTTCAATTTTCAGAATTTTTCGAATTAATATGTGAGCGTGGCGAAATAAAAATGTGTTTTGACTATTTACTGTTAAATTTGAACGCCTTAAAAATAGCCATTTTTCAAACAGTCTCAGAATTCGACGAAAATAATTTTTTTGGATTCGTATCGTCATAAGAAAGCTAAAAATATTTTTTTTAGAATTTTCTGAGGTCGTATGTGACCCTGGCATATTTAAATGTACGGTAGGAATTAAATAATTAATTAAATATTGTATTTTCAATTAAAACCGAAAATAAAACGTGTAGACATCAGAAATGGACCTTGGGACATAGCCCATCGCGTTCAGAAGGCCTCAAAACGTTAAGATCGACAGTAAGCAGGCCCAAATCCGAGAAAGTCCAAAAATCCACTTTATTTCACGAAATTCGGGATTAAATATTAAAATAATATAAAAATCCGAAAAACCCTAACCCTAATTCTCTAATGGCCAGCCGCCGCCCAGAAATTGATGGCCAGACTTGTCCGATTTTCAAACCTCAATAACTTTTGATCCGTTCGACGAAAATTGACGTATGACCTACCAAATCGAAGAGAATTCAGAGACCTTTCAATCTATACGGCTATGATCGGATTTTGGTGCACGGATTTCGCGAATTTTGGCCGAGAAGGGGCTGCGGTTTTCAGTGATTTGCGGGTCTTTACAATTCTGGTCTTCTCTAAGGACGAGGAAGAGCATGCTACACACCTCAAGGAGGTTATGGATACGCTTAGAGCTCATCAGTTGAAAGCCAAGTTCTCTAAATGCCATTTCTGGAGAAGGGAAGTTCGGTTCCTTGGGCATATAGTTTCTAAGCAGGGCATAGCTGTGGATCCCGCTAAAGTGATGGCGGTACAAGACTGGAAAGTTCTGAAGAATGCAACTGAAGTAAGAAGCTTTCTCGGTCTGGCAGGATATTATAGGAAGTTCATTAAGGACTTCGCTAGGATTTCAGCTCCTCTCACTAAGTTAACGAAGAAGAACTTAGTCTTTGCATGGGACTTAGAGTGTGAGCTTGCTTTTCAAAGGCTCAAGAAAGCCCTCACCATAGCTCCAGTTCTAGCATTACCAGATGGAGGGAAGTTGTTTACCGTGTACACCGATGCATATGGCACGGGATTAGGCGCTGTCCTAATGCAAGAAGGGAGAGTGGTATGCTTTGGGGGTAGGCAACTCAAAGTTCATGAGAAGAACTATCCCACTCATGATTTGGAGTTGGCGGCGATCGTATTTGCACTCAAATCCTGGCGCCACTATCTTTTAGGCGAAAGGTTTGAGTTATATACTGATCACAAGTCGCTCAAGTACCTCTTCTCGCAGAAAGATTTGAATCTAAGGCAGCAGAGGTGGATGGAATTCTTGGCATCATATGACTTCGATATAGCTTATACCCCTGGCAAGGGTAATGTTGTGGCAGATGCGCTAAGCAGAAGAAGGTTGACTTTGAGTCCCTTGTTTGTTGAGATGAAGAGCCTAGAGTTCTTGGCATCCTTTGCTTTCACACCGGCTGTTGAGTCGATGACTGGTTCGATAACATCCCTTGAGCTTAGACCTATACTTCTTGATCAAGTTGGGGCTTCAAAGAGGGAAGACCCGCAGATAGTAGAGATCATGGACAAGTTGATCCGGGGTGAGACGTCAAGTCACCTCGCTAGATATACTATTGATGACAAGGGATGGCTAAGGCGTGATGGAAGACTATGTGTCCTATGAGTGGGAGACTTAGTAAATAAAGTTCTTGAGGAGGCGCATCACTTGAGGATGACTATACATCCCAGAGGGTATAAGATGTACCGGGATATGAAGCGCATTTTCTTTTGGGATGGGATGAAGAAGGATGTGGCAGAGTTTGTTTCTAGATGCATTATTTGCCAACAAGTAAAGACCGAGTCGAAGAAGCCCGGTGGGCTATTGCATCCCTTGGAGGTCCCGCTATGGAAGTGGGAAAGTATCTCTATGGATTTTGTGGATGGGTTGCCGAGATCAAGAAAGGGGAATACTAGCATATGGGTCATAGTGGATAGACTCACGAAGAGCGCTCATTTCATTCCAGTAAAGAGCAAGAGGACCGCATCATGGCTAGCATCTGTTTATCTTCGAGAGATAGTGCGATTGCATGGAGTTCCTTCAAGCATAGTTAGCGATTGTGACCCAATCTTCACTAGCCAATTTTGGAATAGTTTGCAAGAAGCGATGGGTACACGATTGAATCTAAGTACGGCCTATCACCCACAGACGGATGGCCAGACCGAAAGGGTGAATAGGGTACTAGAAGATCTATTGAGGCTATGCATTCTTGACTTTGGTGGTACTTAGGAAGATCATCTTCCTCTAGTGGAGTTTGCTTATAATAACAGCTACCAAGCAAGCATAGGGATGGCACCATTCGAAGCTTTGTATGGGAGGCCGTGCAAGTCACCAACATGTTGGTGGGAGACGACAGATAAGCTTATACTTGGGCCCGACATGATAAGGGACACATCCGAGAAGGTTGAGTTGATTCGAAGGCGGATGAAAACGGCCCAAGACAGACAGAAATCCTATGCAAACAAGCGAAGGACAGACTTAGAGTTTGAAGTTGGAGATATGGTCTTTGTGAAGGTTTCTCCTTTGCGAAATGTGATTCGTTTTGGAGCAGTTGGGAAACTGGCACCAAGGTTCGTAGGACCCTTCCCTATCATAGAGAGGATTGGGAAGAAGGCTTATAAGGTGGAATTGCCCGAGAAGCTGGCAGGAGTGCACAATGTTTTTCATGTCTCGCATCTCCGAAAGTGCCTACATGAGTAAGCCGAGGTAGTTAAGCCTAGCATTCTTGAAGACGTAGAGGTAGAGAAAGAGGCAACTCTGAGGCGAGCTCCGATTCGTATCTTGGGAAAGGAGATCAAGAAGCTGAGGAATCAAGAAGTCAAGTTAGTAAAGGTTCAGTGGAGTGAAGCCGATGAAGATGCAACTTGGGAAACCGAGGAGAAGATGCGTGGGCTTTATCCATTCCTTTTTTAGGGTACATTCTCGATCTCTTTTCCTAGTCAGCATATCTTTCTTTTACTATCCATGTTTATCTTGTTATCTCGTTAACCTTGTCATGAGAACCTTAGGTAGAAACCCTTTGGATGAAACATGTATTTGAAACATGTTATGCTTGATGTTTGCAAGTGGTTGCAAGTGGTTGCAAGTGGATACTCGTGGATGCATGATACACATTAGGCACTAAGATCGGCTCACACACTTTCATATTGCATATGCATGAGTGCTTATACTTATTCATGGATGAAACTTGTTATGCTATCACGTGGATGTTGCATATGGATGAATGTTATGTGCACTCATGTAGAGATTATGAATTATGTTAGGAATTTGCATACATATGGACTCATTTCACTAACATACTTTGCATTAAGGAGGTTTACTGAATCAGTAACCGCCTGATTTTCGCATTAGATACGTACATATACACACACCTTTCGCATATGATCATACATCATTTAGAATCTTTTAAGGACAATGACTGCTCGTGGATGATGTTTTGAGTAGATGGATGATGGATGGTAGGATATGTTCTTCCTAACTTGAAGATTTCGGGGACGAAATCCTTTAAGGTGGGGAGAATGTAACAACCCATATTTTTAATAACATGTTATAACATAAATCAATGCAGAATTAAATTTTAAAATCTGAATCAAGGGAAACGGGCTGCGCCATTGCGTTCGTCTCGGAAAAATACGCGAAATAGAGTTCGAGTTTTCGAAAATCGGAGTCCGTATGAAGAAGATATGGACGAACGAAGTTAGGCAGAAAAACCGAAAACAAGCCAGAATGCACTGGCGCACTTGTGAAGTGCGCCATCACAAAAATACACTGGCGCACTTGGGAAGTGCGCCCGTGTCGAGTCAGAAACCTGCACAACTTTCTGGTTTGACCCTGGCTGGCCTGGTGCACCTGTTTTGGTTCTCTGGTCTGTTCTGCTAGCCTGTGACGATTTTTGATGGTTTAGATCTGAATTAGGGTTAATCCTATGGCCTAAATTAACCTAAACTTCTATAAAAGGACCCTAACACCTAGCCTAAATCATCACAAATCATTCCTACAACTAAATTATGCCAAAATGCTTCCTAATCATGGCCTCCACCTTCATATCATGGCCTCCATCCTCTTCATGAAAGTTTGAGTGTTCTAAGCTAGTAAAAGAGCCATCTTTCTTCATCAAAACAAGGATCTTTCTTCATACAAATCAAAGGAGCTTCTTGTTTCTCAAGACAACTTGGAGCTTATATTCAATTGGGGATTTCTAGTGTGGCTTCGTCTCAATCTTGTTTTATTTTATAGTCTTCATAGCATTGTAAGCCCTATTCTACTCTTAGATTTAAACTATGAAGTTAAATATGACATGTTGCAAGTTTGAGTTTGGGCCTAAGTATGATTTGTGCTTTGAATCTATCATGTTATGCATAGATTTGTTCTATGTATGTTTGTAAAGCTATCACCTTGACTTTGTGGATTGAAAGCTATGAGCTTTGTTTGGAAATGTTGCATAACGCAACATAGAAACTCTCATAACCTTTATGTTAACTTGCATATGATGTTATATGCGAATAACTAGTTATCATCCTATGCCATCTATGACCATGTATCACCTATTTGCTAAGTTTGATGTCATGCATGTTTTGAGGCTTATAATGTAATATGCAAGTTTAATGAACACATTTTGCCTCATATGCCACCATGTTTAACTTGTGGCCAAATCCTGTCACCTTATGCCCATTTTTGTCATGCTTCTAAGTTCCCTCTTTTAATCCATTTTGTGTGGTGACGAAACGTACATGCGATGGGAATGCGTATGGGTAACTTTAATGACATAAAAACATGGTTTTGAAATATGACATGTGATTATGCTTGAAAACATGAACGTGGACATGACATGTAGAAAACATGAAAGTGGCCAACTCGAGGTTGGGTTGAGTTTGTAGCATAAATCTACCCGGAACCGACCGGCTTAACTAGTGGCTACAAACAATAGGACCCAATGTGAGTAGTTGGTCACATCGCACTTAAAACCCGAGGTTAGACTAGGTTGTGGTGTAAAGCTACCCGGACCCGCCCGGCTTAACTAGTAACCACAACAAAGTCTAATGTGAGAGGTTGGGGTGCATTAAGTAAATTAATGCCACATGGTAGGGTTAAGTCATGGACCGCTTGAATACTTAACCAATTAAACACGATGGGTTGGTAGGGTTAAGTCATGGACTACTTGAATACTTAACCAATTAAACACGATGTATTGATAGGGTTAAGTCATGAACTGCTTGGATACACTTGACCAACTCAATACATGGTTAGGATAGGGTTAACCACACTTAACCCGCTTGAAATCCTAGTTACGTGGTCCTTTTCAGCAGTAACCCACTTGGGAGTATCTGGATACCCTGGACTAGGCTAGGGTGGGGCACGATTACTGGACTGATTGTAAGAGACCAAAAGAGACGGCTGAATGGTGCACCGGTTGTTCAGGCGGACCATGGTCGTGCACATTAAGTCCGGAGTTGAACATGGGCACCGGTAGGTTTAGACTGTGCATGCTTGAATTGTGTCTGTGGTTTACACCTTAGGGCTGGATACACCCTAGGGTGGACCTTGCACAGTTAACTACATTCCATGATTAGGCCGTATGACACCGATACACAACCAGTTAGGCTTATAGGGAGCCGATCTACTAGACCGAGTAGTTGGACCTTGATTTAGGTCACTTCATGATGTTGGGCCAACTTTGGGCCAAGGGATCATTTCTTGTTTATACTTGACATGGGTTGGATTACTAGTACTGTTGGTGCAAAACTTAACCTTGTATATGCGATGTCACGCTTGATCTGTCTTGTTAAATTTTCACCATGCCAGTTATCATCCTATGCTTCATCTCTGTTTTACATGTCCAGTTAACTTTATTAGTTTTTATACTAATAGTAGGTAGGACTTACCAGTCTTTTTGACTGACCCATTTTCTTTCGCCTCTTTTCTTCCGTTCCCCCCCCCCAAGGTTCTCAGGGTGGGAACACTAGCACCTAGCTGGATCTTTAGCTCGCTTACTGGATAGCTCATGTACGGTTTGGACTTGAGCTCGCTATGGCTTACCACATCTACTTTGGGGATAGTTTACTTTATGTTATTTCCAGTTTTCAGTTTATGTTTCTAGATTTGTAGTAGTTGGAAAATAATAACTTGGTACTTTTGATGTAAGTCGACTATGGTTTTGAAATAGTAGTTTTATCCGCTGCTTTACTCTGTTTTACTTATATGTTCTGTCTTGTGATATCTCATGCATGTTTACCTTGTCCAACATCCCTCCAAAGCCAGTGTACTTGCAAGAGTGACCCTGGCGGAGGTGGGGTGTTACAAAGTTTCTCTAGATGATCCGAAGATCATCAGAATAAGAAATGAACCAAAGTTCCCCAAGATGATCCGAAGATCATCAGAATGACCCGAAGGTCGAAATGATCCGATGTTCCTACGATATGGTGGAACCGAAGTTCCTCAAATAGTCTGAAGACACTCAAGATAAACCAAAGTTCCTCAGGATGATCAGAAGATCATCAAAGTGCCCCGAAGGTCGGAATGATCCGAAAATCCTCAGGATGATCCAAAGATCATCGATATGATAAAAATTGATCAAGTATAGTGTAAACCACACCAAGCTAGTAAATATAAGAGTCAAGCTACATGTCTCATAACCACCTGCTATACTCGAATATTTATGAACAAGTTGTATAATTCACTAGAAATATGAAACAATCATTGCCACGGTGTTCAATCGAACAAGTCCAAGAATTAACCGTCAAAGCAAACACAAAGGTTCATATTCCTTGTTTTTACTAAGGCGTTTAATTAGATTTCTCACATGAACGAGAAAAGGGTTAATATAACTATATACTAGTAGATTGGAAAACAATTTATAAAATAACTTCATATAATGAAGTCGGATTAGAAACCAATTTGGAAGATAACTACATATAATGAAGTAGAGTTAGAAACCATTTAGTAAAAGATTAGGTATCTACTAATAATTTTAAACCCTTTATATGATTTCGAAGTGGCAAATCTCATATAATAGTGATCGAATTAACGATCGGACTAATAATTCACGTTTTAATAACGTAAATTAAATCTCACGACTAACAATTATAAATTTTTTCACCACGAATCAATCGAAAGTCAACGAAAGGTCGATAATCAAGCTGTTAAAATTTGGGAACCAGAGAAACTGAAAAATCATAGAAAAATACCAAACAAACAGAAACTCGGCCAAGAAAGATCCTGAAACAACCTAAACTGTTGATCGTGGTTTCCACTGGTCTACGACAGAAAATAGGTTCAGTCGACCGAACTCAGAGGTCAGTCGACTGAATCTGTGTAAACTTCAGAATTCTGCGCATGTATAGGATTCAGTCGACTGACCCCTGTAGTCAGAGTACTGACCTGCTACCACATCAAATTCCTGGTTTTGGATCAGTCGACTGAGCACCTGAGTTAGTCAACTGACCTGCTACTAAGATTAGCTCATGGCTTGGCCTTACGGCCAAGTCAACTTTTATGGATTTCGGGCGATCGACGGAGGCAAATAACTTCATTGAAGTGAAACTGAGGCCTCAATGATTCGCTGAAATACTTCATAACACAAAACCCAAAGACTATAAAGATTTATACTCGAATTCATTGAAATGAAATCAAAACTCATGAATTGGGAAGTTCACACAAAAACAACTCAATACACTCGATAAACACACAACACATAAGTGCCAAAGGCACACTAGAAAAGCATATATCTTAAGGCATAGATGTGAGTTCTCCAAGAACTCACCTTTACTTGCTAAAAGGAAAAAATCGGTCCAAAGCTTAGCTAAATCAACCTCTCCTCCAATATAGCTTGCTAACCTCCAATCTAAACACATATAAATGAATTTCCTAAGAGTTAGGTGTAGAAAATTTCAGAAATTAAAGAGGAGTTGAGTTGTAGAAGATGGAGAAGCTTACCCTAGTTTCTATGCTTGATTCCCTCTTTATTTGAGCTCCAAATTGAAATCCCTAGCTTAGGAATTTTGATTTCCCATTCCCCATTTTCCATTTACTTTGAAGTATTTCGAGTGAAGGAAGAGGAGAGGGCACTACAAGAAAAACTGCATATAGCAGCGGCAATATCCGCTTCTAATCCGTCGCTATATTGGCCTTAGCGACGGACTTCCTGCATAATACTATGGTCGGTAAAAACCATGACGGTAATTATGTCAGATTTTTGCGACGGAATTTAGCATGAGTTTTCCGACAATTTTCCGTCATTTTACTAGTTATATAATAAAAATATAATTTTATTTATTAATTTAATTTTAATTTATTTACCGACTATTTACCAACGGATAAATAATTTATAATAAATTATTATTTAAAAGACGTTGGTAAATCCTTGCTAATTTCCAAAGGATTAGCGACGGAAAATAAATCGTGGTAGACTTAACCTCACTTTTTTTGTGAGTAATCCGTCGTTATTCCCCTTCTGATCTGCCAATGTGTGTGTGTGTATACACACACACACACATATATATATATATATTCATATAAATACATACATATATATATATATACAACAAACATCATTCAACTGTGAACACTAAAACAAATAACATATTAAAAAAACAAAGATAAATTGGTCAACAATATTAATTTAGAACTTAAAAGAACATTCTTGATCACATACAAAAAAACCACAACATCCATAATCTTTCATCAATTCATACACCAAGATGAATTATGAACAATAAAACTATTCAGTTGGTGCTAACATTATCCATAAAATGGCACTGTTGTGATTAATCTTTTGTAAAATTATAAACCATGGACTACTTCGCTTCATCTTCAGCTCTCAAACTCAATACTGCCAATTCTCTTCCTCCTCTTTCTGGAACTTTTTAGATACCTAACCTTCTGTTCTTCTTCTACCAAATATTCATCTTGTCTTGTCGCTACTGACATCACCAAGAAAAAGATGGTCTTTAGTACAAAAATGGTGGATGCCCCTCGCACTTTCTTTATTTCACAAAATAAATTTTCTTCATCAGTCATTGTAACTACCTACAGTTCAAACTTGACAAGTATTCTATGAGATACTTGTAGAAAAACATGTATTGACTTCTAATATATGTACCATTACTAGAAAACATGGTACATTCTTGTTCATTTATACAGTTTTCACCATTACAAAACAGAAAGTATTAAAAAAAAAAAGAGAATACACCTTAATTTGTAAACTGAATGCATTTTTCAGTTCCGTCAATTTTGATGGTTTCTGTTGTATCTCGTACAAGAAGAGCCATTAGCAATCGTTCATCATATCAGCACTAAGTCATTTACATAATGAAGTTCAAATAATTCTCATGATTGGGAACACTTTTTGAACCTGTGGTCACGACTACTTGTGGTAACAATGCCACAATTTCTTTGAGTCTTGAAACATTTTTTTAGCAACTTTACTATTCTTTCTGCATCAAACAGTTAGCTTATGAATACAAAATGTAGTTATAAAGTTGTATTAAATCAAATTTTGTAACTTTTCAACCTGCCACTTTTTCAAATACAGTGTAATAGCCCATGAAATCATACACGCAAACCTTTCTTTTATTTTTAGAAAGAAAATGGGGCTACGAACCTTGGAACCTTGTCCAACCTTAATTAGGTATGCCCGGGTTTCAAATTTCATGTTTTGATTAGGTACCATTTTGGGATTTTTTTCGTGTAAAGTATATCTCATGATATTCTCAAAGTAACCTACGTGTCTAGACACGACCTTGACAGCTAGATCCACTTACAAACTTTCCTTCTGTTAGAGAACCATTATGACTTATAACATCACAGTAATATAAAATTGGCCAGTGCAAGTATAAAGTTACCTGCTTTCCTTCAATGGTAATGCGTCCAGTAGAGACCTCATCATTGCTGAAACCTGCAAAAGGCCGCATCATTGCTGGAACCTGCAAAAGCGCAAAGATAAGTAGAGATATCATTAAAAAATATGACAGGTATGAAAAAATATAACAGCTCTTTTTTCTCCTCTCAAATCCATTGCCTCGCTATACTCCACCGCTCCTACTTTGCACCCAAATAGGCTGTAATCTATAATATCACGACTTTGCTGAGCTACTATGCTACATGTTGTTGTATATAATATCATATCTCATTCAGTTATTGCCTTAACAAGACACTGCATGCTTTAGCGGTGATTCCTGACTTCACTTGGCCTAACAGTTAAAAGACAGAAACTATGCTGCTGTTATGTGTGTTTTGCTTCAAATTCATTTGCTTAGAGTTAGTTCCATATATCTTCTAGGAATATTATATTACTACACCAGCTTACTCTTATCTTGCTTCACTTCACATTATATGTGCAATAATCGCCAATCTTGACTTTATGTATCAAGCTGAAAAATTGTACATATAAAAAGCTGAATATGTGCATTAGTACATCTCGGAAAATGGCAAGCAAGGAAATCATCTAATTGAAAAGCTGTACATATAATAAACTTATATATCCGGTATGAAAATACAGGAAGAAAGAGAAGAAACAATTTCTAACCAGCCAAAATAATGCAGATCATAAGATCAACCTAAGTTAAATGCATACTCAGTGAATTGTCGTATTTCAGTGATAATAATTATAGCCCAGTTGAAAATATATTTGTTATACAGAAATAGAAAATGCATGATTGTCATTTTAATCTTAAATCGGCATACAAATCCATATTTTATTCAAATTGTAGACTATAAAATTTAAAACGTGTTTCACAGAAAATAAAAATATAATGAGTAACTTTAATTAGTTGTTAAAATAAAATAATTTGTTAGTTCTGCATAGTTGGTTGAAAACTGAAATGAGTTCTTGCAGCCAGCGTATACCAACTCATATTTCAACATCAGCATCACGCCTTAATTTATGCTCGTATGATATAAAGTGTGAAAATGTAGATATCAAACAGATTAACAATAGTATCATTTCTTTAACTTCACAGGGGAAATATGGCATGATTAGTTTCTGCATTTAATCATGATAAGTGGGAAGAAGCGGGTCAGGGAGGAGGCTGGGATTTTAGAGGGCAGTAATGACATTAAATTCTCAAAAGTAACAAAACCGCCTTTTAATAAGAATTTGCAACTACTGTCAATCAAAAGAGAGTCAGCAACCAACTAGAATTACAAAAATATTATGATTGATGAATATTTGCCACACCAGCATTTGACATAAGCCTAACTTAGCAATCTGGTCACTTATATTGTTATTACGGTTACATAAAATGGTGTTCATTAGTAATAGTGATTACCTTTGCCCTTAGAATATGACCTAAACATTGGGCTTCTTGACGCCGTGAACCAGCATGAGATGATATTTGTATAATCACATTAGCTTCAGGGATATCAATTGAATTATCACTTACCTGAAGTACACCCATATACAAATTATAATAATCATTAAAAATAGAAATCCTATTAATTCCTGTGATATTTTCTTAGATATACACGACACTTCTCAAATAGTGAACACAAACCTTGGAAAGGAAAACATCGTTCACATTTGGGTTTTCCTTGAATGCTGAGACTCCTACTAATGACTTTCTAGCACCGCAAGGTAACACGATAATGCCATAACGGGCTCTTCCTGCAAATTTTAATATAAGATCATAAAATTTTACTTGTTTGCCAATGAATGATAATATAGAGTAACTTCAGATAATATTTATAATTTTAAATGACTAGTAAATATATGCAACTGGCCGAATACCATTACCAAACATCTTGCTGAGACTTTTTTTCTTGGTATGGTCTAGGTTGCGGGGGATTTTTAGCCTCAGGACAAAATGAACAAAAAATTGTTCCAAAAGGATAAGGGAGCAAAATTTTATCCATGAGGACAAATTTTAGTGTAAAAGGAGGGTTTCAAAGGCCCACTATAATTCCTCCTTTACACTAAATTTTGTCCTTACGAACAAAATTTTAGCCTCTTGTCCTTATGGAACAATTTTTTGTTCATTTTGTCCTTTAGGGTATTTTCCTGTTAATTTATATTTTATAAGATACCATTATTTACATGGATAATGGATACAATTAGCATAACTTCAAACTGGCTAAGTAAATTATGGAATTAATGGGCAACAAAAATTAAAATCACATTAGAGTTTCCAGTGTAATTAAGAGGTGATAAAATGGTGCCTCTGTGAATTACTTATACCATAAAGCTACATCTATAGCAATGAATGAGCTAGGATAAGTACACAACACTTTGAACAGGTTAAATAATAAGCTGTTAATAAGAATACGGTGCTATTAATATAGCTTCATCGTATAAAATAAAAAGGCATATAATTTTCACTAAGAATAGAAAATAGCGTACAACTTTGATATTTGTATATCATAGCATTCAGTAACTTACATGCAAAATTGTAGCATCCAGATTAAATGTCTATAGACTATATCAACATATTTCTTGTCTGCAGGAATTAAAACACCAACAAAGCACTCCGCACAGATGTTTTTGAGATATTGTACCACCTACATCTTGACAACCCTGTAAATAGATGTCATAAATTAGAAGATGCAGATACTTCAAGTATTTTCACAAAACTGAATATTATAGATCTAGCGACTTATAAATATAGTTTTAAACCCTCACGTGGGAAGCAAATGCCAACATAAAAGTGACACATAGATAAGTGTGCATAAAAGGAAGCATTGAGTTTCTTAGTAGTACACATTCAATCAACATGCACATAAATGTCTCCATAAAATTCAGTTTCATTATTCATCTCAAATTTCATATCCTTAAGTTTCATTCCCAATTCATTTAATCCTCAACTAGAGGGCAGTAAAATCTGTCTTGAATTTGTACTGCTTTTCAATACATGAATACTTTTTCCTTTGAGCTTAAAGAGATATAAATAATGGAAAGCAAAATGATGAAGTAAAAAATATGATATGCATAGAGTACCTGGAACATAATGGAATTGAAATAGAAGCAAAAGTGTGATTATTTTCCTGCTTTCATGAAACACTCGGATAGGCAAATAAATAACACTTGGAACAAATTCTTTGCCTGGGTAGTGAACCTGTTTATTTTAATTATAAATTTATTTTAATTATATAACGAGCCCGAAATGGCGCGGTAATTTCAAGATTCGATTTCTAATTTCAAAGGAATATACAGAATTCATTATAAGTCAGAATTGGACGAAACAAGAAATATTTGAATCTGTTTAATCATATCTTTCTAACGGAGGTAAGAAACTTAGATTTCATTTTATAAGTTGAGAGTTATATCCATTTTAAAATTCAGAAAAGTCGCTGTGGAATTTATATATATTTTAATATATTTAAAGCCCTTAAAAATAGCCATTTTGCAAACGACCTCCATTTTCGACGAAACCACTTTTGTTGGATCCGGGATGTCAAATTATTGCTATATTCCAATTTTCATAATTTTCAGAACATTTCAGTTGAATTTAATCGACTTGAAAATGGTCATTTTGAAAACGGTCTTCAAATTTGATGGAATTAGTTTTGTTAGGACCGTATCGTCAAAACGAACCTAGAAATAATTTTTCTGGAATTTTTAGAGTCCGCATGTGTTCCCGGTAAATTGAAATGTACGTTTGAATTGAATATTTGTGTATATATATATATTTATGTTTTAATTTAAACGGAAACTGATGGAAATAGTCGAATTGGCTTACAAAACATATCCCATTGTGTTCGGAATGGGGGTATTTAGCTAGGAACGAAATTCACTGGGTTTGATTTGGAGTTCGGCACGATAAACAATTAATTTGTGAATTAAATTATTAAATATATATATTATATAACACTATATGTAACACCCCACATCCGTTAGTGTCACTCACAAAGGGAATGCACTAAGTTCTGTGGAGCATTATAGGTAAAAGATGCAGATAAATTACAAGACAGACAAATTTAAAACAGCGGAAAATAAAACTTTACTTTATTGATAAAGTAATTTGTACAACAATTGTTTTTCAATATCAGAGTATCTGTCTTACAAAAAAGGAAGAAGCATAAAATAACATTTATATTCCCCAATGTAGCATGAGCCAGCCATAGCAAGAGAATCCAAGCAAATCTTCGACTAATCTTCAAGTTGGGAAAGAGTAACGGTCAATCTAATCTGAGCTATACTATTCCCTCCTTTACAACCTGGGGAGGGAGACGGAAGAAAAGAAAGCGAAAGAAAACAGAGTCAGACAAAAATTCTGGTAAGTTCAGTAACTTTTAGCATGTGAACAGGGAAAAGCAACACGACATGAATTAACTGAATGCAAGATAATACTGTGATGATAGGGCTAACAAGATAACATAAGATTAACGCAAGATAATGTATGCTTCACTACTTTCTCTGTTAATCTGGTTTCTATATCTCTGCACCGCCTAACTAGTGCCTCAACTAGTAATATGTATAAAATGATAACGTGATCCCAATACCCGTAATCGTGGTTGCCTTTAGGTGTATATCTATTATTTATTACCTAGATCTAATCTGGGGTTTTCTATCGAGCGATTTCTAGATTCGACTAGGCTTTATGCGACTTATCTAATACTTCTCGGATTCAGGGTTTATGCCACCTAGGTCCACTAGGGATTATGCTACCTATCGAACGGTGCCCCTAGTCTATGACACACTACCCAAAGCGATAAGTGTTCCTAGACTTTACGTCCCAATCGTATCGTAACGTGCTAGATATCTAGTTGCACATGTCCTCTATATGTGCGGCCCGAGTCCCGTGGCAGGGCTAATCAAGAAACACGGAACTCGGTCGGGAGCTTTAAGTTATCTGCCGATGCAGATGCTAAGGTCTGTTTTTCCAGTGGCTATCGTCCCACTCGACCCCTCCCTCAACTAATGAAAGGAACACCTTGAAAAATGAGAACTATACGCAGGCCCTCTATGCCCCCACTAACCTATGGCCATCCTCACCCATAACTAGATAGCAAGTATATGGTCTTTTGGAGTTCTCCGCCTTTCCGCTTTACGTATCTTGACTGACTCAAGATGGTAGGTAGACGACGAGTCGCTATCACAGGGCTACTGGTCTCGCCGAATCACGTTGGTCCATCCTAGTCTTTAGGTTGCCATATATTGCAACCAAGGCATACCCTTGGTTCTTCTCACGCAGACCTTAACCTCTGTGAGCCCAGGAGGATCATCTGCCACCTCGTAGAGGGATACCAAGAGTACCCTCACGTCCCCTCGAAGCCTCGGGCTTCGTAATCCAATTCGTTGGAGCCTTCTTTAAGATCGTTCGCTCCTCCTCGTGTTATACTAAGGATTACTACTTAGTTTTCCTAACTAAGGTTTACCACTTGGTTTCCTGAATCGTCGTTTTCTTAACTAAGGTTTACCACTTAGTCCTTTTAACTAAGGTTTACTACTTAGTTCTCTTTCTCGTCGAGTTGGATTAGTTAAGTGTCGTTAGTCAATTTAAGTTAACTTGACCCATTCATTTATCATGCTAAACTGGTTAAGTGTTATCAGTAATTCATGTTGACTTAACCCTACCACAAACCAAGTTATATTGGTTAAGTATTTTCTTATTACTTAACTCTACCCATTCATCTTGTATTGGTTAAATGTTCCCTTTAACCTAACCTTGACCAACTGTTCTGACTGACATGTTATAATGGTTAAGTGTTTCCTTAGCTAACTTAACCCTAACATCTGTTTAGCTAACATGTTCTAATGGTTAAGTATTATCCCTTTATGTTTAACTTAACCCTCATTCATTTATCACACTCTGACGGTTAAGTGTTCAAGTTTACTTAAACCTACGTTCTAGTCCCATTAACATACTAAATTGGCTAAGTGTACTTACTTAACCCCACCTTCTAGTCTGGTTAACATGTTAAATTGGCTAAGTGTATTAAACTTACTTAACCCCTCCTTCTAGTCTGGTTAACATGTTAAATTGGCTAAGTGTTTTCCTTAATTACTTAACCCCTACAAATCTTGTCTTACTACCATGTTAAGTTGGTTAAGTATTCCTATGGACTTAACCCTCCCACTCTAGCTTAAGTTGGTTAAGTGTTCCTATGAACTTAAACCTCCCATTCTAGCTTAACAGTGTTAAGTTGGTTAAGTGTTCTTATTAACTTAACCCTCCCATTCTAGCTTAGCTTTAATTGTCTTATTAAAGCACTGACCACACACATTAGACAGGAATTGTTGTGGCTGCCGGTATGCCGGTTGGGTCCGGGCAGTCTTACGGCCACAACTCAGTCTAACCTCGGGCCTTTATCGGGATTAATGCCTTAACCTCCCACATTGGATAAGTATTGTTGTGATTACTGGACAGCCGGGCGGGTCCGGGCAGGTTTACATCACAACTCAATCCAACCTCGGGTTAAGCATATTCGCATTGTCTAAATTTACATTTATCATTTAGGACGAATCCTATAAGTAAATTACTCCTAATTTACTTATACTGTAATTACTCTTTTAATGCACATTTATCCATATTTATTATTATGGCCCATTTCCCCCATAAATCAGTTATTCTTATACCATTTTTGTCCAAGCCTAATGTTTATGTCAATTACTCACAATTATGACTAAATTCAAAATTGTGCTAATATACTCATTATGCCAAATTAACTTAATTTAGCTAATCCAATCCTGATTTAATATTCTAACTTCAGTTCATGTCAAACTAGACTTATTTTTCTAGTTTACAGTTTATGTAAAAACTAGATTTACAAGCCAATACTGGATTCAAATTATACATCCTATAATTCATGTCAAAATTACCCAATTTGCATTTAATAGACATGCTATAATACATGTCCTAAATTATGCCAATCACAATTATGTTCATGTTCCAAATTATGCCAATTTTCAAGTTTACAAATACGTTTTAGTCAATTTCATGTTTTCCCAAATCGTGTACCCACCGTTCGTATAATCGTGATTCATCCTAGATTATAAATAAATCTAGATTCATGGATAAAAGGGAATGAACCAAAATGCCATGAAAAGATAGACATAATAACTGGCATAAGATGATAATTCACTAATTTCAGATCTAACAAATTACACTGAATAAATTGATTTAAAGCTTCGAAGGCCTATAGATCTGATAATATTATGACATGAAAAGGGTTGAATAAATAACATAGGTTCATGTATATGGGTAGATCTAACTTAATAGATAAATTCCCATAATCAATTTCCAAGGATAATTAAGAATAGACTGGAATAGATAATCAAGTTTAGATCCAATTTCACAGTCATATCTTAGGCAATAATATCATGTTCATGAATCATAGGTAATTATCCACTATCGTCCTTGTCATAGTCATAGGCATTGGTTTATGCTCTTAGTCAAAGGATTATGTTCATAGTCAAAGGCTTATGTTCATATTCAAAGGCATATGGTTTCAAAGGCCACAGTTCCACAGTCATAATCTTAAGCATTGGCAATTTAGTCTCAATGTGTTCTAGGCCATAATCAAGAATAAGATCCAAAGACATAAACAAGCACAGATTCAATGAAATGATAAGGCATATTTCTTATATTCTTTTAATTTCATGTCACAAATAGAAAAAGGCATTCAAATCTAAAAAGTAACCGACTTACATTGATTGGATCTAGAAAAGAATAGAAAGATAGCATTGCTTGAACCGTTGAATCTTTACTTGAATCCTAACTTGTTTTGAATCTTCTCTTGAAAGACTTGAGCAGCATATCCTCGTCTTGATTTATATTTTATTTTAATCTATTTATTTAGATTTAGAGGAAGAAGAAGAAGCCATGTCCATCAAGAATTTGTGCAGCATAAGGTTAGAGAAGAATGGTGCAAAGAGAAGGAGACTAGGGGGCTGTTTGTATAGCATTGCAAGTTAATTTGAGCCGTCGATGGAGCCAAGGTTAATCAAAGCCATCCGTTCTAAAGAGAAGCCAATTATGTTCACAATTACTTTCTTAATGTACATTATTAACATTTATTATTAAATTTGTATGCACATTAGATACATCCCCCTTTACACATTTATTATTAAATTTGTATGCACATTAGATACATCTCCCCTTTACACATTTATTATTAAATTTGTATGCATATTAGATACATCTCCCCTTTACACATTTATTATTACATTTGTATGCACATTAGATACATCTCCCCTTTACACAGTTATTATTAAATTTGTATGCACAATAGATACATCTCCACTTTACACATTTATTATATTAAGCATTGGTTATTAGTAACTTTAGTGTTAACATAAATACGGGGTGTTACACTATATAAGCAAAACCCAAGCTCCTTCTTGTTTCAGCAGCCTCCAGGCAAAAATCAAAGGCCCCCATTCCCCGATTTTTGATCCAAGAACTCTCCAAATCCTCCTAATGATTTTCGAAAATTCTAAACCCAAATTGAGGAGCTCAACGCCCTCTAGAGATCTGATGGTCATGATGGATTTTTATTGCTTGAATTCGTCAAAATCGACCCACAAAGATCCCGTGTTTGGCCGTCGTTTCAACGCCCTACGAGCCACCGAACTCGACCATACCCTCGGCGGTGGAAGCCCTCCTATGCGCCGACGATGTTCCATGTCCAGATCGAGTGCTGGCGCTTCCAATTAACGTGCGGTGATGGGGATTCCCGTCGATGGTGGGTTACGGGTTGAAGAAATTCTCCAGGAAGGAAGGGGAACCAATGGCCTTGATTAGCTTAGGTGATTAATTAGTTTATTAATTATTTAGTTAATCTTAATAATGTAACGAAGGTATAAACTGCGATAACATTTTCATACATCTTCCAAATTCGATGATTTCAGGTCCGTTGGAATCGTGATAACAAGATCTAGACCATAAAACTGACTGCATCCAAAATAGAGCACATTGGAATTTCAGGCAAATTCAAACCTGAATCGAACCAGTTCAGAAATAAAACTGGTCAAAGTGATAAATTCTGACTAAAATTATTTCTGTACAGTTATTTATTTTGTAACCGCATATATGAACTGCTCCCCGTCGTTCACAGACCATGGACGACTTGTTTGTTTGATTGTGCTGTGAAAATTGTTTGTGATGTGAAATGAACTGTATAAAATATTCATGTGTTGAAATAAATATTTTATCGTTAAAAATATAATTTTTAACGTGGATATAAATAAAGTAAATATTCATTTACAAGTCAGACGATTTGTTTATGTACACCCATGTGACTGATATTGATTGGGACAATAAATTTTACACATCGCCCAACTGCACAAACAAAATATGTGGTTGTTGGTTGAAACCTCACACGGGTATTGGGATGATATTTGACGTACACTAATCCCGATTGTTAAGTGGTATATCAGTCGATTGGTTGACAAACTGTGTAAGCATTAATTATTTATATTTAATGCTTATACAGTGTAGAATGCACTCTGGATGATGGTTGATTATTTATCATTGTTGTTATGTACATGTGTTGTATGAAATCCATATAAATCACATTATATGGTAATTGCCTGTGTCTGATTCCAATTCAGAACTGAATAATATTTTAAAATAATGAATATTTCAAAATAATATTTTGTAAAGGATCTAAACGTTATTTTGATGTACGATTTTGGATGGACACGAATTATTGAAATATATAAAGCCGTGTTGATTAGATATGCGCCATTTTGACGCGAGCGATATTTATATCGATTTTATTCATTTTTATTATGAATATCGAAAAGGAAGTGATTTCAAATTATAATGCTTTGAAAATATTATCGTTTATACATTAACAATATGGAATATTCAATTTTGATTTAAAATTGAATATGAAGTGGAAATCGTTTTTAAAACGAAGTTAAAATGATTTATAAAATACATTTTAAATGGAAATCGACAAAATATATAATATATATATATTATATATATATATATATATATTTAATGGCCTGAATAGAACGTGCCGCACAGCGACCGTTCGCGAATTTTGACCATTGACTTCGAATTGCGATTACGACAGATCCGACCGTCGGATTCTCCTGAAACCAGAACCGTTGGGTTCATATCGAAAAGAGCTTTCCAACAAATATAAGAGATTTGAAATCTAACGGTTGGATTTGGAATCATGCCCAAATCAAATTTAGAAAAGGTCGTTGTAAGTGCAGTTCGATGGCCGTAAATGGAAATCGACTGTACGGGCCTTGATAAAATTATTAAAAATATTAATAATTTGTGTATAATCATAATATATGATTTGGAAAGAATTGGAATGAAAAGAATTCCATGTTTGTAAACATAAAAATATATTTTTATCGAAATGAATTAGTTTATAACTAGAATAATAATCCAATTATTTTTAAATAAATAAAATGGATTGAGAATGGGTTTTAATATAACCAGAATTTCCAATATATGAATTGGAATGGATCTGAATCGAATTCATCTTTGGAATATTTCGACGTTGGATTTCGTGATTATACAGATATTATTATGGAAATTTGAAAGATATATTTATATCGTTATTTCCAATACGATATTTGTTGGTTTCAGAATTTGATATTGAATATAAGCCGATATATTTTCTATTCAGAGCCTTGTATTTAATATCAAATGGTATTTTGGGTTTGTCATGAATGGTGTCTTAAATAACACTGTTCTTAAGCCCAGTTGAGAAAAAGAATAAATCTTTTAATTAAGATTATTGGAGTTTCCAGTTATATTTAGTAACTAGAATAAAAATGGAATGTGAATTGGGTTTATTGTAAACTGTGTTTCTAACGACAATCGTTCTTTAACCCGATTAACAAAGAAATGTGATTTGGAATACATAAATCTTATTATTAAGATTTAAAGGAAATTTTCCAAAGTAAAGTTTCCAATTTAATAAAATAAATTGGGATGGGATGGAATTCGATTTGGTAATAATCAAAATGAGCTTCTGTGGAGGAAGACCGTTCCTATGTATGGAATTTAAAAGGCCTTGCCGTTATTCCATTTATATTATTGGTCGGATATGGAAGTTTATATCGATTTTATATATTGATCTGTTTTCCATGAAGATTCCATAATCAATGGAATAGGATTTTGGGTTTATCGTGAACTGTGTTTTAAATGACATTTGTTCTTTAACCCAGGTAAAGATAAGATTAAATTCTTAAACAGAATAATCATTAAGTAATGATTATTGAGATTAAAAATGAATTAGAGTTTTAATGAATCTTTAATTAGATTGAAAAGTGAATGTGATTATTAAAATTATCAATTCAAGAAAATGATCGAGAATGGAGCACCACCAGTTTTACTCCAGGCGATAGTTAAAACTTTAAATAGATTTGAATGTGAAATGGTAATTAATATTTACCGATAACACTGTGGTGTTAGATATGAAGTATTACTAGTTTTGCTCCATGGGTTGAATAAGTTGGGATTGGGAAAATAAAATAAAAGATTACTTCGGTAAGGTTCGCTAATCCCGACTAGTTTGGATAAACCTTAATATGGTTTAAATGGATATCCAAAGGAAGATTAAAGAATAAATTTTAAAGAATTTATCTTTGATAAAATTAATGGGAACCTTTCCCTAAAAATGAGAATATTTGAATAAATGAATATTCTGGATTAGAATGAGGTGTATGTTGTGTTTGTGTAGCACTTGTTTATAATATACGCGAGTTATTCGGAAAGGCCGGGTTTATACCCATTCTGGATAACTGATACGACTATATGTTGAAGATGAAGATGGTGGTTGAAGACCGGAGGTCTTCACATCGTTTGGATGATTACTGATGTCTTGATTGGGCTGTACACCCAAGATGAGGTAATAAGTGGTGATCGTCCAGACGTACTTGGAGATCAACAGATATGCGAGGGCCTCTCTCCTGTACTGGACATATGGGAAAAGGAATAAGGTGCCTCCGGTTTCGTTCGAACCCGAAATGAACTTGTAAGTGGACTGTGTGTCTGACATTGGATATCATTCTGTGTGATTGATGGATATCAGTTGCATGGGGTTGTTTGCCTGTGTGGCATGCTGAGATGCAAATGATAAAGGCTTCTGTTGAAAAGCAGAGTCTTATGGTTGATGATCAAAGCACAGCCTGTGTGGCATAGCTTTGTGTAATGTTAATTCGCGAGCCTCACACCCCGGTGTGAACCAGAAATGGGAGAGGGCTTCAGGGAGGACATGCGTTTCCTTCTAGCTAGAGGTAGTGTCAGCGTTTAGCACACCCTGACATTTTATATTCTTACCTATGTGGTTGTTGGAATGAGGGGTGCCTTGGTTATATCGGTCGATCCGGGGCCAATGGTCTGGTCGGGGTGTGACCAGTTTACGCCCTATAGGGAAGGGAAACGCAGTGTTCAGGCATTTTAATCCACTATGTGCGGACCGACCTGGACGATCCAAGGGTCACTCGAGCTCTAATCCTAAGACACGGGCTAGAGTGTCTCGAAGCGGTAAGGACGATCCCTTGCCTTGGTTCACGATGGAAATCCAACTTCCAATACGACCCCTTGCGGCTTTAATTGTAGAACTAGTATGGCGACATAGTGGTATGGGACACTATGCCGTCTATGATTGGTACATTTATATTTGAAGTTACTTTCTTCACTTATAGTAATAATAAAATATTAAATTTCACGTATCAAGCATTATTTGGTTATTATATGGTAAAACCCTATCCTCTGGCTTGCGTTGCATTGTGTGATGGGACCTGGGTCTTATAATAGCTTCATTGTTCTTTATTTAGCATTGCGCTGTTTGTTTTATGCACTGGTATTCTTGGGAGGAAACCTGTTCCGTGTTATACGGTGTGGTCCCTTGATTTACTTTATTTTTAAAGTAAAGTTTTAAATAACTGTTTTAGTTCTCACACCAGTCACATGACTGACCTGGAGTTTATTGTTTTAACCTAAACTCTGGGTGCCCTTATTTTCGACACGGGCAGCTAGTAGTTTCGGTTTTGCAGATTTCTATTTACAGGATCCTGGTTTACAGCTGGAACTATATACGAAAAGCTCTGTATCCGTGTATTCCTTCTAGTTGTGTTTTGTATTATCTTTCCGCTACTATGTATTTAAATGTAATGTAAATCTCGGATATTTATCGGTTGTATAATATTTATTCATACTCTGTTATATTCTTGTACTCTGATGTAAATTGTTGTAATAAGCCATGAAATGTTCTTCTGTCTGTGTTCTGATTCGTCTTGTTCTCATTATAATCCGTTCTTCCTCTTCTCTTCGCAGACCGGGGAGGTTCGGGTCGCTATATTTGGTATCAGAGCTTTGGTTTACAGAGCTCGAGAACAAGACACATTAGAACCGAACGAAAGAATTCATCAAAGATTGGATTAGTAAAGTCCAATAAGAACGACTCGTTAGAGATGGGATCAGTAGTATCCTAGAATGAGCCGGGAGAGTGTTATTTTTGAAATAAAATTGAAAACAAATTTTGTTTTGAAAGAACTATCTAATTATACGTATTTGAGTCTAATATTTTATTTGCATTGAATTTGGACAATCTAGTATATAAAGATTTTGCATATTCTCCTTACAAACGTATATTCGAAGTTTTAATACACTGGATAGATATAGAATCACACTCTAGTCGCCCGGGGATAATTCTGCTGATGCGGCTGCATCATCATTATTTATGTTCGAGTTTTGAAAGTGGGATATCTGTATATTTCCAATTGACTGGTGTGAAAGCCAAAACTAGATAGGGTATATTGCTATGATTTGCATCAAAAATATGATTCTTGACTATATAAAATTATGAATTTGAAAACTAATCAACTAATCGATTGCTAGTTGCATTGTTTGATTAATTAAAATTTTGAACAGTAAAGCCCAATAAAATTTAATGGTGGAATTAAATTGAATATTGATTGGATTCATTTACATATATAGATAGATACGTATATATATATTTGTCAAACAGGTTATGGATTAGCTGTTGAGTAAAGAATTTATTTGCATGCCCGACAAATAGGTAAGCCTTAATGAGTTGGCTGCGCATTTTTATTATTATATAAACTCCTGTGAATGCCATTGGATGCGGTGTGCTGGTTTTTCTGTGTGAGATTGTAAACGTCACCATAGAGTAGTAACAATAAATTTTGAACTACACCTCATGGCATACTACTTGAAGACAGCATACTCTATCATATACCACATGAGCACTTGGTGCTTATGTGACGAGGTTAAAGATTTACCATACAAGCGAGAGGCTTGTATGGCGATGATTTTATTTTATGTTGAACCGAAGACTGATATGGACTACATAAAAATGTAATGGTAAATTGCCAGATTAATAAAAACGCCACACGGGTCTGGAGTTGACAATAATCACGTCTCTCTAGCCATTAAGGCACAAAAACTATTTATACGGTGACGAGAATTTATTCTCTGGAGTTATGATCTATACACACTCCCTTGTGGACACAAAGTTATATCACTATAAATATGTGTATGCTTTTTAGGATTTATTGGGTGCCTAATACAGCCCAATAAATTTTCAAACCCCTTCCCGTACAAAGGAGGTTATGACGAAATTTTTCGAAAATTTAGGGTGTTAGCCAAATTTTTGAAGAATTAGAAAATTCTTAGAAACAGAAAAATTGAAGAATGAAAGCCAGAATGAAAGTTGAGTTGGTTAGTTAAACAACTTTCAGCCCCGTTCCTTTTCGAGGACCAAAAGATTTTAAGTGGGGGAGATTGTAACAACCCGGAAAATCAGAACCATATTAAAATTTTTATTTTAGCAATTTTAATGGATTTTGAATATTTAAAATGAATTATTTTAAATAATAACGACGAAAAATTTATTTTCGATGAAGTTAGAACGTATAAATTTATTTTAATTATATAACGAGCCTGAAATGGCGCGACAGTTTGAAAATTCGATTTCTAATTTCAAATGAATATACATAATTCATTATAAGTCAGAATTGGACGAAACAAGAAATATTTGAATCTGTTTAATCATATCTTTCTAACGGAGGTAAGAAACTGAGATTTCGTTTTATAAGTTGAGAGTTACGTCTAGTTTAAAATTCAGAAAAGTCGCTGTGGAGTTTATATATATTTTAATATATATAAAGCCCTTAAAAATAGCCATTTTGCAAACGACCTCTGTTTTCGACGAAACCACTTTTGTTGGATCCGGGATGTCAAATTATTGCTATATTTCAATTTTCATAATTTTCTGAATCAGTATGTGAGCGTGGCGCATTTAAACGCGTTTGACCAATTTCAGTAGAATTTAATCGACTGGAAAATGGTCATTTTTCAAACGGTCTTCAAATTTGAGGGAACTAGTTTTGTTAGGACCGTAACGTCAAAATGAAGCTAGAAATATATTTTTTGAAATTTTTAGAGTCCGCATGTGGCCCCGGTAAATTGAAATGTACGTTTGAATTGAATATATATAGATTTATGTTTTAATTTAAACGAAAACTGATGGAAACAGTCGAATTGGCTTACAAAACATATCCCGTTGTGTTCGGAATGGGGGTATTTAGTTAGGGACGACATTCACTCGGTTTGATTTGGAGTTCGGCACGATAAACAATTAATTTGTGAATTAAATTATTAAATATATATATATTATAACACTATATAAGCAAAACCCTAGCTCCCTCTTGTTTCAGCAGCCGCCAGGCAAAAATCGAAGACTCCAATTCTCCGATTTTTGATCCAAGAATTCTCCAAATCCTCCTAATGATTTTCGAAAATTCTAAACCCAAATTGAAGAGCTCAACGCCCTCTAGAGATTTGACAGTCATGATGGATTTTTATTGCTTGGATTCATCAAAATCGACCCACAAAGATCCCGTGCTTGGTCGCTGTTTCAACGCCCTAGGAGCCACCAAAAATGACCATACCCTCGGCGGTGGAAGCCCTCCTGTGTGCCGATGATGTGCCATGTCCAGATCGAGTGCTGGCGCTTCTAATTGACGTACGGTGATGGGGATTTATGTCGATGGTGGGTTACGGGTTGAAAAAATTCGGCAAGAAGGAAGGGTAACCAATGGCCTTGATTAGCTTACGTGATTAATTAGTTTATTAATTATTTAGTTAATCTTAATAGTGTAACGAAGGTATAAGTTGCGATAACTTTTTCATACTTCGTCCAAATTCGATGATTTCAGGTCCGTTGGAATCATGATAACAAGAACTAGACCGTGAAACTGACCGCTTCCAAAACAGAGCACATTGTAATTTCAGGCAAATTTAAACCCGAATCGAACCAGTTCAGAAATAAAACCGATCAAAGTGAGAACTTCTCACTAAAATTATTTCTGTACAGTTATTTATTTTGTAACTACATATATGAACTGCTCCCCGCCGTCCACAGACCATGGACGACTTGTTTGTTTGATTGTGTTGTGAAAATTGTTTGTGATGTGAAATGAACTGTATAAAATATTCATGTGTTGAAATAAATATTTTTTCGTTAAAAATATAATTTTTAACGTGGATATAAATAAAGTAAATATTCATTTACAAGACAGACGATTTGTTTACGTACACCCATTTGATTGATATTGATTGGGATGATAAATTTTACACATCGCCCAACTGCACAAACAAAAATCTATGGTTGTTGATTGAAACCCCACACGGGTATTGGGATGATATTTGACGTACATTAATACCGATTGTTTAGTGGTATGTCAGTTAATTGGTTGACAGACTGTGTAAGAGTTAATTATTTGTATTTAATGCTTATACAGTGTAGAATGCATTCTGGATGATGGTTGATTATTTATCATTGTTGTTATGTACATGTGTTGTATGAAATCCATATAAATCACATTATATGGTAAATGCCTGTGTTTGATTCCAATTCAGAACTGAATAATAATTTAAAATAACGAATATTTTAAAATAATATTCTGTAAAGGATCAAAACGTGATTTTGATGTCCGATTTTGGATGGACACGAATTATTGAAATATATAAAGCCGTGTTGATCAGATATGCGCCATTTTGACGCGAACGATATTTATATCGATTTTATTCATTTTTATAATGAATATCGAAAAGGAAGTGATTTCAAATTATAACGCTTTGAAAATATTATCATTTATACATTAATGATATGGAATATTCAATTTTGATTTAAAATTGAATATGAAGTTGAAATCATTTTTAAAACGAAGTTAAAACAATTTATAATATATGTTTTAAATGGAAATCGACGAAATATATATATATATATATCATATATATATATATATATTTAATGGCCTGAATAGAACGCGCCGCACAGCGACCGTTCGCGAATTTCGACCATTGACTTTGAATTGCGATTACGACATATCCGACCGTCAGATTCTCCTAAAACTGGAACCGTTGGGTTCGTATCGAAAAGAGCTTTCCAACGAATATAAGAGATTTTAAATCTAACGATTGGATTTGGAATCATGTCCAAATCAAATTTGGAAAAGGTCGTTGTACGTGCAACTCGATGGCAGTTATTGGAAATTTACTGTACGGGCCTTGATAAAATTATTAATAATATTAATAATATGTGTAAAATCATAATATATGATTTGGAAAGAATTAGAATGAAAAAAATTCCATGTTTGTAAAGATAAAAATATATTTTTATCGAAATGAACTAGTTTATAACTAGAATAATAATCCAATTATTTTTAAATAAATAAAATGGATTGAGAATGGGTTTTAATATAACAAGAATTTCCAAAATATGAATTGGAATGGATTTGAATCGAAATCATCTTCGGAATATTTCGATGTTGGATTTCGTGATTATACAGATATTGTTATGGAAATTTGAAAGATATATTTATATCGTTATTTCCAATACGATATTTATTGGTTTTAGAATTTGACATTGAATATAAGCCGAAATATTTTCTATTCAGATCCTTGTATTTAATATCAAATGGGGTTTTGGGTTTGTAGTGAACGATGTCTTAAATAACACTATTCTTAAGCCCAGTTGAGGAAAATAATAAATCTTTTAATTAAGATTATTGGAGTTTCCAGTTATATTTAGTAACTGGAATAAAAATGGAATGTGAATTGCGTTTATTGTGAACTGTGTTTTAACGACATTCGTTCTTTAACCCGATTAACAGAGAAATGTGATTTGGAATATATAAATCGTATTATTAAGATTTAAAGGAAATTTTCCAAAGTAAAGTTTCCAAATTAATAAAATAAATTGGGATGCGATGGAATTCGATTTGGTAATAATCGAAATGAGCTTCTGTGGAGGAAGACCGTTACTATATATGGAATTTAAAAGGCCTTGCCGTTATTCCATTTATATTATTGGTCGAATATGGAAGTTTACATCGATTATATATACTGATCTGTTTTCCATGAAGATTCCATAATTAATGGAATAGGATTTTGGGTTTATCGTGAACTGTGTTTTAAATGACATTTGTTCTTTAACCCAGGTAAAGATAAGATTAATTTCTTAAACTTGAATAATCATTAAGTAATGATTATTGAGATTAAAACTGAATTAGAGTTTTAATGAATCTTTAATTAGATTGAAAAGTGAATGTGATAACTAAAATTATCAATTCAAGAAAATGATCGAGAATGGAGTACCACCAGTTTTACTCCAGGCGATAGTTAAAACTTTAAATAGATTTGAATGTGAAATGGTAATTAATATTTACCGATAACACTGTGGTGTTAGATATGGAGTATTACTAGTTTTGCTCCATGGGTTGAATAAGTTGGGATTGGGAAAATAAAATAAACGATTACTTCGGTAAGGTTCGCTAATCCCGACTAGTTTGGATAAACCTTAATATGGTTTAAATGGATATCCAAAGGAAGATTAAAGAATAAATTTTAAAGAAATTATCTTTGATAAAATTAATGGGAACCTTTCCCTAAAAATGAGAATATTTGAATAAATGAATATTCTGGATTGGAATGAGGTGTATGTTGTGTTTGTGTAGCACTTGTTTATAATATACATGAGTTATTCGGAAAGGTCGGGTTTATACCCATTCTGGATAACTGATACGACGATATGTCGAAGATGAAGACGGTGGTTGAAGACCGGAGGTTTTCACATCGTTTGGATGATTACTGATGTCTTGATTGGGCTGTACACCCAAGACAAGGTAATAAGTGGTGATCGTCCAGACGTACTCGGAGATCGACGAATATGCGAGGGCCTCTCTCCTGTATTGGACATATGTGACGAGGAATAAGGTGCCTCCGGTTTCGTTCAAACCCGGAAATGAACTTGTAAGTGGACTGTGTGTCTGACATTGGATATCATTCTGTGTGATTGATGGATATCAGTTGCATGGGGTTGTTTGCCTGTGTGGCATGCTGAGATGCAAATGATCAAGGCTTCTGTTGAAAAGCAGAGTCTTGTGGTTGATGATCAAAGCACGACCTGTTTGGCATAGCTTTGTGTATCGTTAGTTCGCGAGCCTCACACCCCGGTGTGAACCAGAAACGGGAGAGGACTTCAGGGAGGACATGCGTTTCCTTCTAGCTAGAGGTGGTGTCAGCGTTTAGCACGCCCTAACATTTTATATTATTACCTATGTGGTTGTTGGAATGCGAGGCGCCTCGGTTATATCGGTCAATCCAGGGCTGATGGTCTGGTCGAGGTATGACCAGTTTACGCCCCATAGGGCGGGGAAACGCAGTGTTCAGGCATTTTAATCCACTCCATGTGGACCGGCCCCGACAATCCAAGGGTCACTCGAGCTCTGATCCTTAGACACGGGCTAGAGCGTCTCGAAGCAGTAAGGACGATCCCTTGCCTTGGTTCACGATGGAAATCAAACATCCAATACGACACCTTGCGGTTTTAATTGTAGAACTAGTATGGCGACATAGTGGTATGGGACACTATGCTGTCTATGTTTGATACATTTATATTTGAAGTTACTTTCTTCACTTATAGTAATAATAAAAGATTAAATTTCGCGTATCAATCATTATTTGGTTATTATAAGGTAAAACCCTATCCTCCGGCTTGCGTTGCATTGTGTGATGGGACCTGGGTCTTATAATAGCCTCATTGTTCTTTATTTAGCATTGCGCAGTTTGTTTTATGCACTGGTATTCTTGGGAGGAAACCCGTTCCGTGTTATACGGTGTGGTCCCTTGATTTACTTTATTTCTAAAGTAAAGTTTTAAATAACTGTTTTAGTTCTCACACTAGTCACATGACTGACCTGGAGTTTATTGTTTTAACCTAAACTCTGGGTGCCCTTATTTTCGACACGGGCAGCTAGTAGTTTCGGTTTTGCGGATTTCTATTTACATGATCTTGGTTTACAGCTGGAACTATATACGTAAAGCTCTGTATCCGTGTATTCCTTCTAGTTGTCTTTTGTATTTTCTTTCCGCTGCTATGTATTTAAATGTAATGTAAATCTCTGATATTTATCGGTTGTATAATATTTATTCATACTCTGTTATATTCTTGTACTCTGATGTAAATTGTTGTAATAAGCAATGAAATGTTCTTCTGTCTGTGTTCTGATTCGTCTTGTTCTCATTACAATCCGTTCTTCCTCTTCTCTTCGGAGACCGAGGAGGTTCGGGTCACTATATTTGGTATCAGAGCTTTGGTTTACAGAGCTCGAGAACAAGGCACATTAGAACCGAAGGTAAGAATTCATCAGAGATTGGATTAGTAAAGTCCAATAAGAACGACTCGTTAGAGACGGGATCAGAAGTATCCTAGAATGAGCCGGGAGAGTGTTATTTTTAAATAAAATTGAAAACAAATTTTGTTTTGAAAAAACTATCTAATTATACGTATTTGAGTGTAATATTTTATTTGTATTGAATTTGGACAATCTAGTATATAAAGATTTTGCATATGCGCCTTGCAAACGTATATTCGAAGTTTTAATATACTGGATAGATATAGAATCACACTCTAGTCGCCCGGAGATAATTCTGCTGATGCGGCCGCATCATCATTATTTATGTTCGAGTTTCGAAAGTGGGATATGTATATAATTCCAATTGACTGGTGTGAGAGCCAAAACTAGATAGGGTATATTGCTGTGATTTGCATCAAAAATATGATTCTTGACTATATAAAATTATGAATTTGAAAACTAATCGACTAATTGATTGTTGGTTGCGTTGTTTGATTATTGGTTTGATTTATTAAAATTTTGAATAGTAAAGCCAAATAAAATTTATTGGTGGAATTAAATTGAATATTGATTGGATTCATTTACATATATAGATATATATATATATATATATATATATTTGTCAAACAGGTTATGGATTCGCTGTTGAGTAAAGAATTTATTTGCATGCCCGACAAATAGGTAAGCCTTAATGAGTTGGCTGCGCAATTTTATTATTATATAAACTCCTGTGAATGCCATTGGATGCGGTGTGCTGGTTTTTCTGTGTGAGAATATAAAAGTCACTATAGAGTAGTAACAATAAATTTTGAACTACACCTCATGGCATACTACTTGAAGACAACATACTCTATCATATACCACATGAGCACTTGAAGCTTATGTGATGAGGTTAAAGATTTACCATACAAGCGAGAGGCTTGTATGGCGATGACTATATTTCAGGTTGAACCGAAGACTGATATGGACTATATAAAAATGTAACGGTAAATGGCCAGATTAATAAAAAAAACCCACACGGGTCTGGAGTTGACAATAATCACGTCTCTCTAGTCATTAAGGCACAAAAACTATTTATAGGGTGACGAGAATTCATTCTCTGGAGTTATGATCTATACACACTCCCTTGTGGACACAAAGTTATATCGCTTTAAATAAGTGTATGCTTTTTAGGATTTATTGGGTGCCTAATACAGCCCAATAAATTTTCAGGCCCTTTCCCGTACAAAGGAGGTTATGGCGAATTTTTTCGAAAATTTAGGGTGTTATCCACTTATTTTAAGAATTAGAAAATTCTTAGAAACAGAAAAATTGAAGAGTGAAAGCCAGAATGAAAGTTGAGTTGGTTAGTTAAACAACTTTCAGCTCCGTTCCTTTTCAAGGACGAAAAATTTTTTAGTGGGGGAGATTGTAACAACCCGGAAAATCAGAACCAAATTAAAATTTTTATTTTAGCAATTTTAATGGATTTTGAATATTTAAAATGAATTATTTTAAATAATAACGACGAAAAATTTCTTTTCGACAAAGTTAGTACGTATAAATTTATTTTAATTATATAACGAGCCTGAAATGGCGCGATGTTTGAAAATTCGATTTCTAATTTCAAATGAATATACAGAATTCATTATAAGTCAGAATTGGACGAAACAAGAAATATTTGAATCTGTTTAATCATATCTTTCAAACGGAGGTAAGAAACTGAGATTTCGTTTTATAAATTAAGAGTTACGTCCAGTTTAAAATTCAGAAAAGTCGATGTTGAATTTATATATATTTTAATATATATAAAGCCCTTAAAAATAGCAATTTTGCAAACGACCTCTGTTTTCGACGAAGCCACTTTTGTTGGATCCGGGATATCAAATTATTGCTATATTCCAATTTTCATAATTTTCTGAATCAATATGTGAGTGTGGCGCATTTAAACGCGTTTGACCAATTTTAGTTGAATTTAATCGACTGGAAAATGGTCATTTTTCAAACTGTCTTCAAATTTGACGGAATTAGTTTTGTTAGGACCGTATCGTCAAAACGAAGCTTGATTTGGAAACTAAGTGGTAAACCATAGTTAAGAACAACTAAGTAATAATTTTTAGTCAAGGAAACTGAGCCAGTCCATAAATAGATGAATAACCCGATACGGTAGATCATCGCTTAACAAACACACGAGGAGGAGCGAACGTCTATCTGATTTCGTAAAAGGCTCCAGCGGACTGGGTTACGAAGCACGTAGCTTCAGGGGACGTGAGGGTACTCTTGGTATCCCTCTGTGAGGTTGCAGATGATCCGCCTGGACTCACAGAGGTTAAGGTCTGCGGTAGAAGAACCAAGGGTATTCCTTGGTTGCAGTATAGGCAACCTAAAGACTAGGGTGGACCAGCGTGAGTCATCGATACTTAGTTTAGCCCTGTGATAGCACGTCGTCGACTACCTACCATCTTTAGTCAATCGTAGTACGTATACGGAAAGGCAGAGAACTCCCAACATACCATATACTTGCTATCTAGTTATGGGTGAGGCTGGCCAATAGGAAAGTGGGGCATAGGTGGCAGGAGTACAGTTCTCGTGCTTGATTTTCTTGGATTTCCTTTCATTAGTTTAGGGAGGGGTCACGTGGGACCATAACCACTGGCAGAAAAACAGACCTTAGCATCTGCATCCGCAGATAACTTAAAGCTCCCGACCGAGTTCTGTATTTCTTGATTTAGCCCTGTCACGGGACTCGGGTCACACATATAGTGTACATGTGCACCTAGACATCGGAAACGATTCGCGATACATATGTGGGAAAAAGGCGATGTTCGACAGGTAGCATAATCCCTAGTGGTCCTAGGTGGCATAAACCCTAATCGAATCTAGAAAACGTTCAATAGGTAGCATAATCCCTAGTGGTCCTAGGTGGCATAAATCCTAGTTGAACACTCGATAGTTCATGATAAGGAAACCTAGCCAGATCAAGGGTGGCAGTCCAAACGATTTCAAGAATGGTGGCACTACGTTGAAGTAGTATAGAATTACATGATAAAGCCCGTACGATATACGGCAAGGGACTGTACATATACATGGAAAGGATTATATGAGTTGGGGAAAAAATTACATATACGATGTATTAGGTTAAGTCTACTAGTAAGTGGACGAGAATGACATGGGTTTGGCCTTGGGTGCTAATATTGTGAATAACCTAATAAACAAGAAATTATAACTGAACGGTATATGTAGGGTTACACAAGAGTTTATTATAGTCCAGTCACACAGAACTTATGTTCTGACCCCCTCCTCACAACATGCGCAGGTTAGGTTCATGACAGAGATAGTATTGCTTGACTACCGGCTTGGCAGTATTATTATTAAGGTAATGCTATTTTGAATAAATTATATTTTATTCCTTCCGCTGTGAGCTGCTTTTCGAACTCTGACATGTTTCTTTCTCTCTGTCTTTTCTGCAGGATACCAGAGCACCCAACCCGGGGTCAGATGGATTGGATTTTTAAAAATTCGGTCTGTCGAAACCCGGGTTGTTACATTAAGATCCCCAGACATACTAAAATGAAAAAGGAAAGATTTAAAACAAAGGATAGAAAGATAGTGCATTTGGCTTTGGGGGACTATGCTTCTTTAAATTAAAAACAACACTTTTTTTATGTCTCTTTAAACTTCTTTTTGAAAACAGTTTTCAAAAACTTTTATCTGATCTGCTAAACCTATGCTCTGATACCAAGTGAAACACCCCACTTCCATTAAGGTCACTCACAAAGGGAATGCCTTAACTTCGGAGGAGCATTACAGGTAAAAGACACAGATAAGTTACAAGACAGATATATATAAGCAGCGGAAAAACAAACAAACTTTATTTCATAAATACGTGGTTCATTAAAAGCATTTCAACAACTGTCTCAAAACAAATTCCCAATCATTACAACCATAACTCTGTCTTGATTAAAACTTAAAGAAGCATGAAACATAAATATAGTAGCATAAATCCCCAAAATGAGTGTGTCCAAAGCCATAGCCCAAAGGAAAGAAATCCAAGCAATACATCTCTTTCTTCAAGCTGGATAATAGTCTGGCTAAGCTGAGGTGTTTCCACCCTGCGGTCCTGAGGGGGGAAACGGAAGAATAGAAAGCGAAAGGAAAATAGGTCAGACATAAGTCTGGTAAGTCCAGTTATTTTCTAGCATGAGAACAAGAACAAAGACCATGACATGCATAAACTGAAAAACAGGACAATACCAGAAACTGGATAACATAAGATAAGACAAGGCAGGAATACTAAATGTACTATCACACTCATTATTAATTCTCTACACCTATTCTAACTAGTTCTGACTAGCACCACGTGTTCATGACAAGGTGATCCCTTTTTCGATCGGCTCTTACTCGCAAACGTTTTATACTTGTGTCATTCGGCCCCGCATGATTGTAGATACTTATGCTGGTCCTACCACGGGGTGTATCAAATCCTATGGTGGCAACCCGACACGAATCAAGATGCACAATGTATTATTACTGATGCCCAGTGCCTGATTTTTCCACTCCGGAGTATGTGCACGTCCGTACTCCGCCGGAACCTACACTGATGCACCACCCGCCGACTTTTTGACCGCTTATACTCAGCCCAGTAATCGTGCCCCACCCTGCCTAGTTCAGGGTACCTTGATACATCTAAGTGGGTTACTGCTGAATTGGGTCCCGCTACTAGGGTTATCTAGTCAACATGTTAAACATGGTTAAGTGTCCAAATTTACCTAACCCCACCTATCAGTTTAGTTAACACATTGAATTGGTTAAGTGTTTCCTTAATTGACTTAACCCTACCAATCTTAGCTTGCTTGTTCCTTAGCTTTAATTCATTGATTAAAGCACCAACCACTCACATTAGGTCTATATTGTTGCGGTCGCTGGATGTGCCGGTCGGTTCCGAGAAGCCTTACACCGCAACTCAACCTAACCTCGGGTTCATTTGGGCTTAATACGCTAACCTCTCACATTAGATCATATTGTTATTGTTGCTGGATGTGCCGGGTGGTTCCGGGCAGTCTTACACCGTAACTCAATCTAACCTCGGGTTAGGTATATTTGCCTTTTACTAATTTACATATTTGTCCTTTTTATTTATGTAAATTGTCCACAATTCAAGTCATGCCCAATTTCCCTCTTAATCAAGTTCATCATTTTAGGTATAAAATTTATACCGTTTCATGCCATAAATCACTTATATGATTATGAGCCAAGTATGTCAATTTTCTATAATTTCAAGTTTTCCCCAACGTTAACCCCGTTTAAATGTTCGCATGATTCACATAAAATATTAGGCTAACAACTTAGCCTAATTTAACGTTCGCTTGATTTATGTGAAATATTAGGCTAACAAATTAGCCTAATTTAATGTTCGCATGATTCACATAAGATTTTGCATAAAATTCAACATTAACTATGAACTTGCAATTTGGACAAAATCAACATGAACATATGAACATAAACATATAGGTGTGAACTTGCAACTTTGACATAATGAACATAAACACATAGGTGTGAACTTGCAACTTTGACATAATCAACATGAACATAAACATATAGGTGTGAATGTCATAGAACTACACAACTTGATTTGGCATACAGGTTTGAACTTGCAACTTTGACATAATCAAGTTAACATAGGTTTAACATAGAAACATGTAGATCCAAGCTTTTAGGCCTATATGACATGATTTGCAACCTATAAACTTGCATGTTAACTGATATACACGTAAATGTGTATATTTTATCCGCTTATTTATCTTATTTTCCCTTTAAAATAATTGATACTTTGTATTTATAGCTGTATTTTCAGATTGTTGACAAGAAGCATGGTTTAGAGCATTTGATGGATAAAGCATGAAGAATTTGCTTAAAAAGAGTGAAGATTAAAATTGCTAAAGCTTGAAGAATCTAAAGCTTGAAGAACGGTTGCAATTATATTTCAGTTAAGAAGATTTGGCTCAATAAAGACTCAAACTGCATTCACATTAGCTCATTTGGAAGGCCTCTTACTCATGTTGCGTTCACACTAGCCCATTTGCTAAACCACTCACTCTAAAGCTGCGTTCACACTGGCTTATGTGTTATTTGGGTTATTTCTTTAGTCCCACATTATGTAATTAGCTAGCTAGCCTTTGTCATATCAGCTATAAATACCTTGTATCTCATTCATTGTAAAACACATTAGGTTTTATTCTGTAATTCTCTTCTTGGAATAAAATCATTCTCTCCCTTTCTTTTTACTTTTTGTTTATTTTATTTATGTTCATGTTATTTATTTTCTTTTTCTCTTCTTCTTTAGCTATGTCTAGCTAATCCCCTTTGATTAGGGGGTGATGACGCTGATAGTATGATTCAATATGAATCACATAGCCAAAAGATGAGGACTGTATACATGTAGATCTGGATCTGAATTAAGGGTTAGATCTGAACCTTCATATTTTGTGTCGTTTAAGAGCTATGCTCCTTCACAGGATATATTCGTGTTCGGTCTAACAATTATCAGATCTAGATCTAATTTTAGGGTTTTAGAAATTAATTAGTGAATCAGTCCTGACAGTCTATGGTTGTAGAGCTGAGCTCCTGCATAGGCTATGCTTGTCGTTATTTACTTATTTGTTTCTACAAACCCAATTATCGTTGATTCATGTTTGTGACAGAAACATGTATTAGATCTGGTTAATCTTTTGGCTATTGATGATTATGAATCTGATCTATGTCATTATCCCCTAATTGCTTTCACTTATTGTTAAAACTCTCTTTTATTTAATTCCTGCTATTTTCTTTGTTTTCCACCAATCAAAAGTTAGGGATAACTTGATTGGATTTATTAATTAAAATATTTTTGGTCCCAGAGTTCGACACCCTCTACAACAATCCTTGCTGTTTAGGAAAGCCGAACGAATTTTACAGTTGTTTACAATTGTTTAATTTGTTCGCAAACAAATTTTGGCGCCGTTGCCGGGGACCAAAATAATTTTTGTTAGTAAATCCTTCGGGTTGTATTTTTGTTTTCTTTTTTTTTCTATTTAAAAAAAAAACACAAAAATATTTTTTTTCTTTTGTTTTCTTTATATATATATATAATCTCTTGATTGGTTTTGATTTGGTATTGGATTGATAGTATGATCTTCTAATTAAGAGAGGAAAAAAAATATCCTTGCCAATTCTTTCCCGATTTCTTTCCTAGTTTTCTTTCATTTTTCTTCTAATCATTCCTTCTTTCTGTTTACAATTTATTTCCAAAGAAAAAAAATCCTTTTGTAATTTGATTTCCTTCCTCTTTTTGCCTTTGTTCTTTTTACAATTTCTGTCCAAAAAAAAAAATCCCTTTTTAGTTTTGTTTTCTATTCACTGCCATCTTCTTTCTACCACACAATACATTTTCCTTTTTCTATTTTCTTTTCCATTTCTCGCTGCCAGTTTTCACCAATCTTCTCTCATTCACAAACATCACGCATACTCTTCACAACAATTCCCCTGCTCCATAACCAAATTCATCCACAAAACTCCTACCTGGATCACCTCAGCGCAACACCAATACTCCATACACACTTCCATACAAAAGCATCACCGCACGCACACTTCATCAGCAAACCAAATCCTTAAGTTCACACATGCATACCACCATCCCTCATCAAACTACCCCCCCCCCCCCCCCCCGTTTCTCAAAATCCGGCCACCAAACAAAACTGATCTGCAAACAACCAGTTTCATACCCATCTACTGATCACCGGTCTGCAACAAACAACTCCCCAAATCAATTACCACAACGCCACCATCACTCTGCCGCAAACCCCTCTCCAGTCCGTCAAACTCCAAACTGCAAACCGACAGTTTGCTCCACAACTGCTCGCACAGCCCCTCCCTCCATCCCCTTTAACCATTTTCAGTACATCAGCCTCCACTGCAAAAATCCGCAACCATCCCACAAATCTCCACTGTCACGCCCTTACATAATCAAAGAACAACATTACTACCACAAAACAGTGTGCATCTACGAAACTTGTCACCAACTCAATCATCTTCATTGCCCTTCAACATAAACAGCCACCTCTTCACACAACCAGACCCTCAAGCCTACCTCAGCTCACCCTCCACAAAGCTACAAATCTAACAGCCATCACAATTCCCTCCTTCAATCCCATACTGCTATACACTACTGACCAGCATCCGTACATATCGACAAGCTTGCAGCAACTTCTCAACCAACACAATTCATCACAAAAAAAAAACCATAACGCAGCTTTATCACCAACCACCTCCCAGTCCATCCTAACATCTTCCCAATCCCCATCTGCCATCCGCTCTTCACACTAACTACTCAACCATCCAATCCCCTACTCCATCACAAAGTCCTTACAAACCATTACAGACACCATCGTCTACAAAGCACCTTCTAGGTTCTTCCAATACTGCCCACAAATCATACCAATACAAAACCATCTCCACTCTTCAACGTAGACACTGACTTCATACCAGTCCACACCTTCACCCCCCCCAATCGCAACGGACCCGAACCCAATATCCTCAACATTCGACCTTCAACAACTCTTCCTCCCAATCAACTAATCCACGCTCCCGTCCACTGTAACCGCATCTATTACCTCCTCCGTTCACCACATAACAACCTGCACCTTGAGCTCGCATCGCCAAGTCACGTCGCTGGAATCCCCAAGCACCCTAGTACCCTCGGTCGCCAATCACTGCCACCGAAAAATCCACGCAAATTGCAACTTCCATCACTGAATTCACACACGTAGGTCGTGAGTAAAGTTTACCTCTTTTCTTAATTTCTTTTGGAGCAACTGAATTTGGACGGCAAGGATTAAAGTTTTTGATTTCTTTCCCCTCTTTTCTATTGTTGATTTTGATCTGAGAATTAAAAAAAAAAAAGTCGGTGGCTGTTTTTAAAAAGGTCGGTTGACATATAGTGGGCCGAATTTTTTTGGTCTTATAGTCGGTTGTTTAAAACGTGAGTGGATTAGTTTAGGAATTTTAATGGGCCGGGCTTGGGTGTTGTTTTTAGGGATTTGCCTAGAAGGCTTTGTATTTACTTTTGTTTTTATTTTTCATAGCTTAGTCTAGTTTTTATTTTAATTCCAAATCAGTTTTTGTTTTCTTTTCATTTGTATTTTTTTCTACTTTAAAAAAAAAGGGGGTGAAGATATTTCGAAGACAGGTACGGTGGAAAATAGAAAAAGACCTTAAAAAAAAAATTTCGGGCTCCTAGCCCGAACCCGTGCCGCAGCGCAGTCAAGCAAATAATAGGAAGCAAGAACAACAAAAAGCAGCGGACTATTCAGTGTTCGAGTGGTTGCACACCAAGTGGGGTGTGAACGCTCTAGCGCGACTCAACTGCACTGGACGGACTGCCGATCAAGGTGAGTATTTTCTAACTCTACAGGGATTGCTGCTGCAAAGAAAAGTATATAGAAATCGCTTGTAAAAATCTTCTGCAGGAGATTGGCTTGCTTGTAAAAAAAAATTTATTTCTGCAATTTCCTGTTCTGAGACTGTTCATTCTGTGACTGAATATTTTGCCTGTTGATGTGTGGTTTAAAATTTTAAAACGAACATGGGATTAATTGAAAAGTTTATTTTTGAAATCGAATTGAGGATTCCACAAAGCTCATAGGACAAAATATTTGTTAAATTGACAATTTGGATTGATACTCTCTGAGGTGTCTAAGGAACGGTAGAGTCTAGAACTCAAACAGGTTCTTAAACCTTCAGTTGTGTTTCTACGGTGATTCGTGGCACACTGATAATCCCTGTCCGAACCTGGCCCAGACTTGTATTCATATAATCCGAATTTGTTAATTTTAACAAATTTTTTTTAGAAGCTTCTTGAAAATGTCTCAATTCCCTTTTTCCAACGGATTTTACGATAGTTGTGAAAATCAATATAATCCATATAATTTTACACCAAATTCATATGGATATTTTAATAACAACTTTTGTACAAACAATTTGGATTTTATGCCACCGACTTTTCAAAATTTTCAAAATACTCCTGATTGTACACCACCAAATTTTCAAAATGATGATCATCCCTCAACTCTTGAAACACGTGTTGAATCTTTACTTGAAATGAGCATACAACAAAATAAAGAAATAAATGAATTGTGTAAGTTATACATGTGCAACAATTCAAGTGAAAGCTTTCAAAATAATCAAAATTCGATTTCACATCCAAATTCAAATGATTCTGATTATAACACTTGTCAATTGAATTTTGAACTCCAAAATGAATTTCAAATTCGAAATGGAAATGTAAATCACTTTTCAAATGATTTTGGCAACGGGAATAATTTCAATTGTGGTGCTACTGAAAACTTTTGTTCTCAACAATTTCAAAGTGAAAATTCTCATGTAAATAATTATAAATTTGATTTTGTTGAGCAAACGAACATACTTGACGATTACTTGAAGTTTCGTGAGAAACAAAATCGGATCCAAACTTGTGACGATTCGAATAAAAATCCACCTTTGCCCACAATCGACGATTTTCAACTAACAACTTTTGAAATTGATGAAAATCTTAATAAAGTTGTTGAAAGCCCTGTGCTTGATTTGAATTTAAATTCTCTTGAAAACGAAGACGTTAATCTTCAATTTGATCTTCCTCTATCAGATTCTGAAAATTTAGCAACTTTAGATTGTCAAGTTGACAAAAATGATGAAGTTGTTAACAACTGTTCAAGTGAGGACGACTTTGATGAGCTAAAAATTCTTGAATTGATTGACGATAATGTTGTTGGGTATGAAACTGAAAATGAAATGTTTGAAAACTTTGAAACTCTTGAGGTTGATAATAACGAAACTGCTGAATGTGATCTTGAACACAATAACGATTTTTCCAAAACCGTTGAAACTCCTTGCGATTTAATCGTTTCAACTGAACCTCACTATGATCACTTGTTTTTCACTGATAAATTTCTGCAGTATATGAACTCTTTCTGGAATGACACTATTTTTGAGAAAACACGATTTCGAAATTTACTGAAAATTCATTTGTTCGGTTTTGACTTTAGGTTTACGAATGAACCTTTAGTTAATAAAATTTCAAATATTAAAGCAAAACCGAACAATATTTCTCAAAACAAGTGTGGGGGTGAGAACGATGCACATGTCTCTCAATTTATACATCATCTGAACAAATCAAACTTTGTTTTTGAAACTTTTGTTGAACCCCAGCCCGATGACCTCTCTTTTGTTGCTATAAAAATTCAATTCGATTTCAGGATCAATTGTAAGCTCAAGCTTTTAAAACTAGCAACTCAAACTTTTGAAAAAACGAAATTTGTTTTTCCAAATCTGTCACGTAATAGCCAATCCTTTATGATTTGGTTTTCTGTGCTTCAACTATGTCTCATAATCTTGATGAGGCTGATCCATTGGTCCATTGTGGACCGGTTCATCTATTCGATGACTGCGTATTTTCTACATGTGTACCCGGTAAGCCGTGCTGACCCTCTTATTTTATTTCCCTTTCACTAAGATATGTCTGATTAACGACTGTGAGGACACAATCACACTCAAGTGTGGGGGGAATTTACATCACATCAGCAATCAAATTGTATAAGCTAGGTCATTCACTGAACAAGGATTAACTTAAATTCATAAATAACACCTTGGTTCTTGTTTGATAAGTTGAATTTTTGGGTGATGGGAATGAACATTATTTATTCATTGAGTCGTAATGTGTCTTTTTAAGATGCTAGCTTGAGACTGTGCAGACGTTAGTCGTGTTCTGGAGTAAGCGTGTCAACCCTTGTTATACGTGTTAGAATGTGCAAGTAAAAATAATCAAAAAAAAAATCATGAAATAAAAGGATTTTGCACCTATATTTGTTGGATTTTCTGAGTTCGTTTTCATGCATAATATTTTCTTTTCCACTCAAATTTTCAAAATCGTAAGTTCTAAAATCCACTTGGCCCAATTAAGGAGAAATGACTCATTGTAGCGTTCTTCTTCGATACCCCCACATTATTCAAACCCAAGTTTTAGTCGATTTACATCCATGTGTCGACAAGTTTATCTTATATTGGTATACTCAAGAACCTTTGTTTAAAGGTCAAAAATGTCACTTTTTATACCAATATTACACTACCCATTCCGTACTTGTTTTAAGATAGGACAACCATATACCACATCTTATTTTATATGGGTTATCTATCTTACGAAACTTTGTTTATCATTCCTTTCAGTTTTTTTTTGTATAATATCAATCCAGACTTGTGTGTTGAATAAAGGTTATAGAAGTAGAGTAACTAGGGCACAAAACTTTCCTTTCATGAAGTATTGGTTTAGTAGAGGAGGAATCAAATGAAATAATGTATGGCATTATTCCATCTCCATTCATCATTCATCATGCAAAAAAAAAAAAGAGAGAGAGAGAGAAGAAGAAAAAAAAAAGAAGAAAGAAAGAAAAAAAAGAAAATAAAAATAAAAAATAAAGAGAGAGTCTCTCTGAATAAAATAGTCTTCATCATTCTTGACTATGAAGCATCCATTTCCATTCCATCCACATCCATTATACTGTACTTGGAAGTGAGGATTGTAGTAGAAGAGATGAAAGGAAACAAAAATGTTCATATGTGCTTTAGTATTACTTTATCTTTTGTAGCCTGAAGTTCAACTAATACACTTGCCCTCTTATCTAGAATATTTTTAGAACTTACAAAATTTTCCTTCATCTATGCATAACTCATATCCAATACATTACAGTTACATTGGTGCAAAGTTATTCAAAAAAAAAAAGAATAAAGAAATGATTGGGTACACATTGTCGATGTGTAGAACTTTGGTTGACACCACGCTCTTAACCTTCAAGACAATTACAGTGTTATCAAGGAATTACGATTCAGCTTGAAATTTTTATTCATTTTTGCACCAACAATGGGATGGACAATTTAGGACTAAACCGTTATTATTGAAGTTAGGTGAAATCCTTGGAATGTGAAAGACTTTAAATATATTGTTTGATTAATCTGCGTACATAAGACGCTTTGGATTTTGTGGGTAGTATCCGCTGAAAACCCTCACGAGACAACACTCGTCCTACTGGGGACACCCAGAGGTTTAACGGCTTGTTGCATACGCTAAATGCAATCGTGTTTCCTACGAAAATGTGACATATCTTAGTTTAGTTTATTCGAGGACGAATAAAAAGATAAGTGTGGGGGTATTTGATATACACGTAAATGTGTATATTTTATCCGCTTATTTATCTTATTTTCCCTTTAAAATAATTGATACTTTGTATTTATAGCTGTATTTTCAGATTGTTGACAAGAAGCATGGTTTAGAGCATTTGATGGATAAAACATGAAGAATTTGCTTAAAAAGAGTGAAGATTAAAATTGCTAAAGCTTGAAGAATCTAAAGCTTGAAGAACGGTTGCAATTATATTTCAGTTAAGAAGATTTGGCTCAATAAAGACTCAAACTGCATTCACATTAGCTCATTTGGAAGGCCTCTTACTCATGTTGCGTTCACACTAGCCCATTTGCTAAACCACTCACTCTAAAGCTGCGTTCACACTGGCTTATGTGTTATTTGGGTTATTTCTTTAGTCCCACATTATGTAATTAGCTAGCTAGCCTTTGTCATATCAGCTATAAATACCTTGTATCTCATTCATTGTAAAACACATTAGGTTTTATTCTGTAATTCTCTTCTTGGAATAAAATCATTCTCTCCCTTTCTTTTTACTTTTTGTTTATTTTATTTATGTTCATGTTATTTATTTTCTTTTTCTCTTCTTCTTTAGCTATGTCTAGCTAATCCCCTTTGATTAGGGGGTGATGACGCTGATAGTATGATTCAATATGAATCACATAGCCAAAAGATGAGGACTGTATACATGTAGATCTGGATCTGAATTAAGGGTTAGATCTGAACCTTCATATTTTGTGTCGTTTAAGAGCTATGCTCCTTCACAGGATATATTCGTGTTCGGTCTAACAATTATTAGATCTAGATCTAATTTTAGGGTTTTAGAAATTAATTAGTGAATCAGTCCTGATAGTCTATGGTTGTAGAGCTGAGCTCCTGCATAGGCTATGCTTGTCGTTATTTACTTATTTGTTTCTACAAACCCAATTATCGTTGATTCATGTTTGTGACAGAAACATGTATTAGATCTGGTTAATCTTTTGGCTATTGATGATTATGAATCTGATCTATGTCATTATCCCCTAATTGCTTTCACTTATTGTTAAAACTCTCTTTTATTTAATTCCTGCTATTTTCTTTGTTTTCCACCAATCAAAAGTTAGGGATAACTTGATTGGATTTATTAATTAAAATATTTTTGGTCCCAGAGTTCGACACCCTCTACAACAATCCTTGATGTTTAGGAAAGCCGAACGAATTTTACAGTTGTTTACAATTGTTTAATTTGTTCGCAAACATTAACATAACATGATAAATCACCAAACTTGTTACAACATGATACTTTTATTCCCCAAATTTCTATACACATAAATGGGTAATTCACCAATTCCTAATTAACATGATAACCACAATAGAACCACAGGAATGATAGAATTATCACAAGACATGAATTAGCATCAATTTCATATAACATAACGGGTACAGTTCTATTATCACTTTATTACAAATCATGATTTTGATTTCATTCACATCTAGAATATAACTGTACTTACAAATCGTAAAGAAAGTCTTGAGTTCTGGGATCTGTTTTCTGAAAATGATTTGCTCGCCTTTGATGTAGACTAATTCGTTGTTCTAGTCTAAGTTTGATTTGAGTTGTAGCTTCTTCTTGTTTTCTAGTTTTGCGATGACGGCTGCTCTTAACTTGACTCAGACAACATAACGGCTCTAGGATTTTAATTTGTGTGTTTAGGGTTTTGGTTTGGGGTTGTATATATAGATGTTTGATTAAATAAGAGTCGTTAAATCGACCAAGTAATGATCGTAGCCATCTAAGCCAAAGAATGTGTCATTTAGCCAATCGTGTGATGCCACGTATGCCCTAGTGACTCAAAATTCGACCATCAGACCAACCAGAGAGAGACACATCAGCATAGTTACACAAGTCGTCATATTTCAGATCTGTACGAGGGACAAGTCGACCCCCAGGTCGACCTATGGGGGGGAGGTCGACCCCCTGGTCGACCTGGCCTTGGGCGGGAAAATTCCCGCCCAGCCTGCTTCTTGGTTTGAATTCGAATTTGAATAGTTTTCTGAGTTGTTTTATTTTTATATATGAAAATTCTGAAACTTCTGAACTCCATAACTTCTTCATACAGAGTCCGATTCACGCAAACTCGGACTCTATCTCAAGCAGAATTCCGAGATGAACGCAATGGCGTGACCCGTTTCCCTTAATTCTCACATTTGAAACTAAGAATTCTTTAATTCGTTACTTTAATGTTAACAGAAAATACAGGGTGTTACAATTTCAATACACAGTTCCTCTCTACAACACTCACACTCAATTCCATTTATACATTGACTCGTATACAAACACTCAACTCTTTATACAGTCACATATACATTCATTTACACAGACTCATATACATACACATTTAATGACACTGCTTCATTCACTGTCTTATGTCTTCACAGCATCCTTCAGTCAGTCCAGTCTTCATACTTGTCACATACAGAAACACGCACAGTATTTGGAACAGAAATAATATTTTAAATTCTAGCGAATATATTTTTTATTTTAAAAAATTTATTTTCCTCAGAATTTCGGTGTGTTTCTCATCATTTCTGACTCGATCTGATTTATTAAATCCGAATGTGTCTAGACAGCTTGTGATATATTCACAGTGTTACACTGTAAATACCACAAGGCAGTCAGTGTGCATATATATATATATATATATATCAATGCAGGGACAGGGAAATCTTTCTGATAGCTGCATATACACACGTGTATAAATATACATGTAACAACCCGTATTTTCCATAACCTGTGATAACGTAAATCGAGGCAGAATTTAATTCTAAAATCTGAATCAAGGGAAACGGGCTATGCCATTGCGTTCGTCTCGGAAAAATATGCGAAATAGCGTCCGAGTTTTCGAAAATCGGAGTCTGTATGACCCGATTAAGGCCCAACGAAGTTTTCAGAAAATTCCAAAGTAAAAACAGATTTCAAATTCAAACTTGAATTTGGGAAATTGGGCCATATTGGGCCAGGCGGGAGAATACCCAAGTCGACAGCCCTGTCGACTTGGGAGTCGACAGCCCTGTCGACTGGGCTGTCAACTTGGCTCAGACGGGCTCTTTAGCCTGGTGCACCATTTTGGGTTTGTGTTGAGCTTGGGGGCCAGATTCGGTTTGGAGGGCTGAGATTGGAACTAGGGTTTAATCCTATGGCCTAAATCACTTGCCTAATCTATAAATAAGACCCTAACCTACCCTAAATCATCATAATTCATTCTAGCAACTAAACTATGGCAAAATCAATCCTCTCATGGCCTCCACTCTCTTCATAAAATTCCTAAACAAGTTTTCATGAGATTTTCCATGCATACAAGTGTTTTTAGACTTGTATGATCATCAATAGCTTGCATTCAAGTCAAGTTTCTATCTTTGCATCATAAAGAGAGAGTTTTGATCAATTTTGCTTGCATTTTGGGGTTTAATTGGTTGCATAAGGGTCTTCTTACATTTGCTATACTCATTTGAGTCCGCATAAGCATTGTAAGCCCTATTCTACTTTCATACTTAAACTTTAAAGTTAAATGTATGATATGCGAATTTATATGCAAGTTTACTATGATGTGTTATGCAAGTTCACTATGATGTGTTATGCAAGTTTACTATGATGTGTTATGCAAGTTCATCAAGTTATGTTATGCAAGTTTGGTATGCAAGTTGCCATATGATATGCAAGTTATGTTATGCAAGTTTGATATGCAAGTTGTCATATGATATGCAAGTTATGTTATGCAAGTTTGGTATGCAAGTTGCCATATGATATGCAAGTTATGTTATGCAAGTTTGATATGCAAGTTTTCATATGATATGCAAGTTATGTTATGCAAGTTTGATATGCAAGTTGTCATATGATATGCAAGTTATGCATGCTTTTTGAGGCCTAATGCAAGTATATGAACATATGTATACTTCATATGCCACCATGTTGAACTTGTGGCTTCAACCCTTTTATGTCATGATTATGCCAAGTTCCCTCTTTCTATCCTTTATACGCCATTGCGAAATGTAAGCGATGGGATTGCGTTTGGGGTTGGGTAAACTTAAAAGACATAAAAACATAAGCTTGGGAATTTACCTATTAAGTTAGGTCTACCCATTGGGAATTTACCTATTAAGTTAGGTCTACCCAATTGCTTGAAAATTTGTAACATGTTTTGGAAACATGGTGGACATGACACTTAGAAAAGATAAGTGTGGCCAACTCGAGGTTGGGTTGAGTTTGTAGCCTAAACCTACCCGGAACCGACCGGCCTAACTAGTTGCTACAAACAATAGGACCCAATGTGAGAAGTTGGTCATGTTGTACCTTGGACCCGAGGTTAGACCAAGTTGTGGTGTAAAGCTACCCGGACCCGCCCGGCTTAACTAGTAACCACAACAAAGTCTAATGTGAGAGGTTAAGGCGCATTAATTAATTAATGCCTCATGATTAGGGTTAAGTCATGGTCCATTTAATACTTAACCAATTTGGGCTTGGTAGATTAATCGGGGTTAAGTCGTGAACTCACCGTTACACTTAACCAAGTTAATCCATGATTAGTGAAGGGGTTAAACCATACTTAACCCACTAGAGAAATCCTAGCAATGGGGGTCCACTCCAGCAGTAATCCCTAGTTTGTATCATCATGACCCTAGGGACTAGGCTAGGGTGGGGGCACGATTACTGGACTGGAGGTAAGCGACCAATAAACGACGGCAGGGTGGTACGCCGGTGTAGTTCCGGGCGGACTCTGGTCGTGCACATAGTCCGTAGCCGGAGAAAACATGCACGGGTACCAGTAGATCGAGACTGTGCACTCATGTTCATGGTGTCCAGGGGTTGACACCCTAGGGCTTGATACACCCGAAGGGTGGACCCGGCACAGTTCGACTACAATTATGTTTGGGCCGTATTGACACCGACACGTGACGAGTTAGGCTTAGGGAGCCGATCGACTAGACCGTTTGGGTTGGACCTCGTGGTAGGGTCACTTCATGTTATTGGACCTCGTATGAGGGTCACTTCATGTTATTGGGCCAAAGCTTGGGCCATGGGATCAATACTTGTTTATTCAAGTCATGTTAGTTTGCTAGTACACCTGTGGTGCAAAACCTTAATCCTGATTATGCGATGACACCTTTATCTACCTTGTTAGTTAATCATCATGCTAGTATGTAGTTATCCTTATATTCATCCCTGTTGCTCATACCAGTTAACTTTATCAGTTTACATTGATTGTAGTATGGCTTACTCAGTCTTTTTGACTGACCTGTTTTCTTTCGCCTCTTTTCTTCCGTTTCCCCCCCCCCCCAGGTTCTCAGGGAGGGAATACAGGAGCCTAGCTTGGATTTTGGATTGCTTGCTTGTGGGATTTCAGCTCATGTACGCTTTCTACATGAAGCTAGCTATGGTTCTCACGTATTTTGGGGATAGCACTTATGTATTTCTGTTTTCATATGATGTTGTTTTATCTAGACTTGTTTATTTGGAAAATTGATATTATGTTGTACCAGACTTGTTTTGAAATGGGTTAAATCTTCCGCTGTTTTATCTATGTTATTTACTCTGTTTACATATATACATATGTTCTTGTTCTGCCTTGATATATCATTATGCATGTTTACCTGATTCAAACGCCCCTCCAAAGTCAGTGCCCTTGCAAGAGTGGTACTGGCGGAGGTGGGGTGTTACATTTGGTATCAGAGCATATGGTTTACGAGAAGGAACAAAAAGGTTTTTAGAAAACTTTTGGAAAACTATTTTCAAAACAAAGTATAAAGTATTTTCCAAAGAAAAGTCTAGTTTATTTTAAAGGCTATTCCCCAAAAAGCCATTAGCAAAATCCCTTCGTTTTTCTCCATTCTGAATCTGTCTTTTTCTTCATTTTCAGTATGGCCGATAACCTTGCTATTCCGGAGGGAGTGCACGTACCTGTTTGGTATAGGAGACTTTTGGAGGCTAGGGCGACCGAAGCCGGCCCCGCAGATGTTCCTCCTCCTCCTCCAGTAGTTAATATTCCTCCTCCTCCCGTCGCTAATGTTCCTCCTCCTCCTGTCGCTGAGGTTCCTCTTCCTCCTCCCCCTCAGCATCCTCAGGCTGACTTCGCAAAGACTTGCAAAGATTTCAAAGCAATGGGTGGCAAGAACTTTCAAGGCACTGAGACTTTTGTAGAGGCCAGAAATTGGTTGAAAGAGACCGAGGATTTATTTGCCATCTTTGGGTTGGACGATCAGAGGAAGGTCTTGTTGGCGGTTTGGCTTATGAAGGATGAAGCCGCTTATTGGTGGGAAGTCACCAATGGTACTAGGCCTGTTGAGACTTGGGCCGATTTCAGGGCAAGGTTCATGCTTAAGTTTCTATCTTCTGCTGAGGAGAATCTGCAAATGGAGAGGTTCATAACTTTGAAGCAAGGAGATATGTCTGTCAAAGAATATGTGAACAAGTTCAATCAGTTAGTTCGTTTTGGCTTGGATATGGTGAATACTCCTCAGAAGAAGGCTCTTCGTTTTGCTAGAGGATTGAATGAGCCGTTGCAGGGATTGGCCATGTCACATATTCCCCATGGGGCCACGTTTGAGAGCTTGGTTGATATGGCGTTACTTCAGGGAGATGTCAAGAAGAATGATACTCAAGCCAAGAAGACTGATTCCCAGGGAAAAGGAAATCAGGGTAATCCAAGTGGTCAGGGCAGTCAAGGCAATCAGAACAAGAACAAGAGTCAAGGCAACAAGGGGAACAACAGCAAGGGCAAGAACACTAAGGGGAAGTGCCATTATTGCGGTTCAGCTGGGCATCTTATCAAGGATTGTAAGAAGAGGAAAAGGAAGAATGGTGAATGCTTTTTCTGCGGTGAGACTGGACATTTCAGTAAGGATTGCCCAAAGAAGCGAGGGCAAGGCCAGGGTCAGACTCAGCGTGCTGGACCTTCAGGAGGGCAAGTTCATGCTCTCAATACCGCTCCAGTTCCCGATCGAGGTAGTATTTCTGTTGAGAGCCTTGTATATATTTCTGATTTTCCAGTTCGTACCTTGTTTGATTCTGGTGCATCGCATAGCTTTATCTCATCTGATCTTGTTGATAGTTTGCACCTTAGTACTAGCTTGGTAGAGGATCCCGTCTGTGTCTCAAATCCTATTGGGGGTTCCGCCCATTTGTCTATGATATGTGGGGATTTGAGGATCTCTATACTGAGTGTAGAGTTCTTGTGCAGTGCTTATGTTCTTGGTTTCAGGGGATACGGATTGATACTGGGCATGGATTGGCTGTCCAGATATGGAGCCATTCTTGATTGTGAGCATAGGGTTGTGAGGCTCGTGACTCGCCTCGGGAACACCCTAGAGATTTCTTGTGATCCGAGAGGTCCCGTCATGTTGTGCTATCTTGAATCACTCGACTCGTCAAGGGAGACTCTTCAGTCTGTGAGAGTGGTTCGAGATTATCCGGATGTTTTCGATGAAGTTAGGGGGTTGCCCCCTAAGCGAGAGATTGATTTCCGCATTTATCTGGTGGATAATGCAAAGCCGGTTTCTTTGCCCGTTCGGCACATGGCTCCACGTGAAAGGCGGGAGCTAAGTAAGCAAGTGAAGGAGTTGCTTGAGAAGAACTTCATTAGACGAAGTATATCTGAATGGGGAGCGCCTGTGGTATTTGCTACCAAGGCAGATGGTTCTCTCCGACTTTGTGTTGACTATCGAGAGTTGAATAAGCTGACTAAGAAGAACAGACACCCGTTACCGAGGATTGATGATCTCTTTGACCAGCTTGTCGGTGCTTCTGTTTTCTCTCAGCTTGATCTTGCTACTGGATTCCATCAGCTCAGGGTAGCTGAGGATAGTATAGACAAGACTGCGTTCAGGACTCCAGATGGATTCTTCGAATGGCTTGCCATGCCGTTCGGCTTGACTAATGCACCCGCATATTTCGTGGACTTGATGAGTAGGGTGTTCAGGGAGTTCTTGAACAAGTTTGTCGTGGTCTTCGTAGATGATATTCTGGTCTTCTCTAAGGATGAGGAAGAGCACGCAAGGCATCTCGTGGAGGTGATGGATACGCTTAGAGCGCATCAGTTGAAGGCCAAGTTCTCCAAGTGTCACTTTTGGAGAAGGGAAGTTAGATTCCTTGGGCATATAGTGTCTAAGCAAGGCTTAGCGGTGGATCCCGCTAAGGTAGTTGCAGTTCAGGATTGGAAGACTCCAAGGAATGCAACCGAAGTGAGAAGTTTTCTAGGTCTTGCGGGTTTTTACCGGAAGTTCATCAAGGACTTCGCGAAGATATCCGCTCCTCTTACTAAATTGACGAAGAAGAATTTAGTTTTTGCTTGGAGCATAGAATGCAAGCTTGCTTTTCAGAAGCTCAAGAGAGCTCTCACATCAGCACCTGTTCTAGCTTTGCCCGATGGAGGGAAGTTATTTACAGTATACACCGATGCATGTGGCACGGGGTTAGGAGCTGTTCTGATGCAAGAAGGAAGGGTGATATGCTTTGGCGGTAGACAACTCAAGGTGCATGAGAAGAATTATCCCACTCATGACTTAGAGTTGGCAGCAATAGTATATGCACTCAAGGCTTGGCGCCATTATCTTCTGGGCGAAAGGTTTGAGCTTTATACCGATCACAAGTCATTGAAGTATCTCTTTTCTCAGAAGGATCTGAATCTGAGGCAACAAAGATGGATGGAATTCTTGGCGTCCTACGATTTTGAGATAGCTTATACCCCTGGCAAGGGGAATGTGGTAGCGGATGCATTGAGTAGAAAAAGGTTGACTCTGAGTCCTTTATTCGTTGAGATGAAGAATTTAGAGTATGTGGCAACCTTTGATATCTCTTTGGCGATTGAGTCGATGACCGGTTCTTTAGCATCTCTGGAACTCAGACCTACCCTTCTTGATCAAGTTGGGGCTTCGCAGAGAGAATACCCTCAGATAGTTGAGATTATGGATAAACTGATTCGAGGAGGGGCGTCTAGTCATCTCGCTCGATATTCTATTGATGACAAGGGTTGGCTGAGGAGAGATGGAAGGTTATGTGTTCCAATGGTAGAAGATCTAGTAAGAAAAGTTCTTGAGGAAGCGCATCGCTCTAAGTTGACTATACGTCCAGGCGGAGATAAGATGTATAAAGATATGAAGCGTATTTTCTTTTGGCCTGGGATGAAAAAGGATGTGGCAGAGTTTGTCTCTAGATGTATCATTTGCCAACAAGTTAAGGCCGAGTCGAAGAAGCCCGGTGGGCTATTGCATCCTCTAGACGTTCCACTTTGGAAGTGGGAGAGTATTTCCATGGATTTTTATCGATGGGCTACCAAGGTCAAGGAAAGGGAATACGAGCATTTGGGTTATTGTGGATAGACTTACGAAGAGTGCTCATTTCATCCCGGTGAAGAGCAAGACGACCGCATCTTGGCTAGCGTCTGTATATCTTCGAGAGATTGTGAGACTTCATGGAGTCCCTTCTAGTATTGTCAGTGACCGTGACCCAATCTTTACAAGTCAGTTCTGGAATAGCTTGCAAGAAGCTATGGGCACGAGGTTGAATCTAAGTACTGCTTATCACCCACAGACGGACGGTCAAACCGAAAGGGTGAATAGGGTACTCGAGGATCTGTTGAGGCTTTGTATTCTGGATTTTGGTGGTACTTGGGAAGACCATCTTCCTCTTGTTGAGTTTGCATATAATAACAGTTATCAGGCAAGCATAGGGATGGCACCGTTTGAAGCTTTATATGGGAGGCCGTGCAAGTCGCCTACATGTTGGTGGGAGACTACAGATAAGCTTATACTTGGGCCTGATATGATCAGAGATACATCCGAGAAGATCGAGTTGATTCAGAGACGGATGAAAGCGGCCCAAGACCGACAGAAATCCTATGCTGATAAGCGAAGAACTGATTTGGAGTTTGATGTTGGGGATAGGGTTTTCGTGAAGGTTTCTCCTTTGCAGAATGTGGTCCGATTTGGAGCCGTTGGGAAGTTAGCACCGAGGTTTGTTGGACCATTCCCTATTATAGAGAGGATCGGGCAGATGGCTTATAGAGTGAAGTTGCCCGAGAAGCTTGCCGGAGTACACGATGTTTTTCATGTCTCGCATCTCCGGAAGTGTTTACATGAATCAGCAGAGGTTGTTGAGCCAAGTGTTCTGGAAGATGTGGAAGTAGAGAAAGAAGCTACCTTGAGGAGAGCTCCGATTCGTATCTTGGGGACGGAGACCAAGAAGCTAAGGAATCGAGAGGTCAAGTTGGTGAAGGTTCAATGGGGTGAAGCCGAAGAAGACGCAACTTGGGAAACCGAGGAGAAGATGCGTGGGCTTTATCCATTCCTTTTCGAGGGTACACTCTCAATCTCTTTTCTTTGTTAGCATATCTTTCTCTTTGCTATCCATATTTATCTAGTTTATCGTGTTAATCTTGTCATGAGAACCTTAGGTAGAAACCCTTTGGATGAAACATGTGTTTGAAACATGTTATGCTTGATGGTTGCAAGTGGTTGCAAGTGTTTGCAAGTGGTTGCTCGTGGATGCATTATAGACGTTAGGCACTAGATCGGCTCACACACTCTTCATATTGCATATGCATGAGTGTTTATGCTTATTCATGGATGAAAATTTTTGTGTTATCACATGGATGTTGCATATGGATGTATGTTATGTGCACACATATAGATGTTATACATTATGTTAGGAATTGCATACATATGGATTCATTTCACCAACATAATTTGCATTGATGATATTTGCATTAGATAAGGACATATACACACACCTTTGCATATGCTCATACAAGATTTAGAATCTTGTAAGGACAATGATTGCTCGTGGATGATGTTTTGAGTAGATGGATGATTGGATGGTAGGATACGTTCTTCCTAACTTGAAGATTTCGGGGACGAAATCCTTTAAGGAGGGGAGAATGTAACAACCCGTATTTTCCATAACCTGTGATAACATAAATCGAGGCAGAATTTAATTCTAAAATCTGAATCAAGGGAAACGGGCTATGTCATTGCGTTCGTCTCGGAAAAATACGCGAAATAGAGTCCGAGTTTTCGAAAATCGGAGTCCGTATGACACGATTAAGGCCCAACGAAGTTTTCAGAAAATTCCAAAGTAAAAACAGATTTCAAATTCAAACTTGAATTTGGGAAATTGGGCCATATTGGGCCAGGCGGGAGAATACCCAAGTCGACAGCCCTGTCGACTTGGGAGTCGACTTGGTTAGACCAAGTCGACAGCCCTGTCGACTGGGCTGTCAACTTGGCTCAGACGGGCTCTTTAGCCTGGTGCACCATTTTGGGTTTGTGTTGAGCTTGGGGCCAGATTCGGTTTGGAGGGCTGAGATTGGAACTAGGGTTTAATCCTATGGCCTAAATCACTTGCCTAATCTATAAATAAGACCCTAACCTACCCTAAATCATCATAATTCATTCTAGCAACTAAACTATGGCAAAATCAATCCTCTCATGGCCTCCACTCTCTTCATAAAATTCCTAAACAAGTTTTCATGAGATTTTCCATGCATACAAGTGTTTTTAGACTTGTATGATCATCATTAGCTTGCATTCAAGTCAAGTTTCTATCTTTGCATCATAAAGAGAGAGTTTTGATCAATTTTGCTTGCATTTTGGGGTTTAATTGGTTGCATAAGGGTCTTCTTACATTTGCTATACTCATTTGAGTCCGCATAAGCATTGTAAGCCCTATTCTACTTTCATACTTAAACTTTAAAGTTAAATGTATGATATGCGAATTTATATGCAAGTTTACTATGATGTGTTATGCAAGTTTACTATGATGTGTTATGCAAGTTTACTATGATGTGTTATGCAAGTTCATCAAGTTATGTTATGCAAGTTTGGTATGCAAGTTGCCATATGATATGCAAGTTATGTTATGCAAGTTGTCATATGATATGCAAGTTATGTTATGCAAGTTTGGTATGCAAGTTGCCATATGATATGCAAGTTATGTTATGCAAGTTTGATATGCAAGTTGTCATATGATATGCAAGTTATGTTATGCAAGTTTGATATGCAAGTTGTCATATGATATGCAAGTTATGCATGCTTTTTGAGGCCTAATGCAAGTATATGAACATATGTATACTTCATATGCCACCATGTTGAACTTGTGGCTTCAACCCTTTTATGTCATGATTATGCCAAGTTCCCTCTTTCTATCCTTTATGCGCCATTGCGAAATGTAAGCGATGGGATTGCGTTTGGGGTTGGGTAAACTTAAAAGACATAAAAACATAAGCTTGGGAATTTACCTATTAAGTTAGGTCTACCCATTGGGAATTTACCTATTAAGTTAGGTCTACCCAATTGCTTGAAAATTTGTAACATGTTTTGGAAACATGGTGGACATGACACTTAGAAAAGATAAGTGTGGCCAACTCGAGGTTGGGTTGAGTTTGTAGCCTAAACCTACCCGGAACCGACCGGCCTAACTAGTTGCTACAAACAATAGGACCCAATGTGAGAAGTTGGTCATGTTGTACCTTGGACCCGAGGTTAGACCAAGTTGTGGTGTAAAGCTACCCGGACCCGCCCGGCTTAACTAGTAACCACAACAAAGTCTAATGTGAGAGGTTAAGGCGCATTAATTAATTAATGCCTCATGATTAGGGTTAAGTCATGGTCCATTTAATACTTAACCAATTTGGGCTTGGTAGATTAATCGGGGTTAAGTCGTGAACTCACCGTTACACTTAACCAAGTTAATCCATGATTAGTGAAGGGGTTAAACCGTAATTAACCCACTAGAGAAATCCTAGCAATGGGGGTCCACTCCAGCAGTAATCCCTAGTTTGTATCATCATGACCCTAGGGACTAGGCTAGGGTGGGGGCACGATTACTGGACTGGAGGTAAGCGACCAATAAACGACGGCAGGGTGGTACGCCGGTGTAGTTCCGGGCGGACTCTGGTCGTGCACATAGTCCGTAGCCGGAGAAAACATGCACGGGTACCAGTAGATCGAGACTGTGCACTCATGTTCATGGTGTCCAGGGGTTGACACCCTAGGGCTTGATACACCCAAAGGGTGGACCCGGCACAGTTCGACTACAATTATGTTTGGGCCGTATTGACACCGACACGTGACGAGTTAGGCTTAGGGAGCCGATCGACTAGACCGTTTGGGTTGGACCTCGTGGTAGGGTCACTTCATGTTATTGGACCTCGTATGAGGGTCACTTCATGTTATTGGGCCAAAGCTTGGGCCATGGGATCAATACTTGTTTATTCAAGTCATGTTAGTTTGCTAGTACACCTGTGGTGCAAAACCTTAATCCTGATTATGCGATGACACCTTTATCTACCTTGTTAGTTAATCATCATGCTAGTATGTAGTTATCCTTATATTCATCCCTGCTGCTCATACCAGTTAACTTTATCAGTTTACATTGATTGTAGTAGGGCTTACTCAGTCTTTTTGACTGACCTGTTTTCTTTCGCCTCTTTTCTTCCGTTCCCCCCCCAGGTTCTCAGGGAGGGAATACAGGAGCCTAGCTTGGATTTTGGATTGCTTGCTTGTGGGATTTCAGCTCATGTACGCTTTCTACATGAAGCTAGCTATGGTTCTCACGTATTTTGGGGATAGCACTTATGTATTTCTGTTTTCATATGATGTAGTTTTATCTAGACTTGTTTATTTGGAAAATTGATATTATGTTGTACCAGACTTGTTTTGAAATGGGTTAAATCTTCCGCTGTTTTATCTATGTTATTTACTCTGTTTACATATATACATATGTTCTTGTTCTGCCTTGATATATCATTATGCATGTTTACCTGATTCAAACGCCCCTCCAAAGTCAGTGCCCTTGCAAGAGTGGTACTGGCGGAGGTGGGGTGTTACAATACACGTGTGCACTGCCTCGCCAATTAGCGTGCAGCTGAGGAGTAGCCACGTGGACCATCTCGACTCAGTGCGACAATAATAAATGATGTCGAGACAGCTCAACAAAAATGGTCGAGAGGTATACAAATACAAAGACAAACAAAGAGGCAGTTCAAGCTATTCAATGGTGCATCAAAGCTAGCTAGGTGCAGCTTACATGGTGATACAGCATGACACAATGGTTGAGCACAAAGGTGATCAGTGTTCGAATACATGGTTCAAGTTACAAGAGAACTAGTGCATATATGAGTGCAGCTAATATGAAGTACACAAGTGCCATGCCTACAAGTATGCAACTCAGTGGACAAGTGCAACATGTAACTTTGCATCAACTCCAAAATACAGGCAGAACAGTTCTTAGAATGAAGCAGCAATGATGAACACACAATTACACAACATAAAGCCATTTTGTTCAAAGAGGTAAAGAACTCAGCATTGAATAGCATGATCAAAAGCATTTACATGGAGTAGCATGGTTGCATACAGCATACATATTCAAGCAACTCAAGAAGTCATATATGTACAGCTATACATGTAGCAAAATGGACATAACAGCATGGTGAATGATAGTACACATGATCAGCAAGTAGATACACAACAAAGAGTTTTGAATACAGTGGGGCAACTAATATCAATCCAAGTAAATGTTTCAACAATATGGAAATGCAAAACTGATTTGAGCACAAGCATGGATAAGTGCAACAGCATATACATGTGAGCAGCTTATAGCATGAAACATAAACAAACAATACAAGTTACATGTCGAGCCATAGCAAAACTGTTTGGCAAGAGAAAAGTAGGAGTGGTTAATTTGGCAAGTTTCATTTCCAGAATTTTACTGATTAAGTTTTGTCAAGAAATAGCAAATTGTTGCAAGCATTTTCGGAGCAAGAACAATTCACATGTATTCGTAAAAGAAGTCAACAAATCATTACTGGAAAGCAATAAAATTCACAATGAAAAATCATTCCAAAAATTAAGCAATTTGAACAAGGAAATTTATCGACCATAAATCACAAAAGCATGAATGATTCACAGGTTTTTAGCAAGCTCAATATTTGGTAGAGAATCATTCAAAGGAAAGAAATAAAATCTGCATTATGCTATTTATGGAAATCGAATTTTGATTATCTTTGCCAAAGTTTACAAATATGCAGGAATCTTTTTGAAGACTAAAATCACGCATGGAATTTTTATAAGGAAAGAAACCAATTTCAAATCATTTCGACTTCCCAAAGTTTTTGGTCCATAAATCACAATGGAAAATTTTTCATTCCAGTTTTGGCAAGATATTATTTCAAGGTTTCCAGATTCATCACTTTTGTTTATAGCAAGAAATCTGCAAATTGGTTTCCTGTAATGATTCAGCATTCACAAATCGTTCAAGGTTTTTTAAATCGAGCAAGTAATCAAAAATTCGCAAGGGCCAGAAAACCATTTTTCAGAATTGTGTCCAAGGCAACAATTCAACAATCACGGTAAGGATTAATGACTAATTCAATCAGGGAAATCAAAGAGGGAAACCAGGCAAAATCAACATCGAATCATATTGCGAAATCAGAGCAATTCTAGGGTTTGTAATCCCTATATAAGCATACCCATTTCCTCATCGACAATTATTGAAAAACAAGCAATTCAATTTCTACAGCAAATCAAAATTAATTCAGAGTACTCACTGAAAGTTTTTGGATCACAAGAAGAATTCAATTCAATCAACAATCAAGCATCAAAGCCTTGGGCTTCAGAAGATCTCAAAAACATTCATCTTAATACACGCGATTTGAATTGGAATTAGTAAACCCTAATTTCATTGGAGCCGCCATTTTTGATTTCCATGAGAGAGAGAGAGAGCAAACTGAATGGGATAAATGGTGGAACACATTTGTGAAGTGGGCCGGCTAAACCATTTGAAGTGTAAAAGGGAGTTTATATTTTCCTTTTAGAAACTAGGGATTTTATTTTATCTTTGTGTTGTTTTTCTAAATTGTTTTTGTAAATTGTTCAAACAGTTTCTAGGTCTGTAAAATCTAGGAATCCAGTTAGGGTGTTAACTGGCAGTTTACTAGAGTCTGTAAAACTAGGGTTACTGGTTACGGAGTCGTAATCAGGGGAAATCTGATCTAGGGGATTAGATCAGTCTTGGGTTTTGAGCGTAGGGTTAGCACAGAAGAAGGGAGTGCGAGTTAAGAGTGTCTGTAAGCGGGATCTGTTATTAACACCTAGTAGAAACCTTAGGAATGCAGCAGTAGTCAAGATTTGCCGAAGCTGGGTATCTCTATGTGTTATTTACTTTCCTTGTTTACTTACTCTGCTATTATCTGTGCTGCGATTAATTTTTAATTATTCGATAAACTATAATAAATCCTATTCACCCCCCTCTAGGGTTAATCTAGATCCAACAGTAAGGTTCCCATGTAAAAAAATTCTATTTTAATAATGTATTAGTTGTCAGGAATAATCCCAAGTTTGACGTGCCTTCCCATAATAATCCCAAGTTTTGATTATTTCTGAATAATCCGAAGTTTGGGGTTGCCTTCCCATAACGATCCCAGTGACCTGTTAACCTCATATAGCAGGTTTACTGTTTCTATTTTCCCAAACCATATGTGAATTCATTTCTGCAAAGACCTTCCATGGCGTAATTAATGTAGATGTAGAGGGGCACTACATACACGCAAAAACATAAGAATGAAAAACAGAGCGTGCGTGCAAAATTTTAATTATCTTCTTCTTCGAAGACTGCCGTAGAAAAACCAAAAAGCTCGATCCAAGGATAATCATAGAGGAAAATGCTTCATGTTTTCCTTTGTGTTGTTCAATAGTAATCTGACATTGTTCTCAACATGCTCAGAAAAGAACAGATCTGGTAAGAAGAAAACTTATGTTATCAACAATGCAATTCAACTCATTTCCTGGTGCTCAGAATATAACAGCAACATTAATAACCAAACTCATCACTTTCTCCTCACTTTCAGTTTCACCATGTAATTACACCAAGCAATTGAACATTAACCAAACTCCTCACTTTCAGTGCGTACTGTAACGACCCAGGGATTTTGACGCTCGAATTCCAACGATAATACATAAATCCGTATTACTTGCCAGAACTCAAGTATCGAAAACATCAGTTAGTTATTGAAATAAATTAGAGAGTGAGATAAGAAAGAAAGAAGTATTAGAATAGAAGAATAAGAAGAAGATCTAATACCACATAGAGTCTCACATCGCAATGGAACAAAATATAATATAGAAATAAATCTTTATTGAGAACTTGAAATAAAACTTACAATCATCAGAGTATATCAGCATAACTGGACAGTTATAACAACCTGTCCTCACATATCACACAGCGGAATAAATATCAGATATCATACGTCTGAACACCTCCAACTCGTCTCTAGATCTCACAGCATCTTAACCTGAACCTGTACAATCCGGTCTAACCCGAGCATTTACAAAACGCCGGATTAGTCTGGTGAACCAGAGTGGGAATAATTCGCTAAGTTTATAAGCACATCCAACTTGATTTTTAAAGTTAAAATCATTTGAAAGAAAGGATAATCGTAAGACAAGTCCTGTAACGACCCAGAAAATCTGAACCAATTTAAAATTTTTAAATTGGCTAAAATAATGGATTTTAAATATTTAAAATAAATATTTTCAATAATAGAGATGAAAAATGAGTTTGAATCGATAATTGAAAACAAATATAATTAATTATAATTATAAACAAGGCCTGAAATGGCGCTGCAGTTTCAAAAATTGAATTTAAACTTTGTCGGATTGTACCGGGTGCAAAACAATCCGGATTTAAGTGAAACCAAAAATATATAAATCTGTTAATGAATACCTTTCTAACGAATCTGAAAAATCGAATTTTCATAGCGGAAAGAAAAAGTTATGGCCGAATGAATTTTCGGAAGGGTCGATATGGAATTTATATAGCCCGTGAAATTGGCCATTTTGCATACGACCTCGGAATTCGACGAAACCACTTTTGTTGGATCCGGGATGTGAAGTTATTGCTAGGTTTCAAATTTCATAATTTTTGAAGCTAGTATGTGAGCGTGGCAAAAGAAAATGTGTTTTGGTCAATTACCGTTAAATTGGATCGACAAAAAATTGGCCTTTTTGCAAACGGTCTCGGAATTCGACGAAACTAGTTTTGTTGGGACCGTATCATCAAAACATAGCCAGATTTATTTTTCTGGAATTTTTCGAATCAGTTTGTGGCCCTGGCAAATTGAAATGTACGTTCAAATTAAATATTGAATGTTTTATATTTTGATTTGAACGGAAACTGACTAAAATAGTCGAATGGGCCTACAAAACATATCACATTGTGCTCAGAATGGGGGTAAAACGCTAGGGACGACAGTCGTTGGGTTTGATTTCGAGTTCGTCCAAGAAAACCCCAATTTTTGAATTTAATATAGCATCGGCCAATAGGATTTTTTATTTCATTAATTTAAAAATATAAAAAAAACAAAAAAAACCCGTAACCCTCGCGACGAACGGCGGCCAACATTCGAAACTTCTCGTCCATTTTCCGGCGAAACCACGCCTCGATAGACCTCCCTCCAGTTGAACTTTTTAGAGTACTCTCCTCCCACTTCCCATCCATACCTGGTTTGGCCTCCACCATGCCCTGTAGAGCGAGATCGAGCACCTCAAAGGCGGCGACTTCATCTCGCCGCCGCCACTGATTCTGGCAATCGAACGAAGCGCCGCCCCTGGCGTTTGAAGCCCATTCCAAGCTCGACGTTGTGGTATAACCTGATCGGGACAAAGTGCAATGGGTGGAGCTAAAAATCGAAACCTAGTTTCGAAGATTTCAAGCAGGTATCGACTGTTTTTATTTTAAACTGATTTCGACAGTTTAAAACCGTTGCAAACTTTGAAAAATCATATCTTTTTGCTGTGTTAACGAAATTCGATGAAACAGGAAACATCGTGACCGTGTGGACGCCTTCTACATTTTAGAAGAGACCGCATATTTTTCTGAGCCTTCTGCTATTTTTGGTGGAGTAGAACCCAATGTGAGATTTCTGATTTATAAACAATATGGAAAACGACGATGTATAAATTATATAGTCGATGTATGAGTTATTTAAGCGTTGTACACCTCATGTATAAGCGTTGTATAAGTTGTACGTTCGATGTATAAGTTGTATATGCGTTGTAAAAATTATATATGTGTTGAAATAAAAGTGAATTGCTATATATAAATATATATATATACGCCCCTCGTCCACAAACCATGGACGATATTTATTGATTGTGATTGGTGTAAAAATTGATTGATAGTGAATGGTTGTTTGGGATTGTTTGTGGTTGATATTGATTGATGGTGGTTGAAAAATACCCGTTTGTGGTTGAAAAATATTTGGTTGAAACCACATAGGATTAGTTTGTGGAAATGAAATAAATATATACATGCCGCCTGCGTGCGAACTAGATGCATGATTCCCATTGTCAAAAACCGCGAGGTTTTAAGGTAGAGCGAGGAGCCGTACTAGGGACGGTCCCAGTTTTAACTACCCTGCCGTTATGCTGCCGAAATTTTCTGAAATATACATGTGTTAGAATAATTTTCACTCGTTAAAATAAATTACATATGTTGAAAGAATATCCATGTGTTGAGTTGCAATTCATTCGTTGAGTTGAAATTCATGTGTTGAATATTATTTGAATTTAAACAAATAGTTTTAGCGATAAAAATCACATTTTTATGTATATACAAACTAGAAAGAATATTCATGTGTTGAGTTGCAATTCATTCGTTGAGTTGAAATTCATGTGTTGAATATTATTTGAATTTAAACAAATAGTTTTAGCGATAAAAATCACATTTTTGTATATATACAAACTGTAAAGAATATTCATGTGTTGAGTAGCAATTCATTCGTTGAGTTGAAATTCATGTGTTGAATATTATTTGAATTTAAACAAATAGTTTTAGCGATAAAAATCACATTTTTATATATATACAAACTGTAGAGAATATTCATGTGTTGAGTTGCAATTCATTCGTTGAGTTGAAATTCATGTGTTGAATATTATTTGAATTTAAACAAATAGTTTTAGCGATAAAAATCACATTTTTATATATATACAAACTATAGAGAATATTCATGTGTTAAATTGAAATTCATTCGTCGAGTTGAAATTCATGTGTTGAATGTTATCGTATTTTAAAATAAAATGAACAGACAATAAAAACTACATTTTTATTGTGAATATGAAGTGTTAAAAACATTCACGTGTTGAATAAATATTCTGATGATAAAAATATTTCTTTTATCATGTATACGCTTTGATAAAAATACACACGTGTTGAAATAAATAATAGTTTGCTAGAAATATTATTATTGGCTTTGTTCTGCGTATATATACATATGTTGAACAGGAAAAATGGATTAGCTGTAGAGTAAAGAAATTATTTGCGTGCCCGACAAATAGGTAAGCCTTGATGAGTTGGCTGCGCAATTTAATTTTTATATCAACTCCTGTGAATGCCATTGGATGCGGAGTGCTGGTTATTCTGTGTGAAATAATAAATATCGCCATAGGATAGTAACAATTAAATTTGAACTACGCTACATGGCATACTTCTTGACGATAGGCATACTTCATCATATTCCACATAAGCAATTGGAGCTTGTGTGACGAGGTGGAAGATTTACCATACGAGCAAGAGGCTTGTATGGCGATGATTATATACTACAGGTTGAACTGATGACTGATATGGACTCTATAAAATATAACGATAAATTGCCAGATTAATAAAAACCGCACACGGGTCTGGAGTTGACAATAATCACGTCTCTCTAGTTATTAGATACGGCACATGGACTATTTATTTCCACACGGAAACGGGGTGACGAGAATTTATTCTCTGGAGTGATTATCTATACATGCTCCCCCGTAAACACCAGAATATATCACTATAAATATGTGAATGCTTTTTAGGATTTATTGGGTACCTAACACGGCCCAATAAATTTCCAAACCCCTCCCCATACAAAGGAGGTTATGGCGAAATTTTTCGAAATATTAAGGCGTTAGTGAAATATTTGAAGTGAAAACGAAGTTGAAAATATAGAATGAACTATAGTTGAAAATATAGAATGAACTATAGTTGAAATTATAGAATGAACTATATTTATATATATAAATATAAATATAATTAAAAGGAATCGAAGCCGTGCAGTTCGCGTTTCGGAATCGTAATTTGAAACGATTAGTACGAGAAATCCGACCATCGGATTTTCCCGAAATCGCAACCGTTGGGTTCGCTTTGGAGATATCTTTCCAACGGCACCAACTTTGTAAAAATCCAACGGTTGGATTGTCTGGAATGTTTAATTCAAATATGAAGAAAAACAGCGCCAGAATCGGTTATATTTATAGATATATATAAATATAATTATATTTAAATCGAATAACGACGCTGCAGTTCGTATTTTGAAATCGAAACTTCAAACGATTGCACCGGGAGATCCGACCGTCGGATTTTCCCGAAACTGGAACCGTTGGATTCGCTTTGAAAAGACCTTTCTAATGATGTAAATTTTGTAAAGATCCAACGGTTAGATTTTCAGATATGTGTAAATCAAATCTGAAGAAAAAACAGCGCCACGGCCGCGTTATGGCCCGAAGCGTCGTTTTGAATAAATTGGCTATTTTAAATAAATAAAAATAGCGATAAATCGTTATAAAATATCATAAACGAGATGGAATGGAAATAAACTAAATTTTCTCGATTTATGTGGCTTTTGATGGTTGAATGTGTTTGGGGCGAAAATTACATTAAAGAACAAAATTGGTGTTCTCGAATAATTTAACCACTGAAATAAATTGATTTGAAATTCTAAATATACGTGAATTATTTGAAAAGGCCGAGTTAATTCTCATTTCAAATAATTAACCGACGATTGAAAGTCGAAGATGAAGACGATGGTCGAAGACCGGAGATCTTCACCTCGTTTGGATGGTAACCGAGGTCCTGATTGGGAGGCATCCCGAAATATGGATAATGAGTGGTGATCGTCCAGACGTACGTGGTGATCGATGGGTTGGCGAGGTATTTAGTGCCTCCGGTTTCGTTCAGATTCAGAACGGACTTGTAAATGGACTGTGTGTCTGACATTGGATTTTGTTCTGTGTTGATTGATCTCTATTAAATATACATCGGTTTGGCGGCGGAGAATTTATTCTTTTGCTTAACACCCTTCTCTGAGACGCACGAGCTCAGAGGTTGTAAATCGATGGACATCAGTTGCATGGCATGAATTGCCTGTGTGGCATGCTAAGATGCAGTGATCAGGGCTTCTGTTGAAAAGCAAAGTCTTGTGGTGATGATCAAAGCACCGCCGGTGTGGCGTAGCTTTGTGTATAACGTAAAATCGCGAGCCTCACACCCCGGTATGTACCAGAAACGGGAGAAGGACCTCAGGGAGGGCATGCGTTTCTTCCTAGCTAGGGTGGTGTCAGTGACCTACCAGCTCTGACATTTATATACTTTTCACCTGTGTGGTTGTTGCTGTTGCGAGGCGCCTCGGTTTGAATCGGACGATCCGGGTCCGATGGAGTCATTCGTTGGCTCGTTTACGCCCCAAAGGGCGGGGAAACGTATTGTTCAGGCATAATAATCCACATCGGTGGACCGGCCCTGACGATCCAAGGGGCAGTTGCGGTTGTTCCTGAGGCTCGGGCTAGGCAGTCTCGAATTCGGTAAGGACTCTCTTTTGCCTTGGTTCATGATGGAAATCCAATTTCCAAATACGGCATCGTGCGGTTTTGATTGTATATATATATATATGGCGACATGATATATGGTACCCATGCCGTCTATGATTGATAGTTATGATTGAAATTGTTTTTGAAACATATAAACACTAGTCATAATACCAAATGCTTTTGTTTTATTCGTATCAATCATATTTTGGCCATTATAAGGTAAAACTCTATCCTCCGGTTTGCGTTGCATTGTGTGATGGGAACTGAGTCTTATAATGGCTTCATTTTTATAAAATGCATTACGTTGCTTAAAAGAAAGATTTGTTTTAAAGCACTGGCAATCCGATGGAGTAAACCCGTTCCACGAAAGTGGCGTGGTCCTGTGATTAGCCATATTTTGAATGTGTTGAGTAGATTTCTCATACCAGTCCCATGACTGACTCGTAGTTTGTTTCACTTTCAAACTCGGGTGCCCCTTTTTCTACACGGGCAGCCTTGTATTCAGGTTTAGCTGGTTCTTTCTGGATAGCTGGAGCTGAAGACGGATTCTATCATTTATCTCTTTTTATGCTATTCAGCTCCTATTGTACATATTATGTTTGTTTCCGCTGTAGACATTTATGTATAGCTGAACTGTATTTTTACTAAGTAAGATCCTGTATACTGTGTAACTCTGATGATTACTTTTATCCGGTATATTCTATTGTTCATTATCTGGTGTATTTATTTAATTTTGTTCTGCTATTATCTGTTTCTGTGTTATATTCCACGGATTACCCTTGTCGCCGTCAGTACGGGGTTTGGGGACGTCTCATCTGGTATCAGAGCGAGGTTAAGCTTAGTTCTGGAATATAACATTTGAACGAACTCGTCAGAAATAGAACCAGTAGTGTTCTAGGACGGGTAACTCTATACAGATAGGATCAGCAATATCCTAGTATGAGTAAAGCAGAATGAAATTACGCCTCGATAGACACATTTACATTTGAAGTATGTGTTTCTATATTTTAAATTATCTTTTCTGTGACCTGACACTTGATCTGCCATTTGCAGAAGTACTAGAAAAATGAGTGCAAGAAACAGAAGAAGTAATACTGACCCGGATATAGAAGCTCTATTTATGAAATATAGGAATCTGGGTGGAAAGCCGTTCTCGGGCATAGAATCTATTATGAGAACACAAGCTTGGATTCGTTCGGCTGAGAAAATCTTCGAAGCCTTAAAACTGAGGGATGACTAGAAAAGATTACTGGCCTCCTGGGCACTCAAAGACGAAGCTTTATTCTGGTGGGATTCAGTTATTAAGGATAATCCAGAAGGTGATATCACCTGGGATAGATTCAAAGTAATTTTCCTGGAAAGATTTGCTCCTCCCGAAGCGACTGAGCGCCTATGTGATGAATTTTCTTATTTGATACAAGGAGATATGACCATCCCAGAATATCATAAGAAATTCAACGAACTTTCTCACTTTGCTCCTCATCTGATTAAAGACCCAAAAAGGAAAAATCTGAGATTTATTCACGGACTTCAAAGAAAATATCAGAATAGTGTGATGAGGAATGTGAAGCTTCCTTTCTCAGAAATGATTTATATGGCTTATCAGTATGAAGATCTCCATAGGAAAGGCATGTTGAGAGATGAAGAAGAAGTCAGTTCTAGCGATAAGGTTGAATCAAAAACTGATCGTCTTGAGGCCAGTACAATGTCTGAGGTCAGTAAGAAGCCCAAAGTAAGTCGTAAAAGGGCCAGACCTGAGAAAGAATCAGCAATGACCGCTATGTGCTTAAACTGCAATCAAAAAGGTCATTTGTCCAGGAAATGTATGTCCTTGAAATTGCAAAAGAAGGAGGGATCTAAATCAAAGAGCAAGGTTAAAGGAAATAGAAAATGCAATCTCTGCCATCAGGCTGGTCATGTAAAGCAAGATTGCTGGCAGTTGAAAAAGACTGAAATAGTTCAAGTGAATGAAGTGGCAGAAGTGCCTGCATCTTCGTCCATTCAGGAAAGGCCCGATGTTTTAGAAGGCACGCTAACTGTCAAAGATATTCCAGTTAAAGTACTGTTTGACACTGGCGCGTCGCGAAGCTTTGTTGCAAAGAATGCAGCTAGGAAACTGGATTTAAATTTGAAGAAACTAAAGGAACCAATGACTGTCCAGAACCCGGTTGGGGGTTCCATTGACCTCAGTTGGGTTTGTGGAGTGCCGGTTTCCTTTTCTCGTTATCGGTTCCCTGCCATCGCGACCGTCATGAATTTTACAGAGTTTGATCTTATCTTGGGGTTAGATTGGTTGACTAAATATGAAGCTGAAGTTAAATGCGCCAACAGAGTCGTAAAGGCGAAGATTAAATCAGGTGATTATATAACTATCCCCTCTGAAGGTCAGAATGCTAATAGAAAAGACTTCTGGGCAGCTTTGAATGTTTCTCCAGCCCAAATAGAAAATGTCCCTGAAGTCACAGAGGATATTCCCGACCTAGTGAAAGATATTCCTGTCGTCAAGAATTATGCGGATGTGTTCAAAGAAGTTGTTCGCTTACCTCCGCAGAGAGAAATAGATTTCAAAATTGCTTTGATTCCTAATGCAAGGCCGGTAGTTCACGCTATTCGAAGAATGTCCTTGAAAGAGAAGGAGGAATTAGACAATCAAACACGACAGCTGGTATGGAAAGGTCTGATCAGGCCTAGTTTCTCTGATTGGGGTGCAGCAGTGGTGTTTGTCCCAAAATCTGATGGTACTCTACGTCTATGTGTGGATTATCGTGATTTGAACAAGCAGACCATAAAGAACAAATATCCATTGCCGCGGATTGATGATTTGTTGGATCGATTAAATGGCGCACAAGTATTTTCACGAATGGACCTAGCTACAGGTTCCCATCAACTTCGAATCGCCGAAGAGTGTGTTCCAATGACAGCGTTCAGAGGCCCCGACTTATTCTACGAATGGTTAGTAATGCCGTTCGGCTTATGTAACGCTCCAGCCTATTTCGTCGATCTGATGAATAGGGTGTTTAGAGGGGTTTTGAATAAATTTGTTCTGGTTTTCATTGACGATATTCTAATCTTCTCTAAATCAAAGGCCTAACATGAAAAGCATCTGGAACAGGTTCTAGAAATCCTCAGAAGGAATATATTGAAAGCCAAATTTTCCAAATGTATCTTCTGGCAAGATGAAGTAAAATTTCTAGGCCATGTCGTATCGAAAGAAGGAATCGCTGTGGATCCCAGTAAAATCACAGCTATTCAGAATTGGAAACAGCCCAGTACCCCCACTGAAGTCCGCAGTTTTCTCGGATTGGCTAGCTATTATCGGAAGTTCGTTAAAGACTTTTCGAAGATATCTGGTCATTTAACAAAGCTTACAAAGAAGCACTCTAAATTCAAATGGACTCCAGAAAGTGAGGAGGCTTTCGAGGAGCTAAAATTAAGACTAACGACTGCTCCAGTGTTAACCATCATCAATGGCAACCAAGATTTAAAAGTCTGGACTGATGCTTCTAGAGAAGGCCTCGGCGCAGTGTTAATGCAAAGGGGTCAAGTGATTGCTTATGCTAGCCGTCAGCTGAAGCTGCACGAGAAAAATTACGTAACTCATGATCTTGAGTTATTGGCTATTGTGTTCGCTTTGAAAATCTGGAGACACTATCTTCTGGGTGAGAGATTTGAACTGTTTACATACCACCAGTCGTTAAAGTATCTGTTCACTCAGAAAGACCTGAATCTGAGGCAGCAACGTTGGTTGGAGTTTCTTGCAGCTTATGACTTTGAAATTCTATACACTCCAGGGAAAGCCAATGTCGTGGCCGATGCGCTGAGCCGAAAGAATGTAATGATTGCCAGCTTTATTATCACGACTTCATTGCTAGATAAAATATCTGCTCTTCAGAAGGATGATTACTTCATTCAGAAGATCAGAGAGATAATTCAACAAGGTGAACCCTCGAGCTTTCAAGTAGATAATGATGGGATTTTAAGGCTCAAAGGTCGAATCTGTGTCCCTAACATTCCTGAGCTTCGGAAGGAAGTACTGGATGAATGCCACAAGTCGAAACTTAGTATCCATCCAGGAGTAAGCAAAATGTATAATGACATCAAACGCACTTTCTGGTGGAAGTCGATGAAAAGGGACATTTCCTTATATGTTAGCCGATGCCCTACTTGCCAACTAGTCAAGAGCGACCAACAGAAACTAGCTGGATTATTACAACCGCTAGAAGTTCCTGGTTGGAAGTGGGAACATATTTCTATGGATTTCATTGATGGTCTGCCCAGGACCAGAAAAGGGAATGACAGTATTTGGGTGATCGTAGACCGCTTCACGAAGACCGCCCATTTCATACCTGTCAGATCAAACAGAACTGCTCAGAGTCTGGCGCAGATATACTTCAGGGAAATAGTTAGACTGCATGGAGTGCCGCTCAGTATAGTCAGTGATAGAGATACAATATTCACTAGCAAATTCTGGGAAGCATTTCAAGTCGAGCTGGGAACGAACTTGAACTTGAGCACCGCTTATCATCCTCAGACAGACGGCCAGACTGAAAGGGTGAATCATATTTTAGAAGATCTATTGCGGGCTTGTGTTATAGATTTCGGTGGATCATGGGAATACCATATGCATTTGGCTGAATTCTCTTATAACAACAGCTACCAGGCGAGTCTGAAAATGTCGCCATTTGAAGCATTATATGGTAGGCCGTGCCGATCTCCTGCTTGTTGGGTCGCACCAGGTAATAGACTTGTGTTGGGTCCTCATATGATTCGAGAAGCTGCCGACAAAGTCGATTTTATCAAGAAGCGATTACTCGCCGCTCAAAGCCGACAAAAGAGCTATGTCGATAGAAGAAGAAGAGATATATCCTTTGCTGTTGGCGACTACGTATATTTGAAAGTATCGCCGATGAGAGGAGTTATCCGGTTCGGTAAAACTGGAAAGTTGGCGCCCAAATTCATTGGTCTGTTTCCTATTCTGGAACGGATCGGAACTTTCGCTTATAGGGTCAAACTGCCTGACTGGTTGCCTGGAGTTCATGATGTATTTCATATATCTCAACTTCGAAAGCACGTTCATGATCCAAACTTGATCGTGGAAGAAGCAGCTCAACATGACATTGAAATAACCCCAGAATTAGCTGTGAGAAGAGAGCCGCTAAAGATAATAGGCAAAGAAACCAAAGAGCTGAGGAACAAGAAGGTTCACTTAGTCAAAGTGCAAAGGAGTGGAGATCCACGAGATTGTACTTGGGAAACTGGGGAGAGCATTCAGAAAGCCTATCCCAGATGCCGAGTAGATATCTCTGATTGACTCTGGTGCAAGGTACATTTACCATACTTTGCATTACCATTTAATTCTCTATTATGTTGCTATTTTCTTCCCATGGATGTGCACTATTTATTCTATACTCTGAATGATTTTTAAAGGAATATAGGAGTTGATTAGTATATTTTTGAAAGGTTAAAACAATTTGATTGGTTATTGTATTGTGTGATTGTAGATTTATCAAACCACTTTCGACTTTGTTCCTTTTCGGGGACGAAAAGTTTTAAGTGGGGGAGATTGTAACGACCCAGAAAATCTGAACCAATTTAAAATTTTTAAATTGGCTAAAATAATGGATTTTAAATATTTAAAATAAATATTTTCAATAATAGAGATGAAAAATGAGTTTGAATCGATAATTGAAAATGAATATAATTAATTATAATTATAAACAAGGCCTGAAATGGCGCTGCAGTTTCAAAAATTGAATTTAAACTTTGTCGGACCGTACCGGGTGCAAAACAATCCGGATTTTAGTGAAACCAAAACTATATAAATCTGTTAATGAATACCTTTCTAACGAATCTGAAAAATCGAATTTTCATAGCGGAAAGAAAAAATTATGGCCGAATGAATTTTCGGAAGGGTCGATATGGAATTTATATAGCCCGTGAAATTGGCCATTTTGCATACGACCTCGGAATTCGACGAAACCACTTTTGTTGGATCCGGGATGTGAAGTTATTGCTAGGTTTCAAATTTCATAATTTTTGAAGCTAGTATGTGAGCGTAGCAAAAGAAAATGTGTTTTGGTCAATTATAGTTAAATTGGATCGACCAAAAATGGGCCTTTTTGCAAACGGTCTCGGAATTCGACGAAACTAATTTTGTTGGGACCGTATCGTCAAAACATAGCCAGATTTATTTTTCTGGAATTTTTCGAATCAGTTTGTGGCCCTAGCAAATTGAAATGTACGTTCAAATTAAATATTGAATGTTTTATATTTTGATTTGAATGGAAACTGACTGAAACAGTCGAATGGGCCTACGAAACATATCCCATTGTGCTCGGAATGGGGGTAAAACGCTAAGAACGACAGTCGTTGGGTTTGATTTCGAGTTCGTCCAAGAAAACCCCAATTTTTGAATTTAATATAGCATCGGCCAATAGGATTTTTTATTTCATTAATTTAAAAATATAAAAAAAAAACAAAAAAAACCCGTAACCCTCGCGACGAGCGGCGACCAACGTTCGAAACTTCTCGTCCATTTTCCGGCGAAACCACGCCTCGATAGACCTCCCTCCAGTTGAACATTTTAGAGTACTCTCCTCCCTCTTCCCATCCATACCTGGTTTGGCCTCCACCATGCCCTGTAGAGCGAGATCGAGCACCTCAAAGGCGGCGACTTCATCTCGCCGCTGCCACTGATTCTGGCGATCGAATGGAGCGCCGCCCCTGGCGTTTGAAGCCCATTCCAAGCTCGACGTTGTGGTATAACCTGATCGGGACAAAGTGCAACGGGTGGAGCTAAAATTCGAAACCTAATTTCGAAGATTTCAAGCAGGTATCGACTGTTTTTATTTTAAACTGATTTCGACAGTTTAAAACCGTTGTAAACTTTGAAAAATCATATCTTTTTGATGTGTTAACGAAATTCGATGAAACAGGAAACATCGTGACCGTGTGGACGCCTTCTACATTTTAGAAGAGACCGCATATTTTTCTGAGCCTTCTGCTATTTTTGGTGGAGTGGAACCCAATGTGAGATTTCTGATTTATAAACAATATGGAAAACGACGATGTATAAATTATATAGTCGATGTATGAGTTATATAAGCGTTGTACACCTCATGTATAAGCGTTGTATAAGTTGTACGTTCGATGTATAAGTTGTATATGCGTTGTAAAAATTATATATGTGTTGAAATAAAAGTGAATTGCTATATATAAATATATATATATATATATATATATATATATATACGCCCCTCGTCCACAAACCATGGACGATATTTATTGATTGTGATTGGTGTAAAAATTGATTGATAGCGAATGGTTGTTTGGGATTGTTTGTAGTTGATATTGATTGATGGTGGTTGAAAAATACCCGTTTGTGGTTGAAAAATATTTGGTTGAAACCACATAGGATTAGTTTGTGGAAATGAAATAAATATATACATGCCGCCTGCGTGCGAACTAGATGCATGATTCCCATTGTCAAAAACCGCGAGGTTTTAAGGTAAAGCGAGGAGCCGTACTAGGGACGGTCCCGGTTTTAACTACCCTGCCGTTATGCTGCCGAAATTTTCTGAAATATACATGTGTTAGAATAATTTTCATTCGTTGAAATAAATTACATATGTTGAAAGAATATCCATGTGTTGAGTTGCAATTCATTCGTTGAGTTGAAATTCATGTGTTAAATATTATTTGAATTTAAACAAATAGTTTTAGCGATAAAAATCACATTTTTATGTATATACAAACTAGAAAGAATATTCATGTGTTGAGTTGCAATTCATTCGTTGAGTTGAAATTCATGTGTTGAATATTATTTGAATTTAAACAAATAGTTTTAGCGATAAAAATCACATTTTTATATATATACAAACTGTAGAGAATATTCATGTGTTGAGTTGCAATTCATTCGTTGAGTTGAAATTCATGTGTTGAATATTATTTGAATTTAAACAAATAGTTTTAGCGATGAAAATCACATTTTTATATATATACAAACTGTAGAGAATATTCATGTGTTGAGTTGCAATTCATTCGTTGAGTTGAAATTCATGTGTTGAATATTATTTGAATTTAAACAAATAGTTTTAGCGATAAAAATCACATTTTTATATATATACAAACTATAGAGAATATTCATGTATTGAATTGAAATTCGTTCGTCGAGTTGAAATTCATGTGTTGAATGTTATCGTATTTTAAAATAAAATGAATAGACAATAAAAACTACATTTTTATTGTGAATATGAAGTGTTAAAAACATTCACGTGTTGAATAAATATTCTGATGATAAAAATATTTCTTTTATCATGTATACGCTTTGATAAAAATACACACGTGTTGAAATAAATAATAGTTTGCTAGAAATATTATTATTGGCTTTGTTCTGCGTATATATACATATGTTGAACAGGAAAAATGGATTAGCTGTAGAGTAAAGAAATTATTTGCGTGCCCGACAAATAGGTAAGCCTTGATGAGTTGGCTGCGCAATTTAATTTTTATATCAACTCCTGTGAATGCCATTGGATGCGGAGTGCTGGTTATTCTGTGTGAAATAATAAATATCGCCATAGGATAGTAACAATTAAATTTGAACTACGCTACATGGCATACTTCTTGACGATAGGCATACTTCATCATATTCCACATAAGCAATTGGAGCTTGTGTGACGAGGTGGAAGATTTACCATACGAGTGAGAGGCTTGTATGGCGATGATTATATACTACAGGTTGAACTGATGACTGATATGGACTCTATAAAATATAACGATAAATTCCCAGATTAATAAAAACCCCACACGGGTCTGGAGTTGACAATAATCACGTCTCTCTAGTTATTAGATACAGCACATGGACTATTTATTTCCACACGGAAATGGGGTGACGAGAATTTATTCTCTGGAATGATTATCTACACATGCTCCCCCGTAAACACCAGAATATATCACTATAAATATGTGAATGCTTTTTAGGATTTATTGGGTACCTAACACGGCCCAATAAATTTCCAAACCCCTCCCCGTACAAAGGAGGTTATGGCGAAATTTTTCGAAATATTAAGGCGTTAGTGAAATATTTGAAGTGAAAACGAAGTTGAAAATATAGAATGAACTATAGTTGAAAATATAGAATGAACTATAGTTGAAATTATAGAATGAACTATATTTATATATATAAATATAAATATAATTAAAAGGAATCGAAGCCGTGCAGTTCGCGTTTCGGAATCGTAATTTGAAACGATTAGTACGAGAAATCCGACCATCGGATTTTCCCGAAATCGCAACCGTTGCGTTCGCTTTGGAGATATCTTTCCAACGGCACCAACTTTGTAAAAATCCAACGGTTGGATTGTCTGGAATGTTTAATTCAAATCTGAAGAAAACCAGCGCCAGAATCGATTATATTTATAGATATATATAAATATAATTATATTTAAATCGAATAACGACGCTGCAGTTCGTATTTTGAAATCGAAACTTCAAACGATTGCACCGGGAGATCCGACCGTCGGATTTTCCCGAAACTGGAACGGTTGGATTCGTTTTGAAAAGACCTTTCTAATGATGTAAATTTTGTAAAGATCCAACGGTTAGATTTTCAGATATGTGTAAATCAAATCTGAAGAAAAAACAGCGCCACGGCCGCGTTATGGCCCGAAGCGTCGTTTTGAATAAATTGGCTATTTTAAATAAATAAAAATAGCGATAAATCGTTATAAAATATCATAAACTAGCTGGAATGGAAATAAACTGAATTTTCTCGATTTATGTGGCTTTTGATGGTTGAATGTGTTTGGGGCGAAAATTACATTAAAGAACAAAATTGGTTTTGTCGAATAATTTAACCATTGAAATAAATTGATTTGAAATTCTAAATATACGTGAATTATTTGAAAAGGCTGAGTTAATTCTCATTTCAAATAATTAACCGACGATTGAAAGTCGAAGATGAAGACGATGGTCGAAGACCGGAGATCTTCACCTCGTTTGGATGGTAACCGAGGTACTGATTGGGAGGCATCCCGAAATATGGATAATGAGTGGTGATCGTCCAGACGTACGTGGTGATCGATGGGTTGGCGAGGTATTTAGTGTCTCCGGTTTCGTTCAGACCCAGAATGGACTTGTAAATGGACTGTGTGTCTGACATTGGATTTTGTTCTGTGTTGATTGATCTCTATTAAATATACATCGGTTTGGCGTCGGAGAATTTATTCTTTTACTTAACACCCTTCTCTGAGACGCACGAGCTCAGAGGTTGTATATCGATGGACATCAGTCGCATGGCATGAATTGCCTGTGTGGCATGCTAAGATGCAGTGATCAGAGCTTCTGTTGAAAAGCAAAGTCTTGTGGTGATGATCAAAGCACCGCCGGTGTGGCATAGCTTTGTGTATAACGTAAAATCGCGAGCCTCACACCCCGGTATGAATCAGAAACGGGAGAAGGACCTCAGGGAGGGCATGCGTTTCTTCCTAGCTAGGGTGGTGTCAGTGACCTACCAGCTCTGACATTTATATACTTTTCACCTGTGTGGTTGTTGCTGTTGCGAGGCGCCTCGGTTTGAATCGGACGATCCGGGTCCGATGGAGTCATTCGTTGGCTCGTTTACGCCCCAAAGGGCGGGGAAACGTATTGTTCAGGCATAATAATCCACATCGGTGGACCGGCCCTGACGATCCAAGGGGCAGTTGCGGTTGTTCCTGAGGCTCGGGCTAGGCAGTCTCGAATTCGGTAAGGACTATCTTTTGCCTTGGTTCATGATGGAAATCCAATTTCCAAATACGGCATCGTGCGGTTTTGATTGTATATATATATGGCGACATGATATATGGTACCCATGCCGTCTATGATTGATAGTTATGATTGAAATTGTTTTTGAAACATATAAACACTAGTCATAATACCAAATGCTTTTGTTTTATTCGTATCAATCATATTTTGGCCATTATAAGGTAAAACTCTATCCTCCGGTTTGCGTTGCATTGTGTGATGGGAACTGAGTCTTATAATGGCTTCATTCTTATAAAATGCATTGCGTTGCTTAAAAGAAAGATTTTTTTTAAAGCACTGGCAATCCGATGGAGTAAACCCGTTCCACGAAAGTGGCGTGGTCCTGTGATTAGCCATATTTTGAATGTGTTGAGTAGATTTCTCATACCAGTCCCATGACTGACTCGTAGTTTGTTTCACTTTCAAACTCGGGTGCCCCTTTTTCTACATGGGCAGCCTTGTATTCAGGTTTAGCTGATTCTTTCTGGATAGCTGGAGCTGAAGACGGATTCTATCATTTATCTCTTTTTATGCTGTTCAGCTCCTATTGTACATATTATGTTTGTTTCTGCTGTAGACATTTATGTATAGCTGAACTGTATTTTTACTAAGTAAGATCCTGTATACTGTGTAACTCTGATGATTACTTTTATCCAGTATATTCTATTGTTCATTATCTGGTGTATTTATTTAATTTTGTTCTGCTATTATCTGTTTCTGTGTTATATTCCACGGATTACCCTTGCCGCCGTCAGTACGGGGTTTGGGGACGTCTCAAGTCCACACATAAACACGGACGGTTTTTACCTTACGATAACCCAAAACATATTTGAAATCAATATTTTTCTAATATTATAATAGTGATGTAATACAACTGGATAAAATCTAGCATAACGCTTGCATCTCACGCTCCACATACATAGTATACAATCAAAACCGCAGGCACTTATTGGAGATTGGATTCCTACTACGACAAGGTATGGAACCACCTACCGATAGTGCATCTCTAGAGGGGTAATACACTGGGTTCAACAAGAATATCTTGCAACCCGGCCACTCGTGACCGACCACTCATTTAGCTTGAGTGTATCGAATGTATTATCACCCACGGTTGGGTGCGACCCACCATTTCCCGAAAAGGGGCAGCATCGAAAGATTAGGAAGACAAAAATGAATTTCTCTAGATGGTGATAATACACCCTGCTTGGGTATGACCCACTTAGCCATGCTGCCTGCCCGATTTTTGTCATTTCCCGGTTGATGAGGCTTGAGGTTATAATTGACTTTTGAATCATCTGGCCACCATTCACATCGTCCATACACGTCATCCTGGAACAGGATGAACCAAAGGCACCCTCCTACCACATCCAAAGGATCAGTAGTGTGAAGACCCGTAACTTCCCCGTAAAGGAAAGCGACGGATAGTTCGAGAACAAACCACAGCAGAACGCATACAGAAGAACATTTCATTGTATATTACAACAATGCATCAGATTACAAGAATATACAGAGTATAAATGAATATTACACAGAAATAACAGAGATTTAAATTACATTTAAATACATAGCAGCGGAAAATAATACAATACACAACTAGAAGAAGATATACGGATACAAAGCTTTCCGGATATCGTTCCAGCTGTAAACCAGGATCCTGTGAATATAAATCTGCAAAACCGAAACTACCAGCTGCCCGTGTCAAAATAGGGGCACCCAGAGTTTAGGTTAAAACAATAAACTCCAGGTCAGTCATGTGACTGGTGTGAGAACTAAAACAGTTATTAATCTTTATTTTAAAGTTAGGTAAATCAAGGGACCACGCCGTATAACACGGAACGGGTTTCCTCCCAAGAGTACCAGTGCATAAAGCAAATAGCGCAATGCTAAATAAAGAAAGATGAAGCTGTTATAAGACCCAGGTCCTATCACACAATGCAACGCAAGCCGGGGGATAGGGTTTTCCCTTATAACAGCCAAAGAATGCTTGATACGTTTAAAACAAATCATTTGATACTATTATAAGTGCATAGTGTATAAAACAACTTCAAATCATAAGTATCAATCATAGGCAGCATGGGTACCATATATCATGTCGCCATATATAGGTTTACAAATAAAACCGCAAATGTCACGTATTTGGAAATTGGATTTCCGTCTATGAACCGAGGCAAAAGATAGTCCTCAACCGATTCGAGACTGTCTAGTCCGAGCCTCAGGCAAGTACTCTGTCAAGCCTTTGGATCGTCAGGGCCGGTCCACCGATGTGGATTAAAATGCCTGAACACTACGTTTCCCCACCCTATGGGGTGTAAGTCTGGTCCGTCAGCCGACCAGAATGCATCGGCCGAAACCGATATAACCGAGGCGCCTCGCAACAGCAACAACCACATAAGTCAAACTCGTCAGGGCGTGTAAAACCACTGACGCCACTTCTAACTAGAAAGAAACGCAAGTCCTCCCTGAGGTCCGTCTCCCGTTTTTGGTTCATACCGGGTGTGAAACACGCGAGGTAAACGTTACACAAAGCTACGCCACAAAGGCCGTGCTTTGATCATCAACCACAAGACTTTGCTTTTCAACAGAAGCCTTGATCATTTGCATCTTAGCATGCCACACAGGCAAGCCATCCTATGCAACCGATATCAGTCACACAGAATGAAATCCGATGTCAGACACACAGTCCATTTACAAGTCCGTTCTGGGTCTGAACGAAACCGGAGGCACCTAGTACCCCGCATATCCATCGATCTCCAAGTACGTCTGGACGATCACTAACTGTTTCCATCTTCTTGGGTGTACAGCCCAATCAAGATCATCAGTTATCACCCAAACGACGTGAAGACCTCCGGTCTTCGACCATCGTCTTCATCTTCGACTTATCGTCGTATCAGTTATTCAGAATGGGATAAACCCGGTCTTTCCGAATAACTCGCGTATATATTATAAAAGTGTTACACAAACACAACATACGCCTCATTCCAACTCATTAGTCATTAACCGTAAATTAATCAAGAGAATAATTCCCCAAATATTAACCCCGAAGGCCGAAACCAACATCAGATCAATATCCAGAAAACCATTCTACTTAGCTAACCGACAGTTAGTTTCTAAATTTCACGTTCAAATCTAATTAAAGATTTAACTATCGCCTGGAGCAAAACTGGTGATACTCCATTCTCGATCTTTTCAATCTAATTAAAGATTCATTAAAACTCCACTTAGTTTTAATCATTATCTGGGTTAAAGAATCAGTGTCATTTAAAACACGGTTCACGATAAACCCAAAATCACATTCATTAATTATCGGGTTAAAGAACGAGTGTTATTTAAAACACTGTTCACGATAAACCCAAAAATCAATATCAATTCAATTCCAATTAAATATCATTTAATTGGTACACTTCATTAAATCTAAATAAAAAGATTTAATCTTTTCTCAACTGGGTCCAAGAACGGTGTTAGTGAAGACACCATTCACGACAAACCCAAATCACATTCATTAATTATCGGGTTAAAGAACAAGTGTTATTTAAAACACTGTTCACGATAAACCCAAAAATCAATATCAATTCAATTCCAATTAAATATTATTTAATTGGTACACTTCATTAAATCTAAATAAAAAGATTTAATCTTTTCTCAACTGGGTTCAAGAACGGTGTTAGTGAAGACACCATTCACAACAAACCCAAATCACATTTGATATTAAATACCAGGCTCTGAATAGAAAATATATCGGCCTATATTCAATATCAAATTCTACGATTAACAAATGTCGTATTGGAAATAACGATATAAAAATATATCTTTCAAATTTCCATAACGACACCTGTATAATCACGAATTCCAACATCGAAATATTCCGAAGACAATTTCGATTCAAATCCACTCCAATGTAATCATTGGAAATTTTGGTTATTTTCAAAACCCTTTTCGAATTCAATTTATTTATTTAAAAATAAATAGAATTATAATTCTAGTTCAAAACTAGTTCATTTCGATAAAAATCTATTTTTATCTTTTCAAATATGGAGTTTTTCATCCCAAATCTTCACAAATCATTTCTTATGATTTTACATAAATTATTACTATTTTTAATAATTTTATCAAGGCCCGTACAGTCGATTTCCATCAACGGCCATCGAACTGCACTTACAGCGACCTTTTTCGAATTTGATTTGGACATAATTCCAAATCCAACCGTTAGATTTCAAATTTCTAATATTCGTTAGAAAGCTCTTTTCGATACGAACCCAACGGTTCCGGTTTTAGGAGAATCCGACGGTCGGATCTCCCGTAATGTCCGTTTGAAATAAATGGTCGAAATTCGCGAACTGCCGCGGCGCGGCGCGTTCTATTCAGGCCATTATATTATATATATAATATATATATAATATATACTTCGTCGATTCCTATTTAAAACGAATTATATAAATAGTTTTAAAATTCGTTTCAAAATCTATTTCAACTTCCTTTTCAATTCAAATCGAAATTGAATTCTTCTTTATAAATTCGTTTTAAAATTCATTTCTATTCAATTCAAATTTCAATTCAATTTGAATTCATATTCAATTCAATTCATTTCGAAATCGTTTTCAATTCAATTTATTTCGAAATCGTTTTCAATTCAATTCATTTCGAAATCGTTTTCAATTCAATTCATTTCGAAATCGTTTTCAATTCAATTCATTTCGAAATCGTTTTCAATTCAATTCATTTTGAATTCGTTTTCAATTAAATTCATTTTGAATTCGTTTTCAATTAAATTCATTTCGAAATCGTTTTCAATTCAATTCATTTTGAATTCGTTTTCAATTAAATTCATTTCGAAATCGTTTTCAATTCAATTCATTTCGAAATCGTTTTCAATTCAATTCATTTCGAAATCGTTTTCAATTCATTTCATTTCGAAATCGTTTTCAATTCATTTTATTTCGAAATCGTTTTCAATTCAATTCATTTTGAATTCGTTTTCAATTCAATTCATTTTGAAATCGTTTTCAATTCATTTTGAATTCAATAAAATCGATATAAATATCGTTCACGTCAAAATGGCGTCAATCTAATCAACACGGCTTCATAAATTTCTATTTTCAAAATAGTTGTTATTATCAAAATATTTCGTTCAACACATGACCAATCTCAATGAATGAGTACTGTCAACACATGAACTTTTATTTTATAATATTATTTATTTTTCAAATTGGAATGAGGCCCAATCAATTACCATATAAAGTTAATTATATGGATTTTCATACAACACATGTATATCATAGCATTGAAAAATAATCAATCATCAACCAAAGTGCACTACACTGTATAAGCATCAAATATAGATATTCAACGCTTATAACAGCCTGTCAATCGATCGATCGACACATTTAATCAATTAGGATGAGTGAACTTCAAATTTCATCCCAACACCCGTGTGGGGTTTCAAACAATCAAACAAATATTTTATTCGTGCAGTTGGGCGATGTGTAAAATTTATCGTCCCAATCAATGTCATTCAAATAAGTGTACATAAACAAACCATCTGGTTTGTAAATGAATATTTATTTATTCACTTCCCTATTTTCATATTCACGTTAAAAATTATATTTTTAACGATAAAACATTTTATTTCAACCTATGAATTTCTATTCAATTCATTTATTCAATAAAATGATCTTTTTATTTTTTTCTAACATATTTTAGAAAATTTCGGCGGCATAACGGCACGATACTAGAAACGGGACGAGGCCTAGCCTTATCCCCGGTCTAGTGAAGGCCCACGCCATTCACACATCAATCAAATCAATTCGTTATGCAAACCACAAAATTTGGAGTAAGAGTCTAACCTAGCCTTACTCCCTCGCCTTATAACGGCGCACGTCTAATCCTAACCAATTTATCGATTCGATTTTTCACACCACAAATCACATTCAAACCAATATCGCAATCAATCACCAAACAGTCAAACAAACAAGTCCATGGTCTGTGGACGGGTGTCGGGTGCTACTAAGCACCGTCTGCATCCTAGTATATATATATATAACTAGAAAAATAAATTGAAAGGTGAGAAGTTCTCACCTATAGCTATCCTAGCTCCACGGCTCTTCCTTTGCAGAAGTCTTCGTCGTTTCGCCTTATTGTCACCTTCGTTGTCCGCTTTCACTACATATGTAAAAATCCCATTTTTACTTCGCTATTCAATATATAAAATCGAATTTTTATTTCAAAGTTCAATATATAAAAATCGAATTTTTATTTCAAAGTTCAATATATAAAAATCGAATTTTTATTTCAAAGTTCAATATATAAAAATCGAATTTTTATTTCAAAGTTCAATATATAAAAATCGAATTTTTATTTCAAAGTTCAATATATAAAAATCGAATTTTTATTTCAAAGTTCAATATATAAAAATCGAATTTTTATTTCAAAGTTCAATATATAAAAATCGAATTTTTATTTCAAAGTTCAATATATAAAAATCGAATTTTTATTTCAAAGTTCAATATATAAAAATCGAATTTTTATTTCAAAGTTCAATATATAAAAATCGAATTTTTATTCGTTAACTTCTATATAAAAATCAAATTTTTATTTCGCTACTCATATCAAAATATCGCCTTTTCATATTTAAAAATATCGCCTTCTTGCTTTCCTATTTTAAAGATCAAATCTTTTCCTTTTTAAAGTTCAAACCATTTTCTTTTTAAAGTTCAAACCATATTCTTTTTAAAGTTTAAACATTTTTCCTATTTTAAACCTTAAAATAAAATCAGTTTTCTACTTTTACAAAAAATCAGTGTTCTACTTTTACAAAAAATCAGTTTTCTACTTTTACAAAAAATCAGTTTTATATTTTTTTTTTTTAACATCAGTTTTACATACATTTTTTTTTTTATAAAATCAGGTTTTACATTTTTTTATAAAATCAGGTTTTATATTTTTAAAATTCAGTTTTAACATTATTAAAATTCAGTTTTAACATTATTAAAATTCAGTTTTAACATTATTTATAAATCAGTTAATCATTATATAAAAATCAGTTTTACTTTATATATATAAAAAAACAACAGCTCAGGTTTTTTTAAAATCCCTTTTTTTTTTTTTTTTTTTTTTAAACAAAACATTATATATATATAAAAGAAAAGAAATTAAAATACTTACTGCTCAATCTCGAAGAAGAAGGGGGAAAGGGCGCAGGGGGGGGGGGTCGGGGTTCATCTCAGGTCGGCGGCAGGGCAAGGGGGAGGTGGAGGTGGGCTTCGGTCCTCGTCAGGGGGCGGCGACTACTCGCGTTCGCGAGGCAGGGGGGGGATGGACGGAAACGATGAAGGAGGAAGGAGAAGAGGCGGAGGGCGCTGGTCCCTGGCGGCGTCGACGGGGCTGGGCATCGCGGGCTTCCGCGATTCGCCTTCTTTTTTTTTTTTTTTTTTTTTCTCTGTTTAGTTCGATCTGAATCTGGGGGGGGCCTGGGTTAAAAAGGGGGAGATTTATATTTTTTTTTTTTTTTATTAATTTAATTTATTTTAATTGCAAAAAGGTTGACTTTCACAAACGACCTCTAAACGAGGCCCACCGCCTGTCGCCCATAGCGTTTCACCCCCACTCCGAACACAATGGGATATGTACCGCAAGCTGAATCGACCGTTTCGATCAGTTTCCGTTGAATTTACATTTTAAATCACTGTATTGAATTTTAAACGTACATTTCAAATTACCGGGGCCACATATTAACTAGAAAAATTCCAGAAAAATATTTTCTAGCTTCGTATTGACGATACGGTCCTAACAAAACTAGTTTCGTCGAATTCTGAGACCGTAAGAAAAATGGCCAATTTCCAGTCGATTAAAATCAACTGAAACTGGTCAAACGCGTTTTCCTTTGCCACGCTCACATATTGATTCGAAAAATTATGAAATTTGGAATCTAGCAATAACTCGACACTGCGGACCCAACAAAACTGGTTTCGTCGGAATCCGAGGTCGTTTGCAAAATTGCTATTTTTAAGGGCCTTATATTATATTAAAATATATATAAATTCCACAGCGACTATTTCTAATTTTAAACTGGACATATCTTATCATTTCTAAAATGAAATCTCAGTTTGTTAACTTCGTTACAAAGATATAGTTATACAGATTCAAATATTTCTTGTTTCGTTCAATTCTGACTTATATTGAATTCTGTATATTCATTTGAAATTAGAAATCGAATTTTCGAACTACCGCGCCATTTTCAATTCCTTTTATAATTATATATAATTATTATATATTCTAACGACGACGTATATAATATATACGTCGAATTTCAATTCAAAATAAATTTCTCGTCGATATTATTTAAAATATTTCATTTTAAATAATCAAAATTCGCTAAAATTGCCAAAATAAAAATTTCAAACTGGCTCGCATTTTACGGGTTGTTACAATCTCCCCCACTTAAAACTTTTCGTCCCCGAAAAGGAACAAAGTCGAAAGTGGTTTGATTAATCAACTCTACGTTCGATCTGGCTTCCATTCTCCAACTCTTTAGTTTCTGAGAATTTTCAAAATTTCAAAAATTTGGCTAACTCCCTAAATTTTCGAAAAATTTCGCCATAACCTCCCCTGCACCGGGAGCATCGGGGAATTTCAAATAGCTTCCCCGGTCCTTCAGATCTCAAAAAGAAAAAGAAAAAGCCAAGCGGCTAGCCAATAGGCTCACAAAATCATCATCACCCAAACAAAACAGGAAATTATGTAGTAAACATGTACCTATTTGTCGGGCAAACAAATTTTATTCTCTGGCTCTAGCCTCCTTGCTATGACCTGTTCAATGATATACATGTATATGCAAGCAGATGCGACCAAATTTCAATATAATTCAATATTTGATCTAATTAGGCATATAGGTTCAAAATTAGCAAACAAATGAACAAACAACACAAACATCAATCAATTAGTGAATTAGAGTTTCAAATTCATAACTTTGATACATATATACAAAAATCATGTTTTGATGCCAATTCACAACAATGTGTTCTAACTATATAAGCTTTGGTTCTCACACCAGTCTAATGGAAATATATAGAAAATCACACCTTCGAAACTCGAATATGAATACTGATGATGATGCACCATCATCAGAATCATCCCCGGATGTCTAGAATGTGATTCTATATCCACCCAGTATATTAAAACTTCGAATATACGTTCATGACGCGTATACGCGAAATCTATATATACTCGATTGTCCATACCAATATAAATAAATAATCAACTACGAATAATTGATTTAAAATTTCAGAACAAAATTTTGTTTTCATTTTAAAAATATACTCTTCACACTCGTTCTAGGATACTACTGATCCTATCTCTAACGAGTCATTCCCATTGGATATTGCTAATCCAATATCTGATGAATTCTTTCGTATGTTTCTAATGTGTCTTGTTCTCTGGCTTTGTAAACCAAAGCTCTGATACCAACTGTGAAGACCCGTAACTTCCCCGTAAAGGAAAGCGACGGATAGTTCGAGAACAAACCACAGCAGAACGCATACAGAAGAACATTTCATTGTATATTACAACAATGCATCAGATTACAAGAATATACAGAGTATAAATGAATATTACACAGAAATAACAGAGATTTAAATTACATTTAAATACATAGCAGCGGAAAATAATACAATACACAACTAGAAGAAGATATACGGATACAAAGCTTTCCGGATATCGTTCCAGCTGTAAACCAGGATCCTGTGAATATAAATCTGCAAAACCGAAACTACTAGCTGCCCGTGTCAAAATAGGGGCACCCAGAGTTTAGGTTAAAACAATAAACTCCAGGTCAGTCATGTGACTAGTGTGAGAACTAAAACAGTTATTAATCTTTATTTTAAAGTTAGGTAAATCAAGGGACCACGCCGTATAACACGGAACGGGTTTCCTCCCAAGAGTACCAGTGCATAAAGCAAATAGCGCAATGCTAAATAAAGAAAGATGAAGCTGTTATAAGACCCAGGTCCTATCACACAATGCAACGCAAGCCGGGGGATAGGGTTTTCCCTTATAACAGCCAAAGAATGCTTGATACGTTTAAAACAAATCATTTGATACTATTATAAGTGCATAGTGTATAAAACAACTTCAAATCATAAGTATCAATCATAGGCAGCATGGGTACCATATATCATGTCGCCATATATAGGTTTACAAATAAAACCGCAAATGTCACGTATTTGGAAATTGGATTTCCGTCTATGAACCGAGGCAAAAGATAGTCCTCAACCGATTCGAGACTGTCTAGTCCGAGCCTCAGGCAAGTACTCTGTCAAGCCTTTGGATCGTCAGGGCCGGTCCACCGATGTGGATTAAAATGCCTGAACACTACGTTTCCCCACCCTATGGGGTGTAAGTCTGGTCCGTCAGCCGACCAGAATGCATCGGCCGAAACCGATATAACCGAGGCGCCTCGCAACAGCAACAACCACATAAGTCAAACTCGTCAGGGCGTGTAAAACCACTGACGCCACTTCTAACTAGAAAGAAACGCAAGTCCTCCCTGAGGTCCGTCTCCCGTTTTTGGTTCATACCGGGTGTGAAACACGCGAGGTAAACGTTACACAAAGCTACGCCACAAAGGCCGTGCTTTGATCATCAACCACAAGACTTTGCTTTTCAACAGAAGCCTTGATCATTTGCATCTTAGCATGCCACACAGGCAAGCCATCCTATGCAACCGATATCAGTCACACAGAATGAAATCCGATGTCAGACACACAGTCCATTTACAAGTCCGTTCTGGGTCTGAACGAAACCGGAGGCACCTAGTACCCCGCATATCCATCGATCTCCAAGTACGTCTGGACGATCACTAACTGTTTCCATCTTCTTGGGTGTACAGCCCAATCAAGATCATCAGTTATCACCCAAACGACGTGAAGACCTCCGGTCTTCGACCATCGTCTTCATCTTCGACTTATCGTCGTATCAGTTATTCAGAATGGGATAAACCCGGTCTTTCCGAATAACTCGCGTATATATTATAAAAGTGTTACACAAACACAACATACGCCTCATTCCAACTCATTAGTCATTAACCGTAAATTAATCAAGAGAATAATTCCCCAAATATTAACCCCGAAGGCCGAAACCAACATCAGATCAATATCCAGAAAACCATTCTACTTAGCTAACCGACAGTTAGTTTCTAAATTTCACGTTCAAATCTAATTAAAGATTTAACTATCGCCTGGAGCAAAACTGGTGATACTCCATTCTCGATCTTTTCAATCTAATTAAAGATTCATTAAAACTCCACTTAGTTTTAATCATTATCTGGGTTAAAGAATCAGTGTCATTTAAAACACGGTTCACGATAAACCCAAAATCACATTCATTAATTATCGGGTTAAAGAACGAGTGTTATTTAAAACACTGTTCACGATAAACCCAAAAATCAATATCAATTCAATTCCAATTAAATATCATTTAATTGGTACACTTCATTAAATCTAAATAAAAAGATTTAATCTTTTCTCAACTGGGTCCAAGAACGGTGTTAGTGAAGACACCATTCACGACAAACCCAAATCACATTCATTAATTATCGGGTTAAAGAACAAGTGTTATTTAAAACACTGTTCACGATAAACCCAAAAATCAATATCAATTCAATTCCAATTAAATATTATTTAATTGGTACACTTCATTAAATCTAAATAAAAAGATTTAATCTTTTCTCAACTGGGTTCAAGAACGGTGTTAGTGAAGACACCATTCACGACAAACCCAAATCACATTTGATATTAAATACCAGGCTCTGAATAGAAAATATATCGGCCTATATTCAATATCAAATTCTACGATTAACAAATGTCGTATTGGAAATAACGATATAAAAATATATCTTTCAAATTTCCATAACGACACCTGTATAATCACGAATTCCAACATCGAAATATTCCGAAGACAATTTCGATTCAAATCCACTCCAATGTAATCATTGGAAATTTTGGTTATTTTCAAAACCCTTTTCGAATTCAATTTATTTATTTAAAAATAAATAGAATTATAATTCTAGTTCAAAACTAGTTCATTTCGATAAAAATCTATTTTTATCTTTTCAAATATGGAGTTTTTCATCCCAAATCTTCACAAATCATTTCTTATGATTTTACATAAATTATTACTATTTTTAATAATTTTATCAAGGCCCGTACAGTCGATTTCCATCAACGGCCATCGAACTGCACTTACAGCGACCTTTTTCGAATTTGATTTGGACATAATTCCAAATCCAACCGTTAGATTTCAAATTTCTAATATTCGTTAGAAAGCTCTTTTCGATACGAACCCAACGGTTCCGGTTTTAGGAGAATCCGACGGTCAGATCTCCCGTAATGTCCGTTTGAAATAAATGGTCGAAATTCGCGAACTGCCGCGGCGCGGCGCGTTCTATTCAGGCCATTATATTATATATATAATATATATATAATATATACTTCGTCGATTCCTATTTAAAACGAATTATATAAATAGTTTTAAAATTCGTTTCAAAATCTATTTCAACTTCCTTTTCAATTCAAATCGAAATTGAATTCTTCTTTATAAATTCGTTTTAAAATTCATTTCTATTCAATTCAAATTTCAATTCAATTTGAATTCATATTCAATTCAATTCATTTCGAAATCGTTTTCAATTCAATTTATTTCGAAATCGTTTTCAATTCAATTCATTTCGAAATCGTTTTCAATTCAATTCATTTCGAAATCGTTTTCAATTCAATTCATTTCGAAATCGTTTTCAATTCAATTCATTTTGAATTCGTTTTCAATTAAATTCATTTTGAATTCGTTTTCAATTAAATTCATTTCGAAATCGTTTTCAATTCAATTCATTTTGAATTCGTTTTCAATTAAATTCATTTCGAAATCGTTTTCAATTCAATTCATTTCGAAATCGTTTTCAATTCAATTCATTTCGAAATCGTTTTCAATTCATTTCATTTCGAAATCGTTTTCAATTCATTTTATTTCGAAATCGTTTTCAATTCAATTCATTTTGAATTCGTTTTCAATTCAATTCATTTTGAAATCGTTTTCAATTCATTTTGAATTCAATAAAATCGATATAAATATCGTTCACGTCAAAATGGCGTCAATCTAATCAACACGGCTTCATAAATTTCTATTTTCAAAATAGTTGTTATTATCAAAATATTTCGTTCAACACATGACCAATCTCAATGAATGAGTACTGTCAACACATGAACTTTTATTTTATAATATTATTTATTTTTCAAATTGGAATGAGGCCCAATCAATTACCATATAAAGTTAATTATATGGATTTTCATACAACACATGTATATCATAGCATTGAAAAATAATCAATCATCAACCAAAGTGCACTACACTGTATAAGCATCAAATATAGATATTCAACGCTTATAACAGCCTGTCAATCGATCGATCGACACATTTAATCAATTAGGATGAGTGAACTTCAAATTTCATCCCAACACCCGTGTGGGGTTTCAAACAATCAAACAAATATTTTATTCGTGCAGTTGGGCGATGTGTAAAATTTATCGTCCCAATCAATGTCATTCAAATAAGTGTACATAAACAAACCATCTGGTTTGTAAATGAATATTTATTTATTCACTTCCCTATTTTCATATTCACGTTAAAAATTATATTTTTAACGATAAAACATTTTATTTCAACCTATGAATTTCTATTCAATTCATTTATTCAATAAAATGATCTTTTTATTTTTTTCTAACATATTTTAGAAAATTTCGGCGGCATAACGGCACGATACTAGAAACGGGACGAGGCCTAGCCTTATCCCCGGTCTAGTGAAGGCCCACGCCATTCACACATCAATCAAATCAATTCGTTATGCAAACCACAAAATTTGGAGTAAGAGTCTAACCTAGCCTTACTCCCTCGCCTTATAACGGCGCACGTCTAATCCTAACCAATTTATCGATTCGATTTTTCACACCACAAATCACATTCAAACCAATATCGCAATCAATCACCAAACAGTCAAACAAACAAGTCCATGGTCTGTGGACGGGTGTCGGGTGCTACTAAGCACCGTCTGCATCCTAGTATATATATATATAACTAGAAAAATAAATTGAAAGGTGAGAAGTTCTCACCTATAGCTATCCTAGCTCCACGGCTCTTCCTTTGCAGAAGTCTTCGTCGTTTCGCCTTATTGTCACCTTCGTTGTCCGCTTTCACTACATATGTAAAAATCCCATTTTTACTTCGCTATTCAATATATAAAATCGAATTTTTATTTCAAAGTTCAATATATAAAAATCGAATTTTTATTTCAAAGTTCAATATATAAAAATCGAATTTTTATTTCAAAGTTCAATATATAAAAATCGAATTTTTATTTCAAAGTTCAATATATAAAAATCGAATTTTTATTTCAAAGTTCAATATATAAAAATCGAATTTTTATTTCAAAGTTCAATATATAAAAATCGAATTTTTATTTCAAAGTTCAATATATAAAAATCGAATTTTTATTTCAAAGTTCAATATATAAAAATCGAATTTTTATTTCAAAGTTCAATATATAAAAATCGAATTTTTATTTCAAAGTTCAATATATAAAAATCGAATTTTTATTCGTTAACTTCTATATAAAAATCAAATTTTTATTTCGCTACTCATATCAAAATATCGCCTTTTCATATTTAAAAATATCGCCTTCTTGCTTTCCTATTTTAAAGATCAAATCTTTTCCTTTTTAAAGTTCAAACCATTTTCTTTTTAAAGTTCAAACCATATTCTTTTTAAAGTTTAAACATTTTTCCTATTTTAAACCTTAAAATAAAATCAGTTTTCTACTTTTACAAAAAATCAGTGTTCTACTTTTACAAAAAATCAGTTTTCTACTTTTACAAAAAATCAGTTTTATATTTTTTTTTTTTAACATCAGTTTTACATACATTTTTTTTTTTATAAAATCAGGTTTTACATTTTTTTATAAAATCAGGTTTTATATTTTTAAAATTCAGTTTTAACATTATTAAAATTCAGTTTTAACATTATTAAAATTCAGTTTTAACATTATTTATAAATCAGTTAATCATTATATAAAAATCAGTTTTACTTTATATATATAAAAAAACAACAGCTCAGGTTTTTTTAAAATCCCCTTTTTTTTTTTTTTTTTTTTAAACAAAACATTATATATATATAAAAGAAAAGAAATTAAAATACTTACTGCTCAATCTCGAAGAAGAAGGGGGAAAGGGCGCAGGGGGGGGGGGTCGGGGTTCATCTCAGGTCGGCGGCAGGGCAAGGGGGAGGTGGAGGTGGGCTTCGGTCCTCGTCAGGGGGCGGCGACTACTCGCGTTCGCGAGGCAGGGGGGGGATGGACGGAAACGATGAAGGAGGAAGGAGAAGAGGCGGAGGGCGCTGGTCCCTGGCGGCGTCGACGGGGCTGGGCATCGCGGGCTTCCGCGATTCGCCTTCTTTTTTTTTTTTTTTTTTTTCTCTGTTTAGTTCGATCTGAATCTGGGGGGGGCCTGGGTTAAAAAGGGGGAGATTTATATTTTTTTTTTTTTTTTATTAATTTAATTTATTTTAATTGCAAAAAGGTTGACTTTCACAAACGACCTCTAAACGAGGCCCACCGCCTGTCGCCCATAGCGTTTCACCCCCACTCCGAACACAATGGGATATGTACCGCAAGCTGAATCGACCGTTTCGATCAGTTTCCGTTGAATTTACATTTTAAATCACTGTATTGAATTTTAAACGTACATTTCAAATTACCGGGGCCACATATTAACTAGAAAAATTCCAGAAAAATATTTTCTAGCTTCGTATTGACGATACGGTCCTAACAAAACTAGTTTCGTCGAATTCTGAGACCGTAAGAAAAATGGCCAATTTCCAGTCGATTAAAATCAACTGAAACTGGTCAAACGCGTTTTCCTTTGCCACGCTCACATATTGATTCGAAAAATTATGAAATTTGGAATCTAGCAATAACTCGACACTGCGGACCCAACAAAACTGGTTTCGTCGGAATCCGAGGTCGTTTGCAAAATTGCTATTTTTAAGGGCCTTATATTATATTAAAATATATATAAATTCCACAGCGACTATTTCTAATTTTAAACTGGACATATCTTATCATTTCTAAAATGAAATCTCAGTTTGTTAACTTCGTTACAAAGATATAGTTATACAGATTCAAATATTTCTTGTTTCGTTCAATTCTGACTTATATTGAATTCTGTATATTCATTTGAAATTAGAAATCGAATTTTCGAACTACCGCGCCATTTTCAATTCCTTTTATAATTATATATAATTATTATATATTCTAACGACGACGTATATAATATATACGTCGAATTTCAATTCAAAATAAATTTCTCGTCGATATTATTTAAAATATTTCATTTTAAATAATCAAAATTCGCTAAAATTGCCAAAATAAAAATTTCAAACTGGCTCGCATTTTACGGGTTGTTACAAGTAGCGAGATGTCCTTGCAACCCGCAAACCTCAGCCACGATGAATCACGTCAGAAAACCTCTGGTTGCACGTCAGAAAAATTCGACAGCAATCCTACTGCTTATGAAGATCCACGGTCTTCAATTGCTCCATCTTCACCAGTGACTTTCATGTTTCATACTTGCTGGTCGGAATGGTTTCCGAATATGAATTCGATCCCAGTCTTTCCGTACCAACAATCGTTTGGTCAGATTTTGATAGTCGGTGTTTTAACTATCAAAATAAACAACCATCATCCATAAAAATAAAATGTATTCGTTGATTCAGTAACCAGCGTCACTTGTCTCTTTTGTTAAATAGTTGTTAATTAAATTTCTAAATCTTCCAATATTTCGAATGCCGTTTTTCAAATCTTAATTTCCAAATCACTTAACTTATAATTCTTCGAAATATAATATCGTTCACGGAAAGATTTAAAAAAATCCCCTCAACTACCCTCGTTTCTAAACTAATATCACCCTTGGATAATCCTGGTGTCGTTCAAGTTGGGGTATTTTATTTACCTCTCAGACCTTGAGTCGACAACATTATTATCTTTGGAATGGATATGACTTTATCAATGAAATCTCATTCCAATAATTATCCCAACACTTCTACTTAGGCTTATCATACGATTTTAAACATGGTTTTAGCTCCATTTATTTTCTTTTGAAAACTCTTTTCCGATTCAAAATCACGCTTTCCAAAATTAAAATATTCATATTTCACCATCTTTAGACCTTTAAATTCCCTTTTACTTTCTTCAGATTACAAATCCAATTTTGATCTTGTTTTGTCTCTTATCACATTAGTCCTTTTAAAACTTGCCCAATTTGGATTTTTATAGAAATCCGATAAATAAAATTCTTAATAAGAGTCCATATTAAATATAAATTTGCTTATAATTTCATTTATCTATACATAAGGCTTTACACTTCATAAACTTTCATTTAAATGAATTTAGTTTCAAGATTTATCGCTTTGAATATTATTAAAATAATAATAATCAATTCCAACATTTTTAGAAATCAATTTGTTTACTTCAACATTAATACTTAATCTTCCTTCCAAATGATCAAAATAATAATTGACGTTAAAAATAATTAATGATCCAATTTATTTAAAAATCTATCTTGGTTTAAAACTATTGAGTTATCCAATTCATAACACGATTAATCCGTTAACCAATTCCATTAGTCCTTTCTTTTGATCACTTTAAAAAAATTCCTTTAATTTAATTAATAATCTAATTAAAATAAATAAATCACCATTTAATTGTTATTTGAAATAATTAATTTAATCTTTAACCATTTGGTTAATTTCTGCCTTTTGCTTATAAAACAGATTAATATATGAATTTAGTTTACATACTCGATTTATAGTTACTAGATAAAAATAATTATTCATTTCTTTTAAATAAACTTTATTCAAGTAATCTATACCAAATAGATTTCAAATCCATTTTGGTTATAAAATAAATTCTCATCACCTTATTTCAATCGATTTACCTGACTATAAATCATTACTCATAACATGATTCATTTTTAGGCTAACCTGTTGTTAACTACTCAACCAATATCATCCATTGGTCAATAACAAACAAATATTGAATTTTAATTCAACGATCAACAATCAATCATTCACTCATACTGGTTGAACAGTTCATATAGTATAATATGAATATAAACAACATATTTGAGGAATCCGGTTGGATCCCTCCAACCTGTCCTTACCTGCATCAAAATGGGTTACGTCACTTTCAACACAACAATATATTTATTACGGTGAACAGAAATAAATGGTTTAACTAATAACGGTCAACAATCAATTCATAACATCCATTCAAACAGTCGTCAAACCATAACTCATTAGCAAACAGTGCACACAAAATAAAAACCCGATTTATATAAAATATAAACGGGATAAACTGAGTGAGTTGAACTCACCTTGATTTCTATTAGTTGCTGAAACGGTCCGTCCTAATAAAATTAAACGGATGTTTAATTTAATTAGAAATTCCGGTAGTTGCCCACTCTGACCAAATCAGCTTCATCATGTTGTGCCTGTTGATACGAATCCGACGTTACTCGTTCCATTCAGTTCCGTCTGTATACCCAAGATATAATTCAATACGATGTTCGCTATTTAATATTATTGATATTTTAGTTATATATGAAAATTAACCAACAATTTTATTACATTTCTTAAACCCGGTTAGGCAAAATTTAAAAGGATAAAGAAAATTGAAATATGCTCTGGTCACGTTATCCTATTACTTGCTACATGCGGTTAGGAAAAATTTCATTAATATGATTATAAATCTGGACACCTTTACATTCTAAATTCGGTCGCGTTACCTGTAATCATGAACGTATTCCTTAGTAGGACGTTTACTTCGTGGGTTGCACTTGCACGTTAAATATTAGACATGTGAAAGAACAACTAGGCATTTTGTAAGTAATTAGGAGTACTTAAATATTAATTAGGCGCGTTAACCTCCTTACATGATATGCTTCCATAGATATATCTGGCCATGCAATCCTTCATTTACATTAATATAATCTTCAAATTTTCACCTACTTGCTTCTTCTAATCTCCAAACTCCAGTCCCCTGTTCACCATTCCTACCTGCTTTTGTTCCTCTTCTTCTCCAAACTAACGAGCTGCTCCACTCAAATCTCACCATAACCGAACTATGTCTGCTCCCATGCACGTGTGAACACTACTTCACTTGCATCCCTTAATGGAAACATCCATGCAAACCCCCGCGTTAAGCTTCAGCCAAACTCCATTACTTTGCACCCTCTTCCCTCCGAACACCCCCACCAATGTATCATGTCTGTCCATTGCTGGCGCCTCCCAGCAGATCAGAACTCCTCCAGACTCTGTTGTGCGACCCGCAATCCGCTTCTCCTCCTTACTACATAGTCGCCATCTTCCCCAGAGACCCAACATCAGCAAAGATTCCTCCTTCAGACGCTCGAGCTTCCTATATATTTTCACACCTACCGTCACCTGAATGTTTAAATACTCCATCCAAATCATACTGTAGCCGTCCCCATATCTAGTCCTTCCTTACAACTACATATACCCATGCGCCTTGTAACACCCCGAATTTTTTGATTAACACTAAATTAAAAAATAAAAGTATAATTAAATTTTAAAAGAAGAATTAGGTGAAATGGGTTGCGCCATTGCGTTCGTCTCGGAATTCTGCTTAAGACAGAGTCCGAGTTTGCGTAAATTGGACTCCGTATGAAAAAGATATCTTTAAATTAAATATTATAGCAAAACATGAAATGAGAAAGGAATAAATGTTTAGCATTGTTCTAAGGTTTGTAAGCAAAAGACTTAGTAGCTCATTTGGTTGGAACATGTGACTTGCATACAAGGGTTACAGAGTTCGATCCCCGCCAGCGCCATATTTTTGTTTTAGGGGAATGACTTAAAAATGGCCTAGTGTGAACGCAGTTCAGAAAGTGGTTTAGTGTGAAAATGGGTAATTAGGAAGATAAATAAAAAGAAAAAGAAATTAATATATATATATATGTGACGTGTATGCATCATATAGCGTACGTTGCACATTTTTGGTTGTCAAGGATTTGTTTTTCTTAAAAAAAATGGCTTTCTCTGATTGGATTTATGACAAATATTTAACATATTAGTACATATGTGCATTTATATCATAAACATGCAAATTTAATAAAAATGTGTGGATGCATGCAGTAAAAAAGAAAGATTTATGCATAGATATTTGTATACAGTAAATGGGGATTTTTAAAGAGAGAATATGAATAGGTTAAACTTAATTTTCTATTAATTGGAATGCCATTTATGAACCTGCAATTGACATCAATGTGGCATTAAATAAGAAAAATATGGTAAGTGATATTGTTTTGTGAACATAACATGCAAGCATATTAATATGACAAATATTTATCTGACATTTAATTTGAAGATATGTCAATAGGACATTGATTTATAAACATGCAATTAACATTAATTTGTACATGTTAATTTGAGAAATATGTTGAAAAGAAAAGAATAACTTGGCATCAAGGCTGATATATATTAGTCATTCATGCTAATTTACAATGAAGAGGATACATTAATATTGTCATTCATATTTATATGTGGATAATTAATTCGGTAAAGGGGAGATGTATCTATTAAATACGTATTTATATTTGATGGATTGACAAGAAATAATAAACGTTGATAATGTACATTAAGAGAGTAATTATGGCATAAGTAAATTAGGAATTATAAAATTTGTCCTAAATGAGAAATGTGTACATTGTAGAAAATATATATATATATGCTAAAACGTGAAATTACATGTAATTGGAATAGTAATTATGGCACAATTTAAAATAGGGTAATTTACATGCATAGTAATTAGGACATAATTTAAAATGGGGGTAATTTACAGCCCTTAAATTGTGAACATAATTGGCTCCTTTAGACATGAATGGCCTCGATTAACTCTGGCTTCATTGGACGGCTCTAATTAGTTTGAAATCCTATATATACACCTTAATACACCAACCTAAATGACACAAATAAAAACTTAGAGCCTCTATGCTGCTTGGAAATAACCTAGAAGTAGCCGCCTCCTAAAGAAAAAAAAAGAGACGATCAAACACCAAAGTCAAAGATAAAATCAAATACAACAACGTCTACACCAAATGAGTACTTTACAACTTCAGAACTCAGAATCCAGAATTCAAGTTCATCGATCATTGTAAGTATAGTTACTCCTTAGATGCGAATACGATTGAGACATGATTTGCTTTAAATTGTAAAATGGAATTATATCAGTATTGTGTAATGTAAACGATGTTGTTTTGTAATTGTTTATGGTGATAATTTGAATGTTGTGGTGATTGGATCTACTATCCATTATGTGAATTATATGTATACTGTTAGATCAATATATATGCTTATGCAAGTTATAGGTTGCAAGTTAGATTTACACATATAAGTGATATGATTAATGTGGGTTCTTTGTATTTATGTTTTTGTAAAACCAATTTTTCCTACATGATAGATCTATATTCACAAATTCTTATGCAAGTGAAAACTTACAATTGGTTCGATGTCAAGATCCGTTAGGATTCATATGATTAATGAAAGTTTATTGCTAGATCTATGTTCATGCATATGTGTTGCAAGTTCACACCCTTAAGTTGTTGCCAAAAATTATACATATAGTTTTGTCATATGCCAAGTTTACACCTATGCCATGTTTATGTTAATGAATTATTTTATGCCAAGTTTACACCTATGTCATGTTTATGTTAATAAATCATTTTATGCCTAGTTTACACCTATGTACATGTTTATGTTGATTATATTAAAGTTGAAGTTCACACCTATATGTTTATGTTCATGTTGATTTTGTCAAAAATTGCAAGTTCATAGTTAATGTTGATTTCATGCCAATTTTGTGAACGTTAAATTAGGCTAAGTTATTAGCCTAATACTTTATGTGAAATCATGCGAACGGTAAATTAGGCTAAGCTGTTAGCCTAATATTTAGATGGGGGTAACGTTGGGTAAAAACTTAATCATAGGGAACTTGACATAAATTGGCCAATAATCACATAGGTGATTTATGGTATGAAACAGTATGAATTATTAATTTAAAACGTGTTAATACATAGGTGGGCCCAAAACCGTGAAATTGGTTAAGGCCATGAATGGTGTAAATTTATACACTGTTAGTTTTGAAATAAAATATGTGACATGAATAATTTACATAAATAAAATGTAAATTTAGAAAATACGAATATGCTTAACCCGAGGTTGGATTGAGTTGTGATGTAAACCTTCCCGGACCCGCCAGGCTGTCCAATAATCACAACAATACCTATCCAATGTGGGAGGTTGGCCAATAGGAAAGTGGGGCATAGGTGGCAGGAGTACAGTTCTCGTGCTTGATTTTCTTGGATTGCCTTTCATTAGTTGAGGGAGGGATCAGGTGGGACCATAGCCACCGGAAAAAAACAGACCTTAGCATCTGCATCGGCAGATATCTGAAAGCTCCCGACCGAGTTCCGTGTTTCTAGAATAGCCCTGCCACGGGACTCGGGTCGCACATTTCAGGACATGTGCATCTAGACAGCGATAAACGATTCGAGACACATACGTGGGGAAAGTCTAAGAACATATACCACTCTAGGTAGTGTGTCCTAGACTAGGGGCATCGTTCGATAGGTAGCATAATCCCAAGTTGGACCTAGGTGGCATAAATCTTGAATCCGAGAAGTATTAGATAAGTCGCATAAACCTTAGTTGAATCTAGGAAGCGCTCGATAAGAAAACCCTATATTAGATCTAGGTAATAAATAATAGATGTACACCTAAAGGCAACCGCAATTACAGGGATTGGGATCACGTTATCATTTTATACAGATTACTAGTTGAGACACTAGTTAGGTGGTGCAGAGATATAGAAACCAGAATAACAGGGTAATAGCGAAGCAAAGAAAGTAGTGAAGCATATATTATCTTGTCTTAGCATATCTTGCGTTAACCTTATGTTATCTTGTTAGCCCTATCATCATGGTATTATCTTGTATTCAGTTAATTCATGTCGTGTTGCTTTTCCCTGTTCACATGCTGAAAGTTACTGAACTTACCAGATCAGATAAAAGATTTGAAAAATTATTTTCAAACGGTTTTAAAAGAAGCATTTTCAAAAGAAAAGTTTTGTTTTGAAAGCATATTCCCCAAAGCCATATGCACTATCTTCTGATCCTCTGTTTGAATTCTTATCCCCTTCTTTCTTAAGTCTTCGGGGCTCCTGGCTTTCTAGGAGGTAACCTCATCGCGACACGGTTCCGTAGGCTTGATAAGACTACAATACCTATCGAAGGCAAAGAAGCGCCCGACTTCCATCTATAGCCATAGTAGTTTCACCTACGGCTAGTTTTCTTGTAAGCTTTGTAGGGTTTTCTATGCGGTGGTGGCGGCTTTCGAGAGACCTGTCAACATATTACACAAGTAAGAGGATGAGGAGTGTGGCTAAGGAACACAACCCAAGGATGAGAAATTCATGGATATGGACTTGGCTCACGAGGGAGGAAGGAATTGTAAAACCTAAGACGAGAGGAAGTATCTTTACTATGGTATAATAGGGCATATAATTAAGAACAAAGGGCAAGAACGAGGGACCGGATTCTTAGAAGAACAAGTACGTGCTATCAACACCAGCATACCTGAGAGAGAGATAGTAAAAGTCTCTGTTGGAAAAGTATAGCTTTTCGTTTTGACCAACCAGTTAGTACTCTTTTGATCTGAGCGCTCCGCATTTGTTCATATCTACTTCCATAGCTGAGTCCCTGCACCTTAGTACTTGTACAGTAGAAGATCCCATTAGTATCTCAAATCCAATGGATGGTTCGGCCCGTTTACCTTTGGTTGGTAAGGATTTGAGAATAACGATATTAAGTGTTGAGTTTAAGCGTAATGCTTATGTTTTTGGTCCATGGGCTATGAGTTGATTCTAGGCATGGGTTGGTTGGCTAATGACTCTGAACGGAGGGTAGTTAGACTTTTGACTTGCCTTGGGAATACCCTCGAGATTCCGTGTAAAGAATTAGTTAGGCTTAGCAAGCTAGAATCGCTTAATGCATTTATCGACGATTTGAAATCCGTTAGGGTAGTCCATAAGTATGAAAATGTTTTTGATTAGGTTAGGAGTTTACCCTTAAAACACAGGATAGACTTCTGCATGTACCCAGTTGACAATGAAAAACCAGTATCTGATCAACGACAGTTTTGGAAATGAAGATCAAGAAGCTTCGCAGTCGTGAAGATTTATTAAGGAACAAAATAAGTGAAGCCCAAGAAGATGCGACTTAGAAGACTGAAGACTGGATACAAGCATCATACCCTTTTTCTTAAGGGTACATCCTTGATTTCTTTTTCTAGGAATTTTATGCATACCTCCTAGCTTTTAAGGTATATCCTCTAGGGCGTATCATCGATCCTTAGGTAGAAACCAATGGATGTAAACATGTATTCGAAACATGTTATGATTGATGGTTGCAAATGGTTGCTCGTGGATGCATATACACACCATAGGCGCTAGAACGGCTTAGTCACTTTCATATTGCAGTAGCATATATGTATTTGCTTAACGGATTTAACTGGATATGTTATCATATGGATGTTGCATATGGATGAATGGCTATGCACACATGTAGTATTTACATAACTAGGGATGCTTGCAGACATGATTGGACGCACGGCACTGACATAGTTCGCATTAAGGAGGTCAACTTAATCAGTAGACCGCCTGATTTTGCATTAGATAAAGATATATACACACACTATGCATAAGAACATGAACGCATTAGAAATCTTTTTAAGGACAATGAATCCCTATGATTGAATGGTTGAGTAGATGGTTGATTGGATGGTAGAATACATTCTTCCTAACTTGAAGATTTCGGGGACGAAATCCTTTTAAGGGGGGAGAATGTAACACCCCGTAATTCTGTAACATTAAGTTTCGTAAATTAAAGTATAATTAAATTTTAAAGTAAGAATCAGGGGAAATGGGTTGCGCCATTGCGTTCGTCTCGAAATTCTGCTTGGAAACGAGTCTGGGTTTTCAAGAAACGGAGCCCGTATGAAGAAGTTATGACCCTCCGAAGTTTCAGGAATTTTCAGAATAAAAAACAGCTCGAAATTCGAATTCGAAATTCGAATTCGAACCCCAGGGCAGACTGGGTGGGAATTTTCCCGCCCAGGACCAGGTCGACACTATGGTCGACCCTATGGTCGACCACCCAGGGACCAGGTCGACCCTATGGTCGACCTGGTGCCAAAACCTGCTTTTCAACCGGGATTCATTCTGATGTTTTTGGACACGTTTTCAGTCCAGATTCATGACTCTAAACCTATATAAACAGCCCCTAGCCTCATTCTCTCTACACCATTTCATTTTGTCCTTATGCTGCCTTTAAGAAAATAAATAAATTAATTAAAAATAAAATAATATATAAATCTAAGACGAGGAGATGCTGCTCAAGTTTTTCAAGAAAAGATTCAAATCAAGTTAAAGCTTCAAAGAAAATTAAAGACTAATTCAATGGCTTCTAGCAACATCACGCGAATCATAGCAACGCTATCTTATTATCCTTTTCTGAAACCGATCAATGAAAGTCAGTTACTTTTTAGATTTGAACGTCTAAATCTTTCTGTGACATGAAATTTAATGGGTATAAGAATATGCCTAATCTTTCCATCTAAATCTGTGCTTATATATGTTTTTGGATCTGATTAAGAACTATTGTGACTAGGGACCCATAAGACTATGCCTACGCCTATGATTATGAACAAAAGACTATTGCCTATGACCATGATTCATTACCTATGACTATTGGACATAAGACTATTGTCTGTGACTACGACTTTGAGACTATTACAGTCAATTGCCTATGACTATTAAGGATAATTGTTTAGGACTATTTTGGGTTAATTATCCATGACTATTATGGCTAATCGCCTATGATTCATAACTATTAGACTACTACCCATGACCATGACTATGACTATTATGGTTAACTACCTATGACTATTATGTTTAGTTGCTTATGCCCTTAACACTATAGTTACCGATCATGATTGTACACCAAACTGGCATTATGCTGGATCAAATCATCTATGTTCCCTTTGACTATGTTGGATCTCATACATATGGTGTAATTTTCTTAGTTTATTCCTACTTGCTATTATGAACACCAAAACCATTAGATCCATCATCTTTGTATTTGGCTCGCTTTTGCATGCCTATTCTGTTATGTCAAGTCTCATGTTATCCTCTATTCCCTTGTTAGTTTCATTTCATAGAAAACTAGTGAAATCATGGTGTACGTACGTTTTGAATACGGGGGTAATTGGGTATAATATGAAATCTATTTTATTTGGCATAATTTGGGACATGTATTATAACGTGACTATTAATATGCAAATTGGGGTAATTCGATATGAATTATAGAATATGTAAATTGATACATTGAATCTAGTATTGGATATAAACTAAGTTTTAGGCATAAATGGTAAACTAGAATAATAAATCTAGTTTGGGCATAAATTGTAAACTAGAATATTAAATCTAGTTTTAATATGCACTGTAAATAGGAATACTAGATCTAAATTGGCATAAAACTGCAAGTTGGGTTAAGTGATAGGTAAATCAAGACTTGGGCTTAGAATAAAAGTATATTCATGGGCATGACAATTGAATATAGGCCAAATTTATTTAAAAGGGAAAGTGAATAAATTGTTAACAATTCACATATAGACAAAAAGGATAAATGTGTAAATCTAGGAAAGACGAATATACCTAACCCGAGGTTAGATTGGGTTATGGTATAAGACTGCCCCGAACCGCCCGGCAAAATCCAACAACCGTGACAATACCTATCTAATGTGGGTGGTTAGAGCATTGGGCCCAGAAGGACCCGAGGTTAGACTGAGTTGCGGTGTAAATCTGCCCGGAACCGACTGGCACATCCAGTGACCGCAACAATATCTGTCTAATGTGAGTGGTCGGTGCTTTAATAAATAATTTAAAGCTAAGAAATAGCTAAGCTAGAATGGGAGGGTTAAGTCCATAGGAATACTTAACCAACTTAACATGTTAACAAGACAAGATTTGTAAGAGGTTAAGTAACTAAAGAAATCACTTAGCCATTATAACATGTTGACTAGACAAGTGGGTAAGGTTAAGAAAAAAGTTTAAGCGTTATAACGTGTTAACTAGACTAGAAGGTGTGGTTAAGTAAACTTAGAACACTTAACCATCATAGTGTGATAAATTGAACAGGGTTAAGTTGAAACATGAAGGGACAATATTTAACCATTAGAACATGTTAATTAAACAGACGTTAGGGTTAAGTTAACTAAGGGAACACTTAACCGTTATAACATGTTAGTTAAAACAGATGGGCAAGGTTAGGTCAAAAGGGACACTTAGCCAATACAAGGTGAATGGGTAGGGTTAAGTAATAAGAAATACTTAACCAATATAACTTGGTTTGTGATAAGGTTAAGTCAACGTGAATTACTGATAACACTTAACCAGTTTAACATGACAAATGAATGGGTTAAGTTAACTTGTATCGACTAATGACACTTAACCAATCCAACTTGACGAGAAAGAGAACTAAGTAGTAAACCTTAGTTGAAAGGGGCTAGGTAGTAAACCTTAGTTAAGAAAATGACGATTCAGGAAACTAAGTGGTAAACCTTAGTTAGGAAAACTAAGTAGTAATCCTTAGTATAACACGAGGAGGAGTGAACGTCCATCTGATCCTAAAGAAGGCTCCAACGAATTGGGTTACGAAGCCCGAGGCTTCGAGGGAACGTGAGGGTACTCTTGGTATCCCTGTGTGAGAATGCAGATGATCCGCCTGGGCTCACAGAGGTTAAGGTCTGCATTAGAAGAACCAAGGGTATGCCTTGGTTGCAATATAAGGCAACCTAAAGACTAGGATGGACCAGCGTGATTCGGCGGGACAAATGGCCCTGTGATGGCGACCCGTCGTCCACCTACCATCTTCAGTCAATCGTAGTACGTATACGGAAAGGCAGAGAACTCCCAACAGACCATATACTTGCTATCTAGTTATGGGTGAGGCTGGCCAATAGGAAAGTGGGGCATAGGTGGCAGGAGTACAGTTCTCGTGCTTGGTTTTCTTGGATTGCCTTCCATTAGTTAAGGGAGGGGTCAGGTGGGACCATAGCCACTGGAAAAAAACAGACCTTAGCATCTGCATCGGCAGATATCTGAAAGCTCCCGACTGAGTTACGTGTTTCTAGAATAGCCCTGCCACGGGACTCGGGTCGCATATTTCAGGATATGTGCATCTAGACAGCGATAAACGATTCGCGACACATACGTGGGGAAAGTCTAGGAACATATACCACTCTAGGTAGTGTGTCCTAGACTAGGGGCATCGTTCGACAGGTAGCATAATCCCTAGTTGGACCTAGGTGGCATAAATCCTGAATCCGAGAAGTATTAGATAAGTCGCATAAACCCTAGTTGAATCTATGAAGCGCTCGATAAGAAAACCGTAGATTAGATCTAGGTAATAAATAATAGATGTACACCTAAAGGCAACCGCAATTACAGGGATTGGGATCACGTTATCATTTTATACAGATTACTAGTTGAGACACTAGTTAGGTGGTGCAGAGATATAGAAACCAGAATAACAGGGTAATAGCGAAGCAGAGAAAGTAGTGAAGCATATATTATCTTGTCTTAGCATATCTTGCATTAACCTTATGTTATCTTGTTAGCCCTATCATCATGGTATTATCTTGTATGCAGTTAATTCATGTCGTGTTGCTTTTCCCTGTTCACATGCTGAAAGTTACTGAACTTACCAGACTTTATGTCTGACTCTGTTTTCTTTCGCCTTCTTGTCTTCCATCCCCCCCCCCCCCCCGGGGGTCCGCAGGGAGGGAATGTTGCTATTTAAGCTCAGCTTTCTTTCCAAACTGAAGATTAGTCGAAGTTTTGCTTGGATTCTCTTTTCCATTGCTATGGATGGCTCATGCTACATTGGGGAATATAAACTGTTATTTTACGCTTCTTTATTTTGTAAGACATATATTCTGGTGTTGGAAAACAATTGTTGTACAAACTATTTTATCAATAAAGTAAAATTCTATTTTCCGCTGTTTTAAATTTTGTCTGTCTTGTAATTTATCTGCATCTTTTACCTTAAATGCTCCACAGAACTTAGTGCATTCCCTTTGTGAGTGACATTAACGGATGTGGGGTGTTACAACTATCCTCTCAGTGATAAGGAACGGTCCTACGAACCTTGGTGCTAGCTTTCCAACCGCTCCAAAACGAACCACATTGCGTAAAGGAGAAACTTTTATAAAGACCATATCTCCGACTTCGAACTCTAGGTCTGTCCTTCTCTTGTCCGCATAAGATTTCTGTCTATCTTGGGCCGTTTTCATCCGTCTTCGTATCCACTCAACCTTCTCGGAAGTTTCCCTTATCATGTTGGGCCCAAGTATAAACTTATCTGTCGTCTCCCACCAACAAGTTGGTGACTTGCACGGTCTTCCATACAAGGCTTCGAACGGTGCCACTCATATGCTAGCTTGGTAGCTATTATTGTACGCAAACTCCATGTGAGGGAGATGGTCTTCCCAAGTACCACCAAAATCAAGAATGCATAGTCTCAGAAGATCCTCTAGTACCCTATTTACCCTTTCGGTTTGTCCATCCGTCTGTGGGTGATAGGCCGTGCTTAAACTTAGTCGTGTACCCATGGCTTCTTGCAAACTATTCCAAAACTGGCTAGTGAAAATCGGGTAACGATCACTAACTATACTAGAAAGAACCCCTTACAACCGTATTATCTCTCGAGGGTAAATAAACGCTAACCATGATGCGGTCCTCTTCCTTTTCACCAGAATGAACTGCGCACTTTTCGTGAGTCTATCAACTATGACCCATATGCTAGTATTTCCCTTCCTTAACCTAGGCAGTCCATCCACGAAATCCATCGGGATACTCTCCCATTTCCATTGCGGAACTTCCAGAGGATGTAATAGCCCACCGGGCTTCTTCGACTCGGCCTTTACTTGTTGGCACACCATGCACTTTGAAACGAACTCTGCCACGTCCTTTTTCATTCCAGCCCAAAAGAAATTGCGTTTCATATCTCTATACATCTTATCCCCTCCGGGATGTATAGTCATCTTCGAGTGATGCGCCTCTTCGAGAACTTTATTTACTAATTCTCCCACTTGTGGAACACATATCCTTCCATCGCGCCTTAGCCATCCCTTGTCATCTATGGCATACCTACTGAGGTGACTTGACGTCTCACCACTAATCAACTGGTCCATGATTTCGACTATCTGTGGGTCTACCTTCTGTGAAGTCCCTACCTGATCTAGGAGTGTAGGTCTTAGCTCAAGAGATGCTAACGTAACTGTCAATGACTCAACAGCAGGTGTAAAATCAAAGGTTGCTATAAACTCTAGACTTTTCCTTTCAACAAACAAGGGGCTCAAAGTCAACCTTTTTCTACTTAGCGCATTCGCCACCACATTACCCTTGCCAGGGGTATAAGCTATATCGAGGTCATATGATGCCAAGAATTCCATCCACCTCTGTTGCCTTAGATTCAAATCTTTTTACGAAAAGAATTACTTAAGTGATTTGTGATCGGTGTACAACTCGAACTTTTCACCTAGAAGATAGTGGCGCCAAGATTTAAGTGCAAAAACGATCGCCGCCAACTCCAAGTCATGTGTGGGATAGTTCTTATCATGAACTTTAAGTTGTCTACCCCCATAGCATATCACTTTCCCTTCTTGCATTAGGACAACGCCTAATCCTGGGCCACACGCATCTGTGTACACCGTAAACATCTTACCTCCGTCGGGTAATGCCAAAACTGGAGCGGTGGTGAGGGCTCTCTTAAGTCTCTGAAAAGCAATCTCACATTCTATGTCCCATGCAAATGCTAGGTTTTTCTTCGTTAACCTAGTAAGAGGAGCTGAAATCTTAGCGAAGTCCTTAATGAACTTCCTGTAGTAGCCCGTCAAACCGAGAAAGCTTCTCACCTTCGTTGCATTCTTAGGAATTTTCCAGTCTTGCACCGCAACTACCTTTGCGGGGTCCACAGTTATACCTTGCTTAGAAACTACATGTCCAAGAAACCGAACTTCCTTTCTCCAAAAATGGCATTTGGAGAACTTAGCCTTTAACTGGTGTGCTCTAAGCGTATCCATGACTTCCTTGAGATGTCTAGCATGCTCTTCTTCATCCTTTGACAAGATCAAAATATCATCCACGAAAACCACCACAAACTTGTTAAGGAACTCTCGAAACACCCTACTCATCAAATCTACAAAGTACGCGGGTGCATTCGTTAACCCAAACGGCATGATGAGCCATTCGAAGAACCCATCTGGAGTCCTAAACGCAGTTTTGTCAATGCTATCCTCAGCCACTCTAAGCTGATGGAATCCTGTGGCTAGATCGAGTTGAGAGAAAACAGATGCCCCCACAAGCTGGTCAAACAGATCATCGATTCTCGGTAGTGGGTGCCTATTCTTCTTTGTCAGCTTGTTTAACTCACGATAATCTACGCACAGACGAAGCGAACCATCCGCTTTAGTAGCGAATACCACAGGGGAACCCCATTTAGAAATGCTTCTCCTTATGAAATTTTTCTCAAGCAGCTCCTTAACTTGTTTACTGAGCTCTCTTCTTTATCGCGGGGCCATGTGTCTAACGGGCAATGAAACTGGTTTGGCATTATCAACAAGATAAATTCGGAAGTCTATCTCGCGTTTAGGGGGTAACCCCTTCACCTCATCAAAGACATCTGGATATTCTCGGACCACTCTTACAGAGTGCAAATTGTCGATGGACGAGTTAAGAGATTCAAGATAACACAACATGACCGGACCCGTAGGGTTACAAGAAATTTCAAGGGTATTACCAAGACGAGTCATGAGCCTCACTACCCTTCGTTCACAATCAAGAATGGCTCCATAATTGGACAACCAATCCATACGTAGGATCAAACCGTATCCCATGAATCCGAGAACATAAGCATTACACGTGAATTCTACGCTTAAGATAGAAATCCTCAAATCCACACATATCATAGATAAATAAGCGGAGCCCCCAATTGAATTTGAAACTATAACAGGATCCTCAACTAGACTAGTACTTTGGTGCAGATTTTCAACAATATCAGAAGAAATAAAAGTATGCGATGCGCCAGAGTCAAATAAGGTTCGAACAGGAAAGTCAGAAATGTAAACAAGGCTTTCTACAGAAATATTACTACCTCGGTCAAGAGCTGGAGTGGTGTTGAGAGAATGCAACTGCCCTCCAGAAGGTCCTGCTCGCTGGGTCTGCCCTTGTCCTTGCTTCTTAGGGCAATCCTTACTGAAGTGTCCAGTATCCCCGCAATGAAAACATTAACCCAACTTTCTCTTCTTCCTTCTACAGTCTTTAGCTAGATGTACCGTAATACCACAAAAGTTGCACTTCCTTGTCTCACGTGGTTTGTTAGCATTGTTGTTGTTGTTGTTCTTGTTATTCTTGTTGTCTCCCTTCTTGAAGTCAACCTTCTTATTCTGAGTCTTATTAGGCTTAACCTCCTTCTTACTATTCTTGTCTTCCTCATGAAGTAGAGCCATATCCACCAAGATTTCAAAGGTCGCCCCCATGGGTATATGAGTTATGGCCAAACTGTGTAGTGGCTCGTTCAATCCTCGAGAAAAGCGTACAGCCTTCTTCTGAGCTGTGTTAACCAAGTCCAATCCGAATCTAGCAAGCTGATTAAACGTGTTCACGTACTCCTTAACGGTCATGTCCCCTTGCTTAAGTGCTAGGAACCTCTCCATCTGAAGGTTTTCTTCTGCTGACGATAAGAATTTAAGCCCAAACCTCTCTCTAAAGTCTGCCCAAGTCTCAACTGGCCTGGTAGCGTTGGTGACTTCCCACCAAAATGCAGCTTCCTATTTCAACAACCATGCTGCCAACTAAACTTTCCTATGATACTCCACATCGAAGATAACAAACAAGTCTTCGGTCTCCTTTAGCCAGTTTCATGCCTTAACGAAGGTTTCAGTCCCAACGAAGTTCTTGCCACCCATTGCTTTAAAATCTTTGCATATTTTGGCAAATGCGGTACCAGGAGGGGGAGGAGGAGGAGGAACCACGACCACTGGGGGAGGAGGAGGAGGGATGTCTCCCGGGCCCGCGCCGTTGGCCCTAGCTTCCAAGTACCTTTAGAACCATCCAGGTACGGGTACACTCTCAGGAAGGTTAAGGTCAGACATGCTGAAAAATGAAAAGAAAAAGATTCAAATGAGGAAACAAAGGAAAGTGCTAATGGCTTTTCGGGAATAACCTTTTAAAAATAAAACTTTTCTTGAAAAATGCTTCTTTATAAATGGTTTTGAAAATAGTTTCAGAAGTTTTTTTTTCTTTTTTAAACTTTTGCCCAGTCTGGTAACCTTCTGCTCTAATACCAAATGTAACACCCCACCTCCGCTAGGGTCACTCTCAAAGGGAATGCACTAGTTTTGGTGGAGCATTATCTAGGTAAACATACACAGAGATATCACAAGACAGAACATAAATAAAGCAGCTGTAGAAATTAAAAACCAAATCTCATTACTTTCAAGAAAAGAGTCAAAACCTCATATATCCAAAGTACAAATTATTTCATTACATCAAGTTCTAAATAAAGAAGCATAAACTAGAAATAACAAAAGTAAATATTTCCCTAAAAATAGCAGAAGAGCAGCCATAGCATAGCTCAAGACTAAACCGTACATGAGCTGACAGAAAGCAAGCTAAATCCAAGCTAAGAGCTAGAGTTTCTTCCCAGAGAACCTGGAGGGGAAACGAAAGAAAAAGAGGCAAAAGAAAAAGGGTCAGTCATAAAGACTGGTAAGCCCTAGTGACTTTCAGTATAAAAACTAGTAAAGGTAACATGACATGTGAAAACTGGAATAAAACATAAGGATGATAACAGGACTGGTATGATAACTAAGATAACAAGATAAGTCAAGTCTAGCATCGCATATTCAAGATTCGCTGCACCAACTGTACTAGTATTCAAACCCATGTCAAGTATTAACCATGAAATAATCCCTTGGCCCAATATCATGAAGTGACCCAATTCGGGGTCCTACAGAACGATCTACTAATCGATCGGCTCCCTACAAGTTCTAGCTCGTTATGTGTCTGTGTCATACGGCCCAATCACAAAATGTAGTCACCTGTGCTTGGTCCACCATAGGGTGTATCAAGCCCTAGGGTGCCAACCACCGACACAAATCAAGCACGCACAGTGTAAACCTACTGGTGCCCAATGCCTGCTTTTTCAACTCCGGACAACGTGCACGACCATAGTCCGCCTGAACCTACAATGGCGCACCTACTCAGCCGTCGTTCTGGTCGCTTACAATCAGCCCAGTAATCGTGCCCCACCCTGCCTAGTCCCAGGGTATCGGGATACATCTAAGTGGGTTACTGTTGAAAAGGACCGCGTAACTAGGGTTTCTAATGGGTTAAGTGTTGTCATTCAAATTCGTGACTTAACCCTACCAAATCATGTATCAAGTTGGTTAAGTGTGTTCAAGCGGTTCATGACATTACCCTATCAAATCATCGTGTCAAATTGGTTAAGTATATTCAAGTGGTTCATGACTTAACCTTATCATGTGGCATTAATTCATTAATGCACCCCAACCTCTCACATTAGACTAGTTGTTGTGGTCACTGGATTTGCCGGGCGGTTCCGGGCAGATTTACACCACAACATAGTCTAACTTCAGGTTTTACGTGCGATATGACCAACTACCCACATTGGATCCTATTGTTTGCAGTCACTGGATTCGCCGGGCGGTTCCGGGCAGATTTACACTGCAAACTCAACCCAACCTCGAGTTGGCCATTTTCAAATTCATCTAAGTGTCATGTACACGTTCAAGTTTTCATGTCTAGTTCATGTCCATATCCAGGTTCAAGTTATAACAATGTTTACGTTTCAAGTTAATAGTAAATTCAGTTTTGCTTAAACTACCCAAGTCGTATTCCCATCGCACGTGAATTCGAATCGATACAAACAAGTCTAATTAGGGAATAACATAGAAAGAACGGGCATAAGGTGGCAAAAGTGATTACAAGTCAAGCATGGTATAACTTGAGATAAATGATTACAACAATACTGGCATATGGAACAGTGGTCTCAAATATCAAATCTAGCAAAATAGAGTGATGGTCATGGTAACAGTTGACATACGATAATAACCCCAAAATTGTGAATACAACTAATTCAACATCACAGGCATGAATATTATGGACATTGGGTTTTTAGATCTACAACATATAAAGGCCCAAAATCAATTTCATATAAATATTCCCACAAGTCAAGATTCAAGATGAATAGAGCCAAGGTGAACAAATAATAGATCCAAAATACTAGGTCCAAAAATGAACAATGATAGATCCAAGATAATCGTCATACTTAGGTTCAATTTCAATTTACAACATGTCCATATTAAGTTTAAAGTTTAGATCTAAAAGTAACTGGGGCTTACAGATCGTGGTTTGAGAATTAGAAAACAAAGAGGCGATGTTGAATTATGAATCTAACGGAAATCCCCAAGCAGCAAAACTCTACACGTAGTCTTGTTGGAGAAGAAGCAATCCCTTTTCTCTAACTTCTCAACCAAAATTTTAGCAGCATAAGGCCAGAGAAAATTTGTGTAGAGAGACTAAGGTTAGGGGCTGTTTATATAGGGTCAGGCCAACGAATCTAGACAGAAATCGGACTGGAAACATTAGAGTGAACTCTGACTCAAAAATGGGCTCGGCAACCAGGTCGACTCTATGGTCGACCTGGTCCTGGGCAGGTCGACACTATGGTCGACCTGGTCCTAGGCGGGAAATTTCCCGCCCAGTCCGTTCTGGGGTTTGAATTCGAAATTTGAATTCGAATTCTGAGCTGTTTTAAACTTGAAAATTGCTGAAACTTCAAAATGACATAACTTGGTCATACGGACTCCGATTTTTGAAAACTTGGACTCGTTTCCAAGCAGAATTTCGAGACGAACATAATGACGTAACCCGTTGCCCTTGATTCTTATTTTAAAAATTAATTCTACCTTGATTTATGGTTATAACACATTATTAAAATACGGGTTGTTACATTATTTCTATTAAATAAACGTTATCGTTCATTAACAAATTCCATAGCGACTATTTGAAAAATTGAATTGGACATAACTTGCAATCTATAACCTAAAATCTTCATTTTTCTCTTCTGTTAGAAAAATATAATCAAATCAGTTCAAACGTTTCTTGTTTCACCGAATTTCGACTTATATCGGATTCAGTATATTCAATTGAAGTTCAAACCGTAAATAACGAATTACCGCGACGTTTCGAGCCCGTTTAAAATATATTATAAATATAAATATTTTCAAACTCCATTTTAAATAAATAAATCGATATAAAATCCATTATATTTCAAATATAATATATAAAACATATTTAAATATTCCAATTTAAATAACTGAAATATTTGGGACGTTACATTCTTCCCCCTATAAAAGAATTTCGTCCCTGAAATTACAAGGTAAGAAGATTGATCCAAACTCAATTATTTTAAAATAATTATTTTTCTGAATTATCATCAAAATAAATTCAGATTATTTAAAATTTTTGAAAATTCGCCAGCACCTCCTCAGTGTGGTTCGATCGGTACAACTACAACCGCTACTCCAGGCCTTAACTTCACCAAAAGAAAACCAAAAACCAAATGGCTACCCTATTCAAGGGTATAAAATCAATCATCAAACAATAAATTAAGGTTTACCTATTTGTCGGGCAACTCAATCTTTAGTTTTGAAGCAAAACAACTAACTGCACTATCTCCTTCCAATTTCTGCAACCAAATCAATTCCATAGCCTTCTGGTTTCTGCACTTAACTCAACTTACAATCCAAATAACAAATATAGTTTAAATAATTCGGTTTCCTTTCATAAATTATTTTATTCCCAATCTATTATACTGGATTAAATTCTTGGCTTCCATTTCATTCAATTTTTAACTCGTTTAATTTAACCAACTAATATTTAATCAATCAAACAATTCACAACCAAACCAGTTTATATTCTGCATTCAATTTAGTTTAACATACATTAATATCAATCGATTAATTTTCGATTGATTCTACTATTATCCATTTGATTTCTAGATTCCAAACTTATTTTTTCGATTTCATTACAATTCCATCTTAAACAAATTCACAGAAGCGGGTTAAGTTTCATTTCATATCTAATTAACCAACTGGTTTCCAACCAATCAAATTCAATTTCAAAATTCAATTTGATTTCCAAATCAGTCAAGTAAAACAACTAAACAACCAATGTCATTATAATTTAAGAAAATTAATTTATTTTTCTATAAAAATTATAATTTGGGCAAAATTATTTCATCTACCCTCTTTATAAAACATTATTATGTTAATTGCCAGTTCAATATGGTTTCCCAAAACTTGAACCAATCAATCCACACAATACAAAACATTTTTATATAAAATCTACAAATACATTCACTCGTATATACACTCAAACTCAATCTATGGTGTTACTAACCCAATTTCTATCGAGTTACGCCACAAAGGCAAGGTTACTACTCAACCAATAGCTCTGATACCACTGTAACGACCCAGGGATTTCGACGCCCAAATTCCAACAATAATACATAAATCCGTATTACTTGTTAGAACTCAAGTATCGAAAACACCAGATAGTTATTGAAAGAAATTAGAGGGTGAGATAAGAAAGAAAGAAATATTATAATAGAAGAATAAGAAGAAGATCTAATACCACACAGAGTCTCACATCGCAGCGGAACAAAATATAATATAGAAATAATTCTTTAGTGAAAACTTGAAATAAAACTTACAATCATCAAAGTACATCAACATAACTGGACAGTTATAACAACCTGTCCTCACATATCACACAGCGGAATAAATATCAGATATCATATGTTTGAACACCTCAAGTTCGTCTCTGGATCTCACAACATCTTAACCTGAACCTGTACAACCCGGTCTAACCCGAGCATTTAGAAAACGTCGGATCAGTCTGGTGAACCAGAGTGAGAATAACTCGCTAAGTTTATAAGCACATCCAACTTGATTTTTAAAGTTAAAATCATTTGAAAGAAAGGATAATCGTAAGACCAATCCACACATAAACATGGACGGTTTTTACCTTACGATAACTTAAAACATTTTTGAAATCAATATTTTTCTGATATTGTAATAGTGATGTAATACAAGTAGATAAAATCTAGCAGAACGCTTGCATCTCACGCTCCACATACATAGTATACAATCAAAACCGCAGGCGCTTATTGGAGATTGGATTCCTACTATGACAAGGTATGGAACCACCTACCGATAGTGTATCTCTAGAGGGGAATACAATGGGTTCAACAAGAACATCTTACAACCCGGCCACACATGACCGACCGCTCACTTAGCTTGAGTGTATCGAATGTATTATCACCCACGGTTGGGTGCGACCCACCGTTTCCCAAAAAGGGGCAGCATCGAAATATAAAGAAGACAAAAAGGAATTTCTCTAGATGGTGATAATACACCCTGCTTGGGAATGACCCACCTAGCCATGCTGCGTGCCCGATTTTTGTCATTTCCCGGTTGATGAGGCTTGAGATTATAATTGACTTTTGAATCATCTGGCCACCATTCACATCGTCCATACACGTCATCCGGGAATAGGATGAACCGAAGGCACCCTCCTACCACATCCAAAGGATCAGTAGCAAGAAGTCCTTGCAACCAGCAAAACCTCAAACCTCGACTGAATCACATCAGAAAACCTTTGGTTGCAAGTCAGAGAAATTCGACAGCAATCCTTCCGCTTATGAAGATCCACGATACTCAATTGCTCCAACTTCACCAGCGACTTTCACGTTTCGTACTTGCTGGTCAGAATGGTTTTCAAATATGAATTAGATCCCGATCTTTCCGTACCAATAATCGTTTGGTCCGATTTTGATAGTCGGTGTTTTAACTATCAAAATAAACAACCATCATCCATAAAAATAAAATGTATTCGTTGATTCAGTAACCAGTGTCACTTATCTCTTTAGTTAAATAGTTGTTAATTAAAATTCTGAATCTTCCAATATTTGGAGTGTCGTTTTTCAAATCTTAATTTCCAAATCACTTAACTTATAATTCTTCGAAATATAATATCGTTTATGGAAAGATTATTTAAATCCCCTCAACTACCCTCGTTTCTAAACTAATATCACCCTTGGGTAATCCTGGTGCCGTTCAAGTTGGGGTATTTTATTTACCTCTCAGACCTTGAGTCGACAACATTCTAATCTTCAGAATGGATATGAGTTTATCAATGAAATCTCATTCCAATAACTATCCCAACACTTCTACTTAGGCTTATCATACGATTTTAAACATGGTTTTAACTCCATTTATTTTCTTTTGAAAACTCTTTTCCAATTCAAAATCACGCTTTCCCAAACTAAAATATTCATATTTCACCATCTTTAGACCTTTAAATTCCCTTTTACTTTCTTCAGATTACAAATCAAATTTTGATCTTGTTTTGTCTCTTATCACATTAGTCCTTTTAAAACTTACCCAATTTGGATTTTTATAAAAATCCAACAAATAGAATTCTTAACAAGAGTCCATATTAAATATAAATTCGCTTATAATTTCATTTATCTACACATAAGCCTTTACATTTCATAAACTTTCATTTAAATGGATTTAGTTTCAAGATTTATCACTTTGAATATTATTAAAATAATAATAATCAATTCAAACATTTTTAGAAATCAATTTGTTTACTTCAACATTAATACTTAATCTTCCTTCCAATTGATTAAAATAATAATTGACATTAAAAATAATTAATGATCCAATTGATTTAAAAATCTATCTTGGTTTAAAACTGTTGAATTATCCAATTCATAACACGATTAATCCGTTAACCAATTCCATTAGTCCTTTCTTTTGATCACTTTAAAATTTTTACTTTAATTTAATTAATAATTTAATTAAATTAAATAAATCACCATTTAATTGTTATTTGAAATAATTAATTTAATCTTTAACCATTTGGTTAATTTCTGCTTTTTGCTTATAAAACGGATTAATATATGAATTCAGTTTACATACTCGATTTATAGTTACTAAATAAAAATAATTATTCATTTCTTTTAAATAAACTTTATTCAAGTAATCTATTCCAAATAGATTTCAAATCCATTTTGGTTATAAATTAAATTCTCATCACCTTATTTCAATCGATTTACCTGAATGTAAATCATCACTCATAACATGGTTCATTTTTAGGCTAACTTGTTGTTAATTACTCAACCAATATCATCCATTGGTTAATAACAAACAAACGTTGAATTTTGATTCAACGATCAATAATCAATCATTCACTCATACTGGTTGAACAGTTCATATAGTATAATATGAATATAAACAACATATTTGAGGAATCTGGTTGGATCCCTCCAACCTGTCCTTACCTGCATCAAAATGGGTTACGTCGCTTTCAACACAACAATATATTTATCACGGTGAACAGAAATAAACGGTTTAACTAATAACGGTCAACAACCAATTCATAACATCCATTCAAACAGTCGTCAAACCATCAATCATTAGCAAATAGGGCACACAAAATAAAAATCCGGTTTATATAAAATATAAATGGGATAAATTGAGTGAGTTGAACTCATCTTTATTTCTATTAGTCGCTGAAACGGTCCGTCCTAATTAAATTAAACGGATGTTTAATTTAAATAGAAATTCCGGTAGCTGCCCACTCTGACCAAATCAGCTTCATCGTGTTGTGCCTATTGATACGGATCTGACGTTACCCGTTCCATTAAGTTCCGTCTATATACCAAAGATATAATTCAATACGGTGTTCGCTATTTAATATTATTGATATTTTAGTTATATATAGAAATTAACCAATAATTTTATTACATTTCTTAAACCCGGTTAGGCAAAATTTAAAAGGATAAAGCAAATTGAAATATGCTCTGGTCACATTATCCCCTTACTTGCTACATGCGGTTAGGAACAATTTCATTAATATGATTATAAATCTGGACACATTTACATTCTAAATTCGGTCGCGTTACCTATACTCATGAACGTATTCCTTAGCAGGCCGTTTACATCGTGCGTTGTACTTGCACGTTAAATATTAGACATGTGAAAGAACAACTAGGCATTTTGTAAGTAATTAGGAGTACTTAAATATTAATTAGGCGCGTCCTTACCTGATATGTTTCCATAGATATATCTGGCCACGCAATCCTTCATTTATGTTAATATAATCTTCAAACTTTCAACTGCTTGTTTCTTCTAATCTCCAAACTCCAGTCCACTGTTCACCATTCCTACCTGCTTCTGTTCCTCTTCTTCTCAAAACTAACGAGCTGCTCCACTCAACTCTCATCATAACCGAACTACGTCTGCTCCCATGCACGTGTGAACACTACTTCACTTGCATCCCTTTATGGAAACATCCATGCAAACCCCCGCGTTAAGCTTCAGCCAAACTCCATTACTTTGCACCCTCTTCCCTCCGAACACCCCCACCAACGTATCATGTCTATCCATTGCCGGCACCGCCCAACAGATCAGAACTCCTCCAGACTCCGCCGTGCCGACCCACAATCCACTTCTCCTCCTTACTATATAGCCGCCATCCTCCCTAGAGACCCAACGTCAGCAAAGATTCCCCCTTCAGACGCTCGAGCTTCCCATATATTTTCACACCTACCGCCACCTGAACGTTTAAATACTCCATCCAAATCATACTGTAGTCGTCCCCATATCTACTCCTTCCCTACAACTACATATACCCATGCGCCTACTACACAAAACATACCCAACATCTGCTTCTGTGCATGCCCAAAACCCATGCAAACCCGTCCTTTCCTCGATCACTGTTCAGCTCCTACTCACGCCCCCTTCACTTGCATGTTTCTACCGACTCGCCCCACTCCCCTGAACCACACAACTCCACAGTCTACACATTTTCAGTGCAGCACTCATAACTTAAAGCTATTGACCGCATCACTTTCTCGATGCCGAAAACCCGGTCACCACCGTCTTCACCAACCACCGCCGGAGTTCAGGCCATTACCACTACCGACTCCGCTGTGCCATCACTGCACTCTACCTTCAAAGACATCACGAGCTGAACAAACTAACCCATGTCCCCTGTATGTATTTCGACACCCTTGCTTCTTCACTTCATTGAAACCGTACTTCATCAAACCCTCCACCATGAACTTAATTCGTGCCAAACTCCTCCCCACGACACTTCATTTTCCCGCCATCCGAACCACCAGCGCACTCCAGTACCCTCCCTCAATACGCTGCTATTATTTCGTTTTATATATATATATATATACACATATACTGGTCTTGGGTTCGATTTGCATGAGAGAAAGTGACACAGAATAACATAAGAGGAGGAAGGGAAGGGTTCGGCTTTCATGGTTGTGGCTAAAACTAAAATGGAGAGGCGGTATTTATAGAAGAAAGAGCGGGGAGATAAGGATGAAGTCGGTTTCAATTTGGATAAGGTAGGTCTGCGGCAACTGAAGTAAACCGACATGGTAGCTGGGTATGTTGCTTCTTTTTAAAAGCTGAAGATGGGATTTAAGTGGGTCTGCATGAGTTTCCTTTTCATATGTATAGATAGCTGTACATTTCCTTTTCTCTTCATAGACTAGGCCAGTGTGATTTTACTTGGAAGGTTAGTCTTGATCTAAAAACATAGGTTAGTTCCTAGCTGTATCGATTTGAGAATACAAAGTCTGCACACGGCACAAGAGAAGGACACTGGTAAACTAATTAAAGGCAAGTCTCATTGATTATTTTAAAACTATTTTCCAGTTATAAACAGTTCCAATGAAGATGGTATCTTTTGCGGCTTTTTGTTTGAATGCACAAATGGAAAATGATCAAAGGAGGAAATATATGTATCATTCGAAATTCTAGGATTAGAATTTTCCGAGGGTTACCATGTTGAGCTTTTACCAAAAGAATGAAATTGCTTCAACATGTATACATAGCAGTGTGACTCCAAATAAATTATACGCTGAATTGATCAAGGAATATGGCATTCAATGCATTTTTCCAATATACTTGTAATGTTTTGGTGCTTATGTTAGCTATACTTGAGATGCCAGATTGCATTGGCATGTTTTTCAAAGCATATGAACCATGTGCTGTGTGATTTCTCATAGTAGGCATGTTGTATGGGTTAGAGTAGGTCTGGGATGGAGAAGATATTTCACGCCATTTGAAAATGTTAGAGAAGAAAGTAGGTGGTGTTATCTCAGTCAGGTCAGCATGGTCTCCTCTGCATGCAGTTATCTTTTCATATGGAAGACATTGTGGTATAAGGAAAGATATTTAATAGGCTAGCTGAACCGTGTTGCCTCTTCACGTTACATGGATTTCGTATACATTTGGTTTGCGCGTCTGTTTACTTCATGGATGTTTGATTTGAGAACGTAGATAGTCTTCTTGTAGGGCCTTCTGTTGGTTTAGGCAGCCTGTTTATACTGACTTAGGAATTTAGGAATTTATTACTTAATATGGTACCGCAATTTACATCGACTGTAAAAATCGCATCGAAATACATGAACTCAAAAAAAAATACGAAAATGGACGTCATGATATAATTTGACGTTACGGTCCTATTGAAACTAATTTCGTTGAAAACGGTCTTCGTTTGCAAAAATAGCACTATTTAGATCTCAATTTATACATCGGTTGAATTTTGCCTACCGACTAAACAACTCCGTTGGGCTCCAAACTGGAAATATAGCAATAACTAATTGTACGCATTCCAATAAAACTTGTTTAATCAAAAACGGATTTAGTTTGAAAAATAATCATTTCTGAGGCCTATATAATACCGATAATATAATATTTACTTCCAAAACAATATATTTTAATGAAAATAAATTATCATATAGCTTTACATTTGGCCAATACAGATTTAAAACTCAACGCCAAAATTTTGGGTTCAGACGATATGTTATTTATATAAAAACTCGTTTATTTCTATTAAATAAACGTTATCGTTCATTAACGAATTCCATAGCGACTATTTGAAAATTTGAATTGGACATAACTTGCAATCTATAATCTGAAATCTTCATTTTTCTCTTCTGTTAGAAAAATATAATCAAATCAGTTCAAACGTTTCTTGTTTCACCGAATTTCGACTTATATCGGATTCAGTATATTCAATTGAAGTTCAAACCGTAAATAACGAACTACCGCGGCATTTCGAGCCCGTTTTAATTATATTATAAATATAAATATTTTCAAACTCCATTTTAAATAAATAAATCGATATAAAATCCATTATATTTCAAATATAATATATAAAACATATTTAAATATTCCAATTTAAATAACCGAAAAGTTTGGGATGTTACACGTACTTTCAGCAGAAAAAATAGAATTGCATCCACATTTAAGTAATCCAGAACTACAACGTACCCATCCATAAATCATAGAAAAGAAATATCCCCGGCCAATATCCAATATATTTGTTGATATAATGAAAAAAATTGTAAGCAACACGTAGCCTTCTGAAAACACAATGGAAACAAGCTTTAATGGAAAATACAATAACGGTAGACTACATCAGGTCTTCATGGTTGTTGCTTGAGTTTCTCTTTTTTCTCGACTTCTTTGACCTCGACATTGACCTCGATTTAGACTTTCTTGCTTCTCTTTCATCTTCGCTGCTTGAAGAATCATATGATGAAGTGGATGAACTTCAGACTTAAGGGGGGAGGCCGAAGCTTGTGAATTTAGGGGAGGTGAAGGTGGTGCTCGCGAAGATCTCGGCGCAAGGTGGATGCGTTTGTATTGGGCAAAACCATTAGCCAATACTGCTCCAGCAAAACTATTCCGTCCCTAAAAACCCCATCGATAATTTCACCAACAACACTTGAATTATTCACTGAATCGAATTTGGGTAAGGTCAGAAAAGGGGATGAATCAAACAGTGAGAGGAGAGAACAAAAGGGCAAGAAGAACTGTAAAGGTCGATTTCCAGTTTGGGAAAGTTAACCAGCTAAACAAGTATTTAGGTTAACGGGATCAATATGGGAAGGGACCCCCCAAACTTGGGATTAATCAGAAATAATCCAAATAATGGATTAATATGGGAAGAACGTTAAACTTCAAATTAGTCTTGTCAATTTTACCTTTAATAATTTAATTTAGGAATTTTAAAATGAAGCTACCTTAGATTGATAAATAAACTGGATACGATAAGGCATTGTACCTCCGATAGGGGTTATGGGTTATATTATTTTTGGTATGCTTAAATTTGGGTTATTGTTTGTTTTTTGTATGTTTTTCTGTTTGTAGAATTTAAGAGATGAAATTCATTGAATTTGAATTAAAATATAATAAAATATAAGTTTTGGTTTTAAACCTGGTTTCAAGAATGTATTGTAAAAAAAATTTAAAAAAAATCAGTAATTTTTTAACCCAAAAAATAATTAATTTTTCGCTTGATGTGCTTTACGCTAAATGTCAGTGCTTTTGAAATTTAACTGAATAAGTAACCAAACTATTTTATTATTTTTTTATGATTATATCACATTGTTGTGAGTGATACTATATTTGTTTTTTTCGTTCGGGACTCGTACGCTAAGATTAGCCATTTATGTAGTGCTCGCGGACCAGGCAAGTGGACTAAGGAGGGTTTTACGACTCCGGTCGGCTTCCCTCCTGAATAAGTTCAAAAAATATATATAGGAACCGATAATTGGGATACAAAATTGGACATAAATTTAAAGACACAAATTCTAGACCATTGGATTTACTTGTTTTTTACGTGGAAGGTAGAATTCAGGGGAAAATCTAATGGTTCAGATTATTTGCGTTTAAATTTGTGCTACTATTATGCGTCTAAACAGACTTTCTCATATATATATATATATATATATATATATATATATATGTATGTATGTATGTATGTATGTATATGTGTATGTGTGTGTGTATGCGTGCGCGTTTATGTTAGTGGTTCAGTGGAAAGACGTCTTCTTGCCTGGTAGTAGGTCAAAAGTTCGAGGCCTTCCATGAGCACCTGTTCCTAATTAAAATTAAGTCGATATAGTGAAGGTCCAAGGGGACTCCGTTAACCTGTATAATGTGGTTGTGGGAACCAGGTTGCCCTATAACCCACAGAATAGCCGACCCGTCATTATCTTCAGTGGATCGTTCATTTTGGGGACTCAAGTGAGAGACACAAAGACGCCAAAGAACAGTTATTTTTCATTTTTTCTTCCTTGTGATGTTTTTCCACTTCCCTTTCATATAATGATTCCATTACCACCTCAAATACAAAGAATTTGTCAGAACACTCAACATCAAAGTTGTTGAGGACGAGAAAAGATATGTTTCACATTCTCGTTGCACTTGAGATGATTGCATATAATGGTTGTTATGGCCAGAAAATGCCGATGGAAAGTAGGAAAATCTAAGATGGGCAGAGCCGAGCTCCAGGTGGTGTTGTCCGACATGAAGATGACATGGAAAGAAGTTCGTCAATGCTGACGGAGTGAAACTATGTCAAGAAATGAAGAAAGAATGTGTTGCCTTTACGAAATATGCATGGCCGAGAGTATTGAAACATGCATAAGTGGGCGCGAAAAATCAGGAAGTTAGTTTTGTTAGTGTGAGGTTTTAATTTAAAATTTAGCTATTTTGATTTGGTAATTAAAGCTCGGTAGTTGTAAACAAGTTTATCCCATCCATACGAAGGCCATTTTGATCCCCGATTTTCGAAGTTAGATTTGTATTAAAGAATAGAACACGCAAATGTAATTGTTTGATAAAATTTGATTAGATATAAAATATAGGTAAAATGTCAGTAATTAGATTTAATTACATTTAAACGTTGTTAAATAATGCCATGCCAAGAAAACATTGTTAAATAATCATATTCCATTAGTTACATTTAATTAGAAAAATAAAACACTAGTCTGCTACAATTAAATTAAATATACTATTATGGACATTTAATTAGCAGTGCTTTGCTATTGTATTAACTTGGACATTTAATTATATATTATTTAATATTGATTGACGTGTTATTGTTTATTTGCAACTGTTGAGAATAATGTATTATTATTGATTGATTGATTAGTTGTTTTGATTGTGTTCGATCAGTTTATAAGCAAGTACCTTTTCTTATATAGCATGAGTTAAGAAGAAAATATTTATAGACTAACACCATATGATTTATCTCATGATTTGTTTGAAAGATGTTTAGCGATGATATTGGCTTTTTAAATTATTATAATTAGTTATAATATTTTGATATTTAAAATTTTGAACTCTAAGTTGATGAAGTTATTTTTAAAGATGGTTTTCGTAAATGAATAAGTTAAGAAATGAAGTGTTTCCATAATATTTGAAAGTGAATAATTTAATATGATTTCGTATAAAAAAGATTTATTTCAAAACTATTAAACAAAGAGAATTTCAAGGACTTCAATCTTAAATTTAAAATGGTTTCAAATATTTTTTTTGAAAATGATGACACTATAATTCAAAATATTTGTGATTATTAATACAAAATGATTTATCACTTGGGAATGCAAAATGATTTGTAATGTTACTGACGATTTGGGTAACCCAAAATTTAAAAATGGGGATAAAGGCTCGTGCAACCATTAGTACGGTCTGCTCTTAGTATAGAGGGATGCATGTTACACATTTATCCGAGATAGGCTTGGACCTGGTTGTCTTGTTATTGGGAGAAACCTCATGTCCTGGTTGCATATATTTTGATATGTTTTCATAGTAAAGTACTTGAGTTTTTCAAAAGTGTTCTGTTTTAAATTTCTGAAATAACATAAAATTTGATACAAATGGATATGTATTATTATGTCAAACGATTTGAAATGTATTTGAGAATTTAGTTCGAAGAGATTATTTCCAAAAAGATTATATTTTGAAAATGGTGAAGTTTGATTAAAATGTAAAGGTTAAGGCAAAAGGGTGATTTAGGAGCTACGTATTTGTTTGTGCACCGTAGGCACCATGAGTTCTATTTATGAATAGAAGAACTGAGTTGACTTAATCATTTATCTAATTGGTTACTCAATTAGATGGGGCTATGTAGGCAGTCATAAGTTGTCGCGATGATGTCCCAATAATAATATAAAATTATCTTGTTTCATGCTTACTACTTTATTCTGCATTTACCTTGTTTACTGAGTTTGCAAGAATGACAATTATTGTCTCTCTCGTTAGAGTTATGCATCCGTAAATTATCGTATATGATTTTTCTTGTATTATAGCACACCGAATACATTAGATGATCCCTGATAATCTATACAATATAATAATTACTGAGTTTGAAATGGAGAGACATTAGGTCTCCTCACACTTTGAACTCAACCGTCACGTTGTTGTTCTTTTTTCTATTCCCCCGTTTTCTCAACCCCTTTTCTAAAACCTAAACAATTTTCGTCTAATCTAAAAGGCCTTCCCCAATTTTACAGCTAGTCACTTAATCGCGTTTTTGAACCTATCGTCGCCATTTGGTTCATTTTGAACTTTATACTTCGCCTCTGCTTTGTTGATTCCCCTCTGTCCTCACCACTGTTTCCAGCGACTGCTATGCCCTTGCTTCGGCTATGTTCAAATTCCCTACGATTAGCAGTTTCCGGCAAAGATTTGGAACTACTGTCAGTAGATTCAAATTCTCACGCCTACAATTGCATTTGTGAAGTATTATTTCTCTTTTTAAGTGGAATTTCACAATTGAATGTTTTTTGTTCGGTTACTATTACCATCAGTAGATTCACGGCAATTTCAGTTGTTTTGGTATCTAGTCCGGTAATAATTATTCATGTTTGGTACTACTACTAAATTATCAGCTATTGTTTTCTATCTAATACACAAAGTTAAGTTTTTTGGGCATGATGTTTTTGATTTTCCATTCATATAAAATACCTAAATGAAGGAATAAGAATGTAGGAGTTTATTTCTCTGATATTTGAGAAAACTGGGTACACTGTAGAGTTTGACCGTAAAACTTGAACAATGTGGAGGAGTATCAATTTTCATAATCTATCGGCGAGACAACGTATGTCAAAGCGCATTGTGTACTTCTAAGGATAATGTGATGTTAATGGATTAACAATCATTTTATTTCAATGTTGACGTATCATTCTTTCCTCAGTTAACAAGGAATGGGGAAAGTACGGGCTTTGTCAAATAGTTAATCATATACCCTGCAGTAACAATATCTCATGATCTGGGAACATGTGCGATCAAATTATGGTTTACATGTCATAACTTATTAAAAATAAATGTTCTCCTCATCAAACAATTTGTGGACAAAAACCGTGTGCATAACATGAGTTCATCCTAATATTTTACATAGTTGATGCAAATCTGCCTATATTACTCTCAAACCAATCTTCATGTGCTTTATTGTTGGTATAAGTTACGTATATTTCAATGCAACATGCCAAGCTGTCGACCTTTCTTGCAAGGAACAGAATCTGATTTATTTCTCTATGTCTTAAAAGCAATCCCAAATTTCAGAGCTGATACACTCTTCATTAAATTATGACACTAGAGCTTCATAGTGAAATTGCTTGATAAAGATTAAAGAAGGGAATTGACTACTTCATAAGCTCAAGGTAATTTGATTCCCCATATAATAATGTCGTATCATTCCCGTGTAAATACATTAGTATGTATATGCTAATGTCATTTAAGTGCTAAATAAACAACAATGCTGCAGGTCATCCTTGGCTCTACAGTTGTAATGATGTTAAAATATGCTTAGATATTTTGATTAAGGTTTGTTAGTGCCTATATTTATTCTTCATCCTTGAGGAAATTGGCGTTGAAGGTGTATTCTATATCTCTTTCTGTTTCTTGATTAATCCAACTATTGAAGCATCAACTTAACATACCTTAGACTACAACAGTATATGGTATATGTGTGTTTGTCGCATCGTCAAAATAATAAATATACATAGACTTGAATTCAAAACAAGTACTTGAGCTTTTTGATTAAATGATTTTTTTAATAATGAACGATTTTATGCTTACATTTAGTTAATTTTCATTGCAGGCTGTTGCTAAGACATTCACCGGTAGACGAATTATATATCCTTAAAAAGCAATTTTCATTGCTCATGCCAAGCAAAAATGGATTTGCTTCCATCCAAACTTTCAGGAAGATAAGTATCATACTTCCATTTAAGTATTATATGAGGAAAAAATAAGACTTGGTTGTAATGCATGAAACAGAATACAGAAAGGCACGTTGAAGTACTCGACAATGGCGAGGCAGTTATCAAGTTTCCTTGAATATGTGAATTTGGTTAGTAACAGCCTTTAAATTACGTTTCTTAAACATTGATATGTTTCAGTCTACTTCTAAAAACTAATTAAGTAAAAAACATTTACATAGATAAGATCATTTGAGCACAAGTTGGATTTCAAATAATTTGTTGCTGCTGAATCAAGCCTATATCAAGTAGAAGGTTGGATCGCGAGGAGCAGCGTGCACACATTGCATATGCATATTATGACAAGGATGAGAGCAGTATATAGGTATGTACATATATAATCTTAAACAAGCATGTTGCATTTACAATGTTGTGGTTCCATAAAAATGTCGACATCTGTTAAAAGTTGGTTTTGCTGATTTGAGACGGTGGGGTGTAGATGATGCACAAAATGGTCTTTTAACATTATTAAACATTTGTCTTGCATCGTGGTCTTATTATATAATCAAAACAGTGTAATAGTATGAAACTAACTATTTCTGATATGAAAACTGCGAAATTTATAGATCTGCCATTATAACATGTTCTTTATCAGCTCTAAAAAGCCGGTTTTGCTTATATTTCTTTGCTCACTACCAAAGAATTTCAACTAAAAATAATTAACTTTTTATGTGTAAAATTGTTAAAACAATTCCACACTAATTTTTTGTTGCCTTGGTTAGCTGATACCAAGGGGTCTGATTATTTCTAAAATATATTTTTTTATGTAAAAAGTCAAAATTTTGGAGGAACAAATAATTTGTTAAAAACTAAGAAAAGTTGTTTGGACAAAGAAGAACAAGTAAACTCTTTGAGCATACGTGATCATTGTTGCTATTCCTAAAAATTTGATTATGTATGATTATCACATTAAACATAGAAAATTGATTGCCCTACAATATTATTCTTTTCGAATCCTTTTGCACCTTTTTATCGAAAACAATGATCTAGGAGAAATTAAGCAAATTCTCTTGCATTGCATGTCTACCCATATAATAAGAGTTGAATGGTACAGGCCTATCACCTTCAAATACTTTAAAAATCTGGCGGTCACCTTTTTATTCTTTATGGCATAAACTCTTTTAGAAATAAAGTGTCCTCAATTTTTCATATGCATGGACAAATTTGTGTTGTTTGCCAATTATGTTACTACATCTACACAACTATATTACTACCTTTATTATTTAAAGCAAACTATAGTATTGCTATATTTGAATGTATTAATAAAAGTAAAGATAATTACAAAGTTTATCTTTATTATCATGAATTAAATTTGAATGTCAGAAGATTCCCAAGGAATATGCACTGCGAGAGAAAATTTTTTTCCAAGGAATATGTTCGCTGGGTTGTAAAAGCTTTAATTCCGAATTCAATGTGCTAAAATGGGATCTTCATTTGGTCAAAACAAATGGCTTCTAATTTAATCATTTTGACTATTGGTTTGTCTGCTGATGTATTATCTTTATGACTGGGCTTGCTGCCAAGTTTGTAGTGCTTATTATGACTGGTCCTACAAAGTGCTATCACGTGTTTTTTTCCTTTTCCATCTTGCTGTTTCGTAAGTTCTCTATATTACCAAGTGATAGGCAATACATGTTATTAATAAGAAAATACCACTGCTAAAAAGAAGGCTACAATCACTTATTTAATAGTTGATACACTATCAAAGATCATACCTGATAAGAGAGAAGATTATACCGAGCCTTAATCCAAAACTGAGTGGTAAATATAAATGCAAAAAAACATTATGGCCAATAGAATTATTTTTTGTTCTTTTCATGATTTACAAATTAACATGGGATTATCTTATAGATTCACCGTAAGCAAATATACATGCACGATGTTTATGAGAAATGAAGTAAAAAGTGTGCACATGCATCTCATCGTCGATGAGATACTGGCTTTCTTCACTCTTATGTTGTATAAAAAATTGCTGCTTAGTTCAATTTTTTTTTATAAAAAAAGTTGATTAGGTAGACTCATGATATCAGATCCTTTCACGATAAAATGAGATATGAAAGGAAAATTAATTAATTTTGTTATTTGATACATCATAACAATAGAGCATGTGATATCAATTCATATTTACAAGGTGAATATTATTTTTTATCGTACAATGTCGTGTGTTAATATAAATATGGTTAAGCAAAATGAAATATTTCAAGCCCTTAAGTACTTTTTGGACAAAGCTAAGTGTTTGTATTTCAACTCTAACAATTTTAAGTTACATAAATACGTTTAAGCAGAATGATAAGCGACCGAAAAATGGTAGATCTTGGTTCATATATAAATTCCTACATTTGTTTAAAGGTTACTAATCAAAAAATTAACCAAGGGGAGAAAATTTATTATAGTTATTTATCAAGCCATTTTTCTAATGAGGTTGCATAAAGTTATCATAGTTGGTCTTAGAATTTGATATGGATTATGTGTTAGGTTGATTGAGTATAAAGGATACAATTATGTAATCTGAACTACACAACAATTATTTGTGTGTGCATCCTCTGGAAATGGCACGAAGAAATGAACTTAAGTTTTGTATTAGCTCTGAAAAAAAACAATTTTTATGCGGCTTACTAAGAATAACAAGGGTAGAGAATTTTACATTGTAATGCTCTGATATTTTTTTTCTATGTGTGTACAACCCCCCTCCCCCCCCCCCCCCACCCAAAAAAAGTCAGCAAGTCCACACAAAATCTTTTAAGCTTAACATAGAAGGAGGCTTGAAGGGAAAGTTTGCCAAATATTAAAAAAAAATGAACCTTCTATTTTATCTGGTTAGATTATGGACTGAGAATGGAAAGGTCTGCAAAAATGAATGGATTCAGTTATCACAGTCTAATGATTTTGGAAGATGTCATTACACGATTGCTTCTGATATACAATGTTTTTTAAACTTTTAGATGGAGCTAAGTTTGATCTCATTCATCTCTTTTTGTGTGCAGTGGTAATGCATGTATCATTTGTTTCCTTAACAATTATAGATTAAGTTCGGAACAGTCCGAAACACACTAATGCTAGGAGGCGCTAGAGCAGCACATGTGTTTGGAGAAGAAGTTAAGGAAGTCTCATATCAATTTGAAGGTAAATATTTCTTTAGTATTTGGAAATGTAGCACAAAACCGTAGTACCACCTTCTGATCGGTTATTTTCTCAAGTAGCTTATTAGTTTTTTTTTCCTTATTCGTTTTGCTAACGTGTATAAAACCTTCGACCTGATATGATTATTATATGTTATTATAATATGCATATATCGTTTAATGGTTATGTTTTTTTTTCATTTATGTTTCATGTATTAAACATACTTGACGTTATCTTATATGAAGTTTTGACATTCTTAAACATAAATTTGATTGCATGAAGAGAGCAAGACTGCTGTAATTCTTTGAAACATGAGTTTTTCAGCCTTTGAGTATTGTCAAAACTGTTATAACAAGACTAACTTAGCAAACATTTACATGGCTGTCATTGAATCTGATAGGAGTTAATACAATAATTACGCGAAAGCATTGTACTACAAAGTGAAACAAAACATTTTTTCTTAGTAATAAGAGTCTCCTCATTAGTTAATCATCGGTCAAACAATGTGCTTCACGCACGAACATTTGAGGCAATCTCGGTGTGCACATTGTTTATAATCAGACCACATATATGATAGCTGTATAGATTGTTTATCAAATAATTTTGGATTGAACCCCTTTGGCATCAATTATTTATGTTAGATTACATTAATATTCATTTATAAATGATTTATGATTAGCATAATGTTTGCTAATGTTTTACTGTTTAATTAGTGTGGACATTTCATGATATTAACCTGATTCATGACGTTTAATGTTTTAGCTAATGTTTTAATGTTTAATGGTTATCCATATATTCATTTATAACAAATTTTAACTTAATCAGACGTGATCATTTCGATTATTATAAGGTTTCCTTGATCTTATGTTATTTTCGATGTTTTACTATAATGAGCATATGATATGTATGGTTAAAAATACAAATGGAAGAAAACATCTTTGTAAATATGGGACGTAATTACAAAAATTGGTTTGAACGATTTTGTTTTTATGTTTAAATGATGTTTTTTTTGACTTACTTTGGTTTATTAGTTGCACACATTAGTTTACAGTGCTTGGATAACATGGTCAACATTTGTTCTTGCTGTGCATAGAAGTTGCTAGGATCATCCACAACAAATTTTAATTGGTATCTTTCAGCTTATTCACTTTTGATATTTTTTTGTACTTGGTTTATCTACTTTCGAAATTAAAGGATATCTTGACAATTATAGACACGTAAAAGGTCAAAATTATGATTCTTAAATTTTGCGATCACTATGCATTTGCAGATTAAACATGGTAGTAGGCATAGTAAATGAATCTAGAAAAATATTTCTAAACAAATTAATAGCATGGATTTTTTTCCTTTTAAAGGGTAATTGTTTTATTCCAAAGAGTAAATACTCTACTTTTGTTATGTGAAGTTATCAATTTCATTCTATTAATCTTTACTTTATTTGCTAGTTTTTTAATTATGCATATAAAGTTTCCAGGTATAGATATATGATGAATTGATTAATGATTTGTTCCTTATTATGTTGGATTCTTGCACTTCGAATGAGAAATGTAATGTTCTATTCTCAGTTTTTGATTTGAATTAATCAAACTTTCATCTTAAAATCGTTTTTCTTCACGTTTTATACGTTATTCGCGCTGTAACCATGGTTTCAGGAAATCATTTCTTTATTTTCACAATTGTATGTAACAACTTCATAGCATATAATCAATTTTATAATTTGAAGCCCTCCATTTGTTTGTTTACCCATCATACACTTGCTTGGATTCAACCAGCTCTCGAATTATTGTGAATGATGTTGTTTGGATATTTTGTTTGTCTTGCTGCTTAAGTCGGTTGATTAGGATAAATTTGTAGACTACTAGATTTATTTACCTATATATGTATAAATTTTGAATGTTTTCTACTGTATCTTTCCTATTTTGCATGCAAAAAAATTATATTCCTTAAACAAACGTAATTAATATTTACTAATTATACGATATCAATCCGTGCAACTATTCTTCTATAATATTTGATTTGATTATATCTATCATATAAATAAAACCTTGGTTAATCACGGTCAAGTTGAAGCTTTTATTAGAGTTGAGCTGTGTTTATGTCACTTGGTATACCTATTATTACTGCATGATCATTTCTTCTCCCATTTGCAATTGAATCAGTCTACAAGATGATAAAAAGGGAAAACAATACGCTACAAGCCTACAATCCTGGAGGAGGTGGAGTGTAAGCGCTATTGGTAAATCTCAGTTACATAAAGGTTAATAATTTATTTATTTTTTGTGTTTTTCTTTCTTCAATTATCGTGGGCTGTAGCTGAATAGTATTTCATACTTAGAATGCTTGATGATGATTGATTTCCACGTATCTTAAATTTAAACTAACTTTTTGAAGAAAAATAAGTCATCCTTTCTTAAATTTCTTTTCCTTCTTACCTTCGAACTCTCCATCAATGTGTTCTTTTTGTTAAAATGAAACATGAATTCTATGGCACTTTTACATATTTTTTTAATATTTTTGTTTGACTGACAATAAATACATTTATACCATGCTATTACGGTGTTTATAACTTTTACCACCGACTAATATTCCAATTTTAATAATGTACATTTCATCGACCATGATTTATGATTTTTTGCTAACATTTCAGTTTGAATGATATTAATTACAATTTATAACATGCTCTTACTATTTTGACTCTCTTCATTATCAGTTTACTTCTTCATTTATAGAAATATAGACTCCCACACTTATTTTGTCCTACTTTTGAATGTAGTTAAATACAATTTATAACATATTCACAATATTTCACCTTTTTCATACTTACTGTAGGGACAACTATAAGCAAAATGTACCTTTTTCATACTTACTGTAGGGACAACTATAAGCAAAATGCTCAGTTATTAGCATTGCCTTAATCCAGTAGATTGAAGGGGTATATCTCTATTGGTACATCCTAACCATCAACCTAAAGTGATGAGTGCTTTTAATCCATTTATTATTGTTTATCACCTATTAAGATCTTGATAATTCAATTTCATCTAATTTTGTGTTGCATTATCAGTTTTGAAAATTAAATACAGTAATGATACCTGTTTTTTCAAACTTTATACTACGATAAAGTAGTCGAGAGGAAAGGAAATGTAAACAAGATGGAGGCTTACTTAAAAAAGAAGTTGATGGAAGATCTGAGAAAAAACAAAGGAACATTTACATGCATTGGGCAGAATTGGCATGAAAATTAAGGTGGTAATGTCTTATACCATACAAGAACTACTAATTTCTTCATGCCTGTTGATTTTAGTCCTTCTATGCTCTTTGAAAAAAGAGAAGTCATACAAATACAATGATAATTCATTGGAACTACATTAACCAAGTGACATACAAGGATTTATCATTAGCACATTGAGCTGTTTTTCATGTGCTTATTATATACAACGAGCTTGATCTCTCTTTAACCATCTTTTTTAAATTCTTGGTGTTCACTGATAGCAAGCTTAAATAGTGTAAACAGATGTACGTCTGGGTTGGCCATGAGATGAGGGTATGGTCCGTTGACAATCTGCACTCACATACTTCAATTGATCTGTGGTATATTGTACTCTGAACACTGTTTTTTGTTTAACTGGGTATGGAAAGAATTATAATATTCCACAAACTATTGTAGTCATGCCAATTTATTGACTTAAAGAATTATTTTGATAAAATTGATTCAACCTTGCATGAAAATCATGATCGTACATGTCTGTATTTGCTAAGATTTAGATAATACCCATTCATTTGTCTGCCAACAACAATGCACTTTTTTAGGTACTTGCTAACATATATCAATGTACACTACCTTTTGGCTTATGCTCCATATTGTTCTTGATTATACAAGACGACATAATTGTTCTTTTATTCAATTAGATGCACGTATTTAGGATTTAAATTGATATTTGGAATTTGGTACATTCTATGATTAGCATAGATAAACCTTGCATTACCCATTAAGCTGTGGGAACTTGCTCTTAGAATTTACAGTAGTGTCATGTATATTGACCGGTTTTGTTAATTAACATTTTTTTTTTCCGACATATTAATTTATAAGCCTAGGTATACTGAATATATAAATACATGTGTCAGGTTACTGCACTAATATAGTTGTTTTTTTAATGTGCACATGCCATTAATAGTTACTGCAGTTATGCTATTTTGAAAATTGTAATCAATATTTTCTAACCTCTTTATGTACTGATTAAGCCATTTTGCTGACCATGTTTACAGTCAATCATGCTTTTATACTTTTCCAGAAATGTGTAGCCCTTACCTGTATTTTCGGCACTTATTTTTTCGTTGTGATGATAAAACTTTTATTTGAATGAAACCTTATTTTGACGTGCTTTCTGATTGTCGCATGATGTCTTTTGATCCCATTGCAGTACCGGTACATATAATATGTATGATAAGGAAAAATGAATAAAATCTTTACTCATTCATACAAATTCAGCACTGCGAAATTATTGCCTTATCTGAGTATCAGATTACACATTATAACAATATTTTTGTAATAAATTATGTGCCTAGCACGGGTTCGAACTAACTCACTCTAACGAGCATCCACATTCAGGTCAATCTTAGCAGTACTAGGGCAGCACTAGGAGCTTGAATCTTCTTCACTACAGACAACTGTAGACTTATCCAGGGTTTCCATGACATCAGAATCTTTGCCTGTCAGCTCTCTAAACTCAGATACGCTGGCTTTGAACTTCAGTGGATTCATTATGTAAACTACTTTATGTTCTTGCGTTTTCTGTTTTGGCTGTGTCAGCGCTTTCTTTTTGTGATGAGCAGAAGCTGCGCCATTTGAGTTGTCACACGCTCCCTTCATGACTTTCTTTTCTTTCCTTTTTGATGCAGAGATGCTTTATGCAGCAGAATAAATTGAAATTAAACAACAGCTAGATCTCCAATATGATAAACTGAAAGCAAAGCCAGACATAGCACCACCAAGCTACAGAACAACTACAAAGAAAACAGAAATTAAACGAAGCTACCTTTTAGAGATCCCTCCACTGCCACTAGGACTTACAATCAAAAAGTTCTAACATAATACAACACATAATCCACAGGACCATAAACACATATCTAAGGAACAATTCCAAAATACAATACATTACATAATTCATGAAATCACTTACTGACAATTATTCTTTCTGCATTAAATCCCTAAAACAAGAAATATTGGTACTTTGAATCCAATGTCTAAATTTTAACAAATAATAGAATAAAAATATAAAGTTATCATCACAAAAAGCTATATAGGTTAGAATATATTAGGCGACTTGCATTGTATATAACTTGCAAAACTGAAGCCACCATATTGCACAGTAGATAGCTTTCAAATTCCAAAAAATACATTTGTAAGTCTTCATCATCTTATTCCATAGAAAGCAAATTCTTTATTTTAAAACTTTCTTGCAAGAAAAATACTCATTTTAGAGTCATTATTACACTTTTGAAATTGCTGAAAACAAAGCATACTCACTCTTATATGTAGTAGATATACATAAAATTATCTTCATCCAAAGGCAACACTTATTTAATTTTTATGGAATCTTATATTCAAAAAGTAGGTGTGTAAAATTATGTTGCTTGAAGGCAGGACCTCTTGTTAATTCAGATGCATAAAGAATTGGATATTAGCAATATGCATCAGAAACATATATAACTAAAAGTTAATGAAAACATGAAATCTTGTATATATCATGAATCCTGCATATACATCAAATCCTATATATCTCATACACATCCAAAAGCTGTTATTCACTAGAAAACGCCCAAAATTTTAAAACATATTCAGAAGTTATTTTGCATATATTCAAAATTACACACATAGGTAAATTTCAGTGTCCATCATACGAAATCAAGATATTTCCAAAGATAACAATTATGACTCCTGGACAGAGTATACAATATTTAATAATGTATTCCAGTATTATGTTAACTAAAACTAATATATGATTTTAATTGTTAATTTGTTCCTCCACAAGGATAATTTATTTGGCCAAACAAACGATATACTGATGATTAAAGTTAACCAAAAAGGTAAAATCTCAACTATAATGGTGAATTCTATTTTTACTGCAACTCTGCACCCAGTATGCATAAAAATGCAGTAAAACTTGGAAAATACTACATATACGACAATTAGTTTTATTCTTATTCTTGGAATCTTAGGTATAATACATTTTAATGTGGTAGAAATTGCGCCCATGCATGCATATGGTAAGATAGCTCTCAAATATGCAAAAGTATGGGAAAAAAAGGTAGCATGAAATTGTTTGGCTGTAGATTTCTATTGAAAGAAATGTATATTAATTGTAGTAGAGACTAATTTATATAAACATATAATATCCTGCTATGGAAAAGAAACAATGCAACAATAACGAGACAATGATTGTAGACTGTAATCCTTAAGATCATTGTCAGATGAAAGGGCCATTTATTAAATTTTGACCAAAATTTGGATGCTCCAAACTGTTTTGTCCAAAGTGAGAAAATCGTCGTCAGAATAAGCACCAGCAACACGCCAGCAGTTAAAAGCCTATGAGAATTGTTTTCATGGAATATTGAATCATGACCGTTTTACTATCCTTTTGTGCGTTTGTTGTATGTATGAGTGTTTCTATTTTTTGGGCCTTGTAATTACATTTACATCATTTGAGTGTGTGATTTATATTTGTTTGCATGAATGTTCCTATTTCATATGCAATTACATTTTTTCCTAATGAAATCAGTACTCATGTTGTTTATTTAGTTATGTTGATCATTATTAGGATTTATGACTGAACTAACAGTGTGTGTGTGGGGGAGGGGGGGGGGGGGGTTGCACGCCTACCTATCTATAAAGTTATATGTATAACGTATATCATTACCTACTGATGCTAATCTGGCTATTCAAGAATCTATGACATGTTTTAAGAGTGGATGCATTACAGGAACAAATATTTATATCTACACCATAGTATCAAAGTGTCATCGAAACTACTAAAGCGAAAAGTACAGTAAAGATGCAGCTGTATTGAAAAAAGGCAAATGGACCAATATCTGCACATTCTACTTTGCACTACTTGATCTTAAGTGCTTATATAAAAGAGGCCAGTGCACCATTCTCTATAGCAGACTCTAGCAAAACTACAATGTAGCTACAAGAGCAGCTTAGTACCAACCAACAGACTTAACTCCAAATAAGATAATAAATAGCATAAATAAATGTTTGAACAACTGCAGATGAAATAGTAAATGATGAATGCTGCTGATAAATATCAAAACTTTAATCTACTGCAGCGAAGCATTACAATGAACTCATGGTTAATATAATGCAGCAAACAAGTAGCCAAAAACGTGAATTATGACAAATCAAAATAGAAAGAATAAGAATTAGTACATGACTTTTATGATGTTTTGCTTGAAATAACCAATATCTCTATGTCCATTTACCTTATTAGATATAAGTACTTTTATCGATGAAATACACAAACCGAATTCATCCGCCAATCAATCTGAATTACAATCAACAAGAGAAAATATTGGTCACAACTTTTCTAAATCAAAATCACTACAAATAAACTCAAGTTTTGCAAAAATCGAACAAAAAGAAGTACCCGTTGATTTTGATTTCAGATAATTAGATATTGTGTCTCCACGGTTGAAGATAACTGAGTTGCGAAAGAATAGTGAAAATAGGGGGAAACAGGGTTTAAGCAGCAGATCGAAAATTTCCATTACCTATTTTTTTGTCGATTTGTGCGTTAGATCTGCGATGTTGAGGACTGGCAGAAAAATTTAGCAGTAGAGAAAATAGAGCGGAGGAAGATATCTGAATTAGTCATAATGGAAAAGAAGAAAGAGGAGATATTTGAGGAGGATGCGATTCGGCATGGCAAAGAAGGGACGAGAAATCCCTGGAGACGAGAAGAGAAGCAATTCTGTCCTAAAGACGCTGGATTTGAGGCGATATTCATTGGGACAGACAAATTGATTTAGCTCCTCTCACGGTAAGGAAAACCTTCTTAACGGTCGGTTTGACAAAATTTCGAGTCCAAATCATAACTAAATAACAAGGTTGATTTCAATTCATAGCTTCGTAAACATCACTAAAACACCCTAAAATTTGTAAACTATTTGCATAGCTTTGATTAATATACACATGCAATGAAGTTCATATTTAATTTTTTGAAAAAAGGCAAAGATAATTTTTTTTTTATCAAAAGTAAAAATAGGAGTATAATTTACAACATTATATGGAAAGAAATCCCTGCTTATGCAACTTGAGAAGGAATGAATTTTGATTTTACTGTTAAGCTATAAAATCAATTGGAATCAACACCAATTCAAATTAATTTTATTTTATCCTTTTGATTAGCATTAAGGAAACTAATATGTCGTAATTGATTTCCACAATAATCTCTATTCCAAAAAAATTTGCTTGATCCAAATTAAATTTTTAAAGTTTACAAATTAGGAAATATTTTTTTCATATAAAGCAATATTTCATCTACTCATATTACATTGACTTGATGCCCTTTTACCAACTTCATTTCCTATATATACATAAGTAAATAAGCAAAATATATATCATTCATTGAAACTTTATGCGAAAACCTTTTGTCATTTAGAAATTGTCAAGGCAAATTCTATTTATACACCAATTATTTCTTAACATACACAAATGTTTTAATAAGAAAAACCATGACTATATTACCCTTATATTTAATTGCATTTTCAGCCCTTGTTCATAACGCATCTAATTAAAACTTTAAAACCGATAATATATGATTAAATCTTCATTTTATTAGCATCTAGCCTCTTTTTACGTTGAGAAGTAGTTTTATAGTCATGTAATAACATTCTGAGTATCATGCATTGCTTACATGAAAAATAACACAATTAAAAATATACATTAGCGCACTAAAACTTACTAATATGCAATGTTATAAATTATATACCAGAAGCATAAACAAATGCAAAGTTAAATTATATACCACTTTCCCAATCAGCCCAAAAATCTGCACTGTTGGAATGCTGACATGAAGAAGTAGAAGCTTCTGACGCCATACACTCAGCTGCAACCATTTCCACTTCACTAAAGCGCCATATGAATTTCCAGCAATAGAGCGTTTTAGAAAATCCATTTGATTGCAAGTTAAAGTTCCTATTTTATCTGACAAAATTGTATCAGCCTGAACAAATATGTGTAGTATATAAAATACGAATTTTTTTAAAACCAGGCATCTATAAAAAACTTATTTGTATGCCTCCTTTAACCCGCTGAATACAACTCATATATATCTTTCATATGCTCATATATTTATCTAAAATTCACATACTAAAGAAATTTTATATATTCGGAAAACCAATATGGATTGAAAAATGAATCCATGTATGACTTCGGCAAATTCATACATCCACTGCCCAAAAATTGAAATCCATGATGAAATCAAGTGATTTATGAAATTGTTGAAATCTTTTATCTTTGAAATCAGTTAGCTTGAAGCCAGCAAATTTAGTAAGCTTAAAATCAGCAAGCTTGAAATCGATAACTCTCATTTGTTGGAAATTAAGTACTTTTGAAATCAACGAAGATCCGATATGTCTATTCTAAAATCTTGAGAAAAAACCTCATAACTGAAGTCGCCTATTTTGGAAATTGATTTTCCCCAAATCTCGATAAATTGTATTTAAACAATACGGAGACGGTATCTTACGGTGCCAGACATAGAGAAGAAGACGGAGCAATGAATGGATCAGGTTCTTTTATTGAAGGTAAACGAATTGGGTTTGTAGAGAAAACCGCGGATTGATTGGAGTAAAAGAATAGATCAGAAGTCGTAGGGATATTTAAGAACTGGTAGAAAGAATTCGTATTTAAGGAAAACACAGATTTGAGGAAGAAAGAAGTGGTAGGAAACGAGAAAGAATGGAGAAAGAAGGAAAGACGGAGAAGTTGAGCGAAAATCATGCCTAAATTTATTGGCTCAGACAATTTGTTTTTGGCTCTTACAGTAGGGAAACCTCTCTGACGGTCGGTTTGATTATACTTGAATGTTAGTGGTAGTTTGGTGTTGATTTCGATGATTTGAAAGAACTAACTTTAATAGTGTTACCTGCAAACTTTATAACATTCATGATTCAATGTGAAGCAACTGAAAATGAATTAAAAATTCTATGCAGTTTCTCATCCATATTGTTAGCATGAGCATGTTAAAGCGATTAATAGGTATTTATATATTCAAAATTATGTTTTTCAATCTATGTTTTTCAAATTTAAGATATATTACGTAGAAAAATATGGGATACTTAGCGGACAGGTTGCCTATCATCCACCATACTGACAAGTTTTCTATTTACAAATTGAGTTTCAAGATAATTTTATATGAAATTACCTTGAATTTTTGTTTAGAGTTTAATAATGTTAAATCCAAATTTTCTTTTAAATTAATGGAGGCGGCTATTTAAACACACAATTTGACACAAAGAGAAAGACCCGGAGCCTCAGCCGTTGGATCTTTTTGTCATTATATAGAGAGGTGTAATTCATAGGTGATCCAACGGTGCAAAACAATTGTGTCACCATTTGTGTTAAAATTTCGTGTCCCTGTGGAATTTCCCTAAATTAATTCAAAATTTAAATTTATAGCTCAAAGAAGACTTGTGTATCTTTGGTGATCATTTCCATGAATATTTTATTAATCTTCTTTTCAATACCTTAAAGTTATGTGCTTTAATGTTATGGTCATAAATGTTCTCTTACCTTAATTACTTTCTATCTTTATGTCAATGAACTTCCAGTTTTTCAGTTTACTATGTTAAAACAATATTTTGCATCCTCGTCCATGTGCGGAGCACGGGTTCGCACTTGTTTGTACTATTAAGCTGTATCAATTATAATTAGGATGTGTTTGCAGTAAGCGATAACGGTGTATTTAAAACGAGGTTGGAGGTTAAACGGGGTATGTGTTTGCGGCGTCAAGCAGAGCACTTAAACACAATATTTAAATAAAGTATCTTAGAATGTTTTTTTATTAAATTAATTATAGTTAATTAATTAGCTAAAAAGAACAAGGCAATTAGCAAATAAAACGGGGTACATAGCAGAAAAACGAGCTTTGGCGTTGGACGCATCGGATACGTCCAAAATCAAACCTGATCATTCTAGTTTCGTGAACACCACCTTAGTTGTATTGAATATTTATCAGATATGTGTAGTAAATTGGTGTTTTTTGATTAGCAGTTTTAAAAGAATGTGTATTTCGACGATTTTGACTAGGTCGAAAATCTGGATCGTTACCAGAAGGTTATGACGATTTTTTACGATGATTCCACAAACCCGGATATTATGAAAACATGGCCTAATAATGAAGTACAAAGATATGATATATTAGCTGACTATGTTTTGTAGTCGTCAGGTGTAGTCTTAGTTTGTTTATATTTTAATTTAAAGTGCATGAATTTGTTTTGATGGAAAATCGAGCAACTTAATTTTTATTTTTGGCTATTATTAAGCTCATATTACACAATAATAAATAATAACCAATAAATTATAAATCAATAAAACTAAAACCACAACATAATTATCTCGTTTAAATATTGCGTTTAAACATCTTGTTCTTAGTGTTAAATATATTTCCCATTCAAATGTCTTGCTCACGTTCTCCATTATGGTTTGTCAAGTACGTATTCATGCTTTGGGAAGGATAACGCATGAAACCGATCCTATTGTTCAAAGCATTTATCACGTTGCCCAAACTCAACTACTAATTTCAAGTACAGTACAAAGTTGCTTTGAAACTTTGCCATACAGTCTACTACTATAAAGGATAAAACAGCTCACCTTAACGCAAAAGGCCGCACTTGTCTTGTCACGTCACATGAGAGTAAAATCCAAGAAAATGAATGTCAATGAGAAAAGAAAACGGTAAAAGGCGTCTTGTCCCATTGTATCGTGGAAATGAAAGGTAGCATTATAACAAAGGCAGGCCATCTATTCAGAAACTGACCTTGCGCAAACTATTCTTTTTCAAAATTAAGATGAAAATTGTGAAAACTCGCCCAAAAAACAAGATAAAAAATCCAAAATAACATTGATATATCCGACGAGCTTCACATGCAGAGGGAAGAGACGTGATACATTCAACATGTGTGTTGTGTGGCCATCAGAATGTACACCAAAGTAAATAGTGGAAATCTAGTCACTTTGGATGGTACTAGTGTTGGATAGATGTACCTAATCCGTCATTTCCAAATTTTGTTAGTATTAGGTTACCCAATAATATTAATGACAAAAATACTATAATTATATGTATAAACTAAACTGTGAGATTTTTGAAGTTTAGTTATCAACACTTATCAGACTTGCAGCAAGCAGCATCTTTTCTATGATGTATGTGATTGAGGTTCATGGTGAACGACGTGGAAGCATTTAGTTCAGTGGGATCCTCCCCAAAGCGTAGAAGACAAGTGTCTAAGCTTTCAAAGCGTAATTTGTCTGTACCCTATTTTATTCTGGTCGACGTCACCGTCATTGTACTCTTCACCAAAGTTTACTTCAGTTTTTTGGTGATCAAGTAAAGCACTGGATTACGCTCATTCATAATGTACTGTCACTCATCACGTGAACATACGATAAAGGTCACTGCCAAAACAACGGCAATAATTGTTCTGCACATTCGTAAAGTTTACTTCAGTTTGTTAAACACACTTTTGGTGTGAGTCACCAGTCACCATGACACACATCAAAAGTATGTCAACAAACTCGTAGCGACTTTCTCCCTAGTCCCTCCCCACATCAAATCCAAGCCTTTTTCCCAAAAGCCCACAACAACTTCACTATTTACATTCAAACACCACACGTACGTACCCATTATAAAATCCCAAACTCACTATCACCTAGCACACTCAATAGGCTTACTCCAAAACTATGGCTTCTTCTTCATCGTCGTTCTTCATCTTTCTACTCATTTTCACCCATATAACATTTCAAACTTACTGTTATAGGGAAAATACTTATATTAGATGAGCTATAAGATGTTAGAAACTAGTACCACACAAGTCACAAACATTCCAGTTGCATTTTTTATTTAAACGGACTTAATACTTAATACTGCAGTTGCAATCCCACCCTTCACTTCAGTCTGCTCTTTCCCAAGTCATATCCCCTTCATCTTCATCTGTTCCGCTTTGTCGGCATAGTTTTTGAAGGAGTCCAAAACTATGCCGACAAAGCCTCAGCATTTCCAAACTCCTTCCAAAACTATACCGACAAAGCCTCAGCATTTCCAAACTCCTTCCAAAACTATGTCGGTATAGTTTTGGAAGGAGTTTGGAAATGCCGAGGCTTTGTCGGTATAGTTTTGGAAGGAGTTTGGAAATGCTGAGGCTTTGTCGGCATAGTTTTGGACTCCTTCAAAAACTATGCCGACAAAGCGGAACAGATGAAGATGAAGGGGATATGACTTGGGAAAGAGCAGACTGAAGTGAAGGGTGGGATTGCAACTGCAGTATTAAGTATTAAGTCCGTTTAAATAAAAAATGCAAGCTGGAATGTTTGTGACTTGTGTGGTACTAGTTTCTAACATCTTATAGCTCATCTAATATAAGTATTTTCCCTATAACAGTAAGTTTGAAATGTTATATGGGTGAAAATGAGTAGAAAGATGAAGAACGACGATGAAGAAGAAGCCATAGTTTTGGAGTAAGCCTATTGAGTGTGCTAGGTGATAGTGAGTTTGGGATTTTATAATGGGTACGTACGTGTGGTGTTTGAATGTAAATAGTGAAGTTGTTGTGGGCTTTTGGGAAAAAGGCTTGGATTTGATGTGGGGAGGGACTAGGGAGAAAGTCGCTACGAGTTTGTTGACATACTTTTGGTGTGTGTCATGGTGACTGGTGACTCACACCAAAAGTGTGTCTAACAAACTGAAGTAAACTTTACGAATGTGCAGAACAATTATTGCCGTTGTTTTGGCAGTGACCTTTATCGTATGTTCACGTGATGAGTGACAGTACATTATGAATGAGCGTAATCCAGTGCTTTACTTGATCACCAAAAAACTGAAGTAAACTTTGGTGAAGAGTACAATGACGGTGACGTGACGTCGACCAAAATAAAATAGGGTACAGACAAATTACGCTTTGAAAGCTTAGGCACTTGTCTTCTACGCTTTGGGGAGGATCCCACTGAACTAAATGCTTCCACGTCGTTCACCATGAACCTCAATCATATACATCATAGAAAAGATGCTGCTTGCTGCAAATCTGATAAGTGTTGATAACTAAACTTCAAAAATCTCACAGTTTAGTTTATACATATAATTATAGTATCTTTGTCATTAATATTATTGGGTAACCTAATACTAACAAAATTTGGAAATGACGGATTAGGTACATCTATCCAACACTAATACCATCCAAAGTGACCAGATTTCAGATTTCCACTATTTACTTTGGCGTACATTCTGATGGCCACACATGTTGAATGTATCACGTCTCTTCCCTGCATGTGAAGCTCGTCGGATATATCAATGTTATTTTGGATTTTTGGGCGAGTTTTCACAATTTTCATCTTAATTTTGAAAAAGAATAGTTATGCGCAAGGTCAGTTTCTGAATGGATGGTCTGCCTTTGTTATAATGCTACCTTTCATTTCCACGATACAATGGGACAAGACACCTTTTACCGTTTTCTTTTCTCATTGACATTCATTTCCACGATACAATGGATTGTTCTTCAGCTTCTCATTTTCGGAAGTTCTACTCCAAATGTGGGATTACTGAGCAGTCTACTTTGAAAACCAATGAAGCTGTTCCATGTAATTCTCTTTAGTAAATTAGAACATCAAAGCAAATCGATCAAAATAACTAGTCATGCCAGTAAAAATCCAGTGAAAACAAATCATACTTCTCTGGTCTTGTAAGCCACAGAAAATGCTTCTGCAGTCTGGCCACACCAGTCTGCAACCTTATATACCTCTTCAAAGAAATACCCAACAATATGTCTTTTAAATTTGGTAGATCTTTCTCTGCCACTAATACGGAAAATTCAGTCCAATCCAAAACATCTTCTAAAGGAAGTACAAAATTATCAGCTATAATAACTGGAACACAACCAGAGTATATAGCTTCCACAATTCTGGGACTATTCACTTCATATCCCGTAGGGCAAATGCAGTACTTACTTGATCTCATTTGCTCAAAATATGTCATATTTACTCGATTCGGGAGTCGTCTATATATCTTCATATCATCTTCCTTATCACCACCCCAATATTTGTTTAGGATGGGTCTAACTCTACCATGCATATTGCCAGCATAAAAAGCCAGAATTGATATTGGGATACACGGTTACCTTTACCCACATATCTTTGCGGTTTTCTAGGCCTTCTTATACTTGTTTCGGGTAGAGATATGTCTCTTCCTCTAATAAATGTTCCTTCTGACGTGTCAGCATTGCATAGTGCTTTTATTGTGTTTTTGTGGAGTTCTTCATGTCCTTTAGTTATATATGGACCCTGAAAGGAACAAAGTAAATGTGTCAACTAAAGCAGTGATGGACTGACCATATGCTAAAGATCTACCCAATTATAGCACTAATAAATACATACCCAATCATGGCAAGCAACAAGAAAATTATCTGCTCCTCTGGTATGATTCCAAAAGGGATATTTTGAAGATATACTGTTAGTCCTTCAAGAACATGGATAAGGGCCTCAAATTATGTGAGTCTTGTATGTACAGAGTCTTCCTTAGTTGCTGTGAGCTATATGGCAAATAGAATAAGTGAGCTTTGCTGGGATCTTTCACAACAAATCTTTGATTTCCCTCCATTAGTTTCATAAACCATCCTTCAGATGCATAAATGCCTTTAACTCTGGCGTGTGGAAAATGGGTACTTGGCCTTCTTTATAAATATATACTTTCAGTATTTTTTCCATTAATTCATAGCTCCTGAAATATAATTAGCAATGTAATAGCTTCTCAACTCTAAAACACCGAAAAAAATTAATAAACTTTTCTGATCATAAAATGTTTCTTAGTTATAAGTGACAACTAAGAAGATATTACTTCATTTTCAAGTAACTAAAACACAATTATATTTGCCTTAATTAAGTATAAGATGTAATACATAAATACTACGACAGTCATCCTATGAAAATGGCATTAAATGTCTGTAGTAATGATTACATGAGCATAGCTGTGGGAAGATTCTTTTCAAATTTGAGAACTAGCAGTGCAAGACTCCATCCCCATTTAACACAATGTACTTGTAAACATCAATTTAATTTCACTTATATTAGCATGGGTAAAGTCATATAGTCGGTCTATAACACCTTTTGTACAGAATATTTTCGATTTGATAGGAGTGGAATAATTAGCACATGGAGCCTAAGGCCTAAGTATGCCATGCTCTGAATGGCCAACAAAGATAACTCATGATTACGCAATGAATAGTACTTACAACAGTTCCATGGAGATAAGGTTACATAGCATTAGCATCACAAGTAGCTGTTAAATACATAATCCTACAAATGATGAAATGAATTTAATGGATCACATTTAGATGTAAATGAGGCATTACATTTTTTAGATGCTACTGCAAATCAGTTATCATTTTTATAGGGTTGTTATAGTAACAATTATCACTATCATTTTTGGAGAAACCATTACCTTACATTCTTTTTTTAATCGCTAAGCCTGAAATGTATACCATTATTGCACCAAAGGTTGGTATAGTGATAACGATAAACTACTATTTTGTTCGGAAAAATAATTGGCATTTTTGTAATATAACTATACTTCATCATACATTTCATCTTGTTAGGGAGTGGAATTAACACCATTTGAACTGATTTGTAAATCAAAACCAACAACTGCCAGTGTGTGTGTGTGTTCGTGCGCGCGCGTGTGTGCGTGCGTGCGTGTGAATAAAATAAAAATATTAACAAACTGGTAAATTACCCTTATTAATTGTCAGTTTTAATCAGTATGGCATAGTAATAGAAACTGGTAAATTACACTTATTAATTGTCAGTTTTAATCAGTATGGCATAGTAATAGAAAAGAGGATTTTCTTTTAAAGGACAAGCTTAACAAAAAAATTGGTGAAAAATATTGAAAGTTTCAAACTAGGAAGAAGGAAACATTTACACTAAAAGTGGAATTTAGGGGAACACTATCCTTTTCCCATTTACGCTAACATTTGTCTTTCTATTCTAAACTTTCCATATTTTTCACCAATTTTTTTGTTAAGTTTGTCATTCTTCCTATTTTCCACAATAGAAAAAAAAATTCACTTTTGCCATAAAAGTCCTACACTTTTCCATCTCGCTTAAGCTCATCCATTCAGTCAGTAGTTTAATTACCGTGGACATTTACGGTTCTACAATGCAAGTTATGTGATTGACAATTTATTTTATGTGTAAAGTTATGACAAAACAGTTGTAATAATTTTAGTGATAAAAGTGTTTCATGTAAACAATAACTATATTGGCAATGAGTCTTATGGGAGATCAAGACGGAAAATAAAATGGTGAAATGTATTTTTGATGACTACAAAAAGGGAAAAGAAAGGCTAAAATTGTTTATGTAGCCTTTATATAATTCGTGATCTGCAAAATACAATTGAATAAGCTAATATGATGAGTTTTAAACAGCTTTTTTTGGCCTATGTTTGAATATAACAAGGGAAGGCATGCATTGCAGATCTACAACACGTATCATTAATCAGAAAATATATGATAATCACAAAGTAGCTCAGCAGAGAATAATGTATTAATAAAGGTATATACCTCCTAAAAACTGATACATTTTTAAATATTGGTGTATATAGGTCAGGATCTTCTAAACTCAGAGGTGCATTCTCAATCTCTTTTTTAGCTCCAGTAAGCGCCTGATCCAAGGACAGCTTCCATAAAGGTCTCTGCAACAACAAAACAGAACGTCATGCTTGCCTACGAGTCAAAACTAATCATCAAAAGAGATTAAAAAATTCCACCTGCTCTCATCTAATTTTGAGTTTCTAATGCGTTCACCTGCATTTACACAAATTTCTATACAATTTCTACACACACACACGTAAAGGGGGTGTAATATGTAAGTACGCATATAAGAAAAAGAAGCTTACACTGCACAACTTTGTTTGTTTGTTTTTTTTGTGTTTTTTTTTTTTTTTTTTTTTGCATAGCCAACCGGTTTTTATAGTGTTCCGTAACACTCTTTTATTATAACTAATAATAAAATTACAATATAGCACAGGTGACTGTAGTTAGCAGTCAGCTAATTTTGGTTTTTAAGGTGGACCGTCCACCACCTACGGAGTTTTTAGTGTTCCGTCCACTCTGCCTAAACGGGCTTACAGTACAGGAGCTAGCAAATTAACTAGACTACACGTTATTCTCCACGCAGAGAGAAATTAACATTTTGCTGGAAAATAAAAACAAAGTCACTACTTCCCATGCCTTGTACAGAAGTACACATCACCTAGTGTCAGAGACACTTACATCACCTAGCCACATCACAGATAGGCCAAACATCACATCCAAGTGTGGGAAACAGGAGACCTACTGCGAACATCTCATTAGGCTACACAGAAATCTTCAACATCAAGCAGAGCAGCCGGAATTACATAATACTACACAAAGTAGCACAATCCATACGAATACAAAGATAAGAGACAGAAACAAAGCTCTGTCAAGACCATACAAGCCCAAGGTATTCGTCAAATTACATATTTAAAAATTTCATGACAACCATGACCGTTGAAAGCAGCCAAGACTATCTCTTACCAAGACAAAGGGGCATCGAAAGGATAGGTTATCTTCCAGACACCAGCAGGTCGTGAGCATCAGCAACACCGTGTAGCCAAAGAATGAAAGCATGACCAATATAAAACAGAACGCCCCTAGTCCAGCAACCATGAACAGACTATTTCGCCAACCAGAAGAATATCACACCAGAACAACACATCCAAAAACTTGAAGAAAAGTGAGTATTGACAAATCTGTCAAACCAGACAAGGACCAGCAAAGTAAGACTACCTATAGGGAAGGAAAAAACCAGCATCGCGAGCGATCTATTCCCATCCGTTCACTCAGAGAGCAGGAGAGGAACTGCCTTTGGTTTTCCATCTTCAGAGGCAGCAGAACCAACAGCTGACCAAGATGAGTGCTCAGGAGCAGCACATATCTCAACAAGAAAAGGAAACATAGACAGGTAGCCTAACATCAGTGTTGACAAAGAAGTAAGCGTCTCCTAAATAAGGCAAAGAATTCCAGATCTGTAAGCACAACGACGGATCTAGCCCCGAGCGGGCCTGGGCTGCAGCCTAGTGTCAGAAGAAAAATTAGCAGGAGTTTCATTCACGTATTCCCATTTATCGTTTTGCTTTCAAACTTAAAATGCTTCGATTTCTGAAATCGAATTTAATGGAAACTCGCGGATCTAACCCTAATCGCTTCGGCTTCGATGATGGGGAGCTATAGTTGGAGCTCGCGTGCAGCTTGAGCCTTGAAATGCCCTAAACAATTCCGCGATTAGGGTGGTATCTCAGCAATTGGTGAAGGGATGGTGGTTTGCGCATGAAGGAGGATCTATGCAGGCTGTTGGAGAGGATTTAGGAAGGTATGAAGGAGATAACAGACGCGGTAGGCATCGAGGTAATCTTTGACGGTGCTTGAATACAGCTTTTATTTAGGTGAATATAACCCACTCACGGTTTATTCAAATCATTCCTATATTTTACATATAGTAAATTCAATCATCGTTGAATAGTTTGGTTGCATATGGTTGTTGGGACTGGTTGGACTGTAATAATCGAATTGGTGGCTTAGTTAGTTTACTTAATGAGGATGTTTGATTGATTGCTAAATGCTGAATTTTAACTGAAACTACAATGGAAATACTGTTTATCTACCAATGGAATTTTTTAATTTATTTTGAATGATTTAACTTATTACGTATAATGTAAAGTTGTGATTTCTGGAGGCTTAGCAAATTGAGAAAATGAAAAAGCATATCTAAAAGTAAACAAGAAAATGAGAGGAGTAAATTAGGCAAATTTTGGTTGACTAAACTAGGCAAGCTGTAAACTGTTATCATGTTGAATTTAAATAGACATCATTATTCAGCAGTGCTACTTACTCAATGTCAAAATTACAACATGCATTTCTATCAAACTGTAAGTTAGCCAAATTGTAAATCAGCTCACCCCTTTGTTAATTCCTGGATCCGCCCTTGTGTAAGCACAGCAACAAAGAACTAGAATCGCTATGGCAAAACTGCCATACCACAAACCAACGGAGGGTTTAATGGGCCCAGGAGCGTCAGATACCAGCTCCGTAGGTTACTGCGCTTTAGATCTGATAAATGGTGCCAAAGAGAAAAGAAGGAGACGACCGAGCTCGTTTTATAAACATGGAAGAAAGCAAGGGGTAGGGAAGGAAATCTGTAAAGAAAAGGCGATGCAGAGAACTAGAAAGATGGAGAAAAGAGCGGAGAAAGTAAAGAAGAAGGCGGCGAAAGAAAAAGGGGAAACCCTTGTCCCCATGGCATAAAACGAAGCTCGATGCACAACTTTTGTTTTGACTGTACATGACAATACGAACGAGATGACAGTATCACCCCTTGAACTTCAACTATACTCTATTAGACCAAGGAAAGATTTGTCCAAATGTAACCAAATACAGCTAACATGTGGGTGTGCGCATGAGCATGCATATGTGTGTGTGTGTGAGAGAGAGAGTGTGTGTGAGTCCACCTCACTTTTTATTTATCCCCACATTAATATGCGATTTGCAATTTTGTGCAAAAGAAGTCTGAAATGAAACAAAATTTTGTAGATATGATCTTGAAGCTATAAAATTCATCTTTATAAACTTTGTTTGCTCGTTTAAAATTTGCTCATACCGACGGTAAAATAAAAAATTTAGATGATTTATATTGACAATACATTTTGAATTGCCCTTAAATTTCGTATAGATAACCAAATTTTTTTCATCGCAAACAGGGCTAAATGAGCCTATACTACACGAGTACAGTAGATCCTAACCATTCAAAATTACATAAAAGACTAACACAACTGTGTGTAGAATAAAAAATTAAGAAAAAAACATTTGCGCTAAAGTTCCTATCACAAATCATTCCTATCATCCTCTACCTTCTTTGAGAGGATCAAGGAAGAAGTTTTAAGAGTTTTTCAAGCATACATAGCATTTGTCATAGTCATCTTCCAATAAAAGTTTCTTTTTTATTTCACCTTGCTACCTACAATTGATTAGTGTTGGAAATTAATAGTTTGGATGGCTACATAGTTTGTTCACAAAACCAATTGGTTAATGTGAACTATAGCTTCCTAATATTTATTCAGAATCTTAGTTGAGTATTTCACGATATGGGATGCAAGCCAGGGAGTGGCCCACGAGCCGTGGAGGAGTGCGAGCCGGAGATGATTCACGAACCGTGGAGGGATGCAAGCCAAAGGTGATCCACGAGCCGTGGAGGGAGGCGAGCCGGTCCATACTCCGAGCTAGCGATGCTTCGTCACTTCATCCAAGGGATTGTCAGTCGATGCCAGATTACACTCGTTCACAGAAACGAGCGTAACTTCCAAACTTTTATGCTGATGTTGCGACTTTAACCAAATCGCTCTATATCTTCTGACGGTGTTTTCAATCTCTGAGCGCGCTGCTATTCGGAGATTATATGTGTGACGGCTTTGACTAAAAAGCATGTCAACATTTTGCCCCCCAGAACATATCTTGGTGGTTGAAGGAACATGTGTTCTGGATAATCCGAAAAAACCAAGGCCACGCCGAGCCCCCCAGCTGCAAGTATAATCCATACCTGCGAAGAAGAGAAAGCCAACAGATGTGTCAAATCCTAACAAAACTGATTAACCTTTTAGAGCATAAACCATGCTTGGGCGTCCGATTGAACATAAACCATACTCGATGGACGTTTGAACCATCCTGCCAAGACCTGGCGAGGGACCAAACCTTCCGGGCATAAGCCATACCAAGATGTTCAAACTGAGCATAATCCATTCTCGAGTTTTATTGGGTTCCTTTGCCAAATTCTGACAAGACCATTCGCGGTTTCTGAGTATAATCCATAATTAGAAATCCAACGCAGTACAATCCATACTCAGATGGAGAAGAAGCTGTGCTTGCCAAGGCCTGACAAGACAGTCCGTCCTTAGGCATAATCCATACCTAGAGGTCCGAAATAAGTATAAGCCATACTTTAATTGAGATTGAGAATCATGCCACAGCCTGACAAGATACTTAAATTTGCCAAACATAATCCATGCTCGGAAAGTCCTTCCTTATTCAAGTCAAAATGCAAAACCAAAGCAAATCTTGATTGGTTTATCATCGAGTTCTGAGCAAGCTTTGGGGCTAAATCCTAACCCCGTACGTGTGTACTTTGATTTAGCCAATCGGAAATCATAAAGAAAGCAAGAAACATATCTTAAATCCTAAGAAATGCAGAAAATGCGGAGTGATCCAATCCAGATCAGTTGATGATGAGCCCACGAGAGCTCGATCCAGGATCGTTCCCTCTCCGGGGAGCAGGTGATGGCAGCGCGGGTGTAGGCGCAATTGGTTGTTTCACATACTCGGGTAGCTCTCCACGTCTAACTCGTTCCTCAATCAGATCACGCAAGTGCCTACAGTCATTTGTATCATGACCGTCTGTATCATGAAATATGCAATGTTTTCCAGAATTATGTTTTTTTTGCGATGGCTCCCTCCTGGGAGGCTTTAGATAGGAGATGACGTCGTTTGTGTCCATGTAAATGTCGATGAGTGAAGCACTGAGTTCAGTGTACTTTACATATCTAGGCCCTCTCTGGGGATAAGCGTTGCGGTCATTCTTGACAGCAGCTTTTCCTTTGTCTTTCCCAGAATCATATGGTCCTCCGTCTTTAAGCATGTTGACGTCGAGAATGCGCTTCTCGGAAGTCGCATCTTCTTCCCGCGGAAATCTATCTGCTTCAAGATAGAATTCACCGAGATTTCACGATGGGTCTCGGTACAAAGATTTTTTGAACTCTGAGTTATCCAGGATACCGGATACCGCTGTCATCAGTACCATCGATGGTTCAGGTCGGTCAACCGATGTTGCTGCAACGTTAAATCTTTCCAGAAATGAACGTAGAGTTTCTCCAGACCTCTGCTTGATTTTTGTGAGTGACATGACGTTCTTGGGCCGAGCGATGTGGATCCGAAATTGTTCAATGAAGCGCGCGAATCCACATAGCTGCTATATCAGTCAGAAAGAGGGGGAAACACTTTTCCATGACGTTTTCCGACGCCGATTGAACTTCCATATGTCGTTTGTAGCGCATCAGATGCACGGTAGGATCCGTCCTGACGTTGTATGGTTCCAGTTGTGGAAGTTTGAAATCCGGGGGACTGCGGGAATCCCTGATTTCCTGAGTGAAAGGAGTGTGGTTGACGTCATCCATGTCGTTTTGAGAAGTACAGCCTCCCGAGAGGCGTTGTATCAGATCTGCTAGTCGGTTTCTGTCGAAAAGCTGTTGCAAATTGCCGATGTCAGAGCTGGTGCCTCCGGCGTTGAATGCAAGAGAAGGGAGTTGCTGGTGAACCGCTGTGTGGGGATCGCGGTTCGCGGCTCACGGTTCGAGGAGGTCGGTTCGTGAGCCAGGATCGTGAAGGCCGACTCGTGAGCCAGGGTCGTGAAGGCCGGCTCATGAGCTAGGGGGCGAACCGACCGGGTTCTGGAGCCTCATCACGAATCGCTTCCTACTATTGAGCGTGAGTTTGCGTTCTGGTTTCCCTCCAAACCGGAGCTGAAGTTGGTCGAGTCTGACCATTTCCAAGAGTGAGGGGGTTACCCCCGAGTCCAAGTGATGCATGAGTCGCTTCTGTGGCTTCATTTCCAGCGAGATGAGCGTTGCTCGGCCTTCCATCCATCCGAGCGAAGAATCCGTCCATCATCTCCTGTTATTTTCGGAGGAGTTCATCTTGCCTAGTCATTTGAGCTCTCATTTCAGTGAGAACGCCGTCCATCTCTTCTCTAGTCAAGTATGCAGAAGGATCTCCATGAGAGGAAGCCTCCTGGCTTGCCTCGTTCCTTGCGTCTTCAGTGCCAACATCCTCAGCACGAGAGAAGGTTCCGTCTTTCTTTCGTTTTGCCATTTATCCAATAGCCAAGCAATCTGATTCCTTTAGAGCTAGAAACTGAAGTAGTATCATATGCCACCTTACCTGGGCGCCAAAATGTTAGATCAAAATTTGGTTCTAACACCCAAATATAGATTTCCATATCACAAAATGCAGAAAAAGCAGTAAAAACGGGGAACACGAGGTTTTTATAGTGGTTCGGCTCAAACCAAGCTTACGTCCACTTTATATTTTCTTAAATCCTAAGAAATTACAATTACAATGTCGTCTCACAATCTGTGAGATTCGTTTATACACAATAGCCTTGTGTTATCATGAAGAAGAAGAGAAAAGAGAAGTGATTTTATACACGAAATCCTCGTGTTAGATTGATTTGAGGAGTGTACAAAGTCCTTGTGTACTTGGCAATAGAGATCGGGAGGTGTTAGTGCCAAAAAGCCAGAGCCTCCTTGAAAATACCTTCCAGTGGTGTATTTATAGCCATTTTCTGATATCGGTTCGTGAAACACGTGGAACGCATCCCAAAAATCCCGAAATGATGTGGAAAACGTGGAGATAGCCACTCCAAGCCGTTGTATGACACCTGTAATCAGATCCGTGCAAGTTGGAGTGTAAATAGCCATTAGAATAGGTCAGACTCAGGTGTGCGAGTGCAGGCCCAGGCGATTCGTGGTCCATCCATGTGAGTCAGTGGGATCACTGTCCTCGCGAGCAGGTGCCCGCGAGCTAAAGTACTTTGGTACGTCGTGCCCTTCTGAGCGGGTCGTGATGGTCGAGGTGCATCATGAGCCGGTTCACGAGGGAGTGGTCCATGAGCCGTGGAGGAGTGCGAGCTGGAGATGATTCACGAACCGTGGAGGGATGCGAGCCAAAGGTGATCCACGAGCCGTGGAGGGAGGCGAGCCGGTTCATACTCCGAGCTAGCGTTGCTTCGTCACTTCATCCAAGTGATTGCCAGTCGATGCCAGATTACACCCATTCACAGAAACGGGCGCAACTTCCAAAATTTTATGCTGATGTTGCGACTTTAACCAAATTGCTCTATGTCTTCTGACGATGTTTCCAATCCCTGAGCGCGCTGCTATCCAAAGATTATGTGTGATGACTTTGACTAAAAAGCGTGTCAACACAACTAGAGTATTATATGTCACCCAATTTAAGGTCAAACATATGTTGATATCAAATAAATATCTCAACATATATCTTCATCTCTCGTTTATGCACTATTAAGAGGGTGTAAAATACAATTAACATGTGGTCTGAACTTGCGTGCTAGGTTGCTAGCTGCTAGCATAGAATCGGCGACTGTAATGGTCTTTTTCCTATGTAATAACAATTCTATTGTAAATGATTTCAACCATCTAAGAAATTAGTAGGGTAGGATTTGGTCATGGTATGTAACTATCTATGTTGTATTGTAAGCTAATTTAAATAGTTATTTATTTTATGATAATGTTATCTGCAATATTATGATTTTGAATAATTGAATCTTAATAGAAGCAGCAAAAGAAATTTCCATAACAGCAATACATTCTGATATGAAATGAAATTGAGTCCCAAATCGTACTACTGCCCCTTGGAAAAAAAGTAGATAACTCAAATGTGCTCTTTGCTAGTATTTGTCCATGGACAACTTGATGCCAAGAACATCTCCAACAAGTGCATATATTACAGAATGTAATATGCAACATTAAACCACTTTCCAATAGCAGCATATGTTTTGTAATTGGTTACAAAGTCAGCTCAATTGGTTCAGGAAACATAATCCTACTGCGAATCGGTTGAGAACTATCTTTTTCCTCGGTTCACAGATGGAAATCCAACTTCCAATACGTGACGTTTCGATTTTAGTTGTAATCCTATATATGGCGACATAGTGGGATGGGGCGCTTATGCCGTCTATGATTGATACTTATGATTTGAAGTTGTTTTATACACTATGCACTTATAATACTATCAAATGATTTGTTTTAAACGTATCAAGCATTCTTGGCTATTATAAGGTAAAAACCCTATCCTCCGGCTTGCATTGCATTGTGTGATGGGACCTGGGTCTTATAATAGCTTCATTGTTCTATATTTAACATTGCGCTGTTGTTTTATGCACCGGTACTCTTGGGAGGAAACTCGTTCCGTGTTATACGGCGTGGTCCCTTGATTTACCTAACTTTAAAATAAAGATTAATAACTGTATTAATTTTCACACCAGTCACATGACTGACCTGGAGTTTATTGTTTTAACCTAAACTCTGGGTGCCCCTATTTTGACACGGGCAGTTAGTAGTTTTGCTTTTGCAGATTTATATTCATAGGATCCTGATTCACAGCTGGAATGATATCCGGAAAGCTTTGTATCCGTATATCTTCTTCTAGTTGTGTATTGTTTTATTTTCCACTGCTATGTAATTTATGATAACCTCTGATATTTTCTGTTGTATATTATTTGTTTATACTCTGTATATTCTTATATTCTGATGAATTGTTGTAATTAACAATGAAATGTTCTTCTGTCTGCGTTCCATTGTGTGTTGTCCTCAAAGTATCCGCTCTTTCCTTCACGGGGAAGTTACGGGTTCTTACATAGAAAATATTCCAAAAAGGTTTAAAGGGTTAGAAAATGTGTACATATTGGGTAACGATCAATTATTATCAGTGCATGAATTACAGTGTTAAAATGAAGTAATTTGTAACAGATGAAAGTTTCAAAGATCAGAAAAAGGAAGAAAAAATAGAGATATATTATAGCTTGTACCATTAAAAGGATGAGCATAATATGGAGCTTTCATTCTTTTTGTTGATCCAGTCTGCTGATCATCATCCTTTGAGTATCTTTGCCGGCTTTTATCATTCTCCATTCATAATCTATTCCCTGCAAAATCATAGGACGATTTATTAAATAATCATATAATGGTAACCTTCTAAATATTTGATACCATGATTTATGAGTCATTAAATTGTTTACGCATTTTCACACTAAATTAAATGTGAACAACTTCTGGATAATGATATTATATGATGACATTAATATATATATATATGTGTGTGTGTGTGTGTGTGTGTGTGTGTATGTCATACATTAAAATAGTAACAACGCTACATATCTGCTGATGAAAAACAAATGAGGAAAGTGATTTTTTGTCAAATATTAAACATACTGTTTTGTATTTCATAGAAATAGCAATCGTCTCCAATGGAGTGAAAAGGTTATACACAAAAAAAAATCATAATTAACTATAATATGAACATCCTGTTTTTGTAGATAGCAGCAAAAAAAATGTACATTATTATCATATATTGTTTCTTAATAACAAATAGCATAGATAAAAACCATGTTATCACTATCCACTTTTGCTAATCCAACTTGCGTGGTATCCTTCAATGCAACAATAGCTTATCTCCAGTTGCGTTGATTCATTCTGTTTCGTTTTGTATGAGTTCAAAGATTAAGGCCAAATGTAAGAAGCAACTATATGTCAATCAATAATCGTTTGAACCAACATATGATACTGAACCAACCTGTGAACACTAAAGAATATTATAGTTCCATTTAGTTCAAATCAATTTTGCGTTGATCTAGCATTTCATTTAATTGTTAATTGGTCCATCAGTGATATTGTTTGGAATAAAATACCTAATGGGACCATAACTCAAACAATATCATAATATTTAATGGCATCACACACAAACGAATTACAAAACCCCCAAATATAATATTGTTATTGCCAAATTAACACAACTCCTGAATTGAATTACTGTGCAAGCAAAGATCGATGATTTCCTTTGATTACCTAAAAAAAAATCAATTATGTAAATTACTTTTAATTAAGAGACATATAAAAATATCTGATCTTCAAAATAAGAAAACAAACCTACACAAAATGATTCGACTTACCGAATATGTGTATACAAAACTTAACCAAACTTGGAAAGATCTTTTATCTTTGCAGGCTTTTGTCATTCTCCATTCATAATCTGTTCCCTGCAAAATCATAGGAAGATATATTAAATAATCATATAATGCTAACCTTCCAAATATGTGATACCATGATTTATGAGTCATTAAATTTCTTACACATTTTCACACTAAATTAAATGTGAACCGCTTCTAGATAATGATATTATATGACATTAATATATATGCATGCCATACATAAAAACAGTAACAACTTTTAGTATCTACTAATGAAAAACAAATGAGGAAAGTGATTTTTTGTCAAATATTAAACATACTGTTTTGTATTTCATAGAAATACAATCGTCTCCAGTGGAGTGAAAAGGTTATACCAAAAAAAAAAATCATAATTAACTCTAATATGAACACCAAAAGAAATGTACATTATTATCATATACGGTTTGTTAATAACAAATAACATAGATAAAAACCTGGTAATCACTATTCAGTTTTGCTAATCCAACTTGCATGGTATCCTTAAATGCACCAATAGCTTATCTCCAGTTGCGCTATCCTTCAATGCACCAATAGCTTATCTCCAGTTACGCTGATTCATTTTGTTTCATTTTGTAAGAGTTCAAAGATCAAGGCCAAATGTAAGAAGCAATTATATGTCATTCAATAATCGTTTGAACCAACATATGATAAACCTGTGAACACTAAAGAATGTTATAGTTTCTTTTAGCTCGAATCAATTTTGCGCTGATCTAGCGTTTCATTTAATTGTTAATTGGTCCATCAGTGATATTGTTTGGAATAAAATACCTAATGGGACCATAACTCAAACAATATCCTAATATTTAATGGCATCACACACAAATGAATTACAAAACCCCCAAAAATAATATTGTTATTGCCAAATTAACACAACTCCTAAATGGAATTACTGTGCAAGCAAAGATCGATGATTTCCTTTGATTACCTAAAAAAATTCAATTATGTAAATAGCTTTTAAGTAAGAGACATATAAAAATATATGATCTTCAAAATAAGAAAACAAACCTACGCAAAATGATTCGACTTATCGAACATGTGTATACATAACTTAACCAAACTTGGAAAGATCTTTAAATTATATCTTTGCCACCTCTTTGCTTCAACAGTAAAGAATTTGAAATGTTATGTTTCCACATCAAAGTAGTTCTTTACATACACAGAAAGACGTATAGCTTGAGTCTTATGCAAAAACTTGCAACACAGAATGATTAATCCAGTCCCTCACACCATTCAAGAAACTATTTGTTGACTTTCTAACTTGGTCCTCAATTACAAATATATATATATATATTTATTGACTTCCAAGTATGACATTACTATCCATAAACGGCCTGAACATGTAGATTTACCAATTCCAGCACTTACTTGAAATGATTTTGTTATTTCATTCTTTGAAGACTGCACTTGTTTGCTCCTGGCTTGAGAACCCTATAACCTTTATTCACAATACAGTCATCCAGTAGAACATCGATTAGCGGAAAATGTGTACGTGGCTGGAAAAATGATCAACATCGAGTAGAAAATGTGACCTGATGCAATAGTCGTTTTAGCAAAGTCTGATTATGAACCATCGAGATGAATTCAAAGATGAATAAATAATGTAGAACGATCAATATAATATTATTCTTATTGAGCATTGCATTACTAATTTGTAGGCTGTAGCTATCAATCAGAGAAAAAGAAAAAAAAAATCATATAACTATATAGTTTTTCTCAACGGCTAAAATAGAACAAAAATAAACCAAGTCGGATTACTAAAAAACTTCTAAATATAAAACCCAAAATTCTAAAATTCCAAAGTCAATCAAAGTTCAACAGAAATAAATCAGTTTACCTTCTGATAATTCACAGGATTTGCAGAAACATATTGCCTGGAATTCATTGAAGCAGAAAAAAGAGCATTTGAGTCTAATTAGAGAAAATAGACCCTAGCTGTTGAATGCCAGTTTCATATTCCTTGACCGCCTCAGAAATATTGGAAAATAAGCAGTTGAAACAATCCTGAGAATTTAGGTCTGATCAAGCAATGCAATTTAAAAAGGTGAATTATACAGGTCCGATAATCAAGCAATGTTTTGTACACATCATATGGCAATTTTAGATATAAAAAATTGCGAGAACAATGGTAGAAATGGATTTTAATATACCATTAAAGGCCTGAGCGTAACATTGAGCAATCGATTTTTTTGTTGATGTAGCCGCAGTGATTACTGATTTTGTCAATTGTCGCTTCCATTTACCATTGTACACAGCTTTCGGCGAATTTAGAGATTGTTGCAAAAGTAATTCAATATTCTGTTTTAAAATCTAATCAGTTGTGAATTCACTGATAGAATTGGATTGATGTTAAAAGGGAGAAGATTATAACAACAAATTCAGAAAATATACCAATGGTTAAAGAACAAATCTATATTCACTGGTAAATTACTCACATTGAATATCAAGGAAGAAAGCCAGATGACCGTAAGATCAACATCTAACACCCAATTGTTCACCGTCCACTTCTAAATTAATAGAATTTTTTTATGTTAATCAGTTGCATAATAACATATGAAGGTAGTAAGTGATAAACAAATAGCTTATAATAATTAGTTTAAACAATACGCTTCTTCAATCATCCACAAAAGTTTAAAAATTACTGCTGATGTGCAGTGGTCCACTGCCAGATCTGCAGTAGAGTAGCAGATCTAAGGAAAGGCTGGAATTGTATCGCAAATCTAACCATCGGTTGCCAAATTTGAAGAGGAGTAGCAGTCGGAGGATACGATGAACTTCGACAATAGATCTAACCATCAATTGCGAGATCTGAAGTAGAGTTGCAAATCAGATGAAAGGATGAAATTTTAGGGGAGATTTAAGCATCAGTCATTCGGTTGGAGGAGGTGAATGTTGACTAATCACGAAAATAAGAAGAAAGTTACGGTTGGCAGAAGGAAGAGGCGAAGAATCTGGAGAAGAGAGCGAAGAAAGACGTGGAAAAAGGAAGGAAGGAAACGTGGGAGCAACTGCTGTGTTAGTGGCTTATACGATGTGGGAGTGAAAAAGACGGGTCTGCCCTAAGCTTAAGTGGTTGTTCTTATTCAGATGCGTGGAGGGTGAAGGAGTTATGTGGAATAGCGAAAAAACTTCACTATTCTCAAAGTATTTGAATTATAGTATAGATATAGTAAATTCAATCATCGTTGAATAGTTTGGTTGCATATGGTTGTAGGGACTGGTTGGACTTTAATAATCGAATTGGTGGCTTAGTTAGTTTACTTAATGAGGATGTTTGATTGATTGCTAAATACTGAATTTTAACCGAAACTACAACGGAAATACTGTTTATCTACCAATGGAATTTTTTAATTTATTTTGAATGATTTAACTTATTACGTATAATGTAAAGTTGTGATTTCTGGAGGCTTAGCAAATTGAGAAAATGAAAAAGCATATCTGAAAGTAAACAAGAAAATGAGAGGAGTAAATTAGGCAAATTTTGGTTGACTAAACTAGGCAAGCTGTAAACTGTTATCATGTTGAATTTAAATAGACATCATTATTCAGCAGTGCTACTTACTCAATGTCAAAATTACAACATGCATTTCTATCAAACTGTAAGTTAGCCAAATTGTAAATCAGCCCACCCCTTTGTTAATTCCTGGATCCTCCCTTGTGTAAGCACAGTAACAAAGAACTAGAATCGCTATGGCAAAACTGCCATACCACAAACCAGCGGAGGGTTTAATGGGCCCAGGAGCGTCAGATACCAGCTCCGTAGGTTACTGCGCTTTAGATCTGATAAATGGTGCCAAAGCGAAAAGAAGGAGACGACCGAGCTCGTTTTATAAACATGGAAGAAAGCAAGGGGTAGGGAAGGAAATCTGTAAAGAAAAGGCGATGCAGAGAACTAGAAAGATGGAGAAAAGAGCGGAGAAAGTAAAGAAGAAGGCGGCGAAAGAAAAAGGGGAAACCCTTGTCCCCATGGCATAAAACGAAGCTCGATGCACAACTTTGTTTTGACTGTACATGACAATACGAACGAGATGACAGTATCACCCCTTGAACTTCAACTATACTCTATTAGACCAAGGAAAGATTTGCCCAAATGTAACCAAATACAGCTAACATGTGGGTGTGCGCATGAGCATGCATATGTGTGTGTGTGTGTGAGAGAGAGAGAGAGTGTGTGTGTGTGTGTGAGAGAGAGAGAGAGTGTGTGTGAGTCCACCTCACTTTTTATTTATCCCCACATTAATATGCGATTTGCAATTTTGTGCAAAAGAAGTCTGAAATGAAACAAAATTTTGTAGATATGATCTTGAAGCTATAAAATTCATCTTTATAAACTTTGTTTGCTCGTTTAAAATTTGCTCATACCGACGGTAAAATAAAAAATTTAGATGATTTATATTGACAATACATTTTGAATTGCCCTTAAATTTCGTATAGATAACCAAAAATTTTTCATCGCAAACAGGGCTAAATGAGCCTATACTACACGAGTACAGTAGATCCTAACCATTCAAAATTACATAAAAGACTAACACAATTGTGTGTAAAATAAAAAATTAAGAAAAAAACATTTGCGCTAAAGTTTCTATCACAAACCATTCCTATCATCCTCTACCTTCTTTGAGAGGATCAAGGAAGAAGTTTTAAGAGTTTTTCAAGCATACATAGCATTTGTCAAAGTCATCTTCCAATAAAAGTTTCTTTTTTATTTCACCTTGCTACCTACAATTGATTAGTGTTGGAAATTAATAGTTTGGATGGCTACATAGTTTGTTCACAAAACCAATTGGTTAATGTGAACTATAGCTTCCTAATATTTATCCAGGATCTTAGTTGAGTATTTCACGATATGGGATGCAAGCCAGGGAGTGGCCCACGAGCCGTGGAGGAGTGCGAGCCGGAGATGATTCACGAACCGTGGAGGGATGCAAGCCAAAGGTGATCCACGAGCCGTGGAGGGAGGCGAGCCGGTCCATACTCCGAGCTAGCGATGCTTCGTCACTTCATCCAAGGGATTGTCAGTCGATGCCACATTACACTCGTTCACGGAAACGAGCGTAACTTCCAAACTTTTATGCTGATGTTGCGACTTTAACCAAATCGCTCTATATCTTCTGACGGTGTTTTCAATCTCTGAGCGCGCTGCTATTCGGAGATTATATGTGTGACGGCTTTGACTAAAAAGCATGTCAACATTTTGCCCCCCAGAACATATCTTGGTGGTTGAAGGAACATGTGTTCTGAATAATCCGAAAAAACCAAGGCCACGCCGAGCCCCCCAGCTGCTAGTATAATCCATACCTATGAAGAAGAGAAAGCCAACAGATGTGTCAAATCCTAACAAAACTGATTAACCTTTTAGAGCATAAACCATGCTTGGGCGTCCGATTGAACATAAACCATACTCGATGGACGTTTGAACCATCCTGCCAAGACCTGGCGAGGGACCAAACCTTCCGGGCATAAGCCATACCAAGATGTTCAAACTGAGCATAATCCATTCTCGAGTTTTATTGGGTTCCGTTGCCAAATTCTGACAAGACCATTCGCGGTTCCTGAGTATAATCCATAATTAGAAATCCAACGCAGTACAATCCATACTCAGATGGAGAAGAAGCTGCGCTTGCCAAGGCCTGACAAGACAGTCCGTCCTTAGGCATAATCCATACCTAGAGGTCCGAAATAAGTATAATCCATACTTTAATTGAGATTGAGAATCATGCCACAGCCTGAAAAGATACTTAAATTTGCCAAACATAATCCATGCTCGGAAAGTCCTTCCTTATTTAAGTCAAAATGCAAAACCAAAGCAAATCCTGATTGGTTAATCATCGAGTTCTGAGCAAGCTTTGGGGCTAAATCCTAACCCCATACGTGTGTACTTTGATTTAGCCAATCAGAAATCATAAAGAAAGCAAGAAACATATCTTAAATCCTAAGAAATGAAGAAAATGTGGAGTGATCCAATCCAGATCAGTTGATGATGAGCCCACGAGAGCTCGATCCAGGATCGTTCCCTCTCCGGGGAGCAGGTGATGGCAGCGCGGGTGTTGGCGCAGTTGGTTGTTTCACATACTCGGGTAGCTCTCCACGTCTAACTCGTTCCTCAATCAGATCACGCAAGTGCCTACAGTCATTTGTATCATGACCGTCTGTATCATGAAATATGCAATGTTTTCCAGAATTATGTTTTTTTTTTGCAATGGCTCCCTCTTGGGAGGCTTTAGATAGGAGATGACGTCGTTTGTGTCCATGTAAATGTCGATGAGCGAAGCACTAAGTTCAGTGTACTTTACATATCTAGGCCCTCTCTGGGGATGAGCGTTGCGGTCATTCTTGACAGCAGCTTTTCCTTTGTCTTTCCTAGAATCATACGGTCCTCCGTCTTTAAGCATGTTGACGTCGAGAATGCGCTTCTCGGAAGTCGCATCTTCTTCCCGCGGAAATCTATCTGCTTCAAGGTAGAATTCACCGAGATTTCACGGTGGGTCTCGGTACAAAGATTTTTTGAACTCTGAGTTATCCAGGATACCGGATACCGCTGTCATCAGTACCATCGATGGTTCAGGTCAGTCAACCGATGTTGCTGCAACGTTAAATCTTTCCAGAAATGAACGCAGAGTTTCTCCAGACCTCTGCTTGATTGTTGTGAGTGACATGACGTTCTTGGGCCGAGCGATGTGGATCCGAAATTGTTCAATGAAGCGCGCGAATCCACATAGCTGCTATATCAGTCAGAAAAAGGGGGAAACACTTTGCCATGACGTTTTCCGACGCCGATTGAACTTCCATATGTCGTTTGTAGTGCATCAGATGCACGGTAGGATCCGTCCTGACGTTGTATGGTTCCAGTTGTGGAAGTTTGAAATCCGGGGGATTGCGGGAATCCCTGATTTCCTGAGTGAAAGGAGTGTGGTTGACGTCATCCATGTCGTTTTGAGAAGTACGGCCTCTCAAGAGGCGTTGTATCAGATTTGCTAGTCGGTGTCCGTCGAAAAGCTGTTGCAAATTGCCGATGTCAGAGCTAGTGCCTCCGGCGTTGAATGCAAGAGAAGAAGGGAGTTGCTGGTGAACCGCTATGTGGGGATCGCGGTTTGCGGCTCACGGTTCGAGGAGGTCGGTTCGTGAGCCAGGATCGTGAAGGCCGACTCGTGAGCCAGGGTCGTGAAGGCCGGCTCATGAGCTAGGGGGCGAACCGACCGGGTTCTGGAGCCTCATCACGAATCGCTTCCTACTATTGAGCGTGAGCTTGCGTTCTGGTTTCCCTCCAAACCGGAGCTGAAGTTGGTCGAGTCTGACCATTTCCAAGAGTGAGGGGGTTACCCCTGAGTCCAAGTGATGCATGAGCCGCTTCTGTGGCTTCATTTCCAGCGAGATGAGCGTTGCTCGGCCTTCCATCCATCCGAGCGAAGAATCTGTCCATCATCTCCTGTTATTTTCGGAGGAGTTCATCTTGCCTAGTTATTTGAGCTCTTATTTCAGTGAGAACGCCGTCCATCTCTTCTCTGATCAAGTATGCAGAAGGATCTCCATGAGAGGAAGCCTCCTGGCTTGCCTCGTTCCTTACGTCTTCAGTGCCAACATCCTCAGCACGAGAGAAGGTTCCGTCTTTCTTTCGTTTTGCCATTTATCCAATAGCCAAGCAATCTGATTCCTTTAGAGCTAGAAACTGAAGTAGTATCATATGCCACCTTACCTGGCGCGCCAAAATGTTAGATCAAAATTTGGTTCTAACACCCAAATATAGATTTCCAGATCACAAAATGCAGAAAAAGCAGTAAAAACGGGGAACACACGAGGTTTTTATAGTGGTTCGGCTCAAACCAAGCTTACGTCCACTTTATATTTTCTTAAATCCTAAGAAATTACAATTACAATGTCGTCTCACAATCTATGAGATTCGTTTATACACAATAGCCTTGTGTTATCATGAAGGAGAAGAGAAAAGAGAAGTGATTTTATACACGAAATCTGTAACACCCCGCATTTCGATAACATGATTAAGACGAGAATCAAGGCAGAATTTAATTTTAAATTCTGAATCAAGCGAAATGGGCTATGCCATTGCGTTCGTCTCGGAAAAATACGCGAAATAGAGTCCGAGTTTTCGAAAATCGGAGTCCGTATGACCCGGTTAAGGCCCAAAGAAGTTTTCGGGAAATTTGAATTTTGAAACATGCAGAGATGGGGCCAGGCGGGAAAATTCCCGCCCAGACAAGTCGACTTGGCTGTCGACAGGGCTGACGACTTGCATGTCGACAGGCATGTCGACAGGGCTGTCGACTTGCCCTATCGGCTGATTCTGGCCTGGTGCACCTATTTTCTATCTTGGCTAGGTTTTTGGGCCTGGCTTGAAATCTAACGGTTCAGGTTGGTCCTAGGGTTAATCTAAGGGTCCTAACTAGCCTAATCTTCTATAAATAAGCCCCTAAACCCCCCTAATCCCTCATTATTCTCTCATGTAACTAAACTATGGCCAAATTTCTACTCTCATGGCCTCCACTCAACTATCCTAGCCTCCACTTCATTCCTATGAAAGGTTTCATGATCATGAGAGTGTTAGAGAGTCCCTATGTTAGTATGAGAGCTTCTCAAGTTGGTTTCAAGGCAAAAGCTTTGATCTTTGTTCATAAAGAGAGTGTTTTTGTTGATTTGGAGGGTTCATCTTTGGGGTTTTGGGTGATGGCATGCATAGGCTTCATCATAAGCTTTGGTTTAATCGATTTAGGCCTTCATAGCAAGGTAAGCCCTTCCCTACTCTTAGGTATTAACTATGAAGTTAAAAGTTCATGTTGAAAGTTTGGGTTTGATCATTGAGAATGATGCATGCTATCATGTTATGCAAGATTTTCTCTTGTGTTGCCTTTCACTAGTTGAGGGAGGGGTCTCGTGGGACCATAGCCACGTGTAGAAAAGCAGACCTTAGTATCTGCATCGGCAGATAAATCTAAAGCTCCCGACCGAGTCCTGTATTTCTTGTTTTGCCCTGTGACAGGACTCGGGTGGCACGATGTGATACATGTGCATACAGTTATAGAAAAACGATTCACGATGAATGCGTGGGAAAAAGGGCGCGGTTGTGGGTTAGCGTAATCCCTAGTGGCCTAGGTGGTTTAACCCAAACCGAAATACGAAAGCGTGCAATAGGTAAGCGTAATCCCTAGTGGTGCTAGGTGGCGTAAGTCCTAGTAGTTCAAACGATGATTCATATGGAAGAGCCTAGCTAGAACAAGGGTGACAGTCCAAACGATTTCAAGGATAATACGACATGAGGAAGCCCGTACGAGGTACGGAAAAGGACTGAACTTATATACATGGAAAGAAACATATGATTTGAGTAACCTATATATGCGATATATTAGGTTGACATGGACCATTACATAACATTGGGTAAGGGACATTCATGGTTAACACATGACGCGGGTTGGGATACTAGTACGAGAGGTGCAAAGCAAATATACATGTTAGAACCAGGAAGAATATACGGAATAGATACCGTGGGACGTTAGACGGGGTAGATACCTTGGGATAGTATACTTGATAGAAATCTGACGATATGATACTTTGATTTATCATGACACCGTAGTTTATCATGGTACCTTAGTTCAGTAGTTTATCCTGTTATTTTGATTTAGCTTATCTATCTTGTTATCATGCTCATGTTCATCTCAGTTTCTCATGACAGTTAACTTTACTAGTTTCTATACTAATAGTAGATAGGGCTTACTCAGTCTTTTTGACTGACCCGTTTTGTTTCGCCTCTTTTCTTCCGTTTCCCCCCCCCCCAGGTTACAGGGAGGAAACAATGCTGTTTAGTTCGGACTTCTTCTGATTGAAGGTCATCATGGATGGCTTGGACCTCTCTTGGCTATGGCTACTTTACTGTTTTTACTTGGGGAATAATTTATTAAAAAGTCTTTATGCTTCTTTATTGTTGCAAGACAGGTTTTGATGTACTCTGATGTAAAAGGCTTTAGACCTTATGTATTCATGTTATGAAAGATTGATTTTACTTCCGCTATTTTATGTGTTCTGTCTTGTGATATTTCTGTGCATGTTTACCAATAATGCCCCTCTAAAGCTAGTGCATTCATTTGCGAGTGACCCTAGCGGAGGCGGGGTGTTACATTTGGTATCAGAGCAGAAGGTTACTAGACTGGGCAAAAGTTTTTAAAGACCTTCTGAAAATTATTTGAAAAACCGTTTACAAAGAAGCATTTTTCAAGAAAATTTTCTTTTGAAAAGAAAAAGGCTATTCCCCAAAGGCCATTAGCATTATCCTTGTTTCCTTGATCGAATCTCTTTTCCTTTCTTTCCTCCATCTGTAGTCACAGTGGTTTTGACTGCGACTAGTCTCTCTAGCTGCGTAAGTGTTTCCCGTACGATGGAGGTGGTTCTCGAGAGACCGTTGCAGAGTTATGCATGAAAGGATAGTAAGAACAAGGATAAAGGATACGAGCTCAGGGATAAGCAACATGTTGGTATGGCTGAGTCCTAAAAGGAGGGAGAAAGATGAACAATGAAACCCATGACGAGAGAGTACCTTTGGCATGGTGAAACGGGACGGATAGTTAAGTATCATGGAACAGGGACAAGATCATTCGGAGGGCAATAGTATGCTCTCATTTCTAGGGTACCTCAGAAGGAGGGTAACGATCTTGTTAAAGGTTTAGCTTTTCTTCTCTATCATCCTGTCGGGACTTTGTTTTGATCACCGCATCTTTTAAGTCCGCTTCGATAGTTGAGTCTCTGCACCTTAGTACTAGCGTAGTAGAGGATCCCGTTTTTGTCTCAAGTCCTATTGGAAGATCGGTCCATTTACTCATGGCTTGTTTGGATTTGAGAATGTCTATATCAAGTGTTGAGCTTGGAAATAATGCTTATGTTTATAAGTTGTGGATGGATTCTAGGGATGAAGTGGTTATCCAGTAAGGGGTGCCACTCTCGGTTTTGATAGGAGGGTAGTTAGACTCTTGACTAGCCTTGGTAATACCCTCGAAGTCTCGTGGAACCTTTTGGGTTTGGTCATGATTAGTTACCTAGAATCCCTGGATACCTCTATTGGAAATTTGAAGCCCGATCGAGTGGTGTTCGCCGATAAGACGGATGGTTTATTTCACTTATGCATGGGTTATAGAAATCACCCTAGTAAGTGCGCTTGATAACCTGGTTTGCATCTGTTTACTTCCAAGCGAAAGTTCTTCTACGTGGAATACCTTATGGTACGAGGTCCGAGATTCACTAGTGAATTTTGGAAAGCTTGCATGAGATCATGGGTACGCAGTCATGTTTGCGTCAAGTATTCTAGGAAAAGGATAAGTGCAAGAGGAACGAGAGGCGACGAGGAAATGAGTTCCAACTCATGTTATGGAAACAGGAAATAAGAAGCTGCGAAATCGTGAAGTAAAAGGGGCGGTCAAGGCACGATGGAACTAAGCTCAAGGTAATGCGACTCAGGAGACTGAAGACTAAATACGTGCATGATATCTCTTTTGGGAATATATCCTCGATCCCTGTTTTTCTGTTGAGCTTGCTTGTAGGCTATCTTTTATGGATATCCTCTCGGTCCTGTCTCTGTTACAAACCCCGTACGGAGTTTGTTTTGTTTATCTTCTCGACCCTGTTTCAGGGAATCTTAGGTAGAACCCTATGGATGTAAACATGTATTTGAAACATGTTATGATTGATATGGTTGCAAGTGGTTGCAAGTGGTTGCTCGTGGATGCGCGAATACACATTAGATACTAGCTCGACTCGGTCACATTTCATATTGCATATGCACGAGTATTTATACTTGTTTATGGATGAAATCGAATGTATTATCATGCGGTTGTTGCATATGAATGAATGTTTGTGCACGCATATAGTACTTATATGACTAGGACTATTTGCATACATGTTGGATTCATGGCACTTAACATATCTTGCATTAGAAAGATCATTCAGGCCTGATCATTAGCATTAGCTAAGGAGCATATACACACACGTTTTGCATATATTCATACAGCATTAGAAATCATCTAAGGACAATGGTCGCTTGTGGATGATGTTTTGAGTAGATGGATGATGGATGGTAGGATATGTTCTTCCCAACTTGGAGATTTCGGGGACGAAATCCTAAAAGGTGGGGAGAATGTAACAACCCGCATTTCGATAACATGATTAAGACGAGAATCAAGGCAGAATTTAATTTTAAATTCTGAATCAAGCGAAATGGGCTATGCCATTGCGTTCGTCTCGGAAAAATACGCGAAATAGAGTCCGAGTTTTCGAAAATCGGAGTCCGTATGACCCGGTTAAGGCCCAAAGAAGTTTTCGGGAAATTTGAATTTTGAAACATGCAGAGATGGGGCCAGGCGGGAAAATTCCCGCCCAGACAAGTCGACTTGGCTGTCGACAGGGCTGTCGACTTGCATGTCGACAGGCATGTCGACAGGGCTGTCGACTTGCCCTGTCGACTGATTCTGGCCTGGTGCACCTATTTTCTATCTTGGCTAGGTTTTTGGGCCTGGCTTGAAATCTAACGGTTCAGGTTGGTCCTAGGGTTAATCTAAGGGTCCTAACTAGCCTAATCTTCTATAAATAAGCCCCTAAACCCCCCTAATCCCTCATTATTCTCTCATGTAACTAAACTATGGCCAAATTTCTACTCTCATGGCCTCCACTCAACTATCCTAGCCTCCACTTCATTCCTATGAAAGGTTTCATGATCATGAGAGTGTTAGAGAGTCCCTATGTTAGTATGAGAGCTTCTCAAGTTGGTTTCAAGGCAAAAGCTTTGATCTTTGTTCATAAAGAGAGTGTTTTTGTTGATTTGGAGGGTTCATCTTTGGGGTTTTGGGTGATGGCATGCATAGGCTTCATCATAAGCTTTGGTTTAATCGATTTAGGCCTTCATAGCAAGGTAAGCCCTTCCCTACTCTTAGGTATTAACTATGAAGTTAAAAGTTCATGTTGAAAGTTTGGGTTTGATCATTGAGAATGATGCATGCTATCATGTTATGCAAGATTTTCTCTTGTGTTGCCTTTCACTAGTTGAGGGAGGGGTCTCGTGGGACCATAGCCACGTGTAGAAAAGCAGACCTTAGTATCTGCATCGGCAGATAAATCTAAAGCTCCCGACCGAGTCCTGTATTTCTTGTTTTGCCCTGTGACAGGACTCGGATGGCACGATGTGATACATGTGCATACAGTTATAGAAAAACGATTCACGATGAATGCGTGGGAAAAAGGGCGCGGTTGTGGGTTAGCGTAATCCCTAGTGGCCTAGGTGGTTTAACCCAAACCGAAATACGAAAGCGTGCAATAGGTAAGCGTAATCCCTAGTGGTGCTAGGTGGCGTAAGTCCTAGTAGTTCAAACGATGATTCATATGGAAGAGCCTAGCTAGAACAAGGGTGACAGTCCAAACGATTTCAAGGATAATACGACATGAGGAAGCCCGTACGAGGTACGGCAAAGGACTGAACTTATATACATGGAAAGAAACATATGATTTGAGTAACCTATATATGCGATATATTAGGTTGACATGGACCATTACATAACATTGGGCAAGGGACATTCATGGTTAACACATGACGCGGGTTGGGATACTAGTACGAGAGGTGCAGAGCAAATATACATGTTAGAACCAGGAAGAACATACGGAATAGATACCGTGGGACGTTAGACGGGGTAGATACCTTGGGATAGTATACTTGATAGAAATCTGACGATATGATACTTTGATTTATCATGACACCGTAGTTTATCATGGTACCTTAGTTCAGTAGTTTATCCTGTTATTTTGATTTAGCTTATCTATCTTGTTATCATGCTCATGTTCATCTCAGTTTCTCATGACAGTTAACTTTACTAGTTTCTATACTAATAGTAGATAGGGCTTACTCAGTCTTTTTGACTGACCCGTTTTGTTTCGCCCCTTTTCTTCCGTTTCCCCCCCAGGTTACAGGGAGGAAACAATGCTGTTTAGTTCGGACTTCTTCTGATTGAAGGTCATCATGGATGGCTTGGACCTCTCTTGGCTATGGCTACTTTACTGTTTTTACTTGGGGAATAATTTATTAAAAAGTCTTTATGCTTCTTTATTGTTGCAAGACAGGTTTTGATGTACTCTGATGTAAAAGGCTTTAGACCTTATGTATTCATGTTATGAAAGATTGATTTTACTTCCGCTATTTTATGTGTTCTGTCTTGTGATATTTCTGTGCATGTTTACCAATAATGCCCCTCTAAAGCTAGTGCATTCCCTTGCGAGTGACCCTAGCGGAGGCGGGGTGTTACAAAATCCTCGTGTTAGATTGATTTTAGGAGTGTACAAAGTCCTTGTGTACTTGGCAATAGAGATCGGGAGGTGTTAGTGCCAGAAAGCCAGAGCCTCCTTGAAAATGCCTTCCAGTGGTGTATTTATAGGCATTTTCTGATATCGGTTCGTGAAACACGTGGAACGCATCCCAAAAATCCCGAAATGATGTGGAAAACGTGGAGATAGCCACTCCAAGCCGTTGTATGCCACCTGTAATCAGATCCGTGCAAGTTGGAGTGTAAATAGCCATTAGAATAGGTCAGACTCAGGTGTGCGAGTGCAGGCCCAGGTGATTCGTGGTCCATCCATGTGAGTCAGTGGGATCACTGTCCTCGCGAGCAGGTGCCCGCGAGCTAAAGTACTTTGGTGCGTCGTGCCCTTCTAAGCGGGTCGTGATGGCGAGGTGCATCATGAGCCGGTTCACGAGGGAGTGGTCCATGAGCCGTGGAGGAGTGCGAGTTGGAGATGATTCACGAACCGTGGAGGGATGCGAGCCAAAGGTGATCCACGAGCCGTGGAGGGAGGCGAGCCGGTTCATACTCCGAGTTAGCGTTGCTTCGTCACTTCATCCAAGTGATTGCCAGTCGATGCCAGATTACACCCATTCACGGAAACGGGCGCAACTTCCAAAAATTTATGCTGATGTTGCGACTTTAACCAAATTGCTCTATGTCTTCTGACGATGTTTCCAATCCCTGAGCGCGCTGCTATCCAAAGATTATATGTGTGATGACTTTGACTAAAAAGCGTGTCAACACAACTAGAGTATTATATGTCACCCAATTTAAGGTCAAACATATGTTGATATCAAATAAATATCTCAACATATATCTTCATCTCTCGTTTATGCACTATTAAGAGGGTGTAAAATACAATTAACATGTGGTCTGAATTTGCGTGCTAGGCTGCTAGCTGCTAGCATAGAATCGGCGACTGTAATGGTCTTTTTCCTATGTAATAACAATTCTATTGTAAATGATTTCAACCATCTAAGAAATTAGTAGGGTAGGATTTGGTAATGGTATGTAACTATCTATGTTGTATTGTAAGCTAATTTAAATAGTTATTTATTTTATGATAATGTTATCTGCAATATTATGATTTTGAATAACTGAATCTTAATAGAAGCAGCAAAAGAAATTTCCATAACAGCAATACATTCCGATATGAAATGAAATTGAGTCCCAAATCGTACTACTGCCCCTTGGAAAAAAAAGTAGATAACTCAAACGTGCTCTTTGCTAGTATTTGTCCATGGACAACTTGATGCCAAGAACATCTCCAACAAGTGCATATATTACAGAATGTAATATGCAACATTAAACCACTTTCCAATAGCAGCATATGTTTTGTAATTGGTTACAAATTCAGCTCAATTGGTTCAGGAAACATAATCCTACTGGACGCTTGTTAAACAGAGGCCTAAGTTTCAGGCGTTTGTTTAACAAGCATCTGGATTTGAATTCAATGAGGCTTATTCAACAAGAGTCTAATATTTAGGCTCTTGTTGAACAAACATCGCACTTCTAGGTCAATAAGCACCAGAAGCAGTTGCTTGTTCAACTAACGCCTAAACGCTAGGCCCATGTTGAACAATCACATAAATGTGTGGTTACTTTCCAGTAAAGTTTGAGGGTTGCATTTTCTAACCCCTCAAAATGTGATATTTTCATCTTGAAATGGTTGGAAATGCTTCTAATGATAGATGCACATGTAACTCAAACACATTTTGTCAATCTCAGGCCAGAAAAAGTATCTACTTGCAAATGATTTTGCATATAACTTTGTTTAAATTTTGAGTTGAGGTTATTGCCATTCTCATAAGAGATTTCAACTCCTAAACTTATTTTGTTGCCACCAAAAATATCCGGTTTATAGCTCGTGTTAAGTAACAAATTAATCAACTATAGGTTGGTTTGGGTGTAAAGCTTTTGCATCATTGATAACATTATCAAATGCATGGTATGAACTAATGCCAAACAGACGTTACTGACACTGACACTAGAACCAATGAGTAATTCAACATACGATTGCATATTGCAACATGATTATCCTTCTTACTTAAAAGGTTAATTACACCGTGTTTAAATTGCTTTAAAATTAACTTTCATTGATGAAAAGTTATAGAATTAAGCAAAGCAAAATGAAGAGATTGTAAACATAATCGAACACAATTACAGACCTCCTCCTTCGAAGGGTGCAGCCTTAATCCATCATCTTCGGATTCCACGACTTTATCCTTGATAATTTTCTCAGGGACAAATTATTCAAAAAAGGCAAATTCTATTTCAACCCATGTTTTTCGTTAGTAGCCCCCCCTTAAAAAATTAAAATTTTAATGACTAAAGTGCCCTTTAGGAGTTATTTTCTCATCTAAACTCAGTACAACGTTGCCTGTTAAAACACCTAAATTTCAAAACCCTAGATTACAAATCACTCAAGGAAAAATTGATTTTCAAACAAGAATACAATGGATTTTGAAGGAGAAGATGATTCCTCATCGCTATTACAGCAGGTGTATGAAGTAAAATTTAGAATTTGAGGTTTTTTTTTTACTTTTTAAGTATAGCCGATGCAGTACGATTTGAGTGATTTTGTATAAAACCACGTAGGCATCATACTATGAAACTATGTGAACCACGGATTCATAATACGTGGAAAATTTGTTTACCACGTTTTATGTATACGTGGTTTTCCTTAATACCACGCGTTCTGTATATGTGGTCTTCCTGTATACCACGCTGCCTTTCATACTAGGAAACTTTGAACGAGACTTTGTAGATTGCGGTGTAAATCTGAATTCAATTCATGAAACCCTAATTGATTTTGGCTGAAGTTGAGTTGAATTGCGGTGTAAATTTTCTGACCTAGGTTGCGTGATTGATGAAGAAATCGCGTAGTGAGATATGGAGGAGAGGAGCGACGAGAAGTGAAGTGAAGGGCAAGATTGGAAATAATGGGGGGCTACTAACTAATTATATGGGTACACTGGTTTTTTAAATTTGGGAGGGGGGAGGCTACTACCTTATAGAATTTACCTTCAAAAAAATAGATTTTTGCAGAGGCGTTACATGAAGAGAAGGAGGAACAAAAGACGAAGAAGAAAAAAAGAAGTTTATAGAGTCAAAATCTAGAGAAACTAAAAAAGAAACGAAGGCGGTAGCGATAATCACAAAAATACGAAACCAACAATCAGGCACTACCGCCGGCGATTGAGGGAGAACTGACGGTGATTACGGCGGTTGATAGAGTAGGATAGCATCGGAAATATTGAAAATCATTATTCAGTTCAATGAAACAGAATTAAGGGAGAATGAGAAAGAAACGTGTTTGTTTCATTGTCTGTTTGTTTCAACGGTGGGAAAACGAAAGCGACCGTAATGGGAGGAAGGACCTCGGAGTTCTTTTGTTTTGTAAATAGCATAAAGAGAAATGCTACAATACCCGAAAATGTTTTTGTCAAAAAGTAAGAAATATGGGTAAATCCGGAATTCAGGGGTGGCAAACATTGAATTCAGGGGGGTATTCGTGTAATTCAAGGGGTGGGCCTCCTATTTTCTTGTCTCTACCGTAGTTTTTGACAAAATGAAAAGCGGGCAAAGTAGCATTTCTGTACCATAAATATTACTGGTATTACCGCACAACCGTGGAAAAACCGACCGTTAAGATATTTAATATGAAATATAAAATTATTTTTTAAAACATATTTTAAATTAGATTTTATTTGAAAAATTACAGAGCAGTTCAAGAGAGAATAAAAGTTATTAATAAAGTAGGAATTCAATTAAACTGAATTTTACATGTCAAGAGCTTGAAATGTAATATAAATCAAGCACAAGTAAGCATATATTTAAATCAAGTGCTTTTCTTATTCGTGGTCAGTGCTTTTCTGGACCATGTTTTATACGCCTGTTATAAAGAAATAAAACACTACTTGGAATTAAACTGCTTTTGTTTCAGTACATGTTAGCGGCAACCACAGAATTTCAACTAAGTTGGAATCACCCAATATTTTACTATGAATAAATTATCTGTTCAAATAAATAGTGTGAAATTATTTGAAAGTGTAAAATACTATGCAAGTCTTAAATTATACTGTATATATTCACGTTGCAGTGAACTCCAAAAAGCTTTAAGCAGAAACTGCATAAATGATGAATATAAATCATAAGCAATCTGAGTGAAACAAAGAATTAAACTCATGCATAAGATATAAACAAACCATTATCTAAAATAATTAATTCAAGAAAGCCATGCTTAAATTTTTAAACTATATATGAAACTTGACGAACTTCGATTCGATCGAGCATTAATATCATGAGATATCTCTAAAATAAAATGGCTAAACATGTAGCTTTTATCTGGTATCAACAAACACAATACTTTCATTAGTTGCATAGTTGTACTAGAACATGAATAAAATGACAGGACAATTTGCAATTAAGAATCTACTTTGAGCATGGCAATTAAGAATGAAATTTGAATAGTAATGGGGAACCAGTGCATATGTGACATACTTGAATGTCACAGAATATCTGGGAACCTGATTCAAGGTCTTTAAAATAATAAAGATGCAAACAGACTTGTATGGAAAGCATTGCCTTTAAGAGGAAAATTCTTGACATTGACTACCATGTGTAACAAAAAACTATGTTAAGTATCAAGCATGAATATTCATTGGTTTTAGAATAGAAAACAAAAAAGGAATTTTATTTGATGAGCATGTCACCTGCTATAAGCTGACCAAATTGTTAGTTGAATAATAACTGTAAAAGCCTTATGCAATCTATTGAAAAATTAAAAAGGACATGACTAAAATATGAAGTACATTTCTTCACTTCTATTTTTACCAAATTCATATCAACCATGTCATATCCTCTTCTTTGCATTCACCATTCATGGATTTTCTACAGAAAAAGAAATGAGTTTCAATTCGAATGCATGAGTTATTTCTTTTTTTAAAAACACAGGCATACAAACAATACATCATTAAAACAAAGAATTATTCAAACAATATGCATTGATAAAGCTGAAATCATTCATTTATTGATGCATGCTTGTTTTGTCTTAGAAACACATTAAGTATATGTCAGTCCATGGATTCGACTGGTAAGTCTATAGCCTTGAAATATTTAACAACAAATGGTTGAATATATTGTTTTCAAAGAACAACAAATGAGCATGATACAACAGAGTGACTAATCATATGATTTTAAATATATTTTTTAAACATATTTAAGATCAAAGTAAATTCAAATCATACAATTTTATAATATTAGTTATTGCTCTAATATTAACTTAAATACTTTTATGTCATTTGGTTGGCTTAGTTGTACTTTTATGTCATTTGGTACTAATCTAACTATTTTGTACTGTAAATGTCAACTCGATACCTATATTTGGGTTGAGATGAAAGTTTATTGGTGTATGTTGTAAATATTTGTGTGTTTTTTCTTTGTTTGGTTTCGTTCAGTTTTATTTTCTGGGCTATTTGTATTTTTAGTTTTCTTTTCTTGCTTATTGGGCTGAAAGCCCAAGCGGGTTTAAATAAACATTGCGTGTGTACTTTGAGAAGGCAAGACAGAATGTATTTTCTTTCTTCTTCATTGAATTCAGATCTGAAATGGAAAAAATGAATTTCTGGATATTTTGCATTCTTCTCATGGTATCGGAGCATTAGGCGATTTGATCTTCTTCTTCCTTCTTCCTTATTAAATTCCTCTTCAAGCTCGAATCTCGTTTTCTCCTAAACCCTAGAAATGGCGAATGACGATGAAATTACCTCTCAAGATAATTCAGTTGTACCAAATTCTTCAGGAGTCAACTTCAATGATCCCTATTATCTTTCTAATTCAGATCATCCAGGTATGCAGCTTTGTAATCATATTCTTACTGGACCGAATTTCTTGAATTGGAGCAGATCTGTTAAAATGGCACTAATAGCTCTAAACAAGTTTCAATTTGTTGATGGTACGCTTCAAATCCCTGTTGCAAGTTCTCTTGAATTTCAGAAATGGATCAGGAACGATTACATGGTGATGTCCTGGATCTTGAATTCAATGGAAAAGGTATTAGCTGAAAGTTTTATGTTCTTAAATTCTTCTAAACAATTATGGAGAGAATCGAATGAAAGGTTTGGACAAACGACACCACAGATTTATGATTTGCACAAAACACTTACATCAACACAGCAAAGTGACAGTACAATTGCTGAATACTATGGAAGATTGAAAAATGTATGGGATCAGCTGCAAATATTAGAAGGTTTTCCTAAATGTACTTGTGATGCGATGAATAGTTGTATTTGTGGAATTTTTAAAAAAATTCTTGAAAGGGATTAAAGAAATATATTGATGCAATTTTTATCCGGGTTGAATAAAGAGTATGATCAAGTCAAGACTAATATACTGAGTACTGATCCTTTGCCGAATGTACATAAGGCCTATTATACTTTGCAACAAGTAGAGCAACAAAATAAACGTAATAATGTTGCAGCTGGTAATGAAATGAGTGCTCTACAAGTGCAAGCTATAAAGACTTCTCCTAAACCACCATATCAAACTGTGAAGAGGGATGCTAAAAGGCAGAAGAGTGAACAGATGTGTGAGCATTGCAAGAAGAAAGGACATGGCATTGAGCAGTGTTTCAAATTAGTTGGCTATCCAGATTGGTGGGAAAATTTGAAAGTAAAAAAAGAATGTTAAAATGGCTGGAAATGTGCAAATCAATTCTGAAGGAAACCTGGGCAAAATACCACAAGAAAGAGGAGAATCAAGTGCATCAACTAAGCAAGTGGATCCAACCATGGCTTCAGCTCTCTATAATGAAGTTATGAAGATGATTTAGCAGAATTCAAAGTCTACTATTTCTGAGGATAATCCATTGTACACTGCAGTGAATTTTGCAGGTATATTTTCCTCTTCAAATTCAGACTATCTTTTAAATGGTTTTGATAGAGATAGTTGGATTATAGATACAGGGGCTACGGACCATATGGCATCAAAATTGACACATTTTGCTTCATTAAAACAACTAATTGATCCTGTTAAGATATCTTTGCCTGATGGATCTATTAAATTGGTTAAATATGTTGGCAACATAAAATTGAATCCTCAGATATCTATCAACAATGTATTCTACATTCCTGAATTCAAACATAATTTGCTTTCTGTTGGAAGATTATTAGATGATAATAATCTGATTGCAAATTTTAAAAAGAATGCATGTTATTTTCAGGATCCTTCAACTAAACAAGATTATGCTATTGGATCAAGACATTGTGGTTTATACAATTCTCCAAATATTCAAATCTGCTTTCATGTAGTTCTGTCAGTTCTTCTGAACCTGCTGTTATTAATACTTCCTTTTCTTATGTTAATAATAGCATTACTACAAATGTAGATCCTAGTATTGAGGTTGTTCATGCTAGGTTGTGTCATATTTCTGCTAGCCATATAAAACATTTAGTAGTATCCATTTCAGGCAACAATATCGATAAAAATAGTTGTGAAGCTTGTGTCTTGGGTAAACATCATAAAATGCCATTTCATAAATCATTGTCATATGCTAATGATATGTTTGATTTGATACATGTTGATTTGTGGGGACCATATGCAAGACCTTCTTTATCTGGTTGCAAATATTTTGTCACCATTCTAGATGATCATACAAGAACTACTTGGACTCATTTGATTTCTTCAAAAACTCAAGTATATAATGTGATTATGAGTTTTTTGGAATATGTTCAAACTCAATTTGATAAAAAGGTGAAGGTGATTAGAAGTGATAATGGAACAGAGATAATTCAACAGTCATGTAGAGTTTTGTTTGCAAGTAAAAGGATAGTTCATCAAAAAAAGTGTTCCAGGAAATCCACAACAAAATGGTAGAGTAGAGAGAAAACACAAGCATTTACTTGAAACAACTAGGACTATAAAGATTCATGCTGGCTTGCCATATAAGTTTTGGGGTGATTGTTTATTGTCTGCCACACATATTATAAATTTGCTACCTAGTTCAGTTCTACAATGGAAGACTCCTTATGAATTACTAATGAAGAAGAAACCTGATTACAGTTATTTAAGAGTAATTGGATGCTTATGTTTTTCTGCTCAAAAGACACATGATAAATTTGCTCCTAGATCAAACAAGTGTATTCTGTTAGGATACCCATATGCTCAAAAAGGCTACAAGTTATATGATCTTGACACTCACAAGGTTATTCTTAGTAGAGATGTGTTCTTTGTTGAAAACTGTTTTCCATTCAAAGATGAATCTGTAAATTTTCCTTCATCTCTTCCTGATGTGCCTACTCATCAATTTCCTCTAGTCAATCCTGCATTTGATATGCAACAATTTCATCAATCTACAAATGTGCCATCTATTATTCAAAATCCAAGATCACCATAGTTCACAAACTCCTCATAACAATGTTCTGTTTTCTCAAGATGATTTTATTTCAGAAAATCAAAATACAAATATTATAAGTTCCTCTACTAATGAATTGCCTGATTCTCAAAATATTTTGCCACAAAATGTTAGAACTTCCTCCAGAACAACTAGATTGCCAAAGAAGTTTGATGATTTTATAATGGTTAAGCCAATTACAAGAGCAAGTCATACTTCAGCACTTAGTGAGTCTGCATCATTCAATGTATATTCTGAACCATCTTTTTTACATCTGAATGATGAAAATCCGCACAGTCTGGATAATGTGATGACAGCTTTTGAGACTTTTTCTTATAATCAAGCTAAAAATCATGCTGCATGGGTAGATGCTATGAATAAAGAATTGCAAGCTTTAGAAGATAATGGAACATGGGAGTTAACTGATTTGCCTTCTGGTATAAAACCTATTGGCTCAAAATGGGTTTATAAAACAAAATTTAAACCAAAATTGAGAGGTGTAAGGGAAGGGTTGTTGCTAGAGGAGATAAACAAATATTTGGAAAGGATTATAAACATACTTTCAGTCCAGTAGCTAAATTAACTACAGTGAGATTAGTAATTGCATTAGCAGCAATAAGAGATTGGGATATTCAACAGCTTGATATAAATAATGCTTTTTTGTATGGTTATCTTGATGAAGATGTATACATGATTCCTCCTTTAGGCTATACAAAGGCAAAACTTGGTCAAGTTTGTAAGCTCAAGAGATCAATATATGGTTTAAAACAAGCTAGTAGATGTTGGAATAAAGAATTGACAAAATTCTTAGTTGAATGGGGTTTTCTTCAATCAAAACAAGACTACTCTTTGTTTTTTTCTGAGTAAAGGTAAATCTTTTACAGTTGTTGTTACATATGTAGATGATTTACTATTGACTGGAAATGATGCTACAATAATGACTGATTTGAAGAATGATTTGCATAGAGCTTTTACTATCAAAGATTTAGGTACATTGAAGTATTTTCTTGGTATTGAAGTGTCAAGGACAAAATCTGGAATACTTTTAAATCAAAGGAAGTATATTTTAGATATGTTAAGAGAACACAAGCTAGAAGATTGTAAATCAGCTCTTTTTCCAATGCAGAAGGGTTTAAAGCTTAGTTTGACTGATGGTGATCTATTGGAAGATCCTGAAGTGTATAGGAGAATTGTTGGTAAATTTCTCTATCTTAATCTTACAAGACCTGATATATCCTTTGTTGTGCAACAATTAAGTCAATTTTTGAATGCTCCAAGAGTAACACATTTCTCAACCGTCTTACATATTCTCAAATATTTAAAAGGCACTTTGAATCTTGGTTTATTCTTCTATGCTGATTCAGACTTGAAGTTGACAGCATATAGTGATGCTGATTGGGGTGCATGTCCAAATTCAGGTAGATCATTGAGTGGTTATTGCATTTTTCTTGGAAATTCTTTAATATCTTGGAAAACAAAGAAGCAGAAGTCTGTTTCTAAAAGTAGTACAGAATCTGAATATACGAGCATGAGTTATACAACAAGCGAGATTGTATGGCTTGAAGGAATGTTGAATGAATTAGGTGTGCAGGTAGCTACTCCTATTGTTTTGAATTGTGATAATCTGTCTGCTCAACACATTGCAGAGAATCCTGTTTTTCATGAGAAGACAAAGCATATGCGAGGCAAGCATCAGAAGTTGGATGTTCATTATGTTAGGGAGAATGTGCAATCAGGTTTTATTCAGTGCAAGCATGTGAAATCTTCTTTGCAGGTTGTTGATATAATGACAAAGGCATTAGGAGCTGATCAACACAAGTTTTTGGTGTCGAAGATTGGTCTAATGAATCAATTTCCAGTTCAAGATTGGCCTTGTTTTTCGACAACAAGTCCATCTTGAGGGGGGGCTGTTGAGATGAAAGTTTATTGGTGTATGTTGTAAATATTTATGTGTTTTTTCTTTGTTTGATTTCTTTCAGTTTTATTTTCTGGGTTGTTTGTATTTTTAGTTTTCTTTTCTTACTTATTGGGCTGAAAGCCTAAGCGGGTATAAATAAACATTGCGTGTGTACTTTGAGAAGGCGAGACGGAATGTATTTTCTTTCTTCTTCATTGAATTCAGATCTGAAATGGAAAAAATGAATTTATGGATATTTTGCAATCTTCTCAATTTGCATTTATATTACTCACTAAAATGCTAAATAAGAATTTTTAGGCACTAATTGAACTCTTAGATCTAGCGACACAAAAAATAAGAATTCTAAGAAAGGTAGGGCCGAAAACAAATAATAAATGCATTGCTGCATGAATGAAACATACAAAAAAAAAATCTAACCTTTCATAACCATAATCTTGGAGAAATATTAAAAATCATAAAGGAGGGATCGTGAAGTTTAATATCATGCTATAGAATAAAATAGTTGGAGTAGACACTTGAGTTAATGAAGCATATCATGTAATACTTTTGTCTATGTTTACTTCAAAAGATGCATATATGTATGTTTGCATACTTATATGTATATGTATATAAATATGCATAATAATAGTTTACTACCATCAACATTTTTTATTGGTTAATTCATAATTATACATTCCTTGCTGTGGCAGTCTAAAACATTTGGCCCATGTTTTGGAATTCCAGCCTCATTAAAGAAATTCAGGTAGTCAGTTTAACATTCTTTGATATATGAACTGCTTTATTTTAATGTTAAAGTTACCGAAGTAAAGACTTACTCACCGGCGAGTTTTTTCAAGTTCTTATGTCTGTTTAACACTTTTGCAGCTATTGAAGACATGTGACTTGATTCTCCTTTGAAATCAGGAGTGATAAACTAAAACTTGATTTCTTCTTCTCATTCAACGCATCATTGAAGACTCCAGTTTGGTTCAATCTATGAACCACTTCGATGTGGCTGACACTTTTTTTGTTCTCTCTCTCGTTAGCATTTTCTTGCTGAAAGGAATTTTTATGGCAAGGATTTTGACAGTCGAGCTTCAAAAAAGCTTTTTTCTTGGCTATAAAGCTGGAAGTAAAGGACATTTCAATTCCTCCAAATCTTCTTTTGAAAGTCACCCAAACGGAACTGAGTCTCTACGTGCATCCTCTGAATTTTTACAAACCTGTTACATTAACTTTTTATAAGCCTTTAATCACTACTTATCATAAGGTTTTTTACAAACCTGTTCACATACGAAGTCTTTCCCGATCTTAACATCTACCACCTTATCATAGGGTTCAAAATGCTTCTCAATGTCTTCAGTCAATCAAAATGTACAACAAAGAGAGTTTTTGTAAGCCTTGAGTTCGCTACTGAATTCAAGCCAATACGTTGACGAGGGAGCAGGAAAAAAGAAAAAAATAGGATAAGGAAGAAACATTGAATTTTGTTCTATACTCTAAAATAAAAATGCTCTAATCGAATCAGATCTGAGCTAAGTAAGATATTGCTAATTTACATACGAAATCGACTAAATATCAAGATTTAAAAGTGAATGATACTTGGCTTCTTCAGCGGTTCGGATGTCGATGTTGGCTGATTTTAAGCTCTGTTTCAGCCTACCGTAGATTATATTTGTTCTTTGGATATGGGTTTGTTGGCCGTGGGTTTTATGATGATGCCCCAATTTTTCCTGCTTTGGCTTTTATTAGTTCTGTGTGAGTTGATGAATTATGCGCTGAATGATTTGAATTCAAAAGTCGGATCGAGAAATTAGGATCGAGAAGCAAAGGAATAGGAAAATCGAAGAACGGTTTGCGGAAGAGACAGCTGAAGCGGTGAGTACGCGAGTTATACGAGATATTTTTGCCGATTATAATTGGCTTCAGAGAGTTTGATTTTGGCACTCTTACAGTAGGGAAATCTCCCTAACGGTCGGTTTGATTACAAACAATAATTCTTGTAAAGGCCCAGAAATGAGGATGCGAATTATGGCCCAAAAATAATGGCCATAAGATTTAGTACGTGCTACATTGTCCTTTGAATTCCACCGTTTGGTTGCAATTTCGTTCAAGTTCAATTTGAAAAAAAACCTTCAACTTTCTAGCAGCCTCCTATTACAAATGAGGGCATATCAAATTAACATGTTAACTGCTGAATTTCTCTTAATCTCATCAAAATTACTATTCTTCGGTTTTGACCTTAGATCAGCATTATTTAGTTAAACAAAATACGTTAACCAAACCAATTCATTTTGATCAATTTAATTTAGTTTTAAAACTAGATCGGTTTATAATCGATTTAACAAAAATTAGTTATATTATTGGTTTAACCAGATTAACTGAACTTTCATAATATTTTCAAAACTATCGATATCGTAGAATTTTTTAGATTAATTTAATTATCCAAATAAATTTGTTCGTCATATATGTATCAAAATTATTTTTAGAAATCATAAGAATCATAACTAAAAATATTTTAATCATATATTTATGATTTACTTCAAATTTCAATGAATATTCCAGACATAGAGTGTGAAACATTTCTACTCTGTTAAATTGGATAACCAACTAAACCAACCAAACTTACTTTGAATTTTATCAATGTAATTTGTGAATATTTAATTTATTTAAATATTCGATTCATGTTTTTAATCGTTTAAATTCTGTTTTAAATGATTAGCTAATGATAAAAAAATTATTTTTAATCATTTAAATAATGGTTTAGATGGTTTACAGCCTTTTTAAATTTTATATTTTAAAATAGAAAACTTAGTTTTTGCTTTTACCTATATGCACATATATGTATTTTATTGCAAACCTTATTTTGGAAATGTGTTATAAATATATGTATAAAGGAAAAGGAAAAATTTATATAAATTAGTATATATTAATTTATATTTCAAAGATATTTTAAGGTGTTGTTATTGATACTCCAACTATTGTTAAGGGGGTCATTTTTTAAAACACTCCGCTCTTTGAAAAATTGTTAAGGGGCTACACAAACATATTATTTCACACTACTTAATATTCCTGGATTGCCCCTTCAAATTAGATTAGAAAAACTTAATCAACAAGGAACCAAATATAAATAAGCAGTTCGTCATCACTACACCGAATGTAGTACGTAATCAATTATGTATGTATTCGACAATGATATGTCGAAAATTAATAATCATTTCGGTGCATTGTCTTCATAATTATAAAATTCGACGTATTTATATCGACAAAAAAAAATCGATCCTATTCCTTCGAAAACACTTACCCTTTAGGGTTTAAAAATTAATATATGCGAATTGAAAAAAAAATTACTATGGCCCTTGCAAAGGTAAAGTTACATTTATTTGTTAAGAGGCTAAATGGATAATAAGATAAAATTACTTTTATTTGTTAAGGGGCTACTTTCCTCATTGGTGCTCTCCTCAACAATTTTTGAAAAAATAAAAAATTGGCCCCCCTTAACAATATTTGGAGTGTTAATAACAATGCTCATATTTTAAAAGGGTTATTTTTAAAATGATGATTTAGAGTTTATTTATAAAATAAGAAAATGGATACTTTTATAATTTAAAATTATGATTTGATATTTATTAATAAATTAGTATTTTATAATATATAAAGAAGCATGATTTGATGTTAAGAAGTTTAATAAGAAAATGTATATTTTAAAATTTTGAGATGATGTTTTACAAATAGATATATTCAACTTTTATGTAAAAAGAAGCATACTCATGAGTTATGTACATGAAACCTTCACATTACAATACGTGTACAAAGCAAGTACATAAATTCTTTTTTGAAAACTTAACATCTAGTTGATGCCTTGTACTTGAGTAGCTTATGGTGGAAGGTTTCTGATGATAAAAAGGGTATTTTGTATTTAATTTTATATTATCTCTGTATATATGTATCTAAATAATTTCATCTTTCTTGCAATCTCATTTTCCCTCCTTGTCTCTCTCTTCAAATTTGTTAATGGCATCCAATTTGAATTAAAAAAAAGATAAACACAGTAAACCAAAATTTGAAATCAAAATCCAAGGAATTTCAAAAATCAATTTTTAAACATATTTGTTTTGAATTCCTAAAACAAGTTGCATTGGTCTTCTTCGGACATGTTCTTGCTCTGGCTTTTGTTTGTGTGTGTTTGAGTATTTTTGTAGTGATTTGGGTGCATCACAGTGCAATGACAAAAAACTATGTGAGTAGGAAGAAGCAAGGGTTTGAGTTTTTGGTGCCCTGGAGCATTTAAGGCATGTGTTTGATTTCTAGGAGGTAGCACCTACGGCCAAACTTTGGTAGAGACCGATTCACAAAAATGTCACAATCTTTTTGGCTATAGAGAAGGGTGTTTCAATAGGATTTTGGTAAGGGCGCGGAGGTGATGATGTTGGTGCTGACGTGGGATGATGAGAGCTACGACAGTGGTCTTGGTGAAGTGATTTAGTGGTCGAAGTCAAAGTACATATGGGCGTCAATGCACGAAATTGCTACAGGAGGTTTGAAATTGAACAAGTGGGGAGGGAGAAGATGAAAAAGGAGTAGGGCGGGTCGGGTATGGTTGTTTGGGCTTGACCCAAAATAATAGTGAGAAATCTAATAAGCTACAAGTTATTTAATATAAATTATACGTTTATGTTCAAAACCCCATAACTTGCTCATATGTAAACCGTCTAACACATGGGTTTTTGCATTGGATTCATGATAATGAGCCTTATAGTATAGTATAGTTGATTATCATGTTTGGATAAGTACAAAGTCACGACATTTTAAAACGAACAATTTTAAATAATGTTATTTTAAATAGTAACGTCGTTTGATTAACACATCTTAAATTTGTGTGATTTATTTGGTCAAATAAAATACTGTCAAGTTAAATTGAGTAGAATAGACCCCTATTGACATCTTTTGAGCAGAATAAATCCACATTCTGTGCTTGCTTAGTGTTAGTTTAAATTGTATGATTAATTGTTATAAATATTGATTGATGTGAATTAAATAGTTATTTCACTATGGATTATTGAGTGACGTTGTGTGTCAGAATCTTTGTATCTTAGCAATATTATATGTGATACTGAACCCATTTGAATGTGAAAATTAGTGGTAACTTATTTAAATACCACTACGATCGCTAAGCCTCAAATTTGAAACTATTTTCAATTTTTAAATTTCTAAACTGAATTGATAAATATTCCATACTGGAATATTTAAAAAGTTCTTATTGAAGATTTAAGAATTAATTAAGATGGTTTAAACTAATTTAATAATTAAGACTTATCTTATTAATTAAGTTTCAATGTTATTTATTATTTATTAATGATGGTTTGAAATGTAAGAAATTGATCATTAATGATAGTTTGGTTTGCTAATTACTTAGTAATGATGTTTTTAAGTATAATTTATACTAAACATATAATTAAGAAGTTAATTATAATTATTTAATGTTTAATTATTATTTAATGACTAATAAAAGGATTAATTGTTATTAAATTACTTGCTTAAGGTTTAAGATTTATCATTAATTTAAAAGTGTTTTAAATATTTGTTTAATTTTTAATAAAGGTTTTTAATTATTAATTAATAAATAAAGATTATTTGGATCTTTAAATTATTTATTTAAATATTAATAATTAATTAATTAAAGGTTAAAAATATTTAATTATTATTTTAATGATTAATAATTATTTAATTAATAATTTTTTAAGATTGTTATTATCTTAAATTAAAAATGATTAAGTTATTCCATTTTCATAAATAATCGTTTTAAGTTAAATTAAATTATCAATTAACGATGTTATAAGTAGATTAATTATTTAAAATAAGGGATTTAAATTGATCAAATTGTTTTAATAGCACGGATAAAACATGTTTTTGTGTTTGGCGTAACCGACTAGTTTTTAAGGTGACCGCAAACACCTTTTATTATAACTAATAATAAAAAATTAGTATGGTACAGGTGATTGTTAATAGACAATCAGCTATTCGGTATTTAAGGTGGACCATCCACCACATACGGAATTTAAAGTGTTATGTCCACTCTACCTATATAGGCTAGCAGTACCGGAGCTAGCTAATTACTAGACTACAATTAATCTCCATGCAGGGAGTTAAATACATAATGATGGGCAAATAAATAAAACAGCAATAACACAGCCCATGTACTTCCCACGCCTTGAAAAATCACATTTCCTAGTGTTAGAGACACATATAATCACATAGCACATCAGAGTAATCCTGAAGTAACAAAATTGTGTCCTAGTGTCCGTAGTAGGAGGACCTACTACAAATATCACATTGTGATTCCAACAATGCACAGGGCACGAGATAACACTGTAGAATTTGGCATATTTTCGATGACGAGAGCAAAGCTCTTCCAAACGCATGTTAACGATGACCTGTCACGCAAGTAGAAAAAACTGGAGGGCTTCAAGGAAAACCCATCATCAGCGAAACGAGAGAAAAGCTCTTCCATGTGTAAATTCAGGGTAAAACCAAGCAGAACTCTAAGAGAACGAAAACCAACTCAAATGCATGACAAAAGAATTGCCCAGTATGTACAACAGTCGAGGATCAGCCCATGGTCCACCACCTTGCTCTGGCAAGTTGAGTGCAAATGCATCACCATGGCGCCAGTGCACAGCAGCAGAGACACTAATCCAAAACTATTGAACACGCAAACACCAACTAGCACCAAAAAAGAAATTCTGAACTCCACAACAAACACAAATCACACCTTCACCACCAACAGAAAACAGTCCAGCACCCTCAAGTCGAAAGAACATTGGATAACTAGCATCTGTATGTACCATCACAACCCAGAGGTGAGACGTGTAACATACAACACACCAGTAGTTACTGCTTAACGCCATGAGAACACATAACCCTATGAAACTTGGAAAGCCAAAACCAACAAACTTGCACCCAGAATTTCCAACCACAAAATCCAAACTTGCAATACAATAAACACCTTACCGACCCCCAAAACTCAAACTACATGTTCATTTAACACCAAGAAAGCATAGGGTCGCTAGGTTACCAGAGGTAGCACGATATAGTTAATCGGTTTATTCAAAATGAGGTTCAGACTTAAATTAGTCATGTTGTCGAAGGAATTTATTTGAGTGAAATAAATAAAGATGGTGATTAAGGAATTTATTAATGGAAAGAATTAAGAAACATGAGTTAAATATTGGAAAGCGGATTCAAATGAAAGAATGAACTATAGAACTTATTTTGGATTAAATTTCATATGGAATTTGTTCAATTTAAGTTAGACTTCTAGAAACTCGAGTTCGTAAGCTTTTATTATTCCAAAGAAGAGCGGTGTTGAGCTAAGGTCTAAGAGCTATATAAAATATCCCAACTTGAAAGACCTCATATTTATTCAAGAGATAGTATTAGTTTGAGAGTGCAAGTTGTTATTGGAAAGGAAATCTTTAAAGGAATTGTTACTTAAAAAAGACAACGTCCTAGAAGTATAATGAAATGATTTGAGTTCCACAACCCACTAACTGTGAGTTAGAAATGAGAAACCATATTGATTGATATTTAAATACATACTTGTATCGGAGGGTTAAGTACGTAAATGTTTTAGAATAATAGGTTGGAAGTTTAATTAATAAGAAACTAATTAAAAGAGGTTCAGTGATTAATATGGGAAGTTGACCTTTGATTGTGTTATATGTGTTATTTAATAGTTAAATAACCGACTATTAAATCTGAACCAAAATTTTACTTTGGAAATATCTTAAAGAAGCGCTTGAGTTATACAACACATGTGACGGCCCGCCCTGCACCAGCCGACATTTCTCCGAAATGCGCTGTGCCGATGTCCAAGCACCACAGGACGGTCATCAAGGAAAGAAGAGAAAAGATGAATCATCAAAGAACCTGTAGTATATCTCACAGCGCATGGGATAAAGTATAATAACAACATGACTTGACATAAAATAGGTGAGACAGTGCATAAGCTGAAAACTAAACATCATAGCAGCGGAATCCAAATACAGCTTATGATCCAAACCATCATTATTACAACTTTTAAAATACTGTCTCTAAAGCAAAATAGGAAGGTACACTACTAATGCCCAAAGTAGTGACCAGCAACAACACAGGGAGAATATATGGGAATAATACATGGAAGCCTCCTGCTCATCTTTGGACAGCAACTCATGCATAACCAGCTAACTTGTCTCTAGTCTGCCTGTTTAAGAGCACACAGAGTAATAGGAAGAGACATAAAACTCCGGGTCAGACAAAAGTCTGGTATGAGCGATAGCATGACTATAACGAGCAATAATAGGTATAAATAATCATACCTAAACCTGAACCAACAACCAAAGAGTTAACACGACAGGATGTACAGTACTCTAAGGTGACACTAGCATATGGTGTGAAAATAATGGGAAGGGGGGTGTGCATGCCATGGTGATAACAAACATCAAACATAGCAATCATCCTCACATCTCTCACTCAGTGCATAAAGCATATGATATCCACCGCTTTGATCACCAGAACCATTTGGGGCCTTGATGGAACTCAGCTCCATCCAAACCTTACTACGACCACTTTGCCCTTGGGGGTCCTGCTGGAATTCGATTCCACACAACTTTGACCCTACCGCATTGGTCCTTAGTCAACGCCTCTCCATCATAGTGAATCAAAGTTATAGATACCGATAACCCCTTTGCACACGTCCCGCAACAAAGTCTAACCCTTGAAGTAAACTCGTTGGTTCCCAGCTGGATCCTGAGTACAAATTTCCCATTCGGACGTCCTTTGCATCACGGGTTTTAGTCTCTTCATCCCGGTTTGTGACTCTCCAGTTTCCATTCAGTTCATATCCTTCACCATGTCTCGGTTCAATGCTCAAGTCCTCAGCTCGGCTCGCGGTTCGTGGTCAACTCCGGTTCGTGGTCCACCTTTTGAATCCGGATCGTGGCATCATGATGGAGCGGTTCATGGGTGGTGCTTCGGTTCGTGATTCGCCCTCAGCTCCGGTTCATGATGAACGGCTCGTGGTGCAAGCGCTCGGCTCGAGGAGGTGGTTCGTGGTTCCAGCTTCGGGTCGTGGTTCACACCCTGATCCATCTCATGGTACTTCCCTCACCACGGTTCGTGGTGCTCTCTCGGTCCGGTTCATGGACCCTAGACCACGAGTGGGGTCGGGTCGTGAGGGAGTGTCACAAACGGGTTATTGTACCGCTGCCTGTAACTTTTCCAGCAAGCTATTTACTCCACACGATGGTGTTTTCGACCATTCTAACTGTTCTAGGCAAACACGAAACATTCCAAACAGTAATAGCATCATATAACATCGACCACAAACACCAAATCTATGAATAATCATATCAATATGGATCAAACATACGCAAAACCCATGTTTTCCCCTTAATCATGTTTTAATCAAATCTAACATTAGGATTAGCAAAACATATATATCCAAATTAACCCGAATTTCTAACATAGGCATAAAAAAATATTTCGGAATTTCTACATATTTTTCCAAAATTTTACGAGTTATAATTTCGCTAATCATCACCAATCACCCCTAGTTAGCCGTAATTAGTGTAAAAACAGCTAATCACTCACTTTAGCCACAAATAAAATATTAGATCTGAAACTCTTCTACTATGGCGCGGTTTCCAATGTAACACAGCAGCTCCAACTCTGATTTGACACTAATCCTCCTTAATTTGGTGTAGATTAGGCTAATATATGATTAAAAGGTGATTAAGGATGAATTTAGAAGGAGGAGGCCATTACTAGGGTTCAAAGATTGTAAGTGGCGGCTGGAAAACTGAATAAAACCGAATTTCCAAACCCTATTAGTTCTCCCGTAACCCTAATCCTGAAATGGGTTATGGGCCTAGCTACTAATCACCCTATTTGGCCCGGTTAAGCTGTTTTTCACCTTCTAAACCTTGTTTTAGTTATATCTCCCAAATGGTAAGTCCGTTTGATCAATGTGACCAGTCTACGGAAATGTAAACCACCATACGAATCCAATGGAAGTGGTTTCAGGTCAAAACTCCTTACCAATCAAAAGTTATAGGCGAAACAAGGTTCGCTAGGGTCAAAACGGTCATTTAAAAATTGGCAAAAATCATCAACATGGGAAATGACCCCAGTAGTCGTTCCCTAAAGTTACACGACCATACGACCTCGTATGAAGATGAAATAAATATTCTACGATCCTCCGATGCGTAGAATGCGGGTCGTTACATTCTCCCCCCTTAAGAAATTTCGCCCTCGAAATTCCTTAACTAAAAAACAAACAATGGGTCTCGCATGCCTATCAGCCATTCACAACAATCAAACATGCATAACAAACACAACAAGTCTATCCTAGCATGCGGAAAAACTAAATCGCAATTAAAATCTTACCTGGCAAAGAGTTCTGGATACGACTTCCTTATGCTCTCCTTTGTCTCCCAAGTACAATCATTCTCATTCTCGCCCCACTGAACCTTGACTAGTTTCACCGCCTTCCTTCGAAGTTGCTTCGTATCGTACTCGACAATACGGATCGGTCTGCGGATCCCAACTGCCTCGGGTTCTACTTCGATATCATCCAACTGATCCGGTGAAATAGTCATATCGGGGTCGTGCACGAACTTCCTTAACTGGTAAACATGAAATACGTCGTGAACTCCCGCCATCTTGTCAGACAACTCAACTTTGTATGCTTAATTCCCAACTTGCTCAAGAACTGGGAACGGACCAACAAATCTTGGTGCCAACTTTCCTCTCCTACTAAATCGAATCACATTCTTTAGTGGAGAGATGTAACGTCCCGTATTTTCTGGCCAATTATTGAATTATTTTATTATTTAAAATATTGATTTGAATTTAAATAATTTAATTTAACCATTTTATTTTGAATTTGTTATTAATATCAATAATATTATAATATTATATTTCCAAAACAGTCGGTAAATGTTGAGTTGCAATATAATGTGAACGGGCAATTTAAAATGGTTTAATATTGTTTATAGTGAAATTATATTAATATATTCGTTTATTTAAGACGGTAGAACATTTAATTTATAATTATATTATAAAATGAGCTACAGGGGCGCGGTAGTTCGTAATATGGCGTTTTGAACTTTACACGGCTATACAGGATCCAATATAAGTCGAATTTTCTCGAAACAAGAAACGTCCGAATCTATTAGATAATATTTTTCCAATGGAAGAGAAAAATCGAGTTTTCGTGTTGTAGATTTTGTTCTATGTCCAAATCAAATTTTAAAATAGTCGCTATAGAATTTCTTTATATATTATAGCGATTTATTATATTAAAATAAAGGCTTTTTATTTTATATCGTTTTAGCTTGGAATTCAACCTGAGATATTTGATTTTGGTAATATATGAAATTCTGGTCGTGCGTGGCCAATTATAATATTTTAATATTATTATTGTGAAGTATTTTTAAATTAATTTATTTTAATTAAAATTGGACCTTTTAAAAGGAACTTTATTCAAGCGACCTCCGTTTTCAACGAAACCAATTTTATTGGGACCGCAACCATTAATTTTTGTTAGATTTCAATTTTTACGCAAATCAGAGTTATTTGTGAGTGTGTTAAAATTAAATGTAAATTAAACGACCGTTTAGATGTGAACGAGCACCGTTTGAGCAAACGGACTCGGAATTCGACGAAACACGTTTCATTTGGACCATAACATCAAATTATATCATGCCGTCCATTCCCGTAGCGAACAGAGTTTGTATGTGGGCACGATAATCAATAAACAATGTACATAATTGCGATAGACATGAAATAAAATATCGTTGGTCACATCAGAATAAACTAATATATTTATCAACTATATATACACCTAAAATTCAGCCTAAAACCATATGCTCCAAACCGTATTCCTCTACCAGCAAATATATTTACAGAAAAGCCCTCAATCGCAATTTAATTTATATCTTCCGATCTGTAAGGAATCGGCAATGGCGGTCTGAAGCAAAGACGTAGATCTAATCGAGGCCGTCATGTTGTAAAAAATTGGGAAGGAACGGAGCACTGTGGTGGCCGAAAATTGGCAAAAACTAGAGCAGGTCTGTTTCGTTTTATGGTTGATTGACGGCGATTGGAGCAATTTTAGGAGATCAGACCTGAAGGAGAGTGAAGTGGAGGAGTAAGGCTTTCGTTTGGAATTGGTGCGAAGGTATCTGGTCGTCGGAGGTGAGAGAAAGAGATAGATGATCGGAGGTAGGCTTTTTGGTGAGTTGCGGTAGAAAGGTGAGGTTTTTCCGATGATACGGTGGTCGAGGGCGGATATGGTCTGAAGCAAAGTTGAAGGGGGATGGACGCTGGTCATAACGGCGGTAGTCCGGTCATTTGTAAATGAGTGTGGCGGTGGCTTTCTCAAGTCGAACGGAATATAGTCGATGGGATTTTTACGGTGGCTGAGGGAGCTTCCAGCGTTGAGATTATTGGTGAAGGGGTAACAGACCACGGCGGTTCTGGTGGGATGATCGATGGGGGTTCCAATTCAACGGCGGTGGTGAAATCGATGGAGGAAGGTGGCAGTTTGGGGGTAAAAGGAGATATCGGGTTTTGGGGAAAACAAAGAGGGATCGAAGGAGATGTCAGGGTTCACAATTTCCCTAGAGAAACCGCGTTTAATAATGTGCTGACATGGACAATAATTAGCAACGGTAATTAGTTGGTAACGCTAATTATAATTTAAGTTAATTAATATATTGTTTAATTATTAATTCATAATTTAATCAAACCGTATATAATTAATAACTTATCCATACGATATCGGATTTACGTGAAACAGGATCCGTTGGGATCGCAGAGACGAGATCGAGACGATGGTGCTGACTAGGAATCGATTGGACGCAGTTGGATTTTCAGTTAATTTTAAACGCTTGTTTAAAATTAGATGGAACAAACAACGCTACAACCGTCAACGGAAATAATGTTGAGTTAACTCTCATACTTTTCTGAACTGTTATGATGTGATAAATCCATATAAAAATATATATTGGTTGATTGGCTGCTTTGGTTGCTAATGGTTGATTTAATGGTTGCTGTTAGTCGTTATTAATTTATTCATGAAATGTTATAATAATCCATGGTGCAGGGAAGAACAGGTTGGAGGGATCCGACCGGATTCCTCAAAATATTTTGTATATTGTTTATCTTTATGTTGTTTATCCATGAACTGATTGAACTCCCAAATGACACTGAAACCTGTTTGGATAGTGATGGTTGAATGGATGTTGATTATTGCTGTGATTTTAATCAATCGACGGTATTGATTAAGTGATTGGCAGTGAGTGCCTAAAATGTACTGTTTTAAGATGTCGTTCTGCCGTCAGGCGAATTGATGTAGTTTAAAGTTATAAATTTATTTTATATCTGAATTAAAGTTTCCGAATTTATTTTATTTAAATGAAAAAAGTTTGTAAATATATTTATACTTTTATAATCATGATTTAATAGAAATTATTAAATATTTTATAATAAGAATTTTAATGTTGTTAACGAGATTTGTAAACTACAGTCAGAAACTAACCTACGAGTTAGTAAAAATGGGATAATTGTTTTTATAAACAATTAACTGATGTTTTAAATTAATTAAGTTATTTAATTAATTTAATAAGAGGAATTGATAATGGAAATCAGTTATCAGTTAACTAATATGTACGATTAGCGAAAATCATCCGTTTTAGTTGGAAATTGACAATTGGACTAATTTGATTTAAATTAATCAAATCAATAATTTTCTGAATATTCGTTAAATTTAACGAATGGTGTTAACTGTTAGTTGATCTTTGATTAACTATATTTTTAAAGTAATTATCGAATTGTTTTGTGTTAGTAAAGTTATTTATTATTTAATAGGCTTTTAAAAATGACAATCATTCTATTTTTAGCTAATATCAAAGTTAACTATTTCAATGTAGTTAATATTAAAGTTAATTATTTTTGTAATCAATAATAATTAATGCAATGATTTTTAATTGGAATTTAATTATGAAGCGATTAAGTGGGCGAGTTAAATTATAAAGATTAGAACTAAAATCGCGATATTAAATAAGGAGTGAAGTTTTATTGAGATCTAGCCAAATGGGTTAAAATAAACTTATCGGAGTTTATGAAGCTTTCTATTTATAATAGAATTAAGATTCGTGTATATAATGGAAGTTAATAATAGTACTTAAGTTAGGTAATCGCGTTAAGATTGGAGTAGGACTTCCAAAAGGAAGTGTGATGTTAAAACTTTGTTTAGATCGAATGGTAAATGAAATGTGTGGAATAATGGGAGAAAAGGGAAAAGGGAATTTCGACATGATTTCATTAAGAAAAAATGGAGGTGATTATAATAGGATGGTTAAATGGATTCAGGCAAGAGGATATTGGTTAGTCTAATAGCGTAAGTGTGTATATTATAAAGAATTACCAATGTATGATATGGTTTGTAAAAATCATATTGGATTTAAATGGTAACTAAGATTGGGAAGTTTACTTAACGAAGTCAAAAGAATTAACTTGTGAAGTGGGTTTTCAAATAGAAGAAAATGGTTTATAAAACCATAATAAATGGAAATAGAATCAATGGGAATGGAATAATAGGTGTTTGAGTGGAAAACTTCTATTATCTTAAGATAAGAGCGTCGTCGGTCAAGGTCTGAGAGGTAATTAGAATACCCCAACTTGAACGATTTCGCTATTATCGAGAGATAGTATTAGTTGTAATAGGCTGGGAAGTGATTATCGAGTTAATTGTGATTAATAAAATTTATCATTTATTTAAATAACATTTTAAAATGAATTAACTATGCTAGTTTCAGTTAATCGGAAAGATAACTACTTTTATTTATATAATAACTAAAGCGAGTGTTAGACAATTGGAATTTCTTTATTTAAAACAAAATAAAGGTTATGGATTGGATTCGTATGAAAAGGATTTGAAGTTTAATTCAAACTAAATAACAAAGATGTAAAAAGGGTTTTAACCAAGAAAATTATTTTAAAATAGCGTTCACCTGAGAGTTGGATTAAGTGAAATGTTTTAATTGAAATAAGGAAAGGATTTTAGTAATTAAACCATGCTGTTTGTTTAAACAAAAATATAGCGATATTTCCAATGACAAAGGAAGTGAAAGAAGAGTTCATAAACTATGATGATACTTCAAATATTAGTAAGTACGAAGGGGTTTTGGAAAATACAAGCGATGTACCAAGATAAAAAGGGTAATACAAGATGTTGTATACAATATAGTAATGTTCCCTGACAATGGAAATAAACAAGTGATATTTGGTAAATTCATTATTTCAAAGAAAATGTGGATTAATGCTTTTAAAGTAATGAACCGAAAAGTTTATCAAGATAGAATATATGAAATCGATCATAAAAATTGAGGGAGATGTTTTAAATGAAATATGTTAATATAAAAGACCTGAGCTGCCAACGTACTTAACAATATTGTTATGATTTGATAGTTAAATAACCAACTATCAAATAAATATTATTCTTGGACCTTTTTGACGTGTTGTTTCGAAGAGACCGGGATGGAAACTAGACCCAAAACCACTTCGAATCAACAGTGCAGACGCGACTAACTTGCAGGAGATAAAGACGGAGTAAATGGAAGACCGTAGATATTTATTGAAATGACCCAAACTTGCCCTTACGGGAAAGCCTTGATTGAATTGAGAACACGACAAATCAGAACACAAACAGAAGAACATTTTATTGCTTATTACAACAATTACATCAGAGTACAAGAATAAAGCAGAGTATAAATTAATATTACACATTGGAAATACAATACCGGAGATTTAAATTACATTTAAATAGCAGCGGAAAAATAATACAAAACACAACTGAAAGAAATACATGGATACAGAGCTTCCGAATATCGCTTCACCTGTATACCAGGATCCTGTGAATATGATATCTGCAAAAACCAAAACTACTAGCTGCCCATGTGGAAAATATGGGCACTCAGAGTTTAGGTTAAAACAATAAACTCCAGGTCAGTCATGGGACTGGTATGAGAACTAAAACAGTTATTCATTTTTAATTTAAAAGTGAGGATATCATGGGACCACGCCGTATAACACGGAACGGGTTTACTCCACATGAATCTTAGTTTTAGAATAAAGCAGTGCAATGCTTTTTAAAAAATGAAGCTATTATAAGACTCAGGTCCCATCACACAATGAACGCAGTCGGAGGATAGAGTTTTCCCTTATAATAGCCAAAAATGCTTGATACGCGAAATTTCATCTTTTATTATTACTATAAGTGAAGAAATCAACTTCGAATATAAATGTATCAATCATAGGCGGCATGGGTACCATATATCATGTCGCCGTACTAGTTCTACAATCAAAACTGAAATATCGTATTGGAAGTTGGATTTCCATCTATGAACCAAGGCAAGGTGCAATCCTTCCATTTCGAGACACTCTAGCCCATGCCTTAGGCTTCAGCCGCAACTGTACCTAGGTAACATGCAGGGCCGGTCCACACTAAGTGCAATGGTGAATTCATAATTCCTAAGCATGCGTTTCCCCGCCCTATGGGGCGTGAATGAGCTAAATGACTCCATCGGCTCCCGCAGTAGCCGGATCGTAAATAAGCCAAATGACCCCATCGGCTCCCACAATAGCCGGATATATCCGAGGCGCCTCTCTATCCATCAAGTAATAATAAGAAAAATCCACATGTGTAAAATGTCAGGGCTGGTAAGTCGCTGACACCCCTCCTAGCTAGAAATAAACGCAATGCCCTCCCTGTTGTCCTCTCCCGTTTCTGGTTCATACCGGGTGTGAAGCTCGTGAAGTAATGTTACACAAAGCAAGGCTAATTAAAGTAGTGCTCTGATCATCAACCACAAGGCTCTGCTTTTCAACAAATGCCTTGATCATTTGCATCTTAGCATGCCACATTGTCAATCCATACCACACCATTGATTTCTGCCAATATATAAAAGGGTGTTAAGTAAGAGAATAAATTCTCCACCACCAAACAGATATATATTTAGCAGAGATCAACGAATACAGCATAAAGGAATACAACGTCAGACATGCCATCCATTTACAAGTCCGTTCTGGGTCTGAACGAAACCGGAGGCACCTTATACTCGCATATCCGGTTGATCTCCAAGTACGTTTGGATGGTCACCACTTTTTCCATCATCTTGGGTGTACGGTCCAATCAAGATATCAGTAATCACCCAAACGACGTGAAGATCTCCGGTCTTCAACCACCGTCTTCATCTTCGACTCTTAGTCGTCGTAGAAATTATTCAGAATGGGTTAAACCCGGTCTTTCCAAATAACTCACGTATTTTATAATCAAGTGCTATAAAAACACATCAAATGCCTCATTCCAATTCAGAATATTCTTTTAGTAAGATATTCACATTTTTATATTTTATCAAAGATAAATCTTTTTGAATTTATTCTTTAATCTTCCATTAAATATAGAGTCTACACGGAAATCATAACAGTATATAATCGATATAAATTTCTGTATCAGAATAATAATATAAATGGAATAACGGTAAGGCCTTTTAAATTCCATATATAGTAATAGTCTTCATTCACAGAAGCTCATCTCGATTATTACCAAATCGAATTCCATTCAATTCTAATTTAATATACGAAATTGGAAAATTTCACTTTGGAAAGTTTCCATTTAAATCTTAATAAAAGATTTATAAATTCCAAATTATATTTTCATTGTCAATTGGGTTAAAGAACAAATGTCGTTTAAAAACACAGTTCACGATGAACCCAATTCACATTTTATTTAATTCCAGTTACCAAATACAATTGTAAACTCTAATAATCTTCATTAAATGATTTATCCTTTCCAAATTTATATTTACTATTTAGTTCCAATTAAATATTAATTGGAAAACTTCATTAAATCTTGTTAAAAAGATTTATCCTTTTCAAATCGGGGTTTAATAACAATGTTATTAAAGACACCGTTCACGACAGCCCAAAATCCAATTTATTTTATTCAATTCCAATTTAATATTAATTAACTGGATTTTTATTCTAGTTAATAACTACTTCAATTCGATAAAAATTTATTTCTATCTTTTCAAATATGGAATTTTTCATCCAAAAACTTTCTACATCATTTATTATGATTTTACATAATTTTTCCATATTTTTAATAATTTTATTAAGGCCTTTACAGTCGGTTTCCAATAATAGTCACCGAACTGCATCCGTAGCGACCTTTTTCAAATTTTATTTGGACATAATTCCAAATCCATCCATTAGATTTCAAATCTCTTATATTCATTGGAAAGCTCTTTTCGATACGAACCCAACGGTTCCGGTTTTAGGAGAATCCGACGGTCGGATCTCCCGTTATGTCAAATCGAAGTTAATGGTCGAAATTCGCGAACGGTCGCTGTGCGGCGCTTTCTATTCAGGTATATATATATATATTATATTTCTTTGATTTCCATTTAAAACGTATTTTATAAAATATTTATGAAATCGTTTTAAAACGATTCCAACTTCATTTTCAAATTTAAATCAAAACTGAATATCCTATATTTTTATCATATTAAAATGATAATATTTTCAAAATATGAGGTTTGAAATTACTTCGCTTCAATATTCATTATAAAATGAATAAAATCGATCGATAAACCCGTTCGGGTTAAAATAGCGTTTGCTACTTAACTCGGCTTCATATTTTTATATTTTTGTGTCCATCCAAAATCGATCATCAAAATAAAAGTTATATTCCTCACTGAATATTATTTTAAAATATTCGTTATTCTAAAATAATCTTTATTTTGAAAGATTCTTTATTCTAAATGTGCTTCTTTATAAAATGTTCTTCTACATTAAAATGTATATTTAAATTAAAATGTAATATTTCATTAAAAATGATTCTTTTATATAAAATGTTATTTTACACAAAAATGTACTTTTACATAAAATGATCTTTACAATAGAGATGATCTTTACATTAGAAATGATCTTTTCATTAAAAATGATCTTTACATTAGAAATGATCTTTTTTACATAAAAATGTTCATTACATAAAATATTTACTACATAAAATGTTTCATTACATGAAATGTTTCATTATGTTAAAATATTTCATTACATTAAAATATTTCATTTCATTAAAACATTTCATTTACATTAAAATGTTTCATCGCATTAAAGATGTTATTTCACATTAGAATATTTCGTTACATTAAAAAAAATGTTATTTACATTAAGGTATTTCATTAACATAAAAATGGTTCTTTTAACATAAGCATTATTTATAAAATATTATTTATAAAATATGTTTATAAAACATATTGATAAAACATTATTTAATTCTGAATCAGAATGTGACTCAATCAATTACCATATAACTTCAGTTATATGGATTTCATACATTGCCTGTATTCAATAACAGTGATTAACAATCATCAAACAGTTTATTCACATCCAAAGTGACACTTATAATTGTGTGAGCGTTAAAATAAATAAACGACGCTCATCACAGTCTGTCGATCAATTGATTGATATATAATTAAATTCAGGGAGATGTGAATAAATTATCATTCCCAGACCCGTGTGGGGTGATCGACGCTAGAAAAGTGCGATATTGTAATAAATTCTGCAAGCGCACAGATCGTGTAATATGCAGGTCGAACACAGGGAGGATAAATTAAATCAGATTATTTATATAATTTCTTGGGCGAGTTAGACAAAATTTGGGGGTTGATTTTGAAAAAAATAAAAATTGAAACTGCGATCCGATTCAGAACAAATCTAATTGAACCGACGATCAAATCACAATTATCAATTGGAAATTAAAATGAAAAATAGAAATAAAATGCAGAAATTAAAATTGCAGGAAAAGAAGAACAACAAAAAGTAATTTAGGATTGTCGTTGAAACTAATCAAACGACTAATCACTAATAAAAAAATTGTAAAATACAATTGGTGTTCTTCCAAAACTAATTGTGAAGACAACACCGATTGCTAAGAAAAAGAAAAGTGCAGAAAAATAAAAGAACTAGAAACTTTATTAATGGAGAAGAAGAGAAAGTAGGATGGTGGCTACAATGATATTACAAGGGTATTTATAGGAGATAACCAAACCCTAACCCTAATTACAAATGGGCCTAGCCATTACGTCACTAATTAGTTTACAATGAGAATCTCAAATGGGCCTTAGTTAAATCTATTAAATTTTTGGCCTTTCTTCTTTTCCTCTTGGTTCTTTGACAAGTCTCCCTTGATTTGAGACGTGCATGGCCTTTTTACCAATCATTTTCTTGTCCAACAGCAACTAGACGTGAGATCTTCATCTACAATTCTTCAAAATGTAAATATACAGCAATTTGATCTCCATTTCTCTAGTTTTCTGGTTGCATGCGTGCTTGGTTGGAATATCTGTAAACGTAACAAAACAATATGCAAGTAATATTTATTTATATATAAAAGATAAGATATAAGAGCATAAAATAAACACATTTCTATGTCAATCAAATACCCCCACAATTATCTTTTACTCGTCCTCGAGTAAAACAAAAAATGAAAAACTAACTAGATATGTCACATTCTCATAGGAAATACGATTGCATTGAGCGTATGCAACAAGCTGTTAAACCTCTAGGTGTCCCTAGTAGGACGAGTGGTGTCTCGTGAGGGTTTTCAGCGGATACTACCCACAAAATCCAAATGCAGTATGCTATGATTCTAATGTAACTACATGAATGCAATGGACATATGCAAAATAAAAACAAAAAATGAAGACAAGACTTGTTTCAGAATTGGTACAACTAATTAAATCATCAATTTCTAGTCAGTTGACTTTATTTTAGATACATCAACCTATCACAAAGTTTTAAGATAATTCAAGTTTTCAATGTTAAACTCTAGTTTGGCCGGTTAGTTCGGTTGATAGCATAGTGCAGCCGTGAAATAAATTCTTTGTTTGCTTGTCATAGTTTTCAAAATGGTATTCTCATTTCCTTGTGTATGACTAATCAAATTAGTAAGGGCAATCAGTGTTTGGGCATCATCGCTTATCCTCTATCTTCATAAAAGTTAATATTTATGATTAATTACATACACTTAACTTAAAAGACCAAGGTATGCCACTCATGCACTGCCTCGCGGACTGACGTGAGAGTTTGGAACAGAGCTTGGCGGATTGTGCAGACCGACGCTGACTTTATCAACAACATGTCGGTAATCCTTAGGTTTTCAATCTCACAAAATGAGACCAAGATATTCCAACGCTGACTTTGTCAACAACATGTCGGATAGAGCTTGGCTGGTTTGCACACCAACGCTCAATTTACAAGCAATGTTTGCTACCCTTGGATTACTATTATTATTATCATTGAAATTATAAGAACAAGAGACAGAGTTACACAATTTCAGCTTAACAAGACTCTGTTATAAAGATTCGAAAAACCAATATAAGTATTTTTAAGTCCTCCATTTATTAAATAAAGACTACAATTAAGAATAAACTTCATGGCCATCACCTAAGAATCCTTCTATGTACCGGTTACACTATTATCCTTCAAAATTCAACTTTTCATTATATTTCTAATTCGATCTTGGTTGAGAGATTAAAATACTACCAACTGACTAACAATTGTTAATTTATTTTATTTTATCAAATCTAAAATGAGTCATTTTTCAAAAAAAAATGGAATGTTACTACAATCTAAAATGCATGACGGTCCTACATGAAAAGAAAGAAAATAAAAATAAAATAAAAATAAAAATGAATGTAATGCAGACTCCCCCCACACTAGAACTAAACAGTGTCCACACTGTAATTTTTTTCTGAATGTGAAAGATAGAAACCAAAGATGGATTAAGTGCAAAATGATTTGTAAAATAAAATGCAATTTAGCAACTATATGCGTATGAAAATCATATGCAGAATGAAATCTATGATGATGATGTGTGTTATGTGAAAATTGAGATTTCCTTTTCCCTCCATGCTTGCCTCTATCGAAAATGATGTATGATGACTTCGTATATGATTTTTGAGGTACAAGAGGCATGTCAATAACTTCTGAATTCAAAATCTTCCCTTTGCAAATTTGGTTGTGACAGTGATTTATATCATTCAGATGAAAATTACCATAATCCCATAAATTTGAGTGTCTAACCACAATTTCTTCTGATGATATGGAATTACGATTATGTTTGAGACGTTCCATATATTCATCCTCGTCATTTAAAAGTTCAAGTTCGTCTTCAAATAGTTCTTCAAAAGATATATTTAGTATGTCTATTGAGATAGGAGAATCATAATGGTTTTCATTCATCGTTCAAATGTAGAAAATCCAAACTTAATATTAATACAAGTAGGTTTTATTACAAAATAAATAACGTACTTAAGTATATCTTATTAATTAATAATCTCGATTTTTGAAGGGGGAAGAGGGTCTTATGGCCGTTCACGTATAGTATAAATACTAAGGGATACGACCAATGTTTTACAGGTAGTATGCAACCTCTTTTGCTAGAAGTTCAATAAATTGAACTAATATATATCCGCCATCAAACCGTTGAGAGAATCAATTTCATAAAATACACTCTTATAGTTAAATATTTTGAAATATCTAATCAGGTTCTAGTGTTGAAAAAACGAGAGTGATGATTTCAGTTATGAAAGTTTCAGCCAATCACAACAACCAGACAATAATAATCATAGAAATTACAAAAAAATATTGTACAAGCAAGCCGCTGTCCCTGTAGAAATTTTTACAAGCGATTTCTATATATTTCTTTGTAGCAGAACACCTGTAGAGTATAGAAAATTTTACAATGGGGTATGACAGTCTATCGAGGGAAGTTGAGTAGCTGTAGCGATTGAAATCCCAATGTTTGCAATTTGTTCACCTCTGAATTCCTTGATTGATTTCTTGAACTCTATTCTTCCTTTGACGATTGACCTTGATTTTTTTTCTTTTTTTCTTTGTAGAAAAGAAAAGAAAATGAAACAAACAAAAACTAGAAATAATAGAAAAGGAGAGGGAAAAAAGAAAAAAAAACTAACAAACTGACTCAACTAAAAGAAAAAAAAAGAGGCAAACTACTCAGCTAAAAATAAATAAAAATTAATCCTATAAAAATAAAACTCACACTTTTTTTCTCTTTTTTTTAAACTAACAAAATGACTAGCCTAAAAGAAATATAAAACAAGCATAAACAAACTCAGCAAGAGAAAAAAAAGAAAATGAAAAACAAATCTAAACACAAAGAACCAGGAGACCAAACTGGACTCGACCAAACTGGACTCAACAAAACTTGAAACCCAGCTACAATCAAATCTCACCCTCACAAAGTCACGTTCGAATTATTTTTCTCCCTGAACAGTCTCCCTTCAAATTAAACAGATAACCCTCCCAAGCTATTATTCCTCACAAAGAAAAAAAACTTGTTCAGAAAACAATTTCTGCACAAAAATCAAATCAATTTTTTCTTCTTCTTTCGAATCGAAGATTACCGCTCAAATCGAGTTCAAGTCGAGTTTTAGATTGCTAATCGGGTTTCAGATGTATGGTAAAATGATTCGTTGGCTTACGAACCGAAGACTTGTTGGGTTGTGAATCGAATTCCTGAAGCTATTCGAGGAGAAGGGTTTCGAACTGTTGACTAGAGCTTTGAGTGGAGGGGTGTGATTTCGGTTTGCAGTTGAATGTTGTTGCAATTTGATGGTGCGTGCTGTGTTTACGCGGTTCTCGATTTGTGAAGATGTGGTGAGATCGGTGGACTGAAAGATGGTTTGCGGTTTTTGAGGAGGCTTCGGTGTTGGAGTATTCAACGGGTTGGGTGAGTTTTGGAGTATGGACAGTGCGATGGGTGGATGGGGTTTACAACGTTATGTGTGGGTGGTTTTATGGAGACAGCGGTGAAGGAGGCTTTGCTCGAGTATTGGTCTGCGGTTGGTATGAGGATGGCTGTTCAACAGAACTTGTTTGTGGAGATTGTTTGTGCGAAGTGGGGTTTGGGTTGTTCACGTGAAGAAGATGAAGTCGATATTGGTGGCCTTGTGAAATTTTTGTGATGAATTTTGGCAATGGTATGGCTTGAAGGGGAGTTTGTTTGTAAGTGCGTGACGGTTTGTAGGTGGCGTTGAAGGACTGGTAGAGTACGGTATATGAATTACAGATGCTGTTTGGTGAACGATTTGTGAAGTTATGGCGATCTATGGTGTACTGAATGGTTTGTTGATGGGTGCTTGGTCAAGACAGAGGTTTAGGTCAAAGAGGGCGTGAGTTATGGATGTGTTGAGAGGTTATGTCAGGGAATGGTGGAAGGGGATCGCTTGTGTAAGATGAAAGGTGGATGCGGGTTTCTGTGAACAGGAGGTGCTAGTGTGGGGTTGTTGTGTGATTGTGTAATGAAGAGGATGTGATGGTCTTGTGACAGAGAAATTCAAAGCAAGAAGAAGAGGTTTATGTTGTAGATGCAGAAGGAAAAAAAAAGAAAAAATTTGGAAAGAAATAAAGAAATTGCAAAAGTGGGAAAGAAATTAAAACAGAGAATTAAGTACAAGCCAGAGAAGGAAAATTGCAAAAAGAAAATTTGTTTTTTTTTAAATGTAAAGAAATTAAATGTAAACGATGTAAAAGAAGAAAGGAAAGATTATGTACTGAAAAGATGAAAGAAGATTGAAAGGAAAGAAATCAAATTAAATTTGGCAAATTTTTTTCCTCTTGTGTAGAAGATTACAGCATCAATAATCAATACTAAATCAGCTAAACAAGATTTTTTTTTCTATATACAAGAAAACAGAAAGATAAATAAATAAAATAAAAACTAACACGAATCAGAAATTAGATAAATAATAAAATTTAATCGTTACCTCCCCGACAACAGCGCCAAAAACTTGATCGACGCTAGAAAAGCGCGATATTGTAATAAATTCTGCAAGCGCACAGATCGTGTAATATGCAGGTCGAACACAGGAAGGATAAATTAAATCAGATTATTTATATAATTTCTTGGGCGAGTTAGACAAAATTTGTGGGTTGATTTTGAAAACAATAAAAATTGAAACTGCGACCCGATTTAGAACAAATCTAATTGAACCGACGATCAAATCACAATTATCAATTGGAAATTAAAATGCAAAACAAAAATAAAATGCAGAAATTAAAATTGCAGGAAAAGAAGAACAATAAAAAGTAAATTAGGATTGTCATTGAAACTAATCAAACGACTAATCACTAATAAAAAAATGTAAAATACAATTGGTGTTCTTCCAAAACTAATTGTGAAGACAACACCGATTGCTAAGAAAAAGAAAAATGCAGAAAAATAAAAGAGAACTAGAAACTTTATTAATGGAGACGAAGAGAAAATAGGATGATGGCTACAATGATATTACAAGGGTATTTATAGGAGATAAAAAAACCTAACCCCAATTACAAATGGGTCTGGCCATTACATCACTAATTAGTTTACAATGAGAATCTCAGATGGGCCTTAGTTAAATCTATTAAAATTTTGGCCTTTCTTCTTTTCCTCTTGGTTCTTTGACAAGCCTCCCTTGATTTGAGATGTGCATGGCCTTTTTATCAGTCATTTTCTTGTCCAACAGCAACTAGATGTGAGATCTCCATCTACAATTCTTCAAAATGTAAATATATAGCAATTTGATCTCCATTTCTCTACTTTTCTGGTTGCATGCGGGCTTGGTTGGAATATCTGTAAACGTAACAAAACAATACACAAGTAATATTTATTTATATATAAAAGATAAGATATAAGAGCATAAAATAAACACATTTCTATGTCAATCATGGGGTTTCAAACAACAACGATTAATCTAAATAAATCATTGGTAAATAAATTTAACCAACTTTTCACTGTCCAAATTATAAATGAACACTTATAATTCAATTCCAATCCCTACATCAATATTAACATTATTTTTAATATGGTGGTCATCACAACATCACAAGTAATCACACTATACAGCCAATTTAAATCGTCCATGGTTTGTGGACGGGAAAAGTGATCTAACATGCACCGTATACAGTTTATAGTGATTGAACTGATAAAAATATAAACCGGCAATTCTATATATTTTTCAGTTATGAAAATAAATAAATAACTGTGTAAAATTTTCTAGTGAGGATTTCTTACCTTTGGTTTCCACTCCGTCAATTTTTAGCGGACGGTGGTTTTTGGATTTGCTCCAGTACGCAGTGTTCTTCACCGTGATCTCTACACAATCTGTTTCACACAGTTTGTATTAAAAATCATATTTTTAATGTTTTTCTGTATATATGGTAAAAATCGTACTTTTCTTTACGTTATGGTTATATAAAAATCATATTTTTATATTTCTATTGTAAAAACAATGCAATTATATATTTTATCAACAATGTCTCTGTATTTACAAAATAATGTTTTTCATTGATTTACAAAACGATGTTCTTTTTGATTAACAAAACGATGTTGATTTTCATTTTTAAAACTAATTCTATTCTTATTTTTGAAAACAATGTTCCTTTTTACTTTTAAAACAAAGTTCCTTTTATTTTATAAAAACAAAGTTCTTTTTATTTTATAAAAACAAAGTTCCTTTTATTTTATAAAACAAAGTAAATTTTATATTTGAAACAATGTTATATTTTTATCTTTAAAAAACAATGTTCTATTTTTATCCTGAGAAACAATTCTATTTTTATTTAGAAAAACAATTCTATTTTTAACCTTTAATTACATACTTATAACAATAATTATATCAGTCAAGTTAATAACCATCGTTGATCTTCAAATCGGAAGGCCACGGCTTTGTCATCTTCACGCTCCAAGTCCTCACGCTTCTGTGCCTTTGAACCCAATAGCTTGCAAGAAAGAAGAGCCACCACACGCAAATCCACCTTACCAGACCTCGATCTGAACCCCCACCTCGAAGCGCCTTTGTGTCGCCCAACATCACCAGCAACCATGTTGGGTTCGATCCCCTCCTGCGCATCAAAACAGCGTTCGAACGCTGCCCACTTGAGCATGAAAATCGAAATATCCAGGCAATGGAACCTCACCAAACCGTATGGAATGAAGGAGCTTTCGATCCACTATAATTTTGCTTTTATAAAATTGATTTAATTTGAATCCGTTCAGAAGAGATTCGGGGAAGAAAGATCGAATGAAACGAGCCATTCATTCGATACAGGCGGCTGGTTTCTGATTTAGAGATTAGGGTTGGGTACGGAATACATCGTATTTATACTGTATTTGTAGAGTATTTTATTTTATTTAATTAATTCAAGAAAATAACTTGTTAAATCATCCGAACTCCAAACGAGACCCAACGAGTGTCGCCCTTAGCCAAATACCCCCGTCCCGGACACAATGGAACATGTTTCGTAACCCAATTCGGCTGTTACGATAAGTTTTTCTCAAAATTAAAATATAAATCAATATATATTGAATTTAAACGTACATTTCAATTTACTAAGGCCACATACTAACTCTAAAAATTCCCAAAAAATTATTTCTAGCTATGTTTTGACGATACGGTCCTAACAAAACTAATTTCGTCAAATATCGAGAACGTTTGAAAAATGGCCATTTTCAAGTCGATTAAATTTGACTGAAATGGACAAAACACGTTTTCTTTTACCACGCTCACATATTAATTCTAAAAATTGTGAAATTTGGAATCTAGCAATAACTTAACATTCCAAATCCAACAAAAGTGGTTTCATCGAAAACGGAGGTCGTTTGCAAAATGGCTATTTTTAAGGGTCATATATTATATTAAAATATATATAAATTCTACAGCAACTTTTCTGAATTTTAAACTGGACATAACTTTTAATTTATAAAACAAAATTCAGTTTCTTAACTTCGTTAGAAAGATATTGTTAATCAGATTCAAATATTTCTTGTTTTGTCCAATTCTGATTTAAAATGAATTCTGTACAGTCAATTGAAATTAGAAATCGAATTTTCAAACTGCCGCGCCCTTTCAGGCTCGGTTTATAATTAAAATAATTTTATTCGTTCTAACTTCGATTTAAATAAATTTTTAGTCGTTATTATTTTAAATAAATTATTTTAAATATCTAAAATCCATTAAATTTGCTAAAATAAATTTTTTAAATTGGTTCTGAAATTCCGGGTTGTTACAGTCTCCCCCCACTTAAAATCATTTTGTCCTCGAAAAGGAACGAAGCTAAAAGTTGTTTAACTAACCAACTCAATTTTCAATTCTATTCAGTTTTCAATTTAATTAAATATTAAATTCGATTTTGCTAAATTTATCATTCTTTTATGCATTGGTTAAATTAATTATTATTCCAATAATTTAATTAGTTGAACTAATAATCAAACAATACAACCAACAATCAATTAGGTGATTAACTTATAAAATATATACAACTTTTATTTATAGATAAAATTCATATTTTCAGTGCAGATCACAGCAATTAACCCTAACTAAGTTTTGGTTCTCACACCAGTCAAATGGAAATATATAGATATCCCACCTTCGATACTCGAACATAAATACTGATGATGAGGCCTCAATGATCAGAATCATCTCCGGGCGACTATAGTGTGATTCTATATCTATCCAGTATATTAAAACTTTGAATATCCATTAATTACTCGTATATTCAAAATCATTAAATACTCGATTGCCCGAATTAAAATAAAATAATATACTCAAATACGTATTTTAAGATAAACCTTTCAAAACTAAATTCATTTTATTATTATTTATTTTTAAAATAACACTCTTCACACTCGTTCTAGGACGCTACCGATCCTATCTCTAACGAGTTATTCTCATTGGATATTACTAATCCAATCTCTGATGAATTCTTTTGTTCGGTTCTAAAGTGTCTTGTTCTCGAGTTCTGTAAACCAAAGCTCTGATACTAAATGAAACAACCCAAACTTGCCCTTACGGGAAAGCCCGGATTGAATTGAAAACACGACAAATCAGAACACAAACAGAAGAACATTTTATTGCTTATTACGACAATTACATCAGAGTACAAGAATAAAGAAGAGTATAAATTAATATTACACATTGGAAATACAATATCGGAGTTTAAATTATATTTAAATAGCAGCGGAAAAATAATACAAAACACAACTGAAAGAAATACACGGATACAGAGCTTCTGAATATCGCTTTAGCTGTATGCCAGGATCCTGTGAATATGATATCTGCAAAAACCAAAATTACTAGCTGCCCGTGTGGAAAATATGGGCACCTAGAGTTTAGGTTAAAACAATAAATTCCAGGTCAGTCATGGGACTGGTGTGAGAACTAAAACAACTATTCATTTTTAATTTAAAAGTGAGGATACATGGGACCACGCCATATAACACAGAACGAGTTTACTCCTCATAAATCTTAGTTTTAGAATAAAAAATGCAATGCTTTTTAAAAAATGAAGCTATTATAAGACTCAGGTCCCATCACACAATGAACGCAGTCGGAGGATAGAGTTTTCTCTTATAATAGCCAAAAATGCTTGATACGCGAAATTTCATCTTTTATTATTACTATAAGTGAAGAAATCAACTTCGAATATAAATGTATCAATCATAGGCGGCATGGGTACCATATATCATGTCGTCATACTAGTTCTACAATCAAAACCAAAATATCGTACTGGAAGTTGGATTTCCATCTATGAACCAAGGCAAGGCGCAATCCTTCCGTTTCGAGACACTCTATGTAATGACCCAGATTTCTGTCGAGTTAATTTTAAATGTTTAATATGGATTTAAATATTGAGTTGATAATATAAATGGAATTTTTATATTAAGTTATCGATTTAATAATCGATTTCAATTTAATATCAAATATATTAAATTATCGTAATATGAAGTTAATTCAATTCGAAGTTAAAACTAAACTGAAATCAGTTCATACGATCAATACAAAATTCTGTTAGAATTAGAATAATAATATTTAATTCCTTATCAAAAAATTTAATGTTTTGAAATTTAATTGATATTGGTTTAAATTAATATCTCCTTCAGTTGATAAAATTTAACTTCGTAGCTCATTCCAGTGTGTCCTGAATGGTAGTATTACCCTAAGAATGTCAGTTGTTGGGTTCAGAAAGGAGTTAGGTATCACGAAGTAATTCAAAATTTAGGATACCGATTTTTAACGAAAACAAATTTAAAATAAAAATAAATCCTTTTTGTTGGGTGGACCAGAACAGAACAACAATGAAAGCCAAGTCTCCTCTTTCTAAACCGCAAACTTTCTTTGGCCCTGGTGTACCCACGTTCATAACTAACGCGGGCTATCTCCTCCCACTCAACAGAAAAAAGGAAATCAAAACATTTTGCCTTAAAAAGCTCACGTGAAAGCCGAGTTCCTCTTCCAAATATAAATGTTCGCTCCTCTGTAAACCAAAAGCTTCTGAAATAAATAAAGTGGCCGAGCTTTTCAAATCAAAATCGAAGTCAACAAATTCCTGTAACTTGCAAAATCGTATTCGTATAGTATCCGACTCCGACCCTGAACCTCGCGAGTGGTTCGAATGAGTTACGGTGGGGTTCTGGGTTTGAATTCAGTGCTGGAGGCATCGTGTAAGGGGATCTCGGCTTTGTGAACAGTGCGATGGGACATAGGGGTCACGACAGCTGAAGTTAGGGTTCGGTGGATCAAAATTCAGGCGATGGAGTTTACTAATGTCGAGACTGTAATAAAGGTGAACTGGAAGGTCACGTTTTCCTTGTAGCTGATGTTTTTGGGAATCGCGATAGGAAGTTCGGGGATTTTGGTGCTGGCAGTCATCGATTTGAGAGAGGATTACTGCGTTGGACTCTTGGCATCATGGAGGGACTCACGTTGTACAGAAGAGTTTCTCGAGGGTTTTTGACTGTCGTGGAAGGGTGCGATGACTGTATGGTGTCGGAGGGTGAGAAGGCGCACATCTGGGGAGGTCGGTATTCAAACAGACATGGACATATGACATAGTGGTGATGAGCGGTGCCTTGAAAACTTGATGGTCACGTTGGGATTGGAGAGGTTGCGACGAGGAGATGAGTTGCATGTTAGGCTTATAGTGATGTCGAGACATGAATGCTGAGGAGAAGTACCATTGGCAAGATCGAAATGGGGTGGTGTTGCTTGGTTGATCGGATTGTTGTGGTGTAGAGTGGCAAGTTTTGGTCTGATGGTGATCAGTAGCTTGCATCGGCCGATGGAAATGGTTAGGAAGACTGTAGTGTTTTAGTCGTGGAAAGCGAGGTATATGTTTTTACCAGAATTTAAAAACATAGAATAATTTAATTATTTATTTCTAGTTTAATTAATGAATAATTGTTTAATCGATAATTTAAAATAAATAATTTTAGGTACTAAATACGACTAGAGTAAATGGGTAGCCAAGACGACATGGAAATTTACGGAATATTCAGCAAACGAAAATATCAGTGAGTAAATCTCACTCACCTTTTATTTAGAATTATTTTTGTTAGTTAAAAATAATTGTTGTTGCTTGTTTGGTTGCGTTAAAATATTACTGTGGCATGTTTAAAATATATATATAGTTATTTAGGCTTGACTATTATAATATATATTGGTTTGGTGGATGGATTGTTCCTGCAGTCTCATTAGCGGATGCCCGCGGTACCATAGCGGATGATTTCCCTATGCGCCCCACAAATAGATATTAGTGGATGACCTTCATACCGCGATGTCCTACCTCGATGCAGGATGGGTATTATTTATGTTGACTAATATATTTGGATGCAGGAAAACAGGTTGGAGGGATCCAACTGGATTCCTCAAAAATATATTATCTGTTTGTTTATTTGTTTGCATATATACTGTCATATATCATGTGTTAGAAAACCTGAAATAAATAATTGGTTGTTTGGTGTTTAAATATCACTGGGCCTAAATGTTCATATTTAAAAATATCATGAAAAGGAATTTTTCAGATTTAAAAAGAAAATTCTATTTTTCTAAAATAGAAATTTGAAATTCGAATAAAATAGAAATATTAACTTGTTTTAAAGAATAAAAACAAGTAGTTAATTTATAAACGAAGTTTATAAATAAAGTGAAATGAATTATCATTGGATAATTCAGAAAATAGAAATACAAGTGTGACTTTGGGAAGGGAAATATATTTTCCAAAGAAGAAATATTTTATTTGAAAGCGAGACTTGTTTAATAACGATGTTTGTAAATAGAAAGGTGAAAAATTATCATTTGGATAATTTAAACATTTAAATTCAAAAGTGAATTTAAAGTGAGAACTTAGAATCGGTTTAAATAATATACGATTAACTTTATTCCGATATTTAGAATATAAATGAAGTTGAATAAATCCTTAGGATTTATGTTTGAATTCAACTATGTTGGATTTATAAAAATAAATTATTCCCAAATATAATTAACCAAGTTAAAGGATAAATAGATAATCGAGTTTGGAATCGAGTTGACTTTGAATAAGTAAATTAAACTTGTGAATTCATATTTGAATCGAATATGAAACCGGAGTTAGAAAATAGAATTTGATTAGTTTATAATTAAGTTAAAATATTTTGAACATGTTATATTCAAATATCAAAGTGAAATAAGCAAAAGAGTTATTTAACGAATTTATTAACGAGTTGAGTTAAAACAAGTGTATTAATTTGAAATGAATTAGAAATGTATGGATATACATGAGACAGGTTTGGAATGAAGTGTTAGAGGAGATATAAATAGAACGCTCGACAAAAAGGTATGTATTTAATTTGAATATGAGATTTCATGCGCCGTATCGGCAAGCCGCTTGGCTTTTTGATTTTCTTTTTGAATAGAGAGGCCTGTGTGGCGGTTTGGGGATTTTCCCGATGCTCCCAATACAAAGGAGGTTATGGCAATTTTTTTCGGAAATTTAAGGAGTTAGAATATTTTTAAGAAAATCTTGATAACTAGAAATCAATGTATCGATATATATAGAAGTCGATAAGGAAACGAACTTAAAAATAGAATAGTATAAATAAAAAGAAAATCTTTATAAAGCAAATAAAGTTAGTTGAATAAGAGTTAAGCAAATAGAGTTAAAGAAATAGAGTTAAGCAAAATTAGAAACTGACTAAAGATAAGTTAAGTTAAATAGTTTTCTGAGTATCGATCTGATGTTGGTTTCGGCCTTCGGGATTGATACTTAGAGAATTGTTCTCTTACTAGTTTACAATTAGGGACTAATAGTGTGGAATGGTAGTGATGCGTGAATAAGAGATGGAAATGTTTTCCAGTATTAATAACATATATTTTCTAAATATAGAGAATAAGAAAACGTGAACACACACGCACGCACGCACACACACACACACACACACACACACATATATATATATATGATTGATCGATAGAATTTCCATTTGGAAATAAGATCGTTGTGTGTACACGGACACTTTCAATTTGATAGTTAAATCACCTACTATCAAAGTTTTTGACCATCGTTGTTAATATGGAGAGACCGGTTGGATTATTATCCGAGAACCACTCCGTATTGGCAGTAGCGTTGCGAATCAGATTATATGAAGTTAATCGAAGACGGAGTAAAGTACAAGGGCTTTTTCTATTAATGGAAATTGTGCCTTCGGTTTCGTTTAGTCCTAGAACGAACGTATATGGATGATTGTCTGACATAATATTTCTAATAATCGCATTTTGGATTGTACAAATATATATGGTGGCAATGGATTTATTCCCTTAGCATAATATTCAGAATATATTTGTGTAAACCCAATTAATGATTAACGTATCTGATAATGTGGCATTCAAAGTAATTGTGTTATCAATGAGAGGTTAGTAATCGTAGCCTCAGACCTCAACAGCAGGGAAATGACAAAAATCGGGCATGCAGCATGGCTATGTGGGTAGCTCCCATTAGGGTGTATTATCACCTATCTAGAGATTCATTTAATTCCTTATTTTATTCGATGCTGTCCCATTCGGGAAACGGTTGCTGATCTCAACCGTTGGTGATATACATTCGATACACTCAAGAGAAATGAGTGGTCGGTCATGTGTGGCCGGGTTACAAGATGTTCTTGTTGAACCCAGTGTATTCTCCTCTAGAGATACACTATCGGAAGGTGGTTCCATACCTTGTCATAGTTGGAAATCAAATCCCCAATAAGTGCTCGCGGTTTTGATTGTATATTATATATGTGTAACGTAAGATGCAAGCGTTCCACTAAGATTATATTTATTTGATTTAGACACTATTATGATATCAAAGAGTTTTGATATAAAGACCTTTTGGATTCTCACAAGGGAAAAGCCCGTTCCGTGTTATACGGCGTGGTCTTATGAGATATCGTTTATTTCCTCAAGTTGTTTTAAACTGTTTACTCATACCAGTCTCATGACTGACCCGGAGTTTATTTTGTTTTGTTTTACCTAAACTCTTGGATGCCCAAATTTGTACGGTCAGTCAAGTAGTTCAGGATTTTACAGATTTATCTAAAGGAGCTTGGAGCAGGAGGCTTCAATGTTAGTTATCTAGTGTTATTAACACTGTATTGTAAGTGTTGTACTCTGATGATAATGTTATGTATATACAGTCAAATTTTGTATTTCAAAAGCTGTTGTATATTATATTTTATTCCGCTGCGATGTGAGATTCTGTGTTGTGTTTTCTGTTCTTCTTCTTCTATTCTAATTTTTCTTTCTTTCTATTTCTCATCCTCTAACTTCTTTCTATTAATGATTTGTATTTCTATGCAATTTGGGTTGAATGTGTGGTGTATTTAGTCAACTCAGATAGTGCGGATTTGCGGGACATTAAACTCTAGCCCGGGCCTCAGGCTTCAGCTGCAACTGTACAAAGGTAACATGCAGGGCCGGTCCACACTAAGTGCAATGGTGAATTCATAATTCCTAAGCATGCGTTTCCCCACCCTATGGGGCGTAAATGAGCCAAATGAATCCATCGGCTCCTGCAGTAGCTGGATCGTAAATGAGCCAAATGACTCCATCTGCTCCCGCAGTAGCCAGATATATCTGAGGCGCCCTCTATCCATTAAGTAATAATAAGCAACATCTACATGAGTAAAGTGCCAGGGCTGGTAAGTCGCTGACACCCCTCCTAGCTAGAAAGAAACGCAATGCCCTCCCTATTGTCCTCTCCCGTTTCTAGTTCATACAGGGGTGTGAAGCTCGTGAAGTAACGTTACACAAAGCTATGCTAATTAAAGCTGTGCTCTGATCATCAACCACAAGGCTATGCTTTTCAACAAAAGCCTTGATCATTTGCATCTTAGCATGCCACATTGTCAATCCATACCACACCATTGATTTCTGCCAATATATAAAAGGGTGTTAAGTAAGAGAATAAATTCTCTACCACCAAACATATATATATATTTAGCAGAGATCAACGAATACAGCATAAAAGAATACAACGTCAGACATGCCATCCATTTACAAGTCCGTTCTGGGTCTGAACGAAACTGGAGGCACCTTATACCTCGCATATCCGGTCGATCTCCAAGTACGTTTGGATGATCACCACTTTTTCCATCATCTTGGGTGTACGGTCCAATCAAGATATCAGTAATCACCCAAACGACGTGAAGATCTCCGGTCTTCAACCACCATCTTCATCTTCGACTCTTAATCGTCGTAGAAATTATTCAGAATGGGTTAAACCCGGTCTTTCTGAATAACTCACGCATTTTATAATCAAGTGCTATAAAACACATCAAACACCTCATTCCAATTCAGAATATTCTTTTAATAAGATATTCACATTTTTATATTTTTTCAAAGATAAATCTTTTTGAATTTATTCTTTAATCTTCCATTAAATATGGAATCTACACGGAAATCATAACAATATATAATCGATATAAATTTCTATATCAGACTAATAATATAAATGGAATAACGGTAAGGCCTTTTAAATTCCATATATAGTAATAGTCTTCATTCACAGAAGCTCATCTCGATTATTACCAAATCGAATTCCATTCAATTCCAATTTAATATACTAAATTGGAAAACTTCACTTTGGAAAATTTCCATTTAAATCTAAATAAAATATTTATAAATTCCAAATTATATTTTCATTGTCAATTGGGTTAAAGAACAAATATCGTTTAAAAACACAGTTCACGATAAACCCAATTCACATTTTATTTTATTCTAGTTACCAAATATAATTGGAAACTCTAATAATCTTCATTAAAGGATATATCCTTTCCAAATTTATATTTACTATTTAATTCCAATTAAATATTAATTAGAAAACTTCATTAAATCTTGTTAAAAAGATTTATCCTTTTCTAATCGGGGTTTAAGAACAATGTAATTAAAGACACCGTCCGCGACAACCCAAAATCCAATTTATTTTATTTAATTCCAATTTAATATTAATTAATCGGATTTTTATTATAGTTAATAACTAGTTCATTTCGATAAAAAATATATTTCTGTCTTTTCAAATATGGAATTTTTCATCCAAAAACTTTCTAAATCATTTATTATGATTTTACATAATTTTTCCATATTTTTAATAATTTTATTAAGGCCTTTACAGTCGGTTTCCAATAACGATCACCGAACTGCATCCATAACGACTTTTTTCAAATTTGATTTGGACATAATTCCAAATCCAACCATTAGATTTCAAATCTCTTATATTCATTGGAAAGCACTTTTCAATACGAACCCAACGGTTCCGGTTTTTAGGAGAATCCGATGGTCGGATCTCCCGTTATGTCAAATCGAAGTTAATAGTCGAAATTCGCGAACGGTCACTGCGCGACGCTTTCTATTCAGGCCAATATATATATATATATATATATTTCTTTGATTTCCATTTAAAACGTATTTTATAAAATATTTATAAAATCGTTTTAAAACGATTCCAACTTCATTTTCAAATTTAAATCAAAATTGAATATTCTATATTTTTATCATATTAAAATGATAATATTTTCAAAATATTAGGTTTGAAATTACTTCGCTTCGATATTCATTATAAAATGAATAAAATCGATCGATAAACCCGTTCGGGTTAGAATAGCGTTTGCTACTTAACTCGGCTTCATATTTTTATATTTTTGTGTCCATCCAAAATCGGTCATCAAAATAAAAGTTCTATTCCTCACTGAATATTATTTTAAAATATTCGTTATTCTAAAATAATCTTTATTTTTAAAGATTCTTTATTCTAGATGTGCTTCTTTATAAAATGTTCTTTTGCATTAAAATGTATATTTACATTAAAATGTAATATTTCATTTAAAATGATTCTTTTATATAAAATGTTATTTTATACAAAAATGTACTTTTACATAAAATGATCTTTACAATAGAGATGATCTTTACATTACAAATGATCTTTTCATTAAAAATGATCTTTACATTAGAAATGATCTTTTCATTAGAAATGATCTTAACATTAGAAATGATCTTTTTTACATAAAAATGTTCATTACATAAAATATTTACTACATAAAATGTTTCATTACGTTAAAATATTTCATTACATTAAAATATTTAATTTCATTAAAACATTTCATTTACATTAAAATGTTTCATCACATTAAAAATGTTATTTCACATTAAAATATTTCATTACATTAAAAAAAATGTTATTTTACATTAAGGTATTTCATTAACATAAAAATGTTTCTTTTAACATAAACATTATTTATAAAACATTATTTATAAAATATTATATATAAAATATGTTTATAAAACATATTGATAAAACGTTATTCAATTCTGAATTGGAATGCGACTCAATCAATTACCATATAACTTCACTTATATGGATTTCATACATTGCCTGTATTCAATAACAGTGATTAACAATCATCAAAAAGTTTATTCACATCCAAAGTGACACTTATAACTGTGTGAGTGTTAAAATAAATAAACGACGCTCATCACAGTCTGTCGATCAATTGATTAACATATAATTAAATTCAGGGAAGATGTGAATAAATTATCATCCCCAGACCCGTGTGGGGTTTCAAACAACAACGGTTAATCTAAATAAATCATTGGTAAATAAATTTAACCAACTTTTCACTGTCCAAATTATAAATGAATATTTATAATTCAGTTCCAATCACTACATCAATATTAACATTATTTTTAATATGGTGGTCATCACAACATCACAAGTAATCACACAATACAGTCAATTCAAATCGTCCATGGTTTGTGGATGGGAAAAGTGATCTAATATGCACCATATACAGTTTATACTGATTGAATTGATAAAAATCTAAACTGGCAATTCTATATATTTTTCAGTTATGAAAATAAATAAACAATTGTGTAAAATTTTCTAATGAGGAGTTCTCACATTTGGTTTCCACTCCGTCAATTTTTAGCGGACGATGGTTTTTGGATTTGCTCCAGTACGCAGTGTTCTTCACCGTGATCTCTACGCAATCTGTTTCACACTGTTTGTATTAAAATCATATTTTTAATGTTATTCTGCATATATGGTAAGAATCGTACTTTTATTTACGTTATGATTATATAAAAATCATATTTTTATATTTCTATTTCTATTGTAAAAACAATGCAATTTTATATTTCATAAACAATGTCATTATATATTTTATAAACAATGTCTCTGTATTTATAAAACAATGTTTTTCTTTGATTTACAAAACGATGTTCTTTTTTATTAACAAAACGATGTTGATTTTCATTTTTAAAACTAATTCTATTCTTATTTTTGGAAACAATGTTCCTTTTTACTTTTAAAACAAAGTTCCTTTTAATTTATAAAAAGAAAGTTCCTTTTATTTTATAAAACAAAGTAAATTTTATATTTGAAACAATGTTCTATTTTTGTCTTTAAAATACAATGTTCTATTTTTATCCTGAAAAATAATTCTATTTTTATTTAGAAAAACAATTCTATTTTTAACCTTTAATTACATACTTATAACAATAATTAAATTAGACAAGTTCATAACCATCGTTGATCTTCAAATCGGAAGGTCACAGCTTTGTCATCTTCATGCTTCAAGTCCTCACGGTTCTGTGCCTTTGAACCCAACAGCTCGCAAGAAAGAACAACCACTGCACGAAAATCCACCTGACCAGACCTCGATCTGAACCCCCACCTCGAAGGGCCTTTGCGTCACCCAACATCACTAGCAACCATGCTGGGTTCAATCCCCTCCTGCGCATAAAAAACAGTATTCAAACACTACCCACTTGAGCACGGAAATCGAAATATCCAGGCAATGGAACCTCATCAAAACTGTATAGAATGAAGGAGCTTTCGATCCACTATAATTTTGCTTTTATAAAATTGATTTAATTTGAATCCGTTCAGCAAAGATTCGGGGTAGAAAGGTCGAATGAAATGAGCCATTCATTCGATACAGGCGGCTGGTTTCTGATTTAGAGATTAGGGTTGGGTACGGAATACAGCGTATTTATACTGTATTTGTAGAGTATTTTATTTTGTTTAATTAATTAACTCAAGAAAATAACATGTTAAATCATCCGAACTCCAAACGAGACCCAAGAGTGTCGCCCCCAGCCAAATACCCCTGTCCCGGACATAATGGAACATGTTTCGTAACCCAATTCGGCTGTTACGATAAGTTTTTCTCAAAATTAAAATACAAATCAATATATATTGAATTTAAACGTACATTTCAATTTACTGAGGCCACATACTAACTCTAAAAATTCCAAAAAAATTATTTCTAGCTATGTTTTGACGATACGGTCCTAACAAAACCAATTTCGTTGAATTTCGAGACCGTTTGAAAATGGCTATTTTCAAGTCGATTAAATTTGATTGAAATTGACAAAACACGTTTTCTTTTGCCACGCTCACATATTAATTCTAAAAATTATGAAATTTGAAATCTGGCAATAATTTAACATTCCAAATCCATCAAAAGTGGTTTCGTCGAAAATGGAGGTTGTTTGCAAAATGGCTATTTTTAAGGGCCATATATTATATTAAAAAATATATAAATTCTACAACGACTTTCTGAATTTTAAACTGGACATAACTTTTAATTTATAAAACAAAATTTCAGTTTCTTAACTTCGTTTGAAAGATATTGTTAATCAGATTCAAATATTTCTTGTTTTGTCCAGTTCTGATTTAAAATGAATTCTGTACAGTCAATTGAAATTAGAAATCGAATTTTCAAACTGCTGCGCCATTTCAGGCTCGGTTTATAATTAAAATAAATTTATTCGTTCTAACTTCGATTTAAATAAATTTTTAGTCGTTATTATTTAAAATAAATTATTTTAAATATCCGAAATCCATTAAATTTGCTAAAATAAAAATTTTAATTTGGTTCTGAAATTCCGGGTTGTTACATTTATAAAACGGAAGAACTACTTAAATCTCTGACTCATGACCAGAGATATACTGTGGTTCTGTCGTGGTAAAAATCTACGGATTTGCAAGGACTACTCGCTACTGATCTATAGGGTGATTCCTAGGATGTGGTAGGAGGGTGCCTTCGGTTCATCCTGTTCCTGGATGACTTGTATGGACGAATGTCTGACAGAGTATTTCCAAAGGGATCGCGTACGTTGTTCTCTTCAAACGTGCCAAGTTGATGGCATAGATGGGAAACTTCTTTAGCTTAACAACTAGAGTATTTTTGTGGAAATCAATTAGTGATTTCTGGAGGATCTGACAATGTGGCATTCAAAGTGAATGGAGATATACTGTTCTAAACAATAAGCGTAACCTCTAGCCTCATCAACTGGGAAATGGCACAAAATCGGGTAGGTAGCATGGCTATGTGGGTCGCACCCATTAAAAGGGTATATCATTATCTGATCTGGAGAAATCAAAAGCCTTCGGTTGTCCCTTTTTATTTTTATATGTATGTTATCAGTTCGGTTGGCTGGCCCCCAACCGTGGTAATGATATATTCGGTACTCTCAAGAGAAATGAGGGGCCGGTCATGTGTGAGCCGGGTTGCAAGACGTTCTGTTGAACCCCAATGTATTCATCTCCGGAGGTACATTGTCGGAAGGTGGTCTCATACCTTGCCAGGAAAATCCATTCTCCAATAAGAGCCTGTGGTTTTGATTGTATACTATTTATGTAGAGCGTGAGATGCAAGCGTTCTGCTAGATTTATATTTATTTGTGCTTTGATATACATTATTATAATATCAGAAAAGATATTGATTTCAAAACTGTTTTGGGTTATAGTAAGGTAAAAACCGTCCATGTTTATGTGTGGGCTAGTCTTACTATTATCCTTTTATTTCAAAAAGGATTTTTCAAAATTTAACAAGTAGTTTGTTCTGTGAATTTATCACTGAAAGTATTCCAGACTGATCCGGGTGAATTTTGCTTTGCTTCAAATGTGCTCGGGTCAGACCGAGTATATTTACAGGTTAGGTTTTCGCTTGGAGTCCAGGAGCTAGAAGCAGGAGGCTTCATCGTTAGTTATATAAAGGGTATTTCCGCTGTGACAGATATATGTTGTACTATGATGATTGGTATGTGTATACAGTTTTCTTTTGTATAAAGAGATTTGATATATTATATTTTATTCGTTCCGCTGTGAGATTCTGTTGTCTTCTTCTTTTTCTTCTATTCTAATATTTCTTTCTTTCTTTTCTCATCCTCTAAATTCTTTCTAATAACTTTCTGGATGTTCGGTACTCAAGTTTGGGACACGGGATGTGATTGAGTCCAAATTCGAGCATCGAAATTTTCCGTTTCGTTACAAGAGATCTTAACAAATACTAAGTCGCCAACGAAGAATTTCAAATCTCTTTGCCTCTTACCAGCATAACTCTTCTGCCTATCTTGGGCAGCCTTCGTTCGTTGTTGAATAACCTTGATCTTGTCCGAAGTTTCTCTTATTACATCTTGTCCAAGCACAAATTTCTCATCGGTTTCCAGCCAACATGATGGTGAGTTGCACGGTCTTCCGTACAAAGCTTCAAATGGAGCCATACCAATACTGGACTGATAACTATTATTATAAGCGAACTCCACTAGATGCAAATGGTTATCCCATGACCCTCCAAATTCCAATATGCAAGCTCTCAAGAGATCTTCTAATACTCGATTCACCCTCTCCGTTTGACCGTCGGTTTGAGAATGATACACGGTATTGAGATATAATTCTGACTCTAAAGCCTCTTGTAAGCTCTTCCAAAACCCACTAGTAAATAACGGATCTTAGTCACTCACAATACTTTTAGGTACTCCATGAAATTTCACTACCCACTTCATATACAGTTCCGCTAACTTAGCTGCCGTTCTATCCGACCTGACTGGTATGAACCTTGCACTTTTAGTCAATCGATCCACAATCGCCTAAATACTATCATAACCCGATCTAGTCCTTAGTAAACCATTAATGAAATCCATTGATACTTGTTCCCATTTCCATTCTGGAATTTCCAATGGTTGTAACAATCCATTGGGCTTCTTTTTCTCAGCTTTGAGCAGTTGGCAATTCATGCACTTAGCTATAAACTTCCCAACGTCTCTCTTCGTCCCTTCCCAGTAGTAGGTCTGCTTCATGTCTCGATACATTTTGTTACCACCAGGATGTATAGTCAACTTTGAGTGATGACACTCTCTAAGTACTTCGTCTCTCAATCCATTGACATTGGGTACAACTAGTCTACCATTCTTTCGAAGACATCCTTCTCGATCAAGCCCATACTTGTTCATCTCCTCATCGATATGCATCTCTAACTTGGAGATGATTTCCAATAGGTTAGGATCGTCCCTCTGGCTGGAGCCGATCCGCTCAATCAAAGTGGATTTGATCATCAAACTTGCTAACATTTCTGGGTCCAATTCACATTTAGGTCTGAAATCATATCCTGCGATATATTCCAGTTGCTTCCATTCTAGAAACATAGCCCCTAAACTGGCATGTCTCCTACTCAGGGCATCAGCTACCGCATTGCCTTTCCCAGGCGTATATACGATATCAAAATCATATGAAGCCAAGAACTCTAACCATGTCTGCCGATGGAGATTTAAATCTTTCTGGAAGAAAAGGTACTTTAATGACTTATGATCGGTAAACAACTTAAACCTTTCTCCCAAGAGATAATGTTTCCACATCTTCAATGCGAACACGATCGCTGCCAATTCCAAATCATGGGTAGGATATCTATTCTCATGTGGTTTCAGTTGCCGACTAGCATAAGCTACAACCCTACCTCCTTGCATCAATACAACACCTAGTCCGGTACCACAGACATCCGTGTATACCGTCATCCCTTCATTCCCTTTTGGAATGACTAACACTGGCGCACACGCCAACTTTTCCTTTAGACTTTTAAATGTGTTTTCACACCTTTCATCCTAGATGAAAGCTTGATTCTTCCTGGTCAACTGAGTTAACGGTGCTGCTATCTTGGAGAAGTCTAACTTACGATAATATCCAGCTAAACCCAAGAAACTTCTTACGTCTGTTGCATTCTTGGGCGTAGACTAATCTTGCACCGTAGCTACTTTCGCAGGATCCACGACGATACCATTCTCTGAAATGACATGGTCCAAGAATATCACTTCCCTCCTCCAGAAGTGACACTTAGAAAATTTCGCTTTCAATTGGTGTTTTCTCAACACCTCCATCACTATCCTCAAATGCTCCTTGTGTTCTTCCTTTGTCCTTGAGTAAACCAAGATATCGTCCACGAACACAAGAACAAACTTATTAAATTGATCTCTGAATACCCTATTCATAAGGTCCACAAAATATGTTGGTGCATTGGTCAACCCGAATGGCATGACCAACCACTCATAGAATCCAGACAACGTCCGAAATGACGTTTTAGTTATACTCTCAGCTGCCACCCGGAGCTGATGAAATCCTATCGCGAGGTCCAATTGGGAGAACACTCTTGCTCCATTCAGTTGATCAAACAAATCATCTATCCGTGGAAGAGGATACTTATTCTTCCTCGTCACCTTATTCAACTTGCGATAATCCACACATAAGTGAAGGGAACCATCTGCCTTAGTGGAAAATACAACTGGTTCTCCCCACTCGGAAACACTTCTTCGGATAAATCACTTCTTCAAAAGATCGCTTACTTGTACCTTGAGCTCTCGCTTCTCCCTTGGTGCCATACGACGAAGTGGCATCACTATAAGCCTGGAATCTTTCACTAAATCAATACGAAACTCGATCTCTTGGTGTGGTGGAAGTCCGGTCACTTCCCCGAAGATGTCCGGATACTGGCCAGCAATGGGAACCTCTGATAACTCATCATGCGGGATGTCTAGGGAATTTAGAAAACTAGCCATCACCTCATCACTAAGCTGGCTACCAAACACTACCCTCCGCCCATTGTCCGCTCTAATAGTCACCGAAAACCCCTCACAGTCTACCACCACCCCATATCTTTGGAGCCAATCGACTCCCAAAGTAATGCCAAACCCAGTAAAGCCCAAAACAAAGCAATCACAAGAAAACATACATCCATGACTCAATAAGACCAAATTACGACAAATCATGCTAAGGCTTGTCGAACCACCAATCGAGTTCGTCACAAATAAAGGTCTATCGACAATCTCGGGTTCCAATCTCAACCTATCTACCAGGTCACTAGATACGAAGGAATGGGAAGCCCCGGTATTAAACAATGCTCGAACAAGAACATCATAAATAGAAAGCATACCTTGAATAATGACATTCTTCCCTTTCTCCGCCGCAGTTGGGGCATTCGACGAAGAAGGAACAACATTGATAGCATATTCTTTCACAATTTTCTTCTCTTTCGGAGGTTGTGGACATTTATCCTTGTGGTATCCCACTTGGCCGCAATTGAAGCATTTCCTGCCCGCTGGCTTTGCTCGACATTCTTTAGCATAATGGACCTTCTTGCCACAGCTAAAGCACTCTATATCTTTCGTATTCTTCTTTTTCTGACCATTCTTGGTCTGATTCTGCTTCCTCTTATTCTGATAATTATTCTTGCCTTCAATGGTTGCCTGCGGCTTTAGCTCCTCCACAGATGCAACCTCAGTCTTCGACTTAGGGTAAAGACTATATGATCTCAATGCTTTTCCCACAATCGACTCAAATGTCTCATCGATGTGGTTTATAAGTCTTTCCCCTAAGTACCCATCTAAACCAGTTATGAACTTCTCGTTCTTCTTCTCGGCAGTATCGATTTGGGATAATCCATACTTTGGTAAAGTGTCGAGTTCAGCAAGATACTCCAAGACAGCCCAACCATTCTGCTTGAGTTCCAAAAATCTCCTGAACAGATCTGATTTCTTAGCAGTTGGAATAAACTTATCACTGAAGCGAGTCTTAAACTGATTCCAAGTAATCTGATCCTCAGAAGTAGCTGCCTTAATGATATTCCACCAATTCATTGCCCGTCCTTGCAGCTGACGGGATGCTAGCTTTCTTTTCATTTCATCCTCGATTTCCAAATCCTCGAAGATGCGCTCACAACAATCCAGCCAATCTTGAACATCCATAGCCGATTCCGTTCCATGGAACGGCTTCCCACCAAGGCTAGTATAATCCTTGTTAAGCTTGGTGAAATCGGCTCTAGGCGTCTGTACTACCTCACCACCACCATTTGCAGCATTAGGAACTGCTCCCTGAGCATCCCTATGCATCTCTGGCATTAAAGCAGTGAACATCGTCCTCATGTCAGGGACATTCTCATTGTTGGCCCTTGAACCTACTCCCTCTTCATCTCCTGCTGCGGAGTTCCTCACCGCATTCCTTCTATTTCAGGTCATCATTCAATCTGTAAAGAGAAACGATTAACCATCTCCATAGTGGTGCCAATGCACTGCGACTTCATTCTTAGATATACTAATGGTGTACATATATATATAGCTTTTGAAAACCAAAATATAACAAATACGCGCTCTCATATACGTATACTATCTCTCCCTGGTGTCTTCCCCTAGGTTAACTACGCAACCTAGAGCCCTGATACCAAATGTGACGGCCTGCCCCACAACAGCCGACATTTCTCCGAAATGCGCTGTGCTGATGTCCAACCAACACGGGACGGTCGTTAAGGTAGAAAAGATGAATCATCAAAGAACCTATAGTATATCTCACAGAGCATGGGATAAAGTATAATAACAACATAACTTGACATAAAACAAGCGATACAGTGCATAAGTTGAAAACTAAACATCATAACAGCGGAATCCAAATACAGCTTATGATCCAAACCATCATATTACAATTTTTAAAATACTGTCTCTAAAGCAAAATAGGAAGGTACACTACTAATGCCCAAACTAGTGACCAGCAACAACACAAGGAGAATATATAGGAATAATACGTGGAAGCCTCCTGCTCGTCTCCGAACAGCTACTCGTGCATAACCAGCTAACCTGTCTCTAGTCTGCCTGTTTAAGAGCACATAGAGTAATAAGAAGAGACATAAAACTCTTGGTCAGACAAAAGTTTGGTATGAGTGATAGCATGACTATAACTGCAATAAGCAATAACAGGTATAAATAATCATACCTGAACTTGGACCTGCAACTAAAGAGTTAGCACAACATGATGTACAGTACTCTAAGGTGACACTAGCATATGGTGTGAAAATAATGGGGAGAGGGTGTGCATGTCATGGTGATAGCAAACATCAAACATAGCAATCATCCTCACATCTCTCACTCAGTGCATAAAGCATACTTTATCCACCGCTTTGATCACCAGAGCCATTTGGGGCCTTGATGGAACTCATCTCCATCCAAACCTTACTACGACCACTTTTCCCTTGGGGTCCTACTAGAATTCGATTCCACACAACTTTGACCCCACCGCACTGGTCCATAGTCAACGCCCCTTCATCATAGTGAATCAAAGTTATCGATACCGATAACCCCATTGCACACGTCCCGCAGCAAAGTCCAACCTTGAAGTAAACTCGTTGGTTCCCAACTGGATCCTGAGTACAAACTTCCCATTTGGGCTTCCTTTGCATCTCGGGTTTTAGTCTCTTCATCCCAGTTCGTGACTCTCTAGTTTCCATTCAGTTCAGTTCATATCCTTCGCCATGCCTCGGTTCGATGCTCAAGTCCTTAGCTCGGCTCGTGGTTCATGGTCAACTCCGGTTCGTGGTCCACATTTTGAATCTGGCTCGTGGCATCATGGTGGAGCGATTCTTGGGTGGTGCTTCGGTCCGGTTCGAGATTCGCCCTCAGCTCCGGTTCGTGATGAATGGCTCGTGGTGCAAGTGCTCGGCTCGAGGAGGTGGTTCTTAGCTCCAGCTTCAGGTCATGGTTCACACCCTGATCCAGCTCGTGGTACTTCCCTCACCACGGTTCGTGGTGCTCTCTCGGTCCGGTTCGCGGACCCTAGACCACGAGTGTGGTCGGGTCGTGAGGGGGTGTCACGAACGGGTTACTGTACTGCTGCCTGTAACTTTTTCAGCAAGCTATTTATGCCACATGACGGCGTTTTCAACCATTCTAACTGTTCTAGGCAAACACGAAACATTGAAAACGGTAATAGCATCATATAGCATCAACCATAAACACCAAAACGATGAATAATCATAACAATATGGATCAAACATACGCAAAACCCATGTTTTCCCCTTAATCATGTTTTAGTCAATTCTAACATTAGGATTAGCAATACATATCCAAATTAACCCAAATTTCTAACACAGGTATAAAATAATATTTCGAAATTTCTAAATATTTTTCCAAAATTTTACGCGTTATAATTTCGCTAATCATCACTAATCACCCCTAATTAGCTGTAATTAGTGTAAAAACAAGCTAATCACTCACCTTAGCCACAAATAAAATATTAGATCTGAAACTCTACTACTATGGCGCAGTTTCTAATGTAACACAACAGCTCCAACTCTGATTTAACACTAATCCTCCTTAATTTTGTGTAGATTAGGCTAATATATGATTAAAAGGTGATTAAGGATGAATTTAGAAGGAGGAGGCCATTACTAGGGTTCAAAGGTTGTAAGTGGCGGCTGAAAAACTGAATAAAACTGAATTTCCAAACCCTATCAGTCTTCCCATAACTTTAATCCCGAAATGGGTTATGGGCCTAGTTGCTAATCACCCTATTTGGCCCGGTTAAGCTATTTTTCACCTTCTAAACCTTGTTTCAGCCATATCTCCCAAATGCTAAGTCCGTTTGATCAATGTGACCAGTCTACGGAAATGTAAACCACCATCCAAATCCAATGGAAGTGGTTTCAGGTCAAAATCCTTACCAACCAAAAGTTATAGGCAAAACAAGACACGCCAAGGGCAAAACGGTCATTTAAAAAGTCGTAAAAATCGTGAATATGGAAAATGACCCCAATAGTCGTTTCCTAAAATTACACGACCATACGACCTCATATGAAAATGAAATAAATATTCTACGATCCTTCGACTCGTAGAATGCGGGTCGTTACAACACAGTTGTAACAATCCGTATTTTTGGTAATTACCTATTATAATAAATAAATAATTAGAATATAATACTTGGGTAATATTTAAGTTGGATGAACCATTGGTTCGATTATTTGACTTAATTCGTTGGGTAAATTGGTGTTTCTTGGTTTGGTGGTGGAATTTAATCACACTAAAGTGATTAAATTGAGTCATGTATAACTAATTGTGAAATTTGAGTTATAAAGGGATAATACTGATTTTGAGAGGAAATGGATAATTATAACATTTAAAATATTAGCAAATGTTAATACAAGTTGTAGTATTGAAATAAAGAGAGTAAATGTGTTCTATATAGTATTTATTGGGTTAAAATCATTTTTATTATGGCTTGATAACAATAATTGTAAATATTTGGTTAACAAAACAATTATTGGAATTTTGGGTATAAACATGTAATATTGTGTAAACCTTAAAAGCTAGAATTGTTGTAATTAAAAATAAATATAAAAATATGTTTTTTGACATGTTTAGTGATTTATTAAGTTAAAAATGTGCCAATTGTGGTATTTATTTTTGTTTTTGCTATGAAGATTATACTAATTTAAGTAAAATGTCTAAATGTGTGTAACTTGTGTAAATTTTGTCCAAAAATTAAGATTTAGAGGTAATAAGCTTTAAAACATCTAAAAATGTTGTTAACAAAATTATTTAACATCGTTTGATATTTAAACTATGATTTTGGTAGACATTATGGTGTAAAACTTAGTTTATTTGACCTAATTATGTGTTTATAGGCTTAATTAGTTTCTTAAAGGCCTAATTGAGTCATTAGGTGCTTAATTGGCTTAATCTGGGCCTAACTGCATACTTAGGCAAAGATATTTCTAGAGAAAAAGGGAAACAACGCAGCCTTCCTTATTTTCTTTCTTCACTTGTAAATCAAAACTAAGTAAAAACCTAAAAATACACAAACCACTTCACTCTGAACTATAATTTGCCTCCAATCCACCTACAAACTCAAGATTTTGACTGTTTAAACTTAATAGCAACAGGTAATATACTCTAAACTCGGATCTAATCCAAGTTTTATCGTTGTTTTTGAGAATTGTTGATTTACATTGAAATTTTTATATGCATATCCTAGCTAGTTCAAGTACATGTAGAAAGATGTCTTCTTCTAGTCAAAGAGCTCCAATTCAATGGAATAATTATCTATCTTTGTTGTAATCACTTCTAAGGTAAGTGTTTACTCACATATTTTAGTCACACCTGAGTATTTTGAAGTTTCTGTGAAGCCTGAGAATGAATTATTGCTTTCCAGTAGTTTTCTATTGAAAATTTTCCATTTGTGCAAACATAGTCAAAGGTATACTTTGAGAGTATGTATCTTGGTCATATGGCATCGAATTTGAGCCATTACATTTTTTTTTTGCATATAAAACCTTTATTATCATGCTTGTGAATTTTCAGGCATTTTTGACTTGATTAACTAAGTCAAATTGATGCCCAAGTAGCATATCGAGGTTGTTTTCAGCTTGAGCAGTGCGCCGATGGAGGGATCAATCGGGAGGTTGACCTACCCCGTTGAGTGGTCGACCGGGCGGTCGACCTCTACAAAGGGGCGGTCAATCTGGTGGTCGACATCCTTGAGAGAAACCTATAAGCTGAAGCCTGCTTCGTTTTTATTGTTTCGGACGTTTTGGGTTCTTTATTTCTTGAGTTTCCTAAAGCTTTTCACTTGAGTTTTGATGTTGTATATGCTTAGTAAACTAAGCTATTGCAACTCAAAATCTAAACCCCGGATTTTGATGATGTTTGATGAGTTGAGTTTTGAGATGAGTTTTGGGTGAAATTGAGCACACATGCACATTTAGTTTTCGATAAGTAAATAAATAAGCGTTTTATATAGTTTTGAGGCTAAAATATTTTCATGATTTAAGTTTTTAATTATAAATGGCCTTGGAATAATAGTACAAAAGCCTATTTTGCATTATGTATATAATTTTAAGAAAAGAGGACATTTGATTTTCGAAATTGTTTTATAAACTTGTTTTAAAAGTCAAGTATTTTCTTATTCAAAGATCACACTTTTCTGCACTCTTCAAGATAACGTATTGGATGTTAAACGAAATCGTAAACCCCGTGGTATGGGACATGGTGGTATACAGACTCGGTTACCTCTAGTATAGTTTGATTGAAGCCAATGATTTGATGATTTTCTAAGTTTTCTAGTGCGAAGTTGACCAGCGGCTAGTAAACCAACATTGAGAACGTGTGGTATGAGACGCACTTTTACCACTGTTTGGGTTATTGACTGTGAGCCAGTAACACATTTTGAGGAGGAAAAGCCAGTACTCTCTTTAGAGGATGTCGGGACTCGGAGCAGTCACATATATGTATTCACTTGACCGAAGTGGTCAAGTTGCACTCGGCCAGGGGATCGCAGTGACAAGCGCCTAAATGGAATACGTATAAGTACTAGGATACGCTCGAAGTAAGCCTTATTAAATCCCGAAGTGGGCAATAGCTGGAAGTGGGATTATTTTGATGGCATATGCACGTTATTTATGATGATTTCATTTTATGATTGAAGTTTGAATATTTTAACTTTATTGGAATGATCAATCATTTATGCAGTGCATTTGAGATTCTTATTTACTTATTTTGGGATTTTCGATGATTTAGAGTGAAATACTCCTTTTATTGATGCTTTACCTTCTTTAAGTTTATTTGATTATTTTGGGGATTTCAGCGTGTATGACCATCTTGTTGCTTGTGAATGATGTTGAACCTAGCCTGGGGGCTAGTACAAGGGACTAGCGTATAACCTTACGTTGAGATATATGAGTTTAACCCAGTTACTTTTATGTCTTCACATTAACAATTCTTTGAGAAAAAGAGTTGTATTTTGCGTACTTATTTTTCTTATACACGTTATTACTCATGGTTGACTATACTGACCCATGTGTGTTAATGTTTGGGTTAGCCTGAGCTTTTCCAGGTACTTTCTGCTGTTGTAGATATCTTTTCCTCCGCTTTCGATCGTTTAGTTTTGGGCTTCCTTGTTTATCTATTTTGTTGTATATATTGTATTCGATCCACGTACTCTGATGATGTATCCTATTATTTTGGACTGGTTATACCTACCACGTTTTATAACACTACTTGTTGTATATTATATGTATATGTATTTGATGCTGGGTGATATGTTTTATGATGTGTTTAGATTTATCGTTCATATTTGTTTTGAATTATCTTCTAGTCAACGTAGTATTGTATAGGTAGAGATTAAGAGTATCGGACCACGGAAAAAAAAGATAGTACATTTTATCGATGCTCTTAATGTTTAGTTGATACAAAAATTATGAATGGTCTCCCTTAACCAGCCCTATTCTCTGCACTACTAGACAACGTCAATAGTTAATGTACTTTGCTAATGTGGATCTCAGGGTAGGACATCACAGCTTGGTATCGGAGCTGAGTTCAGAACAAAATGCGAGTAATACAGAATAGAATATAAGCAATACATTACATTGAGATACAACATAAGTGGAACATCTAACCTTTGTATCTTAACCATGGGTTGAATCATGTATACTTGTGCCTTAACTTCTTTTGTGTGGGGGTAGATATAGGAAGGGAATGCATTTATGAATAAATTGTTATAATTCAATAGTATTCCTTACATAATTGGATGTGCAAATATATATTATCGCACACTAATCCTATCTTATTTTATGTTGTAGTTTATTGCTGGGCGAGGTAAGAGGCACCGGGCGGGCACGGGGCCGAGTAGTGGTCCAGGTCCCGAAGAGCGGGTTGGGTCGTCTAGTGGCACCCATTCTATCAAGAGTGATTGACCTGCCAGTGGTTCTTGACCTGAAGCGGTCAATCTTTCTACTTATCAGCTTATGGAGCTCATTCGGGGCACTCTGCCGCCAGCTCCTTCTCGATCATCCCCTCCGCGCAAGTTGACCTTTGCACGTATGTGTTGCGACTACTCCCATCTTGGTGGGAAGCCCTTTCTACATTATGAGTCAGTGTTATAGGTCCATGCATGGATCCGTACCTACGAGCGCATTCTTACTCGCATGGAGATTTTCTCTTATCATCGGGTCCTTGTAGCATCTAGTATGTTGCAAGGTCGAGCATTGGATTGGTATGAGCTATTGGTAGCTGAGATTGAAGGGTCCACTCCTGAGTGAAAGCAGTTCTGTGAGCATTTTGAGCTCAAGTTTGTTCCTGTGTCGGAGAAAGTCATCCTTCCACGTCGGTTCCTTGATCTCAAACAAGGGAAATTGACAATTTCCGAGTATGTATCGTCTTTGAGGCTCTCTCCAAGTATGGTTTGGATCATATCAGTACATCCTACAAAAAGAATTTCAAGTTTGTTTCTGGGTTAAGAAAGTATCTTAAGAAGTCCTTGATGTTACATCTTAAGTTGTCTTTTGAGGAATTGGTTGATGCAGCCCTTCATCTCGAGGCAGTCGTGAATGAGAGAGGTAGTGGAGATGAGAGTGGAGTTTGAAAGAACTTTGGCAAGAAGAAGATTCCATTTCAGAAATCCAAGTCTTTTCCTAGTAAGAAGAAGAATCCATTGGGTCAGGCTTTTCAATCTAGTGGAGCACCGCCTGCCAAGTAGGGTTGCATCAATTGAAATCATTTTGTTCGTGACTGCCTTAAGCCTGTATTTGCCTCTATTGTAAGAAGGAAGGACATATGGCCTCCTCTTGTCCCTCAGATCCTAGGTCCAGACAGCAGGGTAAGCTTAATGTGATGGAGTCGGATGGAGCTTCCTCTCAACAGAGAGGTATGCTTCTTATTCTCGAGGGTTCCCTTTTATTTCACGATCGCATGATTAGAGTTCTTTTCGATATGGGTGCTTTACATTCATTCGTATCGAAGGAACTTGTAGATATGCTTTCTTTGGATGTTTGTTGTATTGTGACTTTTTGGAGGATAGCTTGGAGGATCCACCACTCTTACTTTTATTATGCAATGATGTAGAGATCTTTACTCGTGAGTTTTATTTTCATGCAAATCTGCACATATTTCCTTCTCTTGGGTTTGATATGATTTTGAGTATGGATTGGCTCATGTGATATGAAGCCAAGATCTTATGTGTCTAGCGTATCTTATATCTTTGCCACCCCGATTCCTCTTCATTGCTTTCTCTTGTGCTTAATGATGTTGAGTGTGATTCTATGGCATCTTTATATTCTCCCTCTCAAGAGAACGATGATGAGGATGTGTCTCGCATTCCTATGGTTTGAGAATTTGCAGGTGTTTTCAAGCTTGTTTCGTGGTTGCCACCCAAACAAGCTATCGAGTTCTGTATAGATTAAGTTTCTGGAGCTCAGCCAGATAGTCGTCTTCCCACGCGGATGTTAACTTAATAAAATGAGGAACTAAAGAAGCAGTGTAAGGTCCTATCTCTATACCCGCGTTATCCAAGACCATTACAAGCAACGGTGTCAATTAACCAGAAGAATAAGGCTGTTGAGGAGCGACCATTTGTATATAAGCTTTGAACGAGTGTTAAATATGTCATATAATGTGGTCTTACTTTTAAAATCTCATGAGGTAATCTGACACATCTAATTCAAGTCCAAATCTACTACACAATGGCTATATATAATTCAAAATCAATATAAAATGCATAATAATATAATTAGAGTCATACATAGATATTCACATCACCAAGGAAGAAATATGTATGAATATAACACATAGAAGTAAATATAAAGATATTGGTCATAGTCAATCCATTATACAACAAAAGAATGGGTACAAGCTCTAGCTAAAAGAGCATGTATACATAGATGTCTCATAAACATACAACCCAAAATTACTACAATAACAATGTAGACATGAAAAACCAAGAAGTGGCCCCTGTTAGAAGTCTTGAAAAAGCAGTTGTAATACTCAATATGACCCGAGTATTATTTATAAGAAAAAAAACAATAAACGGATCAGTCTAACTGTACTCATCATAATAAACTAAAATAGGATAAGAGATATAATCAGAAAATGACATATATGAGAAATAACAACAATGTTCACATGGCTTTCCAGAAAACAATGTTCACATGTAAAATGAGAAGGTTCGATATGTCCAGAAAATATGCCAAAGAAATCTCGGTGCTATGTAAGGATATACCAATAACAAAGAAACAAAGATTAATAACACGACATCAATATAACTCAGATCGATAGATTAGCATCAACAATACTCAAATTCTAGAAATCGATAAATTATAAATCTATAAGATCCCTAAGAAGGGGAGGGGATGCCTAAATCAAGGCGGCAGCCCGAAGACGTACCAATACATACATCAAGGTGAGACGCGATATCTAGGCAGCTTGCATATAGTGTTGAGCCAAAGCGCCTCGGATGGTCCAAAGACCGCGGGTCGCAACCCCGCTAAGATGATCCGAAGGTCATTGATAAATCAAATGAACCGAAGTTCCTCTGGATGATCCGAAGATCATCAGAATAAGAAATGAACCAAAGTTCCCCAAGATGATCCGAAGATCATCAGAATGACCCGAAGGTTGAAATGATCCGAAGTTCCTACGATATGGTGGAACCGAAGTTCCTCAAATAGTCTGAAGACACTCAGGATAAACCAAAGTTCCTCAGGATGATTCGAAGATCATCAAAGTGCCTCGAAGGTTGGAATGATCCGAAAGTCCTTAGGATGATCCAAAGATCATCAATATGATCAAAATTGATCAAGTATAGTGTAAACCACACCAAGCTAGTAAATATAGGAGTCAAGCTACATGTCTCATAACCACCTGCTATACTCGAATATTTATGAACAAGTTGTATAATTCACTAGAAATATGAAATGATCATTGCCACGGTGTTCAATCGAACAAGTCCAAGAACTAACCGTCAAAGCAAACACAAAGGTTCATAGTCCTTGTTTTTACTAAGGCGTTTAATTAGATTTCTCACATGAACGAGAAAAGGGTATATATAACTATATACTAGTAGATTGGAAAACAATTTATAAAATAACTTCATATAATGAAGTCGGATTAGAAACCAATTTGGAAGATAACCACATATAATGAAGTAGAGTTAGAAAACATTTAGTAAAAGATTATGTATCTACTAATAATTTTAAACCCATTATATGATTTCGAAGTGGCAAATCTTGTATAATAGTGATCGAATTAACGATCGGACTAATAATTCATGTTTTAATAACGTAAATTAAATCTCACGACTAACGATTATAAATTTGTTCACCACGAATCAATCGAAAGTCAACCAAAGGTCAATAATCAAGCTGTTAAAATTTGGGAACCAGAGAAATTGAAAAGTCACAGAAAAATACCAAACAAACAGAAACTCGGCCAGGAAAGATCCTGAAACAACCTAAACTGTTGATCGTGGTTTCCACTGTTCAACGACAGAAAATAGGTTCAGTCGACCGAACTCAGAGGTCAGTCGACTGAATCTGTGTAAACTTCAGAATTCTGCGCATGTATAGGATTCAGTCGACTGACCCCTGTAGTCAGAGTACTGACCTGCTACCACATCAAATTCCTGGTTTTGGATCAGTCGACTGAGCTCCTGAGTTAGTCAACTGACCTGCTACTAAGATTAGCTCATGGTTTGCCCTTACGGCCAAGTCAACTTTTATGGATTTTGGGCGATCGACGGAGGCAAATAACTTCATTGAAGTGAAAATAAGGCCTTAATGATTCGCCGAAATACTTCACAACACAAAACCCAAACATTATAAAGATTTATACTCGAATTCATCGAAATGAAATCAAAACTCATGAATTGGGAAGTTCACACAAAAACAACTCAATACACTCAATAAACACAGAACACATATGTTCCAAAGGCACACTAGAAGAGCATATATCTTCAGGCATAGATGTGAGTTCTCCAAAAACTCACCTTTACTTGCTAAAAGGAAAAAATCGGTCCAAAGCTTAGCTAAATCAACCTCTCCTCCAATATAGCTTGCTAACCTCCAATCTAAACACATATAAATGAATTTCCTAAGAGTTAGGTGTAGAAAATCTCAGAAATTAAAGAGGAGTTGAGTTGTAGAAGATGGAGAAGCTTACCCTAGTTTCTATGCTTGATTCCCTCTTTATTTGAGCTCCAAATTGAAATCCCTAGCTTAGGAATTTTGATTTCCCATTCCCCATTTTCCATTTACTTTGAAGTATTTTGAGTGAAGGAAGAGGAGAGGGCACTATAAGAAAAACTGCATATAGCAGCGGCAATATCCGCTTCTAATCCATCGCTATATTGGCCTTAGCGACGGATTTCCTGCATAATACTATGATCGGTAAAAACCATGACGGTAATTGTGTCAGATTTTTGCGACGGAATTTAGCATGAGTTTTCCGACAATTTTCTGTCATTTTACTTGTTATATAATAAAAATATAATTTTATTTATTAATTTTATTTTAATTTATTTACCGACTATTTACCAACGGATAAGTAATTTATAATAAATTATTATTTATAAAAGACGTTGGTAAACCCTTGCTAATTTCCAAAGGATTAGCGACGGAAAATAAATCGTGGTAGACTTAACCTCACTTTTTTGTGAGTAATCCACCGTTATTCCCCTTCTGATCTGCCAATGTGTGTGTGTATATATATACACACACACACATACATACACACACACATATATATATTCATATAAATAAATACACACATATATATATATATATACAACAAACATCATTCAACTGTGAACACTAAAACAAATAACATATTAAAAAAACAAAGATAAATTGGTCAACAATATTAATTTAGAACTTAAAAGAACATTCTTGATCACATACAAAAAAACTACAACATCCATAATCTTTCATCAGTTCATACACCAAGATGAATTATGAACAATAAAACTATTCAGTTGGTGTAACGTTATCCATAAAATTGCACTGTTGTGATTAATCTTTTATAAAATTATAAACCATGGACTACTTCGCTTCATCTTCAGCTCTCAAACTCAATACTGCCAATTCTCTTCCTCCTCTTTCCGGCACTTTTGAGATACCTAACCTTTTGTTCTTCTTCTACCAAATATTCATCTCATCTTGTCGCTACTGACATCACCAAGAAAAAGGTGGTCTTTAGTTCAGAAATGGTGGATGCCCCTTGCACTTTCTTTATTTCACAAAATAAATTTTCTTCATCTGTCGTTATAACTACCTACAGTTCAAACTTGACAAGTATTCTATGAGATACTTGTAGAAAAACATGTATTGACTTCTAATATCTGTAGCATTACAAGAAAACATGGTACATTCTTGTTCATTTATATAGTTTTCACCATTACAAAACAGAAAGTATTGAAAAAAAATTAGAGAATATATCTTAATTTGTAAACTGAATGCATTTTTTAGTTCCGTCAATTTTGATGGTTTCTGTTGTATCTCATACAAGAAGAGCCATTAGCAATCGTTCATCATATCAGCACTAAGTCATTTACATAATGAAGTTCAAATAATTCTCATGACTGGGAACACTTTTTGAACCTGTGGTCACGACTACTTGTGGTAACAATGCCACAATTTCTTTGAGTCTTGAAACATTTTTTTTAGCAACTTTACTACTATTTCTGCATCAAACAGTTAGCTTATGAATACAAAATGTAGTTATAAAGTTGTATTAAATCAAATTTTGTAACTTTTCAACCTGCCACTTTTTCAAATACAGTGTAATAGCCCACGATATCATAAACGCAAACCTTTCTTTTATTTTTAGAAAGAAAATGGGGCTACGGACCTTGGAACCTTGTCCAACCTTAATTAGGTATGCCCGGGTTTCAAATTTCATATTTTGATTAGGTATCATTTTGGGATTTTTTCGTGTAAAGTATATCTCATGATATTCTCAAAGTAACCTACGTGTCTAGACACGACCTTGACAGCTAGATCCACTTACAAACTTTCCTTCTGTTAGAGAACCATTATGACTTATAACATCATAGTAGTATAAAATTGGCCAGTGCAAGTATAAAGTTACCTGCTTTCCTTCAATGGTAATGCGTCCAGTAGAGACCGCATCATTGCTGAAACCTACAAAAGGTCGCATCATTGCTGGAACCTGCAAAAGCGCAAAGATAAGTAGAGCTATCATTAAAAGATATGACAGGTATGAAAAAATATAACAGCTCTTTTTTCTCCTCTCAAATCCATTGCCTCGCTATACTCCACCGCTCCTACTTTGCACCCAAACAGGTTTTAATCTATAATATCACGGCTTTGCTGAGCTACTATGCAATGTTGCTGTCTATAATATCATATCTCATTCAGTTATTGCCTTAACAGGACACTGCATGCTTTAGCGGTGATTCCTGACTTCACTTGGCCTAACAGTTAAAAGATAGAAACTATGCTGTTGTTATGTGTGTTTTGCTTCAAATTCATTTGCTTAGAGTTAGTTCCATATATCTTCTAGGAATATTATATTACTACACCAGCTTACTCTTATCTTGCTTCACTTCACATTATATGTGCAATAATCGCCAGTCTTGACTTTATGTATCAAGCTGAAAAATTGTACATATAAAAAGCTGAATATGTGCATTAGTACATCTCGGAAAATGGCAAGCAAGGAAATCATCTAATTTAAAAGCTGTACATATAATAAACTTATATATCCAGTATGAAAATACAGGAAGAAAGAGAAGAAACAATTTCTAACTAGCCAAAATAATGCAGATCATAAGATCAACCCAAGTTAAATGCATACTCAGTGAATTGTCGTATTTCAGTGATAATAATTATAGCCCAGTTGAAAATATATTTGTTGTACAGAAATAGAAAATGCATGATTGTCATTTTAATCTTAAATCGGCATACAAATCCATATTTTATTCAAATTGTAGACTATAAAATTTAAAACGTGTTTCACAGAAAATAAAAAAAAATGAGTAACTTTAATTAGTTGTTAAAATAAAATAATTTGTTAGTTCTGCATAGTTGGTTGAAAACTGAAATAGGTTCTTGCAGCTAGCGTATACAAACTCATATTTCAACATCAGCATCACGCCTTAATTTATGCTCGCATGATATAAAGTGTGAAAATGTAGATGTCAAACGGATTAACAATAGTATCATTTCTTTAACTTCACAGGGGAAATATGGCCTGATTAGTTTCTGCATTTAAACATGATAAGTGGGAAGAAACGAGGAGAAGCGGGTCAGGGAGGAGGCTGGGATTTTAGAGGGCAGTAATGACATTAAATTCTCAAAAGTAACAAAACCGCCTTTTAATAAGAATTTGCAACTACTGTCAATCAAAAGAGAGTCAGCATCCAACTAGATTTACATAAATATTATGATTGATGAATATTTGCCATACCAGCATTTGACATAAGCCTAACTTAGCAATCTGGTCACTTATATTGTTACTACGGTTACATAAAATGGTGTTCATTAGTAATAGTGATTGCCTTTGCCATCAGAATACGACTTAAACATTGGGCTTCTTGACGCCGTGAACCAGCATGAGATGATATTTGTATAATCACATTAGCTTCAGGGATATCAATTGAATTATCACCCACCTGAAGTACACCCATATACAAATTATAATAATCATTAAAAAAAGAAATCCTATCAATTCCTGTGATATTTTCCTAGATATACACGGCACTTCTCAAATAGTGAACACAAACCTTGGAAAGGAAAACATCGTTCACGTTTGGGTTTTCCTTGAATGCTGAGACTCCTACTAATGACTTTCTAGCACCGCAAGGTAACACGATAATGCCATAACGGGCTCTTCCTGCAAATTTTAATATAAGATCATAAAATTTTACTTGTTTGCCAATGAATGATAATATAGAGTTACTTTAGATAATATTTATAATTTTAAATGACTAGTGAATATATGCAACTGGCCGAATACCATTGCCAGACATCTTGCTGAGACTTTTTCCTTGTATGGTCTAGGTTGCAGAGGTTTTTTAGCCTTAGGACAAAATGAACAAAAAATTGTTCCAAAAGGACAAGGGAGCAAAATTTTATCCATAAGGACAAATTTTAGTGTAAAAGGAGGGTTTCAAAGGCCCACTATAATTCCTCCTTTACACTAAAATTTGTCCTTACGGACAAAATTTTAGCCTCTTGTCCTTATGGAACAATTTTTTGTTCATTTTGTTCTTTAAGGTATTTTCCTGTTAAATTATATTCTATAAGATACCATTATTTACATGGATAATGGATACAATTAGCATAACTTCAAACTGGCTAAGTAAATTATGGAATTAATGGGCAACAAAAATTAAAATCACATTAGAGTTTCCAATGTAATTAAGAGGTGATAAAATGGTGCCTCTTTGAATTACTTATACCATTAAGCTACATCTATAGCAATGAATGAGCTAGGATAAGTACACAACACTTTGAGCAGGTTAAATAATAAGCTGTTAACAAGAATACGGTGCTATTAATATAGCTTCATCGCATAAAATAAAAAGGCATATAATTTTCAATAAGAATAGAAAATAGCGTACAACTTTGATATTTGTATATCATAGCATTCAATAACTTACATGCAAAATTGTAGCATCCACATGGAATGTCTATAGACTATATCAACATATTTCTTGTCTGCAGGAATTAAAACACCAACATAGCACTCCGCACAGATGTTTTTGAGATATTGTACCACCTACATCTTGACAACCCTGTAAATAGATTTCATAAATTAGAAGATGCAGATACTTCAAGTATTTTCACAAAACTGAATATTATAGATCAAGCGACTTATAAATATAGTTTTAAACTCTCACGTGGGAAGCAAATGCCAACATAAAAGTGACTCGTAGATGAGTGTGCATAAAAGGAAGCATTGAGTTTCTTAGTAGTACACATTCAATCAACATGCACATAAATGTCTCCATAAAATTCAGTTTCATTATTCATCTCAAATTTCATATCCTTAAGTTTCTTTCCCAATTCATTTAATCCTAAACTAGAGGGCAGTAAAATCTGTCTTGAATTTGTAATGCTTTTCAATACATGAATACTTTTTTCCTTCGAGCTTAAAGTGATATAAATAATGGAAAGAAAAATGATGAAGTAAAAAATATGATATGAATAGAGTACTTGGAACATAATGGAATTGAAATAGAAGCAGAAGTGTGGTTATTTTCCTGCTTCCATGAAACACTCGGATAGGCAAATAAATAACACTTGGAACAAATTCTTTGCCTTGGTAGTGAACCTGTTTATTTTAATTATATAACGAGCCCGAAATGGCGCGGCAATTTGAAAATTCGATTTCTAATTTCAAATGAATATACAGAATTCATTATAAGTCAGAATTGGATGAAACAAGAAATATTTGAATATGTTTGATCATATCTTTCTAATGGAGGTAAGAAACTGAGATTTCGTTTTATAAGTTGAGAGTTACGTCCAGTTTAAAATTCAGAAAAGTCGCTGTGGAATTTATATACATTTTAATATATTTAAAGCCCTTAAAATAGCCATTTTGCAAACGACCTCCATTTTCGACGAAACCACTTTTGTTGGATCCGGGATGTCAAATTATTGCTATATTCCAATTTTCATAATTTTCAGAATCAATATGTGGGCGTGGCGCATTTAAACGCGTTTGACCAATTTCAGTTGAATTTAATCGACTGGAAAATGGTCATTTTTCAAACGGTCTTCAAATTTGATGGAATTAGTTTTGTTAGGACCGTATCGTCAAAACGAACCTAGAAATAATTTTTTGGAATTTTTAGTGTCCGCATGTGTCCCCGGTAAATTGAAATGTACATTTGAATTGAATATATATATATATATATTTATGTTTTAATTTAAACGGAAAATGATGGAAATAGTCAAATTGGCTTACGAAACATATCCCATTGTGTTCGGAATGGGGGTATTTAGCTAGGGACGACATTCAATGGGTTTGATTTGGAGTTCGGCACGATAAACAATTAATTTGTGAATTAAATTATTAAATATATATATTATATAACACTATATAAGCAAAACCCAAACTCCCTCTTGTTTCAGCAGTCGCCAGGCAAAAATCAAAGGCCCCCATTCCCTGATTTTTGATCCAAGAATTCTCCAAATCCTCCTAATGATTTTCGAAAATTCTAAACCCAAATTGAGGAGCTCAATGCCCTCTAGAGATCTGATGGTCATGATGGATTTTTATTGCTTGAATTCGCCAAAATCGACCCACAAAGATCCCGTGTTTAGCCGCCGTTTCAACGCCCTAGGAGCCACCGAACTCGACCATACCCTCGGAGGTGGAAGCCCTCCTGTGCGCCGACGGCATGCCATGTCCAGATCGAGTGCTGGCGATTCCAATTGACGTGTGGTGATGGGGATTCCTGTCGATGGTGGGTTACGGGTTGAAGAAATTCGCCAGGAAGGAAGGGGAACTAACGACCTTGATTAGCTTAGGTGATTAATTAGTTTATTAATTATTTAGTTAATCTTAATAATGTAACGAAGGTATAAACTACGATAACTTTTTCATACATCTTCCAAATTCGATGATTTCAGGTCCGTTGGAATCGCAAGATCTAGACCATAAAACTGACTGCGTCCAAAACAGAGCACATTGGAATTTCAGGCAAATTCAAACCTGAATCGAACCAGTTCAGAAATAGAACCAGTCAAAGTGAGAACTTCTGACTAAAATTATTTCTGTACAGTTATTTATTTTGTAACCGCATATATGAACTGCTCCCCGTCGTTCACAGACCATGGACGACTTGTTTGTTTGATTGTGTTGTGAAAATTGTTTGTGATGTGAAATGAACTGTTTAAAATATTCATGTGTTGAAATAAATATTTTATCGTCAAAAATAAATTTTTTAACATGGATATAAATAAAGTAAATATTCATTTACAAGTCAGAAGATTTGTTTATGTACACACATGTGACTGATATTGATTGGGATGATAAATTTTACACATCGCCCAACTGCACAAACAAAAATATGTGGTTGTTGATTGAAACCTCACACGGGTATTGGGATGATATTTGACGTACACTAATCTCGATTGTTAAGTGGTATATTAGTCAACTGGTTGACAAACTATGTAAGCGTTAATTATTTATATTTAATGCTTATACAGTGTAGAATGCACTCTGGATGATGGTTGATTATTTATCATTGTTGTTATGTACATGTGTTGTATGAAATCCATATAAATCACATTATATGGTAATTTCCTGTGTCTGATTCCAATTCAGAACTGAATAATATTTTAAAATAACGAATATTTTAAAATAATATTTTGTAAATGATCAAAACATGATTTTGATGTACGATTTTGGATGGACGCAAATTATAGAAATATATAAAGCCGTGTTGATTAGATATGCGCCATTTTGACGCGAACGATATTTATATCGATTTTATTCATTTTTATAATGAATATCGAAAACGAAGTGATTTCAAATTATAACGCTTTGAAAATATTATCATTTATACATTAACGATATGGAATATTCAATTTTGATTTAAAATTGAATATGAAGTTGAAATCATTTTTAAAACGAAGTTAAAATGATTTATAAAATACGTTTTAAATGGAAATCGACAAAATATATATATTATATATATATATTGTATATAATATATATTATACATATTTAATGGCCTGAATAGAACACGCCACACAACGACCATTCGCGAATTTCGACCATTGACTTCGAATTGCGATTACAGCAGATATGACCGTCGGATTCTCCTAAAACTAGAACCGTTAGGTTCGTATCGAAAAGAGCTTTCCAACGAATATAAGAGATTTGAAATCTAACGGTTGGATTTGGAATCATGCCCAAATCAAATTTGGAAAAGGTCGTTGTAAGTGCAGTTCGATGGCCGTAATTGGAAATCAACTGTACGGGCCTTGATAAAATTATTAAAAATATTAATAATTTGTGTAAAATCATAATATATGATTTGGAAAGAATTGGAAAGAAAAAATTCCATGTTTGTAAAAATAAATATATATTTTTATCGAAATGAATTAGTTTATAACTAGAATAATAATCCAATTATTTTTAAATAAATAAAATGGATTGAGAATGAGTTTTAATATAACCAAAATTTCCAATATATTAATTGGAATGGATCTGAATCGAAATCATCTTCGGAATATTTCGATGTTGGATTTCGTGATTATACAGATATTGTTATGGAAATTTAAAAGATATATTTATATCGTTGTTTCCAATATGATATTTGTTGGTTTCAGAATTTGATATTGAATATAAGCCGATATATTTTCTATTCAGAGCCTTGTATTTAATATCAAATGGTATTTTGGGTTTGTCATGAATGGTATCTTAAATAACACTGTTCTTAAGCCCAGTTGAGAAAAAGAATAAATCTTTTAATTAAGATTATTGGAGTTTCCAGTTATATTTAGTAACTGGAATAAAAATGGAATGTGAATTGGGTTTATTGTGAACTGTGTTTTTAACGACATTCGTTCTTTAACCCGATTAACAGAGAAATGTGATTTGGAATACATAAATCTTATTATTAAGATTTAAAGGAAATTTTCCAAAGTAAAGTTTCAAATTTAATAAAATAAATTGGGATGGGATGGAATTCGATTTGGTAATAATCGAAATGAGCTTCTGTGGAGGAAGACCGTTACTATATATGGAATTTAAAAGGCCTTGCCGTAATTACATTTATATTATTGGTCAGTTATGGAAGTTTATATCGATTATATATATTGATCTGTTTTCCATGAAGATTCCATAATTAGTGGAATAGGATTTTGGATTTATCGTGAACTGCGTTTTAAATGACATTTGTTCTTTAACTCAGGTAAAGATAAGATTAATTTCTTAAACTTGAATAATCATTAAGTAATGATTATTGAAATTAAAATTGAACTAGAGTTTTAATGAATCTTTAATTAGATTGAAAAGTGAACGTGATAACTAAAATTATCAATTCAAGAAAATGATCGAGAATGGAGTACCACTAGCTTTACTCCAGGCGATAGTTATAAATTTAATTAGATTTGAACGTGAAATGGTAATTAATATTTACCGATAACGCTGTGGTGTTAGATATAGAGTACTACTAGTTTTGCTCCATGTGATGAATAAGTTGGGATTGGAAAAAAAAATGATTACTTCGGTAAGGTTCGCTAATCCCGATTAGTTTGGATAAACCTTAATTTGGTTTAAATGGATATCCAAAGGAAGATTAAAGAATAAATTTTAAAGGAATAAGGTGCCTCCGGTTTTGTTCAAACCCGGAACGAACTTGTAAGTGGACTGTGTGTCTGACATTGGATATCATTCTGTGTGATTAATGGGTATCAGTTGCATGGGGTGGTTTGCATGTGTGGCATGCTGAGATGCAAATGATCAAGGCTTCTGTTGAAAAGCAAATTCTTGTGGTTGATGATCAAAGCACAACCTATGTGGCATAGCTTTGTGTAACGCTAATTCGCAATCCTCACACCCCGGTGTGAACCAGAAACGGGAGAGGACTTCAGGGAGGACATGCGTTTCCTTCTAGCTAGAGGTGGTGTCAGCGTTTAGCAAGCCCTGACATTTTATATTATTACCTATGTGGTTGTTGGAATTCGGGGCGCCTCGATTATATCGGTCGATCCGAGGCCGATGGTCTGGTCGGGGTATGACCAGTTTACGCCCCATAGGGAGGGGAAACGCAGTGTTCAGGCATTTTAATCCACTCTGTGTGGACCGACCCTGACGATCCAAGGGTCACTCGAGCTCTGATCCTGAGACACGGGCTAGAGTGTCTCGAAGCGGTAAGGACGATCCCTTGCCTTGGTTCACAATGGAAATCCAACTTCCAATACGACCCCTTGCGGCTTTAATTGTAGAACCAGTATGGCGATATAGTGGTATGAGACACTATGTCGTATAAGATTATTACATTTTATTTGAAGTTACTTTCTTCACTTATAGTAATAATAAAAGATTAAATTTCACGTATCAAGCATTATTTGGTTATTATAAGGTAAAACCCTATCCTCCGGCTTGCGTTGCATCGTGTGATGGGACCTGGGTCTTATAATAGCTTCATTGTTCTTTATTTAGCATTGCGTTGTTTGTTTTATGCACTGGTATTCTTGGGAGGAAATCCGTTCCGTGTCATACGGCATGGTCCCTTGATTTACTTTATTTCTAAAGTAAAGTTTTAAATAACTGTTTTAGTTCTCACACCAGTCACATGATTGACCTGGAGTTTATTGTTTTAACCTAAACTCTGGGTGCCTTTATTTTCGACACGGGCAGCTAATATTTTTGGTTTTGCAGATTTCTATTTACAGGATCCTGGTTTACAGTTGGAATAATATATGGAAAGCTCTGTATCGGTGTATTCCTTCTAGTTGTGTTTTGTATTATCTTTCCGCTACTATGTATTTAAATGTAATGTAAATCTCTAATATTTATCGGTTGTATAATATTTATTCATACTCTGTTATATTCTTGTACTCTGTTGTAAATTGTTGTAATAAGCAATGAAATGTTCTTCTGTCTATGTTCTAATTCGTCTTGTTCTCATTATAATCCGTTCTTCCTCTTCTCTTTGGAGACCGGGGAGGTTCGGGTCGCTATATTTGGTATCAAAGCTTTGGTTTATAGAGCTCGAGAACAAGATACATTAGAACCGAACGAAAGAATTCATCAGAGATTGGATTAGTAAAGTCCAATAAGAACGACCCGTTAGAGATGGGATCAGTAGTATCATAGAATGAGCCGGGAGAGTGTTATTTTTGAAATAAAATTGAAAACAAATTTTGTTTTGAAAAAACTATCAAATTATACGTATTTGAGTATAATATTTTATTTGCATTTAATTTGGACAATCTAGTATATAAAGATTTTGCATATGCTCCTTGCAAACGTATATTCGAAGTTTTAATATACTGGATAGATATAGAATCACGCTCTAGTCGCCCGGGGATAATTCTACTTTTGCGGCCACATCATCATTATTTATGTTCGAGTTTCGAAAGTGGGATATCTATATATTTCCAATTGACTGGTGTGAGAGCCAAAACTAGATAGGGTATATTGCTGTGATTTGCATCAAAAATATGATTCTTGACTATATAAAATTATGAATTTGAAAACTAATCGACTAATTAATTGTTGGTTGTGTTGTTTGATTATTGGTTTGATTAATTAAAATTTTGAATAGTAAAGCCAAATAAAATTTAATGGTGGAATTAAATTGAATATTGATTGGATTCATTTACATATATAGATAGATACGTATATATATATATTTGTCAAACAGGTTATGGATTAGCTGTTGAGTAAAGAATTTATTTGCATGCCCGACAAATAGGTAAGCCTTAATGAGTTGGCTGCGCAATTTTATTATTATATAAGCTCCTGTGAATGCCATTGGATGCGGTGTGCTTGTTTTTCTATGTGAGATTATAAATGTCACCATAGAGTAGTAACAATAAATTTTGAACTACACCTCATGGCATACTAGTTGAAGATAGCATACTCTATCTTATACCACATGAGCACTTGGTGCTTATGTGAGAAGGTTAAAGATTTACCATACAAGCGAGAGGCTTGTATGGCGATGACTATATTTCAGGTTGAACCGAAGACTGATATGGACTACATAAAAATGTAACGGTAAATTGCCAGATTAATAAAAACGCCACATGAGTCTGGAGTTGACAATAATCACGTCTCTCTAGCCATGAAGGCACAAAAATATTTATACGGTGACGAGAATTTATTCTCTGGAGTTATGATCTATACACACTCCCTTTGGATACAAAGTCATATCACTATAAATATGTGTATGCTTTTTAGGATTAATTAGGTGCCTAATACAGCCCAACAAATTTTCAAACCCCTTCCCGTACAATGGAGGTTATGGCGAAATTTTTCGAAAATTTAGGGTGTTAGCCAAATTTTTCTGTTCCTTTTCGAGGACGAAAAGATTTTATGTGAGGGAGATTGTAACAACCCGGAAAATCAGAACCAAATTAAAATTTCTATTTTAGCAATTTTAATGGATTTTGAATATTTAAAATGAGTTATTTTAAATAATAACGACAAAAAAATTATTTTCGATGAAGTTAGAACGTATTAATTTATTTTAATTATATAACGAGCCTGAAATGGCGCGACATTTTGAAAATTCGATTTCTAATTTCAAATGAATATACAGAATTCATTATAAGTCAGAATTGGACGAAACAAGAAATATTTGAATCTGTTTAATCATATCTTTCTAACGGAGGTAAGAAACTGAGATTTCGTTTTATAAGTTGAGAGCTACGTCCAGTTTAAAATTCAGAAAAGTCGCTGTGGAGTTTTTATATATTTTAATATATATATATATATATATATATATATATATATAAAGCCCTTAAAAATAGCCATTTTGCGAGCTACATCCAGTTTAAAATTCAGAAAAGTCGCTGTGGAGTTTTTATATATTTTAATATATATATATATATATATATATATATAAAGCCCTTAAAAATAGCCATTTTGCAAATGACCTCTGTTTTCAATGAAACCACTTTTGTTGGATCTGGGATGTCAAATTATTGCTATACTCCAATTTTCATAATTTTCTGAATCAGTATGTGAGCGTGGCGTATTTAAATGCATTTGACCAATTTTAGTTGAATTTAATCGACTGGAAAATGGTCATTTTTCAAACGGTCTTCAAATTTGAGGGAATTAGTTTTGTTAGGACCGTATCGTCAAAATGAAGCTAGAAATAATTTTTCTGAAATTTTTAGAGTCCGCATGTGGCCCTGGTAAATTGAAATGTACGTTTGAATTGAATATATATAGATTTATGTTTTAATTTAAACGGAAACTGATGGAAACAGTCGAATTGGCTTACGAAACATATCCCGTTGTGTTCGGAATGGGGGTATTTAGCTAGGGACGACATTCACTCGGTTTGATTTGGAGTTCGGCACGATAAACAATTAATTTGTGAATTAAATTATTATATATATATATATATATTATATAATACTATATAAGCAAAACCCTAGCTCCCTCTTGTTTCAGCAGCCGCCAGGCAAAAATCGAAGACCCCCATTCTTCGGTTTTCGATCCAAGAATTCTCCAAATCCTCCTAATGATTTTCGAAAATACTAAACCCAAATTGAAGAGCTCAGCGCCCTCTAGAGATCTGGCAGTCATAAGGATTTTTATTGCTTGGATTCGTCAAAATCGACCCACAAAGATCACGTGTTTGGCCTCCGTTTCAACGCCCTAGGAGCCACCGAACTTGACCAGTGGAAGCCCTCCTGTGCGCCGACGATGTGCCATGTCCAGATCGAGTGCTGGCGCTTCCAATTGACGTGCGGTGATGGGGATTTATGTCGATGGTGGGTTACGAGTTGAAGAAATTCGGCAGGAAGGAAGGGTAACCAACGACCTTGATAAGCTTACGTGATTAATTAGTTTATTAATTATTTAGTTAATCTTAATAGTGTAACGAAGGTATAAACTGTGATAACTTTTTCATACGTCGTCCAAATTCGATGATTTCAGGTCCGTTGGAATCGTGATAACAAGATCTAGACCGTGAAACTGACCACGTCCAAAACAGAGCACGTTGGAATTTCACAAATTCAAACCCGAATCGAAGCAGTTTAGAAATAAAACCGGTCAAAGTGAGAACTACTCACTAAAATTATTTCTGTACAGTTATTTATTTTGTAACTGCATATATGAAATGCTCCCCGCCGTCCACAGACCATGGATGACTTGTTTGTTTGATTGTGTTGTGAAAATTGTTTGTGATGTGAAATGAATTGTATAAAATATTCATGTGTTGAAATAAATATTTTATCGCTAAAAATATATTTTTTAACGCGGATATAAATAAAGTATATATTCATTTACAAGTCAGACAATTTGTTTGTGTACACCCATTTGACTGATATTGATTGGGATGATAAATTTTACACATCGCCCAACTACACAAACAAAAATCTGTGGTTGTTGTTTGAAACCCCACACGGGTATTGGGATGATATTTGATGTACACTAATACCGATTGTTTAGTGGTATGTCAGTTAATTGGTTGACAGACTATGTAAGCGTTAATTATTTATATTTAATGCTTATACAGTGTAAAATACACTCTGAATGATGGTTGATTATTTATCATTGTTTTTATGTACATGTGTTGTATGAAATCCATATAAATCACATTATATGGTAATTGTCTGTGTTTGATTCCAATTCAAAACTGAATAATATTTTAAAATAACGAATATTTTAAAATAATATTCTGTAAAGGATCAAAACGTGATTTTGATGTCCGATTTTGGATGGACACGAATTATTGAAATATATAAAGCAGTGTTGATCAGATATGCGCCATTTTGATGCGAACGATATTTGTATCGATTTTATTCATTTTTATAATGAATATCGAAAAGGAAGTGATTTCAAATTATAACTCTTTGAAAATATTATCATTTATACATTAATGATATGGAATATTCAATTTTGATTTAAAATTGAATATGAAGTTGAAATCAGTTTTAAAACGAAGATAAAATGAATTACAAAATATGTTTTAAATGGAAATCAACGAAATATATATATATATATATATGTTATATATATATTTAATGGCCTCGATAGAACGCGCCGCAAAGCGACCGTTCACGAATTTCGACCATTGACTTCGAATTGCGATTACGGCAGATCCGACCGTCGGATTCTCCTAAAACCAGAACAGTTGGGTTCGTATCGAAAAGAGCTTTCCAACGAATATAAGAGATTTTAAATCTAATGATTGGATTTGGAATCATGTCCAAATCGAATTTGGAAAAGGTCGTTGTAAGTGCAGTTCGATGGCAGTTATTGGAAATTTACCATACGGGCCTTGATAAAATTATTAAATTTTTTAATAATATGCGTAAAATCATAATATATGATTTGGAAGGAATTGGAATGAATAAAATTCCATGTTTGTAAAGATAAAAAAATATTTTTATCGAAATGAACTAGTTTATAACTAGAATAATAATCCAATTATTTTTAAATAAATAAAATGAATTGAGAATGGGTTTTAATATAACAAGAATTTCCAATATATGAATTGGAATGGATTTGAATCGAAATCATATTTGGAATATTTCGATGTTGGATTTCGTGATTATACAGATACTGTTATGGAAATTTGAAAGGTATATTTATATCGTTATTTCCAATACGATATTTATTGGTTTTAGAATTTGATATTGAATATAAGCCGATATATTTTCTATTCAGAGCCTTATATTTAATATCAAATGGGATTTTGGGTTTGTCGTGAACGGTGCCTTAAATAACACTGTTCTTAAGCCCAGTTGAGAAAAATAATAATTCTTTTAATTAAGATTATTGGAGTTTCCAGTTATATTTAGTAACTGGAATAAAAATGGAATGTGAATTGGGTTTATTGTGAACTGTGTTTTTAACAACATTCGTTCTTTAACCCGATCAACAGAGAAATGTGATTTGGAATATATAAATCTTATTATTAAGATTTAAAGGAAATTTTCCAAAGTAAAGTTTCCAAATTAATAAAATAAATTGGGATGGGATGGAATTCGATTTGGTAATAATCAAAATGAGCTTCTGTGGAGGAAGACCATTATTATATATTGAATTTAAAAGGCCTTGCTGTTATTCCATTTATATTATTGGTAGGACATGGAAGTTTATATCGATTATATATATTGATCTGTTTTCCATTAAGATTCCATAATTAATGGAATAGGATTTTGGGTTTATCGTGAACTGTGTTTTAAATGACATTTGTTCTTTAACCTAGGTAAAGCTAAGATTAATATCTTAAATTTGAATAATCATTAAGTAATGATTATTGAGATTAAAACTGAATTAGAGTTTTAATGAATCTTTAATTAGATTGAAAAGTGAATGTGATAAATACAATTATCAATTTAAGAAAATGATCGAGAATGGAGGACCACTATTTTTACTCCAGGTGATAGTTGAATCTTTAATTAGATTTGAACGTGAAATGGTAATTGATATTTACCGATAACACTGTGGTGTTAGATATGGAGTATTTCCAGTTTTGCTCCATGGGATGAATAGGTTGGGATTGGGAAAAATAAAATAAATGATTACTTCGGTAAGGTTCGTTAATCTCGACTAGTTTGGATAAACCTTAATATGGTTTAAATAGATATCCAAAGGAAGATTAAAGAATAAATTTTAAAGAATTTATCTTTGATAAAATTTATGGGAACCATTCCCAAAAAACGAGAATATTTGAATAAAAGAATATTCTGGATTGGAATGAGGCGTATATTGTGTTTGTGTAGCACTTGTTCATAATATACTCGAGTTATTCGGGGAGGCCGGGTTTATACCCATTCTGGATAACTGATACGATGATATGTCGAAGATGAAGACGGTGGTTGAAGACCGGAGGTCTTCACATCGTTTGGATGATTACTGATGTCTTGATTGGGTTGTATACCCAAGACGAGGTAATAAGTGGTGATCATCCAGACGTACTCGGAGATCGACGGATATTCGAGGGCCTCTCTCCTGTATTGGACATGTAGGACGAGGAATAAGGTGTAACACCCCGAATTTTCTATTAACGCTAAAGTTGCAAAAATAATAATAAGTGTGTAAAGGGGGGATGTATCTAATGTGCATACAAAAATAATAATAAGTGTGTAAAGGGGGGATGTATCTAATGTGCACAGAAAAATAATAATAAGTGTGTAAAGGGGGGATGTATCTAATGCGCATACAAAAATAATAATAAGTGTGAAAAGGGGGGATGTATCTAATGTGTACGTATTTATATGGATTGACAAATAATAGTAAATGTACATTAAGAAAGAAATTGTAACGACCCAGTAGGATTTCGGCCCGGAAATCGACATAAATACCTTTTCTGTAACTCATGCCGATCCTCCATGCACCGAAACACTGGATAGTTATTAGAAAGAATTTAGAGGGTGAGATAAGAAAGAAAGAAATATTAGAATAGAAGAAGAAGAAGAAACACCACACAGAGTCTCACATCGCAGCGGAACAAAATATAATACAGAAATAATCTTTATTGAAAGCTTTAAAATACTTACAATATCAGAGTACACATCTGGACAGTGATAATAATCTGTCCTCATATAACACACAGCGGAATAGTAATATCATACGTCTGGACTCTTCCAGCTCGTCTCTTCACAGCAGTCGATAACCTGGACCTGTACAACCCGGCCTAACCCGAGCATTTACAAAACACCGGGTCAGTCTGGTGAACCAGAGTGAGATAAACTCGCACAGTAATAAGGGTGAATCATCCAATCATGATTTAAAGTTCAAAATCTTTTCAAAAGAAAAGGATAATCGTAAGACCAAATCCACACATAAATACGGACGGTTTTTACCTTACGATGACCCAAAACAGTTTGAAACCAATATCTTGTCTGATATTATAATAATGTCTAAATACAAGTAAATAGCAATCTAGTGGAACGCTTGCATCTCACGCTCCACATATATAGTATACAATCAAAACCCGCAGGCGCTTATTGGGAATTGGATTCCAACTTGACAAGGTATGGGTCCACCTTCCGATCGTGTATCTCTAGAGACGAATACACTAGGTTCAACAAGAACTTCTTGCAACCCGGCCCTCACATGACCGACCCCTCATTTCGCTTGAGAGTATCGAATGTATATCACCGACGGTTGGGATCAGCAACCGTCTCCCGACAAGGGACAGCATCGAAACATAGATTTAAGAAACAAATAGGATTTCCTCTAGATAGGTGATCATACACCCTAATGGGAGCGACCCACATAGCCATGCTGCCTGCCCGATTTTTGTCATTTCCCAGTTGATGAGGCTTGAGGTCTAGATTACTCTTGATCATCTGGTCGTCATTCACTTTGAATGCCACATCGTCAGATCCGTCAGATATCACTAATTGACGACCCCAAAAATACTCTAGTTGGAAGCTAGAGAACGGCAATTCCCTGCCAACAACTATCACACGTTTGAAGAAATCAACGTACGTGATCCTTTGGAAATACTCTGTCAGACATTTGTCCATATACTCCATCCAGGAACAGGATGAACCGAAGGCACTCTCCTACCGCATCCATATAGGAATCACCCCATGGATCAGCAGCGAGAAGTCCTTGCAACCCGTTGTTTCCAACCACGACAGAATCACAGTTTATCTCTGCTTGCCAGACAGAGAACATTAGGGGTTCTTCCGTTTATGGAGATCCACGGTCTTCAATGCTCCATCTTGATCATCTTCTGAGATCTTCACGTATTTGTTAGACGGAATGGTTTTCGAATATAAATTCGATCCCGGTCTTTCCATACCAACAATCGTATTGGTCAGATTTGATAGTCGGTGTTTTAACTATCAAAATAAACAGTGTTTCAAACATGACACTCCAATGAGTTCACTGGTTCAGTATCCAGCATCACTTGGCCTTTAACAAACTAATTTACTTTTTGTTAAATTTAAACTTCCAATTCTTTTAATATTCAAAAATACGATATTTGAATAACTCTAATTGATTAATTAACATTCGTCTTAACTCCATTCGCTTGACTCTAGATCACAGCGATCACAATGGTTACGCCTGATTCCCTCAGGAAACATCCGACCGCCGTAGGCTATCTGCAGCCCTGCGAATTTCGCTAGCAGTCGTACGAAATGTCAACTTAGCCGAATAACTATGTTTGACCAATTCTATCTCGAATAACTATATTCACTTTCCCATTTAAAATCTCATTTAAAATTCTCCTTTTTATTAGATCTCGTTTTCAAATAACGTTAATGTAAAATTAACGTCTTAACACTTTGAATCTCACTTAAAACCTCTGGTTTATAATAAACCCTTTTTATAGTAATCTCCTTTCACTTAATTCATATAATTGAGTACGTTTATTTCCTTTCACCATTCAATTGGCTTGCATCTCACATTCGGTAACCTTTTAAATGAATTCCCATTTAAAAATATTTTCCTAAATTCATCATTAATTAAAATAATAACTTATTTCAAACATTAACTACTTTAGTAGTTAATCCCTTTATTATCTAAATTAACTACTAAATCCCTTTTTAATCCTTATTTAAATTCAAACAATATTTATTTAACTATTTTAGTCAAAACACATTAACTTGATAAACAATTCTAATTCCAAACAGTCGATTTAATTAACTCAAAACTTGATTATCTCATTAACCGATTTCAAAAATCCTCGCTTTAAATTAATTAAAAATATAATTAATTTAAATAAATCCCATTAATTGTTTTCTTAACAAACGATTATCAAAGTTAAACCATTCGATTCATTTCTTGTCTTCATACTTGAAAGTCTGATTAACATCAGCGTATACTTTATAAAATAACCCAACCATAAATCAAAGTTTTAAATAAATTATTTAATTCTCCTTTTTACATTTTTTTCAAAATAATATTTAAAAATCTAACTCTAGTTATAAAATAAATTTTATACCCTCAACTCTATCGATTCACTTGACGGTGAATCACTGTCTATAACCCGATTGATTTTAAAGGCCATACTCTGCCAAACACTTAACCAATATCGCCCATTGGCTTAAACCAAACAGATGTTGAATATCCAGTCAATAATCAACCATTAAATCAATCACACAAACAGGTCAGTTCATATATGATCATATGAAAATAAATAATACATTTGAGGAATCCGGTTGGATCCCTCCAACCTGTTCTTCCCTGTATTCAAATGGTTTTCTCAAATCAGACGGTTCAGTTTTGTTTAACTGATAACACTAAATAGCAACCATTCAACATCAACCGCAAGCAATTCAAATAGTTCAACAATTTAAAACACGTTTATAAATAAACGTGACCAACAGGGTGAGTTACCTCCGTTGGATCCAATTGTTAACATAACGATTTGGTATTTCATTGAAATTAAACACGGTTTAATTTCATCGGTTAAATCAACAGATCAATGTATAACTAGCAAAATAGTCAACCATTGGCAAGCAGAGCACACAAAATAAAAACACCCAATTTATATAAAATATAAAAAAGGGTAACTGAGTGAGTTTAACTCACCTTGATCTGATTTGTTTCTGAAACGGTTGGATTACAATTAAATTAAACAGTTGTTCAATTTAACTTGTAAACTCCGGTCGTCTCTATTTCCGTCCGGATTACTTCCATGACACCGTACGATTCCAGCGTTACTTTGTTTGTTGAATTTTTTGTTATTACGAAATCACGGCAGGCAGAGCTATCCCTTCATTTCCGAACATTGTTTTCTCCTTGTTCCAAGCATTAGCTAACTTTCCCAAAGCCTGTTCAAATCTATGTGTTCATATGGATTAATTAACTGACTTATGCATCATTTAGTCAAATTAATTATAATTAAAATTAATTAATATATAACGTTTAATCACTTGTTTCTGAAAAGGGCGGCAAGATTGTTTCTTCGTCCAGAACGTTGCTGATTCCAGGTTCTCCTGTTCATGTTTTAAGTCGGATACTAATTAGACTACATAATTATTATTTAGTTTAAAGTAAATCTCATTTTAACATATATAACAACCGATTATACTTCCCTGTAGCTCACGTGAATATGCTGCTATCACTTTGGTTTTCTTCCACATGGATCTTCTCAGTTCGATAAATGCCTCGCCCTCTTTCGACAACCACCGTGTGTCTTCCATCACCGCCCACTTAGTAACCAAAGTCAGGTCTCCATCTGAAAGAACCCCATTCTCTCTCTTTGCTACACCATGAACTACCAGCACATCGCTCCAGTTTGCTCCGCCTTAACACCAGAGAACCGCCTCCACCAACGTTGAACAGTGCCTTCCCAGTTTGCATTTGTTTCAAAACTGTACAACACCTCTCCTCACCGTACAATAGCGTCCTCATGCCATGCTTTTCGACCCTCCCCTGAGCACCCTGAGGCGCTGCATCTAACTCGAAATGTTTTTATTTTATTTTGTTTTTGTAGCGGGTTCATTCTTGTGAAAGGAAGGGGAAAGGAATTCGTAGTGTATATATATACTGAGGAAGTTTGGCCACCACGGCAAACTAAAGGCTTGGGACGCACGTATATCTCAGGTAGACATAGAATAGGAAGAATAGGGTTGCAGCTTTCCTTCCCATTTCAAAACTCAGTGATTGATTTAAATTTTAGGTAGTGCCTATACTTGTTCTGCTGTGTACGAAGTAGCGTAGAAAATTTCAAACAAGGATATACGGTGTACCTGATTATCAGTATCCAAATGCTTTTCCTGAAATATGAAGTGGGAGACATGTGCCTAGGCGTTAGGGTAGCTGCACCAGTGTGTACGCGGATGAGAATTCAATACCTTTGTCGGCACGGTTCTTCTGTGTTTGAAAATACAATACATTTGGTAGGTAGACTAACAGTGTTCAGAGCCTCACATATTAGGTTGGGTGTACTGAATTTTAGCTGGTATGATTTAGGCGGTATGTAGGGTGGATTTTATGTAAGGAGAGTTTTATTTATAATATAATAATGTAACAAAACTTCGTCATGAAGTAACAAGTGAAATTAACCACAATTGATTTTTTTTTTCTGATAAAAAGGCTAATCTCAGTGTAAAAAGGTATTCCGGACCCAATGAGACAAGTTTCGTCGAAATCCGAGGTCGTATGGAAAAATTTCCTTTATGAAACCGGAAATGAACACGCTTTTAATTTTTTCACGGTCACCAGATACATCAAATCCACTTGAAACTGCGAACATCGACAATAACTTTTCGATACGAACCCAATGGCACTAATTTCGTCGCATTCTGAGACTGTTGCCCCGGTAGGCTGTTTTTACCCCGAACCGCCCTACCCTTTTTAACGCCAAATTTTTCGATCTCTAAAAACAACAAACTATATATCTATCCTGACTCTAATCGACGATACGAACTCAACGGAACTGGTTCCGTGGCCTAATTCGATCGTCTGCTCAAGTTACACTCAAATACCCCTTTATTTATTTACGCGCTATAGAAATTGAACGGGCGTTTACGGCTACCATGGTCACATACGATATCGGTTTTCCACGCAATTCACCACCGTACAATAATTTAGCGATACGGTTCTAATGAAACTGATTTCGTCGAAATCTGAGTCTGTTTGCAAAACGGCTATTTTAATGGCCTATACTTTAATAACGATTTTCCATAGCGACTATTTCAAAATTTGATTTGGCCATAACTATCAAACTACACGAAATCTGGATTTTTCTCTTTCATATGAAAATTATCATCAATACGGTCCCAACGTGTCTTGTTTCACAGAAATCCGACTTATATCGAATCCTGTATTCTCAGTTGAAGTTCAAAACTCGAATTTACGAACTGCACGCCATTTTTAAGCTCGATTTATAATTATATAAATATATAACGTTCGAACTTCGTTTAAATAACGAATAAAATATGAAATTCCATTATATTTCCAAATATAATATTCAAAATAAATAAATTAAATTAAATCTTTGACGGCCAAAAACACGGGTCGTTACATTCTTTCCCCCTTAAAATAATTTCGTCCTCGAAATTGCTAAGGTAAGAAAGAACGTTATAAACTTATTAATTTCAAATCTAATTTTATATTAAATTAGAAACCAATTCAATACTGTAAATATATATTTTCAAAAATATTGAAAATTTTCTAACATTTTAAATTTCCGAAAAATTTCGCCAGCACCACCTCTGTATGGCTCAATCGGTACAACCACAACTCGCCTCTCTGGGCCTTCTCCAATCCAAAAGAAAATGAAACAGCCAAGTGGCTTGCCAAATAGGCTCATAAATCACCAAACCCATATAAGGTAAACGTGTACCTTTTTGTCGAGCATATCATTATATCCTTTCCATCTGCTACCCTGTCAGCATATACAACTGCATTCCCCAAACAAAATTCCAATTTTATCCTCAGAACCAAATCCTTCACGCGTCCAAGCCAAATTCCATTCTTGACTCAATTTCCATCCATCATCAATTTCAACTCTTATCTTATCAGTCCAACACCATTTCAGATTCCTGTCTCCAATTCAAAATCTGATTCTACTTGATATATCATATCCTGATTCAGTTTCCAGTTAATTGGTTTCAATTCAATTCATATTTACTTTCACAATTTCTATTTAATCTTGTTTTTATTCAACAATTTCCCTGGGAGTTTTTAAACAGTCCAGCTCCTTCAAAAATCAAATAATTCTTTCCAGAATTCAAACAACTTGTTTTTCTCAAACAATCCAATACAAAATTTTGGTAGTAATCCGTCACTTAGAACTCGGAAATGAACACTGATGATGTGGCCAGCATCCTCAGAGTTATTTCCTGGCCATCGAAGTGAGTTCAATACTATATAACTTTTCAAAATCATATTTAAACACTTTCTTTTTGAAATCTATTTCAAAATATCCTTTCCAAGGCTTGTAAAACAATTTAAAAACCTCCCAGGATTTTAAAATTCTTATATATTAAGTCCAATTCCATTTGCAATACCTATCCCACATTTAAGAATTTCAATTCCAATTCTGATTTTAATTCATCTGGTTTCCATATTACATGAATTCTAATTGGTTATTTATATAACCATTTCGATTATAATCAACCAACACATCCAATATACTATAATATTCTAAATATTAATCATTCTTTTATATTAAAATATAATTTGGGTAAAATTATTTCATTTACCCTCTTTCAAAACATACTGCGACGGTTTATCGTACTTGAGTGTTTAGAAACTCCTATCGATACAGTGGATCAAACCGATCGATCAGAATCCATAAACAACTCAAACCATAAATCTCCACAATATAAAACAATTTTTATAAAATCTACAAATACGTTCACTCGTATATATACACTCAACTCAATCTAGGGTATTACTAACCCCATCTCTACTGAGTCACGCCACAGAGCCAAGGTAATTACTTAACCAACAGCTCTGATACCACTGTAACGACCCAGTAGGATTTCGGCCCGGAAATCGACATAAATACCTTTTCTGTAACTCATGCCGATCCTCCATGCACCGAAACACTGGATAGTTATTAGAAAGAATTTAGAGGGTGAGATAAGAAAGAAAGAAATATTAGAATAGAAGAAGAAGAAGAAACACCACACAGAGTCTCACATCGCAGCGGAACAAAATATAATACAGAAATAATCTTTATTGAAAGCTTTAAAATACTTACAATATCAGAGTACACATCTGGACAGTGATAATAATCTGTCCTCATATAACACACAGCGGAATAGTAATATCATACGTCTGGACTCTTCCAGCTCGTCTCTTCACAGCAGTCGATAACCTGGACCTGTACAACCCGGCCTAACCCGAGCATTTACAAAACACCGGGTCAGTCTGGTGAACCAGAGTGAGATAAACTCGCACAGTAATAAGGGTGAATCATCCAATCATGATTTAAAGTTCAAAATCTTTTCAAAAGAAAAGGATAATCGTAAGACCAAATCCACACATAAATACGGACGGTTTTTACCTTACGATGACCCAAAACAGTTTGAAACCAATATCTTGTCTGATATTATAATAATGTCTAAATACAAGTAAATAGCAATCTAGTGGAACGCTTGCATCTCACGCTCCACATATATAGTATACAATCAAAACCCGCAGGCGCTTATTGGGAATTGGATTCCAACTTGACAAGGTATGGGTCCACCTTCCGATCGTGTATCTCTAGAGACGAATACACTGGGTTCAACAAGAACTTCTTGCAACCCGGCCCTCACATGACCGACCCCTCATTTCGCTTGAGAGTATCGAATGTATATCACCGACGGTTGGGATCAGCAACCGTCTCCCGACAAGGGACAGCATCGAAACATAGATTTAAGAAACAAATAGGATTTCCTCTAGATAGGTGATCATACACCCTAATGGGAGCGACCCACATAGCCATGCTGCCTGCCCGATTTTTGTCATTTCCCAGTTGATGAGGCTTGAGGTCTAGATTACTCTTGATCATCTGGTCGTCATTCACTTTGAATGCCACATCGTCAGATCCGTCAGATATCACTAATTGACGACCCCAAAAATACTCTAGTTGGAAGCTAGAGAACGGCAATTCCCTGCCAACAACTATCGCACGTTTGAAGAAATCAACGTACGTGATCCTTTGGAAATACTCTGTCAGACATTTGTCCATATACTCCATCCAGGAACAGGATGAACCGAAGGCACTCTCCTACCGCATCCATATAGGAATCACCCCATGGATCAGCAGCGAGAAGTCCTTGCAACCCGTTGTTTCCAACCACGACAGAATCACAGTTTATCTCTGCTTGCCAGACAGAGAACATTAGGGGTTCTTCCGTTTATGGAGATCCACGGTCTTCAATGCTCCATCTCGATCATCTTCTGAGATCTTCACGTATTTGTTAGACGGAATGGTTTTCGAATATAAATTCGATCCCGGTCTTTCCATACCAACAATCGTATTGGTCAGATTTGATAGTCGGTGTTTTAACTATCAAAATAAACAGTGTTTCAAACATGACACTCCAATGAGTTCACTGGTTCAGTATCCAGCATCACTTGGCCTTTAACAAACTAATTTACTTTTTGTTAAATTTAAACTTCCAATTCTTTTAATATTCAAAAATACGATATTTGAATAACTCTAATTGATTAATTAACATTCGTCTTAACTCCATTCGCTTGACTCTAGATCACAGCGATCACAATGGTTACGCCTGATTCCCTCAGGAAACATCCGACCGCCGTAGGCTATCTGCAGCCCTGCGAATTTCGCTAGCAGTCGTACGAAATGTCAACTTAGCCGAATAACTATGTTTGACCAATTCTATCTCGAATAACTATATTCACTTTCCCATTTAAAATCTCATTTAAAATTCTCCTTTTTATTAGATCTCGTTTTCAAATAATGTTAATGTAAAATTAACGTCTTAACACTTTGAATCTCACTTAAAACCTCTGGTTTATAATAAACCCTTTTTATAGTAATCTCCTTTCACTTAATTCATATAATTGAGTACGTTTATTTCCTTTCACCATTCAATTGGCTTGCATCTCACATTCGGTAACCTTTTAAATGAATTCCCATTTAAAAATATTTTCCTAAATTCATCATTAATTAAAATAATAACTTATTTCAAACATTAACTACTTTAGTAGTTAATCCCTTTATTATCTAAATTAACTACTAAATCCCTTTTTAATCCTTATTTAAATTCAAACAATATTTATTTAACTATTTTAGTCAAAACACATTAACTTGATAAACAATTCTAATTCCAAACAGTCGATTTAATTAACTCAAAACTTGATTATCTCATTAACCGATTTCAACAATCCTCGCTTTAAATTAATTAAAAATATAATTAATTTAAATAAATCCCATTAATTGTTTTCTTAACAAACGATTATCAAAGTTAAACCATTCGATTCATTTCTTGTCTTCATACTTGAAAGTCTGATTAACATCAGCGTATACTTTATAAAATAACCCAACCATAAATCAAAGTTTTAAATAAATTATTTAATTCTCCTTTTTACATTTTTTTCAAAATAATATTTAAAAATCTAACTCTAGTTATAAAATAAATTTTATACCCTCAACTCTATCGATTCACTTGACGGTGAATCACTGTCTATAACCCGATTGATTTTAAAGGCCATACTCTACCAAACACTTAACCAATATCGCCCATTGGCTTAAACCAAACAGATGTTGAATATCCAGTCAATAATCAACCATTAAATCAATCACGCAAACATGTCAGTTCATATATGATCATATGAAAATAAATAATACATTTGAGGAATCCGGTTGGATCCCTCCAACCTGTTCTTCCCTGTATTCAAATGGTTTTCTCAAATCAGACGGTTCAGTTTTGTTTAACTGATAACACTAAATAGCAACCATTCAACATCAACCGCAAGCAATTCAAATAGTTCAACAATTTAAAACACGTTTATAAATAAACGTGACCAACAGGGTGAGTTACCTCCGTTGGATCCAATTGTTAACATAACGATTTGGTATTTCATTGAAATTAAACACGGTTTAATTTCATCGGTTAAATCAACAGATCAATGTATAACTAGCAAAATAGTCAACCATTGGCAAGCAGAGCACACAAAATAAAAACACCCAATTTATATAAAATATAAAAAAGGGTAACTGAGTGAGTTTAACTCACCTTGATCTGATTTGTTTCTGAAACGGTTGGATTACAATTAAATTAAACAGTTGTTCAATTTAACTTGTAAACTCCGGTCGTCTCTATTTCCGTCCGGATTACTTCCATGACACCGTACGATTCCAGCGTTACTTTGTTTGTTGAATTTTTTGTTATTACGAAATCACGGCAGGCAGAGCTATCCCTTCATTTCCGAACATTGTTTTCTCCTTGTTCCAAGCATTAGCTAACTTTCCCAAAGCCTGTTCAAATCTATGTGTTCATATGGATTAATTAACTGACTTATGCATCATTTAGTCAAATTAATTATAATTAAAATTAATTAATATATAACGTTTAATCACTTGTTTCTGAAAAGGGCGGCAAGATTGTTTCTTCGTCCAGAACGTTGCTGATTCCAGGTTCTCCTGTTCATGTTTTAAGTCGGATACTAATTAGACTACATAATTATTATTTAGTTTAAAGTAAATCTCATTTTAACATATATAACAACCGATTATACTTCCCTGTAGCTCACGTGAATATGCTGCTATCACTTTGGTTTTCTTCCACATGGATCTTCTCAGTTCGATAAATGCCTCGCCCTCTTTCGACAACCACCGTGTGTCTTCCATCACCGCCCACTTAGTAACCAAAGTCAGGTCTCCATCTGAAAGAACCCCATTCTCTCTCTTTGCTACACCATGAACTACCAGCACATCGCTCCAGTTTGCTCCGCCTTAACACCAGAGAACCGCCTCCACCAACGTTGAACAGTGCCTTCCCAGTTTGCATTTGTTTCAAAACTGTACAACACCTCTCCTCACCGTACAATAGTGTCCTCATGCCATGCTTTTCGACCCTCCCCTGAGCACCCTGAGGCGCTGCATCTAACTCGAAATGTTTTTATTTTATTTTGTTTTTGTAGCGGGTTCATTCTTGTGAAAGGAAGGGGAAAGGAATTCGTAGTGTATATATATACTGAGGAAGTTTGGCCACCACGGCAAACTAAAGGCTTGGGACGCACGTATATCTCAGGTAGACATAGAATAGGAAGAATAGGGTTGCAGCTTTCCTTCCCATTTCAAAACTCAGTGATTGATTTAAATTTTAGGTAGTGCCTATACTTGTTCTGCTGTGTACGAAGTAGCGTAGAAAATTTCAAACAAGGATATACGGTGTACCTGATTATCAGTATCCAAATGCTTTTCCTGAAATATGAAGTGGGAGACATGTGCCTAGGCGTTAGGGTAGCTGCACCAGTGTGTACGCGGATGAGAATTCAATACCTTTGTCGGCACGGTTCTTCTGTGTTTGAAAATACAATACATTTGGTAGGTAGACTAACAGTGTTCAGAGCCTCACATATTAGGTTGGGTGTACTGAATTTTAGCTGGTATGATTTAGGCGGTATGTAGGGTGGATTTTATGTAAGGAGAGTTTTATTTATAATATAATAATGTAACAAAACTTCGTCATGAAGTAACAAGTGAAATTAACCACAATTGATTTTTTTTTTCTGATAAAAAGGCTAATCTCAGTGTAAAAAGGTATTCCGGACCCAATGAGACAAGTTTCGTCGAAATCCGAGGTCGTATGGAAAAATTTCCTTTATGAAACCGGAAATGAACACGCTTTTAATTTTTTCACGGTCACCAGATACATCAAATCCACTTGAAACTGCGAACATCGATAATAACTTTTCGATACGAACCCAATGGCACTAATTTCGTCGCATTCTGAGACTGTTGCCCCGGTAGGCTGTTTTTACCCCGAACCGCCCTACCCTTTTTAACGCCAAATTTTTCGATCTCTAAAAACAACAAACTATATATCTATCCTGACTCTAATCGACGATACGAACTCAACGGAACTGGTTTCGTGGCCTAATTCGATCGTCTGCTCAAGTTACACTCAAATACCCCTTTATTTATTTACGCGCTATAGAAATTGAACGGGCGTTTACGGCTACCATGGTCACATATGATATCGGTTTTCCACGCAATTCACCACCGTACAATAATTTAGCGATACGGTTCTAATGAAACTGATTTCGTCGAAATCTGAGTCTGTTTGCAAAACGGCTATTTTAATGGCCTATACTTTAATAACGATTTTCCATAGCGACTATTTCAAAATTTGATTTGGCCATAACTATCGAACTATAACACGAAATCTGGATTTTTCTCTTTCATATGAAAATTATCATCAATACGGTCCCAACGTGTCTTGTTTCACAGAAATCCGACTTATATCGAATCCTGTATTCTCAGTTGAAGTTCAAAACTCGAATTTACGAACTGCACGCCATTTTTAAGCTCGATTTATAATTATATAAATATATAACGTTCGAACTTCGTTTAAATAACGAATAAAATATGAAATTCCATTATATTTCCAAATATAATATTCAAAATAAATAAATTAAATTAAATCTTTGACGGCCAAAAACACGGGTCGTTACAGAAATGGTGAACATAATTGGTTTCTCTTTAGAACGAACGGCTAGAATTAATCTTGGCTTCATCGATGGCTCTCATTTACTTGCAACTCTATATAAACAGCCCCTAGCCTCATTCTCTTTACACCATTCTTCTCTAACCTTATGATGCATAAATTCTCGGTGGACATGGCTTCTTCTCCTCCTATAAATTAAATAAATAAAATAAAATATAAATCTAAGACGAGGAAATGCTGCTCAAATCTTTCAAGAGAAGATTCAAAACAAGCTAGGATTCAAGTGAAGATTCAAACGACTTCAACGACTGTTTTTCTACGAATCTAATCTCTGTAAGTTGGTTACTTTTTAGATCTGAACGCCTTTTTCTATTTGTGACATGAAATTAATGGATATAAGAAATATGCCTTATCATTTCATTGAATCTGTGCTTGTACATACCTTTGGATCTGATTCTTGATTTTGGCCTAGAACATATTGTGACTAAATTTCCAATGCCTAAGACTATGACTATGAAACTATGGACGTTGAAACCATATGCCTTTGACTATGAACATAAGCCTTTGAACATAAACCAATGCCTATGACTATGACAAAGACAACTGTGGATAATTACCTATGATTCATGAACATGATATTATTACCTAGGATTATGACTGTGATATTGGATCTAAACCTGATTATCGATTTAATCTATTCTTAATTATCCTTGGATCTTGATTATGGGAATTTGTCTATTAAGTTAGATGTACCCATATACATGAACCTATGTTATTTATTCAACCCTTTCCATATCATAATATTATTAGATCTATAGGCCTTCGATGCTTAAAATCAATTGATTCAGTGTAATTTGTTAGATCTGAAATTAGTAAATTATCATCCTATGCCAGTTATTATATTTATCTTTTCATGGCATTTTGGTTCATTCCCTTTTTTTCCACGAACCTAGATTTATCTATAATCTAGGATGAATCACGATTATATGAACGATGGGAATACGATTTGGGTATAACATGAAATTCATATTAATTGGCATAATTTGGAATGTGTATTATGACATCCTATTAAAACGCAAGTTGGGAAATTTGACATAAATAATGGAATATGACATATTAAATTTATTAATTTCAAGTAAGCTAAATTTTAGGCATAAAACTGTAAACTAGAATAATAATTCTAGTTTTGCCATAAACTGTGAATTAGGTTGTTAAATCAGAATTGGCTAAATTAAAGTTAATTTGGCATAATAAGTATATTAGCACAATTTTGAATTTAGTCATAATTGTGAGTAATTGTCATGTTTAGAATAATTATGGTTAGTGACACTTAATCTGGTATAATTTACATACCAAAAAATATAAATATGATAAATAGGAAAAAGGGGCCATAATAATAAATGTGAGAATGTACATTAAAAGAGTAATAATGGAATAAGTAAATTAGGAGTAATTTACTTATAGAATTTGTCATAAACGATAAATTGTTCATAGACTAAATTTTGGCCATAAATTATAAACTAGAATATTAAATCTAGTTTTGAAAATGAAATAAGAATATTAGACCTAAGTTGGCCTAAAACTGCAAGTTGGGTTAAATAATAGGTAAGTCAAGACTTGGCCCTAGAATATAAGTATACTAATGGGCATGGCAAATGAATATAGTATAAGCCAAATATATTTAAAAAAAAGAAAAGAAAATGGACTTTGAGGATAAATTGTTAACAATTTATTTATAGACAAAAGAAAGGTTTATTAATGACATCTCTTTTAATAAATACACCAGAAAGTTCTAGGGTGACAGAGAGGATAGTGTCTAGGCTTAGGTTTGGAAAATACAAGTTTCCTGCTCCCCATGGCTATCCCTACTGATCCGACGGACGGGATGGTTACTTTCAAAACCGGATTTGGAAATTAGTCAAAACCCTTTTGAACTTAGAAAACACGAATACACCTGACCCGAGGTTAGACTGAGTTGCGATGTAAACCTGCCCGGAACCAACCGGCACATCCAGTAATCGCAACAATATCTGTCGAATGTGAGTGGTAGCGGCTTTAATTTATCTAATTAAAGCTAGAACAAGAATGGTAGGGTTAAGTTAACTTAAACACTTAACCAATTCAACATGATAACTAAACCGATGGGTGGGGTTAGGTTCATACAGACACTTAACACAGTTAAGCTAGAATGGGAGGGTTAAGTCCATAGGAACAGTTAACCAAATTTAACATGTTAACTAGACTAGAGGTTGGGGTTAAGTAAAGTTAATACACTTAGCCAATTTAACATGTTAACTAGACTAGAGGTTGGGGTTATGTAAATTTAATACACTTAGCCAATTTGATGTGTTAGCTGAACTAGACCGTAGGGTTAAGTAAACTTGAACACTTAACCATCAGAGTGTGATAAATGAATAAGGTTAAGTTTAAAACATGAAGGGATAATACTTAACCATTAATATCATGTTAGTTAAAACAGATGGGCAAGGTTAAGTTAAAAAGGAACACTTAACCAATACAGGATGAATGGGTAGGGTTAAGTAATAAGAATTACTTAACCAATATAACTTGGTTTGTGGTGGGGTTAAGTCAACATGAATTACTGATAACACTTAACCAGTTTAACAGGATAAATAAAGAGGGTTAAGTTAGCTTGACTAATGACACTGAACCAATCCAACGTGACGAAAAAGAGAACTAAGTAGTAATTCTTAGTATAACACGAGAAGGAGCGAACGTCCATCTAGTTTTAAAGAAGGCTCCAACGAATTGGGTTACGAAGCCCGAGGCTTCGAGGGGGCGTGAGGGTACTCTTAGTATCCCTCTGTGAGGCTGTAGAAGTTTCTCCTAGGCTCACAGAGGTTAAGGTCTGCGTTAGAAGAACCGAGGGTATGCCTTGGTTGCAATATATGGCAACCTAAAGACTAGGATGGACCAGCGTGATTCGACGAGAAAACGGTAGCCCTGTGATAGCAACTCGTCGTCTACTATCCATCTTCAGTCAATCGAGATACGTGAAGTGGGAAGGCGGAGAACTCCTACAGACCATATACTTGCTATCTAGTTATGGTTGCGGATGGCCATAGGTTAGTGGGGCATAAGGGGCCTACGTATAGTTCTCATTTTTCAAGGTGTGCCTTTCATTAGTTGAGGGAGGGGTCAAGTGGGACCATAGCCACTGGAATAAAAACAGACCTTAGCATCTACATCGGTAGAAATCTGAAAGCTCCCGACCAAGTTCCGTATTTCTAGAGTAGCCCTGACATGGAACTCGGGCAACACATTACAGGACATGTGCATCTAGACAAGCGATAACGATTCGCGATACATGCGTGGGGAAAGTTTAGGAACATATACCACTCTAGGTAGTGTATCCTAGACTAGAGGGCAACGTTCAGTAGATAGCATGAACCCTAGATTAAATCTAGGTAATAAACAATAAATGTATGCCTGAAGGCAACCGAAACAACCAGGATTGGGATCACGTTAACATTACTAGTCAGGACACTAGTTAGGTGGTGCAAAGACATAGAAACCATAATAACAAGTTAATAGCGAAGCGGAGAAAGTATTAAAGCATATCCAGTTTATCTTGTCTTAGCATATCCTGTGTTAATCTTATCTTATCTTATCTTGTTGACCCTATCATCATGGTATTGTCTTGTATTCAGTTAATTAATGTCGTTTTGTTTTTCCCTATTCACATGCTAGAAGTAACTGAACTTACCAGACTTTATGTCTGACCCAGTTTTCTTTCGTCTTCTTTTCTTCCGTCCGCCCCCCAGGCAGTTAAGGAGGGGATAGTATAGCTCAGGTTAGTTTTGGGACGGTTGCTCTTTTCAAGCTTGAAGATTCTTGGATACATCGGCTTTGGATTGCTATGGCTGGCTTATGTTACATTAGGGAATATAAATGTATTTTTATGCTTCTTTATTTTGTAAGACAGATGATACTCTGATATTGGAAAACAATTGTTGTACCAATTATTTTATCAATAAAGTGAAGTTTAATATTCCCCTGTTTTAATTTTGTCTGTCTCGTAATTTATCTGCATCTTTTACCCTAAAATGCTCCACAGAACTTAGTGCATTCCCTTTGTGAGTGACACTAACGGATGTGGGGTGTTACACGTGGTATCAGAGCTGATGGTTACCGGATCAGATAAAGATTTGAAAAATTATTTTTTAAAACAGTTTTTAAAGAAGCATTTTCAAAAGAAAAGTTTTGTTTTAAAAGGCATATTCCCCAAAGCCATAAGCACTATCTTTTGATTCTCTGTTTGAGTCCTCGTTTCCTTCTTCCTTGAGTCTCTGGGGCTCCTGGCTTTCTAGGAGGTAACCTCATCGATGGGCAAAGTAGTGCCCGACTTCCATCTATAGCCGTAGTAGTTTCACCTGCGGCCAGTTCTTTCAAGCTTTGTAGGGGATTTTGTACGATGGAGGCAGCTTTCGAGAGATTTGTCAACATGATTACACACGGAAGAGGATGAGGAGTTTGGCTAAGGAGCATAACCCAAGGATGAGGAATTATGAAACCTAAGACAAGAGGAAGTATCTTTACTAGGATATAATAGGGCATATAATTAAGGACAAGGGCAAGAACGAGGAACAAGATTTTTAGAAGGGCAAGTACATACTTTTACCTCTAAGCGTACCTAGGAGAAAGGTAGTAAAGTTCTGTTGGAAGAGTCTAGTTTTTCTGTTCGTACTCTTTCGGTTTTAGCGCTTCGCATTTGTTCATGTCTACTTCCATAGTTGAGTCTCTGCACCTTAGTACTTTTATAGTAGAAAGATCCCAATGGAGTCTCAAATCTAATTGGTGGTTCGACCAATTTATTTTTGGTTAGTAGGGATTTGAGAATAGCTATCGAGTTTGCTTATATCATCTCACATAGATCGTCTAAATTCGGAGGAGATATTCCTTGGGTGCTTGTCTGATATTGGTTTAGGCCTTTGGGGCTTGTACTTGAGGAATGTCGAGTTCGACTAGGATGGTTTGCGTGAAAGATGGATAGTTGTGGCAGGCGCTCTAAATAGAAAAAAAAGACTAACCTTAAGAGAGGTAAAAAGTACGTAGTGACCTTTTGACCCTCATAGTTATGGCATGATGGATAAGCTAGGAGGAGAGGCCTCTGATCATCCTAGTATATATACACTTGGTACCATGGTTGACATCTGTTTATTTTGGAAATGGAGGTCAGAAACTTCACAATCGTGAAGTTAAATTAGATAAGGTACAGAATAGTGAAGCTCAAGAAGATGCGACTTAGAAGACTGAAGACTAGATACGCGCATCATACCCTTTTTCTTTAGGGTACAACCTTTATTTCTTTTTGTAGGAGCTTTACGCATACTTGTTTCCCTCTTTCCAAAGTATAACCTCCAGGTCGTATCATCGATCCTTAGGTAGAAGCCAATGGACGAAAACATGTATTTGAAACATGTTATGATTGATGGTTGCAAGTGGTTGCTCGTGGATGCATATACACACCATAGGCACTAGATCGGCTCAATCACCTCATGTGGCATATATATGTGTGTTTATTTTCCGTTAATGGATGTATGATGGTTATGTTATCATATGGATGTTGCATTCGGATGAATGGTTGTGCATGCATGTAGAAATAATATGTATCATTAGGGTTCTTTTGCATACATAATGGATGCATGGCACTATCATGGATTGCATTAAGGAGGTCAACTGAATCAGTTGACCGCCTGATTTTGCACTAGATAAGGACATGTACACACACCATGCATACGATCATGAAGCATTAGAAGTCCTTTTTAAGGACAATGGATGTTTGTGATTGAATGGTTGAGTAGTTGGATGATTGGATGGCAGGACACATTCTTCCTAACTTGAAGATTTCGGGGACGAAATCCTAAAAGGAAGGGAGAATGTAACACCCCGAATTTTCTGTTAACACTAAAGTTGCAAAAATAATAATAAGTGTGTAAAGGGGGGATGTATCTAATATGCATACAAAAATAATAATAAGTGTGTAAAGGGGGGATGTATCTAATGTGTATATAAAAATAATAATAAGTGTGTAAATGGGGGATGTATCTAATGTGCATACAAAAATAGTAATAAGTGTGAAAAGGGGGGATGTATCTAATGTGTACGTATTTATATGGATTGACAAATAATAGTAAATGTACATTAAGAAAGAAATGGTGAACATAATTGGTTTCTCTTTAGAACGAACGGCTAGAATTAATCTTGGCTTCATCGACGGCTCTCATTTACTTGCAACTCTATATAAACAGCCCCTAGCCTCATTCTCTTTACACCATTCTTCTCTAACCTTATGATGCATAAATTCTCGGTGGACATGGCTTCTTCTCCTCCTCTAAATTAAATAAATAAAATAAAATATAAATCTAAGACGAGGAAATGCTGCTCAAATCTTTCAAGAGAAGATTCAAAACAAGCTAGGATTCAAGTGAAGATTCAAACGACTTCAACGACTGTTTTTCTACGAATCTAATCTCTGTAAGTTGGTTACTTTTTAGATCTGAACGCCTTTTTCTATTTGTGACATGAAATTAATGGATATAAGAAATATGCCTTATCATTTCATTGAATCTGTGCTTGTACATACCTTTGGATCTAATTCTTGATTTTTGCCTAGAACATATTGTGACTAAATTTCCAATGCCTAAGACTATGACTATGAAACTATGGACGTTGAAACCATATGCCTTTGACTATGAACATAAGCCTTTGAACATAAACCAATGCCTATGACTATGACAAAGACAATTGTGGATAATTACCTATGATTCATGAACATGATATTATTGCCTAGGATTATGACTGTGATATTGGATCTAAACCTGATTATCGATTCAATCTATTCTTAATTATCCTTGGATCTTGATTATGGGAATTTGTCTATTAAGTTAGATGTACCCATATACATGAACCTATGTTATTTATTCAACCCTTTCCATGTCATAATATTATCAGATCTATAGGCCTTCGATGCTTAAAATCAATTGATTCAGTGTAACTTGTTAGATCTGAAATTAGTAAATTATCATCCTATGCCAGTTATTATATTTATCTTTTCATGGCATTTTGGTTCATTCCCCTTTTTTTCCACGAACCTAGATTTATCTATAATCTAGGATGAATCACGATTATACGAACGATGGGAATACGATTTGGGTATAACATGAAATTCATATTAATTGGCATAATTTGGAATGTGTATTATGACATGCCTATTAAAACGCAAGTTGGGAAATTTGACATAAATGATGGAATATGATATATTAAATTTAGTAATTTCAAGTAAGCTAAATTTTAGGCATAAAACTGTAAACTAGAATAATAATTCTAGTTTTGCCATAAACTGTGAATTAGGTTATTAAATCAGAATTGGCTAAATTAAAGTTAATTTGGCATAATAAGTATATTAGCACAATTTTGAATTTAGTCATAATTGTGAGTAATTGTCATGTTTAGAATAATTATGGTTAGTGACACTTAATCTGGTATAATTTACATACCAAAAAATATAAATAGGATAAATAGGAAAAAGGGGCCATAATAATAAATGTGATAATGTACATTAAAAGAGTAATAATGGAATAAGTAAATTAGGAGTAATTTACTTATAGAATTTGTCACAAACGATAAATTGTTCATAGACTAAGTTTTGGCCATAAATTATAAACTAGAATATTAAATCTAGTTTTAAAAATGAAATAAGAATATTAGACCTAAGTTGGCCTAAAACCGCAAGTTGGGTTAAATAATAGGTAAGTCAAGACTTGGCCCTAGAATATAAGTATACTAATGGGCATGGAAAATGAATATAGTATAGGCTAAATTTATTTAAAAAAAAAGAAAAGAAAATGGACTTTGAGGATAAATTGTTAACAATTTATTTATAGACAAAAGAAAGGTTTATTAATGACATCTCTTTTAATAAATACACCAGAAAGTTCTAGGGTGACAGAGAGGATAGTGTCTAGGCTTAGGTTTGGAAAATACAAGTTTCCTGCTCTCCCTGGCTATCCCTAACTGATCCGACGGACGGGATGGTTACTTTCAAAACCGGATTTGGAAATTAATCAAAACCCTTTTGAACTTAGAAAACACGAATACACCTAACCCGAGGTTAGACTGAGTTGCGATGTAAACCTGCCCGGAACCAACCGGCACATCCAGTAATCGCAACAATATCTGTCTAATGTGAGCGGTAGCGGCTTTAATTTATTTAATTAAAGCTAGAACAAGAATGGTAGGGTTAAGTTAACTTAAACACTTAACCAATTCAACATGATAACTAAACCGATGGGTGGGGTTAGGTTCATACAGACACTTAACACAGCTAAGCTAGAATGGGAGGGTTAAGTCCATAGGAACACATAACCAAATTTAACATGTTAACTAGACTAGAGGTTGGGGTTAAGTAAAGTTAATACACTTAGCCAATTTAACATGTTAACTAGACTAGAGGTTGGGGTTATGTAAATTTAATACACTTAGCCAATTTGATGTGTTAGCTGAACTAGACCGTAGGGCTAAGTAAACTTGAACACTTAACCATCAGAGTGTGATAAATGAATAAGGTTAAGTTTAAAACATGAAGGGATAATACTTAACCATTAATATCATGTTAGTTAAAACAGATGGGCAAGGTTAAGTTAAAAAGGAACACTTAACCAATGCAGGATGAATGGGTAGGGTTAAGTAATAAGAATTACTTAACCAATATAACTTGGTTTGTGGTGGGGTTAAGTCAACATGAATTACTGATAACACTTAACCAGTTTAATAGGATAAATAAAGGGGGTTGAGTTAGCTTGACTAATGACACTGAACCAATCCAACTTGACGAAAAAGAGAATTAAGTAGTAATTCTTAGTATAACACGAGAAGGAGCGAACGTCCATCTAGTTTTAAAGAAGGCTCCAACGAATTGGGTTACGAAGCCTGAGGCTTCGAGGAGACGTGAGGGTACTCTTGGTATCCCTTTGTGAGGCTGCAGAAGTTTCTCCTGGGCTCACAGAGGTTAAGGTCTGCGTTAGAAGAACCGAGGGTATGCCTTGGTTGCAATATATGGCAACCTAAAGACTAGGATGGACCAGCGTGATTCGACGAGAAAACGGTAGCCCTGTGATAGCTACTCGTCGTCTACTATCCATCTTCAGTCAATCGAGATACGTGAAGTGGGAAGGCGGAGAACTCCTACAGACCATATACTTGCTATCTAGTTATGGTTGCGGATGGCCATAGGTTAGTGGGGGCATAAGGGGCCTGCGTATAGTTCTCATTTTTCAAGGTGTACCTTTCATTAGTTGAGGGAGGGGTCAAGTGGGACCACAGCCACTGGAATAAAAACAGACCTTAGCATCTGCATCGGTAGATATCTGAAAGCTCCCGACCGAGTTCCGTATTTCTAGAGTAGCCCTGACATGGAACTTGGGCAGCACATTACAGGACATGTGCATCTAGACAAGCGATAACGATTCGCGATACATGCGTGGGGAAAGTTTAGGAACATATACCACTCTAGGTAGTGTATCCTAGACTAAAGGGCAACGTTCAGTAGATAGCATGAACCCTAGATTAAATCTTGGTAATAAACAATAAATTTATGCCTGAAGGCAACCGAAACAACCAGGATTGGGATCACGTTAACATTACTAGTCAGGACACTAGTTAGGTGGTGCAGAGACATAGAAACCATAATAACAAGTTAATAGCGAAGCGGAGAAAGTATTAAAGCATATCCAGTTTATCTTGTCTTAGCATATCTTGTGTTAATCTTATCTTATCTTGTTGACCCTATCATCATGGTATTGTCTTGTATTCAGTTAATTAATGTCATTTTGTTTTTTCCTGTTCACATGCTAGAAGTAACTGAACTTACCAGACTTTATGTCTGACCCAGTTTTCTTTCGTCTTCTTTTCTTCCGTTCCCCCCCCAAGGTAGTTAAGGAGGGGATAGTATAGCTCATATTAGTTTTGGGACGGTTGCTCTTTTCAAGCTTGAAGATTCTTGGATACATCGGCTTTGGATTGCTATGGCTGGCTTATGTTACATTGGGGAATATAAATGTATTTTTATGCTTCTTTATTTTGTAAGACAGATGATACTCTGATATTGGAAAACAATTGTTGTACCAATTATTTTATCAATAAATTGAAGTTTTATTTTCCGCTGTTTTAATTTTGTCTGTCTTGTAATTTATCTGCATCTTTTACCCTAAAATGCTCCACAGAACTTAGTGCATTCCCTTTGTGAGTGACACTAATGGATGTGTGGTGTTACATAAGGTGCCTCCGGTTTCGTTCAGACCTAGAATGAACTTGGAAGTGGACTCTGTGTCTAACATTGGATATCATTCTGTGTGATTGATGGATATCAGTTGCATGGGGTGGTTTGCCTATATGGCATGCTGAGATGCAAATGATCAAGGCTTCTGTTGAAAAGCAGAGTCTTGTGGTTGATGATCAAAGCACGGCCTGTGTGGCATAGCTTTGTGTAGTGTTAGTTCGCGAGCCTCACACCCCGGTGTGAACCAGAAACGGGAGTGGACTTCAGGGAGGACATGCGTTTCCTTCTAGCTAGAGCTGGTGTCAGCGTTTAGCACGCCCCAACATTTTATATTATTACCTATGTGGTTGTTGGAAAGCGAGGGGCCTTGGTTATATCGGTCGATCCAGGGCCGATGGTCTGGTCGGGGTATGACTAGTTTACGCCCCATAGGGCAGGGAAACGCAGCGTTCAGGCATTTTAATCCACTCCGTGTGGACTAGCCCTGACAATCCAAGGGTCACTCGAGCTCTGATCCTGAGACACGGGCTAGAGCATCTCGAAGCGGTAAGGATGATCCCTTGCCTTGGTTTATGATGGAAATCCAACTTCCAATACGACACCTTGCGGTTTTAATTGTAGAACTAGTATGGCGACATAGTGGTATGTGACACTATGCCATCTATGATTGATACATTTATATTTGAAGTTACTTTCTTCACTTATAGTAATAATAAAAGATTAAATTTCGCGTATCAAGCATTATTTGGTTATTATAAACCCTATCCTCCAGCTTGCGTTGCATTGTGTGATGGGACCTGGGTCTTATAATAGCTTCATTGTTCTTTATTTAGCATTGCGCTGTTTGTTTTATGCACTGGTATTCTTGAGAGGAAACCTGTTCCGTGTTATACGGTGTGGTCCCTTGATTTACTTTATTTTTAAAGTAAAGTTTCAAATAACTGTTTTAGTTCTCACACCAGTCACATGACTGACCTGGAGTTTATTGTTTTAACCTAAACTCTGGGTGCCCTTATTTTCGACACGGGCAGCTAGTAGTTTCGGTTTTGCAGATTTCTATTTATAGGATCCTGGTTTACAGCTGGAACTATATACGGAAAGCTCTGTATCCGTGTATTCCTTCTAGTTGTGTTTTGTATTATCTTTCCACTGCTATGTATTTAAATGTAATGTAAATCTCTGATATTTGTCAGTTGTATAATATTTATTTATACTCTGTTATATTCTTGTACTCTGATGTAAGTTATTGTAATAAGCAATGAAATGTTCTTCTGTCTGTGTTCTGATTCGTCTTGATCTCATTATAATCCGTTCTTCCTCTTCTCTTCGGAGACCGAGGAGGTTCGGGTCGCTATATTTGGTATTAGAGCTTTGGTTTACAGAGCTCGAGAACAAGACACATTAGAACCAAATGAAAGAATTCATCAAAGATTGGATTAGTAAAGTCCAATATGAATGACTCGTTAGAGATGGGATCAGTAGTATCCTAGAATGAACCGGGAGAGTGTTATTTTTGAAATAAAATTGAAAACAAATTTTGTTTTGAAAAAACTATCAAATTATACGTATTTGAGTATAATATTTTATTTGTATTGAATTTGGAAAATCTAGTATATAAAGATTTTGCATGTGCGCCTTGCAAACGTATATTCGAAGTTTTAATATACTGGATAGATATAGAATCACACTCTAGTCGCCTGGGGATAATTCTGCTTTTGCGGCCGCATCATCAGTATTTATGTTTGAGTTTCGAAAGTGGGATATCTATATATTTCCAATTGACTGGTGTGAGAGCCAAAACTAGATAGGGTATATGTTGTGGTTTGCATCAAAAATATGATTCTTGACTATATAAAATTATGAATTTGAAAACTAATCGACTAATTGATTGTTGGTTGCGTTGTTTGATTATTGGTTTGATTAATTAAAATTTTGAATAGTAAAGCCAAATAAAATTTAATGGTGGAATTAAATTGAATATTGATTGGATTCATTTACATATATAGATAAATACGTATATATATATTTGTCAAACAGGTTATGGATTCGTTGTTGAGTAAAAAAATTATTTGCGTGCCCGACAAATAGGTAAGCCTTAATGAGTTGGCTGCGCAATTTTATTATTATATAAACTCCTGTGAATGCCATTGGATGCGGTGTGCTGGTTTTTCTGTGTGAGATTATAAACATCACCATAGAGTAGTAACAATAAATTTTGAACTACACATCATGGCATACTACTTGAAGACATCATACTCTATCATATACCACATGAGCACTTGAAGCTTATGTGACGAGGTTAAAGATTTACCATACAAGCGAGAGGCTTGTATGGCGATGACTATATTTCAGGTTGAACCGAAGACTGATATGGACTTTATAAAAATGTATCGGTAAATGGCCAGATTAATAAAAAAAACGCATGGGTCTGGAGTTGACAATAATCACGTCTCTCTAGTCATTAAGGCACAAAAACTATTTATAGGGTGACGAGAATTTATTCTCTGAAGTTATGATCTATACACACTCCCTTGTGGACACAAAGTTATATCACTATAAATAAGTGTATGCTTTGTGGGATTTATTGGGTGCCTAATACAGCCCAATAAATTTTCAAACCCCTTCCCGTACAAAGGAGGTAATGGCGAAATTTTTCGAAAATTTAGGGTGTTAGCCAAATTTTTGAAGAACTAGAAAATTCTTAGAAACGGAAAAATTGAAGAATGAAAGCCAGAATGAAAGTTGAGTTGGTTAGTTAAACAACTTTCAGCTCCGTTCCTTTTCGAGGATGAAACGATTTTAAGTGGGGGAGATTATAACAACCCGGAAAATCAGAACCAAATTAAAATTTTTATTTTATCAATTTTAATAAATTTTAAATATTTGAAACGAATTATTTTAAATAATAACGACGAAAAATTTATTTTCGACAAAGTTAGAACTTATAAATTTATTTTAATTATATAACGAGCCTGAAATGGCGCGGTAGTTTGAAAATTCGATTTCTAATTTCAAATGAATATACAGAATTCATTATAAGTCAGAATTGGACGAAACAAGAAATATTTGAATCTGTTTAATCATATCTTTCTAACGGAGGTAAGAAACTGAGATTTCGTTTTATAAGTTGAGAGTTACGTCCAGTTTAAAATTCAGAATAGTGGATGTTGAATTTATATATATTTTAATATATATAAAGCCCTTAAAAATAGCAATTTTGCAAACGACCTCTATTTTCGACGAAACCACTTTTGTTGGATCCAGGATATCAAATTATTGCTATATTCCAATTTTCATAATTTTCTGAATCAATATATGAGCGTGGCGCATTTAAACGCGTTTGACAAATTTTAGTTGAATTTAATCGACTGGAAAATGGTCATTTTTCAAACTATCTTCAAATTTGACGGAATTAATTTTGTTAGGACTGTATGCCAAAACGAAGCTAGAAATAATTATTCTGGAATTTTTAGAGTCCGCATGTGGCCCCGGTAAATTGAAATGTAAATTTGAATTGAATATATATAGATTTGTGTTTTAATTTAAACGGAAACTGATGGAAACAGTCGAATTGGCTTACGAAACATATCCCATTGTGTTCGGAATGGGGGTATTTAGCTAGGGACAACATTCATTCGGTTTGATTTGGAGTTCGGCACGATAAACAATTAATTTGTGAATTAAATTATTAAATATATATATTATATAACACTATATAGGCAAAACCCTAGCTCCCTCTTGTTTCAGCAGCCGCCAGGCAAAATCGAAGACCCCCATTCTCCGATTTTCGATCCAAGAATTCTCCAAATCCTCCTAATGATTTTCGAAAATTCTAAACACAAATTGAAGAGCTCAACGCCCTCTAGAGATCTGACAGTCATGATGGATTTTTATTGCTTGGATTCGTCAAAATCGACCCACAAAGATCCCGTATTTGGCCGCAGTTTCAACGCCCTAGGAGCCACCGAACTTGACCATACCCTCGGCGGTGGAAGCCCTCCTATGCGCCGACGATGTGCCATGTCCAGATCGAGTGCTGGCGCTTCCAACTGATGTGCAGTGATGGGGATTCCTATTGATGGTGGGTTACGGGTTGAAGAAATTCTCCAGGAAGGAAGGAGAACCAACGGCCTTGATTAGCTTAGGTGATTAATTAGTTTATAAATTATTTAGTTAATTTTAATAGTGTAATGAAGGTATAAACTGCGATAACTTTTTCATACATCGTCCAAATTTGATGATTTCAGGTCCGTCGGAATCGTGATAACAAGATCTAGACCATGAAACTGACCGCGTCCAAAACAGAGCACGTTGGAATTTCACGCAATTTCAAACCTGAATCGAACCAGTTTAGAAATAAACTAACCAAAGTGAGAACATCTCACTAAAATTATTTCTGTACAGTTATTTACTTTGTAACTGCAAATATGAACTGCTCCCCGTCGTCCACAGACCATGGACGACTTGTTTGTTTGATTGTGTTGTGAAAATTATTTGTGATGTGAAATGAACTGTATAAAATATTCATGTGTTGCAATAAATTTTTTATCGTTAAAAATATAATTTTTAACGTGGATATAAATAAAGTAAATATTCATTTACAAGTCAGACGATTTGTTTATGTACATCCATTTGACTGATATTGATTGGGAGGATAAATTTTACACATCGCCCAACTGCACAAACAAAAATCCGTGGTTGTTCATTGAAACCCCACACGGGTATTGGGATGATATTTGACGTACACTAATACCGATTGTTTAGTGGTATGTCAGTTAATTGGTTGAGAGACTGTGTGTAACAACCGGGTAAATGTGAACCAATTTAAAATTTTTAAATTGGTTATTGTCAAAGAATTTAAACAATTGAAATAGAACATTTTAATAAAATAATGTATTGGTAATAGTGAGGCAGTTTGAAAATTTGAATTCAAACTTTGACTGACTGTACCGGGTGGAAAATATAACAGATTTTAGTGAAACCAAAAATATTTAAATCTATTTATGAATACCTTTCTAACGAATTTGAAAAATCGAAGTTTCATAGCAGGAGTCAAAAGTTATGGCCAAATGAATTTTCAGAAAGGTCGCTATATAGAATATATAGCCCTTGAAAATAGACATTTTGCAGACGACCTCGGAATTCGACGAAACCACTTTTGTTGGATCCGGGAGGTCAAACTATTGCTAGGTTTCAAATTTCATAATTTTTGAAGCTAGTATGTGAGCGGGGCAAAAGAAAATGTGATTGGTCAATTTCTGTTAAAATGGATCGACTAGAAAATGGCCTTGTTGCAAACGGTCTCAAAATTCGACGAAACTAGTTTTGTTGGGACCGTATCGTCAAAACATAGCTAGATTTATTTTTCTAGAATTTTTCAATTCAGTTTGTGGCCCTGGCAAATTGAAATGTACGTTCAAATTGAATATTAAATGTTTTATACTTTAATTTGAAAAATAACTGATTATAACAGTCGAATTAGCCAACGAAACATATCCCATTGTGTCCGGGATCGGGGTATTTAGCTAGGGGCGACAGTCGTTGGGTTGAAATTGTTGTTCGTTTGTTCAAAAGGATATTTTTGGAATTTAAATATAATGGGCCACCCCCTCATTTTCTCTCACTTCACGTTGACTGGTCGAAACCGATTAAAACCCCTACCCACGAACGACGGAAGAGAATTCGAAGCTTCCAAGCCCGATCGCCGCCGCCACGTTCGCTTTCACCGCCCCCTCCAGTTAGATTTTCTGTTCATCTTTCCCTCCTCTATAAATCCATACCACCCTCGTCAGTTAAAGTGTGGTGTTGGCGTCAAATTTCTTCGAGGAAGATGTTGCCTTTAGAGCTCCGCCATGCGCCATAGGGACCACCGAGTTCGCCCAGACCACCACCGACTGACTCGCCTCTCTTCCCTCTTTCACGTAGTATAATTCGATCCTTCCATAGTTGCACGGATTTTCTGAAAAATCCGAACCCTAGTTCGAACCACTTTGAAAGGTGAAACCTTTATTTTATCCGAACTTTGAAAATTCATATCTTTAACATGTGTTGATGAAATTCGATGAAACAGGAAACATCGGGACCGCAAGGAGGCTCTCTACCATCAAGAAGAGAACGCGGATTTTTCTGATCTACCTACGATTTTTAGCACTTCGAAAACCAATGTGAGAAATCTAAATTAAATAGTGTGAATGAAATCGTGTTGTATAAATTATATAAGCGAAGTGTGAATTATATACGCATTGTATACCTCATGTACATGTGTTGTATAAGTTATATAAGCGATGTATAAATTGTACAAGCGTTGTATGAAACATATATGCTTTGAATTGTGTTGAAATGCAAGTGAAATATAAAATATATATATATATATATATGCACACACACACACACACACTCCCCTCGTCCACAAACCATGGACGATATTTATTGCTTGTGATTGGCGTTAAAATATATAGTATGAGGAATGGTTGAAAATAATTGTTTGTGGTTGATATTATGGTTGAAAAATACCTTTGTGGTTGAAAAATACCTTTGTGGTTGAAAAAACCCTCTTGTGGTTGAAACAAATTAGAATAGAATCATGGTAATGAAAATAAAACATGCCGCCTGCATGCGAACTAGATGCATGATTCCCCATTGTCAAAAACCGCGAGGTTTTAAGGTAGAGCGAGGAGCCGTACTAGGGACGGTCCCGGTTTTAACTATCTTGCCGTTATGCTGCCGAAATTTTCTAAAATATTAATGTTGTTACATGTTATGATTCCGCTGCCATATCGATGTAAAATTATTCTATTTATTGTTTTTGCTATTATCTGTACTCTGCTATTGATGATTAATGTGTTATATTCCAATGATTATCCTTAACACCGTCATACGGGTTTTGGGATCGTCACATTTGGTATCAGAGCTTTGGTTAACCTTAGTTCTGGAATCTAACACATTAAACGCCTCGTAAGAATAGAATCAGTAGAGTTCTGAGGCGAGTGGCTCATTAGAGATAGGATTAGTGATGTCCTAGAATGCGCTAAGCAGAATAGCAAAACAATTTGATCAGTACATCATTACCTTTCCTTACGTTCTCCCCTGTGAAAACCCGTAACTTCCCCGTTAAGGAAAGCGGCGGATAGTTCGAGAACAAACCACAACAGAACATACAGAAGAACATTTCATTGTATATTACAACAATGCATCAGATTACAAGAATATACAGAGTATAAATGAATAAATATTACACAGAAATATCAGAGATTTAAATTACATTTAAATACATAGCAGCGGAAAAATAATACAATACACAACTAGAATGAGATATACGGATACAAAGCTTTCCGGATATCGTTCCAGCTGTAAACCAGGATCCTGTGAATATAAATCTGCAAAACCAAAACTACTAGCTGCCCGTGTCAAAATAAGGGCACCCAGAGTTTAGGTTAAAACAATAAACTCCAGGTCAGTCATGTGACTGGTGTGAGAACTAAAACAGTTATTGATCTTTATTTTAAATCATTAGGTAAATCAAGGGACCACGCCGTATAACACGGAACGGGTTTCCTCCCAAGAATACCAGTGCATAAAACAAACAGCGCAATGCTAAATAAAGAAAAATGAAGCTGTTATAAGACCCAGGTCCCATCACACAATGCAACGCAGTCGAGGATAGGGTTTTTCCTTATAACAGCCAAAGAATGCTTGATACGTTTAAAACAAATCATTTGATACTATTATAAGTGCATAGTGTATAAAACACTTCAAATCATAAGTATCAATCATAGGCGGCATGAATGCCCCATACCACTATGTCGCCATATATAGGTTATACAATCAAAATCGCAAAGTCACGTATTTGGAAATTGGGTTTCCATCTATGAACTGAGGCAAAAGATAGTCCTCAACCGATTCGAGACGCTCTAGCCCGCCCCTCAGGACCCAGACTCAGGTGGGCCCTTGGATCGTCAGGGCCGGTCCACCGATGTGGATTAAACTTAAACCCTGAACATGCATTTCCCCGCCCTATGGGGCGTAAACGAGCCAACTAAATGACTCCATCGGTTCGAGAACGACCGATCAATCCGAGGCGCCTCGCAACAGCAATAACCACATAAGTCAAACTCGTCAGGGCGTGTAAAACCACTGACGCCACTTCTAACTAGAAAGAAACGCATGCCCTCCCTGAGGTCCGTCTCCCGTTTTTGGTTCATACCGGGTGTGAAACACGCGAGGTAAACGTTACACAAAGCTACGCCACAAAGGCCGTGCTTTGATCATCACCACAAGACTTTGCTTTTCAACAGAAGCCTCTATCAATTGCCACTTAGGCATGCCACACAGGCAATTCACTCCATGCGTTTGATATCCATCAATATATAACCCCTGAGCTCGTACGTCTCAGAGAAGGGCGTTAAGCAAGAGAATAAATTCTCCGCCGCCAAACAGATATATATTTAATAGAGATCAATCACACGGACTAAAATCCAATGTCAGACACACAGTCCATTTACAAGTCCGTTCTGGGTCTGAACGAAACCGGAGGCACCTAGTACCCCGCATATCCATCGATCTCCAAGTACGTCTGGACGATCACTAACTGTTTCCATCTTCTTGGGTGTACAGCCCAATCAAGATCATCAGTTATCACCCAAACGACGTGAAAACCTCCGGTCTTCGACCATCGTCTTCATCTTCGACTTATCGTCGTATCAGTTATTCAGAATGGGATAAACCCGGTCTTTCCGAATAACTCGCGTATATTTTAAATAAGTGTTACACAAACACAACATACGCCTCATTCCAATTCATTAGTCACTAACCGTAAATTAATCAAGAGAATAATCCCCCAAATATTAACCCCGAAGGCCGAAACCAACATCAGATCAATATCCAGAAAACCATTCTGCTTGGCTAACCGACAGTTAGTTTCTAAATTTCACATTCATAGGAAAAGGTTCCCATTAATTTTATCCAAGATAAATTCCTTGAATTTATTCTTTATTCTATCTTTGAATCTCAATTCAAACTAGTCGGGATTAGCGAACCTTACCGAAGTAATCATTTATTTTAATTTCCCAATCCCAACCTATTCATCCCATGAAGTAAAATTGGTAATACTTCATATCTAACACCACAGTGTTATCGGTAATTCAATTACCATTTCACGTTCAAATCTAATTAAAGATTTAACTATCGCCTGGAGCAAACTGGTGATACTCCATTTTCGATCATTTCAATCTAATTAAAGATTCATTAAAACTCCACTTAGTTTTAATCTTCGACTGGGTTAAAGAATCAGTGTCATTTAAAACACGGTTCACGATAAACCCAAAATCACATTCCATTAATTATCGGGTTAAAGAACAAGTGTTATTTAAAACACTGTTCACGATAAACCCAAAAATCAATATCAATTCAATTCCAATTAAATATTATTTAATTGGTACACTTCATTAAATCTAAATAAAAAGATTTAATCATTTCTCAACTGGGTTCAAGAACAGTGTTAGTGAAGACACCATTCACGACAAACCCAAATCACATTCGATATTCAATACAAGGCTCTGAATAGAAAATATATCGGCCTATATTCAATATCAAATTCTACGATTAACAAATGTCGTATTGGAAATAACGATATAATTATATATCTTTCAAATTTCCATAACAACACCTGTATAATCACGAATTCCAACATCGAAATATTCCGAAGACAATTTCGATTCAAATCCACTCCAATGCAATCATTGGAAATTTTGGTTATTTTTAAAACCATTTCAAATTCAATTTATTTATTTAAAAATAAATAGAATTATAATTCTAGTTCAAAACTAGTTCATTTCGATAAAAATCTATTTTTATCTTTTCAAATATGGAGTTTTTCATCCCAATTCTTTCTAATTCATTTCTTATGATTTTACACAAATTATTACTATTTTTAATAATTTTATCAAGGGCCGTACAGTCGATTTCCATCAATGGCCATCGAACTGCACTTACAGCGACCTTTTTCGAATTTGATTTGGACATAATTCCAAATCCAACCGTTAGATTTCAAATTTCTAATATTCGTTAGAAAGCTCTTTTCGATACGAACCCAACGGTTCCGGTTTTAGGAGAATCCGACGGTCGGATCTCCCGTAATATCCGTTTGAAATAAATGGTCGAAATTCACGAACTGCCGCGGCGCGGCGCGTTCTATTCAGGCCATTATATTATATATATAATATATATAATATATATTTCGTCGATTTCTATTTAAAACGAATTATATAAATAGTTTTTAAAATCGTTTCAAAAGCTATTTCAACTTTTTTTCAATTCAAATCAAAATTGAATTCTTCTTTCTAAATTCGTTTTAAAATTCATCTCTATTCAATTCAAATTTCAATTCAATTCGAATTCATTTCATTTTGCTTACAATTCAATTTGAATTCGTTTTCAATTCATTTCATTTCGAAATCGTTTTAAATTCATTTCATTTCGAAATCGTTTTCAATTCATTTTATTTCGAAATCGTTTTCAATTCATTTCTATTCGAAATCGTTTTCAATTCATTTCTATTCGAAATCGTTTTCAATTCATTTCTATTCGAAATCGTTTAAATCGATATAAATATCGTTTACGTCAAAATGGCGTCAATCTAATCAACACGGCTTCATAAATTTCTATTTTCAAATATTCTATTTCAAATATTTCTTTTTCAAAATAGTTGTTATTATCAAAATATTTCGTTCAACACATGACCAATCTCAATGAATGAGTACTGTCAACACATGAACTTTTACTTTATAAAGATAAAGATGTAAATTTCATTATAAAAATATTTTGTTCAACACATGACTAATATCAACGGATGAGTATAGTCAACACATGAACATTTACTTTACAATATTCTTTATGTTTCTAAATTGGAATGAGGCCCAATCAATTACCATATAAAGTTAATTATATGGATTTTCATACAACACATGTATATAATAGCATTGAAAGATAATCAACCATCAACCAAAGTGCACTACACTGTATAAGCATCAAATATAGATATCTAACGCTTATAACAGCCTGTCAATCAATCGATCGACATATTTAATCAATCAGGATGAGTGAACTTCGAACTTCATCCCAACACCCGTGTGGGGTTTCAAACAATCAAACACAGATTTTTATTTGTGCAGTTGGGCGATGTGTAAAATTTATCGTCCCAATCAATGTCAGTCAAATCAGTGTACATAAACAAACCGTCTGGTCTGTAAATGGATATTTTATTTTATTCACTTTCACGTTAAAAATTATATTTTTAACGATAAAACATTTTATTTAAACATATGAATATCTATTCAGTTCTTTCTTTAAATAGAATGATATATTTTTTTTCCTAACATATTTTAGAAAATTTCGGCGGCATAACGGCACGATACTAGAAACGGGACAAGGCCTAGCCTTATCCCCGGACTAGTGAAGGCCCACGCCATTCACACATCAATCAAACCATTCAATTTCACTCAAACAATTCAATTCAATCACATAATCAAACTAATCTATGCAACCAAACAAACAAGTCCATGGTTTGTGGACGATTGTGTCGGGTGCTACTAAGCACCGTCTGCATCCTAGTATATATATATATAACTAGAAAAAGAAATTGAAAGGTGAGAAATTCTCACATATAGCTATCCTAGCTCCACGGCACTTCATTAGCAGAAGTCTTCGTCGTTTCGCCTTTTTGTCACCTTCGTTGCTGCTTTCACTACACACGTAAAAATCACATTTTTACTTCGCTATTCAATATATAAAAATCGAATTTTTACTTCGATGTTCAATATATAAAAATCATATTTTTCTATAGAAGTTCAATATATAAAAATTCTATTTTTCTATCGAAGTTCAATATATAAAAATTCTATTTTTATTTCGAAGTTCAATATATAAAAATCATATTTTTCTATCGAAGTTCTATATATAAAAATTCTATTTTTCTATCGAAGTTCAATATATAAAAATTCTATTTTTATTTCAAAGCTCTTTAAACCAAAAGATTATATTTTTAAAACGCTATTTTTAATTCAAAGGTTATATTTTTAAAATGCTATTTTTAATTCAAAGGTTATATTTTTAAAATGCTATTTTTAATTCAAAGGTTATATTTTTAAAATGCTATTTTTAATTCAAAGGTTATATTTTTAAAATGCTATTTTTAATTCAAAGGTTATATTTTTAAACAATAAATATGGTAGTGAAAACTACCTTTCTTCTTCGTTGAGCAGCAGGTAACTCGCGAACCCCTCTTCACCGGAATAAGCTCCATGTCGCACAGAACTCCGACCACCGGAGACTGATCGGGACCCTCCCCTTTGTGCGCCGCCTTGTCAGCATCTACCCCGCCCCTCGATCCATCTACACCACAACGTAGCCAATACTCCACTCCATCGGCGCCTGAAGCGACGTTCAACCCGGAGCACCACAACGTCACGAAATCCGGCACGAACGAGGGGCTTTGAGGAATTAATTCGATCGAACCAGGCGACTAGAACCCATCTCACCGTATAGATATGTAGATCTCACATTCCCTTTTAATCTCTGCTTTGAAACCGTTGATAAATTTGAAGAGGATTAAATGATTTTAAGGTTTCAAATCTGGAAGAAATCGGCCCTCCAAATTGCTTACTGGCGGCGGATAACGTTTGATGGGGTTAGGGTTTCGGTGGCCCTTTACAGAAGATTTTATTTTTAATTTATTTATTATTTAAATTCCTAAATTACCCCCTTGTTGATACGAACTCCAATCCGAACCCAACGATTGTCGCCCCTAGCTAATTACCCCCATTCCAAACACAATGGGGTATGTATCGTAAGCTGATTCGGCTGTTACAATCAGTTTTTGTTAAATTTACATTTAAATCACTATATTGAATTTTAAACATACATTTCAAATTACCGGGGTCACATACTAACTTGAAAAATTCCAGAAAAATATTTTCTAGCTTCGTATTGACGATACGGTCCTAACAAAACTAGTTTCGTCAAATTCTGAGACCGTTTGAAAAATGGCCATTTTCCAGTCGATTAAAATCAACTGAAACTGGTCAAACGCGTTTTCCTTTGCCACGCTCACATATTGATTCGAAAAATTATGAAATTTGGAATCTAGCAATAACTTGACACTGCGGATCCAACAAAACTGGTTTCGTCGAAATCCGAGGTCGTTTGCAAAATGTCCATTTTTAAGGGCCTGAATTCCATAGCGACTATTCAGAATTTTCAACTGGACATATCTTTTGATTCCCGCTATCAAATTTCGATTGGTCAGATTCATTCGAAAGATACTATCAATTAGATCCTATGATTTTTGGTTTCACTAAAATCCGGATTGTTTTGCACCCGGTACATTCAATTGAAGTTTGAAATCGAATTATCGAACTACCGCGCCATTTTCAATTCTATTTATAATTATATATAAATATTTATATTCTAACGACGACGCGTATAAATATATACGTTCGAATTATATTCAAAATAAATTTATCGTCGATATTATTTAAAATAATTCATTTTAAATAATCAAAATTCGCTAAAATTGCCAAAATAAAAATTTCAAACTGGCTCGCATTTTACGGGTTGTTACAATCTCCCCCACTTAAAACTTTTCGTCCCCGAAAAGGAACAAAGTCGAAAGTGGTTTGATTAATCAGCTCTACATTCGATCTGGCTTCCATTCTCCAACTCTTTAGTTTCTGAGAATTTTCAAAATTTCAAAAATTTGGCTAACACCCTAAATTTTCGAAAAATTTCGCCATAACCTCCCCTGCAATGGGAGCATCGGGGAATTTCATACAGCTTCCCCGGTCCTTCAGATCTCAAAAAGAAAAAGAAAAAGCCAAGCGGCTAGCCAATAGGCTCACAAAATCATCATCACCCAAACAAAACAGGAAATTATGTAGTAAACATGTACCTATTTGTCGGGCAAACAAATTTTATTCTTCGGCTCTAGCCTCCTTGCTATGACCTGTTCAAAAGATATACATGTATATGCAAGCAAATGCAACCAATTTTCAATATAATTCAATATTCGGTTCAATTAGGCTAAATGGCTAAAAATTAGCAAACAAATAACCAAACAACCCAAACATCAATCAATTAGTGAATTAGAGTTTCAAATTCATAATTTTGATACATATACAAAAATCATGTTTTTGATGCCAAATCACAACAATAGGCCCTATCTAATTTTGGTTCTCACACCAGTCTAATGGAAATATATAGATATCACACCTTCGTCACACGAATATAAATTCTGACGATGAGTACTCAACCATCAGAATCATCTTCGGGCCACTAGAGTATGATTCTATATCTATCCAATATATTAAAACTTCGAATATACGTTCATGACGCGTATATGCAAAATCTTTATATATTGGAATGTCCATATTCAAAATAAATAAATAATCAACTACGAATAATTGATTTAAAATTTTCAAAACAAAATTTGTTTTCACTTTAAAAATATACTCTTCGCACTCGTTCTAGGATACTACTGATCCCATCTCTAACGAGTCATTCCCATTGGATTTTACTAACCCAATATCTGATGAATTCTTTCGTATGGTTCTAATGTGCCTTGTTCTCTGAGCTTTGTAAACCAAAGCTCTGATACCAACTGTGAAAACCCGTAACTTCTCCGTTAAGGAAAGCGGCGGATAGTTCGAGAACAAACCACAACAGAACATACAGAAGAACATTTCATTGTATATTACAACAATGCATCAGATTACAAGAATATACAGAGTATAAATGAATAAATATTACACAGAAATATCAGAGATTTAAATTACATTTAAATACATAGCAGCGGAAAAATAATACAATACACAACTAGAATGAGATATACGGATACAAAGCTTTCCGGATATCGTTCCAGCTGTAAACCAGGATCCTGTGAATATAAATCTGCAAAACCAAAACTACTAGCTGCCCGTGTCAAAATAAGGGCACCCAGAGTTTAGGTTAAAACAATAAACTCCAGGTCAGTCATGTGACTGGTGTGAGAACTAAAACAGTTATTGATCTTTATTTTAAATCATTAGGTAAATCAAGGGACCACGCCGTATAACACGGAACGGGTTTCCTCCCAAGAATACCAGTGCATAAAACAAACAGCGCAATGCTAAATAAAGAAAAATGAAGCTGTTATAAGACCCAGGTCCCATCACACAATGCAACGCAGTCGAGGATAGGGTTTTTCCTTATAACAGCCAAAGAATGCTTGATACGTTTAAAACAAATCATTTGATACTATTATAAGTGCATAGTGTATAAAACACTTCAAATCATAAGTATCAATCATAGGCGGCATGAATGCCCCATACCACTATGTCGCCATATATAGGTTATACAATCAAAATCGCAAAGTCACGTATTTGGAAATTGGGTTTCCATCTATGAACTGAGGCAAAAGATAGTCCTCAACCGATTCGAGACGCTCTAGCCCGCCCCTCAGGACCCAGACTCAGGTGGGCCCTTGGATCGTCAGGGCCGGTCCACCGATGTGGATTAAACTTAAACCCTGAACATGCATTTCCCCGCCCTATGGGGCGTAAACGAGCCAACTAAATGACTCCATCGGTTCGAGAACGACCGATCAATCCGAGGCGCCTCGCAACAGCAATAACCACATAAGTCAAACTCGTCAGGGCGTGTAAAACCACTGACGCCACTTCTAACTAGAAAGAAACGCATGCCCTCCCTGAGGTCCGTCTCCCGTTTTTGGTTCATACCGGGTGTGAAACACGCGAGGTAAACGTTACACAAAGCTACGCCACAAAGGCCGTGCTTTGATCATCACCACAAGACTTTGCTTTTCAACAGAAGCCTCTATCAATTGCCACTTAGGCATGCCACACAGGCAATTCACTCCATGCGTTTGATATCCATCAATATATAACCCCTGAGCTCGTACGTCTCAGAGAAGGGCGTTAAGCAAGAGAATAAATTCTCCGCCGCCAAACAGATATATATTTAATAGAGATCAATCACACGGACTAAAATCCAATGTCAGACACACAGTCCATTTACAAGTCCGTTCTGGGTCTGAACGAAACCGGAGGCACCTAGTACCCCGCATATCCATCGATCTCCAAGTACGTCTGGACGATCACTAACTGTTTCCATCTTCTTGGGTGTACAGCCCAATCAAGATCATCAGTTATCACCCAAACGACGTGAAAACCTCCGGTCTTCGACCATCGTCTTCATCTTCGACTTATCGTCGTATCAGTTATTCAGAATGGGATAAACCCGGTCTTTCCGAATAACTCGCGTATATTTTAAATAAGTGTTACACAAACACAACATACGCCTCATTCCAATTCATTAGTCACTAACCGTAAATTAATCAAGAGAATAATCCCCCAAATATTAACCCCGAAGGCCGAAACCAACATCAGATCAATATCCAGAAAACCATTCTGCTTGGCTAACCGACAGTTAGTTTCTAAATTTCACATTCATAGGAAAAGGTTCCCATTAATTTTATCCAAGATAAATTCCTTGAATTTATTCTTTATTCTATCTTTGAATCTCAATTCAAACTAGTCGGGATTAGCGAACCTTACCGAAGTAATCATTTATTTTAATTTCCCAATCCCAACCTATTCATCCCATGAAGTAAAACTGGTAATACTTCATATCTAACACCACAGTGTTATCGGTAATTCAATTACCATTTCACGTTCAAATCTAATTAAAGATTTAACTATCGCCTGGAGCAAACTGGTGATACTCCATTTTCGATCATTTCAATCTAATTAAAGATTCATTAAAACTCCACTTAGTTTTAATCTTCGACTGGGTTAAAGAATCAGTGTCATTTAAAACACGGTTCACGATAAACCCAAAATCACATTCCATTAATTATCGGGTTAAAGAACAAGTGTTATTTAAAACACTGTTCACGATAAACCCAAAAATCAATATCAATTCAATTCCAATTAAATATTATTTAATTGGTACACTTCATTAAATCTAAATAAAAAGATTTAATCATTTCTCAACTGGGTTCAAGAACAGTGTTAGTGAAGACACCATTCACGACAAACCCAAATCACATTCGATATTCAATACAAGGCTCTGAATAGAAAATATATCGGCCTATATTCAATATCAAATTCTACGATTAACAAATGTCGTATTGGAAATAACGATATAATTATATATCTTTCAAATTTCCATAACAACACCTGTATAATCACGAATTCCAACATCGAAATATTCCGAAGACAATTTCGATTCAAATCCACTCCAATGCAATCATTGGAAATTTTGGTTATTTTTAAAACCATTTCAAATTCAATTTATTTATTTAAAAATAAATAGAATTATAATTCTAGTTCAAAACTAGTTCATTTCGATAAAAATCTATTTTTATCTTTTCAAATATGGAGTTTTTCATCCCAATTCTTTCTAATTCATTTCTTATGATTTTACACAAATTATTACTATTTTTAATAATTTTATCAAGGGCCGTACAGTCGATTTCCATCAATGGCCATCGAACTGCACTTACAGCGACCTTTTTCGAATTTGATTTGGACATAATTCCAAATCCAACCGTTAGATTTCAAATTTCTAATATTCGTTAGAAAGCTCTTTTCGATACGAACCCAACGGTTCCGGTTTTAGGAGAATCCGACGGTCGGATCTCCCGTAATATCCGTTTGAAATAAATGGTCGAAATTCACGAACTGCCGCGGCGCGGCGCGTTCTATTCAGGCCATTATATTATATATATAATATATATAATATATATTTCGTCGATTTCTATTTAAAACGAATTATATAAATAGTTTTTAAAATCGTTTCAAAAGCTATTTCAACTTTCTTTTCAATTCAAATCAAAATTGAATTCTTCTTTCTAAATTCGTTTTAAAATTCATCTCTATTCAATTCAAATTTCAATTCAATTCGAATTCATTTCATTTTGCTTACAATTCAATTTGAATTCGTTTTCAATTCATTTCGAAGTCGTTTTCAATTCAATTCATTTCGAAATCGTTTTCAATTCATTTCATTTCGAAATCGTTTTAAATTCATTTCATTTCGAAATCGTTTTCAATTCATTTTATTTCGAAATCGTTTTCAATTCATTTCTATTCGAAATCGTTTTCAATTCATTTCTATTCGAAATCGTTTAAATCGATATAAATATCGTTTACGTCAAAATGGCGTCAATCTAATCAACACGGCTTCATAAATTTCTATTTTCAAATATTCTATTTCAAATATTTCTTTTTCAAAATAGTTGTTATTATCAAAATATTTCGTTCAACACATGACCAATCTCAATGAATGAGTACTGTAAACACATGAACTTTTACTTTATAAAGATAAAGATGTAAATTTCATTATAAAAATATTTTGTTCAACACATGACTAATATCAACGGATGAGTATAGTCAACACATGAACATTTACTTTACAATATTCTTTATGTTTCTAAATTGGAATGAGGCCCAATCAATTACCATATAAAGTTAATTATATGGATTTTCATACAACACATGTATATAATAGCATTGAAAGATAATCAACCATCAACCAAAGTGCACTACACTGTATAAGCATCAAATATAGATATCTAACGCTTATAACAGCCTGTCAATCAATCGATCGACATATTTAATCAATCAGGATGAGTGAACTTCGAACTTCATCCCAACACCCGTGTGGGGTTTCAAACAATCAAACACAGATTTTTATTTGTGCAGTTGGGCGATGTGTAAAATTTATCGTCCCAATCAATGTCAGTCAAATCAGTGTACATAAACAAACCGTCTGGTCTGTAAATGGATATTTTATTTTATTCACTTTCACGTTAAAAATTATATTTTTAACGATAAAACATTTTATTTAAACATATGAATATCTATTCAGTTCTTTCTTTAAATAGAATGATATTTTTTTTTTCCTAACATATTTTAGAAAATTTCGGCGGCATAACGGCACGATACTAGAAACGGGACAAGGCCTAGCCTTATCCCCGGACTAGTGAAGGCCCACGCCATTCACACATCAATCAAACCATTCAATTTCACTCAAACAATTCAATTCAATCACATAATCAAACTAATCTATGCAACCAAACAAACAAGTCCATGGTTTGTGGACGATTGTGTCGGGTACTACTAAGCACCGTCTGCATCCTAGTATATATATATATAACTAGAAAAAGAAATTGAAAGGTGAGAAATTCTCACATATAGCTATCCTAGCTCCACGGCACTTCATTAGCAGAAGTCTTCGTCGTTTCGCCTTTTTGTCACCTTCGTTGCTGCTTTCACTACACACGTAAAAATCACATTTTTACTTCGCTATTCAATATATAAAAATCGAATTTTTACTTCGATGTTCAATATATAAAAATCATATTTTTCTATCGAAGTTCAATATATAAAAATTCTATTTTTCTATCGAAGTTCAATATATAAAAATTCTATTTTTATTTCGAAGTTCAATATATAAAAATCATATTTTTCTATCGAAGTTCTATATATAAAAATTCTATTTTTCTATCGAAGTTCAATATATAAAAATTCTATTTTTATTTCAAAGCTCTTTAAACCAAAAGATTATATTTTTAAAACGCTATTTTTAATTCAAAGGTTATATTTTTAAAATGCTATTTTTAATTCAAAGGTTATATTTTTAAAATGCTATTTTTAATTCAAAGGTTATATTTTTAAAATGCTATTTTTAATTCAAAGGTTATATTTTTAAAATGCTATTTTTAATTCAAAGGTTATATTTTTAAACAATAAATATGGTAGTGAAAACTACCTTTCTTCTTCGTTGAGCAGCAGGTAACTCGCGAACCCCTCTTCACCGGAATAAGCTCCATGTCGCACAGAACTCCGACCACCGGAGACTGATCGGGACCCTCCCCTTTGTGCGCCGCCTTGTCAGCATCTACCCCGCCCCTCGATCCATCTACACCACAACGTAGCCAATACTCCACTCCATCAGCGCCTGAAGCGACGTTCAACCCGGAGCACCACAACGTCACGAAATCCGGCACAAACGAGGGGCTTTGAGGAATTAATTCGATCGAACCAGGCGACTAGAACCCATCTCACCGTATAGATATGTAGATCTCACATTCCCTTTTAATCTCTGCTTTGAAACCGTTGATAAATTTGAAGAGGATTAAATGATTTTAAGGTTTCAAATCTGGAAGAAATCGGCCCTCCAAATTGCTTACTGGCGGCGGATAACGTTTGATGGGGTTAGGGTTTCGGTGGCCCTTTACAGAAGATTTTATTTTTAATTTATTTATTATTTAAATTCCTAAATTACCCCCTTGTTGATACGAACTCCAATCCGAACCCAACGATTGTCGCCCCTAGCTAATTACCCCCATTCCAAACACAATGGGATATGTATCGTAAGCTGATTCGGCTGTTACAATCAGTTTTTGTTAAATTTACATTTAAATCACTATATTGAATTTTAAACATACATTTCAAATTACCGGGGTCACATACTAACTTGAAAAATTCCAGAAAAATATTTTCTAGCTTCGTATTGACGATACGGTCCTAACAAAACTAGTTTCGTCAAATTCTGAGACCGTTTGAAAAATGACCATTTTCCAGTCGATTAAAATCAACTGAAACTGGTCAAACGCGTTTTCCTTTGCCACGCTCACATATTGATTCGAAAAATTATGAAATTTGGAATCTAGCAATAACTTGACACTGCGGATCCAACAAAACTGGTTTCGTCGAAATCCGAGGTCGTTTGCAAAATGTCCATTTTTAAGGGCCTGAATTCCATAGCGACTATTCAGAATTTTCAACTGGACATATCTTTTGATTCCCGCTATCAAATTTCGATTGGTCAGATTCATTGGAAAGATACTATCAATTAGATCCTATGATTTTTGGTTTCACTAAAATCCGGATTGTTTTGCACCCGGTACATTCAATTGAAGTTTGAAATCGAATTATCGAACTACCGCGCCATTTTCAATTCTATTTATAATTATATATAAATATTTATATTCTAACGACGACGCGTATAAATATATACGTTCGAATTATATTCAAAATAAATTTATCGTCGATATTATTTAAAATAATTCATTTTAAATAATCAAAATTCGCTAAAATTGCCAAAATAAAAATTTCAAACTGGCTCGCATTTTACGGGTTGTTACATCCCCCTTTACCATATATGAATGTTATCATTTCTGTGAGCTTGACTCTTTTCTTGCTTATACAGTACTTTACTTGATGGCTACGCGAGCCGCTACAGCCAGAGGTGGCCGAGGAGGCCGAGCAAGCAGAGCTGGAGGACGAGGGAATATCCCTGTAGCAGAAGGGGGTCCTATGATTCAGCCACCAGCACCACAGGACTTCGACCTTGATCGACTAGCAAAGAGGTACAGAAACCTTGGAGGCAAACCTTTTTCTGACATTGGCACATCGACATAGGCTTTGGCATGGTTGAAGACATGCGAGAAGATTTTCGCGGGCATGAGAATTGGAACCCACGACAAAGCGATTATGGGTGCTTGGCTCTTATAGGAGGAGGCCGAGTTGTGGTGGGATGCCATCACCTCTGAGGATGAGGAGGATACTGTTAGGACCTGGGAGGAGTTCAAGACCCTATTCAAGGGAAAGTTCATCCCTGAGCAGGCATTAGAGCGGATGTGTGATCAGTTTGCTAATCTCCAGCAGGGAGACCGTTCTATTCAAGACTACCTCAACAAATTCACACAGCTATCACACTATGCTCCAAAGCTTATTTTGACATCCAAAGCAAAGAACAAGAGGTTCATATTGGGGCTGAAGTGTAAGTACCAGGACCGGGCCATGAGCAACATCAAACTCCCATTTTCAGAATTAGTAGAGATGGCCTGCAACTACGAAGATTTGGATGAGAGGAACTCCAACCTAGACCACGCTAAAAGCCAAGCTGGAAGCAAGCGCAAAGCTTCAGGTAATCAGCCAGAGTCCAGCAATGCAGCAGCCGCTACTTAGCAATCTGGTAAGATACCCAAAGGAAGCTGCTACAATTGCGGAAAGAAGGGGCATTATTCAAATGTGTGCACCGCCCCAAAGAGACTGAAGGAAAATCCAGAAAGCTCAAACCCGAACCCCCGCAGCTCAGCTGAATGCTACAACTGCCATCAGAAATGGCACTATAGCAGGATTGTCCTTTGAAGAAGAATGCACAGGTGGCACACGTTTATGACGGGGAGAACCGACCAGCTATCACCGATGGATCAGGTAAACCCGACATCTTGGGAGGTACCCTTACCATTAAAAATATTCCTGTTTCTGTACTTTTTGATACTGGTGCATCACGTAGCTTCATTTCTAGTAACACTGTTCAGAAGTTAAAATTGAATCAAAGGAAGCTTAAAGAACCAATTAAAATTCAAAACCCGATAGGAGGTTCTATTTTTCTCAGTTAATATTGCAGAGTGCCCATCTTCTATTCTTTCTACAAGTTTCCCCTTAGGTTAATCGTCATGAATTTTTCTGAATTCGATGTTATTCTCGGTTTGGAATGGTTAACAAAATATAAGGCCGAAGTTAGATGTGCCGAAAGAATCATGAAAGTTAAAACAAAATTTGGGCATATCACTATACCATGTCTTGGTTTAGAAACCGATAGAAAAGAATTTTGGTCTGCTTTTGAAGTTACTCCCACTTCATTAGAAAAGATACCGGTCGTTAAAAACTATGCGGATGTGTTTGAAGAAGTCGAAAACTTACCTCCGCAAAGAGAAATTGAGTTTAGAATAGATCTAATTCCGAACGCCCGACCAGTAGTACAACCAATTAGAAGAATGGCCCCGAAAGAAAAAGAAGAGTTAGGCAGCCAAAATCGAAAATTGCTTTGGAAAGGTCTGATCAGACCAAGCTTTTCAGATTGGGGAGCAGCAGTAGTGTTTGTCCCGAAATCAGACGGTACTCTACGACTTTGTGTTGATTACCGAGATCTCAATAAGCAGACACTGAAGAATAAATATCCCTTGCCACGAATTGATGATCTGTTAGATCAATTAAATGGGGCGACAGTATTCTCCAGAATGGACCTAGCTACAGGCTTCCACCAATTACGTATAGCCGAAGACTGTGTTCCTTTGACAGCCATTAGGGGTCCCGATTTATTCTACGAATGTTTAGTGATGCCGTTCGGCTTGTGTAACGCTCCAGCATACTTCATTGATCTTATGAACAGAGTGTTTCGTGGTGTCTTGAATAAATTTGTTCTGGTCTTCATCGATGACATTTTAATATACTCCAAGTCAGAAGGCGAGCATGCAAAACATTTAGAACAAGTGTTGGTAATTCTGAGGAGAAATGTCTTGAAAGCTAAATTTTCTAAGTGTATCTTCTGGCAAGATGAAGTTAAGTTCCTTGGCCATGTCATATCAAACGAAGGGATTGCTGTGGATCCAAGCAAAATTACAGCGATTCAGGACTGGAAACAGCCTACTACCCCCACAGAAGTTCGAAGTTTCCTTGGATTGGCTAGTTACTATCAGAAATTCATTAAGGATTTTTCGAAGATATCAGGTGTATTAACAAAGCTTACAAAGAAGCATGAGAAATTCAAATGGACTCCCGAATGTGAGGAAGCTTTCCAGGAGCTGAAACTGAAACTGACAACTGCTCCAGTATTAACAATTATAGAAGGCAACCAGGACTTGACTGTATGGACAGATGCTTCTATTACAGGGCTTGGAGTAGTATTAATGCAAAAAGGCCAAGTGGTCGCTTATGCCAGCCGTCAGCTGAAGCCGTATGAAAGAAACTATGCAACTCATAATCTTGAGTTGTTAGCTCTCATGTTTGCTTTGAGAATCTGGAGGCATTATTTATTGGGCGAGAATTTCGAACTATTTACCGATCATCAATCATTGAAGTATCTATTCACTCAGAAAGATCTAAACTTGAGACAACAATGTTTGTTAGAATTCCTTGCAGCATACGATTTTGAGATTCTATACACTCCAGGGAAAGCCAATGTTGTCGCAGATGCGCTCAGTAGAAAGAATGAAATCATCGCCAGTTTTATCATTACGTCTTCACTGATTGACAAGATTTCGGACCTTCATAAAGACGATGAATTTATTCAGAGAATCAGTTAGAGAGTCAAGGGAGGTGAACCCATCAGTTTCCAGCTCGATGACAATGGAGTTCTTAGATTAAAGGGCAGAATTTGCATCCCAAATCTTCCAAAGCTTCGAAAAGAAATACTTGATGAATGTCATAAGTCCAAACTGAGCATCCTTCTAGGGGTGAGCAAAATGTACAATGATATCAAGCGCACATTCTGGTGGAGATCAATGAAAAGAGATATTTCATTATATGTTAGCAGATGCTCCACTTGTCAGCTAGTCAAGAGTGATCAGCAGAAATTGGTTGGATTATTACAACCATTAGATATCCCAGTATGGAAGTGCGAGCAAATTTCCATGGACTTCATAGATGGTTTTCCTCGAATTAAGAAGGGAAACAACAGTATTTGGGTGATCGTAGATTGCTTCATAAAGACCGCCCATTTCATACCTGTCAGATCCAACAGAACGGCTCAAAGTTTAGCGCAGATTTACTTCAAAGAAATAGTTAAACTGCATGGAGTGCCGCTCAATATAGTCAGTGATAGAGATCCCCTATTTACTAGCAAATTCTGGGAAGCATTCCAGATAGAATTGGGAACCAAATTGAATCTAAGCACCGCTTATCACCCTCAGACAGATGGCCAAACTGAGCAGGTGAATAGAATTCTAGAAGATTTACTGCGGGCTTGCATTATTGATTTTGGAGGGTCATGGGAAGATCACTTATATTTGGCCGAATTCTCTTATAACAATAGCTACCAAGCAAGTTTGGGAATGTCGCCATTTGAAGCGTTATATGGTAGACCGTGCAGATCTCCCGCATGTTGGGTAGAACCTGGCAACAGACTTGTGTTGGGGCCCGATATGATTCGTGAAGCATCAGATAAAGTCGATTTCATCAAGAAGCGATTGAAAACCGCACAAAGCCGACAGAAAAGTTATGCTGATGCGAGAAGAAGAGATTTATCATTTGGCGTTGGTGATTATGTTTATTTAAGAGTTTCTCCGATGAGAGGAGTAATCAGATTTGGCAAAACTGGGAAGTTGGCACCGAGATTTATTGGTCCCTTTCCTATACTTGAACGGATTGGAACTCTTGCATATAAGGTTTCATTACCTGATTTGTTGCCTAGAGTGCATGATGTGTTCCACGTATCTCACCTCAGAAAACATGTGCATGATCCGGATCTTGTTGTAGAAGAAGCAGCGCAACAGGACTTGGAAATTACTCCAGGATTAGCAGTCAGAAGAGAGCCATTGAAGATCGTTGGCAAAGAAACTAAAGAGATCAGGAGCAAAAAGGTTCATTTAGTTAAAGTGCAGTGGAGTAGTGATCCTAGAGATTGTACTTGGGAGACTGAGGATAGCATCAAACAAGCCTACCCCAAATGCAGAGTGGACATCTCTGACTAACTCCAGTGCAAGGTACCTTTACAATACTTTGCATTTACATTTTGTTTCCTACTGTACTGTTGTTTCCTTTTCGGGGACGAAAAGTTTTAAGTGGGGGAGATTGTAACAACCCGGAAAATGCGAACCAATTTAAAATTTCTAAATTGGTTATTGTCAAAGAATTTAAACAACTGAAATAGAACATTTCAATAAAATAATGTATTGGAAATAGCGAGGCAGGTTGAAAATTTGAATTCAAACTTTGACTGATTGTACCGGGTGGAAATATAACAGATTTTAGTGAAACCAATAATATTTAAATCTGTTTATGAATACCTTTCTAACGAATTTGAAAAATCGAAGTTTCATAGCAGGAGTCAAAAGTTATGGCCAAATGAATTTTCAGAAAGGTCGCTATATAGAATATAAAGCCCTTGAAAATAGATATTTTGCAAACGACCTCGAAATTCGACGAAACCACTTTTGTTGGATCTGAGAGGTCAAACTATTGCTAGGTTTCAAATTTCATAATTTTTGAAGCTAGTATGTGAGCGGGGCAAAAGAAAACGTGATTGGTCAATTTCTATTAAAATGGGTCGACCAGAAAATGGCCTTTTTGCAAATGATCTCAGAATTCGACGAAACTAGTTTTGTTGGGACCGTATCGTCAAAACATAGCTAGATTTATTTTTCTGGAATTTTCGATTCAGTTTGTGGCCCTTGCAAATTGAAATGTACGTTCAAATTGAATATTAAATGTTTTATACTTTAATTTGAAAAATAACTGACTGTAACAGTCGATTTGGCCAACGAAACATATCCTATTGTGTCCGAGATGGGGGTATTTAGCTAGGGGCGACAGTCGTTGGGTTGAAATTGGTGTTCGTTTGTTCAAAAGGATATTTTTGGAATTTAAAATTTAAATATAATGGGCCACCCCCCTCATTTTCTCTCACTTCACGTTGACTGGTCAAAACCGATTAAAACCCCTACCCACGAACGACGGAAGAGAATTCGAAGCTTCCAGACCCGATCGTCGCTGCCACGTTCGCTTTCACCGCCCCTCTAGTTAGATTTTCTGTTCATCTTTCCCTCCTCTATAAATCCATACCACCCTCGTCGGTTAAAGTGTGGTGTTGGCGTCGAATTTCTTCGAGGAAGACACCGCCTTTGTAGCTCTGCCGTGCGCCACAGGGACCACCGAGTTCGCCCAGACCACCACCGACTGACTCGCCTCTCATCCCTCTTCCACGTAGTATAGTCCGATCCTTCTATAGTTGCACGGATTTTCTGAAAAATACGAACCCTAGTTCGAACCACTTTGAAAGGTGAGACCTTTATTTTATCTGAACTTTGAAAAATCATATCTTTAACATGTATTGATGAAATTCGATGAAACAGGAAACATCGGGACCGTAAGGTGGCTCTCTACCATCTAGAAGAGACCTCGGATTTTTCTGATCTACCTACGATTTTTAGCACTTCGAAAACCAATGTGAGGAATCTAAATTAAATAGTGTGAATGAAATCGTGTTATATAAATTATATAAGCGAAGTGTAAATTATATACGCATTGTATACCTCATGTACATGTGTTGTATAAGTTATATAAGCGATGTATAAATTATACAAGCGTTGTATGAAACATATATGCTTTGAATTGTGTTGAAATGCAAGTGAAATATATATATATATATATATATACACACACACACACACTCCCCTCGTCCACAAACCATGGACGATATCTATTGCTTGTGATTGGCGTGAAAATAGATAGTATGACGAATGGTTGAAAATAATTGTTTGTGGTTGATATTGTGATTGAAAAATACCTTTGTGGTTGAAAAATACTTTTGTGGTTGAAAAATACCCTCTTGTGGTTGAAACAGATTAGAATAGAATTGTGGAAATGAAAATAAAACATGCCGCCTGCGTGCGACCTAGATGCATGATTCCCCATTGTCAAAAACCGCGAGGTTTTAAGGTAGAGCGAGGAGCCGTACTAGGGACGGTCCCGGTTTTAACTACCCTGCCGTTATGCTGCCGAAATTTTCTAAAATATTAATGTTGTTACATGTTATGATTCCGCTGCCATATCCATGTAAAATTATTCTATTTATTGTTTTTGCTATTATCTGTACTCTGCTATTGATGATTAATGTGTTATATTCCAATGATTATCCTTAACACCGTCACACGGGTTTTGGGATCGTCACACTGTGTAAGCGTTAATTATTTATATTTAATGCTTATGCAGTGTAGAATGCACTCTGCGTGATGGTTGATTATTTATCATTGTTGTTATGTACATGTGTTGTGTGAAATCCATATAAATCACATTATATGGTAATTGCCTGTGTTTGATTCCAATTCAGAACTGAATAATATTTTAAAATAACGAATATTTTAAAATAATATTCTGTAGAGGATCAAAACGTGATTTTGACGTCCGATTTTGGATGGACACAAATTATTGAAATATATAAAGCTGTGTTGATTAGATATGCACCATTTTGACGCAAATGATATTTATATCGATTTTATTTATTTTTATAATGAATATCGAAAAGGAAATGATTTTAAATTATAACGCTTTGAAAATATTATCATTTATACATTAATGATATGGAATATTCAATTTTGATTTAAAACTGAATATGAAGTTGAAATCGTTTTTAGAACGAAGTTAAAACGAATTATAAAATATGTTTTAAATGGAAATCGATGAAATATATATTATATATATTTAATGGCCTAAATAGAATATATATTTAATGGCCTAAATAGAACGCGTCGCACAACGACTGTTCGCAAATTTCGACCATTGACTTCGAATGGCGATTACGGCAGATCCGACCGTCAGATTTTCCTAAAACCGGAACCGTGGGGTTTGTATCGAAAAGAGCTTTCCAACGAATACAAGAGATTTGAAATCTAACGGTTGGATTTGGAACCATGTCCAAATCAAATTTGGAAAAGGTCGTTGTAAGTGCAGTTCGATGGAAGTTATTGGAAATCGAATGTACGGGCCTTGATAAAATTATTAAAAATATTAATAATTTGTGTGAAATCATAATATATGATTTGGAAAGAATTGGAATGAAAAAAATTCCATGTTTGTAAAGATAATTTTTTTTAATCGAAATGAACTAGTTTATAACTAGAATAATAATCCAATTATTTTTAAATAAATAAAATGGGTTGTGAATGGGTTTTAATATAATAAGAATTTCCAATATATCAATTGGAATGGATTTGAATCGAAATCATCTTGGGAATATTTCGATGTTGGATTTCGTGATTATACAGATATTGTTATGGAAATTTGAAAGATATATTTATATCGTTATTTCCAATACGATATTTATTGGTTTCAGAATTTGATATTGAATATAAGCCGATATATTTTCTATTCAGAGCCTTGTATTTAATATCAAATGGGATTTTGGGTTTGTCGTGAACGGTGTCTTAAATAACACTGTTCTTAAGCCCAGTTGAGAAAAAGAATAAATCTTTTAATTAAGAATATTGGAGTTTCCAGTTATATTTAGTAACTGGGATAAAAATGGAATGTGAATTGGGTTTATTGTGAACTGTGTCTTTAACGACATTCGTTCTTTAACCTGATTAACAGAGAAATGTGATTTGGAATATATAAATCTTATTATTAAGATACAAAGGAAATTTTCCAAAGTAAAGTTTCCAATTTAATAAAATAAATTGGGATGGGATGGAATTCGATTTGGTAATAATCAAAATGAGCTTCTATGGAGGAAGACCGTTACTGTATATGGAATTTAAAAGGCCTTGCCGTTTTTCCATTTATATTATTGGTCAGATATGGAAGTTTATATCGATTATATATTGATCTGTTTTCCATGAAGATTCCATAATTAATGGAATAGGATTTTGGGTTTATCGTGAACTGTGTTTTAAATGACATTTGTTCTTTAACCCAGGTAAAGATAAGATTAATTTCTTAAATCTTAATATTCATTAAGTAATGATTATTGAGATTAAAACTGAATTAGAGTTTTAATGAATCTTTAATTAGATTGAAAAGTGAATGTGATAACTAAAATTATCAATTCAAGAAAATGATCGAGAATGGAGTACCACTAGTTTTACTCCAGGCGATAGTTAAATCTTTAATTAGATTTGAACGTGAAATGATAATTGATATTTACCGATAACACTGTGGTGTTAGATATGGAGTATTACCAGTTTTGCTCCATGGGATGAATAGGTTGGGATTAGAAAAATAAAATAAATGATTACTTCGGTAAGATTCGCTAATCCCGACTAGTTTGGATAAACCTTAATATGGTTTAAATGGATATCCAAAGGAAGATTAAATAATAAATTTTAAAGAATTTATCTTTGATAAAATTAATGGGAACCTTTCCCTAAAAATGAGAATATTTGAATAAATGAATATTCTGGATTGGAATGAGGCGTATGTTGTGTTTGTGTAACACTTGTTTATAATATATGCGAGTTATTCGGAAAGGCCAGGTTCTGATACGACGATATGTCAAAGATGAAGACGGTGGTTGAAGACCAGAGGTCTTCACATCGTTTGGATGATTACTGATGTCTTGATTGGGCTGTACACCCAAAACGAGGTAATAAGTGGTGATCGTCCAGACGTACTTGGAGATCGACGGATATGCGAGGGCCTCTCTCCTGTATTGGATATATGGGACGAGGAATAAAGTGCCTCCAGTTTCGTTCAGGCCCAGAACGAACTTTTAAGTGGACTGTGTGTCTGACATTGGATATCATTCTGTGTGATTGATGGATATCAGTTGCATGGGGTGGTTTGCCTGTGTGGCATGCTGAGATGCAAATGATGTAGGCTTCTGTTGAAAAGCAGAGTCTTGTGGTTGATGATCAAAGCACGGCCTGTATGGCATAGCTTTGTGTAGCATTAATTCGCGAGCCTCACACCCTGGTGTGAATCAGAAACGGGAGAGGACTTCAGGGAGGACATGTGTTTCCTTCAGCTAGAGGTGGTGTCAGCGTTTAGCACGCCCTGACATTTTATATTATTACCTATGTGGTTGTTGGAATGCGAGGCGCCTCGGTTATATCGGTCGATCCAGGGTCAATGGTCTGGTCGGGGTATGACCAGTTTACGCCCCATAGGGCAGGGAAACGCAGCGTTCAGGCATTTTAATCCACTCCGTGTGGACTAGCCCTGACAATCCAAGGGTCACTCGAGCTCTGATCCTGAGACACGGGCTAGAGCATCTCGAAGCGGTAAGGATGATCCCTTGCCTTGGTTTATGATGGAAATCCAACTTCCAATACGACACCTTGCGGTTTTAATTGTAGAACTAGTATGGCGACATAGTGGTATGGGACACTATGCCATCTATGATTGATACATTTATATTTGAAGTTACTTTCTTCACTTATAGTAATAATAAAAGATTAGATTTCGCGTATCAAGCATTATTTGGTTATTATAAGGTAAAACCATATCCTCTGGCTTGCGTTGCATTGTGTGATGGGACCTGGGTCTTATAATAGCTTCATTGTTCTTTATTTAGCATTGCGCTGTTTGTTTTATGCACTGGTATTCTTGGGAGGAAACACGTTCCGTGTTATACGACGTGGTCCCTTGATTTACTTTATTTCTAAAATAAAGTTTTAAATAATTGTTTTAGTTCTTAAACCAGTCACATGACTGACCTGGAGTTTATTGTTTTAACCTAAACTCTGGGCACCCTTATTTTCGACACGGGCAGCTAGTAGTTTCGGTTTTGCAGATTTCTATTTACAGGATCCTGGTTTACAGCTGGAACTATATACGAAAAGCTCTGTATCCGTGTATTCCTTCTAGTTGTGTTTTGTATTATCTTTCCGCTGCTATGTATTTAAATGTAATGTAAATCTCTGATATTTATCGGTTGTATAATATTTATTCATACTCTGCTATATTCTTGTACTCTGATGTAAATTGTTGTAATAAGCAATGAAATGTTCTTCTGTCTGTGTTCTGATTCGTCTTGTTCTCATTACAATCCGTTCTTCCTCTTCTCTTCGGAGACCGGGGAGGTTTGGGTCGCTATAAAATCCAGCCTAAAATCCTACCCTATTAATACAAAGATTTGAAATAGTATCCGAAGATTTTGAATAATTACTGTGCAGATAATTAATACTGTACATAAATAAGACACATTTCCGTTAGTTTTACACGTTGATCTTTTGGTTCTCTTTCCCCTCGTTATAAATATATGTTGCATCCTCTTTTATCAGACAAGACCATTTCTCCTTGCCCGTTGTTTATTCCTTCAGCTGACTGGAAATTCCTCCATCTCTCCTCTTTAAATTTTCAAACTTCACCACCTTTTTGCTTTCGCTAAAGCATTACCTTGTAATCCTCTCCAGTGTTTCCTTCCTCTATTAAAATTGTTGAACCACTTCAACATTAACACGTTATGTTCCCTCCAACGCCGCATTTCGTGTCCATCTTTACTTCTACCTACATGCGAGAATGGAAGTGTTGTAGTATACATGCATAGACGTGGGTTATGGATACATATGTGAGGAGGAAGAGAAGCGAAGACTAGTGTAGGCACGCGACGGTCGTGGCATTCGCGACCATTTGCATGTAAGTCGGTTCGCAATGATACGAGAATTTGACGGAGAAGATTTGGAAAGCAATATTTGGTGAGAACTTTTACACCGATTTTAAGGGCTAGTTAATTATCGATTAATTTTTGTGGACTCAATTGATTATATATTGACTTATTATTGATTATTTGGGTTAATGATTTAGTTTAATGATGATTTAAAATGGAAAAGGTTTGACCTTTAAGTAGAATTGGTGTAGTCACTTAAGTATGTGAGAAACTATTCACTGAAAAAGGGTTAGATAAAAATTAATTGTTTGCTACTTAATTGTTTTGAGTTATGAGATGATTATTGTTTGATAATACAAGTTTATTAGGATGATTAAATAATGATTAGCATACTAAAAATATGATTTTGAATTGATATTTGTATACTTGTTTAGGTATGTGAGAAATCTAAATTTAATTTAGAAAGGGGTAGATTAAAAAATTATTTGCATGAAACTTAATTATTAGTTTGGACCATTATTGTTAGAGGCAAGTAAAAATTTATTAATTTATGAAATAATTTTCAGTTAGTTAAAATTATGATTTTTGACTAATGTATGAAATGAAATAATTTTTAGCAAGTTAAAAATGTGTTTTTTTAACTAATGTGTGTGACGGACATTAGAAATGTGATATGCAAACAATAATGTATTGATATCATGGAATTGTAACTTGAATTGATTAAGTAAAACTTACAATTTAAGTGTTGATTTGTTGTAGTTAAAAATAAAATTAATTGTGAAGTAATGCGATGAACATGGAATGATAATAAAATTCATTATGACTTTAGTAAGTGACTAACGATGTAAAAATATATTTTTTAAAATCCCCTTCCTATGTGAATAACGATTGGTTAATAAAATAAATTTAAAAGTTAATCTTTGGCGTTAGATTTTTAATTAATCTGACTAACGTATAATTAAAAGAATTTCATAACAACGAAATGATTCCGGAAATATCTTAAAAATTTGTTTTGGACTCTTAATATTGAAACAAGTTTTGAAATTTAACTAAAAATTTGATTTGAGTTATATTTGTAAATGTTTAGCTACCCATAAGCATTAAAATTTAATTATGGAAAATTTGATTTGAGTATGTAACTAAACATCAATTTATTAAATAGACTTGGTTCCGTTTTTTTTAAAGACCATTTGTTATATTTCCATATTTGTATTTTTATGCATTCAGTAGTAGTTAAAAATTTGTCCTTTTCTAATTCATAATTAAAGTTTCAACTAAAATTGTAGTCCAACTTTCATTGGAAACTTAACATAATATTTCCAAATTTGTTTAATTATTTAAATCTTACAAATGGTATTTTAAAAAAATGGAACCAAGTGTATTTAATAAGTTAATGTTTAGTTACATACTCAAAATTTTAATGCTTATGGGTAGCTAAACATTTACAAATATAACTCGAATCAAAATTTTTGTTAAATTTCAAAACTTGTTTCAGTCTTAAGAGTGCAGAACAAATTTTTAAGATATTTCCAAAATCATTTCATTGTTATGAAAATCGTTTAATTATTCATTAGTCAGATTAATTAAAAATCTAAATTCAAAGATAAACTTTAAATTTATTTTATTAACCAATCGTTATTCACATAGGAAGGGGAATTAAAAAAAAAATTACATCGTTAGTCGCTTACTAAAGTCATAATGAATTTTGTTATCATTCCATGTTCATCGCATTACTTCACAATTAATTTTATTTTTAACTACAACAAATCAACACTTAAATTGTAAGTTTAACTTAATCAATTCAAGTTACAATTCCATGATATCAATACAGTATTTTTTGCATATCACATTTCTAATGTCCGTCACACACATTAGTTAAAAATCACATTTTTAACTTGCTAAAAATTATTTCATATCATACACTAGTCAAAAATCATATTTTTAACTAACTGAAAATTATTTCATATCTTAATAAATTTTTATTTACCACTAACAATAATGGTTCTAACAACAATTAAGTTTCATGCAAATAATTTTCTAATCTACCCCTTTCTAAATTGAATTTAGATTTCTCACATACCTAAACAAGTATACATATATCAATTCAAAATCATTTTTATAATATGCTAATAATTATTTAATCATCCTAATAAACTTGTATTATCAACCAATAATCATCTCATAACTCAAAACAATTAACTAGCAAACAATTAATTTTTATCTAACCCTTTTCAGTGAATAGTTTCTCACATACTTAAGTGACTACACCAGTTCTACTTAAAGATCGAACCTTTTCCATTTTAAATCATCATTAAACTAAATCATTAACCCAAATAATCAATAATAAGTCAATATATAATCAATTGAGTCCACAAAAAATAATCAATAATTAACTAGCCCTTAAAATCGGTGTAAAATTTCTCACCAAATATTTCTTTCCAAATCTTCTTCATCAAATTTCTGTATCATTGCGAACCGGCTTACATGCAAATGGTCGCGAACGCCGCGAACATCGCGTGCCTACACTGGTCTTCGCTTCTCTTCTTCCTCACATAAGTATCCATAACCCATGTCTACTCATGTGTACTACAACACTTCCCTTCTCGCATGTAGGTAGAAGTAAAGATAGAGAAGAAATGCGGCGTTGGAGGGAACATAACGTGTTAATGTTGAAGTAGTTCAACAATTTGAATGGAGGAGGGAAACACCAGAGAGGATTACAAGGTGATGCTTGAGGTAAAGAAAAAAGGCGGTGAAGTTTGGAAAATTAAAGAGGAGAGATGTAGAAATTTCCAGTCAGGTGAAGGAATAAACAATGGGCAAGTAGAAATGGTTTTGTCTGATAAAAGAGGATGCAACATATATTTATAATGAGGGAAAAGAGAACCAAAAGATCAACGTGTAAAACTAACGGACAGGTGTCTTATTTATGTACAATATTATTTATCTGCACAGTAATTATTCAAAATCTTCGGATACTATTTCAAATCTTTGTATTGATAAGGTAGGATTTTAGGCAAGATTTAATCAGATATTATTGCCTGTCATATCTCCTAAAAAGGAGGAAAACTTTATTTGTTCCTTATAAACGGTAATAAATGGATAAATTTTAAAACCTATTAATTGACATATGTGTCAATCAAATTTCTTACATGCATAATTAATCCTTTGCCATATATAAAATTAAAGACATTTCTATGTATACAAATACAAAATAATTTGAATTTATACTAATTAATTGCAAGATATGCAATTAACCTTCCCATAATATATAGAGTTAATAAAATAGAATCACCCATAAATATTTAATAAGTAAAATATTTTGACAATTAATGCATAATTCATTGCCAATATATGCAATTAATTCTTATTAGCAAAAGCAATAAATATAAAATTTTAAACATATATTTTCTTCTTACCAAATTGCAAGATCAAAAATAATTTCTTAATTAAATTACAAAATTAATTCATAATGGTAATAACTTCTACAACGTTCACTTAAATATCGCTCAAAATAGACCAAATTCCAAATATAAATATTTATTTTGTGCTAAATCTTAATTTAATTTATATTTTAAACGTCAATTTTTCAAGGTTGTTATAGTTTCTATAAATTCGAGTGAAATCTTTTCTTTACTTACGTTATCTCTTAGAAAATGATGTCTCACATCGATATGTTTAGTTCTCGAATGATGAGTTGGATTTTTAGAAATATTTATAGCACTTGTATTATCGCAGTATATAGGTGATTTATTTATATTTAAACCAAAATCATTTAAAGTTTGTTGCATATATATTACTTGTGAACAAGCCAAAGCAGCAGAGATATATTCTGCTTCAGTTTTTGACAAAGATACAGTGTTTTGGTTTTTACTAAACCACGAGACTAGTGAATGTCCTAAGAAGTGACATGTTCCACTAGTGCTTTTACAATCAGATTTACATCCTGCATAGTCAGCGTCATAGTACGAAACTAATTCGAATGAATCATCCTTAGGGTAAAATAATCCAAAATCTGATGTATGCTTTACATATCTGAGAATACGTTTTACGACTTTTAAATGGGTTTCCTTAGGTTGTAACTGATATCTTGCACAAAGAAATACACTATGCATTATATATGGTCTACTAGCGGTTATATATAATAATGATCATATCATTCCTCTGTATAGTTTTTGGTCAACGTCCTTTGATGTATCATCTTTACTCAAAGCAATATTAGTTTCCATAGGTGTTGGTCTCCCATTTGTTGTCGTTAGATTATATTTATTAATTAGATCTTTTGCATATTTTCTTAATTAATAAATATTCCATTCTTTAATTATCGAATTTGTAATCCTAAAAAGAATGATAGTTCTCCCATATGGCTCATTTCAAATTCTTTAGTCATAATATATGAAAATTCTTTATTCATTTTATGATTTTTTGACCTGAAGATCATATCGTCAACATATATTTGCACTAAATGTATATCTTTGCTATTCTTCTTGTTAAACAAAGTATTATCTAATTTTCCTATTTCAAAGTTTGATTGTAACAAATTTCTTAATCTATCATACCAAGCCCTAGGAGCCTGTTTTAATCCATATAATGCTTTCTTTAGCTTATATACATGATTTGGTAATTTTCCATCTTCAAATAGAGTGGGTTGTTCTACGTACACGTCTTCCTTGACAAATCCGTTAAGAAAAGCACTTTTGACATTCATTTGATATAATTTAAAATTATTATGGTTTGCAAAAGCTAATAAAATCCTAATAGCTTCTAGTCTTGCTACGGGGGAAAAAGTTTCATCATAATCTATTACTTCTTTTTAAGTATAACCTTGTGCTACTAGTCGTGCTTTATTTCTTACTACCTCACCGTGTTCATTCATTTTATTTTTATAGACCCATTTGGTTCCTATTATTATTTTATCCTCTAGTCTAGGGACGAGTTCCCATAATTCATTCCTAGTAAACTGATTCAGTTCTTCTTTTACGTGTCCATATCCAGACAAATCGACTCAACAAACAGACAACAATAATTCATCCAGAAAGAAAGCATATGCAGGAACATTAGATGATTCAGATTCATCATCAAGTGATGAAGAACCAGAAACTAGAAATACAAATATATCTTTATGGCAATTCAGAGTTCAGAAAATTTCGAAGAAAAGGATCTAAAAACCGGGTACGCTTTAATTAATTTCTAATTTTACTTGGTTGAATTGTTGCTTTATTTGTTTGCTTTGATTTGATTATAAAACTTTAAAAAATTAAAATTTGAAATTCAAAATAATAATTTAATAATAAATAACAAATAAAATAATTAAATAAATTGTTAGTGTGTTTACTAGGATTAGAATTATTTCAGGAAATCGTTAAATCTGAAATATAAATCGATAATATAAATTTTCATTCACTAAATTTAAATCCTCTTTGAAAATATACATGTATGTCGACATACAAATAAGTCTATGTCGACATACCTGACCAGTTTTGAAATTCAAATTTTGAATTTCAAAAAGTTTAAACTTTCATACTTCCCTCCAACTATTCACCAAATCCTAAGGTCTGAAAAGGTATCATTTCTGTAAGAACACGTAACTTCCCCGTGAAGGAAAGAGCGGATACTTTGAGAACAACATAATAAAAGAACGCAGACGGAAGAACATTTCATTGCTTATTACAACAATTCCATCAGAATACAAGAATATACAGAGTATGAATAAATGAATTACATTCGATAAATATCAGAGATTACAATAAATTTCATAGCAGCGGAAAAACAATATAAAACACAACTGAAAGTAATACACGGATAAAGAGCTTTCCGAGCATCATTCTAGCTGTAAACCAGGATCCTGTGAATATAAATCTGCAAAACCAAAACTACTAGCTGCCCGTGTCGAAAATAGGGGCACCCAGAGTTTAGGTTAAAACAATAAACTCTAGGTCAGTCATGTGACTGGTGTGAGAACTAAAACAGTTATTTAAAAACTTTACTTTAAAAGAGAGTGATTCAAGGGACCACGCCGTATAACACGGAACGGGTTTCCTCCCAAGAATACTAGTGCATAGAATAAACAACACAATGCTTTTTCGAAAAATGAAGCTATTATAAGACCCAGGTCCCATCATACAATGTAACACAAGTCGGAGGATAGGGTTTTCCTTATAATAGCCAAACATGCTTGGTACATTTTAAAAACAAATCATTTGATACTATAATAAGTGTATAGTGTCAAAACAATTTCAATCATAAATATCAATCCTAGGCGGCATGGGTACCATCTATCATGTCGCCATACTAGGCTCTACAAATAAAACCAAAATATCTCGTATTGGAAATTGGATTTCTGTCATGAGTCGAGGCAAGGGGCAAGCTCCTCTCCGCTTTCGAGACACTCTAGCAAATGCCTCAGGATTACACACTCTGGGTAACCCCTGGATGCTTCAAGGCCGGTCATCTCTTACATTTGAGGATTAGTTATTCCTGAACACACGTTTCCCGGTCCTTACAGACCTAAAATCGAGGCGCCTCATCCAACAACCACATAGGTGAAAAGTATATAAATGTCAGGACTGGTAAGTCACTGACACCACCAAAGCTAGAAAGAAACGTCGTGCTCTCCCTATAGTCCTTATCCTGTTTTTAACTCATACCGAGGTGTGAGGCTCGCGAATTCACGTTATACACAAAGCTACGCCACAGAGGCCGTGCTTTGATCATCAACCACAAGACTTTGCTTTTCAACAGAAGCCTTGATCAATTGCCACTTAGGCGTGCCACACAGGCAATTCATGTCATGCGACTGATGTCCATCGATATACAACCTCTGAGCTCGTACGTCTCAGAGAAGGGCGTTAAGCAAGAGAATAAATTCTCCGCCACCAAACAGATGTATGTTTAATGGAGATCAATCAACACAGAATGAAATCCAATGTCAGACACATAGTCCATTTACAAGTTTGTTCTGGGTCTGAACGAAACCGAAGGCACTTTCCTCGCATATCCATCGATCTCCAAGTATGTTTGGACGACCACCAACTGATTCTCTCATCTAGGGTATACAACCCAATCAAGATCATCAGTAATCACCCAAACGATGTGAAGACTTCTGGTCTTCAACCACCGTCTTCATCTTCGACTTATCGTCGAATCAGTTATTCAGAATGGGTATAAACCCGGACTTTCCGAACAACCCGCGTATATAATAAACAAATGTTACACGAACACAGCATACGCCTCATTCCAATTCAGCAGTCACTAACCGCAAATTAGCAAGAGAACAATTTCCCAAATATTAACCCCGAAGGCCGAAACCAACATCAAATCAATATCCAAGAAACCATTCTTCTTAACTAACCTACAGCTAGTTTCTAAATTTCATAATCTTAGGGAAAGGTTCCCATTAATTTTATCAAAGATAAATTCTTTAAAATTTATCCTTTAATCTTCTTTTGGATATCATTTCAAACCAGATTATGGTTTTCCAAACTAGTCGAGATTAGCGAACCACACCGAAGTAATTATTTATTTTATTTCCCAATCCCAACCTATTCATCCCATGAAGCGAAACTGGTAATACTCCATATCTAATACCACAGTGTTATCGGTAAAATTAATTACCATTTCACGTTCAAATCTAATTAAAGATTTAACTATCGCTTTGGAGCAAAACTGGTGATACTCCATTCTCGCTCATTTTCCAAATTTGATAATTTAAATTATCAATTCACATTTCAATCTAATTGCAGATTCATTAAAACTCCTTTTTCTGGGTTAAAGAATTAATGTCGTTTAAAACACAGTTCACGATAAACCCAAATCACATTCTATTTATTATCGGGTTAAAGAACAAATGTTATTTAAAACACCATTCACGATAAACCCACAAACCAATTCTATTTAAAACCCATTTCAAATCCAATTTATTTATTTAAAATAAATGGGTTTTTATTTTAGTTCTAAACTAGTTCATTTCGATAAAATCTATTTTTATCTTTTCAAATACGGAGTTTTTCTTCCCTATTTTCCCCAAATCATTCCTTATGATTTTACACAAATTTTTACTATTTTTAATAATTTTATCAAGGCCCGTACAGTCGATTTCCATCAACGGCCATCGAACTGCACTTACAGCGACCTTTTCCAAATTTGATTTGGACGTATCTCCAAATCCAACCATTAGATTTCAAATTTCTAATATTCGTTAGAAAGAACTTTTCGTTACGGACCCAACGGTTCCGGTTTTAGGAGAATCCGACGGTCGGATCTCCCGTAATGTCCGCTCGATGTCAATGGTCGAAATTTACGAACTGCCGCGGCGCGGCGCATTCTATTCAGGCCATTATATTATATACATAATATATATTTCGTCGATTTCTATTTAAAACGAATTTTATAAATAGTTTTAGATTCATTTCAAAAACATTTCAACTTCCATTTCCAATTCAATTCAAAATTGAATTTATCCTTATAGATTCGTTTTAAAATTCATCTCAATTCAATTCAAATTCGTTTTATATTCAATTCAATTCGAATTCGTTTTATATTCAATTCAATTCGAATTCGTTTTATATTCAATTCAATTCGTGTTCGTTTTATATTCAATTCTATTCGAATTCGTATTATATTCAATTCAATTCAAATTCGTTTTATATTCAATTCAATTCGAATTCGTTTTATATTCAATTCAATTCGAATTCGTTTTATATTCAATTCAATTCGAATTCGTTTTATATTCAATTCAATTCGAATTCGTTTTATATTCAATTCAATTCGAATTCGTTTTATATTCAATTCAATTCGAATTCGTTTTATATTCAATTCAATTCGAATTCGTTTTATATTCAATTCAATTCGAATCGTTTTATATTCAATTCAATTCGAATTCTTTTTTTATTCAATTCAATTCGAATTCGTTGTTTTATTCAATTCAATTATAAAAACGAATATAATCAATATAAATATCGTTCACGTCAAAATGGCGCATCTCTAATCAACACGGCTTTATATATTTCAAAAATTCCGTTATTCTATTCAACAAATGAATATTCATTCTATTCAATACGTGAATCTATATTTTTGTCAACACATGACTAATCTCAACGAATGAGTACTGTCCACGTGTGACTATTTTTGTTATTCAATATATTTTATTAAAATTATGGTATCTCTCGTTTGATTTAAATCAGACTCCAACCGCAAATTATTAAGAGAACGATTCCCTGAATATTAACCCCGAAGGCCGAAACCAACATCAGATCAATATCTAGGAGACCACTCATCTTATATATTTTCCAGTTAGTTTCTAATTTTATATATGATAAAGATGTAAATTTTATTGTTAAAGTATTTCGTTCAACACATGACTAATCTCAACGGATGAGTACTGTCAACACATGAACCTTTATTTTATAATATTATTTATTTTCTAAATTGGAATGAGGCCCAATCAATCACCATATAGTGTTAACTATATGGATTCCATACAACACATGTATATAAGCAACGATAACTAATCAACCATCATCCAAAGTGCACTACACTGTATAAGCATCAAATATAGATATCTAATGCTTATAACAGCCTGTCGATCCATCGATCGACATACAACTAATTATTGGGATTAGTATATGTCATATATTATCCCAACACCGTGTGGGTTTTCAAATCAACAAACACAGATTTTATTTGTGAAGTTGGGCGATGTGTAAAATTTATCGTCCCAATCAATATCAGTCAAATGTGTGTATATAAACAAATCGTCCGATTTGTTTATATTTATTTATTTCATTTCATATACACGTTAAAAATTCCATTTTTAACTATACAATATTTATTTTCTATATAAATATTTTATTTCATTTCACATCACATAATCAACTACACATCAAAATCAATCAAACAAACAAGCCGTCCATGGTCTGTGGACGACGGGTGTCGGGTGCTGCTAAACTGTGACGAGAAGGAATTTCGCTCGGTCCGAACCAGTCGCTAAACCGATTCAGGCCGCTCAAAACGCCCTATCGTTTGAGAACACGACAAATCAGAACGCATATAAAAGAACATTTCGTTGTATATTACAACAATGCATCAGATTACAAGAATATACAGAGTATAAATGAATATTACACAGAAATATCAGAGATTTAAACTACATTTAAATACATAGCAGCGGAAAATAATACAATACACAACTAGAAGTAGATATACGGATACAAAGCTTTCCGGATATCGTTCCAGCTGTAAACCAGGATCCTGTGAATATAAATCTGCAAAACCTAAACTACTAGCTGCCCGTGTCAAAATAGGGGCACCCAGAGTTTAGGTCAAAACAATAAACTCCAGGTCAGTCATGGGACTGGTGTGAGAACTAAAATAGTTATTAATCTTTATTTTCAAAGTTAGGTAAATCAAGGGACCACGCCGTATAACACGGAACGGGTTTCCTCCCAAGAACACCAGTGCATAAAAGTAAACAACGCAATGCTTTTCTAAAAATGAAGCTATTATAAGACCCAGGTCCCATCACACAATGCAACGCAGCCGAGGATAGGGTTTTCCCTTATAATAGCCAAACATGCTTAGTACGTTTAAAACAGATCATTTGATACTACTATAAGTGTATAGTGTCAAAACAATTTCAAATCATAAATATCAATCATAGGCGGCATGGGTACCATATATCATGTCGCCATACTAGTTCTACAATTAAAACCGCAAATGTCACGTATTTGGAAATTGGATTTCCATCTATGAACCGAGGCAAAAGATAGTCCTCAACCGATTCGAGACAATCTAGCCCATGTCTCAGGATCAGAGCTCGAGTGACCCTTGGATCGTCAGGGCCGGTCCACCGATGTGGATTAAAATGCCTGAACACTACGTTTCCCCGCCCTTTGGGGCGTAAATGAGCCAACGAATGACTCCATCGGACCCGGATCGTCCGATCAAACCGAGGCGCCTCGCAACAGCAACAACCACACAGGTGAAAAGTATATAAATGTCAGGGCTGGTAGGTCACTGACACCACCCTAGCTAGAAGGAAACGCATGCCCTCCCTGAGGTCCTCTCCCGTTTTTGGTTCACAACCGGGGTGTGAGGCTCGCGAATTCACGTTACACAAAGCTGTGCCACACAGGCTGTGCTTTGATCATCACCACGAGACTTTGCTTTTCAACAGAAGCCTCGATCAATTGCCACTTAGGCATGCCACACAGGCAATTCACTCCATGCGTTTGATATCCATCAATATATAACCCCTGAGCTCGTACGTCTCAGAGAAGGGCGTTAAGCAAGAGAAAAAATTCTCCGCCGCCAAACAGATATATATTTAATAGAGATCAATCACACGGACTAAAATCCAATGTCAGACACACAGTCCATTTACAAGTCCGTTCTGGGTCTGAACGAAACCGGAGGCACCTAGTACCCCGCATATCCATCGATCTCCAAGTACGTCTGGACGATCGCCAACTGTTTCCATCTTCTTGGGTGTACAGCCCAATCAAGATCATCAGTAATCACCCAAACGACGTGAAGACTTCCGGTCTTCAACCACCGTCTTCATCTTCGACACCACGTTGAATCAGTTATTCAGAATGGGATAAACCCGGTCTTTCTGAATAACTCGCGTATATATTATAAAAGTGTTACACAAACACAACATACGCCTCATTCCAATTCAGAATATTCTTTTATTCAAATATTCCTATACTTTGGAAAAAAGTTCCCATTAATTTTATCCAAGATAAATTCTTTAAATTTATTCTTCAATCTCCTTTGAATATCAATTCCAACTAGTCGGGATTATCGAACCACACCGAAGTAATCATTTATTTTATTTCCCAATCCCAACCTATTCATCCCATGAAGTAAAACTGGTAATACTTCATATCTAACACCACAGTGTTATCGGTAAATTCAATTACCATTTCACGTTCAAATCTAATTAAAGATTTAACCATCGCCTGGAGCAAAACTGGTGATACTCCATTTTCGATCATTTCAATCTAATTAAAGATTCATTAAAACTCCACTTAGTTTTAATCTTTAACTGGGTTAAAGAATCAGTGTCATTTAAAACACGGTTCACGATAAACCCAAAATCACATTCCATTAATTATCGGGTTAAAGAACAAGTGTTATTTAAAACACTGTTCACGATAAACCCAAAAATCAATACCAATTCAATTCCAATTAAATATCGTTTAATTGGTACACTTCATTAAATCTAAATAAGAAGATTTAATCATTTCTCAACTGGGTTCAAGAACAGTGTTAGTGAAGACACCATTCACCACAAACCCAAATCACATTCGATATTCAATACAAGGCTCTGAATAGAAAATATATCGGCTTATATTCAATATCAAATTCTACGACTAACAAATGTCGTATTGGAAATAACGATATAAATATATATCTTTCAAATTTCCATAACAATATCTGTATAATCACGAATTCCAACATCGAAATATTCCGAAGACAATTTCGATTCAAATCCACTCCAATGCAATCATTGGAAATTTTGGTTATTTTCAAAACCCTTTTCAAATTCAATTTATTTATTTAAAAAATAAATAGAATTATAATTCTAGTTCAAAACTAGTTCATTTCGATAAAAATCTATTTTTATCCTTTCAAATATGGAGTTTTTCATCCCAATCCTTTCTAAATCATTTCTTATGATTTTACACAAATTATTACTATTTTTAATAATTTTATCAAGGCCCGTACAGTCGATTTCCACCAATGGCCATCGAACTGCACTTACAGCGACCTTTTTCAAATTTGATTTGGACGTATCTCCAAATCCAACCGTTAGATTTCAAATTTCTAACATTCATTAGAAAGCTCTTTTCGATACGAACCCAACGGTTCCGGTTTTAGGAGAATCCGACGGTCGGATCTCCCGTAATGTCCGTTTGAAATAAATGGTCGAAATTCACGAACTGCCGCTGCGCGGCGCGTTCTATTCAGGCCATTATATTATATATATAATATATATAATATATTTCGTCGATTTCTATTTAAAACGAATTATATAAATAGTTTTAAATTCGTTTCAAAAGCAATTTCAACTTCCATTTCAATTCAAATCAAAATTGAATTCTTCTTTATAAATTCGTTTTAAAATTCATTTCTATTCAATTCAAATTTCAATTCAATTTGAATTCATTTCAATTCGCTTTCAATTCCATTTGAATTCGTTTTCAATTCAATTCATTTCGAAATCGTTTTCAATTCAATTCATTTCGAAATCGTTTTCAATTCAACTCATTTCGAAATCGTTTTCAATTCAATTCATTTCGAAATCGTTTTCAATTCAATTCATTTCGAAATCGTTTTCAATTCAATTCATTTCGAAATCGTTTTCAATTCAATTCATTTCGAAATGGTTTTCAATTCAATTCATTTCGAAATCGTTTTCAATTCAATTCATTTCGAAATCGTTTTCAACTCAATTCATTTCGAAATGAATAAAATCGATATAAATATCGTTCACGTCAAAATGGCGTCAATCTAATCAACACGGCTTCATATATTGATATTTTCAAATATTCCATTTCGAATATTTCTATTTCAAACATTTCTATTTTAAAACTGGAATGAGGCCCAATCAATTACCATATAAAGTTAATTATATGGATTTTCATACAACACATGTATATAATAGCATGGAAAAATAATCAACCATCAACCAAAGTGCACTACACTGTATAAGCATCAAATATAGATATCCAACGCTTAAAACAGCCTGTCAATCAACCGATCGACATATTCAATCAATCGGGATGAGTGAACTTCAAATTTCATCCCAACACCCGTGTGGGGTTTCAAACAATCAAACACATATTTTATTTGTGTTGTTGGGCGATGTGTAAAATTTATCGACCCAATCAATGTCCTTCAAATAGGTGTACATAAACAAACCGTCTGGTTTGTAAATGAATATTTTATTTTATTCACTTTCACTATATTCATTCTCACGTTAAAAATTATATTTTTAACGATAAAAAATTTTATTCCAACATATGAATTTCTATTATTCATTTACACAATAAAATGATATTTTTATTTTCTAACTTATTTTAGAAAATTTCGGCAGCATAACGGCACGATACTAGAAACGGGACAAGGCCTAGCCTTATCCCCGGTCTAGTGAAGGCCCATGCCATTCACACATCAATCAAATCAATTTATTTCACCAAACAATTCAATTTCAAATCAAATCATCCAACTAATCTACGCAACCAAACAAACAAGTCCATGGTCTGTGGACGATTGTGTCGGGTGCTGCTAAGCACCGTCTGCATCCTAGTATATATATATATATAACTAGAAAAAGGAATTTTTGAGTGAGGAGTTCTCACCTATAGCTATCCAACTACTACGACTCTTCCTTTATAGAAATCTTCGCCTTTCTCGCCTTCTTGTCTCCTTCGTTGTCCGCTTTCACTACATATGTAAAAATCGAATTTTTAATTCGCTATTCAATATATAAAAATCATATTTTTACTTCGAAGTTCAATATATAAAAATCATATTTTTATTATGCTATATAGATAAAAATTATATTTTTATCACGCTATTTTCCACCTAAAGATTTCGCCTTTTCTAAAATAAAGATTTCGCCTTTATAAACACATAGACTTCGCCTTTTCAAATTTAAAGATTTCATTTTTATAAAAATCTCATTTTTATTTTTCTACACATATAAAGATGATATTTTTACTACTTTAAAAATATAAAAATCATATCTTTATAATTGCTATATAGTAAAGACTATATTTTTAATATTCCTACTATGCAAAGATTATATTTTTAATACTTTAAAGTTATAAAAATCATATTTTTATTCAAAAAAAATCTCACCTTCATGAATTTAAAAATTCAACTTTTATATTTTGAAAATCATTTCTTTTTGCTATGAAAAATAGCCTCTTTACAATGATAAAAATATCCAATCTTTCCATAGTTAAAAATCAATTAGATCCTAATGTTTTTGGTTTCACTAAAATCCGGATTGTTTTGCACCCGGTACATTCAATTGAAGTTTGAAATCGAATTATCGAACTACCGCGCCATTTTCAATTCTATTTATAATTATATATAAATATTTATATTCTAACGACGACGCGTATAATATATACGTTCGAATTATATTCGAAATAAATTTCTCGTCGATATTATTTAAAATAATTCAATTTAAATATTCAAATTCAGCTAAAATTGCCAAAATAAAAATTTCAAACTGGCCCGCATTTTACGGGTTGTTACATAAACACCGTCTGCATCCTAGTATATATATTTTTAACTAGAAGATTAAAATAAAAGGTGAGAAGTTCTCACAGAGGGATCCACTCCGCCGTGCTTTGCTTTTGAATTGCTGAACCGACTGAAGCTGCTTGAAATTCTACTGCAGTCCTTTTCACGCTGTTCAAAATAAAAATTATATTTTTATTACTTCTTTATATATATTTTTACAATGTTTATTCTATATAAAAATTATATTTTTATATATATTTCGACTTCTTATACAAAGATCGAATTTTTATATCATCACTATAAAAATCACATTTTTACTTCATTATATATATAATAAAAAATAGATTTTTATTTCGCTACATATATAAAGATAATATTTTTATATTCTCTATTATATAGAAAATCTATTTTCAATACACTACTTTAAAAAAATAGTATTTTTATATCTTCTATTATATAAAGATCATATTTTTGATTCACTACCTATATAAAAATTATATTTTTAACCTTTCTATAATATAAAAATTATATTTTTACCTTTCTATAAACCATATCCTATCGCTAACAAAAACCCAATCTTCTCGCTAAACAAAATCATAGCTTTTTGAGTTAAAAATCATATCTTTGAACGACAAAGATCTAAACTTTATCCATTTACTATATTATAAAAATCGCCCCTTTTTCTTCCCTAACTTCATAATAAAAATCTTACTTTTCTTTCTATAAAAATCTCTACTTTATATGTTCAAAAAGTATATTTCTTGTAAATAGAAATCTAAGCTTGTTTAAAAATAAAAGTTTAACATTCCTAAAAATTATAGCTTTATAAATTTAAAGTTATACTAAAAACTGAAAATTAAAAATCGATGTAAATAAAAATAAAACTTACAGATTTTGGATTGAGGAGGATTGCGATGAACGTAGGGGGCGTGCTTCACTGTCGCGCTGAGCAAAGGGGAGGGAAGCGGGAAAGAGAAGAGGAGGTCGAGGAACTGTGCAGTCGGAGGCGGCGTCGGGGGGTCCCTGCGTGGTCCAGCGGCGGGCCAAGGGAGATGGGCGGTGGTCTGATTTCGTGGGGGTTGGGTTCTAGGGTTCGACGGTTTGGGGTTCGCGATTAGTACTGGAGAAGGAGGAGAGAAGTGGCGAGAGGAGGGAGATGGAGGAGAAGGCGGCGTGGTGGGGTGAACCGCCGACGGTGGCGACGTGGGTGGCGGCTCCATTGCCCTTATTCATATTTTTTTCGATTTCATCGTGAAATGGCAAGGGGGGCCTGAGAGGTAATAGGAGGAGAGGGATTTATTTTAATTTTAATTTATTTATTTTATTTAATTTCAAAAAGCAACTTTTATTTTCGAACTCGAAATTGAACCCACCGCCTGTCGTCCATAGCTAATTACCCCCATTCCGAACACAACGGGATATGTATCGTAGACTGATTTGATCGTTTCGATCAGTTTCCGTTAAAATCAACATATAACTCTATATATTGAATTTGAACGCGCATTTCAATTTACCGGGGTCACATACGAACCGTAAAAGTTCCAGAAAAATATTTTCTAGCTTCGTATTGACGATACGGTCCCCAACAAAACTAGTTTCGTCTAATTCTGAGACCGTTGGAAAATGGTCATTTTCCAGTCGATTAAAATCAACTGAAACTGGTCAAACACGTTTTCCTTTGCCACGCTCACATATTGACTCGAAAAATTATGAAAATTGGCATCTAGCAATAACTTGACATCACGGATCCAACAAAAGTGGTTTCGTCGAAATCCGAGGTCGTTTGCAAAATTTCCATTTTTAAGGGCTTGAATTCCATAGCGACTATTCAGAATTTTCATCTAGACATATCTTTTGATTCCCGCTATAAAATTTTGATTTTTCGGATTCGTTGGAAAGATATTCTCAAATGGATCCTATTATTTTTGGTTTCACTAAAATTCGGATCGTTTTGCACCCGACACATTCAAATGAAGTTTGAAATCGAATTATCGAACTACCGCGCCATTTTTAATTCCATTTATAATTATATATAATTATTTATATTCTAACGACGACGTATATAATATATACGTTCTAAATATATTCAAAATAAATTTCTAGTCGATATTATTTAAAATAATTCATTTTAAATATTCAAAATTCACTAAAATTGCCAAAATAAAAATTTTAAATTGGCCCAGATTTCCGGGTTATTACAATCTCCCCCACTTAAAACTTTTCGTCCCCGAAAAGGAACGAAGCCGAAAGTTGTTTAACTAATCAACTCAACTTTCTCTATTTTGATTACGGCTTAAGTTCTTCAACTTTTCAGTTTCTAAGAACTTTTCAAATTTTTCAAAAATTTGGCTAACACCCTAAATTTTCGAAAAATTTCGCCATAACCTCCCCTGCACCGGGAGCCACGGGAAAATCCCGAAATTGCCATACTGGCCTTCTAATCACAAAAAGAAAAAGAAAAAGCCAAGCGGCTAACCAATAGGCTCATAAAATCATCATCACCCAAACAAAACAGTAAATTATAGTAAATATGTACCTATTTGTCGGGCAAACAAATTTTATTCTCTGCTCTAGCCTCCTTGCTATGACATGTTCAATGTAAGTACATGTATATGCAAGCAAATGCAACCAATTTTCAATACAGTTCAATATTAGGTTCAATTTGGCATAACGGTTAAAAATTATCAAACAAATAAACAAACAACTCAAACATCAATCAATTAGTGGATTAACGTTTCAAATTCATAATTTTGATATATATACAAAAATCATGTTTTTGATGCCAAATCACAAAAATAAATCTATCTATATAAGTTTTGGTTCTCACATCAGTCTAATGGAAATATATAGATATCACACCTTCGAAACACGAACACAAATTCTGATGATGATATATCAATCATCAGAATCATCTCCGGGTGTCTAGAATGTGATTCTATATCTACCCAGTATATTAAACTTCGAATATACGTTCATGACGCGTATATGCAAAATCTTTATATACTCGATTGTCCAAATTCAAAATAAATAAATATTCAAATACGTATAAAAAATGGTTTAAATTTTCAAAACTAAATTGTTTTCATTTGAAAAATATACTCTTCACACTCGTTCTAGGATACTACTGATCCTATCTCTAACGAGTCATTCTAATTGGATATTACTAATCCAATATTTGATGGATTCTTTCGTATGGTTCTAATGTGTCTTGTTCTCGAGCTCTGTAAACCAAAGCTCTGATACCACTGTAAGAACCCGTAACTTCCCCGTGAAGGAAAGAGCAGATACTTTGAGAACAACACAATAAAAGAACGCAGACGGAAGAACATTTCATTGCTTATTACAACAATTCCATCAGAATACAAGAATATACAGAGTATGAATAAATGAATTACATTTGATAAATATCAGAGATTACAATAAATTTCATAGCAGCGGAAAACAATATAAAACACAACTAAAAGTAATACACGGATACAGAGCTTTCCGAGCATCATTCCAACTGTAAACCAGGATCCTGTGAATATAAATCTGCAAAACCAAAACTACTAGCTGCCCGTGTCAAAAATAGGGGCACCCAGAGTTTAGGTTAAAACAATAAACTCCAGGTCAGCCATATGACTGGTGTGAGAACTAAAACAGTTATTTAAAAACTTTACTTTAAAAGAGAGTGATTCAAGGGACCACGCCGTATAACACGGAACGGGTTTCCTCCCAAGAATACTAGTGCATAGAATAAACAGCGCAATGCTTTTTTGAAAAATGAAGCTATTATAAGACCTTGGTCCCATCACACAATGCAACGCAAGCCGGAGGATAGGGTTTTCCCTTATAATAGCCAAACATGCTTGGTACGTTTTAAAAACAAATCATTTGATACTATAATAAGTGTATAGTGTCAAAACAATTTCAATCATAAATATCAATCCTAGGCGGCATGGGTACCATCTATCATGTCACCATACTAGGCTCTACAAATAAAACCGAAATATCTCGTATTGGAAATTGGATTTCCGTCATGAGTCGAGGCAAGGGGCAAGCTCCTCTCCGCTTTCGAGACACTCTAGCAAATGTCTCAGGACTACACACTCTGGGTAACCCCTGGATGCTTCAAGGCCGGTCCTCTCTTACGTTTGAGGATTAGTTATTCCTGAACACACGTTTCCCGGTCCTTACAGACCTAAAATCGAGGCGCCTCATCCAACAACCACATAGGTGAAAAGTATATAAATGTTAGGGCTGGTAAGTCACTGACACCAACAAAGCTAGAAAGAAACGTCGTGCTCTCCCTGCAGTCCTTATCCCGTTTTTAACTCATACCGAGGTGTGAGGCTCGCGAATTCACGTTATACACAAAGCTACGCCACAGAGGCCGTGCTTTGATCATCAACCACAAGACTTTTCTTTTCAACAGAAGCCTTGATCAATTGCCACTTAGGCGTGCCACACAGGCAATTCATACCATGCGATTAATGTCCATCGATATACAACCTCTGAGCTCGTACGTCTCAGAGAAGGGCCATAAGCTAGAGAATAAATTCTCCGCCGCCAAACAGATGTATATTTAATGGAGATCAATCAATACAGAATGAAATCCAATGTCAGGCACACAGTCCATTTACAAGTTCGTTCTGGGTCTGAACGAAACCGGAGGCACTTTCCTCGCATATCCATCGATCTCCAAGTACGTCTGGACGACCACCAACTGATTCCCTCATCTTGGGTGCACAGCCCAATCAAGATCATCAGTAATCACCCAAACGATGTGAAGACTTCTGGTCTTCAACCACCGTCTTCATCTTCGACTTATCGTCGAATCGGTTATTCAGAATGGGTATAAACCCGGACTTTCCGAACAACCCGCGTATATAATAAAAAAATGTTACACAAACACAACATACGCCTCTTTCCAATTCAGCAGTCACTAACCGAAAATTAGCAAGAGAACAATTTCCCAAATATTAACCCCGAAGGCCGAAACCAACATCAAATCAATATCCAAGAAACCATTCTTCTTAACTAACCTACAGCTAGTTTCTAAATTTCATATTCTTAGGGAAAGGTTCCCATTAATTTTATCAAAGATAAATTCTTTAAAATTTGTCCTTTAATCTTCCTTTGGATATCATTTCAAACCAGATTATGGTTTTCCAAACTAGTCGAGATTAGCGAACCACACCGAAGTAATTATTTATTTTATTTCCCAATCCCAACCTATTCATCCCATGAAGCAAAACTGGTAATACTCCATATCTAATACCACAGTGTTATCGGTAAAATTAATTACCATTTCACGTTCAAATCTAATTAAAGATTTAACTATCGCTTTGGAGCAAAACTGGTGATACTCCATTCTCGCTCATTTTCCAAATTTGATAATTTAAATTATCAATTCACATTTGAATCTAATTGCAGATTCATTAAAACTCCTTTTTTTGGGTTAAAGAATTAATGTCGTTTAAAACATAGTTCACGATAAACCCAAATCACATTCTACTTATTATAGGGTTAAAGAACAAATGTTATTTAAAACACCGTTCATGATAAACCCACAAATCAATTCTATTTAAAAACCATTTCAAATCCAATTTATTTATTTAAAATAAATGGGTTTTTATTTTAGTTCTAAACTAGTTCATTTCGATAAAAATCTATTTTTATCTTTTCAAATACGGGGTTTTTCATCCCAATTTTCCCCAAATCATTCCTTATGATTTTACACAAATTATTACTATTTTTAATAATTTTATCAAGGCCAGTACAGTCGATTTCCATCAACGGCCATCGAACTGCACTTACAACGACCTTTTCCAAATTTGATTTGGACGTATCTCCAAATCCAACCGTTAGATTTCAAATTTCTAATATTCTTAGAAAGCACTTTTCGATACGAACCCAACGGTTCCAGTTTTAGGAGAATCCTACGGTCGGATCTCCCGTAATGTCCGTTCGAAGTCAATGGTCGAAATTTACGAACTGCCGCGGCGCGGCGCGTTCTATTCAGGCCATTATATTATATATATAATATGTATAATATATATTTCGTCGATTTCTATTTAAAACGAATTTTATAAATAGTTTAAGATTCGTTTCACAAACATTTCAACTTCCATTTCCAATTCAAATCAAAATTGAAATTTTCCTTATAGATTCGTTTTAAAATTCATCTCAATTCAATTCAAATTCGTTTTATATTCAATTCAATTCGAATTCGTTTTATATTCAATTCAATTCGAGTTCGTTTTATATTCAATTCAATTCGAATTCGTTTTATATTCAATTCTATTCAAATTCGTTTTATATTCAATTCAATTCGAATTCGTTTTATATTCAATTCAATTCGAATTCGTTTTATATTCAATTCAGTTCGAATTCTTTTTATATTCAATTCGAATTCGTTTTATATTCAATTCAATTCAAATTCGTTTTATATTCAATTCAATTCGAATTCGTTTTATATTCAATTCAATTCCAATTCGTTTTATATTCAATTCAATTCGAATTCGTTTTATATTCAATTCGAATTCGTTTTATATTCAATTCAATTCGAATTCATTTTATATTCAATTCAATTCGAATTCGTTTTATATTCAATTCAATTCGAATTCGTTTTTTTATTCAATTCAATTCGAATTCGTTTTTTTATTCAATTCGATTATAAAAACGAATATAATCGATATAAATATCGTTCGCGTCAACATGGCGCATCTCTAATCATCACGGCTTTATATATTTCAAAAATTCCGTTATTCTATTCAACAAATGAATATTCATTCTATTCAATACGTGAATCTATATATTTGTCGACACATGACTAATCTCAACGAATGAGTACTGTCCACGTGTGACTATTTTTTTTATTCAATATATTTTGTAAAAATTATGGTATCTCTCGTTTGATTTAAATCAGACTCCAACCGCAAATTAGTAAGAGAACGATTCCCTGAATATTAACCCCGAAGGCCGAAACCAACATCAGATCAATATCCAGGAGACCACTCGTCTTATCTATTTTCCAGTTAGTTTCTAATTTTATATATGATAAAGATGTAAATTTTATTGTTGAAGTATTTCGTTCAACACATGACTAATCTCAACGGATGAGTACTGTCAACACATGAACCTTTATTTTATAATATTCTTTATTTTCTAAATTGGAATGAGGCCCAATCAATCACCATATAGCGTTAACTATATGGATTCCATACAACACATGTATATAATAGCAACGATAAATAATCAACCATCATCCAAAGTGCACTACACTGTATAAGCATCAAATATAGATATCTAACGCTTATAACAGCCTGTCGATCCATCGATCGACATACAACTAATTATTGGGATTAATATATATCATATATTATCCCAATACCCGTGTGGGGTTTCAAATCAACAAACACAGATTTTATTTGTGAAGTTGGGCGATGTGTAAAATTTATCGTCCCAATCAATATCAGTCAAATGTGTGTATATAAACAAATCGTCCGATTTGTTTATATTTATTTATTTCATTTCATATACACGTTAAAAATTCCATTTTTAACTATACAATATTTATTTTCTATATAAATATTTTATTTCATTTCACATCACACAATCAACTACACATCAAAATCAATCAAACAAACAAGCCGTCCATGGTCTGTGGACGACGGGTGTCGGGTGCTACTAAACCCCGTCTGCATCCTAGTATATATATTTTTAACTAGAAGATTAAAATAAAAGGTGAGAAGTTCTCACAGAGGGATCCATTCCGCCGTGCTTTGCTTTTGAATTGCTGAACCGACTGAAGCTGCTTGAAATTCTACTACGGTCCTTTTCACGTTGTTCAAAATAAAAATTATATTTTTATTACTTCTTTATATATATTTTTACAATGTTTATTCTATATAAAAATTATATTTTTATATATATTTCGACTTCTTATACAAAGATCGAATTTTTATATCATCACTATAAAAATCTATATATATAATAAAAATCAGATTTTTATTTCGCTACATATATAAAGATAATATTTTTATATTCTCTATTATATAGAAAATCTATTTTCAATACACTACTTTATAAAAATAGTATTTTTATATCTTCTATTATATAAAGATCATGTTTTTGATTCACTACCTATATAAAAATTATATTTTTAACCTTTCTATGTTATAAAAATTATATTTTTACCTTTCTATAAACCATATCCTTTCGCTAACAAAAACCCAATCTTTTCGCTAAACAAAATCATAGCTTTGTTGAGTTAAAAAACATATCTTTGAACGACAAAGATCTAAACTTTATCCATTTACTATTTTATAAAAATCGCCCCTTTTTCTTCCCTAACTTCATAATAAAAATCTTACTTTTCTTTCTATAAAAATCTCTACTTTATATGCTCAAAAATTATAATTTCTTGTAAATAGAAATCTAAGCTTTCTTGTTTAAAAATCAAAGTTTAACATTCCTAAAAATTATAGCTTTATAAATTTAAAGTTATACTAAAAACTGAAAATTAAAAATCAATGTAAATAAAAATAAAACTTACAGATTTTGGATTGAGGAGGATTGCGATGAACGGAGGGGGCGTGCTTCACTGTCGCGCTAAGCAAACCGGGGGGGGGGGGAAGCGAGAAAGAGAAGAGGAGGTCGAGGAACTGTGCAGTCGGAGGCGGCGTCGGGGGTCCCTGCGTGGGACAGCGGCGGGCCAAGGGAGATGGGCGGTGGTTTGATTTCGTGGGGGTTGGGTTCTAAGGTTCGGCGGTTTGGGGTTCGCGATTAGTACTGGAGAAGGAGGAGAGAAGTGGCGAGAGGAGGGAGATGGAGGAGAAGGCGGCGTGGTGGGGTGAACCGCCGACGGTGGCGACGTGGGTGGCGGCTCCATCGCACTTTTTCATTTTTTTTTTCGATTTCATTGTGAAATGGCAAGGGGGGCCTAAGAGGTAATAGGAGGAGAGGGATTTATTTTAATTTTAATTTATTTATTTTATTTAATTTCAAAAAGCAACTTTTATTTTCGAACTCGAAATCGAACCCACCTCTTGTCGTCCATAGCTAATTACCCCCATTCCGAACACAATGGGATATGTATCGTAGACTGATTTGATCGTTTCGATCAGCTTCCGTTAAAATCAACATATAACTCTATATATTGAATTTGAACGTGCATTTCAATTTACCGGGGTCACATACGAACCCTAAAAATTCCAGAAAAATATTTTCTAGCTTCATATTGACGATACGGTCCTAACAAAACTAGTTTCGTCGAATTCTAAGGCCGTTTGAAAAATGGTCATTTTCCAGTCGATTAAAATCAACTGAAACTGGTCAAACACGTTTTCCTTTGCCACGCTCACATATTGACTCGAAAAATTATGAAAATTGGCATCTAGCAATAACTTGACATCACAGATCCAACAAAAGTGGTTTCGTCGAAATCCGAGGTCGTTTGCAAAATTTCCATTTTTAAGGGCCTGAATTCTATAGCGACTATTCAGAATTTTCAACTGGACATATCTTTTGATTCCCGCTATGAAATTTTGATTTTTCGGATTCATTGGAAAGATATTCTCAAATAGATCTTATTATTTTTGGTTTCACTAAAATCCGGATTGTTTTGCACCCGATACATTCAAATGAAGTTTGAAATCGAATTATCGAACTACGGCGCCATTTTCAATTCCTTTTATAATTATATATAATTATTTATATTCTAACGACGACGTATATAATATATACGTTCTAAATATATTCAAAATAAATTTCTAGTCGATATTATTTAAAATAATTCATTTTAAATATTCAAAATTCACTAAAATTGCCAAAATAAAAATTTTAAATTGGCCCAGATTTCCGGGTTATTACAATTTCAATCTGGAAAGTTGTGTCTATTTAATTAATATCCATTCAATTTCTATATATAAATCTACTCTTTCTACCTTTCATTCACAACTCAAAACAATATTCTTCATTTCTATTCTCTTCAAAAGTATCAATTCAATGGCTTCCTCTAGTTCATCCCAAAAATTGAAGATAACCAGAACCATCAAAGGTTATCTTCATAATGACAAAGAGGCCATCAAAACCTATGGTAACTACTTAGCAAATGCTAAAGTTAGCACGGATGCTTTCCCCGGTATTAGCGATTTTCCCTTTTATGATCTCATTTCTCTTTTTCAAAATAATGAAGTCTTAAGTCTATTTGACATCCGTGACAATGACGAATTAAGTTATCCCAAACTCATCAAGTTGTTCTTTATGAATCTCAATCGCGGATTTTACAAAGGCAACGGAGATCAAGTATGGAGTAGTGTCAAAGGCACTCAAATTGTTCTTGGTGCCGAAATCATAGGCACTATTCTAAATTATAGAAGCACGGGCTCGAATTTTTTGGATTTTGTTATTGACGAAACAGATTTGGAAACCTACCATGAAATATTTGAAGATGGTGCTCCAATGGATTTAAAAAATCATTCCTTTCTTCCAAAAACTAGAATTGTCAACCTTCTCCTTCAACATACCATCACTCCCCGTTCCGGAAATTTCAAAAATCCTACCATCAAAGTCCAAAAGGCTCTTTCCGAAATTATATTTACATCAAAATACTTTGAAAATGCTCAAAAATGTAATTTACACTAAGGGTATGTCGACATACATAAAACACTATGTCGACATATAACTGTCATTTTTTCAATGTTGAAAGGAAGTGTGTTTTCACTATTTGTGACGGTTTTGAAGCATGACATCATTTTATACATTATAAAAAGGGCTTAAATTCGAATTTTTTTATCATCTCTTCTTTTCTAACTTCATCCTCTTTCTTCGCACCATTATTAATCACTTTTATGATTTCTACACTTATATTCTACCGAATTCAATTCTGTTTCGATCAAACTTCTTCTCTCTAAACTCTCTCCTCTCTGAATTAAGTGTTACTGAAGAGTTATAAGACTGTTTGTAATTGTTTGGGTTGAGTAAAGTAATCGGTGGTTGTAGCTACCCGAACCTCCCCATGAAGGAAAGCGCGGATTGCTTTGAGGACAAGACAAATTAGAACGCAAACAGAAGAACATTTCATTGCTTGTTACAACAATTACATCAGAGTACAAGAATATAACTGAGTATAAATGAATAATATACAATTGACAATTACCAAAGATTTAAATTACTAAGCAGTGGAAAATAGTACAAAACACAACTAGAAGAAATACACGGATACAGAGCTTTCCGAGTATAGTTTAAGCTGTAAACCAGGATCCTGTAAATAGAAATCTCCAAAACCGAAACTACTAGCTGCCCATGTGGAAAATAAGGGAATCCAGAGTTTAGGTTAAACAATAAACTCCAGGTCAGTCATGTGACTGGTGTGAGAACTAAACAATTATTTAAAATTTACTTTTAAATATAAAGTAAATCAAGGGACCACGCCGTATAACACGGAACGGGTTTCCTCCCAAGAATACTAGTGCATAAAACAAACAGCGCAATGCTAAATAAAGAACAATGAAGCTATTATAAGACCCAGGTCCCATCACACAATGCAACGCAAGCCGGAGGATAGGGTTTTACCTTATAATAGCCAAATAATGTTTCATACGTTTAAAATAGATTATTTTGATATTACTATTAGTGTATAGTGTATAAAACAATTTCAATCATAATATCAATCATAGACGGCATAGTACCCCATACTACTATGTCGCCATACTAGGTATACAATTAAAACTGAAAGTCACGTATTGGAAATTGGATTTCCATCATCAGTCGAGGAAAGAGGCAAGCTCCTCTCCGTTCGAGACACTCTAGCAAATGTCTCAGGACCACACACAGCGATCCTTGGAACTTCAGGGCCGGTCCTCTCTTACTTTTGAGGATTGGTAATTCCTGAACACACGTTTCCTAGTCCTATCAGACCTATATCCGAGGCGTCTCGCATTCCAACAACCGCACAGGTAAAAAGTATAAAAATGTCAGGTCTAGAAGTCACTGACACCACCCATAGATAGAAAGAAACGTCGTGCTCTCCCTGCAGTCCAATCCCATTTTTGACTCATACCGAGGTGTGAGGCTCGTGAATTAACGCTATACACAAAGCTATGCCACACAAGCCGTGCTTTGATCATCAACCACAAGACTTTGCTTTTCAACAGAAGCCTTGATCAATTTCTACTTTGGCATGCCATACAGGCAATTCATGCCATGCGATTGATATCCATCAATATATAACCTCTAAGCTCATACGTCTCAGAGAAGGGCGTTAAGCAAGATAATAAATTCTCCGCCGCCAAACAGATATATATTTAATAGAAATCAATCACACAGAATAAAATCCAATGTCAGACACACAGTCCATTTACAAGTTCGTTCTGGGTCTAAATGAAACCGAAGGCACCTTATTCCTCGTCCCATATGTCCAATACAGGAGAGAGGTCCTCGCATATCCGTCGATCTCCAAGTACGTCTGGATGATCACCAACTTATTCCCTCATCTTGGGTGTACAGCCCGATCAAGATTGTCAGGAATCATCCAAACGATGTGAAGACCTCCGATCTGCAACCACCGTCTTCACTTTCGATTTAACGCTGAATCAGTTATTCAGAATGGGTATAAACCCGACCTTTCCGAATAACCCACGTATATAATAAACAGGTGCTACATAAACACAACCTACGCCTCATTCCAATCCAGAATATTCTTTTATTCAAATATTCACATTCTTAGGGAAAGGTTCCCATTAATTTTATCAAAGATAAATTCCTTTAAATTTATTCTTTAATCTTCCTTTGGATATCAAATCAAACCCATTTTAAGGTTTATCCAAACTAGTCAGGATTAGCGAGCCACACCGAAGTAATCATTTATTTTATTTCCCAATCCCAACCTATTCATCCCATGGAGCAAAACTGGTGATGCTCCATATCCAACACCACAGTGTTATCGGTAAATATTAATTACAATTTCACATTCAAATCTCATTAAAGATTTAACTATCACTTGGAGAAAAACTGGTGATACTCCATTCTCGATCTTTTTAATCTAATTAAAGATTCATTAAAACTCCACTTAGTTTTAATCTTCCCAAAAATCAATATTAATGATTATATAACTTGGGAAATCATATTCTGTCTTTAACTGGGTTAAAGAACCAATGTCATTCAAAACACGGTTCACGATAAACCCAAATCCACATTCCATTCTATCAGTTATTCTAGTTATAAACTAGTTCATTTTGATAAAAATACATTTTTATCTTTACAAAAATGGAATTTTTTATTTCAATTCTTTCTAATTCATATATTATTATTTTACACAAATTATTAGTATTTTTAATAATTTTATCAAGGCCCGTACAGTCGATTTCCATAAACGGTCATCGAACTGCACTTACAGCAACCTTTTTCAAATTTGATTTGGACATAATTCCAAATACAACTGTTAGATTTCAAATTTATCCTATTCGTTGGAAAGCTCTTTTCGATACGAACCCAACGGTTCCGGTTTCAGGAGAATCCGACGGTCGGATCTCCCATAATCGCAGTTCGAAGTCAATGGTCGAAATTCGCAAACGGTCGTTGTGCGACACGTTCTATCCAGGCCATTTAATATATATATATATATATATATAATATTATATATATATTTCATCGATTTCCATTTAAAACGTATTTTATAAATCATTTTAAATTCGTTTAAAAACGATTTCTACTTCATATTCAATTTCAAATCAAAACTGAGTATTCTTTATCATTACTATGTAAATGATAATTTTTTCAAACTATTAGAATTTGTAATCACTTCCTTTTTCTATATTCATTATAAAAACGAATATAATCGATATAAATATCGTTAGCGTCAAAATGGCGCATATCTAGTCAACACGACTTTATATATTTCAATAACTTCATTATTCTATTCAACAAATGAATATCTTCTTCAACACATGAATATTTATTTTATTCAACACATGAATATCTACTTTTATTCAACCCATGAATATTCAATTCTATTCAACACATGAATATATAATTCTATTCAACACATGAATATATAATTCTATTCAACACATGAATATATAATTTTATTCAACACATGAATATATAATTTTATTCAACACATGAATTTTCTTAGTTCTTTTCAGAATATTAATTTAAAATATTCTTTTCTTCCCAGACTGGAATGAGACTCAAGAAATTACCATATAATGTTATTTATATGGATTCCATACAACACATGTATATAACAGCAATGATAAAAAATCAAACATCATCCAAAGCGCACTACACAACTGTCTGTCAACCTATCGATCGACATACAACTATATTATTGGGATTAGTGTACATCAAATATCATCCCAATACCCGTGTGGGGTTTCAAATCAACAAACACAGATTTTATTTGTGCAGTTGGGCGATGTGTGAAATTTATCGTCCTAATCAATATCAGTCAAATGGGTGTACATAAACAAATCATCTGATTTGTAAATTAATATTTTATTTCTTTTCAGGAGAGTTTTCTGCCGTTCATATATATATATATATGTTAAAAATTATACTTTTAACATTAGAATATTTATTTCAACACTTTACTATTTTTAATTAACACTTTTTATTTTTAGAAAATTTCAGCAGCATAACGGCGCTATATTGAAATCGGGTAATGTCTAGCATTACCCCTCTCCTTTACTGGCTTACGCCATATGCACATATCAATCTAATCAATTTCATTTCACCCAAACAACCAAATTCCAACAAATAATCCAATCAACTACACAACCCAGCAAACAAGCCGTCCATGGTTTGTGGACGACGGGTGTTGGGTGCTACTAAACACAGTCTGCATCCTAGTATATATTTATATAACCAGAAAATAAAATTTAAAGTGAGAAGTTCTCACCGACTAGCTAAACCCAACGCCGCGACTCTTCATATGTAGAAATTTCGCCGTGCTTCTAACGAGATCTGTTTCACGCAGTTTTATTTTAAAAATCTCATTTTTATTTCATATCCACATGTATAAAAATCGCATTTTCATGATATCACTTCTTATATAAAAATTATATTTTTATCGCCACTTCAAATATATAAAAAATCATATTTTTATATCGCTACATGTACATAAAAGATTATATTTTTATAACACTACTTGTACATAAAAGATTATATTTTTATAACGTTGTTCACATAAGCAAAAAATCCAATTTTTACATGCTATTCACATAAATAAAAACCATATTTTGATTATGCTACTATATAGTTAAAAATCATATTTTTATACCAATGGTAAATGGATAAAAATCACATTTCTAAAATGGTGTTTATATTTTAAAGATTATATTTTTATAATGTTTTCATATAAATAAAAATCGAATTTTTATTTTGCTACAACATACATAAAAATTGCATTTTTACTACGCTACTATATAGATAAAAATATAATCTTTTTGACGCTACTATATATATAAAAATCCAATCTTTTTGACGCTACTATATAGATAAAAATTCTATTTTTACTACGCTACATACAAAAGAAAAATCTAATTTTTACTTCGACTTCTTATGAATAAAAAATCACATTTTTATATGGTTGCTATGTATATAAAAATCACATTTTTACCTTGCTATCACATATATAAAAACCGAATTTTTATACTTTAAACACATATGTAAAAATCGTATTTTTATACCTTAAAAATCTAATCTTTCTACGAGTAAAAATCGTATCTTTCCTTTACTAAAAATCGTATCTTTCATGTCATGAAAATCGAAGCTTTCATGTTATGCTTTAACTATAAAAATCCGACCTTTACTATAATAAAAATCTCGCCCTTACTATAAGCAAAATCATATTTTTGCATTACTAAAAATCACAACTTCATACTAGCATAAAAACCGTATTTTTATTTTAAAAATCATAGTTTTAAATAAATAAAAATCATAAAAACTTACAGTAATCGATTGGAGAAGGGTTGTCGAGGTCTGTTGGTCGACGCGGGGGCAAGGGGGTGCAGCGAAAGGCTGGCGGCGTGGGCGTACAGTGGTGGTGGGGGTTTTGTTGGCAGTTTGGGGCTTTTAAAAGGTGGAAGGAAGGAGAGAGGGAGGGTCAGGGGCATCGAAGGGTTTGCTGGTGGCGGGTGGTGTAGGCGGAGGGCTCGGTTGGGCGGCGCGCCATCAGTTTTGGCTTCGATCTTTTGCGAGGCCTGGGGCTCGCGGTTTCAGGAGGTGGCGGTTTTCTTCGATGCGGCAGAGGTGGAGGCTGCTGGGAGGGGTGCGACGACGACTGGAGGCGCGTTGGGACCATCGTTGGGCGGCGCAGGCGCTAAGGGGGGGGGGGGGGACAACGAGATCGAATCGGTTTTTTTATATATTTCTTTCTTTCTAAATGAATCTGACGGGGAGGAGGGGGTTATATGGAAAAAGGGGGGTTTATATTTTATATATTTATTTATTTTTAATTTCCAAAAAGTCAACTTTTATTTCGACCTCCAAACGAGACCCACCGACTGTCGTCCGTGACTAATTACCCCCATTCTGAATGCAATGGGATATGTCCCGTACTCCACTTCGACCGTTTCGATCAGTTTCCATTAAAATTACAATATAATTAAATAGAACGATCAATATTGATTTTAACGTACATTTTAATTTACCGGGCCCACATACGGACTCTAAAAATTCTAGAAAAATCATTTCTAGCCTCGTATTGACGATACGGTCCTAACAAAACTAATTTCGTCAAATTCTGAGACCGCTTGAAAAATAGCCATTTTCAGTCGATTAAAATTGACTGAAATAGGTCAAACGCGTTTAAGTGTGCCACACTTACATATTAACTCCAAAAATTATGGAAATTGGAATCTAGCAATAATTTGACATTCCGGATCCAACAAAAGTGGTTTCATCGAAAACGGAGGTCGTTTGCAAAATGGCTATTTTTAAGGCCTCTATATTATATAAAAAATATATAAATTCCACAGCGACTATTTCAAATTTTAAACTGGACATAACTTTTAATTTACAAAGTGAAATCTCAGTTTCTTACCTTCGTTAGAAAGATATTCTTATTCAGATTCGAATATTTCTTGTTTCCTCTAATTCTGACTTATATTGAACTCTGTATATTCATTTGAAATTAGAAATCGAATTTTCAAGCTACCGCACCATTTCAGGCTCATTTTATAATTAAAATAAATATATACGTTCTAACTTCGTCGAAACTAAATTTTTAGTCGTTATTATTTAAAATGAACTAATTTAAATACTCAAAATTCGTTAAATTCGCCAAAATAAATATTTTAAATTAGCTCAGATTTTCCGGGTTGTTACGTGGTATCCCTTGTAGCCATGAAATCAAGGACGGAATCGGTGGTATCCCTTGTAGCCTTGAAATCAAGGACGGAATCCGTGGTATCCCTTGTAGCTGTGAAATCAAGGAGGTTGTAATTGGATTTTGATATAGTAATAAAACTATGCACAATCCAGCGTTGTGTGGGACTGGACGTAGGAGTAATCCGAACTAGTATAAAATCCAGTGTGTTCTTTCCTTTTCTGCATTTCTATTTCTGTTTATTCTTATGTTTGTGTTTGAATCTGTGTCTTTGATTGTGTTTGTGGTGTTTGATTCATCTAGTAATTTACACAAGTTTTAGATTTTGTTTAGATTCTCAAAAACAATATTTGCACCCCTCTGGTGTTTGTTTTGCCTTAATGATCCATTCTGCATTCCCTAACAATTGGTATTAGAGCACGGTTTTTCAAAAAGTTCATAATCCGATTTTTGAAAATTATTAAATGGCAAATTTTGTAATCTCTGTTAATACTAGTGTCAATTAATGCATTGTATCAAAGTTGAAAGAGTTGCATAAAATAATGTTAAAGAAGCATGTGATCTACTGAAATATTGTTCTATTCAGAAAAGGATGAGTTCTATGACTTTTGAAAATTCAAAAGTTGGCAATTCAAATTCTGAAAAGGTGGCTGTTGGAAATTCAAATCCCAAACTGGTATGTTACATGACTGTTGAAAATTCAGAGTATGGAAAGCAATTGGTGGAAATGAAAAAGGACAAATGGATACTAGATAGTGGTTGTTCGAGACATATAACTGGAAATCCTGAACTACTCAATAATCTGAAATATGAAGATGGTGGAATGGTGAACTTCGGAGATAACTCTAAAGGATACATTATTAGAATCGGCAACGTCAGTAATTCTGAAACTCCTACTATTTCTGATGTTTTATTAGTTAGGAATTTAAAACACAACTTGCTAAATATAAGTCAACTTTACAATAAGGTTTATTATATAAATTTTGAAAAGAATAAATATTTTATAGAAGATAGGAATTCAAAATGGAGGAGACAGAAAGAAAAATATCTATGTATTGAGTATAAAAATCTCCAACAGTAATCTATGTCTTATGGCCAATACAAGTGATCCCTGGATTTGGTATAAGAGATTTGGTCACCTAAATTTCAAACATATTTTTGATATTTCTAAATAAGATTCAGTTAGAGGATTACCCAAAATGAAATTTAGAATCAATAACTTATGCGATGCTTGTCAACTCGGAAAATTAAAGAAAAGTTCATTTGAATCAAAAGAGGAAATCACTACATCAAAACCATTAGAATTAATACACATGGATTTATTTGGTCCATCCCAAGTTCAATCAATAAATCATAATCTATATGTGTACGTAATATTTGACGATTTTTCTAGATTTACTTGGACTTTGTTTCTTAAAAATAAAAGTGATGCTTTTGATCAATTTAAAACTTTTTCCAAAAGGATTCAAAATTTATTATCACTAAAAATTAAAACAATACGTAGCGATCATGGCGGAGAATTCGAAAATGATAATTTTGAAAAATATTGTAATAAAAAGGGAATAACCCATAATTTTTCGATTGCGAGAACCCCTCAACAAAATAGAGTAGATGAACGTAAAAATAGGACGATACAAGAATGCGTGAGAACTATGTTATCCGATAGTAATTTACCAAGGAATTTTTGGGCTGAAGCAGTTGTAACGGCTTGCTATATTATTAATGGAATTTCAATTAGACCTTTAACTCATAAAACTCCATATGAACTTTTTTATAATAAGAAACCAAAAGTATCATATTTTAAAGTATTTGGAAGTAAATGTTTTATACTAAATACAAAAGATAATTTTGACAAATATGATTCAAAATCCGATAAAGGAATATTTATTGGATCTTCAGAAAGAAGTAAGGCATATAGAGTTTTCTATACTCGAACCAATACCATAGAAGAAACTCTAAATGTATCTTTCTACGAAAATTATAATAATATAATTCAAAATAGTTAAGATGATTGTGAAAATGAGATTCATGAAATAAATGATGAGGATAATCAACCAAATAAAAGAATTAGATTACTTAGAGACCATAGTGTAGAAAATACCTTAGGAGATATTGAATCCTTTGTTAGAACTCGTAATCAATTAAATAATATGAGTAAGACTACATTTACATAAACTGTCAAACCCAAAAATCCAAAGGAAGCTTCTTCCGATGATTCCTGGATACTTGCTATGCAAGAAGAATTGAATCAATTTACTAGGAATGAAGTACGGGAACTTGTCCCTAGACCAGAGGATAAAATAATAATAGGAACCAAATGGGTCTATAAAAATAAAACGAATGAACACGGTGAGGTAGTAAGAAATAAAGCACGACTAGTAGCACAAGGTTATACTCAAGAAAAAGGAATAGATTATGATGAAACTTTTGCCCCCATAGCAAGAGTAAAAGCTATTAGGATTTTATTAGCTTTTGCAAACAATAATAATTTCAGATTATATCAAATGGATGTCAAAAGTGCTTTTCTAAATGGATTTGTCAAGGAAGACGTATACGTAGAACAACCCCCTCTATTTGAAGATGAAAAAATACCAAATCATGTATATAAACTAAAGAAAGCGTTATATGGATTAAAACAGGCTCCTAGGGCTTGGTATGATAAATCAAGAAATTATTTGTTACAATCAAACTTTGAAATAGGAAAATTAGATAATACTTTGTTTATGAAAAAGAATAACAAAGATATACAACTAGTACATATATATGTTGACGATATAATCTTCGGGTCAACAAATGATAAAATAAATAAAGAATTTTCAGATATTATGACTAAAGAATTTGAAATGAGCCATACGGGAGAAATATCATTCTTTTTAGGATTACAGATTCGACAATTAAAGAATGGAATATTTATTAATCAAGAAAAATATGAAAAAGATCTAATTAACAAATATAATCTAACGACAATAAATGGAACCAACACCTATGGAAACTAATATTGCTTTGAGTAAAGATGATACATCAAAGGACGTTGACCAAAAACTATACAGAGGAATGATAAGATCATTATTATATATAACCGCTAGTAGACCAGATATAATGCATAGTGTATGTCTTTGTGCAAGATATCAATCACAATATAAGGAAACACATTTAAAAGCCGTAAAACGTATTCTTAGGTATGTAAAGCATACATCAGATTTTGTATTATTTTACCCTAAGGATGATTCATTCGAATTAGTTTTGTACTGTGACGCTGACTATGCAGGATGTAAATTTGATCAGAAAAGTATTAGTGGAACATGTCACTTCTTAGGACATTCACTAGTCTCATGGTTCAGTAAAGAACAAAACACTGTATCTTTGTCAACAACTGAAGCAGAATATATCTCTGTTGCTTTGGCTTGTTCACAAATAATATGTATGCAACAAACTTTAAATGATTTTGGTTTAAACATAAATAAATCACCTATATACTACGATAATACAAGTGCTATAAATATTTCTAAAAATCCAACTCATTATTCTAGAACTAAACATATCAATGTAAGACATCATTTTCTAAGAGATAATGTAAGTAAAGAAAAGATTTCACTCGAATATATAGAAACTGATAAACAAATAGCAGATATATTAACTAAACCATTAAATGAAGCAACATTCACTAAATTTAGGAGAGAATTAGACATATGTTCATTAAGTGAGTTAAAATAATTAAATATATTATAGTATATATAAAAATAACATAAGAAATTAGAAAAATAAAATTTAACACTAGAGTATGTCGACATAGTGTTTTTTGTATGTCGACATGTAATTGCCAGAATTTCAAATTTAATTCCCACCAAAAGTTAGTTATTTGAAGTATTTAAATCTTCTACTTCAACTTTTCTTTTTCTTTTTCATTTCTCTTCTCTGTAAAAACTCTAAACTAAATAATACAATGGCCCTAACTAATCCAAACACCCAAATCAACTCCGATTCACACGCTGGAGCATCCGAGAGTCCTTTTCAACGATCTACGCTATCTCAGGTAATCAAAATTGAAGAAAAGATGGAGTATGTACTACAAATGATGGCTGAAATGCAAGTATTACAGATTAGGATGAATCAAGAGCAAAACAGGGAAGGAAAGTAGTAAGGAGTCTACTTAAATACATAATGGATAATCAGGCTAATCCGATTATCATTGATGATGATAATCAAGCCATAGTATAGGAGGAAGAACCAAAAGAAGCCCCCGAGGAATAACCAGAAGAGGAAGAAGAAATGATAGAGGGGGAAGAATAACAAGAGACTCAACCAACGATTACGGAAGAAGACGATAATGTTGAATGGCAGGAGAGGTTTTCTTTGACCAAAATGGGAAAGTGATTGAAAAGAATATCGAATTTTGTCTCCATTATCCTAATTGTCCGATTCACAAATCTCCCATTGTCAATTAGTGTTTAAGGTTTTCGTTTTCTTGCGTTCTTACGATAATTCGTGATTGTTTATATTCGCGTATCATAATTTGTACGAACTCATATTCAATGTAAAAATTGTTTATGTTTGAATTTTAAGTGTTATAATTAGTTATGATTTTATGTATATAAGACTAAGGGGGAGAATACGTTATTATATTAAATGTAGGGGGAGTATTTTTTACTTTGAATTGATTATAGATTAAGGAGATATCAAGTTCTATTTAGATAGTTAAATAATTTAAGGGGGAGTTCTTTTAGAATTTCTTTTTGACAATGCCAAAGGGGGAGAAATTATAAAATATAGACATGGTTTATAGGATTCATATAGACAGTGGGGTATTTAAAGGATCATCATCAACATGTATGTACAGGTATGATATTTTATAAACTAAGGTTGTCATCATCAAAAATGGGGAGATTGTTGGAGAATGGAGTTTTGATGACAACAACCTTATTTCAATACTAATTGATTATAAAATATATACTAACACTTCTGTTAGAATATATATGTGAAAATAGGGTTTTGTATCCAAACTCCAAATCAAACCTAATGACTGTCATTCCTAGACAAATACCCCCCATTCCGGGCATAATGGGATATATTTCGTAAGACAATTCGATCGTTTCGATCAGTTTTTAATCAAAATTAAAATATAAATCAATATATATTGAATTTGAACATACATTTTAATTTATCGGGGTCATATACTGATTCCAAAAATTACAGAAAAATAAATCTAGATATGTTTTGACGATACGGTCCTAACAAAACTAATTTCGTCGAATTTGGAGACTATCTGAAAATGGCCCTTTTCTGGTCGATTAAATTCAAGTTGAATTTACCAAACACGTTTAAATTTACTACGCTCACATATTAATTCCAAAAATTATGAAAATTGAAACTTAACCATAATTTGATTTCAGGATCCAACAAAAGTGGTTTCGTATTAAACAGAGATCATTTGCAAAAAGCTATTTTTAAGGGCTTATATATTATTATAATATATATAAATTCCATAGCGACTATTTCAAATTTTAAACAAGACATAACTTTCAATTTATAAAGTAAAATATGAATTCCTTAATTCATTAGAATGATTTCATTACACAGATTATAATGTTTCTTGTTTCGTCCAATTCTGACTTATACTGAATTCTATATATTCAATTGAAATTAGAAATCGAATTTTCAAACTACCACGCCATTTCAGGCTCATATTGTAATTAAAATAAATTTATACGTTCTAACATTATTTAAAATAAATTTTTAGTCATTATTATTTAAAATAAATCATTTTAAATATTCAAAATACATTAAAATTGCCAAAATAAAAATTTTAAATTGGCTCAGAATTTCTGGGTTGTTACATCTCCCCCACTTAAAATCTCTTCGTCCTCGAAAAGGAACGGAGCTGAAAGTTGTTTAACCAGCCAACTCAACTTCCATTCTGACTTTCATTCTTCAACTTTTTAGTTTCTAAGAATTTTCTACTTTCTCAAAATTTTGGCTAACACCCTAAATTTTCGAAATTTTTTGCCATAACCTCCTTTGTACATCCCTATCGGTAAAACCACAACTTGACTCGCAGGGCCCTCATCAATCAAAAAGAAAAAGCCAATCGGCTCATAAAATCATCAAAACCCAAGAAATGCAGTAAACATGTACCTATTTGTCGGGCATACAATTTTATTCCTCTTCTTAGCTTCCTTTCTATGACCTGTTCAACATATATAGATGTAATATATCCAATTGCAATCAATTTTCAATCTAATTCAATATTTGATTCGAATTGGCTAAATTTACCCTTTATTCTCTTATTGGTTTTATTATTCCAATATTTTAAATTAGTTCAACCAATAATCATACAACACAACTGGCAATCAATTAGTTGATTAGCTTTTCAAATATATAACTTTTATATATAGTCAAAAATCATATTTTTAGTGCAAATCACAGCAATAAACTCTAACAGTTTTGGTTCTCACACCAGTCAATTGGAAATATATAGACATCCCACTTTCGAAACTCAAGCACAGATGCTGATGATGTGGCCACATCATCAGAATCATCCCCGGGCGACCAGAGTGTGATCCTATATCTATCCAGTATATTTGAGGCTTCGAATATACGTTAATTACGTGTATATTCAAAATCTTTGTATACTCGATAGTCCAAATTCAAAGTAAAATAAAATACTCAAGTACGTATAATAAAATATAATTTTCAAAACTAAATTCGTTTTTGTAAATAATACTCTTCAAACTCATTCTAGGATTCTACTGATCCTATCTCTAACGAGTCATTCTCATAGGACATTACTAATCTTATCTCTGACGAATACTCTCGTTCGTTCTAATGTGTCTTGTTCTCATGTTTTGTAAACCAAAGCTCTGATTCCATAATGAAATAGCCCGATGAAATCCGGTAGGCTTTGCAACCATCCTTTCATCCCACAAAGCTGCAAGTAATACCCACTATGTCTCAGGATTCAGTCGCAACTGTACCTGGATGTGCCAGGGCCGGTCCACACTTACATTAGTGGATTAGTACGTAATTCCTGAACAATACATTTCCCTGACCTATGGGTCATAAAATCTGGTCAGTATGTTGACCATATCAAGAGCCATTAGAGACTCAAATCCGAGGTACCTCGCTTTCCATCATCCACATAAGTAATATGTCTGGGCTCCATACCATGACACCACTCCTAGTTAGAAAGAAACGCATGTCCTCCCTGCGGTCCTCTCCCATTTCTGGTTCACATCGGGGTGTGGGGCTCGCGAATTAATGCTATACACAAAGATATGCTACATAAAGCCATGCTTCGATCATCATCCACAAGACTATGCTTTTCAACAAAAGCCTTGGTCATTTGCATCTCAGCATGCCACACTGACAATTCATTGTCAATATATTACCTCTAAAGCTTGTACGTCTCATAGAAGGGTGTTAAGCAAGAGAATAAATTCTCCACCACCAAACAAATATATATTTAATAGAAATCAATCAATACAGAATGAAATCCAATGTCAGACACACATCCATTTACAATTCCGTTCTAGGTCTAAACGAAACCAGAGGCACCTTATTCCTCATCCTGTATGTCCAATGCAGGAGAGAGGCCCTCGCATATCCGGTCGATCTTCAAGTACGTCTGGACGATCACCACTTATTACCTTGTCTTGGGTGTACAGCCCAATCAAGACATCAGTAATCATCCATACGATGTGAAGATCTCCGGTCTTCAACCTCTGTCTTCATCGTCAACGTTTAGTCGTCGTATCAGTTATTTAGAATGGGATAAACCTGGTTTTTCCGAATACCTCGCATATTTTATAATCAATAATCAAGTGCTGTAAAAACACATTATACGCCTCATTCCAATTCAGAATATTTTTTTATTCAAATATTCACATCTTTCGAGGGGTTCCCATTAATTTTATCAAAGATAAATTCTTTTAAATTTATTCTTTAATTTTCCTTTGGATATCAATTTCCAAAAGATTCATTTATCTTTTCACAATTCTAAACCAAATTAAGGTTTATAAAGCTAGTCGGGATTATCGACCATACCGAAGTAATCATTTCTTTTATTATCCCAATCCCAACCTATTCATCCCATGGAGAAAAATTCGTAATACTCCATATCTAACACCCACGGTGCTATCGGTAAATTTAATTACCATTTCACGTTCAAATCTAATTAAAGATTTAACTATCGCTTGGAGTAAAACTGGTAGTACTCCATTCTCGATCATTTCCTGGATTCGATAAATTTAATTATTCCATTCTCCTTTTTAATCTAATTAAAGATTCATTAAAACTCCAACTTGGTTTTAATCTTCCAAAAATCATTGTTTAATTTTAGGAAATCAATCCTGCCTTTAACTGGGTTAAATAACCAATGTCATTTAAAAACAGTTCACGATAAACCCAAATCATCTTCCATTAACTATGGAATCTTCACGGAAAACCAATCAATACATAATCGATATAAATTTCCGTATCAGACTAATAATATAAATGAAATAACGACAAAGCCTTTTAAATTCCATATATAATAACGGTCTTCCATCACAGAAGCTCATCTCGATTATTACCCAATCGGATTCCATTTAATTCCAATTTAATACATTAAATTGGAAAACTATACTTTGGAAAATTCCATTAATCTTAATTAAAAGATTATAAATTCCAAATCATAACTTCACTGCTAATTGAGTTAAAGAACAAATGTTATTTAAAATATCGTTCACAATAAACCCAAAATCAACTTCCATTTCTCAACTGGGTTTAAGAACAGTGTTAATAAAGACACCATTCATGACAAACTCAGAATCCAATTCGATATTAAATACAAGGCTCTAAATATAAATTATATCGGCTTATATTCAATATCCAATTCGTAACCAACCAATATCGTATTGGGAATAACGTTATATATATATATCTTCCAAATTCCCATAATCATATCCGTATAATCACGGAATCCAATATCGAAATATTCCAAAGATTATTTCCATTCAATTCCTTTCCAATTCATACGTTGGAAAACTGTGGTTATCTTAAAATCATTTCAATTCCTCGGTTCTTTATTCTAGTTTTTAACTTGTTCATTCTGATAAAAAATACTATTTATCTTTATAAATATGGAATATTTCATCCAAACTCTTTCCAAATCATTTATTATTATTTTACATAATTTTTCCATATTTTTAATAATTTTATTATCGCTATTTCAGTCGATTTCCATATACGGTCATCGAATTCATTTACAATGACCTTTTCCAAAACTGTTTTGGACATATTTTGAAATCTAACCATTAGATTTCAAATCTCTTATTATCATTCAAAATCTCTTTTCGATATGAACCCAACGGTTCTGGTTTTAGGAGAATCCGACGGTCGGATCTCCCGTTACGTCAATTTGAACTCAATGGTCGAAATTCGCGAATGGTCGCTGCGCGGCGCGTTCTATTCAGGCCATTTAAATGTACATAATTTATTTCGTCGATTTCCGTTCAAATCGTATTTTATAAATTTGTTTTAAAAACGATTCCAACTTCCATTTCAATTTTATATCAAAATTGAATATTCCATATTATTATAATACTAAAATGATAATATTTTCTAAATATCGGATTTTGAAATCAAAACCTTTCGATATTCATTATAAAATGAATAAAATCGATATAATTAACCCGTTCGAGTTAAAAATGGCGTTTAACTACTTAACTCGGCTTCACATTTCTATATTTTCGTGTCCATCCAAAATCGGACTTCAAAATCATATTTTGATTATTTACGGAATATTATTTTGAAATATTCGTTCATAATATGAATCGGAATGTGACTCAATCAATTACCATATAATTTCAGTTATATGGATTTCATACATAGCATGTATTAAAAATAGTGATAAACAACCTGTAAACAGTCAATTCACATCTAGAGTGCATTCTACACCGTGTAAGCATTAAAATAAATAAATAACGCTCACAACAGTCTACCAATTCATTGATTGACATACAATTAAATTCAGGGGAGATGTGAATAAATTTTCATTCCCAGACCCATGTGGGGTTTTCAATCATCAACAAATAATTGGGCTGTGTAAAATTATCATCCCAATACCCGTGTGGAGTTTATATCACAGTCCATGTGAATATAATTCTATTTTCACAGTTTAATCATAATAATAATATTAAAACTATACCCATCCATCATCCACCAAACAAATAGTACAATCACACAGTGTCATCCACATTGTTGAAATATGAGTGTCATAAATTCAAACAACGCTTCTTGTGCAAATGAGTCGTGAATAGTTCATGTGTTGAACTCAAACAAGGTTTCATACAATATGTAAATATCAACACTGGCAATTTATATATATTCAGTTATACAATAAATAGCTATAAAAAAATTTAGTGAGAAAGAGTTCTCACATTGGGTTCCACTCCGACATTCTTTATTGGTGATGGTTTTAATAAAATTAAACTGGTCGTTTAATTTTATCAAAAATTCCCAGTGGCTCCGTTTCCGTTCTGGTCAGTTCCATGTTGTAGCGTTCGTTGTTGCGAATCCAACACAACTGAAATCACCGCATTTGGACATTGTATGAAAAAGATATTGATTTCTATACGTTAATTACATTGATAACTAAATAAATATATAATTAATTAATTATCTTTTACCACTTTCCTAATCATGTTTAAAAAAACGCGACCCTTCTTCTAAACGACGGCTACAGGTTTCACGATTAAACCCAAACTTCGATGCCCTAGGGCTTCCTTGCGCCACCACCACGGTGGTCCAGACCACCATCGTCGTGCACCCCTCGAACCGCCGCGCCGCCCTCGAGCCACGCCTTAACCACCGCCCAGTCCGGTCGAGCCCTCTCATCGGAACTCACAGTTAAACAATTAAAATCGCTCAAAACTTCCTCCTCTAAATCCCCCTAGTCCAAACATTAATTTCAAAAACTATTAAAGGAAAGACCGAAGAGGAAAGTGAGCCCTTTAATTTGGCACCGGCGTGATCTGGGCAGAATAAAAGCAGAATAAGAAACCAAGGTCTGAAGGAAGAAGAGTCGTGAGCGAAACTGTACGAGAAAAGATCGGAGGAGAGAATAGCAATTGGGAAAAAGTGCTGTGGTGGAACCAAAATTTAGATTTGGAAGTGAATCGCGAAATGAGGACTAAAATAGTTGTAACGAAACTGAACCAGCATTAATAGGGAAAGCTAGGTCAGAAGAATGGAAAAGAGATAGAATCAAAGGGGAGAAACGAAGGAAGAAGTCAAAGGGTAGGCGGCAGTGAAGAAAAGACCCTAGTCGCCATTAGTAGAGGAAACAGCTGAATAGATCCGTTGTTGAAGATAGTAGCTGAAAGTAGGTTTAAGAAGAGGGGAGCTGAGGGAAAGAAATCGCAAGTCCTCACGGAAAAGATCCGAATAAATTAGGGATCCGTTTTGACATGCAGAAAAGAACAAGACGTGGTTTAATTTGTAGTTACTTTGAGAGGTTGGCGCACAGAAGACGCTAGAAACATAAGACATGAGTTCCCTTCGAGCCAAATTTTCAGTTTTACCGCCACCCTACGTTCATCATAGTTTTACCCTCTTTCTTTGTTTCATCGTTTTGCAATATCATGAGTGCCAGATTTCCATAGGTCACAACTAAAATTTCACCAAAATTTAAATAATTAAAAATTATAAGTTAGAATTAATAAGTTAGGTTTTAGATTAAATATAATATGAATTTCTTCAAAATTAGTTTTTACTAAAATATTACTTATCAATAATGTTATTGTTAATTAGTACTAATTTATTCTTAGTTATAATTATTACTAATTTCTTCGTAGTTAAATTTTATGTATAGTTAAATTCATATACCGCATGTTATTTTAATTTAATTTTAACTATTATTATTTAATTATCGTTCGATTAATCAACATTGTTTACAAAATTTTATAATTAATTATAAATTATAGCATTCAATAGTGAGTTATTTATAAATTGTAGATTATAAATTATTAATTAGATAATTACTACTATTTTATTTATTATTAATAATAATTTAATACCTAATTATTGAATATTCATTATTAACTAACTATATTCACTAGTACTAATAACCAAATGTTGAATATTAACTACTTATTAAATAATAAATATTAATCACTTATTAAATATTAATTACCGGTTATTAATTTCTCAATAAATATATTAATTAATAATACCAGTTATTAGTAAGTAGTTAACATACATTAACTATTAAAAATAAATTACTACTTATTAACTATTAATTATTTAATAATAATTGATAAATATTACTGATTTCTAAGTTTATTAATTATTATTATTATTAGTAAATATTAATATAATTAGTTATCAAAAAAAGATATTATGAACATGAAGTTTGTAACAACATCTATTACAACTAATGAAATGAAAAAGTTGTTAAAAAATTGTTTTTTACAACTTTAGAGAGATGTCAGTTGTAAAAAAACATTTATTACAACTGTGCTTTTCCCACAGTTGTAATAAACATTTATTACAACTGTGCTTTTTCCACAATTGTAAAATTAAAGTTGTAATATGGTGTTTTTGTTGTAGTGGACTTGTATTGAATTCTATATATTCAATTGAAATTAGAAATCGAATTTTCAAATTACCACGCCATTTCAGGCTTTTATTATAATTAAAATAAATTTATACGTTCTAACTTCATTTAAAATAATTTTTTAGTCGTTATTATTTAAAATAAATCATTTTAAATATTCAAAATCCATTAAAATTGCCAAAATAAAAATTTTAAATTGGCTCAGAATTTCCGGGTTGTTATATTCTCTCTACACTCTCTATTCTCTGAGTCAAGCGCTATTGAAGAGTTATAGGGTTGTTTGTAATTGTTTGGGTTGAGTAAAGTTATCGGTGGTATCCCTTGTAGCCGTGAAATCAAGGACGGAATCGGTGGTATCCCTTATAGCCGTGAAATCAAGGACGAAATTGGTGGTATCCTTTGTAGCCGTGAAATCATGGAGGTTGTAATTAGATTTTGATATAGTAATAAAACTCTACGTAATATTATAGCAGGGAGGTTTAATGGTTAGATAGATTGAATTTTGACTTGTTCGGTGGGTATGTCAAGCACTGTGGTGTTTTGAGTAAAAAAAAAAGGTTGTGTAACGACCCGTGTTCTACACATCATAGGATTGTAGAATATTTATTTCTTTCCCGTGTGAAGTCGTATGGTCACATAACTTTGGGAAACATTTATTAGAGTCATTTCCCCTGTTCATGATTTTTGTCGATTTTTAAATGACCATTTTTCCCCTAGTCAGTACTGTTTTGGTCATAACTTTTGATAGGGAAGGAATTTTGACCTGAAACCACTTCCATTAGATTCGTTTGATGGTTTCTCTTTCCGTAGAGTGGTCATAATAGCCAAACGGACTTACCATTTGGGAGATATGGCTGAAACAAGGTTTGGAGGGTGAAAAACTGCTTAACCGGGCCAAATCGGGTGATTAGTGAGTAGGCCCATAACCCATTTCGGGATTAGGGTTATGGGAGGGCTGAGATGAGATGGAGAATCATTCCATTTCAGTTTTCTAGCCTCCACTTATCACCAAGGATCCCTAAAAATGGCCTCCAACCTCTAAATCACCTCCAAATCATCTCTTGGTCAAGGATTTGGCTTAGCAACCCCTAATCAAAGAAGATCTCCACCTAATCAACCTTGGAGCTGCTGTTAGCATTGGGATTCGCATCAAATCAGAGAATCATTTCAGATCTTAGTTTGTTTTGTGGCTAAGGTGAGTGATTAGCTTGCTTTTTGCACTAATTATGGCTAAATTGGGGTGATTAGTGCTAATCAGCGTTTTTAAAGGAAAATAAATTCTGGAAAAATGTTTATAAAATCATAAACGATGTTTTAGACCTCTGATATGAGTTTGGGTTAATTTGGTTAAGTTTTGCTAATCATACCATTAGTTATGCTCACATATGCTTAAGGGAAAACATGGGGTTTTGGCTATGTTTGATCCATTTTATCATATCATGTTGTTGTTTTGGTGTTTGAGGTCACTTGTATGTATTGCTATGACACTATGACATGCTTTGTGATTGGTTTCAATAGTTAGAATGGTCGAAAACGCCGTCGAGAGGCGTGTAAACACTTGCTGGAAGGTTGCAGGAATCGGTGCAGGAAATCGGATCGGATCGCCCCCTACCCGATCCGAACCGCCCATTTCCCTTCACCACGAACCGAACCGGATCGTTATAGCGAAGCAAGCTGCGCCACGAGCTGAAGGATCCGAACCGATCCGAGAAGTCGCGATTCAAGGCTTGGTGATTGAAGACTCCGACCCGACCCGCCTGGAGTGATAACGACACGATCCGATCTGATCACCTTGAGGACAACGAACCGGAGACTTGGAGGAGGGCGAAGGGCTTGGAGCTATGACCAGGAGGCGTGACCCGAGCCGTTGCGTGGTGGAGAACCCGATCCGATCCGGATGGGACTGGAGGCCACGAATCGATGGTGCACTCCGATCCGACCCGAGGTAGCAGTCACGAACCGAGACGATGAAGACCACGATCCCAATGAAGATGAAAGGAATCCGAACCGATCCAATGAAGATCCATAACCCGAAATGCAAAGGTAGTTCAAGTGGAAGTTCGAGCTCAGGATCCAGACGGGAACCAATGAGTTCACTTCGTGATTGGGCTTTGCTGCGGGACGTGTGCTAAGGAGTTGTCGGTGTCTATGACTTTGGATCACTATGTATTAGAGGTGTATGGACGGACTCGGGCTTTGGATATGGTGCGACTAGGGAGCTACCTACCAATGGAGTGGGATCATGGATACGTTGGGCGTGATCCCATAGGTTTGGCGTTGGTGGTAGTAGGAATGGACATAGTCGTACAAAGTCGAGTTCTGTCGTTTTCTTGAAGGGTTATGGTGATCAAAGAAGTAGATACCGTATGCTTTACGCACTGAGTGAGAGTTGTGAGGATGGTTGCTATGCTTGATTGTTTGACATACACATCCCCACCCCCGTACACTTATATTATGTGGTTGTGAAATCACAGAGTATTGTACCGTGTAGTACTAACTCTTTGATTGCAGGTCCAGGTTCAGGTATGACTTAGTATACCTGTTATTATTCTGTTTATGCTTGCTACCACTCATACCAGACTGATGTCTGACCCAGAGTTTTATGTTTCTTCTTATTACTCTGGGTGCTCACACGAGCAGACTAGAGACATGGATAGCTGGTAGTGCGCTTGGTAGATGGACTGAAGACGAGCAGGAGGCTCCACGTATGATATATAGTTATTCTCCCTGTGTCGTGATCGGTATCTACTTTGGGCATTAGTAGCATACCTATTTTGTTTATCTTAGAGACAGTATTTTGAAGTTGTAATAAGCTGTATTTGATATTTCCGCTACTCTGATGATGTTAGTTCAAGTTTTCAGCTTATGCACTGTCTCATCTGTTTTATGTCAAGTATACGTTGGTTATTATATTTTATCCCATGCGCTGTGAGACATATTACAGGTTCTTTATTTGGTTCATCTTCTTTCTTTCTCATTCTTTGGCGACCGTCCCATGCCAATTGGACATGTGTACAGCGCACAATTGGAGTAAATGTCGGTCGGTGCGGGGCGGGCCGTCACATTTGGTATCAGAGCTCTAGGTTGCGTAGTTAACCTAGGGAAAGACACTAAGGAGAGTTAGTACGTATATGAGAGCGCGTATTTGTGATTACTTTGGTTTTCAAAAGCTATGTATATATATATACTATTAGTAGTATAAGAATGAAGTTGCACTGCACTAGTACCACTATGGGGTCGTTAATCGTTCTTCTTTTTACAGATTGACGATGAGCCGATATGTGAGAGGTACTGGTAGAGGGGCCAATAATGGAAATGCCGCTGACATGAGGGCGATGTTTACCGACCTCATGAGAGACATGCTTAGAGAAGCGCAAGGGGCAGTTCCTAATCCCGGAGTTGGTGGTGGCCCAGTAGTGCAAGCGCCTAGGGTCGATTTCGCCAAGTTGAGTAAGGATTACACTAATCTTGGTGGAAAGCCGTTTCACGGAACAGAGTCGGCCACGGATGTTCAGGATTGGTTGGATAGCTGTGATCGAATCTTCGATGACTTGGGTATCGAGGATGCGATGAAGAGAAGGCTAGCGTCTCGTCAGCTGCAAGGACGAGCGATGAATTGGTGGAATGCTATTAGGGCAGCCACACCAGAAGATCAAGTTACTTGGGATCAGTTTAAAGCTCGCTTTAGCGACAAGTATATCCCAGCTGCCCAGAAGTCGGAATTGTTTAGGAAGTTCTTGGAGCTTAAGCAGAATGGAAGGGCAGTATCGGATTATGTTGCTGAGTTCGACACTTTGTCGAAGTATGGTTTATCTCTAATCGATACTCCCGAAAAGAAAAATGAGAAGTTCATCACTGGCTTGGATGAATACTTAGGGGAGAGGCTGATTAATCACATCGATGAGACGTTTGAGTCGATTGTGGGAAAAGCTTTGAGGTCAGAAAGTCTTTACCCTAAGCCGAAGACTGGGGTTGTTGCTGCATTTGCTGAAGAGCCAAAGCCGCAAGCAAGCGGTGGAGGCAAGAATAACTCTCAGAATAAGAGGAAGCAGAACCAAGCTAAGGATGGCCAGAAGAAAAGCAGGAAAGAAGTCGAGTGCTTCAAATGTGGAAAGAAGGGCCATTATGCAAGGGAATGTAGGGCCAAGACAGTGGGGAAGAAGTGCTTTAACTGTGGCCAAGAGGGACATTTTAAGGATAAGTGCCCGCAACCTCTGAAGGAGAATCAGATTGTGAAAGCATATGCCATCAATGCTGTTCCTTCTTCGTCGAATGCCCCGACTGCGGCGGAGAAAGGAAAGGGAGTCGTCATTCAAGGTATGCTTTCCATTTATGATCTTCCTGTTAGAGTTTTGTTCGATACCGGGGCTTCCCATTCCTTCATATCTAGTGACCTGGTAGATAGGTTGGGATTGGAACCCGAGTTAGTCGATAGACCATTAGCTGTGACGAACCCGATTGGTGGTTCAACAAACCTCAGTATGATCTGTCGTAATGTGGTCTTATCGAGTCATGGATGTATGTTTGTTTGTGATTGCTTTGTTTTGGGCTTTACTGGGTATGGCATTATTTTGGGAGTCGATTGGCTCCAAAGATATGGGGTGGTGGTAGACTGTGAGGGCTTTTTGGTGACAGTTAGGGCGGATGATGGGCGGAGGGTAGTGTTTGGTAATCTACCCTGTGATGGGGTAATGGCTAGTTTTGTAAACTCCCTCGACATTCCGCATGATGAGTTATCAGGTTTGCCCGTGGTTGGCCAGTACCCGGACATCTTCGAGGAAGTGACCGGACTTCCACCACACCGAGAGATTGAGTTTCGTATTGATTTAGTGAAAGATGCCAGACCTATAGTGATGCCACTTCGTCGTATGGCACCACGAGAACAGCGAGAGCTCGAGGTGCAAGTTAGCGATCTTTTGAAGAAGGGATTTATTAGAAGAAGTGTTTCCGAGTGGGGAGCACCAGTTGTGTTTGCTACTAAGGCAGATGGTTCCCTTCGATTGTGTGTGGACTATCGCGAGTTAAATAAGGTGACGAGGAAGAATAAGTATCCTCTACCACGGATAGATGATTTGTTTGATCAACTGGAAGGAGCGAGAGTGTTCTCCCAGTTGGACCTCGCGACAGGATTTCATCAGCTCCGTGTAACAGCTGATAGTATAGCTAAAACGGCATTTAGGACGCCGTCTGGGTTTTATGAGTGGTTGGTCATGCCATTCGGGTTGACCAATGCACCAGCATACTTCGTGGATCTTATGAATAGAGTATTCAGGGACCAATTGAATAAGTTTGTTCTTGTGTTCGTAGACGATATCCTTGTTTACTCGAGGACAGAAGAGGAACACAAGGAACATTTGAGAATTGTGTTGGAGGTGTTGAGAAGACACCAATTGAAAGCGAAGTTTTCTAAGTGTCACTTCTGGAGGAGAGAAGTGAGATTCTTGGGCCATGTTGTTTCAGCGAATGGTATTGCCGTGGACCCTGCAAAGGTGGCTACGGTACAAGATTGGTCTACGCCCAAGAATGCAAAAGATGTAAGAAGTTTCTTGGGGTTAGCTGGATATTATCGTAAATTTATCAAAGACTTCTCCAAGACAGCGGCACCGTTGACTCAGTTGACTAAGAAGAATCAAGCCTTCGTTTGGGACGGAGGGTGTGAAAAAGCATTCAAGAGTCTAAAGGAAAAGTTGACGCGTGCGCCAGTGTTGGTCATTCCTAAGGGAATTGAAGAGATGACGGTATACACGGATGCTTGTGGTACCGGACTGGGTGCGGTATTGATGCAAGGAGGTAGGGTTGTAGCTTATGCTAGTCGACAGCTAAAGCCACATGAGAAGAAGTATCCTACCCATGATTTGGAATTGGCAGCGATTGTATTTGCGCTGAAGATGTGGAGACATTACCTCTTGGGAGAAAGATTTGAGCTGTTTACCGATCATAAATCGTTAAAGTATCTCTTCTCTCAGAAAGATCTGAATCTCCGTCAGCAGAGATGGTTAGAGTTCTTGGCTTCGTATGATTTTGATATCGCGTATACACCTGGGAAGGGTAATGCGGTAGCCGATGCCTTGAGTAGGAGACATGCCAGCGTAGGGGCAATGTTTCTTGAATGGAAGCAGCTGGAGTATATCGCGGGGTTTGATTTCAGACCAAGGTGCGAATTGGATCCAGTTATGCTAGCTAGCTTGACGATCAGACCCACTTTGATAGAGCGGATTGGTTCTAGCCAGAGGAACGATCCTAACCTACTAGAAATCATCTCCAAGTTAGAGATGGGTATCGAAGAGGAGATGAATGTGTATGGGCTTGATCGAGATGGATGGCTTCGGAAGAATGGAAGACTAGTTGTGCCCAACGTGAATGGTTTGAGAGATGAAGTGCTTAGAGAATGTCATCACTCGAAATTGACTATACACCCCGGTGGTAATAAGATGTATCGAGACATGAGACAAACTTACTCCTGGGAAGGGATGAAAAGAGACGTTGGGAAATTTATATCCAAATGCATGAATTGTCAGCTAGTTAAAGCCGAGCAGAAGAAGCCTAGTGGGTTGTTGCAACCATTAGAAATTCCCGAATGGAAATGGGAGCAAGTCTCGATGGATTTCATCGATGGTTTACCGAGGACTAGATCGGGACATGATAGCATTTGGGTAATTGTGGATCGACTGACCAAGAGTGCAAGATTTATACCAGTTAAGTCGAACAGAACTGCAGCTAAGTTAGCAGAACTATATATGAAGTGGGTAGTGAGATTTCATGGAGTACCCAAAGGCATTGTGAGTGACCGAGATCCGTTGTTTACTAGTGGATTTTGGAAGAGCTTACAAGAGGCTTTAGGATCAGAATTACATCTCAGTACCGCATATCATCCTCAGACCGACGGTCAGACGGAGAGGGTGAATCGTATATTGGAAGATCTCTTGAGAGCTTGTATATTGGATTTTGGTGGATCATGGGATGACCATTTGCATCTAGTGGAGTTTGCATATAATAATAGCTACCAATCCAGTATCGGTATGGCTCCATATGAAGCTTTGTACGGAAGACCGTGCAACTCACCATCATGTTGGATAGAGACTGGCGAGAAGTTTGTGCTTGGACCAGATGTGGTGAGAGAAACTTCCGATAAGATCAAGATCATTCAGCAACGAATGAAAGCTGCTCAGGATAGGCAGAAAAGCTATGCTGATAAGAGGAGAAGAGACTTGAAATTCTCCGTTGGTGACTTGGTGTTTGTCAAGATCTCTCCGTTGAAAAGAGTGATACGATTTGGCAGGAGAGGCAAGTTGGCACCAAGATTTGTGGGTCCTTTCCAAGTTCTCGAGGAAGTTGGGAATTTGGCGTATAGAGTTGGCTTACCAGAGAAAATGGCAGGAGTTCACAATGTGTTTCATGTTTCCCAACTAAGGAAGTTCGTTCACGACTCAAATGTGACTATTTCACCTGATCAGTTAGAGGACTTCGAAGTAGAACCTGAGGCGGTTGAGAACCGCAATCCGATTCGTATTGTGGGGCATGATACGAAGCAACTTCGAAGAAAGTCGGTGAAGCTAGTCAAAGTTCAGTGGGGCGAGGACGAAAATGATTGTGCTTGGGAGACAGAGGAGAGCATTAGAAAGGCTTATCCAGAACTCTTTGCCTGGTAAGATTTACTTTGCAATTTAGTTATTCCGCATGCTAGGATAGACTTGTTTTGCTTGTTTTGCATGTTTGATGGTTGTTTCATGATTGATAGGCATGCGGGACCCTTGTGTGTTTTGATTAGGGAATTTCGGGGGCGAAATTTCTTAAGGGGGGGAGAGTGTAACGACCCGTGTTCTACACATCATAGGATTGTAGAATATTTATTTCTTTCCCGTGTGAAGTCGTATGGTCACGTAACTTTGGGAAACATTTATTAGAGTCATTTCCCCTGTTCATGATTTTTGTCGATTTTTAAATGACCATTTTGCCCCTAGTCAGTACTGTTTTGGTCATAACTTTTGATAGGGAAGGAAATTTGACCTGAAACCACTTCCATTAGATTCGTTTGATGGTTTCTCTTTCCGTAGAGTGGTCATAATAGCCAAACGGACTTACCGTTTGGGAGATATGGCTGAAACAAGGTTTGGAGGGTGAAAAACTGCTTAACCGGGCCAAATCGGGTGATTAGTGAGTAGGCCCATAACCCATTTCGGGATTAGGGTTATGGGAGGGCTGAGATGAGATGGAGAATCATTCCATTTCAGTTTTCTAGCCTCCACTTATCACCAAGGATCCCTAAAAATGGCCTCCAACCTCTAAATCACCTCCAAATCATCTCTTGGTCAAGGATTTGGCTTAGCAACCCCTAATCAAAGAAGATCTCCACCTAATCAACCTTGGAGCTGCTGTTAGCATTGGGATTCGCATCAAATCAGAGAATCATTTCAGATCTTAGTTTGTTTTGTGGCTAAGGTGAGTGATTAGCTTGCTTTTTGCACTAATTATGGCTAAATTGGGGTGATTAGTGCTAATCAGCGTTTTTAAAGGAAAATAAATTCTGGAAAAATGTTTATAAAATCATAAACGATGTTTTAGACCTCTGATATGAGTTTGGGTTAATTTGGTTAAGTTTTGCTAATCATACCATTAGTTATGCTCACATATGCTTAAGGGAAAACATGGGGTTTTGGCTATGTTTGATCCATTTTATCATATCATGTTATTGTTTTGGTGTTTGAGGTCACTTGTATGTATTGCTATGACACTATGACATGCTTTGTGATTGATTTCAATAGTTAGAATGGTCGAAAACGCCGTCGAGAGGCGTGTAAACACTTGCTGGAAGGTTGCAGGAATCGGTGCAGGAAATCGGATCGGATCGCCCCCTACCCGATCCGAACCGCCCATTTCCCTTCACCACGAACCGAACCGGATCGTTATAGCGAAGCAAGCTGCGCCACGAGCTGAAGGATCCGAACCGATCCGAGAAGTCGCGATTCAAGGCTTGGTGATTGAAGACTCCGACCCGACCCGCCTGGAGTGATAACGACACGATCCGATCTGATCACCTTAAGGACAACGAACCGGAGACTTGGAGGAGGGCGAAGGGCTTGGAGCTATGACCAGGAGGCGTGACCCGAGCCGTTGCGTGGTGGAGAACCCGATCCGATCCGGATGGGACTGGAGGCCACGAATCGATGGTGCACTCCGATCCGACCCGAGGTAGCAGTCACGAACCGAGACGATGAAGACCACGATCCCAATGAAGATGAAAGGAATCCGAACCGATCCAATGAAGATCCATAACCCGAAATGCAAAGGTAGTTCAAGTGGAAGTTCGAGCTCAGGATCCAGACGGGAACCAATGAGTTCACTTCGTGATTGGGCTTTGCTGCGGGACGTGTGCTAAGGAGTTGTCGGTGTCTATGACTTTGGATCACTATGTATTAGAGGTGTATGGACGGACTCGGGCTTTGGATATGGTGCGACTAGGGAGCTACCTACCAATGGAGTGGGATCATGGATACGTTGGGCGTGATCCCATAGGTTTGGCGTTGGTGGTAGTAGGAATGGACATAGTCGTACAAAGTCGAGTTCTGTCGTTTTCTTGAAGGGTTATGGTGATCAAAGAAGTAGATACCGTATGCTTTACGCACTGAGTGAGAGTTGTGAGGATGGTTGCTATGCTTGATTGTTTGACATACACATTCCCACCCCCGTACACTTATATTATGTGGTTGTGAAATCACAGAGTATTGTACCGTGTAGTACTAACTCTTTGATTGCAGGTCCAGGTTCAGGTATGACTTAGTATACCTGTTATTATTCTGTTTATGCTTGCTACCACTCATACCAGACTGATGTCTGACCCAGAGTTTTATGTTTCTTCTTATTACTCTGGGTGCTCACACGAGCAGACTAGAGACATGGATAGCTGGTAGTGCGCTTGGTAGATGGACTGAAGACGAGCAGGAGGCTCCACGTATGATATATAGTTATTCTCCCTGTGTCGTGATCGGTATCTACTTTGGGCATTAGTAGCATACCTATTTTGTTTATCTTAGAGACAGTATTTTGAAGTTGTAATAAGCTGTATTTGATATTTCCGCTACTCTGATGATGTTAGTTCAAGTTTTCAGCTTATGCACTGTCTCATCTGTTTTATGTCAAGTATACGTTGGTTATTATATTTTATCCCATGCGCTGTGAGACATATTACAGGTTCTTTATTTGGTTCATCTTCTTTCTTTCTCATTCTTTGGCGACCGTCCCATGCCAATTGGACATGTGTACAGCGCACAATTGGAGTAAATGTCGGTCGGTGCAGGGCGGGCCGTCACAGGTTGAGTCACCCTTTTTCTTAGTCTAGTAGCATCTGTAGATAAATATTAGTTAAATTCAGATGATGCATGAAAGATAGATGATGAAATAGTAGTGAAAGCATATCTATCAAATGAGCAGCTTGACATGTATTTCTACATATGAGAACTAAGTTATAACCCATCTTTTTTCATGAATGAAATAATTAATATTTACAGGTTTGAATCTGCACATATTTGTAGGGTATACTATCAATTCAGTCTTCACGATGAACATCAATATTTTTTTTTCTTAAAAGACAAAAATGAATGAGTTAAAACTTTCATTTTTTGTTGTATTTTATTGTATGCATGCTTAAGGCAGTTCATTAGTTTTATAATCCCTATGTAGTTTTGATCTAGTTATGGAACTAATCTTATAACGTTAATGGGTTTCATTGTTTTCAACGTTACATCTTTTGAACTACATTATGCATAGGTGATGCGCTTGATACTTGCAATTAAGTATTGAAGTTGGCAAAATATTAGAATAACTAGTTATTAAATAGTAACAAAATTCTACCTCGAGGTGGTAGAAGCTTTCCTTTACAGGTTTACTCAACATCTAAATGTAGTAGTTATCCATGCCTATTACTTTTCATCTTCTTCTTAAAAATCAATGCGTAAAAACTTTTGCACTTAAATACTTAATTATTATGTCTGCTTTTCTGTGTTTACCATGTATTTAACATACTCAGCTGTAATTCACTTTATATTTCTAAACTATACGTCCAATCACGAAGTTACCTAGACAAAAATATCACATCCCTGTAAGGTTGTAGGCACCGTTCTATGGTTGTACATTGACGGAGATGATGCACATTTCAATTCTATTTGCCTCACACTAAAATCATAGCCACACCTGCCAGTGACCATGTTTTTTCCATTTATTAGACACAAGTTTCAATGCACACACAATAGCTTCAAATGCCCCATCAGCACACGTACGGGTCGACCATCATTTAACAAATGCAATATTCAAACTTGAATAGGCTTACACATGTTCTAACTTCATTTAAATATACATGCAGCCTGGATTCACCATATTCGACAATATTCACATATATTCAATATTGACAGATAAATGAACATCCATGCACCTTATTCGCATCTGAACATTGGACCACGCTTCATAAATATACAGGCCTTGGGCCGATAGTTCCTTTTAGTATTCATTATTTTTAGTATGTTTGAACTAGCCGTTGTAACATCAGGCTAAATATACATCCCTTGCGCTGCTTTTATTTCTTGTACAAGAATCATTACAAATCATCTATAATAATAAAACCCCATTTCTATCAGAGCTTTTCTTCATATTTTCTAATTTGGTATCAGAGCATACAGCCAAAAGGCATCATTTTCTTCAATCGACTTAACCCGTAAATCCAAGGGGATTGCAGATTCTTTCTCCTCAGATCTTTTTTTTTTATCTTCGTCATCGGAGATCCTTGGACTTTCGGTACTGTTGATCTGCCAAGGATCATCATAAGAACTGTGCCACGCGGTGCACTTCAAACAGGCTGCATCAGTTTTTATTCACCGGCTTTTGGTGAACAATTAAGCGGCTACAAACACCTGATCCAGTCGTGCCAAGCAAGTTACTGCGGCTACTGCATCAAAGTATTGCGTGCCAGGCTCTATTCTGTTGGCATTTTTTTTATAACTTTAGAGAGTTATATAGTTTGTTCACAAAACCAATTGGTTAATGTGAACTATAAGCTTGTTTATCACTCCCCCTTCACGTGTGGCGTATTTTGAGCCATCTATGTGAATATAGTATTTTGGATGGAGTGGGGAACGTATGGCGGTCAAGCACATACGTATTTTTTGCATTGGCTCTAATCCTGAGCTCTGATACCATGTTGAATATTTTTTTTATAACTTTAGAGAGCTATATAGTTTCTTCACAAAACCAATTGGTTAATGTGAACTATAGCCTTGTTCATCATATTCTTGACCACCATTTGTTTTTCAAGCTTTTTCTGTTATCTGGGACTTGCAGATAGGCTGCAGTTCATCTATCCTGCCATGCCACATCAGCATCTCCAATGGCCAATGATAATGAGGCCACGTCGGCTGTTTCAGGCACCGGTAACAATAGCACTTCACCCAGCAACAACAACCTAATAAAACCAAAGAATCAAATTATCACTACTGCCTTGGATGAAGAAAATTACATACTATGGAAATATCAGGTAGAAATTGCGCTATGGGGGTATGGGCTATTAGAGTATATCAATGGAACAATAGTAATTCCTCCAGCTATGTTACTGAACCAAGGTGGCGACACAACTCCAAACTCGGAACATATTAAATACCAAAAACAAGATAGCCTCTTATCGTCATGGTTGTTATCATCTATAAGTTCAAGCTTATTATCTCAAATTGTAGGATGCAAAACATCATATGAAATATGGACAACCATTGAGCAGATTTTCAGCTCGCAATCTGCAGCAAGGATAATGCAATATAGAAGGGAATTGCAGAATATCAAAAAAGAAGACGCTAGCATGAAAGAATATTTGGGGAGAATCAAAACCATATGTGACAAGTTAAATATCGTTGGACATAAAATAAGCGACAGTGAACAAATATTATTCATTATGGGTGGACTTGATGAAGAATATGATTCACTAATAACAGTTATAGCTACTCAACAGACTCTACCTGACTTACAGTTTGTTAAGACTGCCTTACTCACCCATAAAGGAAGAATTGAGCAAAGAAAAACAACATAAGGTGACTTCTCTGCTAATTATGCTACAGCCATGAAAAGCAACAAGTAAATAGTAACAATAATGTAAACAGGCCAGAAAATCAGTACTAAAGGGGCTACCAACCTCAAAGAGGATTCCAGCCTCAAAGAGGACGAGGAAGAGGCAGGTGGAAAAATAACAGCAGAGTAAAATGTCAAATATGTCAAAAATTTGATCACGTGGCGAACATGTGTTATTTCAGATATAACACAGATGGAAATCAACAACAAAATAATCAAAATAATGCTTTTCAAAGAGGTGCACAAGCTAATAGTGCTGTTATGGGAAGTACTAGCAGGAATGTCAATGACTCTAACAGGAGCTCAAACAATGACAACAATGATACAAGTGGAAATAATGACAGCAGCTATGACGAATGGTTTCCAGACTCGGGTGCGATTCACCATATTACTAGCAATCTTCAGAACTTAAATCTCGGAGGTAAAAACTACTCAGGTATGAAAGCTTTACACATGTGTAATGGTGAGACTACAAGTATCACACACATTGGCAGGGGTACCCTTTTTGGGGACAAAAAATTAAAGCTAATCAACCTACTTAGAGTACCCTCTAACAGCAAGAATTTATTAAGTGTGTCAAGATTTGCCATGACAATAACGTGTACTTTGAGTTTCACCCTAGATTTTGTGTAGTCAAAGATTCGCTAAGTCATAAAATATTACTACAGGGTAGTCTACATGATGGACTATTTAAATTTTATAGCTTGAAGACTGGGATTTCAAGTGAAGAATTCTCATGCAATAATGTAGACACTAGTAGTAGTAGTAGTAATAATAATAATAATTGTAATGTGGACATTAGTCAAAATAATGATAAAGCTGATATTATTAATTGTAATTGGGGTATTAGCAATAATATTGAAACATGGCATATGAGACTAGGACATCCCAATTTTGACTGTAAAATCTGTTTTAAGTAGCAATAATATAGCTTTCAATATTAATATACCTACTAAGCACACATGCACGCACTACCAACTTGGCAAAAGTCATAAACTTCTGTTCAGCGATTCTGAAACCAAATATAGCAAGCCACTGGAGCTTGTAGCAACTGACCTTTGTGGTCCAGCACCATTGAACTCTTATCAAGGACACATGTATTATCTATCCTTTGTAGATGCTTATTCGAGATACACATGGATCTATATGCTAAAAACTAAGTCTAAAGCATGTAACATTATTATGCAATTCATAACATTTGTGGAAAAGCAAATAAACAGTAATGTAAAAGTTATACAGACAGATGGGGGAGCGGAGTTTAAGCCTTTAAGTAGTTTTTTCATCAAAAAAGGCATCAAACACAGGCTGATCTGCCCCCACACATCTGAGTAGAACGGTCTCGTAGAAAGAAAACATAGACACGTGGTACAAACTGGTCTAACATTATTATCACAGAGTGCTCTACCCATGAAATACTGGACTAAAGCTTTGTATACTTCAGTGTCTCTCATACATAAATTACCCACTAAAGTTTTAAATAATAAAACTCCACACGAATTGATATACAATGTTAGACCATACTATAAATTTCTAAAGGTATACGGCTGTCTATGTTTTCCATGTTTAAGAGATTATAACAAACACAAATTGAGTATGCGATCAAGCCCATGCACTTTTATCGGTTATGCTCAAAACCAAAAAGGCTATAAATGCATGGACAAAAACGGGAGGATATACATTTCTAGGCATGTGATATTTGATGAAAATACCTTACCCCTTGCAGGAAAATTAAATTTTCGAGAAAACAATGAAGCAAGCATTACCAAAAATACGCAGTTCAAACCAGTCTCTGCTGATCAGCTTGAAGACAATAATAACATGCAGCAATGCAATTTGAGCAACACAAACATGCAAACTGGAATGATGACGGAGACAGATGAGTGCACAAATGAGACAAACATCAATTCAGAAAACATGCAGACAAACCAGACTGATCAGAACACACGAAATGCAGCAGACAATGATACAGAAACAAGCAACAATGAAGAAGTGCAACAAAGGGAATGATTGCAGACCAGACATCACATGATTACTAGGTCAAAAAAGGGGATATTCAAGCCAAAAGCATATACCACTGTATTAATGGAGACTGAACCACTTAATTTCACACAGGCCATCAAGTTAGACAAGCGGATGCAAGCAATGGACATTAAATATCACGCGCTGATCAAAAACCAAACTTGGAGCTTAGTAACACCACCAATTCACAAAAACATGATAGGATGTAGATGGACATACAAGATTAAAAGGAAAGCAGACGGGACAGTCAACAAATATAAAGCCAGGCTAGTCGCAAAAGGATATGCTCAACAATATTGGTTTGATTTCAATGAAACATTTTCCCCAGTTTCCTACTACAATAAGAGTAATTCTAATTATTGCATTGAGCAAGGGATGGAACATAAAACAACTCGACGTCAATAACGCTTTTTTAAATGGAGATCTCGTTGAAGATGTTTACATGGAACAACCCGAAGGCTACAACAATGGTACTAAACAGGTGTGTAAATTACATAAGGCTATATACGGGTTAAAGCAGGCATCGAGGGCATGGTATGAGAAACTTAAAGCTACTCTGTCTAACTTGGGATTTACACAAGTTAGATCAGATAACTCATTATATATGAAGAAAGACGTTTATGGAACTACTTTTATACTCGTATGTTGATGACATGTTAATTACCGGGGATAATGTTCGAGAAGTTAACAGAATAATTAACATGCTGGACAAAAATTTTGCAATCAAAGATTTAGGAGAGCAAAGTTTTTTCCTTGGAATACAAATTATCAAAAGAAATAACAACGAATTGTTATTATCTCAACAAAGCTACATTTCAGAAATATTATGCAGGGCAAATATGCATCAAGCTAAGCAGCTACCAACGCCCATGATAAGCAACTTACGATTATCGAAACACAAGGGAGAAAACATTGATAATGCCAAACAATACAGAAGCATAATAGGAGCATTACAGTATGCTACGATTGCTCGACCAGATATATGTTACAGTGTTAACAAACTAAGCCAGTATATGCAAAATCCTCTATCAGAACACTAGGTCGCTGTTAAAAGAATTTTGCGATACTTGCAAGGAACTAAACAGCATGGGATTAGCATCAAATCAGAGAAAAAAATTTACTTACAAGGTTTTAGTGACGCGGACTGGGCCAATGACGTCGGTGACCGCAGATCTGTGTCTGGATATTGCATATATCTCAGATCAAACATAATCTCGTGGTGCACGAAGAAACAGCAAGTGACATCCAGATCTAGCACGGAGGCAGAGTATAGAGCTTTAGCTAGTACAACAGCGGAAATCGTATGGATTGAATCTCTCCTTGATGAGCTAGGGTTTACTCCAAGTTGTAAAGCCGTCTTCTGGTGTGACAACAAAAGCACCGTATCACTCTCCCTCAACCCCATTCAACACTCACGAACAAAACACCTCGAAATTGACCTTCACTTTGTTCGGGAAAAAGCACAAGCTAGAAATCTAGCGATTTGTCACATTCCAGCATATTATCTGCGCACTGACATATTCACAAAGGCTCTTTCTACTAAGAAATTTTTACAACTGAAGGAATAATTAAGAATAATTGACAACGGTGAGAATGGAAACGGGGAGACAGTAATTAAAGGCGGCGAGAATAGAAATGGGTAATCGACGGCAGCGAGAATGGAAATGGAAGACATTATTCAAAGGCGGCACAAACAGAAATGGGGAGACAGAAAACCTAGATCCAATTAAAGGAGGGTATTGATAGATAAATGAACATCCATGCGCCCTATTCCCATTTGAACATTGGATCACGCTTCATAAATATACAGGCCTTGGGCCGATAGTTCCTTTTAGTATTCATTATTTTTAGTATGTTTGAACTAGCCGTTGTAACATCAAGCTATATATACATCCTTTGCGCTGCTATTATTTCTTGTACAAGAATCATTACAAATCATCTATAATAATAAAACCCCATTTCTATCAGAGCTTTTCTTCATATTTTCTGATTTTTCAACTAAACAACTCGCTTTTGTTTTTTATATGCCCACTTTCAACTAAACAGTTCTCGTCGTTAGGTGTTTAGTAGTCTTTTGTGATTTATTCTCAAACTTTGATGTTAACCAGATACTTCCATCATCTACTATAAAGACCCACCTTTTCGAATGTTTTATGAAACCAACCCAAATCGTTCGAAACAATAGATTATTTTAACTATGAAGTTCAATAAAATCAAATCACAGAACACAAACAGATCCTGTGCAGTTAAAGCGCTAAGCGGTACCATAGCGATAGAAGTGAAAAAAGGTGAAATGGGGATAAAGTGGGGCTATAACGGAAGCGCAAAAAGGCATATTAAATGTTGAAACCAAATATTTAAAACTATTGTGTAGACAAAATCAATATAAAATAATCTTATGTAACAAAATCAAAGAATATCATGATTATGTACACTAGATTTGATGACTATAATATGTTTCTACAGTATATCACTACAAAAAAATAATCAATTAAAGACTTAAATCAAAGATGGAAAATTTTCAGTTTCTAATTAAGAACTGCTTAATGACCGATAAACCCGGTCATTTAACTTTTGATTTTACAGACCGAATGGAAGTCTTTGCTCAGTTTGTACGTTTTGAAACAATGTAAATACTGAATTTCGATCATTAATGGGTGTTTAGATTACTAAATATCCGATGATTAGAATTATCTCATTCTTTTTAATCGTATGGCTGAAATTGACGATCCGGGTTATCAGTTTGAGGTACCATTTAAATTAGTGCTTGCGGCTAAATGAAAACTGTCCACTTCTTTAATTTAAGGATCTTGAAGGCTCCACTTTCCCAGTACGCAATTGAACTATCTTTCTTCTCCACTTATAGAAATAAATGCAAACCTCTATCTTCTTCTAGGACGGAGCTGCATGCATGAGCCCCTGGGCTACAACCCGACCCCGGGTAAGATTTGTAAACATGAACCTAATATAGTAATCTTGCCCAGTTATACTTTTAGTATTCATTCTCCTCAATAAAACTAGTTTTTATCATTTATTTTTGTATTAGTTCTATTATCTGCTTAAATTAGATCAAATGTAATAAAAAAATATCTTAATTAGTTTCTTACTAATTTTTATATTCTTAAAATATCAAATGCTACATGATTAATGCAGATTTATTCAGTACTTGAAGGGGAAACAAAGTGGAATTTTTCCAACTATTAAGATGCTAACGAAAAAAGAGAGTGCGAAGATCCGATTTAACTTAAGTCGGCCATATTCAAGTATAAAAATACAACAATCCTTGGGGCAAACAAAATTTTGCGTAATTGTTGGAAAAGGATAATTAGAAGAATTAGGAAGTAGACGCAACTCTAGGTTCAACTTCTGGTGCAAGATTTGCAAGAAGAGCACCCCAGCTTCGCAACAAAATCATCAAGTTGAGGGTTATATTTCTAACCAAATAAAGATGTGTTTTATAAAAGGTTTAATTATTAAAGAAAGAAAACTGCATCAATAATCAACAAATGCAGTAATAATATCATTTTTGCAGTTTTACATTCAATATCATGTTTCATAAGCACAATCTTAGCCCGGGATGATCTAAATTTCTGGCTCCGTCCTTGATCTTCTTACTACTAACCGTTTCCTAGATCTCTACTCACAAATTTTGTTCACTTATCTATAGAAAGTTGTTCTTTGTCAGGTATTTGAAATAGCGATCTTTGGTGCTTCGATGGCAAAATAATGGTGAGATGTTGTTTAGAAGAACAGTCTACAGAGTTCTGGTATATTTTAAGAACAATTTTCTTTGGTTCTACTGTTCTAAAGTTGGATATTTGCAGTTTTTGGCTAATGATTGGAAACAAAGACATTTTCTTCAAGCAGAGGAATGGGATGTTGAAGACTGAAGCGGAAAAGAAGATCGAAGCACTCCCCTGTTCTCTTTCTTTCTAGTCTTTTTGCTTCAAATAGCAAAGCCTCATGCACTGTGAGTGGTCCTTGTGCGGAGCGATCCATGCTTGGTGCGCCTGAGCGCTCTATGTGCTCAGTAATGCATGCTGGAGATATCTCTAGAGTGTTCATGATTATATATTCAAAGTACAACCTAGTAAGTGGACGGTTTCATATACGCTAGCTACATAACCATGGGCGTTGTGCTGGTAGGGACGGGTTTCAGCGAGCTTGTTGGGAGGGTGCTGGAATGCTTTGGGCCAAAGGAATTCCCTACTATAGTCATGCTGTTTGGTGGGTGTGAATGAGTGGGGACTTGGGTGGAAGTGAAGTAGTAGGCGTGTGTGGATGATGCGACGCAGGAGCTGCCGAGTGGCGTTGTGTTTATGTATCAGAAGTTTTATGATGATGTGGCAAAGTCAGGTTCACCGACTGGGACAGGGAGGAGCAGCAGTTGAAGGGAAGGATGTGAAAGATGGCTGGATTAGAAACCAGACGCTTATGGATTAAGTGATTTGGAATTTTGGTTTGCAATATTTATATTCATGACTTATAGCATAAAATTTTGGTGTTTAATGTTGTAATGAATCATGTACTTATATATGATGGGTTATTGAGTTAAATATGTATAAGTTTATGCATTGCAACAGTTTATTATTGAGTTAAATATGATGTATTGTAGTTTCACCTGCCACCACCTGTATGAATCAATGTTCGATTGTGTTCGAAAAAAAAGCTTTAAATTATTAGATTGTGGGACTGACTCTACTCTTCACTGTGTATTGAATGATATGGCTTAAAGTGGCTTCAGTTTTTGTTGATCATAAAAAAAGCAAAAAGAAGAAGAAGAAATGCGCATATAATAATTAATGTAATTTTAACTTTAAGGCTGAGTAGTAACTATCTCTCGGTCTTTAGAATTCTTTCTTTAAACAATTTTGAAACTGAAACGTCAATCTTTAAGTTTTAAGACTGAATGCGCAGTCTCAAACATCTTTAAGACTTGAGAAATAGTAACTGAAAGAATTGGTTTTTAATCGGTCTTTAAAAGCAACGTAGAGAATGAATTGCGTACATAAAGGTTGATATTTTCAGTCTTTAGTTTAAAAAAATTTAGTAGTGTTTTAAGCAATTATGCATTAAAATTAGCTCTTTACACTAACTTTACTGATAATTATTTATAGAGAACTAGTCAAATCAATCCCTATGTATTAATTTTGCTAAAACAGATGCTAAATAGCCTTGATTTAGCCGATGCAACGGAAGATAGGGGGCTACAAGAGGATCTATTGTTTATTACTGCTAAATTAAAATAACGTAGCGGTTGAAGAGCGCAACGAGCTATAGCGGGGATTTTGCGGGGCTTTATCGGGGCTTTAACTGCATAGAACTGATCAGAAATATAATATAGCAGAATAACTCGCAGCAGAATAAATAACTTAGTAGTTCATGACACTACTAATCACAAAATCTCAAATTAAAATATATAATATCATAGTTATAAATTGATACATCAGAAAATCTTAGATACATAAATGCCTAGTACATAAGCAATGATAGAAAGAGAACAACTAAACCATTAAGATAGTAATTAGTAGTTAGATAATAAGCTAAACCTCGAGTAGATCTCCAACTCCTAAATGATGAATCGCCAAAGCTGAACTACTCGGTATGACTCGAGCATAAAGTAAAAAACAAAACAATCGAGTTAGGATTAACATTCTCAATAGTAAATCAACTCAAATGAAATGCATCAGTAACATACATAATGTTTAGGATCCATTTTAAGGATCTATTAGACTAGATATTGTATAATACAATACGTTATTATAATGATGTCTATTCAGTAAAGTATTAAATAGTGTAAGCGGGATTACATTTATACCCTTTTACCATTACAATACCGTAGTTTATAAGATAACTTTAGTCCACTGTAAACTAGTGGCCACCGGAGAGCACTCCATAGGTATGGTACAAATCAAAATCATAGGGGGCTCGATTAGGATAATATGATAAGGCACACAAAGCAGTACCCAAGGTAGGATTCTATTAATTGCACGCCAAGACTGGTGGTAATGCATAGCCGAAACTACCTCCCACCTCGAACAACATTCCCATAATCAAAGGACCCAAATCAAATCATAAAGTAATAGATGGTATTGAAGAAGTGTGTCCATTAAGAGGTGCTACCTCTATTAATCATGGTATAGCTCCTGATTTGGTCATTTTAATTATGATCTGAAGGTAAAAGCTATCCATCATCGTTCTCTTACTTCATTCCAGTAGTGTTCGCCCAAACCACTCTATTTTATTCTGGATTCTCCATCATGTGCACAGTCGTCAAAGTGATTCTTGGTATTGGCAGAGAGTACGACAATATCCGGCCCCGGTCTCTTTGGCAACCAAATGCTTATTTCGCAACATGGTCATTTATATGTAGAAATCGTATTTAATATATCATAAGCCAAATAATAATAATAATATTGATTAATATTCAAATAATTATATTCAAATATTTTACAAAAATAAATAATAACGATATCATAAATCAAATTCATTATTTGATTAAGTTCAAAATTTCAGATTTCATATTTACAAAATTGTTTACTTACAAAATCACACCTTGATTTCACATTTCTATGTCTCAAATGTCATTATTTCAAAAACTTTGTATTTGCATTTCAAATTCATTAGCTTAGGCTATGAACAAATTTTGTTTAAAACAATCAGTATAATTGTTGATGCGGAAAATCACACCTAAAGACTCTCGAGTTAACGAGGATAAAGTTTCACGCACGAAAAATAAAGTATGGAAAGCAAAAACACAAGATTTATAGTGGTTCAATCTATATTGAACCTATGTCCACTTTGAAGCTTTTGCCGATTTTATTCACTACTGAAGGCTTACAGTGAGGGAAATCATCATTACAATGGTTTACAATGATTCATTACGTATTCTGGAGTCACCGTTTGCAAGTTCAAAGCCTTGAGAAAAAGCTACTTCTTTTTCCCTAAAACTCGAATGGTATTTAATGGTGTCTAAGGTCCTTTCAAGATGACAAATATGGTAAATGCCAACCCCCTTCAAGTATGAGGTAGGGGGTATTTATAGGCAGTGGATTAGATGGAAGTAGGTGAAAAATGGGGACCATATGTCGAATTTCACATCCTGAAGCAGCATCAATTGGTGATTTCGCATCCCTTGGGGGGATACGAAATGTCATATCCGGGGATATGATTTTCATATCCCGGATGGTATAAGCTTTGTATCCTGTGGGATACGAAATCTTGTATCCGGAGGGATATGAGTTTCGTATCCAGTGGGATACGAAATCTTGTATCCTGAAGGAGACAAGATGCGATTCCTGAGGATACGAAATCTTGTATCCCAAGTTATACGAAGTGGGTATCCCAAGGTATACGTAGTGCGTATCCCAAGGGATACGAGATGCTAGGATTATGAACTGATTAGGGATGCGAAATCTTGTGCTGGTGGTCTTTTTTAGGGGTTGCGAGTTATACACTCATGCGACTTCGTTCGGGTCTGAATTCTGAGCATCTTGGCAACACTTTGGGCTTTTGTACCACGCGATGGGCTGAGTCGAGTGGACCTGTAGTGCTTTTTGTAACCGGACCAAAAGACTGGTTAACACTTGCACCGTAAAGTACGTCTTGTCTTGACATGATGTGCTTTGAGTTGAGTTGAGCATCTCTTGAAGTTGGAATGATCTCCAAGCTGTGTTGAGTGCTTTGTCGCGACCATTTCGTTGATCATGTTGAGAATTCTGATTCCCTGGTAGCTTTATTGAACATCTAATTCCTGTTGACTCAAGAAATTAAATGTCATTCGTCTACTCACACTTACATCGAAACATAAACGGGTCGTTGTCAACACAGTGTCGCGTATCCACGCACACGTTTTCATGTGGTTTTGCGCGATGCGAGCGTAATTTGAAATGAAACATAATCGGTAAATATGTTTTCATCTTACAATTGTGTGAGTTGGTTTCGGAAAACGATATTGAATCGCGAACTCAATCGCTTGACATACGCTCTTGAGTCATTTAAACTTGTGAGAACATGATTGGTAAACGAATCGAACTAGGCTTGATAATTGGGGTTTCGAAAGCACGTGCCAGCTATCGTCGTCGGAGCCGTGAGTTAGGAATTTTCCGGAGGTCTAAATTCCTTTGTCTTTTTTTAGAGATACGAAATTTTGTATCCTAGGAGGATACGAATTTTTGGTATCCAGTATGGGATGCGAAATTTGTATCTTTGAGGGGTGCGAATTTGTATCCTGGTGGTATACGGAACCGCATCCTATGGGGATGCAAATTTGCACACAAGGGATGCGGAATTCGTATCATGAGGGGATGCGAATTTCATATCCTGCTTACCATCCCTCCCTTTCGTATATATACCTGGATACGAATCTCCTCCCCCTTTACCAGGCATAAAATCACATCCCTAGGATTTGGAATTCTTTCCCTCGAAATCGACATACCCCCAATTCTCGAAAAGCATGCATCATTCCATGAATCAAACTCGAATGGGTTCAAATCTAACCAGGAAAATCGATTTTTTATTTGACCTCATTCGATTCGATCGATTTCATGACGTCCAAGGTACAAGACCATGGCTCAAAGTCTGGCCACGGTGTCTCGTAGGGTAGGCGAGGCTCCTCTTGGGATTTCGAGGAATAGTGGGGTCAAAGTCTCTGGGATACGAAATTCGTTTTTGTATCCCTAGGACTTAGTATCCCGGAGGTGATTTGGAGAGGGAGAATAAAACGTGAAGGAGAGGAGGCGAAGGGAAAAGTGGAAGAAGGAGGGTTTTGAAACTAACACCTCGCATCCTAGAGTTGTGGAAAGGATACAAAATTTCGGTTTTGTATCCCTGGTCAAGAACGGATTACGAGTTATAGCTTTTGTATCCCCAAAAGGGGATTCGAAATCGCAATTTTTCATCCTCCCCGGTGAGTCGAAATCAAGATTTTGTATCCCATACATAGGGTATGGGATACGAAACTTAGATTTCATATCTCGAGGGGAGGATGCGAAATTGAAGAGTCATCCCTAGAGAGAGCTTGACACGAGCTAGGAATGAAAGGCCGTGCTGCAAATTTTCGTAAGGGGAAGGGGATGTGAAGTCGCTCGGCTTGGGGATGTGAATTTGCCCTAGGACTTAATCGATTTTGTAAAACTCTAAGGGAGTTGTATGTGAATTCTTCGTACCCGGTCGCTCCACCCCATCATGCCTTACGAAAATTTGACTTCTGAGGGATTTTTTGTCGAATTAGCATTTTCCTCACGACGTCGTGTGATTGGATAAGACTTGAGTTTTAGTGCGTTGATCAATGACCCCTTCACGCTCGAACTAGAATTGATAATTCAGACTTGTACATAGGATTAGAGCATAAACTCGAACTATGGACATGTGACTAAATTACCAACCCATGGACTTGATTCCTGACCGTAATCACGATGTAATCGCGATTCAACGTGAATCCGACGATATCGGTTAACGACGACGATGGTTTTAATTCTAGGGACTAGTGATCATCACCGTGTCCCGAGTTCTTTTTATTATAATCGTACCAGTACTCCACGACACAGCATGTTCCACATTAGCTGACACCAACATAGAGGGCACAAATTTTTCAGCGCGATAACTAATGCGCCTATCTTAAAAGTATAGTTTGCAATGGCACCGAGATCTTCTCGTAGACTTAAAGGCATGGAAGCTAATACTTCAGAACTCTCACCATCGCGGATTGGGTCATCCAACAATTTTGGTTTGGGGGGCAGCGAGCTTGAGACCTCAGAGGTGTCCACCCCCATCTATCGTATGAGCCCATCTGTTGCACCCGACCAAGGTGTACAGTCAAATGGACCGCAATAGTCGGTCGGGCACACGATTGAGCCAACGGTACCAAAAGGGACTGGAGCTGTAAAAAGAAACTCAGAGATAGGAGAAGATGTACATATTATGCGAGAAGACAACCCCGAGGCACCAGATATGATGGAGGACGCCACTATAGTCGATAATTCGTCGGATTTGATGCCTTCGCGGATGGATGAAGCTATGTTGAGGTGCGTTTGTAAGAAGCAAGGCATACCCTAGGACGATGTTCGTGTCCCTACAGAGGAGGATAGGGCGCGCGCACCTCCTAAAGGGTACAGTACCTGGAACAGGCATATGTTGAAAACAGTGCTAGAGTAGGATTGATTAATATGGAACTACATGTAAATACGGAAGTGTGAATAATGTCATATTCTATACTTTGCTATACTTATGCAAGAATTTTTTTTAATAATCTAAATATTAAGATATCACAGATAAGCAATATGCAGTAAAATAAAAATAAACAACACCAGGAATTTTTATACTGGTTCGGAGCACCGTCCGACGTCCAGCACTCTCATACTCCTTCTGGAATTTTACTAAGAAATACACTCACTTCACCTGGAGGAATAGATTTACAAACATCCGAGCAGCATAACGGGGACCTGAGTAGCAGAACATGATTTCGCCTCAGCAGCCGAAGATGACTTTTTGCAAGAGCAGCGGAACATGACTTCACAAATACAACAATAGCTTTGACTATATATGTGTTCTAAACAACACAAATGAGTCAGGGTTTGAGTACACCTTTCCTATAATCTTATCCTCAAATATATGATGTGTTTGTGAAGATTTGAAGAAAGTATATTTCTTTTGAATCAAGAAGTATGAAAATAGAATCAACAATTCAAAGCAATGAGAATTATTTTGAGAGCTTTTGAATGTGAAGAGTAGATAGAAAATTAGATCAGAAACAAAGACAAGAATTGGTGATTTGGAAAGTGATGTTTGTAGTGTATAAATAGTATATGAATAGTAGTAATTATTCGTGAAGAGTTTCAATCAAAAGAAGCAACTATTTCTCTTGAAATTAGATTGAACCTCTGCATAAAAAGAAGTGTCTCTTCGTTGGAAATGGCAGTTGGAAATAATCAGTCGACTGGTAGAAACTGATCAGTCAACTGATGGAATTCGAATATATACATACACACATATATATATACAAACATATATATATATATATATATTGATGCACAAGTGCACAGGGTTGTGCACTTTGTTACACACCAGTAGACTGGTGGAATATCAACCAGTCGACTGGTCTATGCACAAATGCACAGTCTTGTCACTTGTGTGCCACTATATAATATATATTTGTTTGTGTTATTATGTCGCTTGTTTTGTGATATTTGAGGATGGATTTTAACAATATATAACACAACTAATTTACAAATAAATAAATAATCATACTATATCACTTTTCCTTTGATCTTCTCTTCTTCCTTGTCATGAATCAAAAATTTGTAATTTAACATTCTCCCCCTTTTTTATTGATGACAATCTCTTGTAATCTCTTATAGATATTTTCAAAATGTTATGTTTATTTGTCCCCCAGTATGTGGCTATAACTTTTCCTACAACAACTTGTTAGTATATAATCCTTTCTCCCCCTTTGTCATTGATAAAAAAAAGAAATAGCACCAAGTCAGGAACACAACTATATAACTCGTTCTCATCGAGATTCTCCTCAGAAAAACCATCTTATTCTTCATCTCCGAAACGACGATCGCCTTTAGAAGGACTTATTCAAACAAGGTATAGCAAAGGCAGGTGCACAAACAATAAACCCTATTCTAAGATCTCGAAGCAACTGACCGGTGCAAGTCCAACTGCTACGACAAATTTTTTTAGTCCTAAAGTGGTGAGACCTTTTTGCTCATTTCAATCCAACCAAATGATCTTTCGCTAAGGATGAGACTTAAATGGTATGAGTAAGATCGGATAGAGCAATTAGGTATTATGGACTAAGAAATGGTCGGAGAGAAGAAATTAGATCTTGGAGTACTAGTGAGGCAAGATCTAATGCGCAAACTAGTGCCAAAAAAAAGGGGAGGCGAGGTGGTAACAAAAAAAGAGAAGAAAGATAGAGATATGGTTCGGCTAGATGAGGAAGAAAGGACAAAAATAGAAAGTTAAGGGGGTAACTTGGACGCAACTTTTATGGTTGAGTCCTAGGTCCAAATTGTACCAAAACTCATCGCGTAATTGACCATTCTTAAACGGTCAACTATTAAATGGCTTTGGACAAAGATTGAACCTTGACCTTATTAGGACGTATTAAAATATTAATCGTACCGTGTCATCTTTTAAGATTTAACGCGATCCGAAAAACAATTTTCCTCATCATGGTGGTATCCATGACAACAGTCAAACTTCGAACCGTCTCCAAAGGTTTATAGTTTCAAAAATGATGTTGTGACCACAAAACGAACGAACGACTTCCAAAATAATTCAGCTAGAAATCCGTAATTAAATTAAAACAGATTTTCCCCTTGCTAGCTAACAACAAACGATTCACGAATTCAACTACCCCAAAAATCAAGATGAAGGATTTTTCCTTAGCCTTTTCGAAAAAAATTTAAAACCTGTGTAAAAATGGAATTTATTATAAACTAACGGTTTTGTATTTATAAATCCAATTTACTATTACTTATATTCCAGTTTATATTACAAACTGAAAAACCTTTTCATGTCCAAAAATGTTGGCCTTCAAAATCTTAGTGATTAATTGTGATAATTTCAAAAAATTATCCAATATATATAGGAAGAGGGATACTAAAAATAACAAGAAATGGATATTTATTATTCTTAAGTTTAGTGGTATATTCCTTGTCATTTCCAATTCCATCTCTCCTACCAATCAGATTATATTTATTAAAATTACACAAAACCCCAATAATTTTGAAATACGAATAGATTAAAGTTCTAAAAACCACATCTTTACCAAACTATTTTCCGAAATCATATTTCAAAGCTGTTGAAATCCAATTTTAGTTTCTCCAAATAGTTTTAAAAGTAAAATTTCCTCGAATACAAGGCCAAGAACTCAATTGAATATTTCAATAAAGGTAGATTCGGAAATCCAATGAAGTAACGAATGGATATACCTCGTAATATATTTCAGAAACAGACATGACATATTAACGTGGACTTTTCCCATTTTGGATTGAGGAATGGTCTTAACCGGAACTACCAACGTAAAAAAAACAGAAATCGCGACTATCTCGGTTGTAGCTAGAATTTTGTCCAATCTCTAAACTTGAATCAACGGAATCCACCATATGTCGTCTTCATGCTCTTCACGACGAGATCTCCAATGCAATGTGGGGTAAGATAGGATTGGCTAGAAACCCGAACTCAACATATTCCAACTCTTTGTCGCTTAAAGCCCATTTTACAAAATTAGGCCCACAACAAATTCATCATTGGAATAAATTAAAGTGAGTAAGAAAGACGAAGAAAAAAAGAAAAGAGAATTAAATTAAGTTCTCTCACGAGTCCTAATTCAACTAATTCCTCTGATAATTTAACTTAAGCCCTAATACCAAATGTAACAACCCACACTTTTCTTCGCCTAAATTTCGACAAAAATGGAAATTCAAACACATCTTAGCATGGAGCGTGTAAATCTGGTACCTAGAATAAATGAGCATGAACATAATCATAGTACGATAAAATAACTCACAACGGAAACAAAATAGAATAAACTAGTATTTACTCAAGTGACTATCTTTTTCAAAGTAAGTCACTATGCCAATACCGAGCACGAGAGAGAACGAGAACAGAGAGCCAAATTTAAACACCTGTAAGAACCTGACCTCCTCTAGAATACCTGGGAGGTTGTAATCAGAAGGTGGGTCAGAACAACAAGTTCTGGGGACTAAGAAATTTACAACACAAACTATAATACACAGATGTATCCCGTTTGGTTCAACCCAAGATGTATGCTTACCAAGGTCAATGATTCTAGCCTAACCTTATAGATGTTTCACGCACGACTTTACTACCCTTTCCAAGGTAGTATTCCCAAAGTATACTACTGAGATAGGACGTTTACGCAGCACACAAGATTCACACAAATACCAAGTGTCTAACCAACGAGGTGGATATCCAAGTCAATCGCTCATTAGTGTTTTAGGGTTAAGACCCAACGAGGTAGGCATTCTCGGTCACGTATGGCCCTATTAAAGGTGGACTCTTGTGATCTCTTTTAACTCTGGGGCAGACCTTAGACCCTTCAATCTCCATCCTAATATGTTAACATTCTTAAAGTCTATACTCTTAATTGTAATATGAGTGGTAGTATTGCGAATGTTACTACTTAACTGATATTACAGTAGAACACCTATGTCGCTTAAGACTTCCCTTAGACAGTTGGTGAGCATGCAATGGCCACATATCTTTCATATACCAAGTCTGTTCCTAGTTGAGCCCTTACAAGCTTCTAGAGGAAGTGGACATCCCCCGTGAACTACCCTACTCCGTTACCGCTTATGCATAACCACTTTTAGTGAAGGAGGACCCAAAGACTTACTTTGAATCTAATAAGGGTGAGTCCCTTGACTTTGGTTCCTCTCCAAGGAATAAACCTTCGGAAGGATCCTAGTCCTAACCACTTAAGACCCAAATTAGATAAGAAGAGAGTCGGCCATTTAAGACCTTCTCAAGGTGTAGTAAACCTTCCTATTTCCGCACACAATAGACTTATATATATATACACACACACATATATACACACACACACATAGACACACACTTCATTATCGTCACGGGTTCATATGGTTAATAATATTTTACATTAGTAACCTACTAAGTCCAACTCTATTTTAATTATAAGTTTTATATTTATTAATATAAAATAAGGAAGGCTATTTGCTCTTTTACCTAGGATATTTATTTGATTGCTTCCCTAATTGGACTTGGTATTTAAACAACAACCAATACCCATTAGTCCCCCATTTTTAATTTCTTTTGTTCATATATTAATTGCCATTTATAACCATAACGGTCATATTTTTTCTAAGGAAATCATGTATATTAAATTCTCTTTCTGTTACCATTGATTATAATTAATGCCATTTATGAGCCTAACGGCCATAATTTCCCTAAGGCATTAATTCACAATGGACATCCTTATCTTATCAGTCCCAAAGATATCTATTTGTTGTACCCTAACAGACAACTATTATTCTTATTTATTTATTTGTTACTTGTTATATATATATGTGTGTGTGTGTGTGTATGTGTGTTTATGTGTGTGTGTATGTACTAGACCTCTCACATTAAGTTGACTACTTGTGGATGCTAGATTTGTCGGTAGGTTCCGGGAAGACTTCTTCCATAAGTTGAACTTAACCTCGTGCCTTATTACATTTACATTTACGCATTAGACCCCTCACATTAAGCTGACTACCTATGGTTTCTAGATTTGTTAGTCGGTTTCGGGCAGGCTTATACCACAAGTTGAGCTTAAACCCATGTCTAAATGCGGTTATAATTAAAATTTCCTAATTGGGGTGTACACCATTTATTCTAATTAATTTAGAAATTGTAACCATTATCCTATTATATTCATTTTCCCCAAATCCGCGTTGGTTACAATTGTTATTTATTTATTTATGGCCTTATTTATAATAATCAGTTACACTAATTGCTATAATGGTCAACATAAATGTATTCATTAAATATGGAACATAATTTACATGTATGATTCGATAAATGAATACCATTCGAACATTCAAACATTTCGAGCATCCAATGTAATGTATATTTCGTTATTTACGTAGGTACGGATGGATAATGTATATATTATTTATATTTTTGCGCAGTGAACGTAGTAGTCTTTTATTATTATTATTATTATTATTATTATTATTATTAAATGATTTGGTTTGATTGACAACCAAACATTCCTTTTTACATTCAATGTTGTCAAATGGTTTCAAATCTTACAAAAAGACCGTTAGTCGTAATCACTGTAAATGATGCCTAATTAGTGGAATTGACATATTTCCAAATCACAAGAAATATATGTAAATGTATATAATTTGGAATAGTTGATGTAAATTACACACAAATATGTATATTTACATTTATACGTACATTTGCACCACTTTTCCCTTTTTTGATCTTTTTTTCCATACCTCTTGTGATTTCAAAATGATGCCATTTTATTTAAAAGGAGGCAAACGACATATTTACAACAATTAAGCCAAAACCCAACAATATTGAATACAAACAGGCATATTTCTTCCAACATTACAATCACATAACTTACAAATCAATTTTTTTTTACCCACATTCACATTATTTATTTTTCAACACTGAAGTAGAGATCTGGAATGTAACTACATCTAGCTGATGTGTACATGGGACTGATTTCCAAATCTACCGTGCTTTACAACAATTACAATACATATTACAACATTACTGTAGGAATATGTGTACACAAATTTAAGAATCCTACAATTAACATTATGCCTAACCATAATTCAAAATTCACAAGTTTTAACCATGTTTATGATCAGATCTGATAGATGTTAATTCATTTACAACAATAATATTAGCAGATCTGATGAGAATAGGCATAAAACTTTAGATCTAATTCAAAGGAAATAAATAACTTATTATAACTATATACATATATTTCCCACTCACCTTAAAGCATCCAACATTTGAATCTTTTAGGCCTAAAATTCCCAAATTCTTATAAATCTACAATTTAACTGAGAAGGGGATGATTTCAGATCTGTAGACTTGTAAGAAAATAGGAAAAGAGGTAAGAACCTAATTTGGAGCGTCAATTTACATTATTTTCCATTGGTTCTAATAATCCTCCCAATTTCATATGAATTGGATTTGATTTGTTGTGTATGGATATATTTTAGATTAAGAAACTAGGTCTGAAGAAGGAGGATAATGGAAGAGCTCCGCAGCCACTACAGATTTGTGTGTAAAAGAATGAGGCATTACCCCTTTATTTATAGGAGTGGAATTGTCCTAGGACCATTAGGTCTATTTTAATTAATAATCGTCCGTTTATATTATAAAACATAAACGAAACTACCCCTCAAAACCTAGCCGTCATTGGGCTGTACAGGCTCGGAGCGGTCGACCGCTCTATACAGCGGTGTCGACTGCTCTTGAGCTGTTTTGCCTAGTGAGGGCTAGTTTAAAGAGGGAAACATATATATTAATTATTCTGTTTATTTATTTCCATCCGTTTTTCGTATTTCATCCATAATTTTTTCATACGGGCTCCATTCGCGAAACTCCAAACATGAAAGTTGACCAGAATTCTAAGACGAACGCATCAGTTAAAGTTTCGTGGTCAAATTTCATCGTTTGCAAAAATTACTATTTTTGAGATTCTAATTAAATAATTATATATTGTGAAAATTCTGGGTTGTTACAGACATTGCTTTGCCACTGCCACCTTTCGTATTGGTACCAAGCTTTTTCCCTTTATGTTGGTACCAATAGCTTATTGACTAAGTTGCCACCTTGATGCTTTCGTTCTTAATTGTCTCAGTAGCTTGTTGTCGGCTTCATGCTTCCGGATCATTCTTTTAAGCTGGTTGCAGTCTGATAGCTCTTCATCGGCAATAGGCTTCGACGTTAAATTTGGCAGTATCATTTGTCCCCCCATTGTGAAGGGCTAATTTTGACTTTTCAAGTCAAATTTTGGCTTTTACATCTGTACTCTGATTTCCTGCCTTTTGGTATTCTTGATTCGATCTACGTCGTTGATTAGTGCTTATTGTACAGCTGTAATTCAGAAAGCGCTTCTAGATATAAAGTCTCTTTTCTTCTTCCTTAATTCATAACCTGCAAACAATTATTTAACGCGAAATCACTGTTATTCGAATATCTCTAAGATCACAAATTCAACCTTGTTTTTGTAAGTATTTTAATAAATTTAATCGAATAATTTGAGACAACATTTCCTCTTTTATCTATGAACTTGATTAGGATCCTTAGGTTCTTAATCATTATTGTAACTGATTGATTCATATGAAGTAGCTGTAATGACGATAATGGAAGACTTCGTCGATTTATCATTTAACCCCCTACCAAAATTTCCAGGGTTTAAAATGCAAGACTTTTTATATATAGGTTTCTTCTTAAATATGAGGATAAGGTAAGACATCCCTTAAGGTACTGATGGTCTTAACATTAATGCTCTTACTTCCCTTTTTGGTTTCAGTTTGAATATTACCGAACACAATGTCCAAAGTCATGTGCCGTCAGAATAGGATACGAGTGATGCTAAAGGTCACACCTTCTTTTGTTAGAGAATTAGTAAAAAAAACTTTACTGTTGTGTATGCATGTTTAATGCTAACCCCACCGATACCCAAGCTTGACTCTTGCAAAACTAGGTTTTTATGCCGAGTCCATTGATAAGATCAAACCACATACTAAACAATATTTTAGACATGTATGCATAATGCATATTCATATGTGCATTATTTTAAAGGTTTCCAATTTCATGATTTGTGGAATGCTCCTGATTTTCTATGGGCGTATTGGATGGCTTATGCTAATGAATTCATATAGTAATTTTAAACTAGAAAAATTAACATGCTAATATATTTTATGGAATAACATCACCTGGTAGTATTACGTCTGAGAGTACAAAGCTTATTGTTCCCAGGAAATTCTCTCCAGATGGAAAGCTTTTCACAATATACTCTGATTCGGACCCAGGACGAGGTGAGAGCCACTCTCGAGAGTTATGTTATGGTGGGAGTTAATGTTGTTCCTGCTTCCGAAAAGGGTACTATTCAAAGTCCTCCAGAGGGATTTTTTTTCTTATACCGTTGTTCACATCTGGCATGAAGGTCTCTTCCCATTCCCAAACTTTGTTATAAGATTCTTACAATATCTGAATCTATCTCCGGTTCAATTAACTTCGAATACATATACCTTCCTTTTATGTCTCGAACTTCTAGCATTGGAGTTAGGTCAGTCTTCTCTTAGCCATTGTCTCTTGCATTTGCTGCAATTATCTGTAGTTAAAGGGACTGATCTACCTCTATTTCACGCCAACCTTTCTAAGAAATTGATTATTGATAACCTCACCCAGCTCTCAGATTGGGATAAACAATTCTTCTATATCAGATGTCCTCGGGGTATCAGAGGAATTTTTACTACTCAAGGTGAATTGTACTTCTCAGTATCGGTTCCCTTCTTTTTTAAGCTTTTGTTTTAACTTTTCGTTTTATCCTAGTTTCTGTTCCCACAAGAAAGGACCGAAGCGGCGAGGAGGTTCAAGCTGTCAGTGATATGTATAAGCTTCCGAGAAGTTGGATAAATGTAACAACCCTAAGTCCCACATTGTGGAAGCCTGTGTGAAGTGGGTACTTATATAGTAAAGCCCATCTCTTACTAACGCCGAGGCCTTTTGAGGAACAAAACCCCACACCTATGTGGTGGCTAAGTTGGAGACAATATCTTGCATGAACAGAGGTGCGGGCTGTTACAGTGGTATTAGAGCCAATACCCAGCCGGAATTGTTGCTCCTATGTGGACCACAACGCCTGGGTGAGGTGTTTGTGAGCCAACAGGGACGTTGAACTCTGTAGGAGGGGAGACTGTAACACCCCTAAGTCCCACATTGTGGAAGCCTGTGTGAAGTGGGTACTTATATAGTAAAGCCCATCTCTTACTAACGCCGAGGCCTTTTGAGGAACAAAACCACAAACCTATATTGTGGCTAAGTTGGGGACAATATCTTACACGAACGGAGGTGCAGGCTGTTACAGTAAACGATCCGTCTTATTGGCTTTGAGAAATATTTAGAAATACGGTTTTCTTCCTACGAGACAAAGGATCTGGGAAGGCCTCCTTTGCATTTTCCTGGATTTACACATCTATTTCCGAGCTCTGGTGTATTCACCAACTTGTCCCCTCTATCTCTTGGGTCCCCATGTAAGGACTTCTTTTCAATGTGATTTTGAAATATTGTCTTATATTAAGTATACTAACCCCATGGTTGTTTCAAGTAGCTGACAAAGCTCCTGATTGGTAATCTACTTTGGAGGGATTATCCTAATCTAATGTTGCGGGTAAGAGAAATCTTACCACCATTACCGATGAACTAGCTACTAAAAGACGCAAAGATGATGCTTCCACTCCCCTTGTGTGTTATCGGGTCTAATGAGTATTATACCCCTACTTCTGATACTCTATCTGCTGGTGCGACCCCGAGCATCACACCCTTTCAGACTACGACTTCGGATAGTGATTTTCTTCATCACATCTGCGTACCTGACACTCTCAGATCCTTAAATTTGATTGAACATGAGTTAATGATGCATTTTCCACCCGGACAAGCCAGTCCCTCCAACCTCCTCCAACGACTCGAAGTTTTGATGAACTCATAAGGCTTGCCCTTTCTTCTGATGACATAGCCAAATTTTCTCTTCTGTCCTCATTTTCAGATTTAGCAAGCTTGCCACAATCGTTTATCGAACAATAATTACTAACATGGACTGGTTTTTGCTTTATATTTACTTCTATGTGAGCCTCGACCCTTATTTCCTTTTCCTAAATTTCTAAGAGACGGTTCTCTCTTCTAGAGATAGTTACTCCACTTTCTCTGGAGGTTATGTCGCTTAAAGGAGAGAAGGATGCCTTAACTCATTCAGTTTAATCCTTGATGGAAGCATACAAGAAAGAGTGTGCAGAACTGAAGATGTCTCTTGAAAACTTCAGATCAGAATTAGAGGATGAGCTAGGTTCCTTCTGAATGACCAGGTACTAACACTTTAACTATTTAAGAAGGAGGTTGAAGATGAGAAGGCCAGGATGGTGGCTAGTCGTACTAAAAGACTGAGAGAAGGACGATCAAATTTCTCAAGTTCAAAATGCGCTATCCACTTCTAAGCACATAATTTATGAGGCCAAAAATAGGATCTTTGAATTAAAAAAAAGCACTTCCCAAAGATTGCACTGGAGTATTACGAGGATGCTCTTTTCTTAGCATTCTCTGATAACTTCAAAAAGTTTCATGAAATAGAATTTCCTTTTGTCCATCTTTCCATTCAAAGCAGGGTCATTGAAAGGACTGAGTTAGCCAAACAAAGGGTTAAATCTCCTAGAAGGACAGTACCAAGCTCGAAGGTCTTTTATATGTTGAGGACCTTCCGGATGATCTCGATTCAGGTATGGAGGAAGATGAATCCACGAGTTCGGAATATGACTAAGATGACAATGGTGATCAAAGCCTCAAAGGTAAGGAGCTCCCCGAGGATTCAAACAAAGGGAGTGTCATCCGTTCTCCTTCTGCAGGGAATTTTCATATTTCCACAAAACAAGCTTCAGATCCCTTGAACGGTCCTGTTGTCCCAGATTTGGTTGTAATTTTTTCCAAAGACGGTGATTCCTTAAGCCAAGGGCAGAAAGAAGTGGTGTTTCCTGTGTTCCGTGAGGTCTCTGCTTCTCAGGTATAGTTCTTGTATTGTTCTTACCATGTTGTTCCTGGGTTATAGGCTTCCTGTAACAACTTATAGGTAACAAAAAACAACATTTCGTCAATATGATAAAAGGTTAGATAACAACCAGGGATAGGGATTAACTTTGCCTTTCTTTCACTAAAATAAATTTTCTTACCATAAATCTTTTTGTTTCATTTTGTGCTATGACAAAACTCTATATTAATTGAGGACATACTCTCAAGAGATGCTCAACATTCGTATTCTAATTTAATGAATGGGTGTCCGTCCCAGGCTATTTCTCAGGCAACGCCCGAATTTGACAGAGATCCTATAATATGTAACCTCCGTCGTATTTGTGTGAAATATGGACTTCCCGTAGGTTGCCTAGGTAATGAAGGGGAAGTCATCCTAAAAAACTCTAGTTTGTTTGTTTTAATATATGTAAGATGTACTTTAACCCATGGGATTATTGGTGTAACTCGTGATGTAAGCATATGGTTGTAAATGAGAACTATGATTGATTAATATTATCCTTCAGAGGTAGAATTCATAAATAACTGTGTTTATCCTTCATGTGAATAGGGAAGTCAACTTAAGGTTTCACATACTTAACTCGAAGAAGACCCATTAGTCATGGTAAAGTCAAAGATCATTTTTAAAGAGGCTTCCTCCTTAAGATAGGAGAAGATGTATTATCTTCAAAAGATAACAATTAGGAATCGGGGTGAACAAATATCCACCTTGGAAGGCCGGTTAAAAGAGAAAAGTGAGACTATTCTTGAGTTGGAAAAACAACTAAAAGCCAATCCTTCTACTACCGCGGATGAAGATATAAGTAGGTTACTTTGATGAATCGATGAATTAGAAGTTGAGTTAGAGGGTACTAAAGCAAGCTATAAATCCTTGGAATACGCTTTAAAGAACCCAGACTCAGATTAAGGAGTTTAGTTATTACGAAACCCTTCTATTTTGTAGTCGTAATATTGTGGTAGAGTGATACATAAATGTAAAAAAACACTTGACATGGCAACATTTTGCATGTGGCAACTCATTAGATAATTTTGTAAATAAGGTTATGCAGATATCACTTGACATCTAGTTTTGTACTCTTGATGAGAATACTCTCTCCCTGGTGTTTTATTGCACTTTCTGTGCAAACGTAATATACACTATTTAGTATTTAACCTTATAGGGTATATATGATAACTGGCCTATGGTATGAAATAGCATGTGCATTATATTCTCATAATGAGTGAATGTATGGTGGAGCAACGTGTTTACTTGTATTTTATGTTTTGTAAATAAACATCTCATTCAATGGTAATTTCTTAAGTAATTCTCCTTGTATGAAGTGTCAAGGAGAATTTAGCCCTTGTTGTACTTTCTTAGTAACGAAAATAGTGTGATTATTTGCACTACATATTTTAAATGGGCAAGAAATTCATGCATATGGGTTAATAAGATCTCCCTGAGAAAGATGGAAGATCACTATCTTCGTTTGAAGACTTTTTAGGTTGTAGACTCTAATCATTATATCGAATACTGACGGTAGATCATTTCTTGATAATTAGAATCTTGTGACCAAAATTAGGGTATTAATAAGCGAAGTTCATAAATCTCCTTCTGGTGAGTAGTTAGAAGTTCCCAATTGACTAAGATTCAGGCATTTTGTTAGTAGATCAGAAATCCATTCTAGCTACCGATAGATGTTTCGAACCAATCTAGCTTCGGGTATTTGATAGAAGACTAGAATTCTTCTTTCGGTAATTAGGAGAACCCCAGAACCTGACCCAGATTTGGGTATTTCCCAAAAGACCAGATATCCACATCTGGTATTAACAGAAGTCCCGAACCAACCCAGATTCAGATATTTGATAGAAGGCCAGAATTCTTCTTTCAGTAATTAGGAGAATCCCCGAACCAGACCCAGATTCGGGTATTTGATAGAACACCAGATATCCACATCTAGTATTAAAAGAAGTCCCAAACCAACCCATATTCAGGTATTCGATAGAAGACCAGATATCCACATCTGGTATTAATAAAAGTGTTACCCTCCTTTCGGGTTTGTTTTGCAAAGCGGAGGATGTACGCGCTTTGTTAGCCACTCTCTAGGCTTTCGTTTGTCAAAACAGAGGATGTACGTGCTTTGTTGGCCACTCTCTGGGCTTGTGTGTCCGGTGCGCTTCGCTAGCTTATTATCAAATAGGTCCCAAGGACTTACCCGACCTCCCTCCAGGAGGCGCCTTACCCTGTCCATCGCAGGCGGTGGTAAGGGCTTAAACACATTAACTGGGACATCGTAGGTGCAGCTTAAAGGCTTACACTTTTGATGCTCTACCCTGTCCATCGTAGGCGGTGCTAGAGGCTTACACTCCACACCCCTCCTATGGGTGCCTTACCCAAACCATTGTAGGCAGTGATAAGATTTTATCATTCCCTTCTGCGGGATACGAGGAACATAAGCAAAGGTAGGGTGTGCTTAGTTCATAGTAGTGGTATGGCGTACTTTTCTACGAGCAGAGGCAGGGCGAGCTAATTAGATGCTCTGTACTGACCATTTCTGGTGTGGATCAGAGGCTTACGCTTTTGATATTTTATCATATCCCTTTCTGGTTTGGGCGCGGAGAAAGGCATACACACCACCCCTTTCCGAGGGGTGCCTTGCACTGGCCATCTTGGTGATGACAAGGGTTTTTATCCATTTATTTATTTGACCCATTTCGGGTTGTTCCAAATTCTGGGAGGGTTTCCGTACCCTTAGCTATGTGGGCATTCTTTCCTTAAAGAATCCTTTGCTATAGTTGACTACATTTTCTTAACGTATCTATAATGTAACACCCCGTAAAACTCATAAGTATCAAAAATAAATTAAATAATTAAAAATAAGCAATTAAATTATATGGCTGGAAAATGAGATTTTGCAGCTTTAGGAATTTGGCTACGAAATTCTTTTATTTGGATTCGTGACGAAATTCTGAATCGTTTTCATATAAAATATGTTGAAAACGGTAAACGTATGTAGAAGTTATGTACGAAAGAATTTTGGACAGTAATAATATATATATATATATATATAATTAAATGATGATATATATATATATGTATGTATCCAAGATAAAATCAAAATAAAGAGGGAAGATTTGAATTTTGAAATTAAAGATAAGATCATGGGGACAACGTATATTGCATATATGGAATAAGATTAAGAGATTAAGGAACTTATTAAATAAATTTAACAACTCAGGAACGCAGCCTTATTGGGCATTCCAGCCCCGAAGGTGTCGACCTCCCCCTCTTAAGGGGTGTCGACCGTTGGTCGACCGCTCATCGGCTGGATAGCCCAATAAGTTTAGCTGGTTAGGTTTTTTTGGTTATATAAAAATGAAAGGCTTGGATTAATTCTAAGTAATTCAACGATCTATGCTCACACAGGCAAGTATAAATAACCTCTCATACCATACACTAGAAACCCTAACTATTCCCTATCCCTGCCTCCATGTTGCCTCTCTACCATTGCTAAATTCCAGAGAAAAATAAAAGAAAAAGGTTAAGGATTTCTTCTATTTCTCCAATACTATTCTTAATCTCGCTCTATTCTAATTCATATAAGTTTAATATTCTGGAATTTGGCATAAACATATATATATGTTTGAGATTTTAATACATGTCACTTATATATATAATTAGGAGGAATGACTGGAGCACGTTTGACGTAAGAATTAAAGCGGATCTAGTACAAATTTCTATTTTTTCAAATCCTAGACCTGTGAGTGGAATATGATTTACTTAAGGCATATTCGTAATTTTATTAGATTATCATGTAGAAAGATATGCCTAGGAGGATATGGATAGCGAAAACATAACTATATCAATCCCCAAAACCTCTATTCTATGCTTACGTATGAATTGTCAATTTATGATTATTTAGGTTTTGTGGACTTTTAATTTTAATATTGGGTTAAAGATGAAAATGGGTGTTGCTACTATAGTTTCTATTTTGTATAATTTGCCTTTATCAAACATTTGATTGTAGCCTAAAATGGTTTAGATTTGGGTATTTCATGGTTTGATTAGGTTTGGTTTCTATTTTGAATCCAAACGTATTCATACTTGAAATATGACAAATATAAACATTTTTAGGTGCATAATACCCAAAAAGGGGTGAATTAGACAAAGTGGATATTATAAACATACATGTGTAATTATATGTAATACTGTATTTTTAATTCAGTACTGAAATTATTCCAACAAGCCTAGGATGCAAGTTGGAAGTTTGTATGAATGTATATTTTCCATCCACTGCTATATGTTATCTTGTTATTATGCCATCATGCCTAAGTTGTAGCGGTAAAAGTTTGGAAGCATTAACTTGTATACCTTGATTTGGAGAAATTGACAATTGCCACCTCGTTAGAACGTTTCCTCGTTTATACGAACACTTAACTTTGTTACGCGTTATTACAATATTATTAATATAGCGTGATCAACGTAATTAATGTAATATTAATGTAATAAGTGCGATTATGATAGGATTCGAATTTGAAATGTCCCTATAATAAATATGTATTTGATTGCTTGTGTTTGCGTATATAGAATGGCTTTATATATATATATATATATATACTAATAGTGACACATAGACACGAGGTTAGTTGCCATTTGTGGTAGAAGTCTGTCCAGAACCAACCGACAAGTCCAGCAACCACAAGTGGGTCCAACTAATGTGAGATGTCTAGGTGCCATGGGCCATTCAAAAACTTAGTACACTAGACACGAGGTTAAACTAACTTGTAGTAGAAGTCTGTCCGGAACCGACCGGCATATTCAGCATCTACATGTGTAAGTTTTAATGTGAGAGGTTTAGTGTGTATATATACAACTATATATATATAAGTCTATTGTGTGTGTGAAATAGGCAGGTTTACTATGCCTTGAGAAGGTCCTAAGTGGTTGAATCTTTTTTTATCTAATGTGGGTTTTATGTGGTTAGGACTAGGATCCCCCCGAAGGTTTACTCCTTGGAACAGAACCAAAAGTCACGGGACTCGCCCTTATTAGATTTAAAGTAAGTCTTTGGGTCCTCCTTCTCTAAAAGTGGTTAGGCATAAACAGTAATAGAGTGGAGTAGTTCACGGGGATGTCCACTTCCTCTAGAAGCTTGTAAGGGCTCAACTAGGGACATATTCATATTTGAAAGATATGTGGCCATTGCATGCTCACCAATTGTCTAAGGGAAGTCTTAAGCGACATAGGTGTCCTACCGTAATATCAGTTGTTAGACCAAAATTTGGCTCTAACACCCAAATCGTTCTAATATGCAGAGAATTATATCTAAAAAATGAAGAAAAAACAGAAAACACACGAGATTTATAGTGGTTCGGCGTTAACGAGCCTACGTCCACTTTATATGCTATTGATTATACATTGAACGCTAGTACAATCAATGATTTCGTTCAATCTCTCTCTTATAATTATGACTCTCTCAGTAATTTTGAGGTTATACTGATAAGAAATGTTAATTTGACAGCAATGGTGGAAATGATACTCAGAACTGCCAAAAGATCCTGAAAATTGCCAAGTTCTGGGCTATTTATAGCTGATTTCTTTAGACAGATCGCAATCATACGTGGCACAAATCTCGAGGATCTCAGACTGGTTCATAGTTTGGTGAAGATTTGGTCAATATGACAGTTGTAGACAGGTGTTGCGTGATCCAGCATTCTCGGATCGTGGTAGAGTTGGCCATAACCTTCATTCTCTGGTTTTTGGAGTTCGGATCGGATCGAGCTGGCAAGGGTGGATCGGATCGCATATTAGCATGGCGATCCGATAGGGCGTCGTGATCCGAGGAAGGGTGAGTGACCGCGATCGAGTTTCCAGGGGTTGAGAAGAGTGAAGCTTCATATTTTCTTCTTGCGTATGAATCTTGGTGGCTTGGTCAAAAAGCTAGCAACATTTTGCCCCCTCGAAGTATGTTTTATCGAGGATGGAACATGCTTCGAAATTGCAGAGACATCTTTTCATAGAAAGATGCAAATCAATGGTTACGTTTGTCTGAGATGTCGAGTTGCTTCAGAAAGTCATGTTCTTTGACCGGTATAAATATCCAGCTAAATCTTCAATCATGCCTTTGCTCATTGGATAATTTCCATCTTTTAGGCTTCCGGAAACATCGCTATTAAATCACCGAGTAAGTCTCAGAACTAATTATAGAAAATAGTATTTTATAGCTTGTTAAATTTCCGTGAACTTGGAACATTATTTTTCCGATTCATCAATCACGTTGGGGCTCAAGTCGTCTTTCTACATCGCGGGTCGCGGTAAACTGCGCAACACATCTAGAGGGAAGCGCTTCACGTCATGGACCGCAGTGGGCTTTTAAACGTGCTGTGGCCCGTCAGGCTCCACGAGCCATACAAGACAAAAAAGGGGAGGCCAAAGGTTTCTTTCTTTGGCTACATAGGCCGGTCCCTTCTCTCCTCTTCCTTTCTTTCTCCGTTCATTGTCACGCCGCCAACTCTCCTGAGTAATAACCCTAGGTTTTAATTCTTCGAAAACCCACTTGCCTCTTAATTTAAGAAAGGAAATTATATTTGAAAATGCTTTCGTACAATTTCTATCTCGTTTTTTCTTTGGTTTTCGCTAGTTTGAGAGGAGAGAGCGGCGGAGTTGTATGGTGTTCGAGATTTTGGAGGCTGATGAAGCGCCATGGATATTGCTGTTCGAACTTAGACATGGAGAGGAGAGAAGAAGAAGGAGGAAGGGCTGACCAGTTTGGATCGTGAGTGGAGCTTGGGTTCGGATCGTGGTAGTAGGTTGCAGGTTCTCGAGAGGATAGGAAGAAGTGGATTGCGAGGGGCCATCGCGATCTGCTTTGGTTTTCATGATCCGATGTGATGCTCTTCGCTGAGCTTTTGTCGTGTATCCATGCCAATTCTGCGATTCGATGATGTATCACGATCCGAGTCCTATTTCGCGATCTAGTCCGCTTCATGATCTGAAGTCGTACCGTGATCCAGATTGATGAACGATCCGATAAAATTGTTAAATAAACAGTGCGACTTAACTCTGATATACCGATGGACAGTTAGGTTAGAGCCTCTGGGACAAGCAATTTGAACTGAACAACAACTTAGCACGACAATGGACAATGACTGATATCTGGATTATCTTGTTAACTTTATGCTTTTCTTTAATGCATGCACAGGCACACACTTGCACTTGCACTTGCACAAACGGGGGGAAAGGGTAGCTACATTCTAATTTGTTATACTTACTCGCCAGTACAGCCATGTCTGATAAACAACCAGTTGAGGTGCCAGAAAGAGATACAGAACAAGGGACATAAGAGCATGACGATCTCAAAGTGATTCCCTCAGATTCAGATTCTGACTTTGAGTGTAAAACAAATACCGATACAGAGTCAACATCTTCTGGAGGTACGTCTCCTGAAGATGAGGAGGATCGAGCTCTTGATGAGATTCCAGGTGTGAAGGAAGTAGATCCAATGAAGTTAAATGATTCTAAGGCTTCGACATTGGACAAATTGAAATTGGAAAAAGTCTGTCTGAGGCATGGGATTCCTTGGGATGATGTGAAGATCCCAAAAGGGGAAGATAGGCCTCATTTGGCCCCCGAAGGATACATGGTTGTCAGCCGACTCTTGTGTTGGGTAGGCGTTATTCCTCCGTTTCCTCCAATTGTTGTCGATTTCCTCAGACAGTTACGGATTTCCCCCATGCAACTTCATCCCAATGCTTATGCAGCTTTGTATACTCTATATGTTGCATATGCGGAAGTTCTAAAGACCGAGCTTACCCTTAAAGATCCGACATTCTATTATCATTTCAAGCATCGCTCTTCGGTGAGTCCCAACTTTTCCTTCTTCGAATCAGTTCCCAACAGGAAAGTTGTAACAGATGGCTATAGCAATATAGGGGATGTCAAATCTGATTGGTTTTATGTAAAGCGTCAAGACGGATGTGCAAGGAGGTGGCTACAAGCAAGTATGCTTTCAACTTTTCAACGTGTACTTTGAATGCATAATTTCAATACTGATGTGTTATGTTATTTCATATAGATCATAATTTTGCAAGAACGGAAGGCTCAGTATATGAGGAGCGAATGTCCTGCCTCCTCAAAAGCAAGTCGGACTTCTTAAGAGTCAAGAAGTGTCTCAATGACGAGAACCTTCACAAACACCATCTTCTTGATATGATATTTGGACTTGGTGCGGGTGGCAAGCCTTATAAGTACGTGCCCCCAACTGAGGGAGAAGGGAACTCCGGGGCAGCTAAAACGATCGAACACCGCAAAAGTCCTTCGCCAATGATCGATCAGGATGATGAGGATTTAAATATATATAAAGGAGGCGAGGTCCGAACTGATGAGCCAAAGGAGGCCCCAGCTCCTAGAGGGAAATCCCCTCCAAAGACACCACCACTTGCTAACCCCTCCATTCACGAGGAATTAACTGAAGAGTAGATATTCGGGGAACTAAACAAGATCCCTATACCAGATGACATCTATTCGCAAGAAGATTTTGGGGGAGAACCATTTTTTCCTCCACCGAGTAAGTAGACGCTTCAGTCCAAGAAAAAGATGTTGCACAGACGAGCCTAACTCTGGGACCTGGTCTGTTAGGAGGGATTATACTGGATGCACACATCACATGCACCGCTTGTAGTACTGGCATTCACGATTCTAATATTTGCTTATCTCGTTTGCAGGAAGAATGTTTCGTAGGCAATCTTACTCTTATCGTTCCCTTCGCGAGGGCACCCCAAGTCTTCTTTCAAATCCTGAGCATACTCGCAGTGGAAGTCGGGGGAGAGACAACCAACGGCCCCACGATTCTCATCAATCTTATCCTACTCGATCTCGCTCTCCATCAAAGCAAGATCCTGGAAAGTCACATAGTCGCCAATTACCACCAACGAGGGGAAAGCAACTTCCTAAAGATTTAACTCCTCTGAAAAGCACTCCTTCTCACAGCAAGTCTTTAAAAAAGCATCACGAGCCAAAAGGCACAGATAAAGATCCAAGCAAGGATTCATAGAAGGAGAAAATAACCATCATCCCCTCTAGTCAACACAGCTAAGGCACTCCTGCCATAAAGGACATTGTTCATGGACCTGATAACCAGGCTAAGCTGGAGCGATTGCGAAAGCAATTTCCTGATATTTTCTTTGAAAGGATGATGTTTATTCCAGATCTTGAGCCAGTCCCAGAGGATTGGGATACAGAGGTCATGGTATATGTGAGTCACGTGGCTAAACAATACAGAGTAATGAAGAAACACGCAGTTCATCTTTCTGATGCCATTCGTCATTTGGAAATGGAAGCAGCTAGATCCAAGGTGAAGATAGATAACGATGCTAGGGGCAGAATAAAAATGTTAAATGAGTTGGAAGATGCACAGTCCCAACTTTCTTTGGCTAAAAGAGATGCTGAAAATTACAAAACAGAGCTAGAGAATGCCATGAAGCGTTTTCATAGTGAGCTGGACTCCAATAGCCAAGAATGGGTGGCTCTAAAGAAAGAAGTGGAGGATCTTAGAATGATTAATGCTGACTTAAAGACGACACAAGACCGCTTTGATGTTGAGAAAGCCGCCTGGGATAAAGAGAAGGCGAGCTTAAAAGACAGTCTGGCTTTGGCTGAAAAAGAGAAAGCAGATCTGAATGATCAACTTGTTCATGCTGAGGAGCGCGCAGCCCTTGCTAAGAGTAACGCCGAGATTGCTATTGAATTAGCTACTACTACCGCTGACAAGCTCGCTGAAAAAGAGAAAGAGATAGATGGCTTTGAGGGACTGCTGTTTGACTTCCTGGGTTAAGTCATCAAGACTCGGAACATTTCCTGGATTCCAGACTATCATGTTACCTTAGCCAACATATGGGATGCCATTGTTGAAGGCGAGAAGAAGCTATTGAAAGTTGACGAGATTGACGAAGACGAGCTGATGCAGACCATTATCAGAGGTAAAGAACCTAAGGATTTGGAGAAAGGCAGACACCTATTCAGAGAAGAGAACGAGAGGGAGAAAACTCAGGCCAAGGGTAAGAATAAAATCGATGAAGGATCGAGCTCAGCTGTGGAGCCCAAAGCCTCTGAAACTGAGGAATACAATCCCAATGACCTATTGATTTCTCTGGTTCCAACTCCTCCAACTGTCGGAGCCTCTACTGCTCAATCGGATGAAGGATCAGCTGAAGGTATCTCTATATTTTCTCCACAATTTGTCAAAGCAATCGTCACTTGTCGTCGTCTTGCCGAACAGTCAACTGAGAAAACCACACTCTCTCCTGAAATAACATTTGCTTCCCATGATACAGGTCGCAAGCCAGCCGAGAAGGATGCTGAAAAGAAAACAAAGGCGGAGAAAACGGATGTTCCTTCAAGCGTTAATGCTGGCATCTCTGAGACTCCAAAGCAGACAGAAAGTGCAGCAACGGAGAAAGTCATTTTGGCACCAAGCGCTGGTGTTCCCCAAGATGCTGAGGCCATTGATGCTTTAAAAGATATGGACGGGCATCATGAAGATGATGAAGAGGAAGTCTCCTTTACAAAGGAAATCAAGGGTGATGATGAAGAAACCTTGGCTGAAATGAAGGCTAAGCAATAAAAACAGTTGGCTTTGAAAAGAGAGGAGCAAGAGCCTCTGAGGGTGCCTCCTCTTTCAGAGATTGATCCCAAAACCGGTTTGGTCATAAAATTCCATCCCAAGTCAATTACTAAACAGCTTGCTTCACGGTCTTCTTCTACTCCTCCAGCCCCCCTCATCGACAAGAGGAAAAGAAAGAAGAGTGATCAATCTGATGTTGACAAGGCGGAGTTGGAAAAGCAGAAGAAGGAGAAAAAACCAAAGCCGTCTCCCAAGCACAAGTAGGATGTAGTTGCTAGTCCATATTTCGTTTTTAGGCTTTCCACTGGCCATGAAATATATTTGTGAAAATGGCCCTCACTTTTGCTTAGCTTTTCTATCTTGTAGGCTTGCAATCTATGAATGAAAATTTATTTATTTTGCATCATTGTGTACCTGCATTTAATAAATTTCTCATTCTTAGTCATCAATCATTTAAATCATAACCAAGTTGAAACCGTACTATAGGGTCATTCAAGCAGCAAAACAATTTAAAAATTCTGTACTGTATTAAAGTATACGTATATATATGCCCCTAATCAATCATTAATACAATGCCTGGCAAGGGCTTATTAAAGATTGATTAGAGTCATATACACGTTGCCCCCTATTCCTAAATATAGGGGATTTGAGCCCTTCGGTAGGATAGTAGTTCTTGTGGCGCTAAGTCTCTAGCACCTTTATACTCTCTCGATCCTTCAACGGGTTAGAGTTCGAGCTCGTTTCATGATATGCTCACCGATCCTTCAGCGGGGCAGAATTTCTAGGGGCGCTAAGTCTCTAGCGCCTTTATACTCTCCCGATCCTTCAGCAGGTTAGAGTGTTGTCAAGGCGGTTTTTATCATGGTGCACCATCACGCCTTGTGGACGTCGTCTTCGTGTTCTTCAGAATTCTTGAGAGTTAGAGTTCAAACAATTGTGTGATTTACTTCATTGCACCTTCAGAATTCTGGCTCTTAGTTGCTTTCCATTCCGATGGAAGGCATTTTGAATTACGTGTTTCTGTAACCGCTGTATGGTTTATGGCAAATCTCATAAAAACATAAGAGCAGATAAGTAAAAGTGCAATAAAGGTAAATGACACGCGATATTTTTATAGTGGTTCGGTCGAATCATGACCTACATCCACTTTATAATCTTTTGCTCAAGAAGCCAGACTATTCTAGGCAAGTCATGCCTTTTACATGGTCCTATAAAACAAAAGAATAAATCAGACAATTTCATGTCAGATAAGGCCGCAAATGTTGGGCATTCCACACTCTGGGGATTTCTACTCCATCTACCGTTGCTAGCTTGAAAGTTCCATTATCAAGCCTTCATAGAATGGAATATGGTCCTTCCCACTTCGGGCCCATAAGAACTGGGGGTGGAAAGACACGCTTTAGAACCAAGTCTCCGGGTTGAAAGGTTCGGGCTCGAACCTTTTTGTTGTAATATCAGGCGACCTGTTGCTTGTGTCTCAAGGCACACAGGTCTACTTCATCCCTCTTCTCTTCTATCATATCTAGGGATTCAAGGAGCAACTCGTTGTTAGTCACCAGATCATAATAAGTGACTCGATGAGATGGTACTTTTAGTTCTACCGGGATGACTGCTTCTGCTCCAAATGCTAGGGAGAAGGGGGTATGGTCTGTCGCCAACTTATACATCGTCCTATAGGCCCATAATGCGTAGGCAATTCATCGACCCACATGGCTTTGGCTCGCTTTAATCTTTTCTTGAGAATGGACTTAATCACCTTGTTTGCTGCATCGACCTATCCATTCGATTGCGGATGTGCCACAGAGGTGTATCTTTTTTCAGTGTGGTATTTCTGGCAGAAGTATCTAAACTCACTACTATCAAACTGGGTTCCATTGTCTGTTACTACGATCTTTGGAATCCAGAACCGGCAAATAATGTTTCTAACGACGAAATTGATTACTCGCTTGGATGCGATTGTAGTTAGTGGCTTAGCTTCAACACATTTGGTAAAGTAGTCTACAGCCACAATAGCGAATTTTGCTCCGCCCTTCGCTATAGGGAGGCTTCCAATGATATCAATTCCCCACATAGCGAACGGGACTTGTCATTGTCTTTAACTGACCAGGAGGTGCCTTGGGAACCCTTGAAAATATCTGACATGCATCACAACGTCGCATATATTTTGCCGCATCTTTGTTTATGGTAGGCCAGAAATAACCATACCGCAATATCTTTTTTCCTAGCGTCTGTCCTCCAGTGTGATCACCGCATTCGCCTTCGTGTACTTCCTGCAATACACGCTTGACATCGTCATAGGCTATACACCAGAGAAGTGGCATTGAGAATCCCTGTCTGTTTTGCAGAACATATCGGGAAGCTGTACGAATGATTTTACGCCTCTCACTCTTCTTTGTCGGAAGCGTTCCATTCATCAAGAAATTCTTCAGGGGAGTCATCCATGATTCCCTTTCTGGTTTAGTCTCCAGTACTGGATCAATTTCCATCTGATCTATACTAGCGAACTGCAGTACTTCAATTGGGACTAGTTCGGCATCTTCGGGATCATCGGAACTAGCCATCTTTCCCAACTTATCCGCCTTTTGGTTCTCCGAATGCGGAATATGAGATATACTGTAATGATTAAAACCGTCCAATAACTCCTTCACTTTCTCCAGATATGAAATCAGCCTTGGGCTCTTAGCTTGAAACTCTCCAGTGACCTGATTCACAACCAACTTGGAATCGCAAAATATGTCCAGCTTTGTGATCTCTAACTCCCTCGCGAGCTTCAGCCCGGCAATTAGGGCTTCATACTCGGAGTCGTTGTTAGTGGCGTGGAACTCCAATATGAGAGCATAGTATATTATTCGTTTCTCGGGAGTTTCGAACACCACTCCGGCACCGGATCGTTTGTCATTCCTGGCTCCATCAGTATACAATTTCCAGGCACTGGGATCGAGAAGTAGTTTTGGTGGGTCGGCTTCTTTATTTACTACGTCATCCTCCGGGACCGTAAAATCTACTATAAAATTTGCTAGCACTTGTCCCCGTATTGATCGTCGGGGCTGAAAATTCAGATCAGATTGACTCAACTCAATGTTCCATTTTAGTAGTCTTCCAGATGCTTCTGGTCTCTGCAGAACTTTCTTGAGCGGGTGATCAGTGTACACTGTGATAGGATGAGCTTGAAAATAATGGCGAAGCTTTCGGGATGCAATCAACAAACCGTTTGCTAGCTTTTATATCCTTGGATAATTTCGCTCGGCTGTCGTCAATTTCTTACTCACATAGTACACTGGTCTTTGCGCCTTTCTTCTTCTCTCACTAAGGCTGAACTGATTGCGTGGGTCGACACTACTAAGTACATGAATAAATCCCACTGGCTTAGACAGTATCGTAGGTCTTTCCAGATGATTCAATAGATTCTGGAATGCTTCTATGTAATCAGGGGTCCATTCAAAGTTGCGTTTTCCTCGCTTTATCATTTCAAAGAATGGAATGCACCTGTCTATAGCTTTAGAAATGAATCTGCTTAATGCAGCTACTTTCCCTGCAAGGCTTTGCACATCTTTGATTTGTTTAGGCTCCCGAATATCTCGGATTGCCGCGATCTGATCTGGGTTGATTTCAATCCCACGCGAGCTGGCGATGAATCCCAAAAATTTCCCAGAGGCAACCCCAAATGAGCACTTTGTTGGGTTGAGTTTCATCCCATATCTTCAGAGAATACCAAACATCTCTACCAAGTCAGCGGTGTGATTGGGTGATTGTCTGGATTTGACCAACATGTCGTCTACGTATACCTCCGTTGTTTTCCCAATTTGGTTGTAGAACATTCTATTCACCAACCGTTGGTAGGTAGCACCTGCATTTTTCAAACCAAAAGGCATCACCACAGAGTAGTATAGCCCCAGATCCATAATGAAACTGGTGTGTTCTTGATCTGGAACGTGCATAGGGATCTGGTTATATCCTGAATAAGCATCCATGAAAGAAAGAAGCTCATGACCCGCCGTTGTGTCCTCCAGCTGATCAATTCTGGGTAACAGAAAGCTATCTTTCAGGCAGGCTTTATTTAGATCCGAGAAATCAATATAGGTGCGCCACTTTCCGTTGGCCTTCTTTACCAAAACCGGATTTGAAATCCAGTCCAGGTAGGTTGAATCTCTGATGAACCCATTACTTTTCAATTTTCCAACTTCTTCTTTCAAGGCAGCAGACCTCTCTAGGCCCAGCATTGCCTTTTTTGTTTCATAGGAGGATGCTTCGGGTTAATGCTAAACGAGTGACTCATGATTGAGGTTGATTTCCCACACATATCAGTGTGGGTCCAGGCAAATACATCCAAGTTATCCTTTAGGAAATCCGTCAGTTCTTTAGCTCGAACTGGGTCTAACTGAGATCCAATCTTCAGGACCTTCTCTGGGTCACTGTCATCGATCGGTACATCCACAGTCGTATCATTGGGAGTCGCCATTCTGCCCCCAGGCTCTCGTCCTCTCTGGGATCTATGTCTTCGGGAAGTTCTTTAGGCGACTCGTCCATCGTTACTTTCTTTAGTTGATATGACGTCTCCTCCCTTGCGGGGGAGGAAGCGCCTTTGGTCTCTATGTCTCTTCCTTTACGGAGTAGCTTTAATTCTGCGATGTAGCATGCTCATGCGGCGGCCTGATCTCCTCTGATTATGCCAACACCAGCATCTGTAGGAAACTTTAATAACAAGCACCAGGGGGCTATACAAGCTCTAAATTTTGCTAGGGCCGGTCGGCCCAAGAAGGCATTGTATGGCGATTCAACATCCAAAACCACGAAGGGAAGAATTCTCACTCTCTGGCGTTCTCCTTCCCCAAGCGTTACCGACAGTTCTACATATCCCATTGGGGCAGTAGAAGCTCCATTAAATCCACGGATCCAACCCTCATATGGTTTCAAGTCTTTTGGCTCAAGCTTCATCTGGTCAAAAGCTTTTTTGAACAAGATGTTGACTGAGCTCCCGTTATCTACGAGGACTTTGTGAACAGTGGCCGGGTCAATAGTAACTGTGACTACAAACGGATCTTCGGTCGGAGAATGGACTCCAATACTTTCTCGATTGCGGAAGATGACATCGTCTGACATCGTCTTTTGTTGTTTTACTGGAACATTATCCTCAGGATTGCTACACTCTCCTATCTCAAGGTGATGCTTAGCTACGTTCACATATTGATCCAATGCCTTGAAGCTATGCCCGGAAAGATAAAGCCCTCCGATTATGGTGTTGATGACGAGGTTCTTTCCCTTCTGCTGGGCAGTTGGTCTGGCAGCAGTTTGGTTTTGGTTTGGGGCCTGTGCAGTTTGCCCCCTGTCTCTCAGAGTTACCTTATACTCGTCCAATTTTCCTTCTCGAAGAAGCCTCTCAATAACGTCTCTCAGATGACGGCACTCATTCGTAGTGTGACCGTGTGTCTGGTGGAAGGGACAAAACTTCCCTGTCTCACGCTCTTTCTCCGTCGAATCTCTCAGAGGAGTCCTTTTATATTGGAGAACATTGTACGTATCCATGAAGATAGTCTACAATGTATCATTGATTGGCGCATAATTTTCAAAAGACCTGGGGCGAGTCCTTCTCTAGGAGTTGTTTCCCCAATTCCTCTTCCGATTATTACCATTACCATTATTATTATTATTTCCTGATTGGCGACCACCACCCTGGTTTCGATTCCCAACATTGACTTCGACCTTTCCCGAGCTATCTCCTGTTTGCTTGATGGCCACATTACTTCGGATATCCTCCTTATCTGTAACTTTTATTTTTCGGTTAGCATATACCTCCTCCTGACGTAAGCATATATTAGCTTTCTCGTAGAACAGTTCTCTAGTCGGGGGTGGCTTGCCAGCCAGGTATCTTCCAAATTCACTATCTTTGTCCACTCCATCGATCAAGGCCATCAAAATAGTTTGCTCGTGTGGATCCTTAACTTCAGTGGCAGCTAGGTTAAAACGGTCCAGATACAACCTCAAGCTCTCGTCTGGTCGTTGTTTGATAAGGAACAAATCAATCACATTCTTTGTCCTCTGTGCATGAATGCGGAACTGATCTATGAACCATTCACTCAATTCCCTAAAACTAGATATCGATCATGCTGGTAAACGAGTGAACTATAATAGCGCTACTTCCTCCAGAAATATAGGGAATGCTTTAAAATTTACGGCATCGGAAGCTGCGGCAGCAGTCGTTGACCATGAGTATCTCATTAGATGCTGGATTGGATCAGTTCTACCCGCATAACGGTTCATTTGAGGCATGTTGAAGCGCCTTCGGAACGTAGCATCCAAAATTTCATCAGTAAAGGGGGTGTGACTGCGGTCGATTCCCCAATCTTCATTTCTCTATCCACTGCTATCTCCATGATTTGTCTGACCATTACCGCAAGGTTTGCACTGGTCAATGTAGACTCGGGATCTGCGCTTCTTGCTCTGCGAATCCCCCCATGTCTCTTCTAGGAATAGCCGCATAATCTGGAGCTCGGATAGGGCTTCGTTGCCCCCTATTAACATGATCATTTAGGCGGTGAAAGGGCTGAGGTGATCTATTCACAACAGGATTATCAACAACCCAAGCTCTAGGAATCGCTGCTGGATTATTCATATTGCGGTTAGAAGGCCCCACATTGAGTGCCTCTTCTTCTCGTGGAGGAAGGGTTCCAAATCGAAGCGGTTCTATGTTTTCGAGCCTCTCCAACGGTCGTCTTGGAGGCCTAGGTGATTCTCCTGATGAAGAGGAATACTCTAGGGTAGGCGAACGGGCTAGCGGAGGCGGCGGAGGAGCCCTCTGCCTTACAAGATTGTCAATTCGCCTATCCATAGCAGTGAAATTCTGCCGTAAGACGGAACTTTCTTGCCTTTGAGCAACTAATTCATCATTTGTCCTCTTCAACATGTCCAAGATGCGTGAGAGGTCTCCTTCGGTTGCAGGAGCAGAAGGGTTAAACTAATCGTCATAATTTTCTCTTATACGTAAAGAGCTTGAGCCAGGCCGCGCAGATGCAACAGGACGAGAAGAACGAGCCATAACCTCCTTTCTAGGTCGAGTTGTAGTCTGGTTATCATTTCAGATCGCAGTGGCCTTGTGGCAGTGGCTCGTGGCACCCCCCGGGGATCAGATCGTGGAAGTGTTGGGAGGAGGGTTCGTGGCGAGGTCCTGGGAGCAAGTAGTGACCCCTTCACCTGGTCGGTTCGTGACATCCTCGAGGGATCGGATCGCCCCCTCCTCTTCGCGATCCGAGAGCTCTTTCCTGACCAGTTCGTGCACACTTTCTTCAATTTCATCATTCGCGGCTTCATTCGTCTGTGAAGCACGTACATCCTTAAACTTCTTTCCATCCATGATATCTGAGTATCGCTGAAATCTTCAAAAAATTGAAACAGTGAAGTTTTGGACTGTTTTCTTTGGACTTGAGTATCCAAACAACGGAGCAACAATCCAATATGCTAAGAGTTCCTTTCTCAGTGAAAGCACCAAAATGTTAGATCATAATTTGGCTCTAACACCCAAATCGTTCTGATATGCAGAGAATTATATCTAAAAAATGAAGAAAATACAGAAAACACATGAGATTTATAGTGGTTCGGCGTTAACGAGCCTATGTCCACTTTGTATGCTATTGATTATACATTGAACGCTAGTACAATCAATGATTTCGCTCAATCTCACTCTTATAATTATGACTCTCTTAGTAATTTTGAGGTAATACTGATAAGAAATGTTAACTTGATAGTAATGGTGGAAATGATACTCAAAACTGCCAAAAGATCCTGAAAATTGCCAAGTTTTGGTCTATTTATAGCTGATTTCTTCAGACGGATCATGATCATACGTGGCACAAATCTCGAGGATATCGGACTGGTTCGTAGTTTGGTGAAGATTTGGTCAATATGACAGTTGTAGACAGGTGTCGCGAGATCCTGCATTCTCGGATCGTGGTAGACTTGGTCATAACCTTCATTCTCTGGTTTCTGGAGTTCGGATCGGATCGAGTTGGCAAGGGTGGATTGGATCGCATATTAACATGGTGATCCGATAGGGCGTCGCGATTCGAGGAAGGGTGAGTGACCGCGATCGAGTTTCCAGGGGTTGAGAAGAGTGAAGATTCATATTTTCTTCTTGCGTATGAACCTTGGTGGCTTGGTCAAAAAGCTAGCCAACATCAGTTAAGTAGTAACATTCGCAATACTACTTCTCATATTACAAGTGAGTATAGACTTAAGTAAGTTAACGTATTAGGACGGATTCTTAAGGGGCTTGGGTTCTGCCTCAGGGTTATAAGAGATCATAAGAATCCACCTTTAATATGGCCATAAGTGACCGATAATGCCCACCTTATTGGGTCTTTACACTAAAAACACTAATGGGTGATTGACATGGATATCTACCCCATTGGTTAGATACTTGGTGTTTATTTCAAATCTTGTGTGCTGCATAGACACACATTGACATATGTAACCTGCTAAAATATACTATATGGACATTAAGTAACACCATATTTCAGTCACACAGAACTTTATGTTCTGATCCCTCTGCTTAAAATATCCAACAGGACAGTAGATGGGGTAAAAGCCATGGACGGAGTCATGACCGAAGTTATTAGTGGTTATTGCTTTACTGCTTTTGGAAACTTGTGAGAATGAACTATTTGATGTACCCATTGAACGGATGTAACTGTGACTGTTGTATTTATGTGGTTTTTAAATAAATGGTACATTTTATTTCAATATTATATTTTCTCTTTCCGCTGTGCGAGGTTTTCATTCGAACTATCTATGTATATATATTCTGTGCAAATGTAAACAGGAACCAACGACCCATTTAGAATGGCTCTAAGTTTCGATGGGCCTTTTCTGGGTCAAAATTTAGGCCCATTCTAGGCTGGTTGTTACATTTGGTGTCAGAGCCCAGGTTACCCGATTATAAGGGAATTATACATATGAGAGGCGTATTGGTAATTTGAAAAAGATTTTTCAAACTATATATATAATATATATTTACCCCAATAAGCATACGCATTTTTACTAGACATCTTTATCATTTTCTTCCTTTTTCAACTCAAATACTATCTCAGGACTATCCACTAAAGGATTCTTCCTTTTCTTTTCAGATAGTAGAATGACTGAAGACCCAACTGAGCAGAGTAACCAGGCAAGACCCCGCTACTTGCCAGAAAACAGTATCTCCGTACTGTTGAACAGGTCCCTGTTACTAATCCTGCCTCGGCAGCACCTGCCGCTGAGGTTGCCTTTGACTTTTCCCGCCCTTGTAAGACTTTCACGCATCTTGGAGGGATATCATTTTCTGGGAAAGAAAGTTTTACTAGTGCTTGGTCTTGGCTAATGGACTGCGAAAAAAATTTCAAAGCTACTAGCTGGCCCGATGAAGTGAAAAGGAGAATTGCAGCCTGGCACTTGAAAGATGAGTCCCTTGAATGGTGGAACATAATGTAATGACCCAGAATTTTGGGGCCAATTTAAAATTTTTATTTTAGAAATGTTAATGAATTTTAGTATTTAAAATAATTTATTTTAACTAAGAACGACTAAAAATTTATTTTAAAATGAATAAATTTAATTTAATTACAAAAGGAGTTTAAAATAGCGCTGCAGTTTGAAAATTGGAATTTGAACTTTGACTGTATGTACAGGATTCATTTTAAATCAGAATTGAGCGAAACAAGAAATATTTAAATCTGTTTAACCATATCTTTCTAACGAATCTGAAAAATTGAAATTTCACTTTATAAATCAAAAGTTATGTCCAATTTAAAATTTAGAAAAGTCGCTGTAGAATTTATATATATTTTAATTAAATATATTGGCTTTAAAAATAGTCATTTTTCAAACGACCTCGGTTTTCGATGAAACCGCTTTTGTTGGAACCGGAATGTCAAATTATTGCTAGGTTTCAATTTTCATATTTTTTTGAATTAATATGTGAGCGTGGCAGAGGAAAATGTGTTTTATCAGTTTCGATCAAATTTAATCGACTTGAAAATGGCCATATTTCAAACAGTCTCAGAATTCAACAAAATTAGTCTCATTAGAACCATATCATCAAAACATAACTAGAAATAATTTTTCTGTAATTTTTAGAGTCAGTATGTGGCCCCGGCAATTTAAAATGTATGTTTGAATTTAATAATTAAATGGTTTATAATTTAAATTAAAGAAAAACATATTGTAACAGTCGAAATGGGTTACGAAACATATTCCAATGTGTCCGGAGTGGTATTTAGCTAGGGGCGACTCTCGTTGGGTTTGATTTGGAGTTTATATCATTATACGGATATATTTTGAAAATAAATAAAAATAAAAGGAAAAATACACTATAAATACTAGTATATACGGTTCCCAATACCGTAACCCTATTTTCTAAACTCTCGTCCGCCACTGTAAAGAACGAGTGGCCACCATCTTCCATTTTTAAATCCTTAATTTCTCTAAATCGAAAACGAATTAAAGGACGAAATCAAGGCGAGAATCGAAGAGGAGTCCAAGCTCTTCAAACGGGTATGGTGATGATCGGTTATTGATCATCGGGGAGGCCGGAATCCAAGCGGGAAGGCGCCGACGTCGGAGGCGTTTTGCGGGTCCCTGGGGCGCGGGAGTGGGGCACCTTTCTCGGCGACGGTGGAGGACAGGCGGGGCTTCGACGTGATGATATTGGATCGGCGTCTCTGGCTCTGGGGTTCGAGCGGTTTTGAACCCTAATGGATCGGTGATGGGTTCAATTATTCCAGTATACATGATGAAGAAGAGGAAGGGGGGCGACAACGCTTTTCTAAACGTAATTAAAGAATGTAATTTAATTAATTTTATTTCAATGATTTCAAATGGGATTAACGTTCAAACTGGTATAACTTTGTCATACAGTATCGAAATCGAACGATTTCTGTTGCGTTGGAATCACAACAGTGAACACTACACTATGGAAAAGACTAGAACTGAAATGGGGCAAAATCAGAAATTCAGGGAATTTCAAACCTGAACTGTTTAGAAATAACCATCGGTGAGATTTCTTTGTTTATAAAAATAATTAAAATTTAATTATCTTTTATTTTTTCAATTCCATATACGTATGTTAACTGAATTCAATTATGTGATGTATGATATTGTATTTATTGTTTGTTGATGAGGGTTGTTGTGGTATGTGTTAATTAGATTATGTTAAGAAATTTTGTATTAATTAGATTATGTTAAAAAATTAAACACTTTTGTCAATTAGATTTTGTTAAAACATTCTTTTGCAAATAAAAGAACAGATTTTTAAGTACCATTCTTTTTAATAAAAAGAAATCATGTTTTATTGTCAAATTTGTTTGTTATTGAAATAAAAGATAACATTTTGGTTAAAAACATAAGTATTGAAATGTAAAAAAAAAACACATTTTTGTCAAAAACATGTTATTGAAACTAATCGAACATTTGTGTTAGAATATTTAGAATATAAAAAGATTATAAATAAAATATTTTAATAAAAAGATTTCCTTTATATTTTCACTTAAAGAATTATAATATCACTTTGATATGAAATGTCGCATAGAACTATAATATCATTTTAGTTATAAAATGTTGAATAGGATTAAAATAACATTTTGTTTATAAAATGTTGGATAGGATTAAAAGGACATTTTGATTTTAAAATGTTAATGAAAATAAAAGGACCTTTTGATTATAAAATGTTAATGAAAATAAAAAGGACATTTTGATTATAAAATGTTAATGTGATTAAAAAGGGACATTTTGTTTATAAAATGTTAATATGAGTTAAAATTACATTTTTGTCAAAAGAATGAAGATGAAAGTCTCATTTTTGTTATAAAAATAAAATAAAAGAATGAATGTGAAATGCTCCTTTGTATCAAATGTAAAGAATGAAATAAAAACATTCTTTTTATCATTTAAAAAGAAGGAAAACAAAATCCTCATTTTGTTTACATTGAAAAGTTAATAAACAAAATCCTCATTTTGTTTACATTGAAAAGTTAATAAACAAAATCCTCATTTTGTTTACATTGAAAAGTTAATAAACAAAATCATCATTTTGTTTACATTGAAAAGTTAATAAACAAAATCCTCGTTTTTGTTGCATTAGAAGTTAAGAAAGAAAATCATCATAGTGTTTACGTTAAAAAGAATGGATTTAAAAATATATATTTTCATACATTAAAGAAGGTGAGTTAAAATGTATATTTTTATACATTAAAAAGTATGAATAGGAAATGTATATTTTATACATAAAAGGAATGAATTAGAAAATGTATATTTTATACATAAAAGGGATGAACTAGTAAATGTATATTTCTCTATACATTCTGAAAGAATGAATTAAGAATGTATATTTTTATACATTAAGAGGAATGAATCAGAATAAATATACATTTTTGTTAGAAAATGTGAATCAAGATAAAAAGTACATTTCTGTTAGAAAATGTGAATAAGAATAAAAAGGGACATTCTTGCCATTTAAAAAGAATGAATTAAAAGTAGGCATTTTTGGTCACTTAAAAGGATAACACAAAAGATTAGAAATAAAAGTTAATATTTTTATTGTCGATAGGTTAACAATAAAAAGGAATGAAAATAAAAGGTTAGATTTTTATTGTTATTTGTTCACAATAAAAAGAATTGAAATTATAGATTTTTATTGGCATTTGTTAACTATAAAAAGAATGGGAATGAAAGGCTGGATATTTATTGTCATTTGTTCACAATGAAAAGATTGAAATGTTTGTCTGTGATGTTGAAATGTTTGATGTGTTAAATATTATGTTAGTATATGGTCATCCGACTTGTTTATGTGATTTGGTCAATAATTTTTACACATCGCCCAAGTGCACAAAATAATTTATTATTTGATTGTTGGATGAAACCCCACACGGGTGTTGGGATGATACTTGATCTACACTAGTCCCAATATTTAGTGTAGAATCCACTTTGGCTGTTATTTGGATGTTTGGTAATTATTCATCATGATTGTCGATTTCATGCAATTTATGGATGTTGATTGAGTCACGTTCCAATAAAGAATATATTAGAAATTTTCTTAGAAGAGATTATATTTTAGAAAAAGAATATATTTTAGAGAAATATATTTTTATTTGAAATAAACTAGTTATTAACTAGAATAAATCATTAAATTTATATTTAATGAAGTTTTCCAATTTGTAAATATTTAATTGTTATTAAATTAAATAAATTGGATTTGGGTTTGTACTGAAAAGTGTCTTAAATAACACTGTTCTTAAACCCCGTACGAAAAGAATAATCTTTTAATTTAGATTATTGTATTTTCAATTATATTTAGTAATTGAAACAAGACGAAATGTGAGTTGGGTTATTGTGAACTGTGTTTTAAGCGACATTTGTTCTTTAATCCAACTGACAGTGAAAATATGAATTTGAATTTATAAATCTTTTATTAAAATTTAAATGGGAATTTTCCAAAGTAAAGTTTTCCAATTTAATATATTAAATTGGAGTTGAATGGAATTTGAATTAATAATAACCGAGATAAGCTTCTGTAAAAGAAGATCGATACTGCATATGGAATTTAAAAGGCTTTGCCGTTATTCCATTTATATTATTGGTCGGATACAAAAATTTATAATGTTTATATATTGATTTGGTTTCTGTGAAGATTCCATATTTTATGGAAGAAGACTTTAGGTTTACCGTGAACTATGTTTTAAATGACATTAGTTCTTCAACCCAGTTAAAGATAAGATTAATTTCTTAAATTTAATTAATCATTGAATAATGATTTGTGATATTTAAAACCAAATTGTTTTATTAATAAATCTTTAAAAGTAAGATTTAAGAATAATTTAAAGAATTTATCTTTGATAAAATATTGCGAACAATTTATTAGAAGAATATTCTGAATTGGAATGAGGCATTGGATGTGTTTTTATAATACTTGATTTTTAATTATAAAATACGTGAGTTATTCGGAAAGACCGGGTTTAACCCATTCCGAATAATTACTACGACGATGAAGAGTCGAAGATGAAGATGGTGGTTGAAGACCGATGATCTTCACATCGAATGGATGTGTTGCTACAGAGACCCTTGATGGGAGTAGCTACCTTGAAGGGGCTTCAATGGTGGCCGTCTGGACTATTGTTGATTGTTCGGATTTGGTTTCCGCTCAGACCCAGAGCATAAGCTAGTAAATGGTTGCGTGTCTGACATTGGATTTCGTTCCATGTGAATTAAATCGATTTCTGTTCATGTATGTCTGTTTGTTGGTGGAGGATTTATTCTCTACTTAACACCCTGGAATATATTAACAGTGATCGATAGCGTGGCGTGAATTGTCATGCCAAGATGCGAATGATCAAGGCTTTTGTTGAAAAGCAGGCCTTGTGGTTGATGATCAAAGCCGACCTGTTTAGGCGTAGCTTTGTGTATAGCGTAACCTCACGAGCCTCACACCCCGGTATGAGTCTAAAACGGGAGAAGGGAACGCAGGGAGTGCACACGTTATCTTTCTAGCTAGAGTAATGTCAGGGACCTACCAGCGCTGACATTTTACTTATGTGGATGATGGATTATGAGGTACCTCGTGTTTTCATAGGTTGTTAGTGGCCATATTATAGGTCCAAAAGGATCGGGAAATGTGTGTTCAGGTATAACTAATCCACGACCCTTCGGAGTGGACCGACCCTGCAGCTATCCAAGAGTTGCCCATAGGTGTGATCCTGAGGTATTTGCTAGAGTGTCTCGAATCGGTAAGGAGCTCCTCCCTAGCCTTGACTCATGATGGAAAAACAAATCTCCAATACGACATCTCATTTTCGATTGTATATCTAGTATGGCGACATAGTATATGGTAGCTATGCCGCCTAAGATTAATACATTTATATTGAAATGATTTATGAAAACATATACACACTAGTAGTAATACGTTTTACGTATTTATCATCTTTTGACCATTATAAGGTAAAACCCTATCCTTCGGTTTGTGTTGCATTGTGTGATGGGACTTGGGTCTTATAATGGTTTCATTTTTCTAAAAAGCATTGCGTTGTCTAACGTTCTACTTTATTTTATGCACTGGCAATCCAATGGAGTAAACCCGTTCCGCGTTAGCGGCGTGGTCCTGTGATTAGCCTTATTATTAGATAGTTAAGTTAAGATTTCTCATACCAGTCCCATGACTGACCTGTAGTTTGTTTCACTGGCAAACTCAGGTGCCCATATTTTCCACATGGGCAGTCGAGTGGCTTTTGCAGATATATTTACAGGATCCTGGCTTACAGCTGAAGCGGTACTCAGAAAGCTCTGTATTCGTGTTTTCCTCTCAGTTGTATATTTGTATTATTTTTCTGCTGCTATTTAAATGTAATTTAAATCCTTGATATTATTGTATTTCTATTGTAAAATAAGTATTTGTACTCTGTTATATTCTTGTACTCTGATGTAATTTGTTGTAATTAGCAATAAAATGTTCTTCAGTTTGTGTTCAAATGTGTGTTGTTCTCAAAGCAATCCAGCCATTCCTTTACTGGGAAGTTTGGGTCGTTTCATTTGGTATCAGAGCTTTGGTTTACAGAGCTCGAGAACAAGGCACATTAGAACCGAATGAAAGAATTCATCAGAGATTGGATTAGTAATATCCAATGAGAATAACTCGTTAGAGATGGGATCAGTATTATCCTAGAACGAGTGTGAAGAGTATTATTTTCTTTAAAATAAATGAAAACAAATTTAGTTTTGAAAATTTTATCTTAAAATACATATTTGAGTATATTATTATATTTTAATGCGGACAATCGAGTTTATAAAGATTTTGAATATACGAGTAATTAACGGATATTCGATGTTTCAATATACTGGATTGATATAGAATCACACTCTAGTCGCCCGGAGATGATTCTGATGATTGCTAGCGTCATTAGAGTTTATGTTCGAGCCTCGAAAGAGGGATTTCTATATGTTTCCATTGACTGGTATGAGAACCAAAACTTAATTAGTACACATTGCTGTGATTTGCACTAAAAATATGATTTTTGGATTATATAGAAGTTATATATATATTTGGAAAGCTAATTACCTAATTGATTGCTGGTTGTGATGTTTGATTATTGGTTTAACTAACAAAATTATAGAAATAATAATTAATTTAACTAAACAAAAATTATTGAAACCAATAAATAAAATTTAATTGAGTTAGATAATTAAAAAACTTTTAGCTACGTTCCTTATCGAGGACGAAAAGATTTTAAGTGGGGGCGATTGTAACGACCCAGAATTTTGGGGCCAATTTAAAATTTTCATTTTAGAAATTTTAATGAATTTTAATATTCAAAATAATTTATTTTAACTAAGAATGACTAAAAATTTATTTTAAAACGAATAAATTTAATTTAATTATAAAAGGAGTTTAAAACAGCGCTGCAGTTTGAAAATTTGAATTTGAACTTTGACTATATGTACAGGATTCATTTTAAATCAGAATTGAGTGAAACAAGAAATATTTAAATCTATTTAACCATATCTTTCTAACGAATCTGAAAAATTGAAATTTCACTTTATAAATCAAAAGTTATGTCCAGTTTAAAATTTAGAGAAGTCGCTGTAGAATTTATATATATTTTAATTAAATATATTGGCTTTAAAAATAGTCATTTTTCAAACGACCTCGGTTTTCGACGAGACCACTTTTGTTGGAACCGGAATGTCAAATTATTGCTAGGTTTCAATTTTCATAATTTTTCGAATTAATATGTGAGCGTGGCGGAGGAAAATGTGTTTTATCAGTTTCGGTCAAATTTAATCGACTTAAAAATGGCCATTTTTCAAACAGTCTCAGAATTCAACGAAATTAGTCTCGTTAGAACCGTATCATCAAAACATAACTAGAAATAATTTTTCTGTAATTTTTAGAGTCAGTATGTGGCCCTGGTAATTTAAAATGTATGTTTGAATTTAATAATTAAATGATTTATAATTTAAATTAAAGAAAAACATATCGTAACAGTCGAAATGGGTTACGAAACATATTCTAATGTGTCCGAAATAATGGTATTTAGCTAGGGCGACTCTCGTTGGGTTTGATTTGGAGTTTATATCAACATACGAATATATTTTGAAAATAGATAAAAATAAAAGGAAAAATACACTATAAATACTAGTATATACGATTCCCAATACCGTAACCCTATTTTCTAAACTCTCAGCCGCCACTGTAAAGAACGAGTGGCCACCATCTTCCATTTTTAAATCCTTAATTTCTCTAAATCGAAAACGAATTAAAGGACGAGATCAAGGCGAGAATCGAAGAGGAGTCCAAGCTCTTCAATTGGGTACGGTGATAATCGGTTATTGATCATCGGGGAGGCCGGAATCCAAGCGGGAAGAAGCCAATGTCGGAGGCAATTTGCGGGTCCCTGGGGCGCGTGAGTGGGGCCCCTTTCTCGGCGATGGTAGAGGACAGGCGGGGCTTCGACGTGATGATATTGGATCGGCGTCTCTGGCTTTGGGGTTCGAGCGGTTTTGAACCCTAATGGATCGGTGATGGGTTCAATTATTCCAGTATACATGATGAAGAAGAGGAAGGGGGGCGACAATCCTTTTCTAAACTTAATTAAAGAATGTAATTTAATTAATTTTATTTCAATGATTTCAAATAGGATTAACGTTCAAACTGGTATAACTTTGTCATACAGTATCGAAATCGAACGATTTCAGTTGCGTTGGAACACAAGAGCGAACACTACACTATGGAAAAGACTAGAACTGAAATGGGGCAAAATCAGAAATTCAGGGAATTTCAAACCTGAACTGTTCAGAATTAAACCATCGGTGAGATTTCTTTGTTTATAAAAATAAGTAAAATTTAATTATCTTTTATTGTTTCAATTCCATATATGTATGTTAACCGAATTCAATTCTGTGATGTATGATATTGTATTTATTGTTTGTTGATGATGAGGGTTGTTGTGGAATGTGTTAATTAGATTATGTTAAGCAATTTTGTATTAATTAGATTATGTTAAACAAATTAAACACTTTTGTCAATTAGATTTTGTTAAAACATTCTTTTGCAAATAAAAGAACATATTTTTAAGTACCATTCTTTTCAATAAAAAGAAATCATGTTTTATTGTCAAATTTGTTTGTTATTGAAATAAAAGATAACATTTTGGTTAAAAACTTAAGTATTTAAATGTAATAAAAAAATCACATTTTTGTCAAAAACAAGTTATTGAAACTAATCGAACATTTGCGTTAGAATATTTAGAATATAAAAAGATTATAGATAAAATATTTTAATAAAAAGATTTCCTTTTTATTTTCACTTAAAGAATTATAATATCACTTTGATATGAAATGTCGCATAGAACTATAATATCATTTTAGTTATAAAATGTTGAATAGGATTAAAATAACATTTTGTTTATAAAATGTTGGATAGGATTAAAAGGACATTTTGATTTTAAAATGTTAATGAAAATAAAAGGACATTTTGATTATAAAATGTTAATGAAAATAAAAAAGGACATTTTGATTATAAAATGTTAATGTGATTAAAAAGGGACATTTTGTTTATAAAATGTTAATATGAGTTAAAATTACATTTTTGTCAAAAGAATGAAGATGAAAGTCTCATTTTTGTTATAAAAAAATAAATAAAAGAATGAATGTGAAATGCTCCTTTTTATCAAATGTAAATAATGAAATAAAAACATTCTTTTATCATTTAAAAAGAAGGAAAACAAAATCCTCATTTTGTTTAAATTGAAAAGTTAATAAACAAAATCCTCATTTTGTTTACATTGAAAAGTTAATAAACAAAATCCTCATTTTGTTTACATAGAAAAGTTAATAAACAAAATCCTCATTTTGTTTACATTTAAAAGTTAATAAACAAAATCCTCATTTTTGTTGCATTAGAAGTTAAGAAACAAAATCGTCATAGTGTTTACATTAAAAAGAATGGATTTAAAAATATTTTTTTTCATACATTAAAGAAGGTGAGTTAAAATGTATATTTTTATACATTAAAAAGTATGAATAGAAAATGTATATTTTATACATAAAAGGAATGAATTAGAAAATGTATATTTTATACATAAAAGGGATGAACTAGTAAATGTATATTTCTCTATACATTCTGAAAGAATGAATTAAGAATGTATACTTTTATACATTAAGAGGAATGAATCAGAATAAATATACATTTTTGTTAGAAAATGTGAATCAAGATAAAAGGTACATTTCTGTTAGAAAATGTGAATCCAAATAAAAAGGGACATTCTTGCCATTTAAAAAGAATGAATTAAAAGTAGGCATTTTTGGTCACTTAAAAGGATAACACAAAAGATTAGAAATAAAAGTTAATATTTTTATTGTCGATAGGTTAACAATAAAACGAATGAAAATAAAAGGTTAGATTTTTATTGTTATTTGTTCACAATAAAATTGAAATTATAGATTTTTATTCGCATTTGTTAACTATAAAAAGAATGGGTATGAAAGGCTGGATATTTATTGTCATTTGTTCACAATGAAAAGATTGAAATGTTTGTCTATGATGTTGAAATGTTTGATGTGTTAAATATTATGTTAGTATATGCATACTAAATACTACACTTCCATTTACAGGTCATCCGACTTGTTTATGTGATTTGGTCGATAATTTTTACACATCGCCCAAGTGCACAAAATAATTTATTATTTGATTGTTGGATGAAACCCCACACAGGTGTTGGGATGATACTTGATCTACACTAGTCCCAATATTTACTGTAGAATCCACTTTGGCTGTTATTTGGATGTTTGATAATTATTCATAATGAATGTCGATTTCGTGCAATTTATGGATGTTGATTGAGTCACGTTCCAATAAAGAATATATTAGAAATTTTCTTAAAAGAGGATATATTTTAGAAAAAGAATATATTTTAGAGAAATATATTTTTATTTGAAATAAACTAGTTATTAACTAGAATAAATCATTAAATTTATATTTAATGAAGTTTTCCAATTTGTAAATATTTAATTGTTATTAAATTGAATAAATTGGATTTGGATTTGTCGTGAATAGTGTCTTAAATAACACTGTTCTTAAACCCCGTACGAAAATAATAATCTTTTAATTTAGATTACTGAATTTTCAATTATATTAAGTAATTGAAACAAGACGAAATGTGAGTTGGGTTATTGTGAACTGTGTTTTAAGCGACGTTTGTTCTTTAATCCAACTGACAGTGAAAATATGAATTGGAATTTATAAATCTTTTATTAAGATTTAAATGGGAATTTTCCAAGGTAAAGTTTTCCAATTTATTATATTAAATTGGAGTTGAATGGAATTTGAATTAATAATAACCGAGATAAGCTTCTGTAAAAGAAGATCGATACTACATATGGAATTTAAAAGGCTTTGCCGTTATTCCATTTATACTATTGGTCGGATACAGAAATTTATAACGTTTATATATTGATTTGATTTCTGTAAAGACTCCATATTTTATGGAAGATGACTTTATGTTTACCATGAACTATGTTTTAAATGACATTAGTTCTTCAACCTAGTTAAAGATAAGATTAATTTCCTAAATTTAATTAATTATTGAATAATGATTTGTGATATTTAAAACCAAATTGGTTTATTAATAAATCTTTAAAAGGAAGATTTTAGAATAATTTAAAGAATTTATTTTTGATAAAATATTGCGAACAATTTATTAGAAGAATATTCTGAATTGGAATGAGGCGTTGGATGTGTTTTTATAGTACTTGATTTTTAATTATAAAATACGTGAGTTATTCGGAAAGACCAGGTTTAACACATTCCAAATAATTACTACGATGATGAAGAGTCGAAGATGAAGACGGTGGTTAAAGACCGACGATCTTCACATCGAATGGATGTGTTGCTACAGAGACCCTTGATGGGAGTAGCTACCTTGAAGGGGCTTCAGTGGTGGCCGTCTGGACTATTGTTGATTGTTCGGATTTGGTTTTCGCTCAGACCCAGAGCATAAGCTAGTAAATGGATGCGTGTCTGACATTGGATTTCGTTCCATGTGAATTAAATCGATTTCTGTTAATGTATGTCTGTTTGGTGGTGGAGGATTTATTCTCTACTTAACACCCTGGTATATATTAACAGTGATTGATAGCATGGCATGAATTGTCAATGTGGCGCGCCAAGATGCGAATGATCAAGGCTTTTGTTGAAAAGCAGGCCTTGTGGTTGATGATCAAAGCCGACCTGTTTAGGCGTAGCTTTGTGTATAGCGTAACCTCACGAGCCTCACACCCCGTATGAGTCTAAAACGGGAGAATGGAACGCAGGGAGTGCACAACATTATCTTTCTAGCTAGAGTAATGTCAGGGACCTACGAGCGCTGACATTTTACTTATGTGGATGATGGATTATGAGGTACCTCGTGTTTTTATAGGTTGTTAGTGGCCATATTATAGGTCCAAAAGGACTGGGAAACGTGTGTTCAGGTATAACTAATCCACGACCCTTCAGAGTGGACCGACCCTTCAACTATCCAAGGGTTGCCCATAGGTGTGATCCCGAGGTATTTGCTAGAGTGTCTCAAATCGGTAAGGAGTTCCTCCCTAGCCTTGACTCATGATGGAAAAACAAATCTCCAATACGACATCTCATTTTCGATTGTATAACTAGTATGGTGACATAGTATATGGTAGCTATGCCGCCTAAGATTAATACATTTATATTGAAATGATTTATAAAAACATATACACACTAGTAGTAATACGTTTTGCGTATTTATCATCTTTTGACCAATATAAGGTAAAACCCTATCCTCCGGTTTGCGTTGCATTGTGTGATGGGACTTGGGTCTTATAATGGTTTCATTTTCTAAAAAGCATTGCGTTGTCTAACATTTTACTTTATTTTATGCACTGGCAATCCAATGGAGTAAACCCATTCCGCGTTAGCGGCGTGGTCCTGTGATTAGCCTTATTGTTAGATAGTTAAGTTAAGATTTCTCATACCAGTCCCATGACTGACCTGTAGTTTGTTTCACTGGCAAACTCGGGTGCCGATATTTTCCACACGGGCAGTCGAGTGGCTTTTCCAGATATATTTACAGGATCCTGGCTTACAGCTGAAGCGGTACTCGGAAAGCTCTATATCCGTGTGTTCGTCTCAGTTGTATATTTGTATTATTTTTCCACTGCTATTTAAATGTAATTTAAATCTCTGATATTATCGTATTTCTATTGTGTAATAAGTATTGTACTCTGTTATATTCTTGTACTTTGATGTAATTGTTGTAATCAACAATAGAATGTTCTTCAGTTTTTGTTCAAATGTGTGTTGTTCTCAAAGCAATCCAGCCTTTCTTTTCCTGGGAAGTTTGGGTCGTTTCACATAATATCTATGGAGAATGAGGGCTGGGTATTTACATGGGCCGAATTCAAAACCTATTTTGATGGAAAGTTCTTACCTAGGGATGAAATGACTATTTAGCTAGAGAAATTCATCCACCTCAAATAAGGAAGCTTGAGCTTGCAAGAGTATGTATCCAAATTTACCGAATTATGTAAGTTCAGAAGAGGATTGGTAGACACCCCCATGAACAAAGCCCTTAGATTTGTTAAAGGATAGAACTCCCCGTTGAAGCGAACTCTATTAGCCCAAGTAATGTTGGGGAAACTTTTGAAACTTTAGTTTAGACAACTATCCTTTGCACGGCTGAAGGCGCTAAGGAGGATAAAGAAGGTGAGAAAGGAGGAAGCTCCAACAAGGACAAGAAAAAGGAACGGTGGAAAAACAAGAAGAAGAACAAATTCAAAAAGGACACAAAGAGTACTACGAGGTGCAGCCGCAAGGGCCATGAGGCCAAGGATTGTAGGACTTCTTTAGGAAAAAGGAGTTCAAAGGAAAATGTTACAATTGCCATGAATAAGGACACATGTCTAGAGACTGCATAAAGCCCAAAGTTGTCAAGAGCGACTAGAACTATGCAATAGAGGCAACCTATTCAAAGCCGACTCCCAGGAGACCAAGGGTTGCCCGCACTTGAAGGTATAACCTCTGTTTTAGAAAATTCAGTATACACCTTATTCGGTTATGGAGCGACCCATTCTTTTATCTCCAAACGATTATTAAACCTGTTGAACCTTTCTATATCTATCTCGGATAGTCCGATAGAGGTGACCGACCCTATCGGAGGATCTAAGTATCTTGAATTGTTATGTAAAGACCTAGTATTGGAGGTCGACGATGTCGAATTCCATTGCAAAGCATATGCATTGGATTTCAGAGGGTATGACCTTATCCTAGGTATGGACTGGCTATCGTTTTATGGGGTCGTCCTAGACTGCGACAAGAGAATCGTTCGTCTTAGGAGCCAAGGAGGATGTAACCTAAATATTCCTTGTAATGTTAGGAACTAGGATAAAGCCTTATTGTATTCCTTGTCTCCTACTTCTGAAGGACCATCTTCAATCCCTGTAGTTTGTGAATTCTTGGATTTCTTCAAGGAATTCACGGGACTTCCACCCCACAGAGAAATCTCTTTTCATATTGACCTAGAGAATGACGCTAGACCTATAGCACTACCCTTGAGGAATATGGCGCCTAAGGAAAGAAGGGAATTAGATAAGAAAATTTCAGAGTTATTGCAAGAAGGTTTCATTCGTCGAAGTAACTCAGAATGGGGTGCACCTATCGTATTTTCCACCAAAGCAGACGGATCTTTGAGACTTTGTGTGGACTATAAAGAACCTAATAAATTGACTAAGAAGAATAAGTACCCTTTACCTAGAATTGATGACCTTTAACCACTTGGGAGGAGCCCAAGTATTTTCTCAACTAGACCTTTCTACTGGATTCCACCAGTTATGGATTGCGTTGGACAACAAGAACAAAACTGCGTTTAGGACGCCAGACAGATTGTTCCAATGGGAAGTTATGCGCTTCGGACTAATGAATGCACCCGCTTTCTTTGTTGACCTCATGAGTAGAGTGTTTAGGGGCATTCTAAATAAAATCGTGTTAGTCTTCGTAGATGATATTCTTATATTCTCAAAAGATGGTAAAGAGCATGAAGATCACTTGAGATAGGTGTTAGGGATATTAAGAAAGAACCAATTGAAAGCAAAATTCTCGAAGTGCCACTTCTGGAGGGAAGAAGTAAGATTTTTAGGACATATTGCGTCGAGCGAAGGCTTAGCCGTAGACCCTGCAAAGATCGAGGCAATCAAGGAATGGAGGATACCTCGGAATGCTACAAATGTGAGAAGCTTTCATGGATTGGCCGGATATTATGGGAAATTTATTAAAGACTTTGCCAAGATTGCTACTCCTTTAACCCAATTAACGAAAAAGAATTTGGTTTTCGCTTGGAGTAATAAATGTGATATAGCCTTTAAGAAATTGAAGAAAGTATTAACTAGCGCACCAGTCCTTATTATACCGGATGGTTTGAAATTTTTCACCGTTTACACCGACGAATGTGGGACTGGTTTAGGAGCAGTCCTTATGCAAGAAGGAAGAGTAGTTTCCTATGCTAGTAGACAACTCAAGAATCCAGAGAAAAGATACCCAATTCATGACCTTAGTTTGCCGCAGTAGTGTTCGCCCTTAAGGTGTGGAGGCATTATTTTTAGGAGAGAAATTTTAACTCTTTACTAACCATAAATCCCTAAAGTATTTATTTTCTCACCTAAACTTGAGACAACAATGATGGATGGAATATATTGCCTCATTTGACTTCACAATTCAATATACCGTGGGCAAGGGAAATGTTGTGGCAGATTCTTTAAGTAGGGAACATGCGACTTTGAATGCGATAACAGAATGGAAGCAATTAGGGTTCCTCGCTAATTTTGATTTGCAACGGCACCAACCACTTCTATTGGTTTTCTTGGGGCTATGATAATTAGACCTACCCTAAGAGAAAGGATCCAAAGCGCACAAGACCTTGACGAGGAATTGAGAAGCATAAAGGAGAAAGTGGGAAAGAAAGAGACCTTTCGTCATTTGGTTAGGTATTCAATCAGCGATGATGAGAGTTTACTTTGGTATGGATGACTTTACGTCCCTAAAGATGAAGGGTTGAGAAAAAAAATTCAAGAGGAGTGCCATAGGTCAAAATTTATCATACACCCCGTTGGGGACAAAATGTACAAGGATACGAAGAGAAATCTCCATTGGAAAGGAATGAAGAGAGATGTGGCCGAGTTCGTGGCCAATTTTCTAGCATGCCAAAAAGTAAAAGAGGAACAAGGGAAGCCCGGAGGATTGTTGTTACCTTTAGAGATCCTCGCATGGAAGTGGGAACATATTTCCATGGACTTTGTAGATAGACTTCCTAGAAGCCAAAAGGGGAATGAGGCCATTTGGGTTGTGGTAGATCGTTTAACCAAAAGCGCCCATTTTATACCAGTTAAGAAGACAAGGACTTCATCCTCGTTAGCCCAATAATATGTCAAAGAGACAGACAAACTTCATGGCATCCCATTGAGTATCATGAGTGATAAAGACCCTTATTCACGAGTGAATTTTGGACGAGCCTACAAGCAACATTGGGAATGACCCTTAACTTTAGCACAACTTACCACCCACAGACCGACGGACAGACAGAAAGAGTAAATAGAATCTTAGAAGACTTGCTCAAAGCTTGCATCATCAACTTTGGAGGAGTTTGGGAGCAGCACCTACCGCTTGTAGATTTCACATGTAATAATAGTTTTCAAACGACGATCGGTATGGCCCTGTTTGGAGCACTTTACGGGAGGCCATGCAAATCGCTGATTAGTTGGTGGGAAACTACCGACAAGGTTATACTCGGACCAGACTTCGTTCGTGATTTCAAGAGAAGATATCTTTGATTAGGCAGAGGATGAAGGTAGCCCAAAACCGTCAGAAATTGTATGCCGATAAGCGAAGGAGGGAACTTGAGTTTAAGGTTGGAGACTTAGTATTCGTAAAAGTATCCCCTCTTAAGAAGACTGTTCGGTCTGGAAAGACAGGGAAGTTGGCTCCCATATTTATTGGGCCTTGTCGTGTTACCAAGAAGATATGATCTTTGGTTTATCGAGTGGATCTCTAAAAATGTCTATCGGGAATCCATAATGTTTTTCATGTATCTCATCTAAGGAAATGCTTTCATGATTCTGCTATCACACTTGAGCTTGATGAAATTGGGGACTTAGAAAGACTCGAGTTGGATAAGATGAAATAATCCAGCAGAAAGCACATGAGAGACCGAGGATAAGATGAAACAGACTCACCCAGAGCTTTTCATGGGTAAATTTTTCCTTAAATTTACGTTATGAAAGCATCATGATTGCTAGATTGGATGTTAGGAAATGGATGCAACACCATTGCACCGAGCACTCATATAGAAATATATGCATATTTAGGTTGTTTGCATATATACTGCATCACTTATTACACCTACATGCTAGGATAGAGCTCACATTAGTGGGTCTGCAGTTCATAACACTGCGAGTCATGGATGTTTATGGATGAATTAAAAACAAAATGGATGTACAACATGAATGTATTCAAGCGAGTTGTGTTTTTCACCCCTTCAACAAATTGATACTTACCAGTTCCCACTGAATTAATAAGTTATTGCTTTACTTCTTTTGGAAACTTGTGAGAATGAACTATTTGATGTACCCATTGAACGAATGTAACTATGACTATTGTATTTCTATGGTTTTTAAATAAATGGTACATCTTATTTCAGTATTAATTGTTCTCTTTCCTCTATGTGAGATTTCCATTCCAAGTATCTATGTATACATATTCTGTGCAAATGAAATCCTTACAGGCCCATTCCAGGTGGGTTGTTACATGTACACACTACACTAACCAGGCTCATTTGTCACACTTATTTTGCTGGTGATTATCACGGTTATCATTGTTATAAAAGACTCATGGTTATAACCATAATTGTATCTACTCATGGTTAATTCCGTGAGCTCAATCAACTACCCTGGGCAAAATAGTCATTTTCCTATTATCGAGTTTATTACTCTTCCAAATCATACGAAACAAATCACAAAACCGCTTTTCAGTGCTTAAAGAAAACGATTAGGTTTTGGCTCTCCCAAAATCGATTGTGGCTAAAATTGGATCTCGTCTCATCTATTGTTGGAATCGCGGTTCTGCTGTGGTCAAGGTATGGCATTGGAAACGATTAGGTTTTCATTGTTTAAATATAACAATTTTAGGTTTAGATGTAGAATCTCGTGGTTTTCATTGTTGGAAACAATTAGGTTTTCATTGTTTAAATCTTAGGTTTAGATGTAGAATATCGTGGGTCAAAATCAATTTTAAATATAATAATGATTTAATATCAAAACCATTTTTAGATTTGCTTGATATCCCACTTTCTTTCTCTAACTATGCAACTGTAGGAAACAATGCATTTGGTAGGAATGGGTAGAATGATGTTGGAATGCTCCATTATTTATAGGAAAACTCATATTAATTGTGATAGTTGAGTTCTATTTGAAAGACATATGCAGTGCATTTATTCTTTTGGTATAACAGATAAAATATAATGTGGGACGCGTTAAGGAACAAGTTATTGGTACAACACTTATGTTATCATGAGCTGTTCCCGTTACTGGAAGTTCTAATATAATGTTTATGTAGGGTTACCTTGTATTCAACTTAGCAGCTGAGCAGTGTACTTGATTTCCAGGATTCAGTCAATTTAGTTTAGATTATTAAGCTTCAGTGAGATTTTTGCTTATGCACATTGTTATTCTAACATAAGCAAAGAACAAACAGTTTCCTTGCGCATTACGGCTCATTATACTCAGTATTTACACTTATACCAGTTAAGAGTAGTGTGTCGAGGATCTGATGTGTGTTCTGCTTTGTAGTCCTATTCTCCTCCTTAACCATCATACACAATTTTTGTCATGGGACTGTGCATGGTAATGTGCACATTTAATAAACAACTTAAACCCACATAGTATGACTATGTTGATTTTTCTTCTTCTAAAATTTCAATAGGAGTAGTGTGTTAAGCATCTTATAAGGCGTTCCACTTTGTAGTCCTTTGGTTCTCCTCAACCATCTTAGGATTTCAACTTCCATACCTTTTTGATTGACTAAAGGTTCCGAACATGAAGAACCTAATCTGAGTTGAGTGGGGATTTTGAAGAAACCTCGAGTCTTTAGAGCAAAAATAAAAAATCGAAGGGTGATTCAATTGAGAAAGACACAACATCTTCTGTTTTTGACCCACTATTAAGAATAATGAAACTAGGTTAGTCCCAAACCTATTAAATTTGGGTTAAAAGAATTGGATTAGTGAGTTTGGGTTGCATTTTGACAGCCCTACACCATTCTTATCATAAATTATCCATAACATGAAACTGATTTGGTTCAACGATGAAACTTTACTAGCTAAGTATAAATTATGTTGTTAACTATAGTGTCTACCAATATCTTTTTACCTTCTTTTTTGTTGTTTCAACATCCTAAATGTAACAAAAAAAAGATAGTAGAACCGAATATTAGAAGACAGAAAAAGGCATGAGTTTTCCTAAGTACGCGCCTGAAGAGAAGCTATACAAATAGAATTGCCATGTGACAAATTTAACATTTGAAGCCAAAATCTTTCTTACATCCAGGATCTTTTGTATATGAATCCTTAACTAGAAAGGCTATATCAAGTTAGATGAATAAACATAGTACTGATGTTCGTAGAAAAGTGAATGTTTATCATATTTCATGTATGCAGTGGAAAAAAGTACGAACTATATAAAATTATGAGATACTTTATTATTTTTTCATATACAACAAACAATGCCTAGTGAAACTGTCCACTCTGCGAGGGAATTTATTATATATTTCAGAAAAATAATCATAAGCGAATATCAATTTCTTTTAGCTATTCATCATTTGAAGTCAACTAATATCAAAGGAAGAATTTTTTATCGAAGGCACAAACGTTTATACATGAACTTGCTTCTTTTTTATGTCAGTTTGTTCGTTTGTGTTGAACATGAAGGACATATATGATGATATTGATATAAATAGAACTATGATGTAGAATTACCTTTTTTTTAAACATTGATTTAGGTTCCATTATCATTTGAGATAAATTTTATATCTGATACCTTAGTTTTGTTTGTTGGTCTTGCTACTTATTTCAAGCAACATACACAAAGTCAGCCCTTATTTTCCACACTAATTGGGTATGTGACTCGCTTAACTCTTCCGAGTGGTAGATGAAATTAAATTATCCGAAGTACATTTTTTTACCTGTATAAATTTTCAAGGTTCACTAAGGATCATATCTGTTTATCTATCTTGATTCTATAGAGACATATTGGATTTTGATATTTATTGAAAATTATTAATTGCTTAATGCTAGAAAAAGAAAACTCTACGAAACCTGTTTGATTGGAATTATATTCCTGTACAAGTTTAGTGCATTTCACGATAATTCAAGCATCTTAGTTTCAAAGGAGACTTTTACTTAGTGATTGAGGCCATATTTCATTTTCATGTGCTTGTATAAATAAGTATCACTCAATTGAGTACGTATCACACACATGATCTAAATAGGAACTTATTTTTAAAGTGAAGTTTCACATTCTATTAGTTTAAAAAACATGCTTGTATAGAAATTACCTCTAATATTAAATAAATACATCATTTGAATATTTCTTGATAGATCGGAACATTTGACTGCCTATCAAAGTAAACTTATTAGGGATCTTTAATGTAAAATGCAGCAATCTGAATTACTAGTGCTTTGGTTTTTCCACGTATTCAACATTTCGGTAGATGCTATGCAGCAAACTCCACAACTAATGCTACGACTTGTGATTGATGAGGGACAGGAAATTATGCTGTGTTTTTGTTACGAGAATCATATCATGTTGTTCTATTAATACCTGTAATTCTTAATCATTAACGTTTGTTGATTCTAACAAAATTAAAAAATGTCTGTTAGACTAATGCTATTTTCTTTTCTTTTTACTTAATTTTTTGGTCGTTCAAATTTGAACAGTTATGACTGACATTCAAATACTCAAGTCCGTTCATATAAGAATGTTTTCAAATGCTACATATACATAGTAAAACTTGTTTTTTGAGGCCTTCCACTCATTTTGTTTATAAGTTAATTTATGTTTTTTCATGATGACAATGTTTGCAATGTATGCTGTTATAAGTGTGAGTGAATAGTAGCTTATACCACCGCATAGTTGTTGCAATCATATATGTTATTAACTAGTTTCATGATGGCAATGTTGTGTTTTCATGTCTTGTTAGGGACAAATAAAATTTCTTGCTAAAGATGAAGCCAACGTCGAAAGAATGGATTAGAATTCGACATCGAAATAATATTGAATACATACAAGGAATTCGAAATTTCATTGAATTCGCAAATTTTAATTCACCACCAACTTCGAACTATGCAGTTGTCCTTGCATAAAGTGCAGAAATTCAAAAAAATTGCATTTTAAATCAGTAGAGAAACACTTGATCGCTTATGGTATGGATCAAACATACGATGAATGAGTTTTTCATGGTGAGAGAAGCGGCAATGGCATGGTGGTCAATCCTACACGGAATGTCAATTACAAGGCTTGTAATTGTAACGAATTTAGTGGGGAAAACCATATAGGAGACACTCTTGGAGATCTTGTTGATGATGCATATGGCATAGAAGGGATTAGTGATGGTAACCATTGGAAAAAGTATCAGGAGTACAAAAGAAGAGCAAATGAAAAATTATACCCTTCTTGTGAAGACGGTATCACAACATTAAGTGTCATGATAGAGCTTCATAATTTGAAAAAAGATTTTAATTGGTCTGGAAATAGTATGACTGAGTTATTGAAACGATTGAAATGGTGGCTTCCAAAGGAAAATACAATACCAGAGAAGTACTCAACAATGAAGAAAATATTAAAATATTTGGGAATGAAAGCAGAGTGTATACATGCATGTAAAAATGACTGCATATTGTTTTGGAAAGAGCAAAGTAATGCAGTGGAATGTCCTCGTTGTCACACTTCAAGATTTAAAACTAAAAAGCAAGGAAAAGTGGTAAAAATTACAAAACAAGCTCGAATTTTTTTGAAATATTTTCCATTAGCTCCTAGATTAACAAGGTTGTACACTATACCATGGATATCTCAAAAAATGTTATGACATAGTGAAGCACAACCTTGTTGGAATTGCATGCGTTATCCTATTGACTCGGCTGAATGGAGATCAATCAAGAATAAGTGGCCAGAGTTTAGTAGAAATGGACGAAATGTTTGGCTTGGTATTGCCAACGACGGGTTCAATCCTAATACAACCCAATCATGTAGTTACAGTTGTTGGCTTGTTTATACAGTTCCTTATAACTTACCACCATCATTATGCATGAAGCCGGAGTTTCAAATGTTGTCCTTGTTAATTCTTGGACCAAAAGCACCAAGTCAAGATATTGATGTGCATTTGGAACCTCTTGTAGATGAGTTGAAGCAATTATGGACAAAAGGAGTGCCTGCATTTGACATAAATAAAAAGGAGTCTTTCACTCTTAGAGCAATGTTGTTATGGGGAATTCACGATCTACCCGCCGTTGGGAATTTATCTAGTTGTGTAATACATGGTTATAAAGCATGTCCTATTTGTGCTATGGAGACAGAATCAGAGCGCATCGGTAATATGATTGTTTATACGAAGTATAAAAGATTTTTGAAGAATGGTCATCCGTATAGGGCATTGAAGCATGGGTGATACAAGTCCATAAAGAATAATGAACCTCCAAAACGATTGACAGGATCAACACTTCTAGAAAAGCTTGCTCATATCAAATATATTCCAGATAAATTACCCCCCCAAAAAAAGCACATAGTAGATGATGTTGATTCCATCGAGGAATATTCTGTGAATGAAAAAGGTGATGATGAAATACTGACATGGTACAAGAAGTCGATTCTTTTTGCATTAGAGTATTGGAGCAGTCATAAAGTGCGACATACTATTGATGTGATGCACACAGAGAAGAATGTATCAGAGCATTTTATTAATTTTTTATTTGATAGGAACAAGCAATATTCTTCCAAATTTGCGTTTGATAAATCTTACAAGACTCGTTGCTATGAAATCCTAAAGGATATCAAACTTCCATCTTGCTTTGGGACTAAGTTAAGAAACTTAGTAAATAGTCAGCCACCCGGTTTGAATATTATAAAGTCATATGAATACCATGTTATCATCCAATATTTTTTACCTATCATGATTCAACATGCTTACCCAAAGCATCGTGACTTAAGATGTGCAATATTGCAAGTATGCTTGTATTTTAGTATTATTTGTTTGAAGGTTTTAATTCGAGAGCATGTTCAAGCTGCTAAAGACATGATTGTTGAGGCATTATGCGTGTTGGCGCATTATTTTCCTTCTCAATTCTTTGACATAAGTATAAATTTAATGGTGCATTTAGTTGATCAAACATTGCTATGTGGAACGGTTACTAATATATGGATGTATCCATTTGAAAGGTATAATGTTTCTTTCATGTAATTATTAAATGGTTTATTTCACCGTTAACGTAAAATTTCAAATTTTTTGTTAGAGCTATGAAGAAGTGTAAGGACATACCGAGTAATAAGCGTTATGTAGAGGGATCAATTTCTGAAGCATATCTTGTTTCAGAATCTGTTAGATACGCCATGGAATATATGTCAAATCCACGTACGGGTAATCATAGCTGCAAACAAGAACCATTTTTAGATGAGAACGGAGATGATACTTATGAACGTTCCATCCTTGAGGATAAAATTATCAAATTATCTGGTGTACAACGTATTCAAATTCGACGGTGGATACTTTTTACCATGGACATCGCCAGCGTAGACAATTATTATAGATTTGTCTTATTTTAACATGTTATATGATGTAATTTCACTATTTACTTAAGCCACAACATTTTGATTTGTAGCGACTATCGATCATTGTTAAATGATGTTCAAAAGAGCAAAAAAAGGCACTATACATGGGCAGAAGTAGAAGTACAAACTGAATTTATTGATTGGTTACACAAGAAGGTTTGTTAGATTGCACACAACTCATACTTCAATAAAGAAATTGACATTATTTAACTTGTTGAAATTGGTTTGACGGTTAATGGACGAAAAGTACATGAATTCAACGTTATGGTATTATGTTAATGGACCAGCATGTGAAGCCAAAACTTACCTTAAATGTAGAATTAATGGTTATGTGTTCTTTCCACATCATTATGATTAATGAAGACAATAGATTCGTTATAATAGAGCTGTTAGCGTGTGAACACGTTTTATCATATTTAGTATGTTTTAGTTAAGACAATAAAGCCGTTAGCGTGTGAACACGTTTTATCATATTTAGTATGTTTTGTAATTATCTATTTGCCGTTACAATGCTTCTCTATATAAACATACCATTGTTACATTACTCTTTGTACAAGAAATAATATTTATCAATAAAATCTTCTGCTTCCTCAATATTCTTCTTATTTTCCTTTAATCTTATTCTTCAATTTGGTATCAGAGCAAATTGACGAAAGGCTTTCTATCAACCAAGAGTTGTTTTATTTTATTCTTTCTCCTCAGTTTTATTTTTTCTCATCATCGGAGATTTTACCGAAGGGACATCCAATTCTTGATTGTTTTGGATTATCGGCTTGTAAACTAGCCACGCCTAGATTAACTGGCTGCTAGTTTATTCTACCTCTCCTAAATCATAAGTGTTTTTGTAGCGGCTACAAATATCATTCTTGATTTGCCAAGCACAAAGGCGGCTACAAGATCAGATATTGCATGCCAGGCATACAATATATACCTTATTATCGTTCTTCGATTTCTTTCTATCTAAGATTACATTGGTTGCATTTTCCTGCTTCTGCCTCGCCAATTTTTTTTTCTGATCAATTATGGCGAACAGTAATGAAGCCACGTCTACATCAACGGTCAACACTAGCACTGATCCACCACTAAACAGCCCTAACCTGATAAATCCCAAAAGTCAAATTATTACCATATCGCTTGGTGAAGACAATTATATATTATGGAAATATCAAGTGGAAGTTGCCTTAAAAGGTTATGAACTGCTGGAATACATCAATGGAACCATAACTATACCACCACTCATGACTTTGAGTCAAGACGGTAGCACTGTTTCAGATCCAGCTTATGTTAGATATCAAAAGCAGGATAATCTATTATCATCATGGCTTATGTCTTCTATAAGTTCAAATTTGTTATCACAGATAGTAGGATGCAACAATTATCGTGAAATTTGGTCATCTATTGAGAATTTTTTTAGTTTTCAGTCTACATCTAGGATAATGCAGTATAGAAGGGATTTACAAAACTCCAGAAAAGAAGGCATGAATATGAAAGAATATTTAGGCAAAATTAAAAATACTTGTGATAGATTAAATGCTGTTGGGCATAAGATAAGTGATAGTGAATAAATATTGTTTATCACTAGTGGACTTGATGAAGAATATGATTCATTAATAAATGTTATTGCTACTCAGCAAACATTATCTGACTTGTAGTTTGTTCGATCCACTCTACTTGCTCATGAAGGAAGGATTGAACAAAGAAAAACCATACAAGGTGATTTTTCTGTCAACTATGCAGCAGCTAAAAGTAATCAACAAAGAAACAACCACAACAATGATTCAAACAGACAAGAAAATCAGTATTTAAGAGGTTTTCAATCACAAAGAGGAGGTTTTCAAGGAGGTTTCTAATCACAAAGAGGAGATTTTCAAGCACAAAGAGGAGGTTTCCAGTCTCAGAGAGGTCGTGGAAGAGGCCGATGGAATAATAGCAATCATATAAATGTCAAATTTGGCAAAAATTTGGTCATATGGCAAATAAATGTTACTTCAGGTACAATCTAGATAATAGTTCTCAAAGCAGTCAAGGCAGTTTTTCATAGAAAGAAGCACAGGAAAATTTTGCTACAATAAACTCAAGCATAGGCAACAATGACAGTCAAAGCAGCAATAATGCTGATAAGGGTGATGAAGGTAACCTTGAGGAATGATATCCAGACTCAGGTGCAACCCATCATATTACAAATAATCTTCAGAATTTAAACATTGGTAGCAAATATTACTCAGGTATGAAATATTTATATATGGATAATGGTGAGACTGCAAATATAACATATACTGGCAAAGGAACTATTTTTGGTAAACGACAACTTCAACTGAATAACATGCTAAGGGTTCCTACCATAAATAATAATCTTTTAAGTTTATCAAAATTTGCCAGTGATAATTGTGCATATTTTGAGTTTCATCCAAAATTTTGCTTAGTCAAAGGTATTCTAAGTCATGTAATATTACTACAAGGTAGTCTACATAATGGGCATATAGATTTAACAACTTGAAGACTGGAAATTCAAGTGGTGAACTCTGGTGCAACAGTGTGGATGCTTGTAGTAATAATGATTGCAATAGTAATAAGCTTTGTAATAGAAATATTGTTTTAGATAATATTACTTTATAGCATATGAAACTTGGTCATCCAAATTCTGAAACTGTCAGAACTTTTTTATCTATTAATAATATTGCTTTTAAAAATGCATCTGTTAAACACACATGTACACATTGTCAACTTGGCAAGAGCCACAAGCTTCCTGTTAGTAATTGTGAAACTAGGTATAACAAGCCATTGGAGCTTATAGCTGCAGATTTATCGGGCCCAACACCTCTAAATTCATATCATAGGCACAAGTATTATTTTCTTTTGTAGATGCCTATTCGAGATATACTTGGATATATATGCTACAAAATAAATCTGAAACTTCTAACACAGTTATACAATTTATAACTCATGTTGAAAAGCAGCTTAATTGTAATGTCAAAATTTTGCAAATAGATGGTGGGGCAGAATTAAAACCTTTGGCTGATTATTTTGCTAAAAGAGGAACTAAACACAGATTAACATGTCCTCACACATCTGAGCAGAATGGTTTGGTTGAAAAAAAACACAGACACATTATAGAAACTGGTTTAACATTGTTATCACAAAGCTCATTACCAATGAAGTATTGGAATGAAGCCTTTTTTACTTCAGTTTTTCTTATTAACATGTTACCCACTAAGATCCTAGATAATAAAACTCCACATGAGATGATATACAATGTTACACAAGACTATAAGTTTCTAAAAATATATGGTTGTCTGTGTTTTCCATGTCTGAGAGATTATAATAAACATAAATTAAGTATGAGATCAATTCCATGCACATTTATTGGCTATGCTCAAAATAAAAAAGGTTATAAATGTCTTGACAGGAATGGTAGAATTTATGTCTCAAGACAAGTGATTTTGATGAAAGTAAATTTCCTTATGCAGATAGACATAATTCCAAAGAAGACAATAGAGTGGAATCTATTAAGACTGTGGAGTTTAGACCAGTTACTCTTGAAACAATTAAAGACAATGAACATTCAGGGACACAAGCTGAGGATATAAGAGAAACAAGTATACACATCAGTGGATCAGAACAAAGACATTCAGATGACACAGAAATAAGTCAGGATGATAATAACATGCACAACACTGATGATGATGGTAGCAGGCAAACAACAACAGTACAAGGATATCACAACAGGAACAACAATCACAACAGGTACAACAACATCAAAGCAGACATCACATGACTACTAGATCAAAAAGCGGTATTTTCAAACCAAAATTCTATAATGTGGCCATCACTGAAACTGAACCACTTAATTTCACTACAACAGAATTGCCTTTTAATAGCACGTGAAAAACGCTATAACAGGCTACCATAGCATTAGTGACGACGCTATATATCAACATGTTATAATAACCCTATTATATCTTATAGCTCAAATCTAAACGCTATCGTATTATACATTTTATAGCATTATCAATATTTTCATAGCATATATTCATTGATATGAAAAATGGTTTCCATTTTGTTTTTACAAAAAATTCCGCTATTAATAAATTATGCTATTATAGCATTTTCAATATTTTCATTGCACATATTCATAGCGTTCAGACCTTGCCATGTTAAAAATAATCTCTTTTTTTATAGCATTATCACTGTTTTTATAGCTCATATTCAGTGATATGAAAAGTTTTCCATACAGTTTAAATTTTATATACCATTTTCACATTTTGATTCCATAAGTGCATTTTTCAGCTACGAATATTTTGTAGTATATATAGCATTATCAGTGTTTCCGTAGCACACAGCCAATGATATGAAAAGGTTTTCCATACTATTTAATTCTTTACATAGCATTTCACCTTCTATTTCCATAAGTGCAATTTTCCGCTATTAATATTTTTAATATATAACACATATTTCAGCTATGATCTTTATATAGCAAATCTCGTATTTAATTTGGGCACAATTCAAAGAATTAAACAGTAAATTCACAATTCAAAACAGTCAATAGCAAAAAATTGATACCAAAAGCATATATGATTTCAATTACAAAGTCATAGTTGATAAGTACACTACCAAATATAGATATAAGTCAACGTACATATTGTTCAAACATCGTTTCAAAACAACATTACACGAAAAATCTCTTAGTCTTCAGCATGTATTCTCGTCCGACTTCTAGAACCTGCAATTCACAAGCACAAGTTGATGATGTGGAAATAAATTTTGAAGGAAAACTATGAGTAATGGAGAAAATTAGTATGAAAATGAAAATGACGCCACTGGCAGCCCACTTGTAAGGACATGTAAACGTGCATACCTATAATGTCCTTTGGTATAATTCTTTCACAGTTTATAAACGTGCAAAAGATATACCATGGTTCCACAGTTTATAAACAGTGATGAATGAAGCCCAAAGGAGTGGATGTTAGATTTATGAAACCACCAAATTTTTACAAGACTTAGACTGTTTACAATGGCACACTCTTTTTGTGTGTGAAAATTAGAATGTTGGTTCAGCAAACTTATGTAGGCAACATTTGAGATTGAATCTCGCTTTTTCTTAATCTGGTAATTGACAAAATATTAGTGTACAAAAAAGAAAGCTTTAAATTACCTGGTTCAGATGGATAGCATTAGCCTCCAATTTCAATTTTCTAGAGTATCAGTATTTGTTACAAGAGTCTTGTAAATATACTACAACATTGTATTTATGCTCGTAAGTTTTGAAATGAACAAGAAACCACACTGTACTTGTGCTTTTGTTAAAAGGGAAACTTGTACATGTACCACATTAAAAGAAATCTTGTAGTTTTAGGTCATCACAACATCTCCAAAGATTGTCAAGTAGACAGACCAAACTAGACATGATATTTTTATTTTTAGAAAGTATTTGCAATTTGATTCAAAATAGAACTACATAGTGCTTTTATAATTGAAGTCAAAAATACTTGGTTGAGAAATCAACCGACCTTGTTATAGTTCTTGTTATGTCAAGCGTGTGGATTGCCATATCATTCTTGTCTTTGTTATAATTCTTTCAGCATAGTCCTCGTTAAATTGGTTGTCAGCTTGTATGGTTTTAAAAATAAGTGCCATTTAGAAAAAATGAGTAGGATGGATTTTTCAATAAATAATTCCAAGCGTGCAAACCGGTAATACAGTTTGAGACATGACAAAATGATTATAAAAGCATTAACAATATTTTTCTTCTTCTTTATGTTCTCTAATTAGTTCATTCCACGTAAATGCATATGGCAGTATATTTATAGGAAAAGCAGTTTACCTGAAATATCACATTGCGCAACTATGAAATATGCCACTCCTACTGCTTCATTCAAAAGCCCAATCTTTACCGACAGTCCATGGCAACATTCTAACACTAGCCAACTGCATTATTCAAATGAGTTACTAAAAAAAATTTGAATTCATAATAGAAAAAAATATACAGAGATGGTGAGTAAATACAGTGGGAATGGCAGCCGCAACACTGGAAACAACTGCGGCCTTGGCACCAGCAAGAACTCCCTCTGCAACTTAATATATATTAATTACTGGCCATTTAATTCAACACAGAAGTAAAACCACTGAAATGCAAGTTATATTCACCACGAGAGCAGCGCTTTGCAAGAGCAATTTTCTGATCAACTAAAGACATGTTGTTCTTGATTTTATTTCTTGAGACAATTCAATACACTGTGTATTTTCTGTTGAGACGTATTAATGAAGGCAAGCACGTTCTATTATCTCAATTTCTTAAGTGAGGAAGACCAGATCTATATAACAGTTTGCATAACTCAATTTCTTAATTGAGGAAGACCAGATCTATATAACAGTTTGCATAACACTAATGATTAACCACATTTTTCTATTATCGATCTTTTACACACACACACACACACTACATACACACATCTCACTACCATTTTTTACTTTTCAGGTATAAACTTTGATATAAACGTATGAACATATACATGTTGTTCTAGACATAAGAAAATACACATTTTGCAGATATATTCAATCTTTTCCTTGTAGCACGTCAATCATCTTCTATAAAGATTCTTTGAGTGTTTCCAAGATCATCAGCAAGCCTGATTCACTAAGCAATGACAGTGTTCTAATGATCTCATCTATCAGTTTAATATTTGCATGTAAATGTATAGCATACACAAAATTAAATCTATTTAGATATATGTTTGGCAGTTTAAACTTCATTCAAAGTAACATAAGTTACATTAAGGACAAAAAAGTTTATAAATGCTTAATCGTACCACTAACGTCAACCTTGATTCAGCTAGCACATCAATCATCTTCTATGAAGCTTGTTTGAATGTTTCCAATTCAATCAGCAAGCCTGATTGAATATGCAATGACAGTGTTCTAATGATCTCATCCATCAGTTTAATATTCGCACATAAATGTATAGCATACACAGAATTAACTCTATTTAGATATATAGGTTTGGCAGTTTAAACTTTAATCAAACTAACACAAGTTAGATTAAGGACATAAAAATATTATAGATGCTTAATCTTACCACTAATGTAACACCCCACGCCCGTTATGGTCACTCTCTAAGGGAGTGCCATAACATCGGTGGAGTATTTTGAGTGAATATAGAACAGAGTAATTACAACAAGACAGATATAAGTAATACTTTGAAAATTTAAAACATCATTTCAATTGCAGCGGAAAATAAAACATGCCTGGTTACATCACAAAACCATAATAGAAGTCAAGTACAAATATCCATCCTGCTAAATAAAAATACATAATCCCAATACATGAACTGATAGCCACAAAAGAAAAGGGTAAACTGAGCTCTACATCTAGGGTCCAAGCTCCAAGAGAGTAATAAAAGCAGCCTGATCAAAGCCCACTCGTGCTGGGCCCACTCTGAGAACCTGAGGGTTGAGAAAAAGATAAAAACAACGGGGTCAGACATAAGTCTGAGCGAGTCCTATAACTTTAACAATGTAATCATTAAAGTAATAAGGATATGATATAACTTGGTACGGTGTGACTGGGGATAAATGACTACACTCAGTAGCCAATCGGACTTAGAGTGAACTAAGATAACGATAAAGACGCATTTACCCACCCAAGGATAATTACTACACTGCACCACACCAGTCATTCCTACTTAAAGGTTGATCCCTCCCAAGGACTTAGAAAATTTACCCAGTAGTTTCGTGTACCCCTAGCTCACTACATAGGTGCCGTCTGCCCCTATCTCCACTAGGTGTACCCACTACTCCCAAGCGATCGGCTCCCTACCGTAGATATCCTTGCTGGCCCCACAATGGGGTGTATCACTCCCCAAAGTGGCTAGCCCGATACAACAAATGGTGCACGGGTTATATCTACACGATGCAACAACGTCTTACTTACCAGCCCGGGTCCACACACGCATATGAAACCCGTTGGACTCGCGTTGCCACCGCTACCCCGTTTCGGCCTCTTATAGTCAAGCCCAATATGCGTGTCCCGTCACTCGACTAGAGTCGAGCCCACTAAGATACGTTTGGGATATTGGTTGAAATGGGCCCCCACAAGCTACCCACCTAAGCTTGTCATTTCTAGTGTATACCACTTAACCCTTTAATCATGTTTTAATTACATGTTCCACTTTGGTTAAGTATTCTAATCGTATTTTCTATTGCCACCCAAGGCAACCACTAGATTTCCACATGCCACCCAAGGCATCCACTTAACCCCTCATGTCCCTCTACATGCTAATATGGTTAAGTGTTTCTTAATTAATTAAGATCATGACCTCATAAAGACCTCTCACATTAGACCATCTTTTATGACTGCTGGATATGCCGGTGGGTTCCGGGCAGACTTCTGTCATAAAAAGGATCTAACCTCGTGTCTTTACTTTAATCACGTATTTAATTTATGACTAAGACCTCTCACATTGGGCCAATCATTTGTAGCCGCTGGATGGCCGGTCGGTTCCGGGCAGACTTCCGCTACAAAAGGGTCCAACCTCGTGTCTTAGTTGATTAATTACACCTAATTAATCACCCCCATAATTAATTATCCCTAATTAATTACACATTTTTAAGAATATGGGTAGACCTAACTCAATAGGTAAATTCCCAATTCCATAGTATGGGTAGACCTAACTTAATAGGTAAATTCCCAACTCCATAATGTGGGTAGACCTAACTTAATAGGTAAATTCCCAATTATGTCCATTCATTTTATGTTATGCTTAATCATAACAACTTTACACCTTTTTATAATCATGCATATTAACCCCATCGTTTCCCACGTAATTCGTTTACATAACACATCATACATAGGGACAACTTTGCATATGTTATGCACATCATAAAAAGAGACAAACTTGCATATGAACTTGCATATAAACTTGCATAAAACTTGCATATGAACTTGCATATGAACTTGCATAAAACTTGCATATGAACTTGCATAAAACTTGCATAAGAACTTGCATATGAACTTGCATAAAACTTGCATACGAACTTGCATATGAACTTGCATAAAACTTGCATACGAACTTGCATATGAACTTGCATAAAACTTGCATAAGAACATGCATATGAACTTGCATAAAACTTGCATAAGAACTTGCATATGAACTTGCATACCATGACATATCACAAAGGCAAACTTGCATATGTTATGCACATCATAGAAAGAGACTAACTTGCACATGAACTTGCATATCATGTCATATCACAAAGGCAAACTTGCATATGTTATGCATATCATAAAAAGAGACTAACTTGCACATGAATCTTGCATATAAACTTGCATATCATGTCATATCACAAAGGCAAACTCGCATATGCTATGCATATCATAAAAAGAGACTAACTTGCATATGATCTTGCATATAAACTTGCATAAAACTTGCATATGAACTTACATGACACATCATATCATAAAAAGAGGCAAGTTTACATATGAACTTATAACATATGACAACCACAACTTGCATAATCCACATTTACATCCATAGCCTCCTAATATCCTATCCTAATTAGTTTAGCAATTACTTGCTAAAGGCATAGGAACTCACCAAAACCAAGATTAGCAAACTTATGAAGTAGAACTAGTTGCAATATTTGAAGGAGATGATGATTAGAGGTTGATTAGCTTGCAACTTCCTTCATAAACTAGTGGAGGCTCCTCCTAAGTTTGATTTTGGCGGCATGATGCCATCATTTCTATTTTTAGTATGGATTAGGCTTGCATTAGGGTATATTTATAGGATTAGGGTGTGTTTTAGACCATAGGATTAACCCTAGGCTAGATTAGGTCCGTCAGATTTAGGAAATCTCTAGAACACAGCCCAGCCCTAGCCAGAAAACCAAACCTGGTGCACCCAGGCAATCTGGCTCGACACCCTGTGTCGACAGGCAAGTCGACAGGGCAGTCGACCTCCCATTCGACTGGCCTGTCGACAGCCCTGTCGACATGGCTAGGGCGGGAACTTTCCCGCCTGCCCTCCTAGTCCCAATTTTAAAATCTGAATTTGAATTTTAAATCTGTTTTTTTTAACTTTAAATTTTCTGCAAACTTCATTGGGCCATAACTGGGCCATACGGACTCCGATTCTCGAAAACACGGACTCTATTTTGCGTATTTTTCCGAGACGAACGCAATGACGCAGCCCGTTTCCCCCAATTCTCACATCTGAGATTATTTATTCTGTAATTAGTGAATTTTAGCATTAACCGAAATTCGGGGTGTTACAACTAACATCAACCTTGATTCAGTTAGCATGTCAATCATCTTCTGTAAAGCTCCTTTGAATGTTTCCAAGATCATTGGGAAGCCTGATTCACTATGCAATGACAGTGTTCTAATGATCAGTGCCGATGTCATATAAAGAAACATAACATCGTGCTGCTTATGGTGAGCTTGTCTCAGGTGGAGAACTGAATCCTGATACAAACTAGAAGCCTAAAGCTGCTATTTCTTCAATCCTACAAAGAAACTTTCCACCTATGTCCCAATTCTACCTTCATTTTTTTGACACAAAGGTTTCTAACATGGGGTGAAATGACTCAACTTTTAAGATAACATGAAGTATTACTTCATATAGGGTTTTAGCTAGTTATAAGATGTGCCCATTTGCGAAAATTTTATTTGTGAATTTCTCAAAGGTCGGACCACTTCTGTCTTTTAATCTATAACCGTAGTAACGAAATAATATGACTATCATGAGTTGATACTTATATGTGCCATTTATATCTACCTACAATGTTGTTTTGTTTCAAGCCAAAAAAAAGTTGTGTGGATGTCCGACATAAAAACACCACCTAGCTATTGAACTAAAGCCATTTCATGCTGACATACATTATGGAAAAAAAACAAGCAACAAATTTTTGATATGATAATTGAGTATTCGATTAGGAGCATAAAAGCCATTTAAAGATAAGGAGCTTATCTTAGCAAGATCAGCATCATATTTGATCCGAATACTGAATAAATAAAACATCGTGTGGTAATTTATTGATGCCATGGACCACTTTTGAGATCCGCAGAAGAAAGACTTATCTTTGCATGCTTATATGCCTGTGACAGTTGCTTGTAAGTCATCATATATGTGACTACTACAAAGGATTGCTCAGACATATAACTATTCATGACAGAAGGACGGCAGTATGATACGCCAAAGTCGGTTTTTATTTTTTTTCATAAGTGGACACATCATAAACTTCTATGATTCAGATTTATGCCAAGTACTTGAGTAATGAGATATTTGAATAAAAGGCTTGTTGTGCTCAATTTAAAAACTACACCTTATTCATTATCACAAACCATCCTTTTAAAAAAAGAAATTCCATGGAAAAAATATTTTTTATATTAACCAGGTGATATGTAACAGATGCAAGCAACCTTATCAAGTATAAAAACGACAAAATAGGTAGTTTTTTTAAAGGGATGCAAATGTTGGAACAATACTATAGGATAATAATTTAGAAAAAAACTAATTATAACTCAGCGGAGGACAGTTTAAACTGAACATCAGTCGCCGATACCAATTTTTAGTTACAAAGAGAAAACAAAATTTGTAGCAAGAACTCTTCCAGGTAATATTCAAATAGAATACCATGCTCAACAATCAGCACAATCTCGGCATGTGATTATAGAAAGCAAATCAGCTTTTGTATTGAAGATTGATTCTTTGAAGAAAAAAAGCTGTTAAGGGTCAGTGGTTAATGTTTTTCCCAGGCAAAATAAAACCACCTAACTTATTTCATAATACCCACACACTCCTAACAACTATTGCAATACTTTGACTTATTCAGTTTTGTGTAAATAACCTGAAAGAAGCTGTACAATCCATGCTCACCTGTCTCCCATTCTGAAGCTTGGACTGGTTCTCATCCTCCTCTGTATCGACTTCCACCACCCTCTTTCTACTCGTATTAGGAATCTGATAATTTGATTCTGGTTCCGCTAGTTGTACATGTCAATTTAAAAAGAAACTGAATAATACAATTTTGCAAGAAAGCATCAAGAGGTAACATAGAAGCATACATATAATCAACTTCAGAGTGACCTGACTACCTTCACTTTGATAAATTGATTGCAAGAACTTAGAAAATATAGAAACCGTAAAATTTACAGACAGAAAGCATAACTGTATCCACTGATGTGTTAAAGTACATTCAGCAAGCTACAATATTGAGATATAAATTGAAGTCGATAAGTAAACAAATGTAAAATGATTAAAATTACGTGTATGTGCTATATAGACATGATTTGGAATTTAAAACACAATATGAGGTTTTTTATTTATTTTTTGGTCAAAGTTATTTTTATAGTGGAACATAGTATAAGATTTTCATCTACACCTTATGGCACTCTAGCAGTTGTGCAATGTACATTTTATTCGAGTTGCTCATAAAGATATTAAAATGAAGGTTCAATTATATATCCTTTTAACATGAATTACGTAAATGAAAAAAAAAAACAGAATTAAAATAACAGGCATGGATAGTCCTGTACGAATGGTACAAAAGCAGGGAAGTAATTAATGAGCATATTCTAGCAAGTGGCATTAAATTATTGTCACTGAGTATAGATTTGATATAGGTTGAATGTACATGGCAGAAAAATGGTTCATTAAATTTGTAAATTGGCCATACACAGTTAGCAAAATTAATAACTAAACATATAGGTACTAAGAAGAAGATATACACATGACAACTTTCGTGCAATGTAAATAAAAATACCAATTGGTGATGCAACTTGGATTGTTATAGAACCTTTAGAATCCAAATTTACCTGCAAAAATGTATTAAGATTAAGTACTCATAACAGATTGTGAAGACTTGTAAACATATGACATGGATAAACAAATATAATAGCATATGAATAAAGATATCATAGGATCAAACTACAATAATCCGGTGAATACATTGATGCCACACAGTAGAAAATTGTCAATATATTGAGACGGAAAAAAGATTCTGCTAGCAGCCACCATTTCACTCATCCTTGTATGATTCTTCACTTAACATGTCGAGTTCGTGAATAGCCTCATCGAATGCTTGCTCTGCAAGGTGGTAAGTCCTTTCAGGAGAGTTAGTGATCTCATAATAAAAAACTGAAAATTTTAATGCCAGACCCAACGTAATTGGATGAGTATGAGAGAAATATGCTTGACCCAGCCTAAGATATTTCTAGTATATTAACTAAAAATACATATGTATAACACAAATAAGAGACTTTACCAACTAAGTTTCATTTGGCTTTTTGTATAAATCATATCCCTGTTGATATCTATCCATCAGTATAAGGTTTGAACTGCAAACAGTAAGGTCTTATGGAATGTTCATTGTTTGGTACGTGGAGTAACTTGGAATATAATTGATATGAGAATATAAAGACCAAGAAATGTAATCGATATGAGAATATAGAGATCATTAACATTCGTTTGGTTGTTGTAAACCACATTTAATTATTATTTGGCTTATTTGCAGAATTGTTTTCTACTTAAATCACAACTTTACAACATTAAAATGCAACTGACAACTATATATCAATAGTGTTCATATATACTGTGTTTATAATAGATTGACGATATTTGTTTGCCAAGCAATAGAAATTAGCGCAGTTATCATAAAGACTTCTAGGTGGTATAAGCTATTTTCAGAAAACTATGTACAGTAATCATTAAAAAAACATTACCGGGACTGCCACTTATATTTTTGGGGCTGTCATTAAAAATAAAACTATCAACTTAAGAAAGCAAGTAACTGCAGTAGTCAGCGATGCGAAACGAACCACCAGTTCGGGACTGCCACTTATATCCCTCATCATCATTGTATTTTCCTCCGTCAACTACTCTCTTAGCAACCAAATAAGATAAGTAAAATCCAATACCAAATTGAATCGTTGTGCTGACATCAGCACCCATTTGTAGTGCTTCCATGAACTGGTACATCTCAGATCTTGCAATTGAGCTGAAACTGTTCACTTGGTCTGATCACACATAATATAAACTCAAATTCAGCATATCACATACAATATAATATATAATATGGGTAAGCATATTCAAATAAGATTATTGATAAATTATTGTGCTCATCTCGATATAACCATGAAAACAAAATATTTTAAATTGCAGCATAGCAAAACAGGGCAACACATAATGCAGTTCAGACGCATGATTCACAAAGTTGAATATGCATCCATATTGATAGCCACTGGGTATGAAATTAATGCTAACAATTTAACAATATAGTGATGCAGAACCATATGCATGCCTATATGCCATGGGTCTTTATTCCAAGCTAATTTAAGTCTACAAGTCTGTAAATTCATGGATACAAAAATTAAGGCAGAAAGCACTAGACCTATATTGTTTAGAAGTCTCAAATAGGTGATGGACATTTACCTAATTTTATAGACATTTACCATAGATAAATGATGCTAACACTGTTAACTAAATGGTCACTTTACTATAACCGTTTGTATAGGAAAAAAAATAAAGAAAAAAGACATGTATTATACACGTGTGCAAATACCTGAATGTAACTAGAAGTAATTTGTGAAACTGGGACTTGAGAACAAGTCCTGCAAGTAAAGTAACTGTTATTTATAGCAACTTCATAGGTTATGATAACATGTTTATGCAAATATAAATGGTGAAATTTTGAACGTTACTAGAAGACAACCTAAAGAATGTTTGTTTAGCTACGCTCAACAATGATAATCAAATAACCAAAACAATCAGTACACATAAATTTGCAATTACAGAAAATAAACCTACAACACCTGCATCCAGCTACCCATGCAGAAATAAAGTTGTATCTTGGTATACAACATCTGCCCTGCATCTAGCTACCCACATAAAAATAAAAGTGATGTTAACACAGAAGTAACACATGATGTTTTGTCAGCAAAAAATATCAAGCACCACAAGTGACGTATTTGATCACATTATTATTTTTGGAATAGTACTAGACTGAAAAAGAAAAAGAATCGGATGTCCTATTGAAATGCAAAGTAAAAAATTATGAATGAATCAAATAAGTCCATCCCCATTATCCAAATATCTGAAACTACTCTACAAGGCTGATGGTAACTAAGCAACATGCTAAGAGTGTTCTTTTTTGAAGATATCTAGCTTCTCAACACCACAACAAATAAAACAAGAAAATGAATTAACGCTGCCAACAATAAGAAGCGCCTACTAATATAAGTCTAATGATAATCCAACAACAATTAAAAAGGAATAATAGGTAAATAACTTGCCTACCAGAAAGAAGAAAAATCAAGCAAATGTGCTTCTTGCAGTTGGAAGATTAAAAATACTCTTTATCGTCATGTGATTCAAATTAATGCATTTGGCATTACAAACATGTCTAATAATGGCTTCTGTGAGAAGAGTAAACTTTCCAAGTTGTGGATAATTAGAAAAAAAATTCAATACATATCAGAATATTTACCTAAAAAATGGTTTGGTTGTTAACTCGACAAAAAGATAAAGATAAAATATCTTCTAATTTCAAACTAGACAAGCTGACCTGAACAATACATTTCATAGTAGCATCGCTCTTAACAAAAAGTGATTTCCGTTCCTTTTTCTTTGGATCTGCATCTTCCCCTTTTCTCAGATCAATTTCTCCCGTGAGCTCGATGATTTCATATTCTTCAACAGTTGCATAAATGTTACACTTCCTTGTAGCCAAGCCTATAGAGAACATCGATAAAGATTCGTTTTGCCTTATTAGTTGCTTTAACATAAATCATATTGCAACTATATATGTATTGTATTTCTTACATTATCAAGCAATTCAAAAATCTATATCTAAGCTTCAAGTTTAGAGTAAACACCAATTGGACTTGCTGCATAATATAAGAAAATATGTTAGATTAATATGAAGTAGCAAAAAAACTTTATGATACCAAATTATGCAAAGCAAGGCATCACCAAAAAATATTAAAGAAAAATATATTAATACTTCAATGACTTATCTCTATTAGGTACCATCAATGCATAAGGCCAAAGGCATCCCCATATGAAGTAGTAAAAGCTCCTAAATGTGAAAGTCATTGTCGATTATTCCTCGTTGTATTTCAGAGGCTGCGAAAGTTTAGGAATAAACAACTGCTGAAGCAAGAGAAAAAATTGTAAAGCCAACACAGGCAAGCAACAACATGGTACAATTCGAAAATTTGAGTAAAATTTAATATACAATAACGCACATAAGTACATAGGTGTTAACATTTGGATCATGTTTTGGCAATCAATGTTACCTACTACTCAAATGCTTCCAATGTGATAATTTAGCCTTACCTGAAGACATTTAATTACTCAGCTATAATTAATCTATCACTACTTCTGTGACCTGCTCAACTGCAAATGACACGACAACTGGTTATCAGAAAGAAATGTTTGAACTCGTATAATCTAATTTTTTCTTACTAATATGAGCTGCATAACTATATAATCTGAAGTTGACTATGTGATTATTATTTTTTACTTTAGGGATTTCTAGTCCATTACAGATCAAATTATCTACAAATGGTACTGCAGTAGACGTGATAAGAAATGAACCCATGGAAGGCCGACTGGTCCCAAATAAATAAATAAAGAGGCAACTGACATGAAATTAATAGTATTCTTTATGGGAATATTCCAATTCAAATAACTTATGCATCAAACATGAATAAAATCAGACAAATTAATCATAGTCCTAATGTCAAAATTTTCTGAAAATTGTAAAAGAAGAAAAATAATACTAAAAAAAATACTAAAAAATATACCTGTAGAAGTCATCGAAATTGAAGGGTCCACTTTAGTAATCAATCTTTGGCTTAAGAATCATGTTTAAGCTGCTTTAATGAATCGTGCTTTAGCTCAAAATCATGGTTAAGCGAAGTAAAGGAACAAAATTTGTTAAGGAATTTTGTGGAATCGAGCTTTGAGGAATTAAACGGGTTACGAAATCGAATCAGGGTGAGGAAGGGTTCATGATTGTAGATAAGATTCGTGATGTAGAGAACTTTGGATTTGAAGTGAATCGGTCACTGGTGTACTGAATTGACGATCTGGAGTGAATTCGATTACTTCTTTTCATGGAGTTTGTCGAGTGAACGGAAGAAACTAGGTTTTGGTTCTTCAGGTATTCACGTGATTTTGGGTGAAGTGAAGTGATGGACTGAATTTTTACTTTCGCGGTTTGGTTGTCACTTTTATCTTTCGCTCCCGCCTCTCTTTACACGCAGCAGTATCATAGCGGAAGCAATATATAAATAGCACAATTTAACCCTTATTTATTTTATTTAATTTATATAGCACAATTTATTTGTTATTTTCTTTTCTTTGATTATTTTGTTATAGCTCTTTAATATAAAGCTAAGAGATAATGCAATGTATATCATATTTTCTTGTAGTGTTTTACTCAAGCACTAAAGTCAAGAAATTGAACAAAGGCCATGGATACAGAATATGAAGCTCTTATAAAAAACAAAACTTGGGAACTTGTTGTACCACTAGCACACAAGAATGTAATTGGCTGTGGATGGGTATATAAGATAAAAAGAAAGGCTGATGGATCTATTGACAAATACAAAGCCAGACTGGTAGCTAAAGGTTATGCACAACAATTTGGTTTTGATTTCAATGAAACCTTTTCTCCAGTTATAAAACCCACTACTATTAGGATAATTTTAACTGTTGCCTTAAGTAATGGGCGGAATATAAAACAACTTGATGTAAACAATGTTTTTTTGAATGGAGAATTAACTGAAGAATTCTACATGCAATAACCTGAAGAATACAATTCTGATGATAAAAGGGTTTGCAGGCTTCATAAAACAATTTATGGACTCAAGAAAGCTTCAAGGGCTTGGTATGAGAAACTCAAGATGACATTATTAAATTTAGGTTCTATTCAAGTCAAGTCTGACAACTCATTATACATGAAAAGGAGTAGGCAAGGAACTATCTTTATTTTAGTATATGTGGATGATATGTTAATCACAGGAGATAATGGTCAAGATATAAGCAAATTCATACAATTATGGGATCAACATTTTTCTATTAAAGATTTAGGAGAGTTAAAATATTTTCTTGGGATTCAAATTATCAAACACAGTGAAGGAAAACTGATTTTATTCCAGGAAAATTATATTTCTGAAATTTTGCACAGGGTCAATATGCAATATGTCAAACATCTACCACCACCAATGATAAGTAATCTACTCTTATCTAAACATAAAGGGGAGGCCATCACAAATGCAAAACAGTACAGAAGTTTAATAGGAGCACTGCATTATGCAACAATCACTCGCCCAGATATTTGTTATAGTGTTAACAAGCTTAGCCAGTTTATGCAAAATCCATTATCAGAACATTGGATTGCTTTAAAAAGATTTTTAAGATATTTGCAAGGCCCAAAGCATTTAGGAATAATTATAAAATCAGAGAAATATTTTTTCTTACAGTGCTTTAGCGATGCTGATTGGGCAAATGATGTTGATGATAGACGATCTGTATCAGGATACTGCGTTTACCTTGGAGACAACATAATTTCCTGGTGCACTAAGAAGCAACATACTACATCCGGATCCTGTACAGAAGCCGAATATAGGGCTCTCGCAAGTGCAACTGCAGAAGTATCTTGGATTGAAACGATGATGGAGGAATTAGGGCTGAGTTTAACATGAAAATCTGCCATCTGGTGCGACAACAAGAGTACGGTTTCTCTTGCCCTCAATCCAATTCAACATTCAAGGGCAAAGCATTTTGAAATCGATATTCTTTTCGTCAGAGAAAGAACGCAGAATGGTAAGCTTGTCATATGTCATATTCCTTCTTACTATCAGCGAGCTGACGTTCTCACAAAAGCATTATCAACTAAGAATTTTGTGAGATTGAGAGAGGAGCTGAAGGTAGTTGGTGGAGGCGGAAATGAAAAAGGAAACCCTAGTTCGAACTGAGGGGGCATAATGAAGACAATAGAGCCATTACAATAGAGTCGTTAGCGTGTGAACACGTTTCATCATATATAGTGTTTTTTAACGAAGACAATAAAGCCGTTACAATAGAGCCGTTAGCGTGTGATCACGTTTTATCATATTTAGTATGTTTTACAATTATATATTAGTTGTTACAATGCTTCTCTATATAAGCATACCATTGTTACATTACTCCTTGTACAAGAAATAATATTTATCAATAAAATCTTATGCTTACTCAATATTCTTCTTATTTTTCTTCAATTTTATTCTTCAACTACGATGACACTTTTTCTACACAAGATAGCGGTGTTTGTATGGATGTAATTACAACATTTATAGCAAGTGCAAAAGATTTAAATCCTACAGATGATGACACTACATGGTATGGTATTATTATGAAAATAATTGAAGTTGATTATTATGAATTTCAACATGTTGTGTTCTATTGCGAGTGGGCGAATGTTGTTGACAAAATACATGGATGTAAGATTTGTACAGATTCTAATTTATTGATAGTGAATCTTAACAAACTTAAAAGTAGTGATGGAGAGTACAATGAGCCTGACGTTCTAGCATCAGAAGCAAGTCAAGTTTTCTACGTAAAAGACAGACAAAATCCTAATTGGTCCATTGTACGACGTTCACCTAAACGTCTGACTGATAACGTAGATGATTACGAGGCATCAGCAAATTTTCAGTCTGTTTTGAAGGAGCAACCAAACTTAGGAGCATTGTTAAAATGTATCAAAGCCAAATAGATGAGCTTGATTGTGAGCCCAAGTCTTTCTTTTTGTGTTGAATATTTGAGATATTTGATGATTTTAACATTGATGATTTTAGTTGTAATATTCAAGTTGTTGAATGCTTGTTGCCTCTTTTCTTATGGTTGTGTGCTTTCTTATGTTCAAGATGTGTATACATGGCACTATTGTTGATTTTCAACAGGCTGAATGTTTGAATGCTTGTTGCCTTTTTTTCTTATGGTTGCCGCTTTCTTTTCTTATGGTTGCACTGTACGTTTTCCTTTTTTTTCCATTTTTTGGGTCTTACATTAGCATCTTGTACCTAGTTCATATATCAGTTTTATTTGCTTTCGTGTATTGAATGTAGGCTAAAATATATGAATTACTTATGCAGAATGTCGACTAGTCAAAGTAATGCATCGCAACGTAGGACAAGTGTAGAAGACATCATTCCTCCTCCGCCACAAATAAAAAATACTACATAATTGTTGAAATGGATGGTGCAAATGGAGACGACTCATCAAAGTGGTCTTCTCGTTGCGGCACTCTGATCCGAAGGCATATTCCAGTTTGCTACGACGATTGGAGGAAAGTTGATTCTTTTTACAAGGACAACTTATGGACAACACGAATGGTATTTTTCTTTATTATTTCTAATTTTTTTGGCATATATAAAGCATAGAGTTATAATCAAAATCATTTACCTTTTCCATAGAAAGATTTTGACTTGAATATAAACCCCGATATTGCTCGACCTATTATGAAGAAATTTTTTCTACAATATTTAAGAACGGCAAAATAACATCTGAGGAAGACATATTAAAACAAAAGAAAAGGAGCTTTCCGCTAGGCATCTTGCAATTGAAAATCGACCCGACGACATCGATAAAGTTCAGAGAAGTTCATCGACAATGAGTATACATAAAAGAAGAGAAAGCAATGCAAGGCGAATAGCGACAACAAGGAAAAAAAATACCATAAATCATACATTGAGAAGAAAATCTTATGCTAAGTTGTACGAAACATTGGTTCGTACTAGTCAATCCTTTTATTGTTAATTTAGATAATACTTTGTAGCTATTGAATATATTTATATTTATTCATGTAGGAAAAGGAAAATCCGGAATGTAAGCCTACATGAACAAAAGCATGGAAAGTGGCACACACAAGTAAAAAAACTGGAGAAGTGCTTCCTTGCGCCACCGAAAAATATGTAAGTTAATATTATTTTTTTGTCTTTGAATCATGCCACTTAAGTCTTGAACCTGTGGCATTTTGTATCAATCGTTTAATCACTTGAGTAACGGTGTTTGTTAACTACAATCTGAGTTGTGGATAAAAGAGACCACATTATGAAATTAGAAAAAATGCAACATTTTCTTCCAGTAATTGACTGATTTAAAATACATTTATGTAAGAACTTTTGGTTCACGTTTTTTTTAAGTTCATATCCTTGCAAACATTCAGATACAAATTGCATTTCTCAAATGATTTACCATATCAACTGTTTTTTTGCACAGGCAATAGTACCAAGTTAAATTACAATATTAAGAACATAATATATTTAAGTAGATTTATCGGATTTTATTTCTTCTTTCACTGTTAAATTATAAACTTTATTATCTTTCTAATTACATCCATATGTCACATGCAGTAACAGTTATTTTTACATATACAAGTATTTGTATTTGTCCGTCAAATATTTAATTGAAAGAGTTTAGGTCTGTCCTTCAACAAATATTGTTTAGGTAAATATTTGGCCGAAGACCAGGTTTGGTCCGATAATAACTGAATCTCCTCTAAGAAACATTTTACTAATAAATCGGTCTTTGTTAACAGGCAGTGCTTTCTTTTTACCTTTTCCTGTCTTGGGTACCTGCAATTATTCAAATTGTGAGACTATGAAAGTAAACCATTTATGTTTGTGTGTATTAAGAAATTGTATGCAAAAAATTTCCCCATATTTGATTAGAGTCAATAATAGCGACCGTACTGTATACCCATAATTATTATCTTTCATAAGATAGAAAATCCTTGAGGTGGGCATTTGTAAGATGAAGAGGATAGAAGATCTTTAAGCTGATAATAATTATGACAATAGTAATATCTAATTTATGGTGATAAAAAGACATAATAAACAGCTTGTAACTCATTTGCAACTCTATAGATGTGGGATTCCAAAAGATGCATCTGAGACCCCATCTACTCTGAAGTTGCAGCAGCTATGTGGCCAAATGAGTTACAGCAGCATTTTTTTCCCAGTATAAGTCCTAGGGAAAACATAGCAAGAACAAGGTTGTCTCAAACTTCATGTAAAGTCCATAGATGTATAATTCTACTTGATTTAGCTCCATCAAGAACCCCATAGCCACATATAACAGAGGGTAAGGATCCATTACATCCTATATGTTACACCTCTTCCGCTACACCCAGATGCCATTCAGAACCAATTATTTGCAAACTAGTCAGTAATTTCAAAATGATCCAAATTTTTATAAAGATGATCTCAATGGTAAACAAATCATATACTTTTGACACACTTTGTTTTATATCTTTATACTTCAACCTAAGCAGTTTCATGCATTTCCATAATAAATATTCAACTAGATTCCAGGAACCATCTTACCGTTTGAAAAAACTTAAGAGAACATGGAAGCAAAGCTTTGGTTTATTTTATTTTTTCAAGGTTTGAGATCTTGATTTCATTTTTCGATCTAATTCATAAATTTTAGGAAGTTTGATTCCGGATTCAATTTTTGTTATTTATTTTTTATTTAGTTACTCACATATTTACTTAATTTGTTGAACAGAGATGCATAAATATCTTTAACCAAATATAAATGAATAAAACTACTTAATTATGAATATTTGCATGCTTAAATATGATTATTCATTACTTTGTTTTCAACTTCGTTTTAGTTTCCATTCATACATTTTGTGATTACGGATGTTTCCTAAGCTAAGATTTTTTGGTTTTGAGTTGGTTCTCCCATTTTGGTAGATTTTGTTTTCAACTTCTTTTTAGTTGCCATTATGGGATATATTATTCTTCTAATCTACTGCGCTTACAGGTTGTTTTCCTATTTTATAAATACTGGACTCTAAGCAATATATATATATAACTAAGACTTATGTATTGTTGAATTATAATATTAGTATAGAAGCGGCTGAATTATGTACTGTTGAAATCATTGTTATATGTCATCTATCAAATTTGAAGTTGATTTTTTTACTTTTGGTAAACAGGATTACATAACATATATGCTTATAAAATATGTAGGCATTGATAAAAGCAGCTGAAGTAAGACAAAAGTCAGAATCTAGTGTTAATGGAGGTGATGGTATAAGAAGCTTAGAAGATTTTGAAAGAGATCCCATCACTGAAGTTTTTGGAGATGATGATAGGAGATAGGGGTGAGCGTTTGGTTGGTTTGGTTTATCCAATAATGAAATTTGTCAAACCAAACTAAAACCAATAAAAATGAAAACCAAACCAAACCAACCAAATTAAGTTTGGTTGGTTCGGTTGGTTATCCCATTAAACCGAACTAAAAATGTTTTACACCATTGTGTTTGGAATATTCACTATAATTTAAAAAAATTATAAATACATGATTAGATTATTATTATTTATGATTTTTATGCTTTCTAATACTAATTTTGACATATAGGTGATGATTAAAATTTACTTCAACAACTAAACTAACATAAAATATTTATTGTAATATTGATAATTTTGAAAATATAGTAAAAAGTTCGGTTAATTTGGTTAAAGCAATAACCGAACTTAATATTTTTCCGGGCCGATTACAAATCGGTATAATTTCAAAACCAAACCATAACGTCCAAAATAAACTGGTTTGGTTGGTTTATTTGGTTTAACCGAATAATGCTCACCACTAGTTGGAGAAATTATTTTCGTGCTATTAGCTCTAATGCAAAACAAGTAAACCTCATGCAAGCTTCAAAGGCAATAGTCAATTATCGAGAGAATGTGAATCAGAAATGGCGAGAGGAAGTGTAGACAGAGATGAAAGCAATGAGTTCGGCTATCGTTGATTTGAAACAATGCATGGCGTTTCTTGTAAATCAATTTGGAGGAAATGCGATGACACCAAGACTGGATGGTACTTCCAATACCAAGCAAAATCTCAATAATTTGGTACCTAGTAAAAGTGCTCCATTAGATAAAGTGACAGTATCGCCTACGGGAGGAAAACAATCAGTAATGATATTAGGACCAGGTTCGATGGAGGTAGTTAGAGGACATATCGGGACGCAGAAGACGTGTCATGGTAGAAAGGTGGTTAAAGGAGAACAAGTTGTTTGGGTGGAGGATGTTCTCGATCCAGATGCTTCACTTTTTGATGCACCACAAAATGGTCATTACACGCTGTCCGAGCTAGTTGGAGGGGGTTTTGTGATTTGGCCCGAATATCGTCTACGTTATCAGTAAAATTATGTGAGTTAATTTTAATATTTTGTAGCTATTTTTAGTATTTTTAGTACGTTGTTTCCATGAAAGGACACTTGATTCGAATCAAACATCGTACTCATCTGCCATATTGACCCGAATTTCCGCTGATATTCTGGTTTCTCACCTAAAGCTTAGACAAAATTTATAACGAGATTTTTCTCAGTTTTTTGAATTTCAGGATCAAACCAGCTTTTCTTTAAATAATGAGTGAGGCCCATCAATCAACCCAAAGCTGTGTGCTGTTTTAAGTTTATTTTTTTTAACCCTTGCATTATTACTTCCTCTCTCTTTATTTACAATGGCAGTTACTATGTATTAACTAATTTAGCACTTCACTCATTTATTTGATATGGTTCTGCCACCTACATTATTTTGGCAATCATTTACGTGATATATAATGTACCATGGGAAATTTAGAACATATTTCTTTATAAAAACGTTTTTTGTGATATAATTTTATTGTTCCTTTATCACATGTTTCACATATGTGAAAATTTACTTCAATTTTTAGTATTACGCAGATTACAAATTCATGTTTCCTCCATGAGCTCTGTAGAGGTCAGTCTGAACATGCTGATTGGCGTTAGTCCTTTATTAGGTTCCAAAATAGGTAAATTCATATATGAAATTTACTCTGTTATTTTTGAGCTTGTTAATTATGCAGTTATCCTAGGCATGAGGCTTATTCAGCTTGTTCCTAAAACAACCATCATTGTTAGATTCATAAAGCTCTGTAGAAATTTTGGCTACTCATTTGTTTTTTCGGTTTTATGACATGCATTGTAGTGACAGAGGCGAGGGCACTGCAATGATGGCGAAGAGGAATAACGAGGATATTTTTAAAAAGAGAATGTCAGGAGAAGTGCTTAGGATTTGCTGTGAAAGATATAAAAGGGAGAGACGGTGAATCGAGTAGCGTGAAAGAAAAAAGTATGAGTGATATGTAACAACCAATAACATTAGGCTGGTTAACATGAAAAACAAGAAAATCACAGCTTCTTCCATTGAGATGTATATAACGTGACTACATTTTACCCTTTTTGTAACCAAAAAAATAGCTACAATACTAAAGGTACTCTTGAAGCACTTCACCTAAAGGTTAGAAATGAGAAAAATGGTCCAGAATCACAAAATAAGCAAGAAAAAGTAGAGAACAGAAAGTTTAGAGTGGTTCGGCTAAGGAAAAGCCTACATCCACTATGAGAATAGCTTTCATTATCATATTAGAGTTTACAAAGCATGAATTCTCTCTCATAACATTCATTTTCACTCTCATATAATGATCTCTTATATTTTCCCCTCTTTTTAGCTTTTGATTCCACTTGAATTCACGGAGAAAACAGTGAGATCTCTTGATTTGTGATGATAGTCATGTAGATCTTCAATCATTTGATCAATTAGGCAATCTTTGTTAGCTCCATGGTGAATTTGTCTTGGATCCAAGCCTTATAGAGAATTAATGGAGATTCGAGATCACTTGAGTTGAGTTCGAGAGAGGATTAATGATGTTTGGAGTAGATTTGATCCATTTGATGTTAGAGAGGGGTAGATTGATCTTTGGAAGCCAACGATGAAGTTAGGGTAGAGCTTGGAATTTGGCGGCACTTCGTGGAGAATGAAGTCCGGTCCCCTTTCAAGTGGAATGTATGGGGTATTTATAGAGGTCATTGGAGTGTAGTGGCGAAGTGGTAAATAAGTGTGTATAGTTGGCGCATGGTTGGTGCCAACCATGCGTTCGCACATTACAGCTGGTAATTATGTTCCAATCTGCCTTATGTCATGTACAGCTCACGACTTGCCTATTATAAAGCCACAATCTAACTATTTTTGGCCTTCCTTCCTATATGCGATGACCATCGGCAACTTGATTCTTTCCCTTTTGTTTCACGTCGCGTGGCCTTGACAGCATCAACGACTTGAGGAAGGTAATGACCTATGACATGGAAGTAAGCTGAACAGAATACGGCAAGAACACTAGAACGACACTGCTCACATTCCAATCATAAACAACCGCCTGCATGCCTTTCATACACTTAACGACTCACGGCTTGTCATGCGACTTGGATATACAGCTTTAATATATACGACATGAACACCTATGGTCTGAAATAACCAGGCAACAGCTCCCCCTTTCGTGTGTTGCCATGTGTAAAGTAATGTTAAAGCTCACCCATTTCTTCTTATGTTTTGAACAGCTTAAATACTTATACGAAGTTCACGCATATGCTGCATTCCATCAGAAAGTTATATTTTTGTGGTAGCTCATATCGTGCCACGTGGCTTCATTTACACTGAACTTTCGATAATTTGCGTAATGAATGTCCTATCTTAGATCGTTCAAACGATATGTTACTTCACTTATGGTTTTCTCATTCCATAACAGCCTAATTAATCGAGTCAACGACCCGCTTGTGTTTGGATGCAACAACATGCTTTGGGTCTAAGCTTTGCGGCATGAAGATATTCGAACACCATGAGGATCCGCGACATGAATGTTCTCACGGCATATAGCATGGTGATAGCGACTTAAAAATGTGGAACAAAATGACTATGAGCTGACGATTTGGACAAGATGTGCCATACAAATAATGACCTGCTCTTCATATAACAATATACAACAAGCACACAATGAACGATCCAATGCCCTTTTGTTGCACGTGGCGTCATATATGCAGATACAAACTGCTACGTTGCTCAAACTATGAATTAATGCTGATGTGTCTATTTTCTCTTGAAAACATGGTTGTCCAAACTTTAACAACGTAAACAACTCAGCTCGTATATTCAACACAAACAGCCTAACGTTTATTCTATTTTCCACATGTCATGTTTCCCAATGACATGATTGTATTTTTCTAACGACATGAATGTGCAGCCGTGTTATTTGCTGTTTGATTGCTCCATGATACTCTTTAACAAATATATATACGGTCTGTTTCATATCATGTCCGTGTTTTAACTCTATGTCGCTAGTACGTTATGACTTGAACAGTTATGTTAGGTTCACAACTTGGACGGTGCGAACCGGCTTGGATCAATATGACATGGATTGCGCGGCATGGGGTAGTGGTTGGCACGACATAACTTATGCCGTTGGGACGACATGGCTGTTACGACTTGATGTGATTAACGACATCAATGTTCTCGCGCCTTTTATTTATTTATTTTGCCTAACGCTTTGTTTTGTGATTACACATGTCTGATTCTGTTGTCTCACGTCTTGATTTCAGCGGCATGCGGAATGAATCAGAACAACTTGACTTTAAATGGTATGTCGCATTAAACGATTTGATAACATAAACGGTTCACTCCTTAAACTGTAACCAATCCATAGTCCTTTGACGATGATTCTTTGAACCGCGTTTTACAAAGTGGTTAACATTTGCCCCTCGAAGCTTGTGTTTTCTTGTCAGAAATACGGGCTTCAAAATGAACATTGTTAATATAACTGACGTTGAGATCCAGTTGTAGATTTTTTTTTTGCTATGGTAAATCATGCTTTGTCTCATTGATTCCAAATGATTTGAGTCCAGGACTTGTTAGTTGAATTTATATGCTTCATGCCTCTTGTTCTGTGATTAAAACAAGCACTTGCACGATTTTGGACTTATACTTTGTTATTGGTCGTCCACATCAATAACAGATTAGTTAATCATTAAAGATGAAATATAGTGAATTTTATCTTGAATTGAATAAAGTGTTTGCACAGGGTTGTTTTATTCAATGGTTTATAACTTGTTGAATATTATCTGCACAAGCACGATATTCTAATTCGAATTCTTGTTAACGCTTAAGATCAACTAATCGACTAAAGCCGAATGTGGATTTCAAACATCATCGTTTTTATGACTTATACGATAATATATGACATTTCACATTTGGGAAATACGTATCTGTGATTTATTTTGTGTTCCTTCGTGGAGAAGCTTTGAATATTTGAATATTTGTGCCCCAGCATAGGGAGTCGTCATTAGTCTTCATTATGGGAAGAATTTTCACTGCTCAATGTTTATTTGCTTTGCTGATTAGTTCTGATATTGGAGACTCCATTGGATGCTACTACTATGGAGTGGTCGTTTATAATCCAACGTTCATCTTCTCTTGCCGACTGGATCGACATGATAAACTTTATCGAGTGTCGTTGATCTCTGCTATGGAGAAGTTGCCCTTTCTATGAAAAAGACTTTTGTTGTTATGCTCCCACTTGGGAAGGACTCTGAATTTCATGCCTATGCTTGGGCCAGAATCTAACACTTCATGCATCTGGGGTTTTCAGACACTGCGCAAGTGAACTGGTTAATGTCCAACACTAGTTGCCTCTGAGATATTAATACACTATGCAAGTTAATTGGTTAATGTCCAACACTTGTCACATCCGAGATATTCATACACTTCACGAGTTAATTGGTTAAGGTCCAATATTTGTCGCATCTAAGATATTCAGACACTACGCAAGTTAATTGGTTAAGGTCCAACACTTGTCGCATCTGAGATATTCAGACACTACGCAAGTTGATCGGTTAATATCCAACACTTGTCGCATCTGAGATATTCATACACTACGCAAGTTAATTGGTTAATGTCCAACATTTGTCGCATCTGAGATATTCAGGCACTACGCAAGTTAATTGGTTAATGTTCAACACTTGTCGCATTTGAGATATTCAGATACTACGCAAGTTAATTGGTTAATGTCCAACACTTGTCGCATCTGAGATATTCGGACACTATGCAAGTCAATTGGTTAATGTCCAACACTTGTCACATCTGAGATATTCACTTGTCACATCTGAGATATTTAGACACTATGAAAGTTAATCGGTTAATGTCCAACACTTGTCGCATATAAGACATTCAGACACTAGGCAAGTTAATTGGATGAGTGTTGCATCGTTCCACGCGGCTGGCACCAGTTCCTTTGCCAGACACTTGACTTGTCGAGCTATCTCAGTTTAGAAACTGGGGCTTTACGCCTCTCACTCAAGGAAGTGCCCCTTCGACGAAAGTTACAACCCTCTCATTTGTTTGTCATGGCACCTTTTCGTTGTTTGAATCTTTGCGACTCTTCCCATTCACTTTCCAAGGCGGTGCTTTTCTATTTTTTCATTTGTGCGTGTTGATATTTACTGCCTTTGGCGCTTGAACTAGTGTTGTTGGGGTCGCTATGTTTCATCAGATTCTAAAGGAACAAGCACTCGACAGATACCCTGCAATATGAAATCATCTTTTAAGCAAATTTTGATTTGTTATAAAATTTTGCAAGCAACGAGTTCATTCAGGAATATATGCTCTTAGTCGCAGAGCTAATGTTCGGTACAGTGCTTGTAAAATATTATAGACTATTTATATGAAGTTCAAATACAACATGAAGTAAAACATGAAGTAAAGTGGTGGCGATGATGATCGCTTATTCTGAGCCATTGAAATTAGAGCACCACTGGTTGTCAGTAGATGATTGGCTTCGGTTTGGTTTGAGCAGGAGCTTCGTTGCTTGGAACAAACTGTTTGCTTGATGCCCCTTGCTCCTGAGAGTTGGAGAAGTGTTTGAGGATTGTGGATTTTTTACATACTGTTGCAGACAATTCTTCCTAATTAGCTCTTCGATCAATGATTTTAGATGCCTACATTCATTGGTATTGTGGCCTGACAGATTGTGGAACCTGTAGAACTTTCCAGAGTTCGCTTGATCGTCACCTACTTTATGGGGTTTTGGTATTGGATAATCTTCATTGTCTTTTGTAGCATGATAGATATTCTCAAAAGTGTCAATTAAAGGTGTCATCTCTGATGAGTTGAAAAAGCGAGACTTCTTGCCGTCTCGATTGTCTTTCCCATTGCTTCCCCTTTTCTAATCTCCAGGATTCTTCTGATTCTACTAAGTAGCAGTGTTTTTGGGTGCTTCAAGAGGTTGGTTAGCATCAATAGTCAGAAGAGGCATATGATTATTGTCCACTCTCTTATACTCCTCGGCCTTTTTATAGAATTTCTCAAGCGTGTTTGGTTCTTCCATTTTAATCCGTTTACCGAATTCGCTCTTCTCATCTATGGCGCCGATTAGAGACATGAGAATTATGCGAGGTTCTGGATTTTTCACTTCGGACAAAGCAACGTTGAATCGACTGAGTAAAGCTTTAACGGATTCCCCTAGATTCTGCTTCATCGTTGAAAGTGTTATAGCATCCTTGGCTTTGGTAGCATACAGGCGGAACTGCTCCTTAAACATTTTGGTCAAGTCAGAGAACCGGTCTATGGACTTAGGTGGAATGTAACGCCCCACCCCGAGACCCACCTTAATAAAGAGTATTACAGAGTAATACTGTATATTAAGGCGGAGAATAGGGCTGGATAGGAGCGACCTCTTGTAATCTTGTATTAAACAAGTCCTAAGTACGTCGATGAAGGCTCTAGTTTTTATTTATTTATTTGTAGTTCGACATACTTATTACTTACTTAATACAATATTACTAGAGTTTCAGGATCGATTCAGAACAAGAAAAATATAATATAATAAATCACAGATAACAGAACATAACACAGTTACATATATATAATTTTTACACACATCAGGTATAATACAAATACATATACACTGTTACATTCCCATAAAAGAATATATATACAACAAAAGGTGCCAAGTACGAATATGAGTACAACAAAACTTGTCCAAGAAATATAAAGCGAAGAAGTCCATCTAAAAGGGCAAGCTACGAAGTAAAGAACAACTTCCATAATTACCTGCAATACTGTAATGACCCAGATTTCCGTAACATCAGAGTTGACTATATACATCATACGTCCAACCCAAATATCACGAAAATACGGAACATTTTTTTTAGAAGAAAAAGATAGAAGCAGAACAGAAACAACAACACAAAATCTCACATCGCAGCGGAACAAAATATAATATATCATATCTTTGAAATACAAAATCTTAACTGTATAACATACACTTATCAGAGTACAACACTTACAACATAGCGGAACAACACTATAACTAGATAACGCTGAAGCCTCCTGCTCCAAGCTCCTTTAGATAGATCTGTAAAATCCTGCACTACTTGACTGCCCGTACAAATTTAGGCACCCAAGAGTTTAGGTAGAATAAAACAAAATAAACTCCGGGTCAGTCATGGGACTGGTATGAGTAAACAGTTTAAAACAGTTTCAGAAAACTAAATGATATCTCATAAGACCACGCCGTATAACACGGAACGGGTTTTTCCCTTATGAAAATCCAAACACTTGACTTATCTTTATATCAAAACTCTTTTGATATTATAATAATGTCTAAATCAAGTAAATAACAATCTAGTGGAACGTTTGCATCTCACGTTCCACATATAATTACAATCATAAACCGCAAGCACGTATTGGGTATTTGATTTCCAACTATGACAAGGTATGGAATCAACTTCCGCTGGTATATCTCTAGAGGAGAATACACCGAGTTCAACAAGAACATCTTGCAACTCAGCCACACATGACCGACCACTCATTTCGCTTGAGTGTATCGAATGTATATCACCAACGATTAGGATCAACAACCGTTTCCCGAATGGGACAACATCGACAATAGATTTTTAGAAGTAAATGAAACTCTAGATCAGGTGATTATACACCCTAATAGGTGCGACCTACATAGCCATGCTGCTTGCCCGATTTCTGTCATTTACCGGATGATGAGGCTAGAAGCTACGCTTTATCATCATACTAGATTCACTTTGAATGCCACATCGTCAAATCCATCAAATCACCGATTGACGTCTACAACAATACATTATGTGTTAGCTAAAAGAAGTTTCCTTCTCCGCCTCCACTCTTGGTACGGTTGGAGAAATCAATATACGTGATCGTCAGGAAATACTCTGTCAGACATTCATCCATACAAGTCACCCAGGAACAGGATGAACTGAAGGCACTATTTCTATTAATAGAAAAAGTCCTTGCACTCTACTCCGTCTTCGATTATCTTTATATAATCTGATTCGCACGCTACTGCCGATATGGAGTGGTTCTTCGGATAATAATCCAACCGGTCTCTCCATATTGACAACGATGGTCAAAACTTCGATAGTCTGTGATTTAACTATCGAATAAAAACAAGTGTTTCGATAGTCGATGATTTAACTATCGAATAAAACAAGTGTTCATCCAAACATTCAACAATCACTGAGCCCTTAATTAATATTCCATTAATTAAATCTCTTCTCTATTTCTTATCAATATTTGTTAACCAAATATTTTCAATAACCATATTGGCCTTATACGTTCTTTGGAAAACATTTCCATATATCACCTTCCTTTATTTTCTATACTAGGAAATATTCATTATTCTATTTCCAAGCTTTGCACATATTTGGGTTAAAACAGATGTTGTGTAAAACATCGTTACGACAACCCAAATACAGTATTTAACTAATTCTTATTCCACATTGATCTTCGAGCCTGAATCTTGCTACTTATCGGTATATCATGAAATCAACCAAGTTGGGGTATAATTACCTCTCAGACCTTGACTGAATAACATTTAACGTCAAAATAGACAAGACTACTTACTCGAATAATCAATACCATACAACTGATTATTCACCTTTAAACACATATACATTTTCTCTTTCTATACCTACGAGATTTTATTCTTATACTTCCCTTTTTAATTATACTATTCTATTTCTAAGTTCGTTTCCTTATCGACTTCTATATAATTTGATATGTTGATTTCTAACTATCAAATGATCTTAAAAATATTCTATCTCCTTAAATTCCCGGAAAAATTCGCCATAACCTCCTTTGTACCGGGAGCATCGGGAAATTTCAAATAGCTTTCCCGGTCCTTCTTATCTCAAAAAGAAAAAGAAAAACCAAGCGGCTTGCCGATACGGCGCATAAAATCTCATATATGAATTAAATACGTACCTTTTTGTCGGGCATTCTATTTATTTCACTTCTATACTTTATTCCATACCTGTCTCCTGTATCTATACCTGTCCAATCTATTTTAACTGTACCAAACGTTTTAACTCAATTTGTTAATTTAAATCTGTTAATTAACTTTTCAGTCTATTTCACCTTCATATTTGAACATGACATGTTCAAATATATTTTAACTGCATATTAACAAATTCTAATTATACTCATACTCTCGTTCCCTTATCGACTTCTTATTCAAATTCCAAATCAATTCTATTTGAATTCTTTTTATTTAAACTTCATTTGAATTCTATTTGCATCCCTATATTTAAATCGTTTAAAGTCCATTTGAATTTCTATATTCAAATTTATAGTTTAAAGTCCATTTGAATTTCTATATTCAAATCTATAGTTTAAAGTCCGTTTGAATTTCTATATTCAAATCTATAGTTTAAAGTCCGTTTGAATTTCTATATTCAAATCTATATTTCAATTCCTTATATTCAAAGTCCATTTGAATTCTCGACCTTATTTATAAACAACGTTTATAACTTCAATTCAAATCCCACCTTTCATTTATAAACAACGTTTATAAATTCGATTCAAATCCCATATTTTCATTTATAAACAACGTTTATAAATTCGATACTAAACCCACCTTTCATTTATAAACAACTTTTATAAATTCGATTCAAATCCTATCTTCCATTTATAAACAACGTTTATAAATTCAATTCAAATCCCATATTTTCATTTATAAACAAAGTTTGTAAATTCGATTCAAATTCCATCTTTCTATTTATAAACAACGTTTGTAAATTCGATTCAAATCCCATCTTTCTATTTATAAACAACGTTTGTAAATTCGATTCAAATCCCATCTTTCTATTTATAAACAACGTTTATAAATTCGATTCAAATCCCATCTTTCTATTTATAAACAACATTTATAAATTCGATTCAAATCCCATCTTTCTATTTATAAACAACGTTTGTAAATTCGATTCAAATCCTATCTTCCATTTATAAACAACGTTTATAAATTCGATATTCGTTCATATATATTCAAAACAAGTTAATGTTTTCTATAGTTCATTTAAAATTCAAATTCTATTTATAAAAATAGAATTCCTTTTTAAATTTCAAATACCCTTTCGATATTTTTATGAATCAATATTCAAGCCCAGGGATATTTTAAACAATCAAATCAACCAATTATTCAATCATTTGATTTTTAACACATCATATATGAATATATATGAAATCAAACAAACAACAACAGATAATATATTTTTGAGGAATCCAGTTGGATTCCTCCAACCTGTTTTCCTGCATCCACAGACGTTAGCACACAAATAATACCCATTCTGCTTCGTGGCAGAATATCGCGGTATAAAGGTCATCCACTAATCATAGCGTGGGGCGTATAGGGTAATCATCCGCTAATGAAACTGCGGGCATCCGCTAATGAGACTGCGGGAATCCAACCAATCAATCAACCCAATATATATATATATATAATAGTCCTAAATAACTAATATATATTTTAAATCAACCAAACAATATTCAAACAAGCATAGCAATTATTTTTAACAACTAGAAATAATTCTAATTAAAAGGTGAGTGAGATTTACTCACCAGATTTTCCATTTGTCGAATATCCGTTTTAAATTCCATATCATCTCTACTACGAATTGTCTTGAATGAATTTACTCAAGCACCTACGAATATATATTTTATCTATCGATCAACTATTATTCAATTAAATTAACTGCTTAACCAGTAATTAATAAATTCTAAGTATTTTGAATTTAGTAAAAACGCATACCTTATCGTCTTGCAAAACCCCTCAACCAATCGATGAACTCGATCTCCGAATACCCTAAAAACTGTCATCAGCCCTTAAAACTGCATTGACCCATTCTAGCATTTCAACAAACACATCGTTGGAAATCTCCATTGTTAACACAGTCGAACTCCATCCTTTTGACTGCTTTTTCTTTTCCAACGTGCGATGACGAGCTCCTCCCTTTCACGACCTTAAACCTGACAGTCGTTCAAGCAATTAGACTCTGAAACCCTAATTTATTTTCAACATCGCACCCTTCAGATCCATGATTACAGACCCGTACTGCTCTAAAAATCCACTGTCGCACTCTGCTCCTTCACAACTCACGCCCCTGCCAATACGAATCGCGAACCCCTCAGTCACCCAGCAAATGCGACCATCGATCACCAGACTCGACGCGAGGCACAGGTCAACCTAAAGATCCATTGTCGCACCCAATTAACGAAGATCGCAAACCCTAAATCCTTTGAACCCATCGCGAAGCTCAAACAGCATCGCGATCTTCAATCACACTCCAGTACAGAACAAGCGCCAGTCCCCTCCGAACCCTAATTCGAGCCTGGAGATAACGAACTTACGGTGGACTGATTGATTTTAGGAAAGAGGATAGAGACCGCGGCCATTGATGTTAGTTTAGAAGCTTGCGAATTGAACTGATTTTGGTGAGTGCGGCTATGTTATAAAGGAAGGGCGTGGTATATTTTTGAACGAGGCCTTTTACTTTGTGGAGTGGAAGAGGAGACGTGGTGATTTCGTTCCCTTTTGAAGATGAGGAGAAAGAAAGGCCACGTCTTTGGTTTGTTGGCAACAAGAAATCCACTAAATTTTTCATTATTTATAATTATTTTTAATTTACCGTTGTGATTAAATTAATTAACTACCCCTTTGATTTCTAACTCCTTTTTGAATGCAACAACAGTCGTTCCTAGGGTGATACCCCTATTCCGGACACACTGGGATAGGTCACTAAGTCCAATTCGATTGTCTGTAGAAGATATAATTTAAATTGATATAAATTAAAGTTCAAACCATTTAAATTCTGCGAAAATAAATTAAGTTTCAAACTATTTATTCTCCTCGATAATATTCAAATATTATTACCGTTAAAATTTCATATTAATTATTTGAACTGTTTTCAATTCAAATTAAAATTTGAATTCAACTTAATTTGAATTCAACTAAATCCATTTTCAAATTCTGATAATTTAATATATACGATATTAAATCGAAATCGATATTTAAATTGATAACATAAATATAAAAATTCATTTATATTATCAAATAAATATTTAAATCCATATTTAATATTTAAAATTAGTTGGTCGAGATCCCGGGTCATTACAATCTTCCCCACTTATAATAATTTCGTCCTCGAAATTGCTAAGGTAGGAAAAGTGCTACAAACCCATTAACTTTTCAGAACTTATTTATGTTGATATTCAACATTTCAAACTTCCTTACGTAACTCTCTTTCGAATAGATCCCCATTTGATAACTCCTCCCTTCGAATAACTATATTCGATAATCTCTCTATCAAATAACTAGATTCGAAAACCTTTCTTTGAATCAACTATATTCAATTTACCCTATTCAATTTACTCTTATCAATTAACTCTATTGGATTTAACTCCTTTCGATTAACTCCATCGAATAACTAAATTCGATAACTCCTTCGAATAACCAATATTCTATAACTCACTTCGATTAAACTAATCGATAACTCCTTTCGATTAAACTATAATCGATAACTCTTTTGATTAACAAATAATCGATAACTCCTTCGATTAACCAATAATCGATAACTCCTTCGATTAACTAATAATCGATAACTCTTTCGATTAACTAATAATCGATAACTCCTTCAGTTTCATTCGAATAAACTAATATTTGATTTAACTCCATTTGCTTGACTCTAGATCGTAGCGATCACAATGGTTACGCCTGATTCCCCCCCAGGAAACATCCGACCGCCCTAGGCTATCTGCAGCCCTGCGAATTACGCTAGCAGTCGTACGAAATGGCTACTTATCCTGAGTAACTATGTTTGACTAATTCTATCTCAATACTATATTCGATCAACCTTAATTGAATAACTAACATTCAATTAAATTCTAATTCGATTAATTATGTATTTATGTTCAATTAACTTTTTCTGGTTAACTCTTTATTTGAATAACAAATATTCGATATATTCTATTTGAATAACTAATATTCAATTAACTCTACGGATTAACCCTAACTGATTAACTCTAACTGGTTAATTCTTACTCTAATCGATTTATTCTAACTCTAATCGATTATTTTTAACTCAAATCGACTTCTCCTATTCGAATAACTCCTATTGGATAACGTTTATTCATTTATAAAGATTTACTTTTAGTAACGGTTCTTCATTTTATAAATGTTCTCTTTAATAACGCCACTTCACTTATACAAGTGTCGTGTACCCCTTCTATTTAAAACTATCGGTGCTAAAAACCAATATCTCTTCCCTATATAAGTTCAGACTTATATATTCCATTTATCGAATGCTAAATATTTAATTTAATTTATAAACTTTTATTTATAAATTAATCTTTTCTACTTATCTGTTAAAACAGATTTCCATTTTCTATTCATCTTCTAAATATTCCTTTGATTAAATTCTATTTATTTAACAAATAAATATCTCATTTATAACATTCTATTTATTTTCTATAAATAAATATTTCCATTGAATCTATTTGTAAATGTTTTTACAAATATTCCCTTCTATTTGTTTGCACATAACTCCCTTTGTATTTGTGTTACAAATATATTTCCTTTATTCATACCCAATTCATATTTCATTCACATTGATTTTACTCAATTTATTCATTTCGATCCATTTAACTTACTTAAGTTAAATTTAATTTCAATCATTCAAATTCCCATTAACTAGTTGCTAACTAACCGTTTTGCCTATTTCACTTTTTTTTATTTATTTGAATATAACTTGTTCAAATATATGTCAACTTAATGATAGACTAATCTAATTATATCTTCAACTCGAGTTATATATTCGATTTCGAATATAAATTCTCAATCTCTTTCACTTATCCAAAAACCCAATTTCGACTCAAATTTCCTTTAACTAATTATTTTCCAATTTAGTTAATTCTATTTAACCATTTAAAATATGATTTTTTTTCTTAAAAATCATTTCACTTACTTCACTGGAGTTCATATTTATTTTATTTCTCCAGTCTGGATTTTTCTAATGTCAACTCGGATTTTATTTCCTAAAAATCCTTTTATTTATTTAATTAAACCGTTATGGTTTTATAATGGTTCTAGCGCTGCTTTTCTAAAGATTTGATTTTGACATAACTCAAAATCTATACGACGAAATCCAGATTTTTCTCTTTCATTAGAAAACTATTGTTCAATCGGTCCCGATGATTCTTGTTTCACAGAATTCCGACTTGAATTGAGTTCTGTATACTAAATTGAAGTTCGAATCGCCAATTTTCGAACTGCCGCGCTACGGCGAGCTCGTTTTAATTATATTTATAAACATAAACGTTTAGCCTTCGTTTATAATAATTTCAACTCCATTCTGATATATTTTTAATATGTATCTAATCCATTTCACAATATTCCCGATCTATTTCACTTCTTTATTCAAATCCTATATATTTACAATATTCAAATTCCATTTGATTTTTTTTTATTCAAACTCTATATTTGGATTTCCTTCTATTCAATTTCTATTTGAATTTTCTTCGATTCAAATTCTAATTCAATTTCTTATCTTCAAATTCTATTTGCATTTCTTATCTTCAATTTCTATTTGAATTCCTTTATTCAAAATCCATTTCAAATCCCTTATTCAAATTCCATTTGAAATCCTTTATTCAATTTCTATTTAAATTCCTTTGTTCAATTTCTATTTAAATTCCTTTGTTCAATTTCTATTTAAAATCCTTTGTTCAATTTCTATTTCAAACTCTATATTTTCTTGAATTCTAATATTCAACCTCCACTTTATATTCTCTTTGAAATTCTATTTAACCAAATTCCATTTGAATTCTAATATTCAAATCTCTATTTGACTTTTCTTTATTCAAATCCATTTGAATTCCTTTGAATTCAAATTCCATTTCAATTTTTCTTATACAATTTCTATTTGAATTTTCTTTATTCAAACTCATTTGAATTCCTTTGAATTCAAATTCTATTTCACTTCTATTTGAATTATATATATATTCAAATTCCTTTATTTTACTTCTATTTGAAATCTATATTCCAATTCCCATTTCAAAATTCCTTTGAAGTAATATAAATATATACATATATTTATCTATCTCAAATTCGAAACATTTGAATTTTCAAACAATTTGTTTCTTTCAAACAAATTTCCATCAAGAACTTTTCTAAGGCAGCAATTTATCACTTAGAAACTCGAAAATGAACACCGATGATGTTGCGACCATCATCAGAATTATTTCCCAGCTACTGAATGAGTCCTGTGCTATATTACTTAACATTCATTTTGAAAAAATATTTTCCAAACTCCCAGGATTTTAAATTCTGAATTCTGGTTGGAATTCAATTTCAATTTCATCTCCTTTGTATATTTCATTTCATATACAAATTCCATTGGTTATATATATAACTATTTCTGTTTTATAATCTAATTTGATTATAATCCTAACAATCAACTTAACTATTTAAAAACAATATCGTGTCCAATCTTCTGTTCAAGTGTTTATAAACTCCTATCGACTTCGTGGCGTCCCACGATTCGACCAAAATTTATAATCCACTCAACAGACTAGTCAACACAATATAAAACAGTTTTTATATCAAATAACAAATACGCTCTCTCGTATATATATACACTCAACTCATTCTAGGATACTACTGATCCTATCTCTAATGAGCACATTCCAACAAGCCTAGGTATTCGCTCAACCTAAGCTCTGATACCAACTGTAATGACCCAGATTTCCGTAACATCAGAGTTGACTATATACATCATACGTCCAACCCAAATATCACGAAAATACGGAACATTTTTTTTTAGAAGAAAAAGATAGAAGCAGAACAGAAACAACAACACAGAATCTCACATCGCAGCGGAACAAAATATAATATATCATATCTTTGAAATACAAAATCTTAACTGTATAACATACACTTATCAGAGTACAACACTTACAACATAGCGGAACAACACTATAACTAGATAACGCTGAAGCCTCCTGCTCCAAGCTCCTTTAGATAGATCTGTAAAATCCTGCACTACTTGACTGCCCGTACAAATTTAGGCACCCAAGAGTTTAGGTAGAATAAAACAAAATAAACTCCGGGTCAGTCATGGGACTGGTATGAGTAAACAGTTTAAAACAGTTTCAGAAAACTAAATGATATCTCATAAGACCACGCCGTATAACACGGAACGGGTTTTTCCCTTATGAAAATCCAAACACTTGACTTATCTTTATATCAAAACTCTTTTGATATTATAATAATGTCTAAATCAAGTAAATAACAATCTAGTGGAACGTTTGCATCTCACGTTCCACATATAATTACAATCATAAACCGCAAGCACATATTGGGTATTTGATTTCCAACTATGACAAGGTATGGAATCACCTTCCGCTGGTATATCTCTAGAGGAGAATACACCGAGTTCAACAAGAACATCTTGCAACTCAGCCACACATGACCGACCACTCATTTCGCTTGAGTGTATCGAATGTATATCACCAATGATTGGGATCAACAACCGTTTCCCGAATGGGACAGCATCGACAATAGATTTTTAGAAGTAAATGAAACTCTAGATCAGGAGATTATACACCCTAATAGGTGCGACCTACATAGCCATGCTGCTTGCCCGATTTCTGTCATTTATCGGATGATGAGGCTAGAAGCTACGCTTTATCATCATACTAGATTCACTTTGAATGCCACATCGTCAAATCCATCGAATCACCGATTGACGTCTACAACAATACATTATGTGTTAGCTAAAAGAAGTTTCCTTCTCCGCCTCCACTCTTGGTACGGTTGGAGAAATCAATATACGTGATCGTCTGGAAATACTCTGTCAGACATTCATCCATACAAGTCACCCAGGAACAGGATGAACTGAAGGCACTATTTCTATTAATAGAAAAAGTCCTTGCACTCTACTCCGTCTTCGATTATCTTTATATAATCTGATTCGCACGCTACTGCCGATATGGAGTGGTTCTTCGGATAATAATCCAACTGGTCTCTCCATATTGACAACGATGGTCAAAACTTCGATAGTCTGTGATTTAACTATCGAATAAAAACAAGTGTTTCGATAGTCGATGATTTAACTATCGAATAAAACAAGTGTTCATCCAAACATTCAACAATCACTGAGCCCTTAATTAATATTCCATTAATTAAATCTCTTCTCTATTTCTTATCAATATTTGTTAACCAAATATTTTCAATAACCATATTGGCCTTATACGTTCTTTGGAAAACATTTCCATATATCGCCTTCCTTTATTTTCTATACTAGGAAATATTCATTATTCTATTTCCAAGCTTTGCACATATTTGGGTTAAAACAGATGTTGTGTAAAACATCGTTACGACAACCCAAATACAGTATTTAACTAATTCTTATTCCACATTGATCTTCGAGCCTGAATCTTGCTACTTATCGGTATATCATGAAATCAACCAAGTTGGGGTATAATTACCTCTCAGACCTTGACTGAATAACATTTAACGTCAAAATAGACAAGACTACTTACTCGAATAATCAATACCATACAACTGATTATTCACCTTTAAACACATATACATTTTCTCTTTCTATACCTACGAGATTTTATTCTTATACTTCCCTTTTTAATTATACTATTCTATTTCTAAGTTCGTTTCCTTATCGACTTCTATATAATTTGATATGTTGATTTCTAACTATCAAATGATCTTAAAAATATTCTATCTCCTTAAATTCCCGGAAAAATTCGCCATAACCTCCTTTGTACCGGGAGCATCGGGAAATTTCAAATAGCTTTCCCGGTCCTTCTTATCTCAAAAAGAAAAAGAAAAAGCCAAGCGGCTTGCCGATACGGCGCATAAAATCTCATATATGAATTAAATACGTATCTTTTTGTCGGGCATTCTATTTATTTCACTTCTATACTTTATTCCATACCTGTCTCCTGTATCTATACCTGTCCAATCTATTTTAACTGTACCAAACGTTTTAACTCAATTTGTTAATTTAAATCTGTTAATTAACTTTTCAGTCTATTTCACCTTCATATTTGAACATGACATGTTCAAATATATTTTAACTGCATATTAACAAATTCTAATTATACTCATACTCTCGTTCCCTTTTCGACTTCTTATTCAAATTCCAAATCAATTCTATTTGAATTCTTTTTATTTAAACTTCATTTGAATTCTATTTGCATCCCTATATTTAAATCGTTTAAAGTCCATTTGAATTTCTATATTCAAATTTATAGTTTAAAGTCCATTTGAATTTCTATATTCAAATCTATAGTTTAAAGTCCATTTGAATTTCTATATTCAAATCTATAGTTTAAAGTCCGTTTGAATTTCTATATTCAAATCTATATTTCAATTCCTTATATTCAAAGTCCATTTGAATTCTCGACCTTATTTATAAACAACGTTTATAACTTCAATTCAAATCCCACCTTTCATTTATAAACAACGTTTATAAATTCGATTCAAATCCCATATTTTCATTTATAAACAACGTTTATAAATTCGATACTAAACCCACCTTTCATTTATAAACAACGTTTATAAATTCGATTTAAATCCTATCTTCCATTTATAAACAACGTTTATAAATTCAATTCAAATCCCATATTTTCATTTATAAACAAAGTTTGTAAATTCGATTCAAATCCCATCTTTCTATTTATAAACAACGTTTGTAAATTCGATTCAAATCCCATCTTTCTATTTATAAAAAACGTTTGTAAATTCGATTCAAATCCCATTTTTCTATTTATAAACAACGTTTATAAATTCGATTCAAATCCCATCTTTCTATTTATAAACAACGTTTATAAATTCGATTCAAATCCCATCTTTCTATTTATAAACAACGTTTATAAATTCGATTCAAATCCTATCTTCCATTTATAAACAACGTTTATAAATTCGATATTCGTTCATATATATTCAAAACAAGTTAATGTTTTCTATAGTTCATTTAAAATTCAAATTCTATTTATAAAAATAGAATTCCTTTTTAAATTTCAAATACCCTTTCGATATTTTTATGAATCAATATTCAAGCCCAGGGATATTTTAAACAATCAAATCAACCAATTATTCAATCATTTGATTTTTAACACATCATATATGAATATATATGAAATCAAACAAACAACAACAGATAATATATTTTTGAGGAATCCAGTTAGATTCCTCCAACCTGTTTTCCTGCATCCACAGATGTTAGCACATAAATAATACCCATTCTGCTTCGTGGTAGAATATCGCGGTATAAAGGTCATCCACTAATCATAGCGTGGGGCGTATAGGGTAATCATCCGCTAATGAAACTGCGGGCATCCGCTAATGAGACTGCGGGAATCCAACCAATCAATCAACCCAATATATATATATATATAATAGTCCTAAATAACTAATATATATTTTAAATCAACCAAACAATATTCAAACAAGCATAGCAATTATTTTTAACAACTAGAAATAATTCTAATTAAAAGGTGAGTGAGATTTACTCACCAGATTTTCCATTTGTCGAATATCCGTTTTAAATTCCATATCATCTCTACTACGAATTGTCTTGAATGAATTTACTCAAGCACCTACGAATATATATTTTATCTATCGATCAACTATTATTCAATTAAATTAACTACTTAACCAGTAATTAATAAATTCTAAGTATTTTGAATTTAGTAAAAACGCATACCTTATCGTCTTGCAAAACCCCTCAACCAATCGATGAACTCGATCTCCGAATACCCTAAAAACTGTCATCAGCCCTTAAAACTGCATTGACCCATTCTAGCATTTCAACAAACACATCGTTGGAAATCTCCATTGTTAACACAGTCGAACTCCATCCTTTTGACTGCTTTTTCTTTTCCAACGTGCGATGACGAGCTCCTCCCTTTCACGACCTTAAACCTGACAGTCGTTCAAGCAATTAGACTCTGAAACCCTAATTTATTTTCAACATCGCACCCTTCAAATCCATGATTACAGACCCGTACTGCTCTAAAAATCCACTGTCGCACTCTGCTCCTTCACAACTCACGCCCCTGCCAATACGAATCGCGAACCCCTCAGTCACCCAGCAAATGCGACCATCGATCACCAGACTCGACGCGAGGCATAGGTCAACCTAAAGATCCATTGTCGCACCCAATTAATGAAGATCGCAAACCCTAAATCCTTTGAACCCATCGCGAAGCTCAAACAGCATCGCGGTCTTCAATCACACTCCAGTACAGAACAAGCGCCAGTCCCCTCCGAACCCTAATTCGAGCCTGGAGATAACGAACTTACGGTGGACTGATTGATTTTAGGAAAGAGGATAGAGACCGCAGCCATTGATGTTAGTTTAGAAGCTTGCGAATTGAACTGATTTTGGTGAGTGCGGCTATGTTATAAAGGAAGGGCGTGGTATATTTTTGAACGAGGCCTTTTACTTTGTGGAGTGGAAGAGGAGACGTGGTGATTTCGTTCCCTTTTGAAGATAAGGAGAAAGAAAGGCCACGTCTTTGGTTTGTTGGCAACAAGAAATCCACTAAATTTTTCATTATTTATAATTATTTTTAATTTACCGATGTGATTAAATTAATTAACTACCCCACTGATTTCTAACTCCTTTTTGAACGCAACAACAGTCGTTCCTAGGGTGATACCCCTATTCCGGACACACTGGGATAGGTCACTAAGTCCAATTCGATTGTCTGTAGAAGATATAATTTAAATTGATATAAATTAAAGTTCAAACCATTTAAATTCTGCGAAAATAAATTAAATTTCAAACTATTTATTCTCCTCGATAATATTCAAATATTATTACCGTTAAAATTTCATATTAATTATTTGAACTGTTTTCAATTCAAATTAAAATTTGAATTCAACTTAATTTGAATTCAACTAAATCCATTTTCAAATTCTGATAATTTAATATATACGATATTAAATCGAAATCGATATTTAAATTGATAACATAAATATAAAAATTCATTTATATTATCAACTAAATATTTAAATCAATATTTAATATTTAAAATTAGTTGGTCGAGATCCCGGGTCATTACAAATACTCGGTCTGACTCGAGTATTAACACACAAGAATCAGTCTAGTTGAAATATTATAACATCATATAATAAATAATAAGAACAGATAAGTGGTATTCTTTAGAGCGTAATATGACGTGAAAACTCCACGTCATGACGATTAGAGATTCACACAAGTTGACGACCACAAGAAATTCCAAGAGTTGTATTCTCCAGAATAGATCAAAAATGAGGAAATAATACAATCATCATCGTCATGTATGTGACTTATACTCGTATATGTGTTTGTTCACCCGAAGTGAACGCTTCATGAAATATCAAAAACTAGCCAAGAAAGACTAAGGATCAACAAGATTTCACAAACGGATTTAAAGCATCACTAATACTCTTTCATAAAAACCAACCACTAGTCTTAAAGCAATAAGCTTGCTTCATATAAAATAGCACCAAATAGCCTAGAGGCTAAGAATCAACAAGACATAGATATGGATCCAAAACAACATTTTTCCCCGCATTAATACAATTATAAGAATGGATCCTATGGCAAACAAGTTGCACCATCATCAATAGAAAGAATTACTTGCCAAGTACTTTAAATACGCAATTCACTATGTTCTGCCTCGATTGAATAAGATGACCTGTCTCGGTCCAACAAATTTCCACTATGACCCGCCACGATCAAGTAGGCTCAACCTGTAACGGTCGAGTAATTAACACAATGACCCGTCTCGGAATGGTGTGCACCCATACTAGAACCTGTCTTGGTAGAGTATATGACTCGTCTCAATCCTACATAATTTTTCCATAATCCGCCTCGGTTGGGTATATTTGACCCCTTCGATCAAGTAAATGTGTATATATAAGGCTCCTCTTGGGTCTAGTACCGGCATAACAACAAGATGTGTCACAGACTTACGAATAATAACTCAAAAAGTGAAATCAATACGTCCCATACTGCATGTTTTACTAATCGACTTACCATAAGTTAGTCTACTCCACACTAGGAATCTCAAAGCAACATAGAAAACCCATAGATCACAGGAATGCCCCACTTCAACGGAAACATCCAATATGGGGAAACTTCAATTTGGTTTTGATTGACAAATATGAAATTAACCGATATTATATCCCTATGTGTCCCATACTACAAGGTTTACAATATCGTTTAATTGCAAACACGTCTTCTCGAAAGGTGCAATAGTGTGTGTATACTTTTATAAATTTAGAAAAGAACTTTCGATGAAAGCAAGTTAGAAAACAATTTTCCAAATAGTATATGTAATTATTAACATAGAAATTTTTCCCTCTATAGCGGGAATATAATCTATTTTATATTAATAAAGTACATGAAATATATATATATATATACATATAATAATTAGTTGTTAATTTCACAAATCATTTGGAAATATTTTATTAAAACCAGTTTAGAAAACGTGTACAGAGACGATAAGGTTCAACGAGATTACACCATCGATTTTGACCCAAAACCACATCAATTCAATAATGCAAATCATAGTTAAATGTGGCTTTTCTTTCTAGAAATCCCATTCACATGACGATCATCGACACCAAAAAGATGCAAAACAATTTTAAGTGGTTTGGGAATAACTAATGCCACAACAACATGAAGCAAAATACAAGACAACGAACAAAATCTGTTGTTTCGAGCTACTAAACAAAAGGATATTTAAACGCTATGAATTAAATTTTGTTGCAGATAATTCAAGCTTTCCAGAATGTCCAAGATAATTGAATTCTGATCAGTAGTTCAAAAGTTATGATCGTTTAACTAACAATCGAAAACTCAGCCTGCTGCATGTATTCGACAGGATTGCGGCAAACAATGATGATTTTAGCTTAGAAAACTTCAAAATTTTGCATAACATATTGGACGAGAGTTGTAGATTAGGTTTTCAGCTTTCCGAATCATCAATAATTATCAAATTCCGATTAAAAACGAAAAAGTTATGGTCATTTTACTATCAGTTTAAAACTCAGCCTGCTCATGTATTCGACAGGACAGCGACAAACAATGGTGATTTTAGCTTAGAAAACTTCAAAATTTTGCAGAACATATTGAACGAAAGTTGTAGCTTAGGTTTTCAGCTTTCCGAATCATCAAGAATCATCAAGTTCCAATTAAAAACGAAAAAGTTATGGCTAAAACAATTTCAAGTTTCAGCTCAGAAAACTAGGCATAGACAGAATTATACCATCATTTCGAAATCTGTTTTATTGAGTCTAGTTTTCAAAAAAAAAAAATTTGAGCTAAATCGGATAAGAAACGTGGAAGATATGCTTGTTTTACCACACTGCATTTTCAGGAATACGGGATCTAATTCGAAAATAATCCACTACACCGAATCGTATCAAATCATCACAAAAACACAATAAATTCAGAGAATACCACTTGTAAATGATTTCAACTAAAAGTTGTTAGGTTCACTCACATGAAAAGAGAATCAACCGCAAGAATTTGAGCAATATGGAGATTTTTGGAGCTTGAAATTGCCTTCTCGAAGCCTAAAAAGAGCTTTGTTGTGACATTCAAAAGCAATGAAAACAATTACAATAACATATTTATAACTAAAGATTAGAGATGGATTAAGACTTGGTTTTGAAGTGATTACCTGCTGGAGATCTTCAATTTCCTTTCTAATTTCATTAATTTCAGGAGGTTAGAAGCTATGCTTGGGTTGGAAAATATTTTCTAAATTTCTGGTTTCTGTGCTTATGAGAAGAAAGGAGGAGGAAGAAGAATACGTGATGTATTCTTTCGCTCTCCAGAAAACTCCTCCCCTAATTAAGTAATAAATTAAGCCAATTAAAGTTGATTAATTTAGCATCAATTAAGCCAATTATGATATGTTTAACACATATTTACACACTAATAACCATTATTTGTTGCTCATTTCATCATTTAAACACAATAAGAGTATAAAAAAAATTAATTACTTCTTTGAAAATTATTTCTAATTATTAACTATTAAAGTTTACAAATTTTAACATTTGCAAACAAATTTCAATTCTTTAAAAACATTGACAATTTAAATGTTTTAAAGAACAAAAGCTTTATTTTGCTTACGGGGAAGTTTTAGCAACTTATAAAAATTTATTTTCAACATATCCATTTTTATTTATTTATTTTTACCGCAAAAATCAACATTTTTACATTTTATTACCACAAAATACTTAAGAACTATTGTTAAACATCAAATTTACTCTTTACTCACATTTTACAATTTACCTCAACAAATTTTGCCCAAAAATCCTAAATATTTATATTTTGTCTCAAAACCCATTTACAAAATAGGCCTTTAATTTTACTTATCACAAAACCCAATATGTACATATATATATTTTTATGTTAATTTGCCTCTTAAATTATCATGGATAAAAGAAAATCTTATTTATCTTAACTTCACGCTTATTTTCTATCTATACATTTATATTCATCCATGTACATATATATGCATATTTCACCAGGATCCCAATGATAACCAAATATTCTCCTCTCAAGTTTTCTCTTTTAAATTAATAAATTCCAATTCTCCTCAACCAAGCACAATTTTTTTTTCTTCAAAACATGGATATAAAAATCCCCATTATAATTCATTAATCACTATAGCAGGTAATCGACTAAAACCAGGGTTGTTACATGGTAGCTTTGTGAACCATAGTGACGCGGCACCTTCTAAGTAGAGAGGAAAATATAGGCATCTCGTCTCATCCGTTACTTTTGCCGCACTCATATGCCACTCATATTTGAACAGAAAGTAGTTGGGATCAACAAGCCTGTTGTACGGAGGCAAGGTTGGAGGATTGAATTTCTTTGAACACTCTGTTTCTCGGATTATTTCGGTAAACGGAGTCCTGTCGGGAGAGAAGTCCCATTCCCTATCATCGTTATTGAGTGCTTGATTCTTCTTCATGATTTGTTCTATCATATCCAAGAAGTACTCTTCAATGGTATATCGCTTTGCGAAGCTAAGTTCTTTACCAAATGTTTGTCTAGGCAAGCGATCTTGGTCGACGAACTTAGGTCCTTTACCTTCCTGACGAGGAGGTGCCCCCATGGCGGGACTGGTAACCCTTCGAGCTTTTCCCTCGGAATGATTCTTATCTTTTGGTTTCAAGTCTTCGACATTAGCTTCGTCTTTGTCGCTCAGCCAGTCGTTGTCGTCTTCCATGTTGTCGTTATTGTTACGATCACAAGCGGACAAATTGTCATTTTCTTCGAGATCAACAAGGACCTTTAAGGGGACGAATTTGGTCGGGCATTGAGAATCGCATCTAGCTTCTCCATCATCACCTTGGTAGAAACATCCATTCGTTGGTTCATGTTGGCAACGAGACGTCTAGTTCAGCTCTAGTTACTCTGGCTCCACCTATTGATTTTTCTCCAACTTCGAAACGGTTAGTAAGTGGTGTAGCCTCATTAGCAACACTGTCGGTTTCTCCAACGGTTTTACTTGCAATCTTCTTTGACTTAGCCATTATCTCGGAGAAGGTTTAAAACTTCAATGCAAGGCTCTTAGATTTGAGAGAAGTGCGAACGTGGCCCCACGGTGGGCGCCAAATGTTGTAACCAAAAAATGGCTACAACATCAAAGGTACTCTTGAAATACTTCACCTAAAGGTTAGAAATGAGAAAAAGGGGGCCACAATCACACAAAAAGTGGGAAAAAGTAGTGAACACAAAGTTTAAAGTGGTTCGGCTAAGGAAAAGCCGACATCCACTATAAGAATAACTTTCATTATCATATTAGAGTTTACAAAGCATGGATTCTCTCTCATAACATTCATTTTCACTCTCATATAATGATCTCTTTTCTTTCCTCTCTTTTTAGCTTTTGATTCCACTTGAATTCACGGAGGAAACGGTGAGATCTCTTGATTTGTGATGATAGTCGTGTAGATCTTCAATCATTTTTTCAATTAGGCAATCTTCGTTAGCTCCACGGTAAATTTGTGTTGGATCTAAGCCTTATAGAGAATTAATGGAGATTCGGGATCACTTGAGTTGAGTTCGAGAGAGGATTAATGATGTTTGGAGTAAATTTGATCCATTTGATGTTGAAGAGGGGTGGATTGATCTTTGGAAGCCATTGATGAAGTTAGGAGAGAGCATGGAATTTGGCGTCACTTCGTGGAGAATGAAATCTGGTCCCCTTTCAAGTGTAATGTATGAGGGTATTTATAGAGGTCATTGGAGTGTAGTGGCGAAGTTGTAAATAAGTGTGTATAATTGGCGCATGGTTGGTGCCAACCATGCGTTCACACTTTACAGCTGGTAATTATGTTCCAGTCTGCCTTATGTCATGTACAACTCACGAATTGCCTATTATAAAGCCATGATCTAACTATTTTTGGCCTTCTAATATGCGATGACGACTGGAAACTTGATTCTTTCCCTTTTGTTTCGCGCCGCGTGGCCTTGACAGCATCAACGACTTGAGGAAGGTAATGACCTACGACACGGAAGTAAGCTAAATGGAATACGGCATCAACACTTGAACGACACTGCTCACATTCTAATCATACACAACTGCCTGCATGCCTTTCATACACTTAATGACTCATGGCTTGTTGTGTGTCTTGGATATGCAGCTTTAATATATACGACACGAACACCTACGGTCTGAAATAACCAAGCAACAACTCCCCCTTTCGTGTGTTTCCACGTGTAAAGTAATGTTAAAGCTCACCCATTTCTTCTTATGTTTTGTACGGCTATAATACTTGTGCGCAGTTCACGCATATTCTGCATTCCATCAGAAAGTTATATTCTTGTGGAAGCTTATATCGTGCAACGTGGCTTCAATTACACTAAACTTTCAATAACTTGCGTCATGAACGTCCTATCTTAGATATTTTAAACAATTTGTTACATCACTTACGACCCGCTCATTTCATAAAGGCCTAATTCATTGAGTCAACAACCTGCTTGTGTTTGGATGCAACGACATGCGTTGGGTTTAAGCTTTGCGGCATGAAGATATTCGAACTCCATGAGGATCCGCGACATGAATGTTCTCACGGCATACGGCATGGTGATAGCGACTTAAAAATGTGGAATGACATGACGGTGAGCTGATGACTTGGGCAAGATGTGCCATAGAAATAACGACCTACTCTTCATATAACAATATACAGCTGGCACACAATGAACGATCCAATGCCCAAGTGGCCACATATATGCAAATACAAACTGCTACGTTGCTCAAACTATGAATTAATGCTGATGTGTCTATTTTCTCTTGAAAACATGGCGGTCCAGACTTTAACAATGTGAACAACTCAGCTCGTATGTTCAACACAAACAGCCTAACGTTTATTCTATTTGCCACATGTCATGTTTCCCAACGACATGATTGTATTTCTCCAACGGCATGAATGTGCAGCCATGTTATTTGCGGTTTGATTGCTCCACGATATGCTTTAACAAATATATATACGGTTTGTTTCATATCGTATCCACGTTTTAACTCCATGTCGCCAATACATTATGACTTGAACGGTTATGTTAAGTTCACGACTTGGACGGTGCGAACCGGCTTGGATCAATGCGACATGGAGTGCATGGCATGGGGTAATGGTTGGCACGACATAACTTGTGTCGTTGGGAATCACGATGTAAGACATGGATGTTATGACTTGATGTGATTAACGACATCAATGTTCTTGCGCCTTTTATTTATTTATTTTGCCTGGCCTTTGTTTTGTGCTTACACGTGTCTGATTTTGTTGTCTCATTGCTTGATTTCAGCGGCATGCGGAATGAATCAGAATGACTTGGTTTGAAATGGTATGCCGCATTAAACGAGTTGATAACATAAACGGTTCACTGCTTAGACCGTGACCAGTCCATAGTCCTTCGACGACGATTCTTTGAACCGCGTTTTCACAATGGGATTAACAACCCTGTATGTGGGAAGTGAAATAGTATTGAATGAAAAAGTCAGTACGTGCACTGGAGGTAAACTACTAGGCTTGTACAACCGGTGGTCAACAATTTCCCATCACTTTTAAGTTTAATATTTCAATCAACCTAGCTATCATCAACCTTATGCATAAAAATAATAGATAATTTATCGCATTCATTAGCTATTTTATAAGTAATAATACTAACATAATGCTTACGCTTTTGAGCATGTGCGTTAAAAGGTAAAAGTTGATTTATTAAATTAATGGGAGCACGAGCCCTGTGACTAATTATTATGGGCAAAAAACCAATCATATAAATTTTATAAAAATTAGCCTTATGTATTGTTTTTGGAGCAGAAAGCAATTATGATCTGTATACAAACTTTCATATCACAAATTTTCATTTTTCTCACATTCTGTTTTATTTTTATTTTCATAAAAATTAAATTAAAATTTAAGTTCATTTTAATTTCTACAAGTCAAATTGTCAATCCTAGCAATAACATGATCAATTCGATCAAGCATTGATCTAATCCAAATTAGAAATCAGGTACAACTATAAAATTCTTAGTTCTGGAAAAACTTCGGGTTTGTTTCCTAATTCCAATCAAGTCCAACTCAGAGATTTTTCACTTTTCTTACTTCTGTTTTTTAGCTAATTAATTAAATTTGACGATTCATTTTCTTGAGCATTCGCCATAGATTTTTCTATTTTCTTGCTTCTGTTTTTAGCTTGAGATTTCTTAGTGTCTTTTTACTATTACCGAATTTCCAGTAATTCTACTTTTCTTATTGTTAGTGAATAGTTACATCTTTCCCGGTTCAATTAGATGTTAGAATGCTAAGGAGGAATGTTGGAATACCAACATTGTCGACCCTATTCCTTGACCATGCAAGTAACAAAAAATAATTGTCTTCATAATATAGAGCCTACTGATATTAGAGACTAATATACATGTTGCTTCTTTTAGTTTTCTCTACCTTAGGACTTCACATGTACAAAAGTGCATATCCTTGAAACTTTGTTTCTTTTGCATTCAAATGATATAGTTGATGCGAACAAATTCAGTAATGCTACTTCATCACCTTAACTTTAATTTGTTTTTCTTGTCCATTCACTGGCTTTATACATGTTCACTGCTATACTGATGTGTCTGTGACGCAAATATGCATCTTTCATTCCAGAGTGAGAAGCCCAAGTACATTTGATATCTTACTATTTTTATTCTTTCTAGTTTGAAATGCTTCTCGCCTTAACTTTCTTATGGCGTACTTGATTGTTTTGAGTTTGTACTGCTACTCACATGATGTTTTATTGTGGTTTTCTACAGGTACAATTAAAGCTGTGTGGCTAGTGGTAGGATGCAGCTAGTGGTAGGATTGAAGTTAATCTACTAGATGATATGTATGTTAAGACTGAATTTAGAAGAAATATGTTAAATCTTATTTTAAAACTTATTATGTATGTTAATGACAGTGTATAACTTTTACAATTTCAAATTTGGTATGTTTGCTATTTTAAATTTGGTACGTTCTGCATGTTATTTGTTGCTCTAATGCTTATACTGTAGTACTGAGTATTTATTTATGTATATTTAATATGAAATATGGGTGTTCTCAGTATGTGTAGTTTATCACAGTTATTATTGTGGTAAATGTGGCAGTAACCATTGGGGAAATTGATGATACAACGTTTATAACTATTATAATTTTGGGCAGACACAACATTTAAAACCATGAGTAATTAAAATGATATCACGGTTTTAACCGTTAGCAAAGAAAATTCGCTTGCGTTTATTATCGTTAGTAAATAAAATAAAATCACGTATATAACCGTGATAAAATTTTATAGTATAACGGTTATAACCGTTAGTACCTATAATAAAGTCACGTTTATAACCATTAGAGTCACCGTTAGTATTTATCACGGTTATAACCGTTATAATATGCGTGACAAGAAAAATACCAATGCATGTTGGCTCAACGGTTATAACCGTGAGTGTTCTTCTTCCTCACTGTTATAAGCACGGCAAATTGGCCTTTCTGGTGTTGTGACAGTTTCCCTTGTTTAACGAAATTGATGATCATTCCCTCCAAGACTCTGCAATGATTGGTTTCATGCCTGTTCATCATATGATAGTAGCAATAGGGTCTTCCCAATTTGACTTCATTTTTAGGCTTCTTCTTTTGATATGGCCAATAGTTGAATTCATATTTGGTTAGGAAGTAGAAATTCTCAATGGATGTTGTGAGTTTGCATTCTCTTGGCAATCTTGACTCAGTGGGCCCCTTTCGTTGTTGGAACTCGATCCTTTCGTTACTCAACTTTATTGGTTCTTCCTTATCATTAAGCTTTTTCTTTGTTGTGTTGTGAGATTGAAGTGTCGTCTTCTTAGACCACCTTGATGAAGCCTGTTTGGATTTTCCCAATGTTCTTTGCTCAAATAAAGTCCCTTTAGCTTGTGCATGAATGGCCTTCTTCACGTGAGTGAATAAGTGGTGCCCATTTAAGGTGTAACCATTCATGGCAAAGATAGGGGATGGACCTATGTGGAAAGGGTTAATGCTCCAAGGGTCAAGGTTATAAGGTTCTACTTCCTTTCTTCTACTTTCAACTTGTAGGGCTTCCAACCTAAGCCTTTGTTCTTCCATCACTCTCTGGTCAGAAATATCTGACATAGCCATTTGAGATCCGAAAGACTCTTGTTGGGATCCTTTACCCATTATTCTTTCTTCTTCAAAGCCTTAATCTAATCTGGGACGGAACAACACAGTTAGAAATGTGGTTGTTAACCACAAGGTCGGAGGTTAGGCCCCTCACTCTAGCGCCAAAATGTTAACGATATTTTTTGTCAACACCAGAGATAGGTCTAATGATTTGGACCTAAGGGAAGTAAGGGATTATTTACTTCCCATAAGCTTGAGTTAGTTCTTCGTTTTCTAGATATCAATGTCTTGACTTCGAAGATTAGTTACTCTTACCTCAAGGGGTGAGTATCACGCTTACGAGACTCAACAACCAATAATTACCTTTGGATAAGGGTACACTAAGCGCCACACAAGTTGGGAAGCAAAACGACTTATAGGAGGGTATTTCGGTAATTTAGGCATAAGGGTAAGGTTTGAGAATGAAGCCTTTGCTGCAGAGAAAGCATTACGAAGAAGATGAAAGCAATAGAAAGGTAAATCATAGAAATTATGCTAAGTGTCAATTCACTCTTTATTTCTCATTGATTTGAGTACATAAACGTTTACAAAAGAAATCCCCAAATCGATTTAGAAATTAGGGTTTACTCTATAAGAAATGAGTACAAGATTGGAGAACCAAAAAAGTCCCCTAAAATGTGACTCCTGGGGTCTTATTTATAGACAAATCGTGCCTCCTTTTGCCATCGGCTCAGCAGAAGCCCCTTTCGGATGTGGTAATGGCTTTCGACCGCTATACACCTCTCGGTTCCGGAAGTAGTAGTTTCTGTAGTCTTTTCCTACATTTGACATTACCACTGGGTTCCACCTGGCTTTCTAATCTTAGGTCTCGGCTTTAGGAGCTTATTCTTGATGTTGCTTCTTTATAATGTACTGACACCATGTTGATTGGTGTGGATAGCTTCTGAAATGGCTTTCGGTCCTCGACAACAAACTTTGGTTTCGGCTTTGAGCCTTTATAGTCTTATCCTTGGGCTTTCGTTTCTTAGGATTTCAGAACCTTCACCTCTTTCGGTATCGACAATAAGCAAATTAGTGTGTATAGCTCTTCCTCTTATAAGCTTTGGTTTACTTTTGGTGAGTCTTTGGAGTTGGTTTCGGTCCTGTGGAAGCCTGCTCTCTGTACATCTACTAATGGCTTTCGAAGCTGTCTTTCGGGGGTTGACAAGCTCTAGCTTCAATAGATACCCTTCGTAATGTTTCCCTTGTGTTTCTGTTTCTTGCGGCTCTAACATCTTTTCCTTCTTTTGTATCGACACTAAGCTGATTAGTGTCGATAGCCCTCTCGCCTCCTTTTGCCTGGATCGGTGCTTCTTGTTGTGTTTCAGACAATATAGAATTCTATCTTTGTTTCGGGTCTCGGGCCATAGGCCTCCGGCTCTTGCTGTTCTTTGCTTGTCTCCAATTTCATACGTTATGCTTTCGGAACTGAGCCCATATTGGTGGCCTTTAGTATCGGGACTGCTTTATCGTTGCCACCTTTCGTATTGGTACCAAGCTTTTTCCCCTTATGTCGGTACCGATAGCTTATTGACTAAGTTGTCACCTTGATGCTTTCGGTCTTAATTGTTTCAGTAGCTTGTTGTCAGTTTCATGTATCCAGATCATTATTTAAGCTGATTGCAGTCTGATACCCCTTCACCAACAATAGGCTTCGACGTTGAATTTGGCAGTAACAATTATATAATAAAATCATAGAATATCATGTTTTTTGCACATTATATTTGACGATTATTATAAATTTCTACTTTATATAGTATGCACATTTTCCTTAAATTAGATCTTTACACTAATTTTTTAGTTTGTTTTTAAAGAGAATAAATCAAATTATTCTCTGTATATTAATATTGTTAAAGCAGGTGCTAAGTAGTCTTGATTTAGCCGGTGTAGCGGGTATAAAAGCTGATCCATTGTTCATCAACGCTAAATACAAATAGCGTAGTGGTTGTAGAGCGCTATGGGTTATTATTAAACGGCTTTTTGGTCTGGTTCCCGAAAGCAACTCAAGCCCACATGACTCAGTCCATCGCGTGGATCAACTGCCCAGAAGCGTTACCGAAACTTCAAATCCCGAGCCCATATGGAGCCATGCAAGAATAGCGTCTCGGCTTAACCAAATTGCTCAACAATGGGCCAACTCTTCGGGATCGACATTGAGCCTCGTCACCAACTTGCGTTCCAACCTCACAACTCCTCAAAACCACGCAAAGTCCATTTTCGGATCCCACAAGCCAACTTCGTATCCAGATCCCCTCAAAACTTACGATGGACACATGTAGATCACCGAAAAACTCAGGGCGTCCCATTAGATCAGATACATATTGTATTCCATACCCCCGGATATGAAGTTCGGGCTTCCTAAAAATGTTGATCGATTGGAGCGGAAAACTCAAAAGGGGCTGCGCGCGCCGAAGTTTCAACAGGACTTGTGATCGCCGACCCCGAGATCGGTATTTTTAGGGTATGTATTCCATCCTGATCGGGCAAGCCAGAGTACAACCAAATCACTCCAAAATGCTTGATCGCACCGGCACGATCACCAGAAAACACAAGATCGAATTGGGTACTTTCGGATCAGATCATGGGTAGTTGGAGTGGATCGACATTTCAAAGGAGTGAACCGAATATGAAATCTCATTTCGTATGCTTAGATATGAATATGAGGCTGGACTTGGATCAGAGTGCTTCGAAGCAAAGTCACGGAACCACTTCTTCTCCTGGACTCCTAGGAGAAGAATTCCCACTCCTTCCGGGAGTGTTAATTCTTCTCTCGGACTCCCAGAAGAAGAATTATCACTTTTTCTCCTAGGAGTGGTAATTCTTCTCCCCTAGCCTATAAATGCCCCTTGCCTTGCTTCATTTAGAGGATTTTTGGGCTGCATACATGAAGCTTTGACAAAAACTCATTAATGGCTTCCAAAATGAAGATTTTGGCCTAAAACACCATTTTTGGACTTGGAAACTCCGTATACACGACCTCCTTCGATGTTTTAGCACTCGGGATCATCATAGCTTTAGTACATTTGGAGATATGTCGATTCCATATTGTAACTTGTAAAAGTGAATTAATAAAGTGCTAAACTTTCAGAGTGAGTATGCTTCAACAAGCTGAACCACTATAAATATCATGGCACTGTTATTTCGCGTTTTCTCCTGCATATTTACATCGTTTTGCATTACTGCACACTTGTTTTCACTATCGTGAATATCTCGAGTGTTGTGACCACTTTGGTCGTCAACAGCTATACCAGAGATTTCGCAGGGCTTTAACTGCATATGTATCAGCTCATGTTGTGCCAATAATGTTTGACACAAATAAAATAGAAAACACATCAAAATATACCACTACTACTCCCTATGAATTTCTTATTTACATCCTCATTTCCCTACTTATTATCAGGACGGAATTTTGATGCATGCTTCCTATAGTTTTAATGAATAGTCAATATATACACATCAAAGCTTTGTATAATGTACAACATTATAGCATATAAGACTTAATCTGTACATACATGATAAATAAAGAAAAGGAAAATTGCAATGTTCAATAATATAACATATAAAACTTCATCTGCGCATACATGATAAATAAACAAAAGGAAAACTACTTTTATGCAATTAAATGACATGCATAATTGCACATAAACTATTACATCCAAGCAAACAATCTGTAATAGGTTTCATTTATACTAAAAGTCAAGACAAAGGCAAACATACAAAATAGTAATATAAGTTCTGTACTTAGATGCATGAATGTAAAAAAGTTCCATAAGTTGAAATGAAATTGACCATCATAAAGATAAATTTTGTTCCATGAATTAAAAAGTATATTGGTAAGTCAGTAATAAAAGTCAATATAAAAAGTGAGAAGCTTCAATACCTTATGTAAAAAAAATATCTATGACAGGTCCGCGATAGTCCTCTCCTTATTAGCCCTCCACCATGGTCATCGTCTTTTATGACAGCCAAGTCAAACCTGATGCAAATGCACCATATGCAGTTTGCTCGCCGTAAATATGAATTTTTTTGCATGTATCTTTAGTCACAATACAAAAAATATAAGTAGTTATTTTGCAGTTATCCTATATTAATAAACTTTTTCCTGATTTGTAGATTTTACGTTGTTAAGATGATAATGGACTTTTACATCTTTACCAAACAATTATTATGATGCTCATTCATTATCAAGACGTGTTTGATAAATTTAAAGTTTTAACAAATCCCAAGTAAACATTTTATGTCCCTTTAACATGCATTTATAATTACATAAAAATACATATAATTATTACCCTTATCGGGAATGCAAACTGAAGTTAAGCATGAAGAAATACAAAAAATGATCGAATTTAACAAACCTGATGTGTGTGAAAACTCAATATTTGTGTTCAAAAACAAAAAATTGAAGATCTAAAAAAAAGTGCTATAAGGACTGTCCATAATCTTATATTCATTCTAGTTGTTATTTAGATGATTCGGGTATACTGCACTATTAGTTTGAATAAAGGTAAATTAATGATTAAACCAAGTTTTCCAAATTCAGTCCTTTGTAAATGAACATTAGATACATAACTCATTTTGTAACAAAAATGGATAAATAACGAATATTCTAGTTGATGGCAAACTTTCAATCTTTATCTATCTGAACTTCTTGCATTTTTTACACGCGTACAACTAAAAAAACCTAGAGCAAGATTGGCTCTTCCTCCAAACTGAATAACTCACCATACATATTCGTATGCTTGACAATTTGTATAAAATATGAACATTTCTACAAATAAAATAAAATAAATTAGGGTTCCTACCTACTTCTCTTATATTTTCTTCAAATTGGATGTAAAAGAATATTTATCTAGAATCTCTTGGAAGGAAACAATTAAATCATTTCACAGACCTAACACTAAATCAAGCACAAACTAAATACAAAATGAAATAAGATGAAACTTCAAATTCAATATAAGGAATTTGTTCAATTTACCTCTTGTGATGAGCTATTCTGTGACGATCCCAAAATCCGAGGGGTGGTATTAAGGATAATCATTGGAATATAACACATTAATCATCATAGCAGAGTACAGATAATAGTAGAAACAATAAGTAGAATAATTTTACATGAATATGACAGCGGAATCACAACATGTAACAACATCAGAATAGCACAACGTAAGATATAACTTAGTAAATAAAAAGGGAGTGATCAGTCATCATCGCCAGAGGCGGAATACATACATGCAGTGAGACATAATAAGGGTATCAGTCTACATCGCCGAAGGCGGTACATATACATACAATAAGAAGTACGGAAAGTAAATCAGTCTGCATCGCCCGTGGCGGAATCATAATATAAGTACAATAATGGCGGAAAATGTCAAAGTCGTCTCTGTGAAGTCAGCCTCGCCATGAGCCAAAATGCACTCTATGCAACAGTGCAGAGCCAAAAACAACCTGTCACCTGTGAACTAGGCTGCCCGTATGGAAATAAGGGCACCCGCATTTGCAAAGTGAAACAAACAACGAGTCAGTCATGGGGACTGGTATGAGGAATCTATTTAACAGTTTAAACAACAGTAATCAGCAAATCATAGGACCACGCCACTTTCGCGGAACGGGTTTACTCCAGTGATTTCTAGTGCATTTAAAACAAAGTAAATCCTTTTAAAACAACGCAATGCTTTTAAAAAGAATGAAGCCATTATAAGACTCAGGTCCCATCATACAATGCAACGCAAGCCGGAGGATAGAGTTTTACCTTATAATAGCCAAATATGTTTGACACGTATAAAGAAAAATCAATTGATATTATTACTAGTGCATATATGTTTCAAAAGCGAATAGCATCATAAATATCAATCATAGACGGCATAGCTACCATATACTATGTCGCCATACTAGTTCTACAATCGAGTCCGTTATTTCGTATTGGAAATTGGATTTCCGTCATGAGTCGAGGCAAGGGGCAAGCTCCTCTCCGCTTTGAGACACTCTAGCGAATGCCTCGGGACTACACACTCTGAGTAACCCCTGGAGCTTCAGGGTCGGTCCTCTCTTACATTTGAGGATTATTTATTCCTGAACACACGTTTCCCGGTCCTTACAGACCTAAAATCGAGGTGCCTCACATTCCAACAACCACAAAGGTGAAAAGTAGATATAAATGTCAGGGCTGGTAAGTCACTGACACCACCATAGCTAGAAAGAAACGTCGTGCTCTCCCTGCAGTCCGTATCCCGTTTTTAACTCATATCGAGGTGTGAGGCTCGCGAATCCACGTTATACACAAAGCCAGGCCACGTAGACCGTGCTTTGATCATCATCCACAAGACTTTGCTTTGCAACAGAAACCTTGATCACAGCATCTTGGCATGCCACATAGGCAGTCCACTCCATACGATTGATTTCCATCGATATATAACCTCTGAGCTCGTATGTCTCAGAGAAGGGCGTTAAGCAAAAGAATAAATTCTCCGCCGCCAAACAGATATATATTTAACAGAGATCAATTTGTATAGAACAAAATCCAATGTCAGACACACAGTCCATTTACAAGTCCGTTCTGGGTCTGAACGAAACCAGAGGCGTCAAATTCCTTGTATATCCGTACAATCAACACATACGTTCAGACGGCTACTACTTCCGCCCCTTTCCGGTAGCTACTCCGGTCAGGAACCTCAGCAGCGCCCCTCCAACCGATACGAAGATCGTCGGTCTTGAATCGTCTTTGCATTTTCCAATTCGAATCGCTCGATAAATTATTTGAAATGAGGGTTAGCTCGGCCTTTTCAAATAATTCACGTAATTAGAATTTAAATCGATTCTTTCCATGGTTATATTATTCGACATCCATCTTTCAGTTCCTTAGTGTTATTTTCGTGTCAAGCACATACAACCATCAAATATCAAACAATTCAAGCCCAATTGATTTATTTGCAATCTATGTCGCCTATAATATTTTATAACGATTTTTCGCCATTTTTATTTATTTAAAAATGGCCATATTTAATTAAACGACGTTTCAAGTCGTGTCGTGGCACTGGCGCTGTTTTTCCCCTAATTTGTTTTACACATATCGGAAAATCTAACCGTTGGATTTCTACAAAGTCTATATCAGTGGGAAGATATTCCCAAAGCGAACCCAACGGTTCCAGTTTCGTGAAAATCCGACGGTCGGATCTCCCACACTAGTCGTTTGAAGTTACGGTTTCAAAATTCGAACTACAGCGTTGTTATTCGATTTAATTTAATTATATTTATATTTATATATAAATATAAACGATTCTGGCGCTGTTTTTCTTCAGATTTGAATTAAACATTCTGGACAATCCAACCGTTGGATTTTTACAAGGTTGGTGCCATTGGGAAGATATTTCCAAGGCGAACCCAGCGGTTGCAGTTTCGGGAAAATCCGATGGTCGGATTTCTCATACTAATCGTTTCAAATTACGATTCCGAAACACGAACTGCATGGCTTCTGTTCCTTTTAATTATAATTATATTTATATATATAAATATAGTTCATTCTATAATCCCAACTATAGTTCATTCTATATTTTCAATTTCGTTTTCACTTCGAATATTTCACTAACGCCTTAATATTTCGAAAAATTTCGCCATAACCTCCTTTGTATGGGGAGGGGTTTGGAAATTTATTGGGTCGTGTTAGGTACCCAATAAATCCTAAAAAGCATCCACATATTTATAGTGATATATTCTGGTGTTTACGGGGGAGCATGTATAGATAATCACTCCAGATAATAAATTCTCGTCACCCCGTTTCCGTGTGGAAATAAATAGTCCATGTGCCGTATCTAATAACTAAAGCGACGTGATTATTGTCAACTCCAGACCCGTGTGGGGTTTTTATTAATCTGGCGATTTATCGTTATATTTTCTATAGTCCATATCAGTCATCAGTTCAACCTGTAGTATATGGTCATCGCTATACAAGCCTCTCGCTCGTATGGTAAATCTTCCACCTCGTCACACAAGCTCCAATTGCTTATGTGGAATACGATGAAGTATGCCTATCGTCAAGAAGTATGCCATGTAGTGTAGTTCAAAATTAATTATTACTATCCTATGGCGATATTTATTATTTCACATAGAATAACCAGCACTCCGCATCCAATGGCATTCACAGGAGTTGATATAAAAATAAAATTGCGCAGCCAACTCATCAAGGTTTACCTATTTGTCGGGCACGCAAATAATTTCTTTACTCTACAGCTAATCCATTTTTCCTGTTCAACACATGTATATATATGCAGAACAAAGCTAATAATAATATTTCTAGCAAACTATTATTTATTTCCACACTTGTGTATTTTTATCAAAGCATATACATGATAAAAGAAATATTTTTATCATCAAAAATATTTATTCAACACGTGAATGTTTATGACACTTCATATTCACAATAAAAATGTAGTTTTTATTGTCGCTTCATGTTATTTTAAAATATGAAAACTTTCAACACATGAATTTCAGCTCGACGAACGAATTTCAATTCAACACATGAATATTCTCTATAGTTTGTATATATATAAAAATGTGATTTTTATCGCTAAAGCTATTTGTTTAAATTCAAATAAAATTCAACACATGAATTTCAACCCAACAAATGAATTGCGACTCAACACATGAATATTCGCTATAGTTTGAATATATATAAAAATGTGATTTTTATCGCTAAAGCTATTTGTTTAAATTCAAATAATATTCAACACATGAATTTCAACTCAACGAATGAATTGCAACTCAACACATGAATATTCACTATGGTTTGTGTATATATATATATATATATATATAAATGTGATTTTTATCGCTAAAGCTATTAGTTTAAATTCAAATAATATTCAACACATGAATTTCAACTCAACGAATGAATTGCAACTCAACACATGAATATTCGCTATGGTTGGTATATATATATATATATATATATATATATAAATGTGATTTTTATCGCTAAAGCTATTTGTTTAAATTCAAATAATATTCAACACATGAATTTCAACTCAACGAATGAATTGCAACTCAACACATGAATATTTGCTATGATTTGTATATATATAAAAATGTGATTTTTATCGCTAAAGCTATTTGTTTAAATTCAAATAATATTCAACACATGAATTTCAACTTAACGAATGAATTTTATTCTAACACATGTATATTTCAGAAAATTTCGGCAGCATAACGACAGGGTAGTTAAAACCGGGACCGTCCCTAGTACGGCTCCTCGCTCTACCTTAAAACCTCGCGGTTTTTGACAATGGGGATCATGCATCTAGTTCGCACGCAGACGGCATGTTTTATTTTCAATTCCACAATCCTATTCTAATTTGTTTCAACCACAAGAGGGTATTTTTCAACCACAAAGGTAATTTTCAACCATCATATCAACCACAAACAATTATTTCCAACCATTCGTCATACCATATAATATCACGTCAATCACAAGCAATAAATATCGTCCATGGTCTGTGGACGAGGGGAGTATATATTTTTATATATATATAATATTATAATTCACTTGCATTTCATCACAATTCAAAGCATATATGTTTCATTCAACACTTGTATAATTTATACATCGCTAATATAACTTATACAACACATGTACATGAGGTATACAATGCGTATATAATTTACACTTCGCTTATATAATTTATACAACGCGATTTCATTCACACAATTAGTTTAGATTCCTCACATTGGTTATTGCAGTGCTAAAAATCGTAGGAAGATCAGAAAAATCCGTGGCTTCTTCTAGAATGTAGAGAGCCTCCTTGCGGTCATGGTGTCTCCTGTTTCATCAAATTTCGTTAAAGAACGAAAAAGATATTATTTTTCAAAGTTTTGCAATGCTTTATAGTGTTATTTTCATTTCTGAATAATAAAGGTCGTACCTTTATTTTTGATTCGAAACTAGGTCAGCAAAATTCGTGAAATCCGTCGATCGATGCTTCGATCAGGTAGTGCCACGTGGAAGAGCTACAAATCAGCTTCCTGTCGGTGGTGGTGCGGTTCCCTTCGGTGGTCGGAGGAAGGCGGCGCGGCGCTGGGAAGTCGACGACTTCCTCGACGTCGTTCAGGCGATTCCGGCGAAGGTGGGGGCGGCGTTTGGTCGGATGTGGAGAGGAGGCGAAGGCGAGTTGAACTGGGGTGATGGTGCGGCTTAGCGTCGCCTGTGGCGGCGGGAAAGTGGAGGAGAAGCACGGAGCTCGAGGAACCGTCGAAATCGGCTGAGGCGGCTAGGGTTTTTCGATTTTTTTTTTAAAGAAAAATTCCTATTGGTCGAAGCTATATAGGAAGTTTTAAATAGTGTTTTTACAAACGGACTCGAAATCAAACCCAACGACTGTCGCCCCTAGCTAAATACCCCCATTCCGGACACAATGGGATATGTTTCGTTGGCCAATTCGACTGTTACAGTCAGTTATTTTTCAAATTAAAATATAAAACATTCGATATTAATTTGAACGTACATTTCAATTTGCCAGGGCCACAAACTGAATCGAAAAGTTCCAGAAAAATAAATCTAGCTTTGTTTTGACGATACGGTCCTAACAAAACCAGTTTCGTCGAATTCTGAGCTCGTTTGAAAAACGACCATTTTTAGGTCGACCCATTTTAACAGAAATTGACCAATCACATTTTCTTTTGCCCCGCTCACATACTAGCTTCAAAAATTATGAAATTTGAAACTTAGCAATAGTTTGACATCCCGGACCCAACAAAAGTGGTTTCGTCGAATTCCAAGGTCGTATGCAAAATATCAATTTTTAAGGGCTATATATGCTATATAGCGACCTTTCTGAAAATTCATTTGGCCATAACTTTTGATTCCCGCTATGAAACTTCGATTTTTTAGATTCGTTAGAAAGTTATTCATAAACAGATTTAAATATATTCAGTTTCGCTAAAATCCGTTATATTTTCCACCCGGTACAGTCAGACAAAGTTTGTATTCAAAATTTCAAACTGCAATACTATACCCAATCCTCTATTTTATTGAAATATGCTATTTCAACTATTCAAATTCTTTGGTATCAACCAATTTTAAAAATTTTAAATTGGTTCACATTTTCCGGGTTATTACAGTCTCCCCCACTTAAAACTTTTCGTCCTCGAAAAGGAAATAACAGCTAAGTAGGAAATAAAATGTAAATGCAAAGTATTGTAAAGGTACCTTGCACCGGAGTTAGTCAGAGATGTCCACTCTGCATCTGGGATAGGCTTGTTTAATGCTTTCCTCAGTCTCCCAAGTACAGTCTCTAAGATCACTACTCCACTGCACTTTGACTAAATGAATCTTTTTCCTCCTTAGTTCTCTAGTTTCTTTGCCAACTATCTTTAATGGCTCTCTTCTGAGTGCTAATTCTGGAGTTATGTCAATATCCTGTTGCGCTGCTTCTTCCACAACAAGATCTGGATCATGAACATGTTTTCTGAGTTGAGACACGTGGAACACATCATGTACACCAGGCAACCAATCAGGTAATGAAACCCTATATGCAAGAGTTCCAATCCGTTCAAGTATAGGAAAGGGACCAATAAATCTCGGTGCCAACTTCCCAGTCCTGCCCAATCTGATTACTCCCCGCATTGGAGAAACTCTTAAATAAACATATTCGCCAACGGCAAATGATAAATCTCTTCTTCTCGCATCAGCATAACTTTTCTGTCGGCTCTGTGCGGTTTTCAATCGCTTCTTAATGAAATCGACTTTATCCGATGCTTCTCGAATCATATCGGGCCCTAACACAAGTCTGTTGCCAGGTTCTACCCAACATGCGGGAGATCTGCACGGTCTACCGTATAATGCTTCAAATGGAGACATTCCCAAACTTGCTTGATAGCTATTATTGTAAGAGAATTTGGCTAGATGCAAGTGATCTTCCCATGAGCCTCCAAAATCGATAACGCAAGCCCGCAGTAAATCTTCTAGAATTCTATTCACCCGCTCAGTTTGGTCGTCTGTCTGTGGGTGATAAGCGGTGCTTAGATTTAATTTGGTTTCCAATTCTATTTGGAATGCTTCCCAGAATTTGCTAGTAAACAGGGGATCTCTATCACTGACTATATTGAGCGGCACTCCATGTAGTTTAACTATTTCTTTGAAGTAAATCTGTGCTAAACTTTGAGCCGTTCTATTGGATCGGACAGGTATGAAATGGGCAGTCTTCATGAAGCGATCTACGATTACCCATATACTGTCGTTTCCTTTCCTAGTTCGAGGCAAGCCATCAATGAAGTCCATCGAAATTTGCTCACACTTCCATCTTGGAATTTCTAATGGTTGTAATAGTCCAGCCAATTTCTGCTGATCACTCTTAACAAGCTGACAAGTGGGGCATCTACTAACCTATAATGAAATATCTCTTTTCATTGGCCTCCACCAGAATCTGTGTTTGATATCGTTATACATCTTGCTCACACCGGGATGGATACTTAGTTTGGACTTGTGGCACTCATCAAGTATTTCTCTTCTGAGCTCAGGAAGGTTTGGGATGTAAATTCTGCCCTTTAATCTAAGAGCTCCCTTGTCATCGAGTCGGAAACTTGTGGATTCACCTCCTTTGACTCTCTGACTGACTCTTTGAATGAATTCATTGTCTTTCTGAATGGTCGAGATCCTGTCTATTAATGAAGACGTGATGACAAAACTGGCGATGATTTCATTCTTTCTGCTGAGCGCATCGGCTACAACATTGGCTTTCCCTGGAGTGTATAGAATTTCAAAATCATATGCTGCAAGGAATTCTAACCAACGTTGTTGTCTCAAATTTAGATCTTTCTGAGTGAATAGATATTTCAAGGATTGATGATCGGTAAATAGTTCGAACTTGTCGCCCAATAAATAATGCCTCCAGATTCTTAAAGCAAACACGATAGCTAATAACTCAAGATCATGAGTAGCATAGTTTCTTTCATGCGGCTTCAGCTGACGGCTGGCATAAGCGACCACTTGGCCTTTTTGCATTAGTACTGCGCCTAGCCCTCTAATAGAAGCGTTTGTCCATACAGTCAAGTCTTGGTTGCCTTCTATAATTGTCAATACTGGAGCGGTTGTCAACTTCAGTTTCAGCTCTTGGAAAGCTTCTTCACATTCGGGAGTCCGTTTGAATTTCTCATGCTTCTTTGTAATCTTTGTCAATACAGTAGATATCTTTGAAAAATCCTGAACGAATTTCCGATAGTAGCTAGCCAATCCAAGGAAATTTCGAACTTCAGTGGGAGTAGTAGGTTGTTTCCAGTTCCGAATCGCTGTAATTTTGCTTGGATCTACAGCAATCCCTTCTTTTGATATGACATGGCCTAGGAACTTAACTTCATCCTGCCAGAAGACACATTTTGAAAATTTAGCTTTTAATACATTTCTCCTTAGAATTTTCAACACTTGTTCTAAATGTTTGGCATGTTCGTCTTCCGACTTTGAGTAGATTAAAATGTCATCGATGAAGACTAGAACAAATTTATTCAATACACTACGGAACACTCTGTTCATAAGATCGACGAAGTATGCCGGAGCGTTACACAAGCCGAACGGCATTACTAACCATTCGTAGAATAAATCGGGACCCCTGAAGGCTGTCAAAGGAACACAGTCTTCTGCTATATGTAATTGGTGAAAACCTGTAGCTAGGTCCATTCTGGAGAATACTGTTGCTCCATTTAATTGATCTAACAGATCATCTATACGTGGCAAGGGATATTTGTTCTTCAGTGTCTGCTTATTGAGATCTCGGTAATCAACACAAAGTCTTAGAGTACCGTCTGATTTCGGGACAAATACTACAGCTGCTCCCCAAGCTAAAAAGCTCGGTCTGATCAGACCTTTCCAAAGCAATTCTCGGGTTTGACTACCTAACTCTTCTTTTTCTTTCGGGGCCATTCTTCTAATTGGATGTACTACTGGTCGGGCGTTAGGAATTAGATCTATTCTAAATTCAATTTCCCTTTGCGGCAGTAAGTTTTCTACTTCTTCAAACACATCCGCGTAGTTTTTAACGACCGGTATCTTTTCTAATGAAGGGGAGTAACTTCTAAAGAAGACCAAAATTCTGTTCTATTAATTTCTAAGCCATGGCATGGTATGTATATAAGCCCAAGCTTCGTTTCGACTTTAACGATTCTCTCGGCACATCTAACTTCGGCCTTATATTTGGTCAACCAGTCCAGCCCCAGTATGATATCAAATTCGGAAAGGTCCATGACAATCACTTTAAAAGAGAACTTGTAGCAAGAATAAGAGATAGGCACTCTACAGTATGAACTGAGACTAACAGATCCTCCTATCGGGTTTTGAACTTTAATTGGTTCTTTAAGTTTTCCTTGTTTCAATTTTAACTTGTGAACAGTGTTACCAGAAATGAAGCTACGTGATGCACCAGTATCAAAAAGTACAGAAACAGGAATATTTTTAATGGTAAGGGTACCTCCCAAGACGTCGGGTTTACCTGATCCATCAGTGATAGCTGGCAGGGCCCCCCCCCGGTCATACACATGAGCCACTTGTGCATTCTGCTTCAGAGGACTGTTCCTGCTATAGTGCCCCTTCTTATGGCAGTTGTAGCATTCGACTGGGTCTGGATTTGCCTTTGGCTTCCTCGGGGCTTTGCATACATTAGAAAAATGACCTGGCTTCCCGCAGTTGTAGCAATTTCCTTTAGGGATCTTTCCAGGTTACTGAGTAGCGGCCGCTATAATGCTAGACTCGGGCTGATCTGCTGAAGCCTTGCGCTTATTTCCAGCTTGGCTTTTGGCGCGGTCTTGGCTGGCGTGCCTTTCATCCATATCTTCATAATTGCAAGCCATTTCTACCAATTCTGAGAAGGAGAGTTTGATGTTGCTCATGGCTCTGTCATGGTATTTGCGCTTTAGCCCAAATATAAATCTCTTGTTCTTTGCTTTGTTGGTCATAATAAGCTCTGGAGCATAGCGCGACAACTGGGTGAATTTATTGAGGTAATCCTGGATAGAGAGATCTCCTTGCTGGAGATTAGCAAACTGCTCTCGCATTCTCTCTAAAGCCTGTTCAGGTACAAACTTCTCGTTGAACATGGTTTTGAATTGCTCCCAGGTTCTGACAGTACCTGCTGCATCCTCTGAGGTAATGGCATCCCACCACAGCTCTGCTTCCTCCTGTAGGAGCCAAATACCTAGTCGTGCTTTGTTGTTGGTTCCCAAACCCATGCCTTCAAAGATTTTCTCACAGGTCTTCAACCAAGCTATAGCCTCTGTCACTGTACCCGTGCCAGAAAAAGGTTTTCCCCCAAGGTTCCTATACCTCTTCGCTACTCTGTCTAGCTCAAAGTCCTCGGGTGCTGGTGGCAGAACAATAGGGCCTTCCACAACTACGAGGATATTCCCCCGTCCTCCTGCTGCTCCTGCTCGGCCTCCACGGCCTCCTCTAGCTGCTGCTACTCGTGTAGCCATCAAAGAGAGTACTGTATAAGGAAGAAAAGAGTCAAGCTCATAGATTTGATATTTTCATACATGATTAAACAGGGGAACATAAGGAAAGGTAATGATGTACTGATCAAATTGTTTTGCTAATCTGCTTAGCTCATTCTAGGACATTGCTAATCCTATCTCTAATGAGCTACTCGCCATAGAATCTGACGAGGTGTTTAATGTGTTAGATCCCGGAACTAAGGTTAACCAAAGCTCTGATACCAACTGTGACGATCCCAAAATCCGAGGGGCGGTATTAAGGATAATCATTGGAATATAACACATTAATCATCGTGGCAGAGTACAGAAAATAGCAGAAACAATAAGTAGAATAATTTTACATGAATATGACAGCGGAATCACAACATGTAACAACATCAGAATAGCACAACGTAGGATATAACTTAGTAAATAAAAGGGGAGTGATCAGTCATCATCGCCAGAGGCGGAATACATACATGTAGTGAGACATAATAAGGGTATCAGTCTACATCGCCGAAGGCGGTACATATACATACAATAAGAAGTACGGAAAGTAAATCAGTCTGCATCGCCCGTGGCAGAATCATAATATAAGTACAATAATGGCGGAAAATGTCAAAGTCGTCTCTGTGAAGTCAGCCTCGCTATGGGCCAAAATGCACTCTATGCAACAGTGCAGAGCCAAAAACAACCTGTCACCTATGAACTAGGCTGCCCATGTGGAAATAAGGGCACCCGCGTTTGCAAAGTGAAACAAACAACGAGTCAGTCATGGGGACTGGTATGAGGAATCTATTTAACAGTTTAAACAACAGTAATCAGCAAATCATAGGACCACGCCACTTTCGCGGAACGGGTTTACTCCAGTGATTGCTAGTGCATTTAAAACAAAGTAAATCCTTTTAAAACAACGCAATGCTTTTAAAAAGAATGAAGCCGTTATAAGACTCAGGTCCCATCATACAATGCAACGCAAGCCGAAGGATAGAGTTTTACCTTATAATAGCCAAATATGCTTGATACGTATAAAGAAAAATCAATTGATATTATTACTAGTGCATATATGTTTCAAAAGCGAATAGCATCATAAATATCAATCACAGACGGCATAGCTACTATATACTATGTTGCCATACTAGTTCTACAATCGAGTCCGTTAATTGGAAATTGGATTTCCGTCATGAGTCGAGGCAAGGGGCAAGCTCATCTCCGCTTCGAGACACTCTAGCGAATGCCTCGGGACTACACACTCTGGGTAACCCCTGGATGCTTCAGGGCCGGTCCTCTCTTATGTTTGAGGATTATTTACTCCTGAACACACGTTTCCCGATCCTTACAGACCTATAATCGAGGCGCCTCGCACTCCAACAACCACAAAGGTGAAAAGTAGATATATATATGTCAGGGCTGGTAAGTCACTGACACCACCATAGCTAGAAAGAAACGTCGTGCTCTCCCTGCAGTCTGTATCCCCATTTTAACTCATACCGAGGTGTGAGGCTCGCGAATCCACGCTATACACAAAGCCAGGCCACGTAAACCGTGCTTTGATCATCATCCACAAGACTTTGCTTTGCAACAGAAGCCTTGATCACAGCATCTTGGCATGCCACATAGGCAGTCCACTCCATACGATTGATTTCCATCGATATATAACCTCTGAGCTCGTATGTCTCAGAGAAGGGCGTTAAGCAAAAGAATAAATTCTCCGCCGCCAAACAGATATATATTTAACAGAGATCAATCAGTATAGAACAAAATCCAATGTCAGACACACAGTCCATTTACAAGTCCGTTCTGGGTCTGAACGAAACCGGAGGCGTCAAATTCCTCGTATATCCGTACAATCAACACATACGTTCAGACGGCTACTACTTCCGCCCCTTTCCGGTAGCTACTCCGGTCAGGAACCTCAGCAGCGCCCCTCCAACCGATACGAAGATCGTCGGTCTTGAATCGTCTTTCCATTTCCAATTCGAATCGCTCGATAAAGTATTTGAAATGAGGGTTAGCTCGGCCTTTTCAAATAATTCACGTAATTAGAATTTAAATCGATTCTTTCCATGGTTATATTATTCGACATCCATCTTTCAGTTCCTTAGTGTTATTTTCGTGTCAAGCACATACAACCATCAAATATCAAACAATTCAAGCCCAATTGGTTTATTTGCAATCTATGTTGCCTATAATATTTTATAACGATTTTTCGCCATTTTTATTTATTTAAAAATGGCCATATTTATTTAAATGACGTTTCAAGTCGTGCCGTGGCACTGGCGCTGTTTTTCCCTTAATTTGTTTTACACATATCGGAAAATCTAACCGTTGGATTTCTACAAAGTCTATATCAGTGGGAAGATATTCCCAAAGCGAACCCAACGGTTCCAGTTTCGTGAAAATCTGACGGTCGGATCTCCCACACTAGTCGTTTGAAGTTACGGTTTCAAAATTCGAACTGCAGCGTCGTTATTCGATTTAATTTAATTATATTTATATTTATATATAAATATAAACGATTCTGGCGCTATTTTTCTTCAGATTTGAATTAAACATTCCGGACAATCCAACCGTTGGATTTTTACAAGGTTGGTGCCGTTGGGAAGATATTTCCAAGGCGAACCCAGCGGTTGCGGTTTCGGGAAAATTCGATGGTCGGATTTCTCATACTAATCGTTTCAAATTACGATTCCGAAACACGAACTGCACAGCTTATGTTCCTTTTAATTATAATTATATTTATATATATAAATATAGTTCATTCTATAATCCCAACTATAGTTCATTCTATATTTTCAATTTCGTTTTCACTTCGAATATTTCACTAACACCTTAATATTTCGAAAATTTTCGCCATAACCTCCTTTGTATGGGGAGGGGTTTGGAAATTTATTGGGTCGTGTTAGGTACCCAATAAATCCTAAAAAGCATCCACATATTTATAGTGATATATTCTGGTGTTTACGGGGGAGCATGTATAGATAATCACTCCAGAGAATAAATTCTCGTCACCCAGTTTCCGTGTGGAAATAAATAGTCCATGTGTCATATCTAATAACTAGAGCGACATGATTATTGTCAACTCCAGACCCATGTGGGAGTTTTATTAATCTGGCGATTTATCGTTATATTTTCTATAGTCCATATCAGTCATCAGTTCAACCTGTAGTATATAGTCATCGCTATACAAGCCTCTCGCTCGTATGGTAAATCTTCCAACTCGTCACACAAGCTCCAATTGCTTATGTGGAATATGATGAAGTATGCCTATCGTCAAGAAGTATGCCATGTAGTGTAGTTCAAAATTAATTGTTACTATCCTATGGCGATATTTATTATTTCACACAGAATAACCAGCACTCCGCATCCAATGGCATTCATAGGAGTTGATATAAAAATAAAATTGCGCAGCCAACTCATCAAGGTTTACCTATTTGTCGGGCACGCAAATAGTTTCTTTACTCTACAGCTAATCCATTTTTCCTGTTCAACACATGTATATATATGCAGAACAAAGCTAATAATAATATTTCTAGCAAACTATTATTTATTTCCACACATGTGTATTTTTATCAAAGCATATACATGATAAAAGAAATATTTTTATCGTCAAAAATATTTATTCAACACGTGAATGTTTTTAACACTTCATATTCACAATAAAAATGTAGTTTTTAATGTCGCTTCATTTTATTTTAAAATACGATAACTTTCAACACATGAATTTCAGCTCGACGAACGAATTTCGATTCAACACATGAATATTCTCTATTGTTTGTATATATATAAAAATGTGATTTTTATCGCTAAAGCTATTTGTTTAAATTCAAATAATATTCAACACATGAATTTCAACTCAACGAGAATTGCGACTCAACACATGAATATTCGCTATAGTTTGAATATATATAAAAATGTGATTTTTATCGCTAAAGCTATTTGTTTAAATTCAAATAATATTCAACACATGAATTTCAACTCAACGAATGATTTGCAACTCAACACATGAATATTCGCTATGGTTTGTATATATATAAAAATGTGATTTTTATCGCTAAAGTTATTTGTTTAAATTCAAATAATATTCAACACATGAATTTCAACTCAACGAATGAATTGCAACTCAACACATGAATATTCGCTATGGTTTGTATATATATAAAAATGAGATTTTTATCGCTAAAGCTATTTGTTTAAATTCAAATAATATTCAACACATGAATTTCAACTCAACACATGAATATTTGCTATGGTTTGTATAAATATAAAAATGTGATTTTTATCGCAAAAGCTATTTGTTTAAATTCAAATAATATTCAACACATGAATTTCAACTCAACGAATGAATTGCAACTCAACACATGAATATTCGCTATGGTTTGTATATATATAAAAATGTGATTTTTATCGCTAAAGCTATTTGTTTAAATTCAAATTATATTCAACACATGAATTTCAACTCAACGAATGAATTTTATTCTAACACATGTATATTTCAGAAAATTTCGGCAGCATAACGGCAGGGTAGTTAAAACCGGGACCGTCCCTAGTACGGCTCCTCGCTCTACCTTAAAACCTCGCGGTTTTTGACAATGGGGATCATGCATCTAGTTCGCACGCAGGCGACATGTTTTATTTTCAATTCCACAATCCTATTCTAATTTGTTTCAACCACAAGAGGGTATTTTTCAACCACAAAGGTAATTTTCAACCATCATATCAACCACAAACAATTATTTCCAACCATTCGTCATACCATATAATATCACGTCAATCACAAGCAATAAATATCGTCCATGGTCTGTGGATGAGGGGAGTATATATATATATATATAATATTATAATTCACTTGCATTTCATCACAATTCAAAGCATATATGTTTCATTCAACGCTTGTATAATTTATACATCGCTAATATAACTTATACAACACATGACATGAGGTATACAATGCGTATATAATTTACACTTCGCTTATATAATTTATACAACGCGATTTCATTCACACAATTAGTTTAGATTCCTTACATTGGTTATTGCAGTGCTAAAAATCGTAGGAAGATCAGAAAAATCCGCGGCTTCTTCTAGAATGTAGAGAGCCTCCTTGCGGTCACGGTGTCTCCTGTTTCATCAAATTTCGTTAAAGAACGAAAAAGATATTATTTTTCAAAGTTTTGCAACGCTTTATAGTGTTATTTTCATTTCTGAATAATAAAGGTCGTACCTTTATTATTGATTCGAAACTAGGTCAGCAAAATTCGTGAAATCCGTCGATCGATGCTTCGATCAGGTAGTGCCACGTGGAAGAGCTACGAATCAGCTTCCTGTCGGTGGTGGTGCGGTTCCCTTTGGTGGTCGGAGGAAGGCGGCACGGCGCTGGGAAGTCGACGACTTCCTCGACGTCGTTCAGGCGATTCCGGCGAAGGTGGGGGGCGGCGTTTGGTCGGATGTGGAGAGGAGGCGAAGGCGAGTTGAACTGGGGTGATGGCGCGGCTTAGCGTCGCCTGTGGCGGCGGGAAAGTGGAGGAGAAGCACGGAGCTCGAGGAACCGTCGAAATCGGCTAAGGCGGCTAGGGTTTTTCGAATTTTTTTTAAAAGAAAAATTCCTATTGGTCGAAGCTATATAGGAAATTTTAAATAGTGTTTTCACAAACGGACTCGAAATCAAACCCAATGATTGTCGCCCCTGGCTAAATACCCCCATTCCGGACACAATGGGATATGTTTCGTTGGCCAATTCGACTGTTACAGTCAGTTATTTTTCAAATTAAAATATAAAACATTCGATATTAATTTAAACGTACATTTCAATTTGCCAGGGCCACAAACTGAATCGAAAAATTCCAGAAAAATAAATTTTGCTTTGTTTTGACGATACGGTCCTAACAAAACCAGTTTCGTCGAATTCTGAGCTCGTTTGAAAAACGACCATTTTTAGGTCGACCCATTTTAACAGAAATTGACCAATCACATTTTCTTTTGCCCTGCTCACATACTAGCTTCAAAAATTATGAAATTTGAAACTTAGCAATATTTTGACATCCCGGACCCAACAAAAGTGGTTTCGTCGAATTCCGAGGTCGTATGCAAAATATCAATTTTCAAGGGCTATATATGCTATATAGCGACCTTTCTGAAAATTCATTTGGCCATAACTTTTGATTCCCGCTACGAAACTTCGATTTTTTAGATTCATTAGAAAGGTATTCATAAACAGATTTAAATATTTTCAGTTTCGCTAAAATCCGTTATATTTTCCACCCGGTACAGTCAGACAAAGTTTGTATTCAAAATTTCAAACTGTAATACTATACCCAATCCTCTATTTTATTGAAATATGCTATTTCAACTATTCAAATTCTTTGGTATCAACCAATTTTAAAAATTTTAAATTGGTTCACATTTTCCGGGTTATTACATATTCCATTCCAACTTTTCTCGACTTAGATTTAGAAATATGACGGGGTATTACTCATTATAGTCAACTCAACTCAACTATAATGTTTCTTGTGAATTTTATGTCAAATTAGTTCTTTCAAAATAAAAATCAACTTAGAAAGGATCGTACTAACTGGGACAATGAGTATCGGAGGAGAAACAAATTCATGTAGTTGAATAAAACATGAGTAAGACAGGGTAAAAGCTGTAGATTAAGGAATATGACAATATATGTTCCTTGGGCAATGTCAATTTATTATTTTGATATAATGAAATTGGAAAATAATAGTTAGGCTATGTATGTGCGCAGACATATGTAAATGTGTTTATGTGTTTATTTATTTTTTGAGTAGAACAGATGTGTAGCGTGATACTACACAGCCGATTAAACATATTATATATATAATCCAGTTGACAAGCCTAACTGGCGGCTAATAGTTCGAATAGTTATAAACCCTCAAAAACCTTCAAACCCCATGTAGACAGATACTACATCATAGAACCATGGAAACATAAAGCTGGAAACTTAAACATTGAAAGACATATACAGACCGAACAAAATGAACCACCAAAGACAGTAACTTCCCACGCAATAATGACCATGTTTAGTGCAAATCTGGGCTTGATCCTCCTTCATTTGAACCCATCGATTCTGCAGGGCTATTATTTAGAGGCAAAGCATGTCTAAATCTAGCTGAGGACGATTGACCTGTCCATGGTTGAAAGAAATATAGGATAAGTCTGCATAATCCTTCAAAACGTTTCATTGGTTTGTTAAAAATAACTGCATTTCTCTCCTTCCAAATGCACCAACAACAAATAGGTAAGAAGGAGTCCAAAATTGCATTAGCCGAACTATATTGCCAGTAATCAAACACTGATGGAATATCAGGAATGAAGCCTAGTAAATGAATACTAGTGGCAACTAATATGGGGTATGAAACATCACAACAAATGGTGAAAAGTTTCCTTATGGCTTGAACAAAATGCGCAATAGGGATCAGCAACCAGATTAAGTCTATGCAATCTTGCTCGAGTATTAACCCTTCCATGAATTAGACACCATTGAAAGAAGAGAATTTTAGGTGGCAAGTGAATTTTCCACAGTCTAGAAAATGAGAAAGATATTCTAGAATAATTGAGATAATGATAAACAGAAGCAACAGAAAAACCACCCCTTGGTGATAAAGCCCAAACATAACTATCAGAGTTTTCCAAAAATTAAGTATGAATAAGCATGCTGGAAATATCAAAGAGTTTGAGAAAAACATGGACATCAAGAAGAGAGGAAGGGTAAAGGGACCATTATGAAACAAGCTAGCAACGGAATTGCCCACATTAGAAATCAAAGGGAAAAGAGAAGGAAAGACGTGAGAGAGAGGAAGCTGGTCATGCCAAATATCAAACCAGAATAAACAGGATTCACCATTACCCAATCTGACATGAAACAAAATTTTAATACGCGGAATAACTGAAATTACACCAGACCAGAAGGGAAAGGGCTTAACAGATGGAGGAAAATGAATAACGAGATGAGAGTTATCGGAGTAGTAAAGGGAAAGAATCCCGTCTTTCCAAATGAAAGCACCTGGAGTGACAATACGCCATAGCCATATTGAAATTCCAGAGATTAGCTATACCCAAACCTCCCTGATCCGGATGCAAACATACAGTCTGCCAATTAACTAGTCTTTTGACATTTTTTCCATTTCATGAGAAAGCACTTCGAAGTGAATCAATCTTTGAAATCACCCATTTAGGGAGTTTATGAAATGACATCCAATATGTTGGGATAGCAGATAAAACAGATTTAACCAACACCATCCGACCAGCTGAGGAAAGGGAATTAGCCTTCCACAAGGCTAATCTCTTTTTTATTTTATGAATAAGAGGAAACCAATCAGATTTGTGGAGTTTAGTGGGTCTAAGAGGAATACCCAATAAACAATTGGGAAATTATGAATAGGATAGTTAAGGAAGGAAGAAATAATTGGCCCAAGGTGATCAGATTTACCTAGCATGATTATGGAACTCTTAGAAAGTTTAATAGAATGGCCAGAGATGAGCTCAAAGACATATAAAATGACTTTGAGACAGTGAATATGATTAAGGTCAGGAGATGAAAAATGATGGTATCATCAACAAACTGTAAATTTGAAATTGAAAGATTTGAATTTGGGAGATGAATACCATCAAAAAAATTATTTGCGATTGCTCTCTTCACCATTCGATTGAACACATCTGCGATGAGCATAAAAATAAGGGGAGATAGTGGATCACCTTGCCGAAGCCTTCTATTAGATTTGATTAAACCTCCAGTATTTCCATTAATTGAAATGGATGAATAGCTGGTTTTTAGGATATAGTCAATCCAATTACACCATCGTTGAGAAAATTCTCTGTGCTTAAACATCTCTAAAATTCCCAGTTGATAGAATCAAATGCTTTAGAAAAATCTAATTTAAAAAGAACTTCTGGAGTGGAAGAGTGGTGATAAAAAGAGAATACCTCTTGTGTAGCTGCAATACAATCGAGAATGTTATGTCCATGAACGAAAGCAGATTATTCAAAGCCAATAAGAGGAGAGATCACAGATTGAAGACGATTATCAAGGGTTTTAGTAATGATTTTGAAGGTGGTATTGAGTAAGATGATAGGACGAAAGGAGGAGAGAGAAATTGCTCTAGCGAATTAAGGAAGGAGGACAATATTTGCATAATTTAATCGAGAAATAAGGCTAGGGTTATCATAGAATTCTTTACACATATCCACTATATCATGTTTCACTACAGCCCAAAAAGATTTAAAAAATGAAGGCCCAAAACCATCTGGGCCCGGGGCTTTGTCATCATGCATTTCATTTAAAGCAGCCCAAAATTCGTTTTTTGAAAAAGGATGATCTATGGAAATAGGGGTTGGGTTCGGATATAACAAATTCCAATCAATGACTGGAAGAGCAAAGGGTGAATGACCAAGGATTGAACGATAAAAGTTAGAAAAAAGATGAAGAATGTCAGCTTGATTTGTGAAAGATTGGCCTTCATGGGAGATTTCTGGAATATAAGTTGCCTTACGTCTTCCATTTGCAATCCGATGAAAGTAAGATGTGTTTTTATCCCCTTCTTCTATCCATTTAGATTTGGCTCTTTGTTTCCAACCTATTTCTTCTTATTTGAATAGCCTGTCTAATTCAGATTCCAGTTCATTTAAAGTGTTGCTCTCTTCATCATTCAAGGGACGAGATTCTTCAAGGATGTTAAGATTCAAAATAGCATCCTGTAAGTTGGAAATGCGAGGTCGAATTGATACCCAAACAGATTTAGCCCATGGCTTAATCAATTTTCTTAAAGATCTCAGTTTCAGAATGATTTTATGGGTAGTTGATTGAAATTGGACAGGTTGCTCCCGAACTATTTTAACAAATTCCTTGAAGGATGGTTCTAACAGCCACCATCATTCAAATATAAATGCTTTTTAAAGTTAGAAAGGGAACCAGAATCTAGAATAATGGGGGCAATGGTCAGAAATGATTGAAGAAAGCCCAGAGACATAAGATAATGGGTGAAGCTCCTTCCAAGGAGAAGTGAAGAGAAATCGATCAAGCTTAGCAAGAGAAGGAATTGATCTGTGACTTGACCAAGTGAATGAACGATTACAAATAGGAGGGTCAATAAGGAAGCAATCAAATATAAAATAATTAAAAGCATTAGTGTCTGCCGATATAATTCCAGATTTTCTCTCATAAACATTTCTTATGGTATTGAAATCACCTCCTATTATCCATGGTCCAAGAAAACTGTTTGCCAAATTCTTACAATGACCCCAAAGGTTAATTCTTTCTTGAGCGTCTTGAGGACCATAAATATTGGAGAAGAAATAGATAGAGTTTGAGGCAATATGTTTAAGGGCAACATGCAAAGCAGATTGATAAGAAAAAGTTTGATGCAGTGACTACACAGATTCATTCCAAGCAATGAAGAGGCCCCCTCTAGTTTCTATGGCATTAACATACGCCCAACCAGTCAAAGAGGTTCCACCAATCAATCTAAAGTGGTAATCTGATGTATCAGAAAGTTTAGTTTCTTGGAGAAAAAGGACATCTAAATTAAGTGGGGACAAAATAAGATTAATAACATGACATATTGAATGGTCCCCTAAACCACGTACATTCCATGTGACTACTTTCATTGATGTCTATTAATACGCTCTTGTTCTAAAGCTTGCATGGCTTTGTAACATGAATCACGTCAACTCACACCCATGCAACCTGAGGTCCTTTTATTTAAATGTTTTTTGCAGAAGAAAAACAACAAGGGTCAAAAAACTACCAATGACATCGGGATTGTTGTGTCTGCCACTTCGACGAACAAAGATAGGAGAGAGATATTATGGCCAGTCTTGATCGTCAGTCCATGGCTGCTGAGGAGGGGATTGCGGCGCAGGGATTGAGGCAATATCGAACGGAATAGTCTGAATAGAAATCATGGAAAGATCATGAGAGCGAGAAATAATTTGATTGAATGTTGAATTTGGAGCTACATGCATCTCCTGGTTAACTTCGTTCTGGTCTGGTTGCTCCATCTCTTTATTGTCAATAATTGGAGGGTTAAAATTCATGTTCACTTCCTGATAAATGGATGGCAAAGGAGGTAACATTGCTGCTTCTTCGATCATAGCACCAATTATATCTTCAGAGCTCACTTCATGAAAATTATGAAGACACGACACCACTTGTTCTTCTTCATTTCCAATAAAGAGTGTTTCTGGTCTTATACCAGGATGCTCATGTTTGCTTCGTTGCACTTTGATAATATGGGTTTTGTTGTTGAACGTGCAACATTAGAACTTTTCGATCCTATTCCTTCATAGAACTGAATTTTGACCAGAAAATATCTGTGATCAAAGTGACACCAATCACAGTCATCCACTGTAAGAACACAACCCATCGGTTTTAAGATCTCTTTCACTGCTACATCATTGTTTTTCAAAAATTCAGGAAATCCTTCCACTTTGGCCCATGATTCGGTTTCCAATGATGGTTCTAGTTCACTCTCGTTCTCATGCCAAGCTTCTAAGCTGATGGCTGCTCCTGGTTTAGTCAATATTTTCAGTAATAAAGCATGGTCTCTTTTACTGAAAGAAGGGCAGTATACTAAAAAGGAATTGCTCGAGATGATCGACATCGGCCAACAATCATGCTCGAGATTAACTTCCAAAGCATAATGTAGGGTTTCATCGCTCCATTTACAAGTAAGAGATTTAGCAATAATGCATTTCGAGGAATTAGCCATTGAGAAATGTTTAGAATGCTAAAGCAGTAGAGACTAAAGTGGCGAGTGATGATAATTAGGTTCAGGAGAATACTTAATGTTTGAATTTACTTGGTAATTATCATGACGGGTGGCTAAACGAAGAGATGTATGATGTGAAGTTAGTGCAGAATGAGTAGATTTCCTAGGGACCCAACGTACTTGACCATAATTACTTTTACTAACGGCTTTATGTGCGGAAGCCAAAGCGCTCACATTGCTATTGGTTTTCTTCGAACAACGTGGCACTGAATGACCATAAAAACCACATTTAAAACATATCTTTGGTTCTCTACACTCCTTTGCCATGTGTCCCTTGCGTGCACACTGTAGACATCTTTTTTCTTTTTTCAATAAGGTGACAGTTTGGAAGATGGAGGTGAAAGCTGGCAAAGGTGAACTGAACTTCTTCTTAGGGGGTGATTTTGGGGGAGAAGGAGGAGGAGTAGCCGCTACTACAAAAGTGGGCATATTCGACACTAATTTGGGTGCGTTGCATGAAAAGTGTGGCCAAAGCTATGCTTTCTTTGGTCTTCTGCAACAACATTAATTTGTTGTTGCATTAGATGTTAATGCAGTGTTGCGGTTGGAATTCTTGTGCTGTGACGTGCAACACCAGTTCAAAGTGTTGCTTTACATAAATACATGTCAAGTCAGTGATCCGCGTTATCAGTTTAAACAAATAAATAACCGTAGATGTTTCTTAATCCAACGGTTCAATCCGATCCTTGCTGCAGTTTAGTGGAAATGTGGCGCGATGTTTTCCCCATTCACGACATACTTCCCCCCAAAACAAATTTCTCCCATACTCTTCCTTTTGTATGTTTCTCTCTCCACGAAATCCGTCCACGAACACCTCTAATTGATACTCTACCTCCCATTACAGACTATAAACATTCGATTGCTCCTATTTTACAAACTTTACACCTCCAATTTGGATCATTTAGGACAATTACAGGTTGTTAGGGCTTCTTCATTTCGGTTTTATATAGATGATTTCATCTCTAACTTATTTTGGTCTACATTCAGAGTCTCTGGGTGATTTGGGTATATCGATTGCCTTAAATTATGGGTTTTTTATACTTGAAGTGTTGTATTTATGTTTGCATGTGTTAAAATTGTGCAGGTTCTATATTTTTATGTTTGCCAAACCATTGATGTATTGGTAAATAATGCCCATGCTGAAAAGTGGAAACAAAATTTAAAGGACAAAAGAAACCCAATTAAAATGTTTAAATGCCTATTTGTGTTTGTAGTTAAATTGTGCCTATTTCTCTTCCAACATCGTATGACTACGAAGATACCTTGGGTATGGGTGATCTACGATTGTCAAACCCATCATCACCATAAATTCCTATTGATTTTTATATATAGATGCAAGAAAGGCACTACGATGATTTGCGTGAGTATGAACTAGAGCAAGAAGAACTCCGAAGACAGTGGCGAGAAGAAGAACGACGTGAAGAAAGAGCAACGCGACGGCAAAGTCGTGTTGCCTTACGTCGTCAACATCAAAACAACCAAGTGGTTAATGAACAACAAGCTGACTCACCAATCATAATGTGTGATTTTGAGTATGCTGTTGTAGAAGATGTAATTTCGATTGGATTCAACATTGGTCGTCGTTATTTTAGATGTTGTGTTTATCCCACAGGGTGTACCTTGTGGCAGTGGATTGACCATCAATTTCCAAGTCGAGCCGCTGAGTACGCAAATGAATTACAACATCAACTTACAACGCTGCAAAATCGAGTTATTGGTTTTCGAACTGACATTAGTAGACTTAACGACCAGCTTCAAGGGCTAAACATTAGAAGACAAAATTAAATTACCGCATCGTTCTTTGTATTAGGTACAACTGTATCATCTTTGTATCACATGTAAAGTCTTGGTATCTGTACTGTTTTGCTTTGGTGCAGCCATGTAATGTTATGAATTTGTGTTCAGTATCCTTAGTTGCATGTTTTATGTATTCCCCTGATAATTCAGTTCCAAAAGTTAGTGATAATTCATATCAAAACAATCGTCTTTGTATCACCACACTAATTATGTATATTTATAATTTATTAACTTGTTTTGTTTTTATTTCTAATTTAATCAAACCTTACAGAGTAGCCCCTGTTCATGTGTTGAAACCGTTAGTGGTATCAAATTTAGTTTTACTCGGCCGTGGTTAGATTGCGGCAATGGATAGTGAGTATTACATATGGATAGGACTTCGGAGATCCAGTGCAGAATATGTAAGAGGGGTAAAAGCTTTTCTAAGAAATGCATTTCTCATTTATAAAGTTGGTGATGAGATGAAGTGCCCCTGCAAAAAATGTGCAGAACGTAATTGGTATTGTGAAAATGTCATATACGATCATCTTATTTTTAATGGCCCTTCTCCATTACATACCGGGTGGATTTGTATAGTTGCACAGACAAAATTAATAGGTGTTGATAACCATATGAATTGTGCAACAGAGATGGATTTTGAGGATAATTTAGATGTGATGTTCAAATGTGCGGGTTACGAATTTGGTCAAAATCCCAGGGACTTTGAAGTAGAACCAAATTCAGAGGCTGAGAAATTTTATCGCCATGTTAAAGAAGAAAGAAAACCGTTATATCCTGGCTGCACTAAATTTTCTCGACTAAGTTTCTTAATCAGACTTTATCATTTAAAATGTGCTTATGGAATTAACAAGTCTGCGTTTGGGGAATTACTAAAGCTTATAAAAGAAGCCCTTCCTGATGCCCAGCTGCCTTTGTCTTCCTACGCTGCAAAGAATGTCATTAAGGATTTAGGTTTTGATTACCATAAAATACATGCCTGCCCAAACCATTGCATGTTATATTGGGTAGAGAAAAAAGATAAAGAGGCGTGTGACATTTGGGGTTTTTCGAGGTGGACTGTAAAAGAAAAAGAAGACATCGTTGGTAAAAATGATCCACTAAAGTCGATTCCCAAAGTGCCGACAAATGTTATGAGGTACTTTCCACTAAGACCAAGGTTACAAAGGATGTTTATATGCAAAGAATTTTCCAAACTTATGAGATGGCACCAAGCGGAACGAAAAAAGGGAAAACTAAGACATCCGGCTGATGGTGTGGCATGGAAGATGATGGATGCTCGCTATCCTGATTTTTCATCAGAAAATCGTAATGTTAGATTGGGTCTAGCATCTGATGGATTTAATCCACATCGTTCAATGAGTTCAATTTATAGTACATGGCCAATTGTATTGGTAAACTACAATCTTCCGCCTTGGTTATGTATGAAACAAGAGAATTTGATTCTTTCAACATTAATACCTGGTCTGGATTCTCCAAAGAACAGTATTGACATATATATGTAGCCTTTAATTGTGGAATTGAAAGCATTATGGAATGTTAGCGTCGAAACTTATGATTCCTTGACTGATGGGAATTTTAATTTATGTGCAAGCGTCTTATGGACCATTATTGATTTTTAGGGATATGCCATATTGTCAGGTTGGAGCACGAAGGGGAAACTAGCGTGTCCAATATGCCATTATGAAACTTCTTCAAATTATTTGAAGCATAGCAAAAAATGTGTTACATGCACTATAGAAAGTTTCTTGATCCGACACATAAGTGGAAGCTGGATAAGAGGAGATTTAACGGCAAAACTGAAATGGGGAGCATTCTAGAAATATAATTAGGAACAGATATTGAAGAGTTATTGCGGGGGTTCAAAAATCAGTTTGGGGATAAGACCAAGAAACCAGGTAAAAGTGATGGCCCTTTTAAAAAAAGGTCAATACTATTTGACTTACCATATTGGTGTCATAATCCCCTTCGACATAACTGGGATTCCATGCACATAGAGAAGAACGTATGTGACAAAATATTAGGTACTTTACTTAATATAGGTCACATGTCGAAGGATCACCTAAACACTCGTTTGGATTTACAAGAATTGGGCATAAGGAAGGCCCTTCATCCTGTTAAATGCGGTGATGGAAAGCATGTTGAAATTAGAGCTGCAATATTTGATATGACAAATAAGAAATCTTTTGCTACGTATTGAAGAACGCCAAACCGCCCCACGGTTGTGCCTCGAATGTTAGTCGGGTACATGCACATAAAAGAGAGAACGGTTGTGGGATATAAGAGTTACGGTGCTCATTTCATACTCCACTATTTGTTACAATTTTCCATGAAGAAAGCGTCAAAACCTGAGGTTGCATTACCAATGATCAGATTTAGTGCATTCCTTAGAGGACTATGGAGCAAGGTTATTGAAGTGGATGATATCAAGAGGCTGCAAAAATAATTTGTCGAGATACTTTGTCATTTTGAAATGAGTTTTCCACAGGCTTTTTTCGATATAATGGTACACTTGCATGTTCATTTATGCAGAGAAATCGAATACGGTGGGCCTGAACACCTTAGATGCATTTATCCAATTGAGCAATATTTAGGAAAGTTGAAATCTTATGTGCGAAATAGAAACTGACCGGAAGGTTCGATTGCAGTAGGTTACTTGGAGGACCAGAAAACATGTCGATTGATTTTGGAAGATGTCCAACAGGTTTGGAATATCATATTGGAACAAAGAAGAATAAAGATGGAAAGATGTTCAATTTAAAAGATGCAGATTGGAAGGCAACACATCGCTATATTCTGTTTAATTCCGGTAATAAAGAAATTGAGAGTTTGATCGAGTAAGTTCTTAAGTTCCTATATCATTTTCCTTAACTATAAATTAGTATCTGCATTTCATAGTTTTTTGACCTTAATTATTATTTAGGGTTCATCGGGCTTTTGTGGATGGTCTTGCAAATCGAAGAAGATACAAGAGGGAACAAGAACATTTCTAAGAGTTTTGGAATTGACTAAAAGAAGAGGTTCTGAAAATGGACAATATTTCAAAAGATTTAGAGGTGTTTGCATTAGGTCCTAATCGAGTAGCTAGAAAGTTTACCGGTTATATAGTAAATGGATAGAGATTCCACACAAAATTTAGAGATTCTCGATGTACCACACAAAATAGTGGTGTATTTTTGACTGCCAAAACCACAAGCTTTGCAAGTTTGAAAGACCAAAACCCAATAGTGGACGATGTCAATTACTACGGATCAATCGAAGAAATTTTTGAGTTTGATTATTGGGGAGCTTTCACATTGGTCCTTTTTAAGTGTTGCTGGTACCAAGAGGAAAAGGATTCATGTGTTCTTACTCGAGTAAATTTTAGCAAGTGCCATAAAACTGATCCTTATGTCCTGTCTTCGCAAGTGCAGCAAGTATTTTATGTGGAAGATGCAGTTGAAAAGAACAGTCATTACGTTATTAAAAATTGCGAAGAGATTGGTGTGATACTGAAAATCAGAATGCAATGGAAGAAGACATGAGCAATACACATTAACATGATATGTGCATAGGTGGTGAACTAGAACTAGAAGTTGTTGATGGGGGTTGGATTAGGGATGATGTCCCCGTATTACAACTAAAAACAGAACTAGAGAAAGAACTTGAAGCAGAACTTCCTGATCCTGTTCCGTCTCGTTTGGACAAAAAATTCCTCTTTCTTATTGCTTTAATTTGGTCTAATCTATTGTCTAATTTATGATGTATTTAGCACTTTTTGTTTTAGCTGTTCACATGTTTTATGATTTAATGTTTGTCTTTACTGTCATCTAAATTGGCTATAGACCAAAATGTTAGTTGTTGTTTTTGGTCCACTTTAACATGCATGTACCTTGTTCTAATGTATTCATTTTGTACGGGATGGATGAACTTATAAATATCCAACTACACCATGGCGGACAGTTTCGAAGGACATGTTACGTCGGTGGAGAATCCTTCGTAGTAATAAAATATGATGTAGACTGCTTTTCGTACAGTGTGCTTATGGACTTTGTTAAAGATTGCCTCCATTACACTGAAATAGGAGGAGTCAATGTCAGCAAAGGAACGAGGGGTGGTTGGTAGCTGATAGTGAATGACAAGGATGTAAACGAATACGTACAGGGCTGCAATAAGAAAGAAGAAGTGGTTTTTTACATTGACAACACCGTTGACAAAGACAGTGAGCCGTTGATTCAACTTCACCCACATGTAATCGTACGGCCCAGGAAAAACATAATTCAAGGTATATGTGTATATGTAATATAGATCCATTCTTGTGTGTGTGTGTGTATATATATATATATATCTGTGTGTGTGTGTAAAGAACTATGAAGGAAGACATCATTATTATTTTTATTGTTACAGGTTCTGCTAAGAAGCCGGTTGCAAAGCGCAAGTATGTTATTGTACATAGACTTTAACAGCAACACAAAATGATGAAAAACAACCCAACTCAAGTGGGTCAGAAGAAACTATTGCAGGAGCCTGATATGAATAATGATGAAGAAGATGTTACTGTGATGGACAAAGGAACCAGGAGGAAATTAAATGTAGAAAATGAAAAAGATAATGATGATGATCCATGAGAGAATGCAGCTGATGTTCAGGTATTTTTCAGTTTTCATTTCAGTTTTATTAATCAGTATTTTAGTATGAACTGCATTTTAGTGTTTTCTATTACTGTGTCGATGTCCTATTCAGACCATGTAGACTGCAGCTAATTCAAGTAACTATTGGTTCTTTGTGCATGCATTCTGTCAAAATAGCAAGAACTATTTATACGTCAACTATGTTTGGTTAACTAGCTTAAATTTATCATCGATGGTGAGTAATAATGCTAATTTTCTTGCAGTTCTCATAACCATCAGTTTTGACGAAGTATGAACAAGAGCGAATCGCGCGAATGCAAGAAAACGATGCAGTTAGTAGATCATTTGGGGTGCCTTCATTGGTTAGTTGTATGCAAGAGGCTGCTGCACTAAATAGAAAAGATAAAGGTAAAGATATTGCTGTAGGTGATGAGTACATCGCAGATATTGCTGGTGAAGATGTCAGTGATGATCATCGGATTCAGAGGTACTATAAAAAAGTGTTCGAGTTATTACTTATTGTCTTTGCCTTTATGAACGTTAAAAATCTTGAACTTCGAATTAATTGTAGAGAATAAAAGTTGTTAAGTCAAAAGGATCCTTTACCTGGACCGAGAACTCGTTCATGAATCAATGCAACCATTGAAATTGAGAATGAATCGATGACGCGCACCCCCCTCCAAATAAAGCTGGTTCCAACAAGGAGTTGTTGACACACACTCCCACTCCAAAGAAACTCAATAACCGGGAGAAATTGGAAGAAACAATTAAGAAATTGACGAAACCTACACCATCTTATTCAGGAGTTTTAAAACCTACAACGTCTCGTCCACCCGTTTTAAAACCTACATGTAGCAAAATGTTCAAACAATCAACTAATTCATGTGAAGCTGCTGGTTCAGTTGCTGCTTATTTTGGCGATGCAGAAACGTCAAAAGCAGAATGTTGAAGCGCCTCTAACAATGGAAAATCTTACTGACCGATTAGAGCAGGAGTGGATTGCACATGAAGATGAAGCAGTTACAGGTACAATGTTTCTTTATCTGTGCACTGCACTGCACTGTTGAGTGTGTCTATTTTAAGTTTTGCATGCATATTATGTTTCTGTAATGCCATACATTAATTTTCTATTCATTTTTTTGAACCTGGTATATAAAGTACAAGGTCCAAGAAAACCTAGAGGGAAGTAAAAAATGACCAAGGTGCATGCTAGAACCCCTGATGATAAAGTAGTCATTGAGTTGAATGAGGATGGTCAGTCCGTATCTGATAATATTACGGAGTTAAGTAATTTTCTTGGGACACTTGCAAAGGATAATGTGTCTCTTACTTACATCAATTGGCATGTTGTTCCTGATCAACTAAAGCGACAAATGTTGGAATAAGCTTTGGTAAAATCTATTACCCTAAATCATAGTTCAACTGACTTGCTAAATGTTTGGTTTGTTTCCTGAATTTTGTGTTTGATATATTGTAGGCTAGGCATGTCATTCCTTTGGAACTACACAAGTGGGTCTTGAAAACGCTTAACAACTCTTGGAGGCGGTACAAGTATCGCATCAAAACAAGGTATTATAAAAAATATTCAACTGATGAGGAAAGGCTTGCAAATAGGCCCATTACAATTCCGTTTGAGGATTTAAAATGCTCTTGGAATACTGGGGGGGATAAAGAAGTTCTGGTACAATTTGTATAATGCTAATTAAATAATCATGCAACAGATGAAAAAATAAATAAAATAAATTAATGATATTCACATTTTCTTGTTTAATACTAATCTTTTCTTGTTTAGTGCTAACTCAATAATCATGTAACAGGTGGACAAAATAAATTAATGATATTCACATTTGTATAATGTTTAGTAGTTCACATTATCTTGTTTAGTGTTAATCTTTTCTTTAGTAGTTCGCATTATCTTGTTTAGTGCTAATATTTTCTTTGGTAGTTCGCATTGTCCTCGTTTACCCAAAAAAAATTTTTTTTGGATTTCCAGGCTCTAGTTGAGACTAATTCTACCCATCGTAATTCATTAAATGAGACACATACCATGGGTCCCAAAACTCATGCAATAGCCAAAGAACAGATAGTATGTGTTTTTTTGAACTTAAGTTAAATTTTTTTGTGATTGAGATGAATTGGTGACATGATAATTCTAATTTGTTATATCATTGAATTATATTTTATAGCATTGTCACAATGTTCATAGGTAGCAACTAGATTTGTAAATTCTTAACATTAAATGTTAAAAATTCTGTTTAATTTTTGGTAATCCTAATACTTGACAGAGAAAGAAGGACCCAGAAAAAGCCACCCCATCCGCTGCTTTGAACTAAAGGCCAAATACGTTAGTACATTGGATATTGAAATAGCAATACTTGTGTCAGTATAATTGGCACATTGTACGTTTGTTGGAGCTGCTTATTAAATCGAACATATAGTTTGAAAGAAAACCAGTTCTTTGATAAATTCATTCCTGCTAGCTGCATGTTTATATATATGCTTGCCTGGTTTTCATTTTGTAGGAGAAAGTTCAAGCAATGGTGGATGTAGGTAACATTGCTGAGGCAGATGCGCTTGTCTCTGATGGGAAGAGCCACATACGGAACTGGCTTGTAGGCAGGCGAGGAAAAATGGCTGAAAAGTCTCCAACAACTCCTGGTTCTTCAGACAGTTATGTGCAAGAGCTGACCAAAAAAATAAGGTAAGAGCTTGAGGCGGATTTGGAGGAAAAGGTGAACAAAAAAGTGAAAGAGAACGTGTCATGGGTGTTAAAAAGGTTAGGTGAAGCCAATCCAGATCTTAATTTAGATGTCGGAGACTTTTGTGTCACCACAACAAGTGATGAAGATGACATTGGTACTCCTACAAGCCCGACAACTGAATGAAGTATTTGGATGGTATATGTTAGCACTTGTGATATATTCGAATTTTTCTTTAAAATTATGGCACTTGTGGTATGTGTTCGTGATGGCACTTGTGGTATGTTTTGGTGATGGTACTTGTGGTATGTTTTGGTGATGACAGTTGTGGTATGTGTTCGTGATGGTAGTTGTGGTATGTATTCGTGATGGCACTTGTGGTATGTTTTGGTGATGGCACTTGTGGTAAGTTTCAGTGATGGCACTTGTGAGTTGGTATATATAATTAGTTGGTCTGACTGTGGTGATGAATGTCTTGGGAGGATTTATTGTATGAATATTTTGGTATATGTGTATGAATGTGGTACAATGTTTTGGATTGTATATAGGTACTGCAGAATTTGTAATTACAAGGTTATATTACACTTGTAGTTGATTTTTTTCTGGTGTTGTATTTGATTATTTTAGTATTGCAGTTGATTTTTCTCTAATGTTGCATTACAGTGTTGTGGTGTTGCATTACAGTGTTGTGGTGTTGCATTAGATGGTGTTGCATTAAATGCAATAATATTAGTTCCACAATGGTACGGCACGTGGGGCCCACAGCTGACGTGGTGCCACGTTGAGAGATGACGTGGCACGTGACACATGTGCAACTGACATGGAGAGCTGACGTGGCATTTGACACATTGGCAACTAAGTGGAAAGTTCATGTGGACCCACTACCATGACCTGGAAGCTAGGCTCTGGCTTCTGCTTAAGGCAACGCTCTATGTTATTGCATATACTGTTGCAATAGGGTTATAATGCAACACTTTCTTTTCGTGGCTGTGGATGGGCAAAAGCGTTGCATTAAAGGGCTAATGCAACAGTCGCGGATGCCACGCTCCTCTGCTGTTGCCTATTACAAAAAAGGGCCTATGGGAATGATTTTTTGATCTACGGCCACAAAAAACTAGTGTCGAATATGCCCACTTTTGTAATAGTACCTGAGCATAAGATTTGGATGATGAATCAAAAGGATGATCGTAAAGCACAGAAAAGCGATTAAATGAGGTTAAAAAAGATGAACGAGAGTGATGAGGTCGAAAAGAATTAGAAACCGGCACAGTTAATGGTTTAACCGGCGTAGTTACAGGACGAGAAGGTTGATGAACTGGTTGGACAACGACACGACGAGGAGCAGGATAACCTGATGAAATATGATAAGACGAGGATGAAGCACGATTGAAATGAGGGAGAAGTCGGGGAGGAAGAATTGGACGAGAAAGAGGAGGATGAAAAGAAGATGAGACAGGACCCAAAGGAGGAGATGACGAAGAAGACGGAGATGAACAAGGAAGAAGAAAAGGCTTGTATTTGGATGGGAATTTCGAAAGAAAGGGAGGGGATGATGGAAGCGTGGACGCCATTAACGAAATCAAATAAGAAAGGGAGCTATGTTGTTGTGTTTATGTGTTTATACTCCAAGCATCCATTTCTTTAGTAACTAAAAACACAAAAAAATAAAAATAAAGTATAATAGATGAAAGCATGACATGGTGTTGTCAAATGAACATTTACCAATATAGTAATTACACATATTCATAAGTTTAACGCAATAGGTGAATAAAACTTGCTTTACCCAAACAAGACAAAGAAGAACCTTCCTGTATCATCTCATATTCAATTAAATGCAACGCATTTTCTATCATTTGTTGGCATATTACAGTTATCAAACATTTTGTAGATTAACCGAAATAGAAAAATAAGATTATTGAGCAAACTTATTAGTATATAAATTTCTACTATAATATTATAAGAACAACTTAGAATTACCTCAACAAACCTGTCATATAATCCATTTTCAAACTTTACAAAAAGAAGATAATTAAAATGAGTTATGAAATTATTAGATATTGAAAATAAGTTCTCCTTTCATTATCAAACCCAACAATCAGAGAAAAAGAATTATAAATAAAACGTAGTAAAATTAAATAATCAAACGGTGAAACGATTAAGCAGGAACAAAAAGTAACTGATAAACAGAGGAAGTACGGAGTAAAAAAAGAGAAAGGAGAATTCGATCTGGAAAGAAAACAGATCAAAATTCAAATAAACCTAAAGTCCTCTACCTCATATATATATATATATATATATATATATATATATATATATATATATAAAGAGAGAGAGAGAAAGAGAGAATCAAGAGCACCCCAAACAGTACAACATTTATATAGCCTCCTGATTTCCACCACATTCTTGTTTCCCTTTCTTTCCACTAACTCCCTCTCACATCCGTTAGCTTATTTGATTATAAATGAGTGACTAGGGTGCCACAAAAGAGAGGTGTCATATAATCCTCTTATATATATATATATATATATATATATATATATATATATATATATATATATATATATATATATGTGCACACACACACATTCTTGTTTCCCTTTCTTTCCACTAACTCCCTCTCACATCCGCTAACTTATTTTATTATAAGTGAGTGACTAGGGTGCCACAAAAGAGAAGTGTCATATAATCCTTTTACACAAATACACACACACATACACACATATATATATACACATATATATATACATATACATTTTCCAATATATATATATATATATATGTAACATATCACACACATACACACATGCATTCTTGTTTCCCTTTCTTTCTACTAACTCCCTCTCACATCCGTTAACTTATTTAATTATAAATGAGTGACTAGGGTGCCACAAAAGAGAGGTGTCATATAATCTTCTTACACACACACACACACACACACACACACACACACACATATATATATATATATGTATGTATGTATATACGTGTAGGGAAATTCTATTTAGACACAAAATGAGGACACAAAATTGCACATAACAAATCTCAACCACTGAATCTTTCCATGAATTACACTCTCCATATAAAGACAAACAAATTCAACGTTGGAGGCATAGCCGGCCTCATATATATATATATATATATATATATATATATATATATAAAATATAGGAGCGTTCAATGGCACTCCAAATAGTAAACACCCCTTTAGCCTACCACTTTTTCACCACACATTTCCTCTCTCTCTCTCCTTCCACTAACTCTCTCACCTTCCACTCACCTTAAAATAATATAAATGAGAGGTGTAAAACAGGGAGACTAATAGGGGGTGCATAATACGCTAGCCACATATATATATATATATGTATATGTAGATGTATATGCATGCATGCAGAGTGACTAGGGTGCCACAAAAGAGAGGTATCATATAATCCTCTTACACAAATATATATAATATATACATATATACACACATACACATATATATATATATATATATATACATATATACACATATACATATATACATATATATACATATATGTACACATACACACACACACACACACACACACACATATATATATATATATATATATATGTATATGTATATATATGCATACACACACACAAGCACACACATAGACACACGCACAAATCAAAATAAGAAAATAAATGAAATTGATAACTGTTATTGCAAGGAGAAACGATTCAAAAAGTGGTTGTTTACAAATATATCTATCAATCAAAGCTTTTGAATCTTAATTGAAGATATAAATAATGTAAATACGGAAACTACTCCATTACAATCTTATGAGTAGTCATTGAGAAGATGATACCTGTGGTTGGTACAGAGCTGTCTAAATCTTTGTTCACATGCTGAATTTGGAGTTGTTATACATCGATTGTAGATCGAAACTAAATTAAAAATGGAAATTGAACCGTCCAATCTCATGGGTACCCATTGAGAATTGTACTTGTGAGCGGAATATTGCTTACAATAGATCCATGCAGACCATGTTTTGATTTTGTTTTCATGTTTAAGTAATAGATCTCGTTGTGCTATCGTGTTGACCTATGAATATATTGGATATATTCAAAATAAAATAGAATTTGTGGTCATTGAGTTGCTTGCATAACTTTGATTTATATATTTATAAAATATTAAAAAAAGCTGCATACCTCAGCCTAAATCTAACTCACGCTAAGGGATGCTATTTTCTAAATGAATGACATCTCAATAGATCTAAACGAACTTCAAATCCTTATATGGCATCACTACTTCTTTATCATCTCCACTTTTAATCCACAACTTACCACTCAAGACCCGATAACCCACGTACACACAACCAACACCTAAACCCAATACCCCAATAACCAACAAAATCAGCCCCACCTTTTTACCATCACCTTTCTTCTCTACATTCCTAACTTTAAAATACCCAAACTTGCTCCCATCTCCCATGGCCACTACAGTCTGAATCGGGTACTCAACCCGATAACAGTAACCCGAAACATTATTATATACCGCACCCCAACACTCGCATCTACTTTCACACCCCTTCTAACACTCTTCCAAACCACCCACCTTCTCAAACCCAATAAACTCATCGTCCACCAAATCCACCCCCACTCTCCTCAACACCCGAAACCCGTTACCCAGCCCGCATAAATCCCCCCGTATCCGCAATCAGGAAACCATCGTCCGTCCGGTTGTCCAAGCACCCACCGCACATCTGACCGTCCACGTGTCACAACCCGTACGCTCCGTAGGGGTTCGGCAAATCGCATGTTTTCGATATGGCCGCGAAGTCCGAAACCCAACCCGACCCGCTCCAGTAATACGCTTTCAAATTACTGTCGCTTTCCACCATCAGCCTCTGTAGGTTGATATTGCCGTCGGCGTTGAACGTGTCGAACGAGATGACGTCGGGGGGTGCTTTATCGGTTTGATACACGCCTAAATAGCCGGTTAGATCGACTCTTGCCTAGATCGGACCGTTGCCTTGGATTATTTGAGCTTTGGCTTGCAGAGCAGTTCGTTTCCAGTACATGGGTTGTTGGATTAAAAAAAAAATCATATGTGGGCACATATGTATAATTGTTATACTATTAGGGTATAAACAACAAGTGATATTTACAATTTGTTGAGGGGCCAAATTGTAAATGTGACACAACTGATTTTTATCAGTTAATAAAAAGCGGTTTGGTCCCCGAGAAACAGTACGCTCTTTGTTTTCTCTTTTCCCGTCGATGAGAAACATTCAGTAGAAAAAAGAGACACTGTATTCTTGGAAGATCTAACATTTGTTCATTAACTCTACGGATTCCGGTACGCTTCCACTAATATCTGATTGTTTACGGTTTTGATTTCCCTTGAATTTATTAGGGTTAGGGCTGAATTTGAAAATTCTCCAACAATTGGTATCGGAGCAACCTTAAACTAATTCCTGAGGATTTAACGCTGATATGATCTTCCTTGCCTTTTCGTTTTGGATCTGTGTAGATCATGAAGCCAATTTTTTTTATATACATCGGCTTCCAGTTTCCGAAACCGTATCAATAAAAAAAATGTTTTTTTAATCAACGAATCTGTTGCTTTTGAATGCGGTTTTGTACCTTAAGTACTTTAATGAAATAGTCATACAACATTTTAACAGTATTAGATAATCAAGACTGCTTGAAATTTGTTCATTTTTTTGGCCACACTTGAATTAGTGTATTGTGATGTTTGCTTAAATGAAATTAATGCGTACGGTCCATGAAGTGTTGTTCCCTTTTGGATCTTATGCCATGTTTGTTGTCATACATTGCTGTTGCATTGATAACATCTTTATGAAAACCTTCGGCCACATGTTCCCAGCCCAGTGATGAGACTGTAATCTACATATAGTAATGCATGTGCTGTATGACATTAGTTAATTCTGGAGAGGTTTCATATTTAATTTGCTGTTGTCAATTAGAAACCCAAGTTGTTGACTGATTGTATATATAAAGTGATAAAGTGCATACTTATAAACTTGGACTTTGATAATCCAGTCTGGTTAATCAACAAATTGGTTACCACATAAAGTTTATTCTGTCAACGATGTAATTTTATCAAACCATATATTTCATTTTTGGCAATTGCATATAGTTTCAAAGGCAATAGTTTGGACCCATGTTTGATTCTGGGAAAACACCAAATCATTTTATACGGCATTGTAAATTATTTACTGTTTCGAAAAAATGGACTTGGCCCAAAAGTTATATGCACCTTTTTGTCATTGACAATTGGTATTGGCTTTTGCTTTTAATGGCCTTTTATTGAAAGTAAAAGCCACTTTTGCATAGCATGATGCCTTATCAAACATTGGTACTTTTGCTGTTGCATGAAATTAGCGATGTCTATCTCATTTAATTCATGCCTTTGAATAAAATATTGTTGTCACTAATGAAAGATAGTGTGTAATATAAAGCCATAAATTTAAATACATAAAGTTACGATCCTATAAGGTAATTGTTGATTAAATACAATATGCGACAATTTAAGGATCAAAAAAAAAAAAAAAAAATTGTGCTTAAATTTGTATGTATTCAAATATGGTTTATGTGGAAATTTGATATTTCAAATAGATTAATTGAAACAAAATATCGCCAAAGCGATCACTTTTGTGTAGATTAATCTAAATAAAATATCAAACTAATTGTGTGTATAAAATTCATGCATTTACTAATGAACCCAAAGGTGAATTAGTAATTGGCAGAATTTCATGCATGCTTGTGGTGATAAATATGTGATGATTATAAGGTATTTTGTGTGAGCAATATGTTTATCTAAAGATTGCATATTGTTTGACAAAACTTATTGTCAATATTTGATCGCTACAACAAGAGTACCGTTTACAGTTAATATTACTGTCCAAAGACTTGATATTAATGATGCGTTTGGTATCTTGAGATGAGATTAACCATTATTTGAATCTATGGATTTATATGGATTCTGGTGTTGCTACTGTATCAGCTTACCTTAATTCAGTAGCGGTCCCTAATGGTAATAACTTTAAGGATTGGAAGGAGAACATATTAATTGTTCTTGGCTGCGTGGATCTTGACCTTGCATTAAGAATGGATCGACCTATTTCTCTTACATATGCTAGTACCTCCGAGGAAAGGAGGTTTTTTTTGAGAAATATGACCGTTCAAATTGCATGAGTCTTATGATCACCGATGCCACAATCTTCCTTGCTGAAATTGAGAAACGCTTGGCGAAAAGCGATAAGGCGGAAACAAACGCTCTTTTAAATAAACTTATTTCCATAAAGTTCAAAAGTAAGGAAAACATAAGGGATTACATTATGGAATATAGTTACGTAATTTTGTCATTAGCTGCGCATTTTGAAAAATATGGAAAAACCATTGAAGCTATATTATGATAATGAGTCGGCAATGCCATATTCTAATAATAATAGAAGCTCAACTAAGTCAAAGCATATTGACATAAAAAAATCTTAGTTGTGAATGAGAAAGAGCAGAGTGCACATATTTCTATAGAGCATATTGGAACAAACTCCATGATAGCGGATCCGCTCATAAAATATTTACCATCCAAGGTCTTTCATGAGCACACTGCTCATATGGGTGTTGTGCAGATAGAGGATATCATGGTTTAGTGGGAGTTTGTATTTTATATGCTTTATATTTACCATGAGATATTTATGTATTCGGTTTTTCTGATCAGAAGTAAAGTACTCGGTTCACTCACTCTGCTTACTTGATTTTGAACTCACTTAAGTTTAAGGATGACCGATTTAAATATATACGTGTTTTATTCACATTATATGTGATTTTCTTGCTACGTATTCAGGATTGATCTATGTCATTTAACTATATATATATGTATGTGATCATTGATGGGTTTAGTCATGATTAATATGGCAAAAACCACTATGATCCTATATAAATATAGTTGATGGACGAGATTGTTCAAGATTACCTTTATTAAATAGCAAAATTTTGAGCTCATGAGGTTGTACAATTATAAGGAAACATATGTTGTCCAAGTGGGAGATTGTTGGATTAAAAAAAAATAATCATGTGGGCACATATGTATAATTGCTATACTATAAAGGTATAAAGAACAAGTGATATTTACAATTTGTTGAGGGGCCAAATTGTAAATGTGACACAACTGATTTTTATCAGTTAATAAAAAGAGGTTCGGTCCCCAAGAAACGGTACGCTCTTTGTTTTCTCTCTTCCTGTCGTTGAGAAACATTCAGTATAAAAAAGAGACAGTATTCTTGTGCATCTAACCTTTGTTCATTAACTCTACGGATTCCGGTACGCTTCCGCTAATTTGTGATGATTGTTTACGGTTTTGATTTCTCGTGAATTTATTTATTAGGGTTAGCGCTGAATTTGAAAATTCTCCAACATGGGTTTCGGTCCGCCTAAATTTTCCAAGTACAGCGCCATAAATTGAAACCCAAGCTCAACGAATACTTCTGGTTCATTGAAACGAGAGATGATTTTGAAGTGAAGTTCTGATTCTGAACGATTGTATCAGACGGGAAGTCGAAGCTCTGCCATAGAACGGAATGGAGGTTTTCACCTTCTTCGATTTGAAGGTTTGATGAGCTGAGCAGGACGAGTTCGTCGCCGACGATGGTGTTATCGGTCGACCAGAATACCCCTGTTTCGGGGTCCGAGAGAAGCAAGCTGCCGTTGAAAGTGAGAGTGGTCGATTTCGACCATGAGGCTAAGTGGTGTGGACTGGCTCTCCACAGCGGGGAGGACGAAGGAAGATGAAGGATAGCTATATCGAGATGCTTGTTTTCGATTTGGAGAAACACCAGTGAAAATGTTGATGTTGGATCGGTTAATATGGATTGAAAGCTAGTTGAAGGAGACGATGGATTTGCTGTGAAGCCTCTCTGGATTGTATTGCTTGCTGCCTAAGAAGTGGAGGTATGTAATAGCAGTATTGAGTATTGACATTGTTATCATAAGCAAAATCATATGAAGTTTTATTGAGGCCATAGTTTTTATTGAAGGAGAAGAATAAAATGAAGAACCAGGATTTTATTTACTTATTTGAGTGGCATTTTGCTGGATAAAAAGTCAAAATTTAAGTTCGGCCAGTGGAGGAAAAGTAATAGACGACATATTTAATAATTGGACTAGTCAACTAAAAACTGTGACAATTGGATGATAGATAATGCTAGTTGACAAAATAAACAATCAGATTCGGATATCATTTTGATATCGTAAATTTAATATGAAGATTGACCGAATTAAAGTAATGCAATTGTATCTCTTTCAACGTCAATGTTTTAAAATAATTCTAATTAGAGTCTGATATCCTTTGTCAACTTCTTAGAGCGTTCCCCCAATTGTGTATCAGAATCAACTCACACTGAATAGAGGGTTAGTTAACCATGAACGTTGTCAAAACAACCCATAGCACTACTCGTATAGTGCGTCTTAACCGAATTATTTAAGACCGACTGAAGTTAACTGGTTTCAAATAAACCGTCTAACAGTTTTTCTTTTTGGTCTAAACAGGCTAAAGGAAAAGCCTGTTAAGACTTTCTTTTATGAATTAAAGCAATGCAATTGTATCTCTTTCAACGTCAATGTTTTAAAATAATTCCAATTAGAGTCTGATATCCTTTGTCAACTTCTTAGAGTGTTTCGAACCGTGCGACGATTGCGAATACACTCAAAAAAGGGTTAGTTAACCATGAATGTTGTCAAAACAATCCAGAGTTGCTTGTAAAGTGTGTTTTAACTGAATTATTTAAAACCGTCTAACAATATATTTTTTGGGTCTAAACAGGCTAAAAGAATAGCCTGTTAAGATTTTTTTTTTAGTGAATTTCACTTGCCCGCTTAGTTTAAACCAATTAAAAGAGTCTTTTCTTATATATATATATATATATATATATATATATATATATATATATATATATATATATATGAGTTGGGATTGGTTTTGATTGACCTAAGCCAACCCCTACGGCTGGGAATGCTTTCAGTAGACCATGAGATAAATACACTTTTAAACATTGTTATTAAATATCATTAGCTGTGTGAGTTGGAATGTTAATTCGAACGAGGAAATAAAAGGAAAAATAGTTTCCTTCATTTTTTTGTTTATGAGTATGAATTTATAAACAACAAACTCAAAATCTTTTATAACTTAAATGGTTTTCAGACTATCGTTTAAAATAAATTAGTTCTTAAAAACCCTAATAACAACATAAACAGTTTTTGTAAAGACTATTTAATATATAAATGGCTTTTAGAAAACTATTAACAGACTTTTTTTTTTCTTTCAAATAAAAAGCCAGCATTTCCTTCTATTGAACTGTTCAACATTACGTATCACGTTGGCAAGATTCTTGCATACTGAGGTTAAATAATTATCAAACTAACTAAATTTTCTAACCAAATTGCAAATCAATAGATTTTGTAGAAACGAGGATTGAAGATAATGAGACTTGAGCTCATGACTGTTGCTTATGGTTATATTTCATGACGTAATATATGTTTCTTTCTTGTAAAGGTTACGAAACGGATAAGTGCATATATATAAAGGTAAGAGAAGTATTTGGAGAGTACTCAGTGGACTAGAAAAGAGTAGCAGCGCCGAAAGAAATCTTATCTGACAAACACGAACAGCGACACATATATATCTCTGTTACTTTCTCCACTAAAATCTTCGCTCAGTCAAATTCAATCGGATGTTGATTGTTATTGCTCTTAAATTTCAATACAAGAATTACAGGGTTTATTAGCTAAAAATCTGAGTTCAAACAAGCATTCAGGGAACGAGTTGAAAATAAAGAAGGAAGCCTGAAAATAAGATAGAGATGCAAAGTATGCGGTCAAACAAAAGATTCAACTATACTGTGTACACACGAAAGATTTTAGAACCCACGGGCACGCCCAAAAACAAAGTAGCCAAAATATAAATAGATTAGAATAATAACCAATAGCAGCCTAAATAGCCTTTTTGCATGCACAACAACAAAATGCTAACATGCCTGGTCGAATAACAAAAGAAAGATGTAATGACATACAAGTAGCTCCAAAATATATAGTAGCTAAATTTGGATAGATGCTAGATAGAAGATCCAATGCAGACCATATCTGACACATCTACGGAACAAACCAACAAGCTCAAGGCAATATCTTGTGGAATTTATTTTTGTACATATGAATCCGATTCAGTTTGCACTCTGAAATAATACTGCTCAAGTTTATTTTCTTTTTATTTTTCAAAAAAGAATGGTTGAGAAGAGGATAGAAAAATATATATGATTTTTTTTCTGTGGAAGAGGAAGAGAGGGTTTTTCTAGAAAAGAGCAATGAAAAAATGTTCTATATTCTATTTTCTTTCTGGTCTATGACCAAATTCTTATTAAAAAAAAAAAAAAAACGGTGGCTATTCTAGTGGATGGAAAATTGCACTGAAATTAATGGCTCAAGGCAATATCTTGTGGAACGTCGTGAGCAAACATATTTTCATTCTCAGTCAGTGGCACCAAAAGCTCTTCGTTGGCAACGTCATACTCTTCGTCATTGCATATGATCAACTCATCCTCCGAAGGTATAACCCGCGAGCTTGATTAAGTTAAATTTAACTAAACACTATAAAACAAGCAGTATATTCCGACCGCATCTTTCGATGGCCGTTAATGGCAGTTTTCCAACAACTAGTACTATCTAGACTTCAGTCACAAATAAAATAATATGCCATCAAAAGACATTGGAAACCATCAGAAAATGGCGTGATATCAGAACCTGAGACAGTGAGACTTGCTTCTTCTTGCTCGTTCTTCTTTCTCTCCAAACAAGAGAAAAACTTCCACCCTCCCTCAATTCACCACTTGTTGGCTTGCACGTCTCCGTGAGCTTCTCCAACTCCTCAAACTTCAAGCTCTTCATATCCTGTATCCTAACCACCTCCAAATTAGGTAATTAGCATAAATCTTAATTACATAAATTTACTAATTTATGATTAATTTGTTAGTTTAATCGTTTATATTTTCTAATTGATTGTGCAATATAGTTTATTAGATGTTAATTAGTGTTATTATCCTATAAGTATTGAAACTAATGTGTTTAGTTCGTACCTGTGTAGTTAAAGCGTTTAGCAGATCCAGTGTGGCGAAGGTCCAAAAAGTCATAGCGGGGATAAAAAGGCAAAATAGCAGGATATAGCGGATGATTCTAAAATAGCATGTGTAACTCGTTTGTAATGTTTTTACGAATGTAAAACGACAATTGAATGAAAACTAGCACTCAGTTTAACAATAATTAGTACATTTTTAATTTTAAACTGAGACATGTACAAATACATGAGAATAAACGTAAATTGTTATTTAACATAATTATAAGTTATAGAATATAGAGTATTATTTTTTCTAAAAATATATATTGAAAAATTCAATTCAAAACCTAACTTCATAATTTCTATAATGCATAAATGTCATTTTTCATTTCGTTTCATTCATCAAACATATAGCGGAGATAACATAATATAGCAGGAATAACTGGATATATCGGAAATAGCGGAATATAGCGGGACTTAAAGCAGAGACACTATACCAAAGTCTATTAGGGAAAAGCGTAGCGATGGTAATCTGCTACGGGATATAGCGGGATTATAGTGGGACGTCAACTGCACAGGTTCGTACAATAATAAATTTGTGTGCATGAGTTGAATAATTTTACAGCTTTTAGGGCTCGCTTAGGATATTTAGTGTGGATGAATATAATTTAGTTTATGCATTTTCTAAAATGTCGAAAACGATAATTAACATATGGTTAAGTAATTAAAGTTTTAAACATTTGCATATGTAATAAATTATCGTATATGGTAGTTAATTTAATTTAAATGTTAATCAACCTAATTTAAACGTCGAAATCCAAAATTTTTAATAAGTATAAAATATGTAATATATTATATTTATAAAATCCTTGGAGTATTTTTTGACCTCGCCTGCTAAATATTGTATATGATCGTTATGCGGGTATTTGTTTTTCATAATAGAATGAACATCCATATTCATCATATATACAATATTTATTGAATTTGTCCCTAAATGGACACGTTACAAACACAGTAAGATAATTAAATCTCGTAAATAATTTCATTTTAAATGGTTCACAAACACTACAAGACTATACGACTATTCCAACGGCTCAGAGCCGTTGGAGGCCGTTGGAATATAGTCAACGGATTTTAATGATTTCCAGCGGATCCAACGAAGTCTTTTCAACGGCATCCAATTGTCTGAAGCGGTTGGAAACCATTAGAAATGCATGACCAATAAGCCATTGGAAACCAATTCTAGCCGTTGGAAATTTAGGTAAATTTTTTTTTTATAACAGCAAGCCTGTTAACTTTCCAACCACACCATTTTCAATCCATTCTACACATATATAACATATATATATATATATATATATATGTGTGTGTGTGTGTGTGTGTGTGTGTGTGTGTGTCTGTGTGTGTGTGTGTATAACAACAACAATATGAACAACCAACATAAATCAAATAAACACCAATATAGACAAAATGAACCATCCAAACATCAAAAATCAACTCATCAACGTCACATATTAACAAACCAAGTACATACCATCAAAATATATCCAAAATATCATTCTCATTCACTCCAAACCAATTTATACAACATCAAAACATAATCCTCACCATCTCCAAGTCAATATATATACATCATGCAAACGCAAACACAAAAATACATACCTCGAGCATTGTTATAAGCTCTTTTTTCTGCTTTGTCTTGGGATTTTTGAGCTGCTCGAGCCTACAAATAGAATGAACAGCAAAAGGGTAGTGATTACATGAAAAATAGCATATGCAAAATAGTATCAAAATTTGAATCTTCAATCATGTTGACTTATTCTAATCATGCATATATCTTATCACTTTATTTCTAATTGGTTTGCCATCATATAAAATATTATAACACTAAATATCTACATGCTAATTTGTTGTATATATGCAAAAGAATTAACTACCGCCTGATTCCCGTAGCCATAACGTCTACTCTGCTGCGTCGGATCCATAACAGCGTCCAATATGTTATCTTCCTCTTCCTATGTCAACTCATCGCGACTGGATTTCTTAAGTGCATGAGCCCGTGCATCTTGAAACTTTGTCTTTAATGAAAAAAACAATTACAGTTGAAATATAATAGAACGTTATTTTTATTTTACATAGCTAGTAATTAATAAACTTATCGACTTAAGTAATAGAATTTAAAATACGCATACATATGCACTTGTTGTCCTATCTTGATCACCCCACTGATATGTGATGTCGTCAGCCTCGTCTACTTGCCTTGGTGCGTGAGTGTAAGCAATTACGTCCATGTAGAACACGGGATGTCCATAAGCTCGTTCCTGCAATTGATAATTTAGATAATTCAATTCCACATAACTAATTATTGAATTGATCAATATACAAATGTAATAACTGATAAATTTTGCCAAGTCCTTGCGGTAATGTTTGAAAGACTTGGATCCTCCATGATGAGTTACCGGATTCCTGCTTCTGTTTGCTGAGTTCCTTTCTAACTCTGCCTGCAAATTTACATTGAATAATTATTTAATAATTACCAAAAAAATTAATGAGATATTTGATAGATTTACCTTGTATTCTTTGGTGTTCCACCATTCAACTCACTTTTCTCATACAGCCGCGCTCATCCATTTTTGTTTCTTTCCCAAATTTTTTATCCCTGACATTTTCTCCCTGTAGTTCTTAGTGACCTTTGAGTTCCAATGACGTTGAACTAGGCTGATATCGGCCTCCTGCAGATCTACTTCGCCCTGTACAATGAGAAAATATTACTAATTATTTATTTGTACTTAACCATATCGTAAAGCAGTATAAACTTACTAGAAAATCTTGCCAAATGGCCTCACTATAAGAAAATATAGTATTGACAACAATATATCTCAGCATTTTAGGTCTACTGCTGTTGTTAACCTTCCATCAACGTAAATACTGATGAGAAACTAGAAAGAAATACCAAAGACATCAGAGGTAAACGCTGTACTAAGGTCTCTATCTAGTAAATTTCTGCAGCTAGCGAGACTTCCTTTTATTATTTCCATTTGCTGCTTAAAACGTATTCTTCCCATGGTAGCCGAGACTTCCCTCTATTAATTTTCATTTGCTGCTTAAAACATATTCTTCCCATGGTAACCCTCTTCTCGATCTCTAAACCTAAATCTGCGATGCTTCTTCTGTTAAAATCCCTGAAAACAAGGCTTCTCCTATTACTGAATTCCATCACCCTAAGTTCTCAACATTTGTCTATGCTTCGTTGTACTTGCTCCGTCATATACAAGCTAAGCCATATTTTACATTATTTCCATTTTATTCGCTTTGACCATTTGTTTCTGGTCAGCTAATCGCGAGTTTTGCTCTTTCCAGTTAGAGCAAACCTTCATCATCAATTCCACAATAGCAATATCTCGAACTTGATTCCGAGGGCAGAATTAATTCTGGATTTCATTTACTACTTCATCGATGTTGAAAAATGTTTCTACCACTTCAGGTGCTAATTTCCCGTCGTTTGGCTTGCCTGACTACTTTTGGTATTGGCATCATGAAGTGGTTGTAATCTTTTCATTATATTTTGATGTTTTTAATTCAATATACCACGTGTTTACGGTAATAATTTTGATGGTTGTTTTGTCATAGGTGTTGATGGTTTCCTGTTTTTCAATTCTACTTTTCGGCTTAATGATGTGTTGCATTGTAGTAAAGGGGGTAAGTTGCTACATTTACGTTATTTAGTTCTGTTTCTCAAGTGAAAAGAAGTTATATAGATATAGAAATATATAACATGAGGGTTACGACTTTTAGTAAATATATCTGGACACATACATATACTTCTCATTTCCTCCGCACTTGCCGAATACACAAAGGAAATTTTCTTCCTGTACTAAGCTCGGTAGATAAGAACAAAGTACGCTAATCAGAATCATAAGAGAAATTGATTCCAGTCTCTGTTTTGCACAATTGTGAAATCTATTTGGACATTCGAGGTTATCTTCGTTGACTATTGACTAAGCAATATAATATATTTTTCTGGTAATAACTAATTTTTAGATTATCCATGTATTTAAGAAGACAGAGTCGTTGTGGTCTAGTGTTATATTGAAGGCCATTACACAAACTTAAAGCTAGTTTTCACGAAGTATCCATATATTTAAGCAGACAGAATTCTTGTGGTCTAGCATTACACTGTTGAATGCCATTGCACAAATTTGATGCTCTAAAATCTTTTAAAAATTAACTAGGAACCATAGAGTTGGTATGAAAGATACTGAAAATCAACGCAAATACACACTCGTTTCATAGAGTCCGTTCAATTAACTATCACTTAATTTTCATCAAACCAATCAATTTTAAACAAGTTGACGAAAGTCTATAATTATCAAGTAGAATCGTTAGCCATTTTAGTTTTTTCACTGCATATAACCCGAATGCATCAGAAGTTATAGACGAAATACCGAAATCCAAGATATTGGAAGTTTGGACAAAATACTGAACCTTTCATCATAGGTTGTGTGTGCACAATTATAATCGTTGTATTTGCCTTTGTATACGTCTTTTTTATGTGAGGCAGGTCTTTTAATCTTTTTATCTGGGTGCAACAAATGGTTCTCTTTTTTATTACAAGTATTTCAAAATTAGCTTGGAATTAGCTCAGGAAAAGCTATTTTATTTGCAGATTCGATTACAATAACTGGAAGGTAAGTCAATTTTACCTCTCTTAGTAAACCTTTGCCACCTATTTGTTGTATTACATGCATTATGAACTGAAGCAACATATTTGGTTCATGAGTTTGGATATTGATTGATTTATGAACTTATGCTAGATTATACTATACAAATCATATTTGTAATGAAACTGAACTGAATTCATATTCTATTACTGTTGTACTCTCATTTGAATTAAGCTATAACTCTTATATGGTAGTATTCTTTATTACAGTTGCATATGATATGGATGCAAACTCTCTTTTCTATATTGTTATGGGATGTGAATCTACAGCTTGCTTCATTTTTTTAAAATAGTCACACATAGGGAAATGTACACAAATGTAACTCAGTTTGGATGTAAGAACCGAGCTTCCAAACCATTTGGAAACTCAACTCCAAACCGTTTGAAAATGACCTGAAACTCAGTTTGGAACTGGGTTTTCAAATGGGCAACTCAGCACTAGTTTTCAAAATTAGCTTGGAAACTTGAGCTGAGTTTTCAAACTGGGTTTGGGACAGCTCTAGTTTCTAAAATCTGTTTGGAAACTGAAGGCTAAGCAGTTGCGCCGAGAAAGGTCAAAATGTGAAGCTTGAGGTTCATTTTCATGTGAAAGCCAACATCAGTGTATATGTTTAGATAAACACTTGAATTATTTCAAATTCATAATTCAAATGCAGTAATATCACATGAAATACGAAGATAAACCAACTGAACTATATTAAATGCTTTCTTAATAAATGCTTTTTATCTTGTATATCTTATTTGATTCTGTTGCTATCACAAGAAGTTTCAAACTCCATGCTCTAGACTAATATAATACTGCCATTGAAATCTAAACCACACGATTCAGATTTGGAATTCAACCTATCAAAAATTTAGTTGATATAAAACACACGTTCTCTGCAAGCCTTCTTGATCTCTCTAGGAGTCTCGCTATAGAACTCTTTCTTCTTTTTTCTTCTGACTCAAGTATACCATAGTATTTTTATTGTCTACTATGTGTTGTCTTTGATACCTATTGCTATTTATATAATACCATTTCCTCACTCTGTGCTAAGTAAAAGTTTTTCTGTGTTATATAGTGAAAACATGATCTCATGCATGAAAAATTGACAAATTGACAAAGTCATAATACATTTTACTGTAGGAAGTTCCTGCTGCGTTAAGGTAATCTACAAACATTCTCTTTGCGCTATCTGAATACAAAGGAGGATTAGCACCACCGAGACTACATTGACCTGTCAATTTTATAAATGTCCGTCTTAAACTCTGAAGCTCAGGTAATCCAATAGGCCTTTGTATATTTATGTGTGATGTTTTTATGGCTTCAGTTAGTTCCAAAATGTATTATATGTAACAGATGATATAATGCTCGTATCTTAGTTTTCTGTTCTTGGATATATTTTTTTAATTTGCAATTGACAAATGTGCATATCCTTCTGTTTAGTTAAGATTTTATTTAATGGCCGCTCTAAGTTCTAAGATAGAGCCCGAGATTGACAAAATTCAGGATAATGATGTTCATTCAAAAAATCATCATGTTTGAGTCGATATGTTGAATACAATCATCAAGGGAAAATCAGGTCACCTGCAGATAGAATTCTCCAATATGTGTAACTATACTATAGGTCTTTTCCATTGTATCACTGTCATTTGTTGGGCGCAAGCGTATAGGTTTAACATTGATTTTATAATCTCACTATTTGGGATGTCAAACATGATTGTTTATATATCTTGATCAAATTTTTGTTATTTACTTCAGCTGCAAAAGGCTGCTAAGATGTTGGATACAAGAGCTATCAGGGCTACTCAATTTTTGTGGCGATATCCTTTTGCTTGCATATTTTTTTCTCTTTTATTTGGTTAGCACAATTGTTTGCTGCTATTTTTATGTATTTTGGTCCATCTACCCCAATATGTGTGTAAATCTTGACTTATGTATTTGCTATATATATTCAGGTATTTGTGCACTTATTTTTAATGCATTTATTGCACTGACTTCAGGTACTAGCTTTCTTACCCATATGTACTCTTTGCTTCACATTGTAATATAATGTTGTCAAATTACTATGTTGTATTGTCAAATTACTATGCTATATATATTCAGGTATTTGTTTCCTCTAATATACAAGAGGCTAAAATTGAATAAAAAATCTTTGATATGAAATATACGTTCTGCAATGGTAGTATATCTGCTCAGATGCTAATTTTGACACGTTATATGACGAATATTAATTGTAATAAGAAATATGTTTGTTGAATAACCAAATCAAGTAGGTTAATTAATTTTTATAAAAATTAACAAGTTAGTTTATAAAAATTAACAAGTTAGTTTATAAAAATTAACAAGTTAGTTTATAAAAATTAACAAAGTACATAAATACAAAACATAACTAAACTTCTATAATAATAATAACAATAAGATTTATAATAGTAGTAAATTAACTAAGATTTATAAAAATTAAATTAACTTATGAAAATTAACTAACTATTGTAAAAATTAACTAACTATTATTAAAAATTAACTAAGTTTACTAATTTTATAAAAAATAAGAAGTTTAGTTTATAAAAGTTAACTAAGTATATAAACATATAAAATATTACCAAATATAATATAATAATCGCAATAATTAAAAATTAACTAAGTATTACAAAAATTAACCAACATTATAAAAAATTAACCAAGTTTACTAATTTTATAAAAATTAAGAAGTTTAGTTTATAAAAGTTAACTAAGTATATAAAAATATAAAATATTACCAAATATTCTATAATAATAACATCAATGATTAAAAATTAACTAAGTATTATAAAAATTAACTAACTATTATAAAAAATTGACTAAGTTTACTAATTTTATAAAAACTAAGAGGTTTAGTTTATAAAAGTTTAATAAGTGTATAAAAATTTAAAATATTACTAGGTATTCTATAATAATAATAGCAATAATTAAAAATTAACTAAGTATTATAAAAATTAATTAACTATTATAAAAAATTAACTAAGTTTACTAATTTTATAAAAATTAAGAAGTTTAGTTTATAAAAGTTAACTAAGTATACAAAAGTATAAAATATTACCAAGTATTCTATAACAATAGTAGCAATAATTAAAAAATTAACTAAGTATTATAAAATTAACTAACTATTATAATTTTTTTTACTAAGTTTACTAATTTTATAAAAAATAAGAGGTTTAGTTTATAAAATTTAAATAAGTATATAAAAATATAAAATATTACAAAGTATTCTATAATAATAATAATAGCAATAATTAAAAATTAACTAAGTATTATAAAAATTAATTAACTATAATAAAAAATAACTAAGTTTACTAATTTAAAAAAAATTAAGATGTTTAGTTTATAAAAGTTAACTAAGTATATAAAAATATAAAATATTACCAAGTATTTTATAATAATAATAGCAATAATAATCATTAACTAAGATTTGGTATATGTGATAGGGGCTTTCCACGTGTGTTTGAGGGAGTCATTGGACTTTAGCTGTAGTAGAAAGATTTAAGGAAAACAAGTTAAGGAACTTCGGGAAAATATTGGGCAGAGTAAATGTTCTTGGATGAGAGGCATCACTCGTCTTTGCTACAAAGATTGATAGTTCCTTTGGCACTGTAGTGGTCATAGGTAAATTGTTTTAGAAGAACCATTACTCTTTGCCTTATGTAGATGGTCTTTTGATTATTTAGAGCGATCCATATCTTCGCATAGCAAGATTTCTTTACTGGCTATTTCCACCAAGTTTTGAGTAGTGGAAAGGATAGAGACGTAGTTGTTTGTAGAGCGTCTGATGGGTTTTAAAAGCAGTTGCCATACCTTTTGGAATAACTTGTGTCTAAATCTAATTATCGGCTTATGTGGTAGTGTGTTAGGTGAGGTTTTGGAGCGAGGGGTCTATGTCGATGACATGTTGGTTTGGCTAAAGGATAGCAAGGGATGAATTTTGTATTTATTTAAGGAATTAAGTACCTTATAAGCATATGGAACTAGGACCAAGTTATCTAAGGATCACCTTTGGAAGTTAAGGATTTTTTTTGGATTAATGGATTATTATGGGGATGTTATTAATTTTTTTCCAAGATACATATTTCCTTGACCTACCTCAAAGAGAGAAGTTTAGCTTTTTTGGACACATAGCGAGATTTTTTTTAAGGAGTTCTAATTAACACTTTAGTATCAATTTTTCTTGGAAGCAGTAGATACCGTTTGCAGGCACCAAATGGCACGTTACCATTGGTGCGGCATCGGACGCGTCAGAAGCGAGCCATGCCCACCAACGGTCGGAAGTCACGATGTTGAACGTTAGAAATTGGACCGTTGGCGTCCAACGCGTCGGACGCAATGGTCCAACTTCTAACGTTCGGCTTCATCTCCCTCCTATATAACATCTTCCCTTCTTCTTCCAACTCTCCACACTTTCAACCTACAATGCTCATCTTCTTTTATTTTCTTCCAACCAAATCCAAGCATTAAAACATTTTTTTATTAACGTTGTTTTCGTTATTTTCAGTTATTTAATATATTGTTTTTCTATATTTTTTGTACTTTTCTGATTCAATTTGCATTTCTATATTTCAGTATGGCCAACCGAAAATTTACACATCACTGGACGTTCGAAGCAACTCAGATTATGATGCAATGTGGTGTTAAAGCCTATGGTGCTTGTGGTAGCAGCAAAAAAGGTGTGCACAAAGCAATACCAGAAAACTTCAACAACACCGTACAGAACAATACGAACATCGTACGGATATACGAAAGCAAAATTTAAAATAAACATGATAGTCGTTGATGAAAGTGGCTTAAATGAGATGGTTTGATGAACAAGACTGATGCTGGTTGGAATCCTAATAAGGAAATAGTTTCTGGAAGCGACGGATGGTGGGAAGATCATGTAAAGCCTATGAACTTGAATTTTTACGGTTTATTTATAGATATTTAAAATTTTGCACTCATTTTATTTTTTATTTTTAAGAATTTGGACTAATTATTACAAAATATAGAAGACGTCCACTTGAAAAATTAAAGATGATGTAACGATTATTTTGTGACACGAATCCTACTGTACAATCATTGTACACACCTTTTGCTACCGTACAACCGTCATAGATTGGTATGCCTCCTTCAACACAGGGTGCATTTAAAAGAACATGGGGTTTTGATTGGTTTTTTAATCCATTGGATGAAACGCAAAATGAAAAAATTCCAAATTTGAATTTGCCAACAAATCCTCCATTGCAACAAACTCCAATTAAGCCTCCATATCACCGATGTAACACCCCCACGTCCGTTAATGTCACTCACAAAGGGAATGCATCAACTTTCATGGAGCATTATAAGTGTATAGAACAGAACATCACAAGACAAATATATATAAATGGTACTTCAAAATTTAAAATAACTTCATTGCAGTGAAAACAGAACATAGTTTGGTTACAACATCAAGACCAACTAATAAAACCAAGTACACAAATATCCATCTTGGTCAAATTATTAAATGAAAACCAAAACCATAATCCCATTACAAATAGCCATAATAAAAAAAGAAGAAAAAGCTGAACATTACTTTCAGCAACTCCAAGCACTTCCAAAAGAGAGAGAAAGAGATCCAAGTCAAACTCCACTAGTCCCACCCTGAGAACTTGGGAGGGGGGAAGGAAAGAAAAGAGGCAAAACAAATGAAGTCAGACATAAAGTCTGGCGAGTCCAGTGACTTTAACAATATAATCATTAAAGTAATTTGATAAGAACATAAACTGGATATAAGAAATGACTGTAACATAAACAGGTATGACAAGTTAAGCAAGATGGACAAGATAAACGTTGATTGCGCTTCTAATCACTATAAGATAATTCCTACACCGCACCAATACTAGTTACACTGAAAGTTGATCCCTCTTACTAATCACAATAATAATAATAATGGTAGTTTCGTGTACCCCTAGTTGCTGTCATAGGTGCCGCCTGCTCCTATCTCCACAAGTTGTACCCACTACCCTCCCCATTCGATCGGCTCCCTAACTCATAGATACCCGTGCTGGTTCCACAGTAGGGTGTATCACTTCCTAAAGTGGCAAACCGATACTACTAAGGATGCACGGCTTATACCTACACGATGCAATAACGTCTTACCTATATGCCCGGACCCATGCACGCACATGACTCCGTTGGACTTGCATTGCCACCGCTAACCTGTTTGACCTCTTGCAATCAATCCCAGTAAGCGTGTTCTGTCCTCGACCTAATTCGAGCTCATATAGATACTAAATGGGTTACTGGTTGAAAAACACTTGACACAAGCTTCCCATCTATGCTTGGTCCCCACTAGGATTTCCCACTTAACCCCTTCTTATTCATGTCTTCTTACATGTTTCAACTTGGTTAAGTGTTTCTAATTATATTTCACATGTCACCCACTTAACCCCATGTCCCACTACATGTCTTATCTTCGTTAAGTGTTATTTAATTCATTATAACCTCAATCTTGCAAGACCTCCCACATTAGATTCCGTTTTTGCAGTTGCTGGATTTGCTGGGCGGGTCCGGGCAGGCTTATACCGCAATCTGAATATAACCTCGTGTCTTTTCCTTATTACGCATCTAGTTTATGCCTTTGACCTCTCACATTAGACTGCCGTTTGCGGTTGCTGGATGTGCCGGGCGGGTCCGAGCAGGCTTATACCGTAAACCAAGTCTAACCTCGTGTCTTAGGCGTTCATTATCTCATTCTATTATTCAAACCCAATTTGAATTAATATCCATATTCTAATTTGTCCATAATTCCCAATTTAGGCTATGTTCATAATTCTCATTCTAATTATGTCCATAATTCCATGTACATAAATTATACCAATTTATGCCCCAAGTCAATTACATGATTACAAACTAATTTATGCCAATTACATTATATTCAGTGTTTTCCCAAACTTTTCCCCAACGTTCCAACGTCATTCGTACGTATAATTCACATAATATGTTAGGCTCGTCGTTAGCCTAACTCATAAAAAAGGAAAAGAAGAGGGAAAGAGACATCATCCACACATAATATATATCCAATAATCATATGGAATATGAACTAGCATAGAACAAAGTAATAGGTCTAATTAGGCATATGAACATAACTTGCATGGATCTAATTAGGCATAAGAACATAACTTGCATAGAATAAAATAGATCTAATTTCGCATATAAACATAAACTTGCATAGATCTAATTAACATTAACTTGCATAGAATAGAATAGATCTAATTAACATAAACTTGCATAGATCTAATTAACATAAACTTGCATAGAATAGTATAGATCTAATCAACATAAACTTGCATAGAATAGGATAGATCTAATTAACATAAACTTGCATAGATCTAACTAACATAAACTTGCATAGAATAGGATAGATCTAATCAACATAAACTTGCACAGATCTAATTAACATAAACTTGCATAGATCTAATTGCATATGATAAAGGTATAGTCATACAGTCCAATTCACACTTATCACCATTATTTTTAATTAATTATCTTGTGAAAGTAACTATACTCACAGTGGTAGAAGAAAGAATATAGATATGAATTAAGCGTTTGTTGTTGTTGTGGAATCATTCCCCTTTTTCATAATTCTTATGCTTTGATTCGTTGAAGAAGAGAAACTAGTTTAGTTTTGGATGCAGCAGCATGGAGGCTTATGAATGAATTTAGTTTAGATTAGGGTTAGATTAGATGTGCTTATATAGATGTATTAGCTTAGTTAGAGCCTTCACATTAACTAGGAGATCATCAGAACCACACAGCTCAAAGACACGTCATCCAGCCAATCAGAAGAAGAAACATAATCAGAACTCTCCAGAATCCTGTGCAGGTTTCTAGCTCGGCATGGGCGCACTTCCCAAGTGCGCCAGTGCATTTTTTTTCTGGCGCACTTCCCAAGTGCGCTAGTGCATTCTGGTCCATTTCCTGAATTTTCTGCCCAACTTCTATCGTCCGTAACTCTTTAATACGACATCTGTTTTACGCAAACTCGGGCTCTATCTCGAGTAGAATTTCAAGACGAACACAATGGCATAACCCGTTTTACTCAATTCCTCTTCTAAAAATTAAGTATTCTTAAGTTATCTCTTATGTCATGTTTTTTAAAATTACTGGGGGTTACATTCTCCCCTCCTTAAAGGATTTCGTCCCCGAAATCTTCAAGTTAAGAAGAATGTATCCTACCATCCAATTATCAATCTACTCATCCATCATCCGCAAGCATCCATTGTCCTTAAAAGAATTCAAATGCTATATGAACAAATGCAAAAGTGTGTGTATATGTTCCTTATCAAATGCAAAGATCAGGCGGTCTACTGATTCAGTTGACCTCCTTAATGAAAAACATGATAGTGCCATGCGTCCATTATGTATGCAAAAGAATCCTAATGATACATATCATTTCTATATGGGTGCACAACCATTCATTCAAATGCAACGTCCATATGATAACACATTCAATATACATCCATTTATTTAACTATGCACACTCATTCATATGCAATATGAAAGTGATTGAGCCGATCTAGTGCCTAATGTGTGTGTCAATGCATCCACGAGCAACCGCTAGCAAACATTTACATCCACTTGCATCCACCAAACATAACATGTCTCAAACACATGTTTACAACCATTAGATTTTTCCTACCTAAAGATCGAAGGTGTAATCGAGAGGATATACTAAACGATAGAACAAGTGTAAACAAAGCGATAGAAAAAGGAGAAGTTAAGAAAATACCCTAAAAAAGGAAAGGGTACGATGCATGCATCTTGTCTTCCGTCTCCCAAGTCGCGTTCCCTTGATCATATCCCCATTGGACTTTAACCAACTTGACCTATCGGTTGCGTAACTTCTTGACCTCCGATCCAAGGATGCATGTAAGAGCTCGTCTAATCGTGGGATCTCGCTCCACGTCCAATTCTCTAAGCATGCTCGGCTCTACCACTTCCGCGGTATAATGTAAACACTTCCTCAAATGCGACACGTGAAACACGTCATGAACACCACTAAGCTTTTCAGGCAACTTCACTCTATACAATATCTGTCCAATCCTCTCTGTAATGGGGAATGGACCTACGAACCTTGGTGCCAACTTCCCTACAGATCCAAAGCGAACTACGTTCCTCAACGGTGATACTTTAATAAAAACCATGTCTCCAACACTGAACTCAAGATCAGTTCGTCTCTTATCAGCGTATGACTTTTGCCGGTCCTATGCCGTCTTCATGCGTCTTCGAATCAAGTCTATCCTCTCCGAAGTTTCTCTAACCATATCGGGCCCAAGCAAAATCTTATCCATAGATTCCCACCAACAAGTAGGTGATCGGTAAGGTCGTCTATATAAAGCCTCAAAAGGTGCCATGCCAATGCAAGTCTGGTAGCTGTTGTTGTGGGCAAACTCTACTAATGGAAGATGTTCCTCCCATGTCCCTCCAAAGTCCAAGATACATAACCTCAAAAGATCTTCTAGAATCTGATTCACTCTCTCGGTTTGGCCGTCCATCTGAGGGTGATAAGCGGTGCTCAAACATAATTGCGTTCCTACCGCCTCTTGCAAGCTCTTCCAAAATTCACTAGTGCAAATGAGATCTCGATCGCTCACAATACTAGAAGGTATGCCGTGTAAATGAACTATCTCTCAAAGATAAACAGATGCTAACCATGCCGCGGTTCTTTTACACTTAACGGGAATAAAATGGGCACTCTTGGTAAGTCTATCCACCACTAGCCAAATCCCCATATTACCCTTCTTTGATCTTGGCAACCCATCGACAAAATCCATGGAAACACTTTCCCATTTCCACTGTGGCGCCGCTAAAGGGTGAAGCAAACCACCAGGCTTCTTTTGCTCAGCCTTGACTTTCTGGCACACTAAGCATCTAGAACGAACTCAGCCACGTCCTTCTTCATTCCGACCCAAGAGAAAACTCGTTTCATGTCCCTATACATCTTGTCACCACCGGGATGTATGGTCATCTTAGAACGGTGTGCATCTTCAAGGATCGTGTTCCTCAAACTCTCATCTCGAGATACGCAAAGTCTCCCATCACTACGCAACCAACCTTTGTCATCTATAGTATACCTACTAAGATGGTTCGAAGACTCCCCTCTCATGAGCTTGTCTATTATCTCAACAGTCTATGGGTCATCCCGTTGTGCCTCTCCAGCTCGACCTAAAAGTGTAGGTCGCACCTCTAGTGATGCCAACAAACCGGACACATAATCGATAGAGGGCCTAAAGTCAAAGGTAGATATGTACTCCAAGCTCTGCTGCTCAATAAACAAAGGACTCAAAGTCAACCTATTTCTGCTCAAGGCCTCAGATACAACGTTACCCTTACGAGGGGTATATGCAATCTAAAAATCATAGGATGCTAAGAACTCCATTGTAACAACCCGGAAAATGCGAGCCAATTTAAAAATTTTATTTTGGCAATTTTGATGAAGTTTGAACATTTAAAATGATTTATTTTAAATAATATCGACGAGAAATCTATTTAGAATATAAATGGACGTATATATTTATATACGTCATCGTTAGAATATAAATAATTATTTATAATTATAAAAGGAATTGAAAATGGCGTGGTAGTTTGATAATTCGATTTCAAATTTCAATTGAACGTACTGGGAGCAAAATAAACCGGATTTTAGCGAAACCAAAAATATTAGAATCTATTTGAGAATATCTTTCCAATGAATCCGAAAAATTGAAATTTCATAGCGGGAATCAAAAGATACGCCCAGTTGAAAATTCAGAATAGTTGCTATGGAATTCAGGCCCTTAAAAATGGAAATTTTGCAAACGACCTCGGTTTTCGACAAAACCACTTTTGTTGGATCTGTGATGTCAACTTATTGCTATATTCCAACATTCGTAATTTTTCGAATCAATATGCGGGCGTGGCAAAGGAAAACGCGTTTGACCAGTTTCAGTTGATTTTAATCGATTGGAAAATGACCATTTTTCAAATGGTCTCAGAATTTGATGAAACTAGTTTTGTTAGGACCGTATCATCGATACGAAGCTAGAAAATATTTTTCTGAAATTTAGAGTTCGTATGTGACCCCAGTAAATTGAAATGCACGTTCAAATTCAATATATAGAGTTATATGTTGATTTTGACGAAAACTGATCGAAACGATCGAATCAGCCTACGATACATATCCCATTGTGTTCATAATGGGGGTAGTCAGCTATGGACGATAGGCGGTGGGCCTCGTTTAGAGGTCAAATAAAAAAGTCAAACTTTTGAAATAAAAAAATAAATAAAATATAAACCTTAACATATAGCCCCCCTTTTTCTTTCTTCTCCCTTCCTCCTTTACTCGTTCAGATCGATAGAAAGGAAAAAAACGAACGCATCCAAACCACGACGCCCTTCCCTGACCCGCCACCGCCCGTCGTAGCCAGCTCCACCCCCGCCTCGACAGCCGCCTCCCCTTCATCTCCGCACCTCCTTCCCTCGCTCTCTTCTCTCCCTCCTCCTTCAAAACAACGAACGCCTACCACCTCGAACCCCCAACAGCCGCGCCCTGACCACCCCACATCCGCGAGACTGCCGTAACCCGCGCCACCCCTCGCCTGCGACCACCCACAGCCCTGACGCCGGCGAACCATCCCCTCCCCCTCTCGAGTTCTACTGTAAGTCCTCCTCTTTCTCTTTTTTTTTTACTTATTTATTAATGAGGTGTAATTAGTTTAATAAAAATCAGTTTTTGACAAAAATAACATCAAGAAAAAAATAGGATTTTTATATAGCTAATCACCTAGAAAAGGTCGGATTTTTATATAGGATGTTAGCGAAGAAAGCTTGGATTTTCATCCGAATAAGGATAGGATTTTTGTTATGTAAAAATCGTTATAAAAGTGAAAAGATTATATTTTTATTTATAAAAATATGATCTTTATATTTTAGAAAGTATAAAAATTCGATCTTTATTATGTAGGAGATATAAAAATATGATTTTTATTCATGTAGAGTAATAAGAATATAATTTTTATTATATTGATAGCAAGATAAAAATATAATTTTTATCATGGAAGTAGCTTTGTAAAGGAGTGATTTTTACATAAGAAGCAGTGATATAAAAATACGATCTTTATATATATAAAAATATAATTTTTATATAGAGAATAGCGTGATAAAAATAGAATTTTTATCTATATAGTAGCGTGATAAAAATAGAATTTTTTATCTATATAGTAGCAGTGTAAAAATAGAATTTTTATCTATATAGTAGCAGTGTAAAAATAGAATTTTTATCTATATAGAGAATATAAAAATGTGATTTTTATATATGTAGTGGCTACGTACGATGAAAGTGATAGAAGGCGAGCACGACAAAGATTCTCTCCATAAGAAGAGTCGAGGCGTTTGGTTTAGCTAGTAGGCGAGAACTTCTCACTTTAAATTTTCTTTTCTAGTTTAAATTATATACTAGGATGTAGACAGTGCTTAGTAACACCCGACACCCGTCATCCACAGACCATGGACGACTTGTATGCTTGTTTGATGTGTTGTGAAATTTGTTTGTGATGTTGATGTGAAATCGATAATAAAATGTAGATGGTTGAAATAAATTAATTATCGATAAAAATATAATTTTAACGTGAATGTGAATAAATAAATATTCATTTACAAACCGGACGGTTTGTTTATGTACACCTATTTGAAGGATATTGATTAGGATGATAAAAATTTACACATCGCCCAACTGCACAAATAATATTCAGTGTTTGTTGATTTGAAACCCCACACGGGTGTTGGGATGATATTTGGCGTACACTAATCCCAATTATTTAATTGTATGTCAATCGATTGGTCGATAGGCTGTTAAGCGTTAATTATTTATATTTGATGCTTATGCAGTTGTGTGGTGCACTTTGGATGATGGTTGATTGTTTATCGTTGCTATAATATACATGTGTTGTATGGAATCCATATAATTAACATTGTATGGTAATTGATTGGGCCTCATTCCAATTGGGAAAATAAAGAATATTAGAATTTAAAAATAGTCATGTGTTGACGATGCTCATGTGTTGAGAATATTCATGTGTTGAAACTATTCATGTGTTGGGTAAAATATTTTAACAATAAAATTTACATCTTTATCATATTTAAGATTAGAAACTACTTTACGGTTGGAGTCTGATTAAAAATCAAATGATAGATACCATAATTTTATAAAATATATTACATAACAAAATAAGTCAGGTGTTGACAGTACTCGTGTGTTGAGATTAGTCATGTGTTGAAAGAAATATAGATTCATGTGTTGAATAGAATAAATATTCATTTGTTGAATAGAATAACGAATTTATTGAAATATATAAAGCCGTGTTGATTAGAGTTGCGCTATTTTGACGTAAACGATATTTATATCGATTATATTCGTTTTTATAATAATTATAGAAAAGGAAGTGATTTCAAAATATAACGTTTTGAAAATATTATCATTTATATAGTAATGATATGACATATTCAGTTTTGATTTGAAATTGAATAAAGAGTTGAAATCGTTTCAAAAACGAATTTAAAACGATTTATATAATACGTTTTAAAGGGAAACTTAGGGGACGAGGCCGAAGCTTGTGAATTTAGGGGAGGTGAAGGTGGTGCTCGCGAAGATCTCGGCGCAAGGTGGATGCGTTTGTATTGGGCAAAACCATTTGCCAATACTGCTCCAGCAAAACCATTCCGTCCCTAAAAACCCCATCGATAATTTCAAACTTGCTCCAACAACACTTGAATTATTCACTGAATCGAATTTGGGTAAGGTCGGAAAAGGGGATAAATCAAATAGTGAGAGGAGAGAACAAAAGGGCAAGAAGAACTGTAAAGGTCGATTTCCAATTTGGGAAAGTTAACCAACTAAACAAGTATTTAAGTTAACGGAATCAATAAAGGAAGGGACCCCCCAAACTTGGGATTAATCAGAAATAATCCAAACAATGGATTAATATGGGAAGAACGTTAAACTTAAAATGAGTCTTGTCAATTTTACCTTTAATAATTTAATTTAGGGATTTTAAAATGAAGCTACCTTAGATTGATAAGTAAACTAGATACTATAAGGCATTGTACCTCCGATAGGGGTTATGGGTTATATTATTTTTGGTATGCTTAAATTTGGGTTATTGTATGTTTTTCTGTTTGTAGAATTTAAGAGATGAAATTCATTGAATTTGAATTAAAAAATAATAAAATATAAGTTTTGGTTTTGAACCTGGTTTCAAGAATGTATTGTAAAAAAAATTAAAAAAAATCATAATTTTTAAACCAAAAAATAATTATTTTTTCGCTTGATGTGCTTTACGCTAAATGTCAGAGCTTTTGAAATTTAACTGAATAAGTAACCGAACTATTTTATTATTTTTTATGATTATATCACATTGTTGTAGGTGATACTATATTTATTTTTTTCGTTCGGTACTCGTACGCTAAGATCAGCCATTTATTAGTGCTCGCGGACCAGGCAAGTGCACTAAGGAGGGTTTTACGACTCCGGTCGGCTTCCCTCCTGAATAAGTTCAAAAAAAAAATTATAGGAACCGGTAATTGGGATACAAAATTGGACATAAATTTAAAGACACAAATTCTAGACCATTGGATTTACTTGTTTTTTACGTGGAAGGTAGAATTCAGGGGAAAATCTAATGGTTCAGATTATTTGCGTTTAAATTTGTGCTACTATTATGCGTCTAAACAGACTTTCTCATATATATATATATATATATATATATATATGTACGTATATATATGTATGTGTGTGTGTGTGTGTGTATGCGTGCGCGTTTATGTTAGTGGTTCAGTGGAAAGACGTGTTCTTGCCTGGGTGTAGGTCAAAAGTTCGAGGCCTGCCATGAGCACCTGTTCCTAATTAAAATTAAGTCGATATAGTGAAGGTCCAAGGGGACTTCGTTAACCTGTATAATGTGGTTGCGGGAACCAGGTTGCCCTATAACCCACAGAATAGCCGATCCGTCATTATCTTCAGTGGATCGTTCATTTTGGGGACTCACGTAAGAGACACAAAGACGCCAATGAACAATTATTTTTTATTTTTTCTTCCTTGTGGCGTTTTTCCACTTCCCTTTCATATAATGATTCCATTACCACCTCACATACAAAGAATTTGTCAGAACACTCAACATCAAAGTTGTTGAGGATGAGAAAAGATATGTTTTACATTCTTGTTGCACTTGAGATGATTGCATATAATGGTTGTTATGGCCAGAAAATGCCGATGGAAAGTAGGAAAATCTGAGATGGGCAGAGTCGAGCTCCAGGTGGTGTTGTCCGACGTGAAGATGACATGGAAAGAAGTTCGTCAATGCTGAAGGAGTGAAACTACGTCAAGAAATGAAGAAAGAATGTGTTGCCTCTACGAAATATGCATGGCCGAGAGTATTGAAACATGCATAAGTGGACGCAAAAAATCAGGAAGTTAGTTTTGTTAGTGTGAGGTTTTAATTTAAAATTTAGTTATTTTGATTTGGTAATTAAAGCTCGGTAGCTGTAAACAAGTTTATCCCATCCATACGAAGGCCATTTTGATCCACGATTTTCGAAGTTAGATTTGTATTAAAGAATAGAACATGCAAATGTAATTGTTTGACAAAATTTGATTATATATAAAATATAGGTAAATTGTCAGTAATTAGATTTAATTACATTTAAACATTGTTAAATAATGCCATGCCAAGAAAACATTGTTAAATAATCATATTTCATTAGTTACATTTAATTAGAAAAATAAAACACTAGTCTGATACAATTAAATTAAATATACTATTATGGACATTTAATTAGCAGAATATAACACTGCTTTGCTATTGTATTAACTTGGACATTTAATTATATATTATTTAATATTGATTGACGTGTAATTGTTTATTTGCAGCCGTTGAGAATAATGTATTATTATTGATTGATTGATTAGTTGTTTTGATTGTGTTCGATCAGTTTATAAGCAAGTACCTTTTCTTATATAGCAAGAGTTAAGAAGAAAATATTTATAGACTAACACCATAAGATTTATCTCATGATTTGTTTGAAAGAAATTTAGCGATAATATTGGCTTTTTAAATTATTATAATTAGTTATAATATTTTGATATTTAAAATTTTGAACTCTAAGTTGATGATGTTATTTTTAAAGATGGTTTTCGTAAATGAATAAGTTAAGAAATGAAGTGTTTCCATAATATTTGAAAGTGAATAATTTAATATGATTTCATATAAAAAAGATTTATTTCAAAACTATTAAACAAAGAGAATTTCAAGGACTTCAATCTTAAATTTTAATTGGTTTCAAATATATTTTTTGAAAATGATGACACTATAATTCAAGATATTTGTCATTATTAATACAAAATGATTTATCACTTGGGAATGCAAAATGATTTGTAACATTACTGACGATTTGGGTAACCCAAAATTTAAAAATGGGGATAAAGGCTCGTGCAACCCTTAGTACGGTCTGCTCTTAGTATGGAGGGACGCATGTTATACATTTATCCGAGATAGGCTTGGACCTGGTTGTCTTGTTATTGGGAGAAACCTCATGTCCTGGTTGCATATATTTTGATATGTTTTTATAGTAAAGTACTTGAGTTTTTCAAAAGTGTTCTGTTTTAAATTTCTGAAATAACATAAAATTTGATACAAATGGATATGTATTATTATTTCAAACGATTTGAAATGTATTTGAGAATTTAGTTCGAAGAGATTATTTCCACAAAGGTTATATTTTGAAAATGGTGAAGTTTGATTAAAATGTAAAGGTTAAGGCAAAAGGGTGGTTTAGGAGCTACATATTTGTTTGTGCACCGTAGGCACTATGAGTTCTATTTATGAATAGAAGAACTGAGTTGGCTTAATCCTTTATCTAATTGGTTACTCAATTAGATGGGGCTATGTAGGCAGTCACAAGTTGTAGCGATGATGTCCCAATAATAATATAAAATTATCTTGTTTCATGCTTGCTACTTTATTCTGCATTTACCTTGTTTACTGAGTTTGCAGGAATGACAATTATTGTCTCTCTTGTTAGAGTTATGCATCCGTAAATTATTGTATATGATTTTTCTTGTATTATAGCACACCGAGTACATTAGATGACCCCTGATAATTTGTACTATTAAGCTGTATCAATTATAATTAGGATGTGTTTGCAGTAAGCGATAACGGAGCATGTTAAGGTGTATTTAAAACGAGGTTGGAGGTTAAACGGGGTATGCGTTTGCGGCATCAAGCAGAGCACTTAAACACAATATTTAAATAAAGTATCTTAGAATGTGTTTTTTATTAAATTAATTATAATTAATTAATTAGCTTAAAAAAACAAGGCAATTAGCAAATAAAACGGGGTACATAGCAGAAAAATGAGATTTGGCGTTGGACGCATCGGACATGTCCAAAATCAAATCTGATCATTCTAGTTTCATGAACACCGCCTTAGTAGTATTGAATATTTATCAGATATGTGTAGTAAATTGGTGTTTTTTCATTAGCAGATTTAAAAGAACGTATATTTCGACGATTTTGACTAGGTCGAAAATCTGGATCGTTACCAGAAGGTTATGACGATTTTTTACGACAATTCCACAAACCCGGATATTATGAAAACATGGCCTAATAGTGAAGTACAAAGATATATGATATATTAGTTGACTATGTTTTGTAGTCGTCAGGTGTAGTCTTAGTTTGTTTATATTTTAATTTAAAGTGCATGAATTTGTTTTGATGGAAAATCAAGCAACTTAATTTTTATTTTTGGCTATTATTAAACTCATATTACACAATAATAAATAATAACCAATAAATTATAAATCAATAAAACTAAAACCACACCATAATTATCTCGTTTAAATATTGCGTTTAAACATCTTGTCCTTAGTGTTAAATATATTTCCCATTCAAATGTCTTGCTCACGTTCTCCATTATGGTCTGTCAAGTACGTATTCATGCTTTGGGAAGGATAACTCATGAAACCGATCCTATTGTTCAAAGCATTTATCACGTTGCCCAAACTCAACTACTAATTTTAAGTACAGTACAAAGTTGCTTTGAAACTTTGCCATACAGTCTACTACTATAAAGGATAAAACAGCTCACCTTAACGCAAAAGGCCGCACTTGTCTTGTCACATCACATGAGAGTAAAATCCAAGAAAATGAATGTCAATGAGAAAAGAAAACGGTTGATTCACAAGCAGCAAACAACAATATAAAACCACCATTTCTTTTATATTTGATTAAGGCGGCTAAACCAAATCGAATGCAGAATCATGTGAAACAAATCATACTTCTCTGGTCTTGTATGCCACAGAAAATGTTTCTGCAGTCTGGCCACACCAGTCTGCAACCTTATATACCTCTTCAAAGAAATACCCAACAATATGTCTTTTAAATTTGGTAGATCTTTCTCTGCCACTGATACGGAAAATTCAGTCCAATCCAAAACATCTTCTAAAGGAAGTACGAAATTATCAGCTATAACAACTGGAACACAACCAGAGTATATAGTTTCCACAATTCTGGGACTATTCACTTCATATCCCATAGGGCAAATGCAGTACTTACTTGATCTCATGTGCTCAAAATATGTCATATTTACTCGATTCGGGAGTCGTCTATATATCTTCATATCATCTTCCTTATCACCACCCCAATATTTGTTTAGGATGGGTCCAACTCTACCATGCATATTGCCAGCATAAAAAGCCAGAATTGGTATTGGGATACACAGTTACCTTTACCCACATATCTTTGCGGTTTTCTAGGCCTTCTTATACTTGTTTCGAGTAGAGATATGTCTCTTCCTCTAATAAATGTTCCTTCTGACGTGTCAGCATTGCATAGTGCTTTTATTGTGTTTTTGGGGAGTTCTTCATGTCCTTTAGTTATATATGGAACCTGAAAAGAACAAAGTAAATGTGTCAACTAAAGCAGTGATGGACTGACCATATGCTAAAGATCTACCCAATTATAGCACTAATAAATACATACCCAATCATGGCAAGCAACAAGAAAATGATCTGCTCCTCTGGTATGATTCCAAAAGGGATATTTTGAAGATATACTGTTAGTCCTTCAAGAACATGGATAAGGGCCTCAAATTATGTGAGTCTTGTATGTACAGAGTCTTCCTTAGTTGCTGTGAGCTATATGGCAAATAGAATAAGTGAGCTTTGCTGGGATCTTTCACAACAAATCTTTGATTTCCCTCCATTAGTTTCATAAACCATCCTTCAGATGCATAAATGCCTTTAAGCTCTGGCATGTGGAAAATGGGTACTTGGCCTTCTTTATAAATATATACTTTCAGTATTTTTTCCATTAATTCATAGCTCCTGAAATATAATTAGCAATGTAATAGCTTCTCAACTCTAAAACACCGAAAAAATTTGATAAACTTTTCTAATCATAAAATGTTTCTTAGTATAAGTGACAACTAAGAAGATATTACTTCATTTTCAAGTAACTAAAACACAATTATATTTGCCCTAATTAAGTATAAGATGTAATACATAAATACTACGATAGGTATCCTATGAAAATGGCATTAAATGTCTGTAGTAATGATTACATGAGCATAGCTGTGGGAAGATTCTTTTCAAATTTGAGAACTAGCAGTGCAAGACTCCATCCCCATTTAACACAATGTACTTGTAAACATCAATTTAATTTCACTTATATTAGCATGGGTAAAGTCATATAGTCGGTCTATAACACCATTTGTAACAGAATATTTTCGATTTGATAGGAGTGGAATAATTAGCACATGGAGCCTAAGGCCTAAGTATGCCATGCTCTGAATGGCCAACAAAGATAACTCATGATTACGCAATGAATAGTACTTACAACAGTTCCGTGGAGATAAGATTACATAGCATCACAAGTAGCTGTTAAATACATAATCCTACAAATGATGAAATGAATTTAATGGATCACATTTAGATGTAAATGAGGCATCACATTCTTTAGATGCTACTGCAAATCATTTAGGATTTTTTTGGATTTGGCCCCCTTTTATAAACTTATAACACATTTAGTCTTGTTTGAAAACTTATTACGGCCGTAGCCTGGTTTATGTCACATCAGCTGAAAACAGTTATTTAACATTGCGTTATTTGAAATAACGCGTGAAGCGTTATTCAAGATACATGTTTTTAAGTTTAACCCCCGTGATTCTCTGTAGAACACAGGAGCGTTATCTTAAATAACGCTAGCGAGCGTTATCTTGAATAACGCAAATGTTTAGCGGTAATCATTTTTGGAAGATTAGTTCAATGCGTTATTTAGGATACCGCAGTAAAGCGTTATCCTAAATAACGCAGATATAAAATAATGGTGTTCTAAGTCTTACAGTTTCCTTTTGCGTTATTTCAAATAACGCTTCACGTGTTATTTGAAAAGACGCGTTGACGTGATATACAGTCACCCGAGAGTCTCTTCCTCCTCACTTTTTTACTTTCTACATATTGAAAAAAAGAAACCCAATACCTTAAATCAAGTTCTAAAATTAAACAAATCATTAATTTTAGCTCTGATCTAGCAGCAATTTCAGATTTACGTCATCTGGACTCTATTCTCCGTCATTTGATTCATCACTAGGTTTGAATTTCAAAACCCTAAATCTTAGTTTTTCTGGATCTATAACTTTTGGTAATATATTCTTTTATGTTATTGTAAATTAGAATGGCTCCTAAGTTTATTGCGATTCTATGCTACTTTGATGGTGAGTTGGTTATTGATGATAGAAAGTGTGGGAAATACGAAGGTGGATCTTTCAAACCTGTAAAAGTTCTGATAGGGTGTAACTTGCAGCAATTAAAAGCCTCAATATTCAAGTCAACAATGATCAATGCAGAGCAATTTGATATTGAGTTAGTATGCAACTGGCCGACTAATTCTGGTTCTAAGGCAATTAAAATTGCTGACGATGGTGATGTTGAGTTAATGTTTTATGTTGCTTGTAAGACTATAGAGTTATTTGTTGTGAAAATGACAAAGTTAGTGGTTGAAGCACCTGCTGCTTCAGGACCTGTTCGAGCGGCACCTTTCCGTCCAACTCATCTAATCCCATCACCAAATAGTATTCCTCCTTCTAACGTTTCAGAGTACGGACAACATCAAATGTTCTATGCGTACCCCCTGCGTATGAGTTATACACAGAATCGGCATTTTAGCTTTCCATTTCCCACGCAGGAAAGTATTGGATGCGCGACGCAGAGGTAAACCCAACTTAAAAGGTTTTCTAAACATGTTATATTTCGGTTCTTCCAATTGTTATTAATGTCCGACATATATTTTATAGTTTTGGTCCTTGTTACCATCATACACAAAGTAATGTTGGACCGTCTACACAAGTAGCAGAACCGTTGCAGCCAACGCCATCTGAGTTATATCATATGAGTCAGGAGTAAGTATTCTCAGAAATGAATTGTTACTTGAGTCATGCTTAAGTGTTTGTTCAAAGTGCAATATTTTCATGATGCAGCTGTCCGTAGGATTTCATGGAAGAGCAATCGCTGTTCGAAGAGAATGCATGCGATGACGCGAGTCAAGTAGATAGAATTGTAGACCTACAAACGAACCCTGGACCTGCTTTGGACAGCATGACGGTTGCTTCGATTCCCGATAACAATCACGCATGGTTTGACAACATGCAAGTAAATAATGATTCGTTGAACTTTAACTTCGGAGCTGAAGAGATGGATGATGAAGATGATGAAGAAGATGGGGGTAATGACGAACCTGCGATGGAGATTCCCCTTGATGAGGACATGTGTACTGCGCAAATGTTAGCCAGATCTGTTGTCGAGGACTTGCAAAGTAAGGGAGAATTATTCTCGCCCTCCTGCGTTCAAAGTGGCTTTAAACCTGGTCTTGTATTTGAGAGCAAGGCTAAAATTCTGCAACAACTAAGTGAGCGGTCCATTTTTACATGTTGTTTCTTTTAAGCCCATTAGGTCCAACAAAGAAATGTATACTGCCATTTGCAATATCGACGATACTTGCCAGTGGAGAATTCATGCAATTGATTCCAAAAAATCGCAGACTGGGTTATGGGTTGTTAAGAAGTATAGAGGGGAGCATACTTGCATTAATCCAACGGTCAATTCAAGCAATCGCCCAGCGACATCAACATTTCTGGTTTCGGAGATCATGCCTTTTGTGAAGTCTGATTTAAACACATCAGCTAAAACAGTTCAAGTGTTGGTTGAAGAGCAATTTTTTATTAAGATTGGTTATATGAAAGCTTGGTGATCTCTGAGCAAGGCAATTGTTATGGTTTACGGGGATTGGGTGGAGTCATATTCGCTGTTACAGCCATATTTTGATGAAATTAGAAGATCAAATCCCGGTAGTGTAAGCCATATATTAACAGATGAAGTTGGTGTATTTAAACGTGCATTTTGGGCATTTGGCCCTTCCATTGAAGGATTTCTACATTGTCGTCCATTGCTTTGTATCGATGGCACCCATTTGTATGGCAAATAAAAAGGTACACTACTCGTAGCCACTACAACGGATGCAAATGATCAACTCTATCCGTTGGCGTATGCCATTGTTGAGTCCGAATCGGCTGAATCTTGGGCTTGTTTTTTTTCCTGTATGAGACGGTTTATACATAGTGTAAACAATCGCAGTATTACTTTCATATCTGATAGAATGAAAGGAACCCCTATCGCATTGCAGGAAAGATGGGTAGAGCCACATAAGCATAGATTTTGCGCGAGGCATCTAAAAGCAAATTTTCAAAAAGCCGGCTATATAGATCAACGTTTGACTGGTTTATTCTACGCGGCGGCATGTGAATCAGAAGAGGTTGAGTATCGTAAGCTTCGGAAGGAAATTAAGACGGCCAACATAAGAGCTCATAACTGGATTGAGAGAAGTTTGGGTGGAAAAGAGGAAAATTGGGCTTTGTTTAAAGACGATGGCGGAAGGTTTCATGTAATGACGACAAATGCTTCTGAAAGCTTCAACGGTGTGCTAAGAGGTGCACGATCGCTTCCAGTTAAGTCGTTGGTTGCGTGTACCTTCTATAGATCGGTGGATTATTTCTGTAATAGGCGGCAAAATGTTGTTGGTTCGGTATGCAAATTAACCCCAAAGTGGGAGGCAAAAATAGCTGAAAGAGCCGAAGAAGCAAGACGTTGCAGAATAGTTCGCTTCGGCGAATATGAATGGGTTGTAATACACTACTATGGTGATGAATTTACAGTAAAGATATAGGGTAATACTTGTTCGTGTACATGTAACATACCAATGCTACAGCACATACCTTGTGCGCATGTTATGGCTGCATGTTCGGCAGTGGCAAATGGGGCCAAAAGAGCTGATCACGACTTCGCCTCCAACTGGTACACAGTTCAAAGTTATCATGCGGCCTACACGCCTGAGTTTCATCCAGTTCGTGACAAGCGCTATTGGCCGCAACCTTCAGGACATATGGTTTTTCCCCCGCAAGCTCGGAGAGCACCGGGCCGACCTAGATCTACTAGAATTAAAGGCACCATGGATGAAGGGCAGTCTTCTAGATCTAATAGGTGTAGCAAGTGTGGAGTAAATGGTCATAAGAAGAGCCGTTGTACTACAGTGACATAGACTTTACTAAGTGTTATGTAGTACCTACCTATCCTGTTTTATTACATTGCGTATGTTTCTATTTGGTTTTATTATGTATAAGACATATGTCGTAACTATTTATCATGTTGTTTTATGTGTGTGGTAACATTTATCTTGGTTGTATTACGTAAATGAAATATGTTTTGGAGAATTGGCTTAGTGGTAACATTATACGGCAGTACGAAAAATGAAATGATACAACATTAAACGCCAATAAACTACTCATTACAACTACATTCGAACGCTACATAAAACGATACATTAGAACACTACATATAACGATACATTCGAATGCTACACAAAACGATACCAGGACCGTTACATTACTCATTAGGATATCTAAGAATGGTGGACTCCAGTGAGTCTTATTTTTCTCGCATTCGGTAAATTTCGGTCTTTAGTTGTGCATTCTCTTCTTGCATCTCCAGGGCATACTCGTGGCCTCTTCGACATAATGGAGGATCAATCCACTCCGTGGAACGACAAGGCGTAACCAAGTGCGGCACAGATAACCAAACCGGATATCGCCCGCAAGCGTAGTACCGTCGGCCAACGTTTGCCTTACTCTTCCAATATGCACATGACAATAGACATTACAATTGCAATATTGTTGTGGTACTGCTTCACCAATCGCTAAGGCTTTACCCTTATTTCTTCCGCCGTTTCCATCCACCGCTACAAAGGTCTTTTGTCGCATTTCTTTAGGTATGAGAGCTTTCAATCGTGGTTCTTTGCCCGGTCGGCGTTCAGTTGATTCAAACTCATCCATGTACTTGGCTAAAGTTTCATCATCAAGTTCCCATTGATTCATCTAAAATATAATTGCATGAATAATACCTACATTATGGACTACTTTTGAAAAACAATAAACTAAAAAAAAGATCCGTGGAGTACCTTCAATTGTGAGCAAAATAGGACTTCTGAATTGTGAGTTGTTTTGGGTTTGATTTGGGAAAGTAACAAATGAATGGGTGGGTTGGTGAAGATGGCACGTCTTTTAATGACAGGATACCAACCTGGAGCGGTATTTGGAATAACGCGCATAGCGTTATTCCAAATAACGCTTAAAGCGTTATTCTAAAAAACGCTGTAGGTTGTGCACGGTTTAAAGATAACAACCTGGAGCGTCATTTAAAATAACGCTATAAGCGTTATTCGGAATAACGCTAGGCGCGTTATTCCAAATGCCGCTCCAATGCTTTACATGTTATATATCCTGCACAGTGTATACGCGTTATTTGGAATAACGCTATATGCGTTATTCCAAATAGCGCTCTAGGTGCTTTACAGGTTATGTTCCCTGCACAGTGATGCATAAACTCATCAACTTAAAGTCAATAACGATAAACAACCAAAAGCAAACATTGGAGCCTAATACGACAAACCAAAAGGATGTCACATAAACCAAACTAAGTATACGTTACAACTCCAAATCCGAGTTAATCACAACCCGCAAAACATTACACAATTTCAAAATTCGAATTAAAAGTTCAAGTAGCTAAAAATAACAATTAACCTACAAAATACAACACCACCCTATGGATCAACTATTTCAGGATCCATTGCTGGTAAGGAGTTTCTCTCTGCTTCCTCTTCGTTTTTGGAGGTGCATCTTCATGCGAAGACGATGAGGATGAGGATGAGGAACCTTCTTGGGGCTGTGACGGACCATGCACAACCTGTGTTGGTTGTGACGACTCTGCTTCCTTACCCTTTCCCCTTGACGCTACCTTTTTCCTCTGTGATGTATAAACCTTAGTAGTTGGCGGCGGAGGAATGTCGCGGACTTCTTGTGCCTCCGAAGCTTCTACGGGTGCTAAAGCTTGAGCTGGGGGAGGTGGAGGAGGCGGTGCTGGTCTTGCAAGCCTGTTCTTTCCCAAAATTGTTTGCAAAATGCGCTTTATGGTAAAGCATTTTCCCTTGCTTTGTTCGGGAACCTCATGAGATAACTCATCAACCATTTCTATAGCCCGGTACACCCCATCCGCCTGCATTTTATAAGTTAACTTACATAAAACTCAAACTTGCCAAAAAAATAAAAAATTACATTTGTTAGCATGGTTTTCATACCACATTCCTCTCAAGAGGAGTTCTAGGCGTGTACGGTTCCACTACGACACCAAGAGGTTGCACGCTGCGAAGAATATACTGTCGGGTAATCTGCCAATACCATGTGTAATACTCTTCGTCCGACAAGGTGAACTCCCGCTGTTGCTGTATGTGCATGTGCCGATGGTTCCATGTCTCAATGCCCGCCTCGTACTCCCCAGGTACTTCTAAGTTAATCCTGTAATGTGGGGCCGGTTCAGGAAGATGTTGTCTAAGTCCAAACTGGCGCATCACCCGGTCAGGAAGGTGATATGCTACATCGTTAAAACATATAATGGGTACACGGGCGGTCTACAGATGGGAAGACACGGTACATAAGGCCGGAAGCTGTTCAAAATCCTGGGCATATGGGGTCCATGTAACAACATCCGGACTAAGCACGTCGAGCTCATTGCGATAGAAAGCTAGATTACGCCTCGGAGTCGACGCAGTGCTCTTCTTTCCAACCCACCTGTAATTGTGACTTGGTAAGAGATAGAGGAAATAAGTTAACACATATAAGATAAATAATTGACGGATTAAATTTACCTAGCCCCGTAAGGCAAAGACATATCAATATTGGGTTGCTTTAATTCAAGTCTACCAAGGGGAAGATACGTCCACGACCATAGCTACAAAGAAATTTAATAAAGAAACACGACATGCATAAAAACAAAATTAAGAAGCAAATAAGCGTACGAAAATAAAGTACCTGTATCAAAGAAGGAAAACCCCCCATATAAGGCTCTCAAACAAAACGGTCCTGGTAAGTTCCGTATATGTGTATGCTAATGTCGCACTGCCCCAAGAATACTGCCGACACTGATCAAAATCCTCAATAAAATGCAACCATTTCATCCACACCCGAGTCTTAGAATGATCGCAGATCAGACGTTGAGTAATGATCCAGAGTATGATAGCTCTAGCACGCTGTTCTATCTGCTCCTGCGTGGCATTATGTGGAATGTCATGCTCAAACTGTGTTTTGTACCAACTAGTTATAATTTGCTCATTTCCCATCCACTGGTCCGCGGGAGGCGTAATACCTAAAAGCCGCTGGCACATCTCCATGTAGTCTCCGGCCTCTTGAGTCCTCAAAGGAGCGCCATCAATCGGCAAGCCTAGCAGGACCGCCACATCACCCAAAGTGATGGTCATCTCTCCACCTCTAAAATGGAATGTCAATGTCTCCAGTCTCCATCTATCGACTAAGGCAGTGATGAGATAACGATCGAGTTGAACATATTTCAACCCGTGTACTAGTCGAAATCCAGAGTGATCAAGCAAGGCCGAAACTTCTGGATGTGCGGAGGTCACCGTGCCGACGGAAACTGTGTGATCTATAATCTTAATGGGATCTTTTCCCTGTAAACAAAATTTAACATACAACGTAAGACATGCATACAAAATAAAATTTACTTTAGGCCAACATACAAACACCATATATACATACCGCCATCAGGGCGTTATTGCTCGATCTATGCCTTTGTTGCAAATATAGGACACTTTCATCTACAGGTCCCGGTTCCATCTCAACAATCTCTACACAAATATAGCGAAAAAACCAAAATCAATGTTGAAACCTATATAATTTCAACTACATTGAACCCATTAAAGCAATTACAAGCTATTTCACAAGTTTCCTCAATCATGGATAAACCCTAAATTTTATAAGAAATCAACAAATTGAGGAATTTTTTACCTTCCGGAGCTCTTGTGTTGATGAGCTTTCCATTGCGATGAATTTCGATCAACAAACCCTAAAATTTGATGTTAGCTTGAGCAAATAGGGTTAGGAGCTTAGGGTTTTCGGTTTTGAAAAAATAGGTTTTAAGAAAAAGTGAGGAGGAAGAGACTCTCAGGTGACTGCATATCATGTCAGCGCGTCTTTTCAAATAACGCGTGAAGTGTTATTTGAAATAACGCAAAAGGAAACTATAAGACTTAACACACCATTATTTTATATCTGCGTTATTTAGGATAACGCTTTAAAGCGGTATTCTAAATAACGCATTAAACTGTTCTTCCAAAAATGATTACTGCTAAACATTTGCATTATTCAAGATAACGCTCACTAGCGTTATTTAAGATAACGCTCCTGTGTTCTACAGAGAATCACGGGGGTTAAACTTAAAAACATGTTTGCGTTATATTGAATAACGCTTCATGCGTTATTTCAAATAACGCAATGTTAAATAACTGTTTTTAGCCGATGTGACATAAACCAGGCTACGGCCGTAATAAGTTTTCAAACAAGGCTAAATGTGTTATAAGTTTATAAAAGGGGGCCAAATCCAAAAAAATCCAATCATTTATCATTTTTATAGGGTTGTTATAGTAACAATTATCACTATCATTTTTGGAGAAACCATTACCTTACATTCTTTTTTTAATCGCTAAGCCTGAAATGTATACCATTACTGCACCAAAGGTTGGTATAGTGATAACGATAAACTACTATTTTGTTCGAAAAAATAATTGGCATTTTTGTAATATAACTATACTTCATCATACATTTCATCTTGTTAACGAGTGGAATTAACACCATTTGAACTGATTTATGAATCAAAACCAACAACTGCCTGTGTGTGTGTGTGTGTTCGTGCACGCGCATGTGTGCGTGCGTGCGTGTGTGTGTGAATAAAATAAAAATATTAACAAACTGGTAAATTACCTTTATAAATTGTCAGTTTTAATCAGAATGGCATAGTAATAGAAACTGGTAAAATACCCTTATTAAGTGTCAGTTTTAATCAAACTCCGCCTGTGTAGTTTTCTATGCAGCCTGTCCCAAGCCAGGGTAAAAGAGGAGGGTTGTGATAGGCTTGGCGAGCCAACGTAAAAATTTAGCGACTCTTATGGATATGGAACCTTATGATATATCGTTGGGGCGTAACCCTCTTAGCAATGCGCTATATCGAGGCTCGGATATGGTGTTAAATATGCAAGGGCTGGGCCGCCATTCTCTTAGTGTCGCGCTACACCGACGCCCCGGTGTAGTGGTAAGTGAGCAAGGGTCCTCGCATTTTTCTCGGCGGATGCGAGGGGCAAGGAAGCTAGTCGACGATAGTAGGGTTCGGTTAGGTAGTTGGAATGTAGGGTCCTTAACAGGAAAATTAAGAGAGATAGTGGATACTATGATTAGGAAACGGGTTAACATCTTATGCGTTCAAGAGACTAAATGGGTGGGTCAGAAGGCGAAGGAGGTGGAGAACACTGGCTTCAAATTGTGGTACACGGGAGAAGTACGTAACAAGAACGAGGTAGGCATATTGATTGACAAGAACCTTCAGAACAATGTGGTTGATGTCAGAAGACGAGGGGATAGGATCATCATAGTTAAGCTAGTAGTTGGCGAGGCAGTTTTGAATGTTATTAGCGCATATGCCCCACAGGTAGGTCTAAGTGAAGAAGCCAAAAGGAAGTTCTGGGAAGACTTGGATGTCATGGTTAGGAATGTGCATAGTAGCGAGAAATTTTTATAGGAGGAGACTTCAATGGCCATGTTGGCTTATCTAGCGGGGGTTTTGAGCGAGTGCATGGTGGTTTTGGATTTGGTAGTAGGAACCAAGAGGGTGAAGATATTTTGAATTTTGCTCTCTCTTTTGATCTCATGATTGCTAATACCTTCTTTAGAAAGAGGGAATCACATCTGATCACCTTCAATAGTGGCCAACGGGCTAGCCGGATTGACTTTGTCCTAACTAGAAGAGATAGTAAACGAGATTGTGTTGATTGCAAGGTCATACCTGGAGAATGTGTCGTCTCACAACACCAGCTGTTGGTGTAACAACCCGTATTTCTATTAACCTGTTATAACATAAATCGAGGCAGAATTTAATTCTAAAATCTGAATCAAGGGAAACGGGCTATGCCATTGCGTTCGTCTCGGAAAAATACGCGAAATAGAGTCAGAGTTTTCAAAAATCGGAGTCCGTATGACCCGATTAAGGCCCAATGAAGTTTTCAGAAAATTTCAAGTTCAAAACAGATTTCGAATTTCGGGTTCAAAATTCGAAAAACGGTCAGATTGGGCTAGGCGGGAAAATTCCCGCCAGAGCACCCAAGTCGACAGCCCTGTCGACTTGGGAGTCGACTTGGTTGGACCCAAGTCGACAGCCCTGTTGACTTGGCTGTCGACTTGGTGGTGCACCATTTTGGGGTTGTGTTGAGTTTGGGGGCCAGATTTGGTTTTGAGGGCTGAGATTGGAATTAGGGTTTAATCCTAAGGCTAGAACTAATCCTAATCTCTATAAATAAGACCCTAACCTAAGCCTAAATCAACATTATTCACTCATACAACTAAACTATGGCAAAAGCATTCCTCTCATGGCCTCCACTCTCTTCATAAAATTCTAAGTTATTTCTATGAGAGATTTTCCATGCATACAAGTGTATTCAAGCTTGTATGAGTGCCATTAGCTTGCATTCAAGTCAAGTTTCCATATTTACATCATAAAGCAAGGGTTTTGATCATTTTGGCTCAAGGGTTTTTCTATTGGAGCTTGCATTTTGGGTTTATTTGATTGCATAAGGGCTTTGTCTCAATCTATATATATATTTTTGTGTCTTCATAAGCATTGTAAGCCCTTTTCTACTTTCATATTTAAACTCTAAAGTTAAATGAATGATGCAAGTTTGGTTGGTCATTATGATATGCAAGTTTGCCATGATATGTAAGTTTACTATGTTATGTTATGCAAGTATGCCATGTTATGATATGCAAGTTTACCATGTTATGCTATGCAAGTTTGTCATGTTATGATATGCAAGTCTATCATGTTATGTTATGCAAGTATGCCATGTTATGATATGCAAGTTATGTTATGCAAGTTTGGGTTGATCATTTTGCTCATGTTATCATGTTATGCAAGCTTATCTTGGGTTTATGAGCTTAAAGCTTCAAGCTTTATGCTAAAGGTTGCATTTTGGGCAACATGTAAGTTATCGTATCCCTTATGATAACTTGCATGTGAGGCTAAATGCGAACTTATGGCCATTTCAACATGTCATTTATCACCATGTATCACCAATATGCTAAGTTTGGTTTTAAGCATGCTTTTGAGGCCTAAAAATGTAATATGCAAGTATATGAACATATGTACATTTCATATGCCACCATGTTAAACTTGTGGCTTCAACACCTTTATGTCATGATTATGCCAAGTTCCCTCTTTCTATCCTTTATGCGCTATTGCGATATGTAAGCGATGGGATTGCGTTTGGGGTTGGGTAAACTTAAAAGACATAAAAACATAAGATTGGGAATTTACCTATTAAGTTAGGTCTACCCATTGGGAATTTACCTATTAAGTTAGGTCTACCCAAATGCTTGAAAACTTGTAATATGTTTTGGAAACATGATGGACATGACACTTAGAAAATATAAGTGTGACCAACTCGAGGTTGGGTTGAGTTTGTAGCGTAAAACTACCCGGAACCGACCGGCTTAACTAGTTGCTACAAACAATAGGACCCAATGTGAGAAGTTGGTCATGTTGTACCTTGAACCCGAGGTTAGACCAAGTTGTGGTGTAAAGCTACCCGGACCCGCCCGGCTTAACTAGTAACCACAACAAGGTCTAATGTGAGAGGTTAAGGCACATTAAATTAATTAATGCCTCATGATTAGGGCTAAGTCATGGTCCACTTAATACTTAACCAATTTCAGCTTGGTGGATTAATCGGGGTTAAGTCGTGAACCCATCGTTACACTTAACCAAGTTAATCCATGATTAGTAAAAGGGTTAAACCGTACTTAACCCACTAGAAAAATCCTAGCAATGGGGGTCCACTCCAGCAGTAATCCCAAGTTTGTATCATTAAGACCCTAGGGACTAGGCTAGGGTGGGGGCACGATTACTGGACTTGAGGTAAGTGACCAAAAACGATGGCAGAGTGGTACGTCGATGTAGTTCCGGACGGACTATGGTCGTGCACGTAGTCCGTATTTGGAGAAGTCAAGCATGGGTACCAGTAGATCTAGACTGTGCACTTATGTTTATGGTGTCCAGGGGTTGACACCCTAGGGCTTGATACACCCGACGGGAGACCCGGCACAGTCTGACTACAATTATGTTTGGGCCGTATTGACACCAACACGTGACGAGTTAGGCTTATAGGGAGCCGATCGACTAGACCGTTTGGTTGGACCTCGTATTAGGGTCACTTCATGTTATTGGACCTCGTATTAGGGTCACTTCATGTTATTGGACCTCGTATTAGGGTCACTTCATGTTATTGGACCTCGTATTAGGGTCACTTCATGTTATTGGACCTCGTATTAGGGTCACTTCATGTTATTGCCTCGTATTAGGGTCACTTCATGTTATTGGGCCAAAGCTTGGGCCAAGGGATCAATACGTGTTTATTCAAGTCATGTTAGTTTGCTAGTACACCTGTGGTGCAAAACCTTAAACCTGATTATGCGATGACACCTTTATCTATCATGCCAGTATGTAGTTATCCTTATGTTCATCCCTGCTTCTCATGCCAGTTAACTTTATCAGTTTACATTGATTGTAGTAGGGCTTACTCAGTCTTTTTGACTGACCTGTTTTTCTTTTGCCTCTTTTCTTCCGTTTCCCCCCCAGGTTCTCAGGGTGGGAATAGTGGAGCTTAGCTTGGATTTCTGATCGCTTGCTTGTGGGATTTTAGCTCATGTACGATCTTGGCATGAAGCTAGCTATGGTTATCACTTATTTTGGGGATAGTACTTATGTATTTCAGTTTTTCAGTGATGTTGTTTTTATCTAGACTTGTGTATTTGGAAAGTTGACATTATGTTGTACCAGACTTGTTTTGAAATAGTTTGAAATCTTCCGCTGTTTTACTTATCTTATTTACTCTGTTTACATATATACATATGTTCTTGTTCTGCCTTGATATATCATTATGCATGTTTACCTGATTCAAACACCCCTCCAAAGTCAGAGTGCTTGCAAGAGCCACCCTGGCGGAGGTGGGGTGTTACATTTGGTATCAGAGCATATGGTTTACGAGAAGGAACAAAAAGGTTTTTAAAACTTTTGGAAAACTATTTTCAAAACCATGTATACAGTATTTTCCAAAGAAAAGTCTAGTTTATTTTAAAGACTATTCCCCAAAAAGCCATTAGCAAAAATTCCTTCGTTTTTCTCCATTCTGAATCTATCTTTTTCTTCGTTTTCAGTATGGCCAATAACTTTGCCATTCCGGAGGGAGTACCTGTACCTGTTTGGTATAGGAGACTTTTGGAGGCTAGGGCGACCGAAGTCGGCCCCGCAGATGTTCCTCCCCCTCCTCCTCCGGTGGTTAATGTTTCTCCTCCTCCTCCCATAGCTGATGTTTCTCCTCCCCCTCAGCCTCCACAAGCGGATTTTGCGGAAACTTGTAAGAACTTTAAGGCGATGGATTGCAAGAATTTCGTTGGAACCGAGACTTATGTAGAGGCAAGGAATTGGTTGAAATTACCGAAGATCTTTTTTGCCTTCTTTGATATAGATGACCGTAGGAAGGTTTTATTGGCAGTGTGGTTGCTAAAGGAAGAAGCTGCACGTTGGTGGGTGGTCACCACCGCTACTAGGCCAATTGAGACTTGGGATGACTTTCGTGGAAAGTTTGGACTAAGGTTCCTATCACTGAAGCAAGGGGACATGACTATTAGGGAATACATAGATAAGTTTAATCAACTGGCTCGGGTCGGTTTGGACTTGGTTAACACAGCTCAGAAGAAGGCCCTATACTTTTCTCTAGGATTAAACGAGCCATTACATGGTTTGGCCATGTCTCATATACCCTTGGGGGAAACTTTCGAGAGTTTGATGAATATGGCCCTACTCAATGAAGAGGATAGGAGTGACAAGAAGGAGATCAAGATGAATGAGTCTTAAAACAAGGAAACGGAGCCCAAAAAGGAAATGAAAAAGCAGGAGGAGAAGTCTGAAGATAAGAAGGAAAAGAAGTGCTTTACTTGTGGAAGTTCGACTCATCTAAACAAGGATTGCAGGAAAAGGAAGGGCACTTGCTTTAACTTTGGAGAAATGGGACACTTCACTAGGGATTGCCCGAAGAAGCAAGGGCAAGGCCAGGGTCAGACTCAGCGTGCTGGACCTTCGGGAGGGCAAGTTCATGCTCTCAATGCCGCTCCAGTTCCCGATCGAGGTAGTATTTCTGTTGAGAGCCTTGTATATATTTCTGATTATCCAGTTCGTACCTTGCTTGATTCTGGTGCATCGCATAGCTTTATCTCATCTGATCTTGTTGAAAGTTTGCACCTAACTACTAGTCTAGTTTATGATCCCGTGTGTGTTTCAAATCCAATTGGGGGTTCCGCCCATTTGTCTATTATCTACGTGGATTTGAAAATCTCTATCTTGAGTATAGAATTCTCGCGTGATGCTTATATTCTCGGTTTCATGGGGTATGGGTTGATTTTGGGCATGGATGGGTTGTCCAGTTTTGGAGCCATCCTTGATTTTTGAGCATAGGGTTGTGAGGCTCATGACTCGCCTCGGTAATACCCTAAAAATTTCTAGTAACCCTATGAGTCCCGTCATGTTGTGTTGTCTTGAATCCCTCAACTCGTCTATCGATAGTTTGTAATCGGTGAGGGTGGTCCGAGAATATCCTGATATCTTGGGTGAAGTAAAGGGGTTACCCCTAAACGCGAGTTTAATTTCTGCATTTATCTGGTGGATAATGCAAAGCTGGTTTCTTTGCCCGTTCGGCACATGGCTCCGCGTGAAAGACGGGAGCTAAGTAAGCAAGTGAAGGAGTTGCTTGAGAAGAACTTTATTCGATGAAGCATTTCCGAGGTGGGTGCTCTAGTAGTATTCGCTACTAATGTGGACAGTTCGCTTCGCCCGGGTGTCGATTATCGTGAGTAGAACAAGAAGAATAGACAACCATTACCAAGGATCGATGATTTGTTTGATCAGCTTGTAGGAACATCTGTTTTCTCTTGATCTTGCTACTGGATTCCATCAGCTCAGAGTAGCTGAGGATAGTATAGGCAAAACTGCGTTCAGAACGCCAGATGGATTCTTAGAATGGCTGGTCATGCCATTCGGTTTGACTAATGCACCCGCCTACTTCGTGGACTTGATGGGTAGGGTGTCTAGGGAGTTCCTGAACGAGTTTGTGGTAGTCTTTGTAGACGATATCCTGACTTTCTTAAAGAACGAGGAAGAACATGCTAGACATCTCAAGGAGGTGATGGATACGCTTAGAGCCCATCAGTTGAAAGCCAAGTCCTCCAAATGTCATTTTGGAGAAATAGAAGTTAGATTTCTTGGGCACATAGTTTCTAAACAAGGCTTAGCGGTGGATCCCGCTAAAGTGGTCGCGGTTCAAAACCGAAAAGCTCCGACGAGGACAATTGAAGTTAGAAGTTCTCTCAGTCTAATTAGTTAGTTAGCGTTCCTTGAGCTTAGACCTACCCTTCTGGATCAAGTAGGGACTTCACAGAAAGAAGACCCGCAGTTAAGTCGAGATCATGGACAAGTTGATTCGAGGCGAGATGTTAAGACACCTCGCTATAGATGACAAGGGATGGCTAAGATGCAATGAGAGAAAGAAGGTTCTTGAAGATGCACATCACTCGAGGAGGTGGCCGAGTTTGTCCCAAGGTGCATGTTGTGCCAACAGATTAAGGCCGAGTCATAAAAAGCCCGGTGGGCTATTACATCCATTGGAGGTCCCCGCAATGGAAGTAGTAAAGCGTCACGAAGGATTTCGTGGATGGACTGCCTAGATCAAGGAAAGAGAATACGAGCAGGTGGGTCACAGTAGGTAGACTCACGAAGAAGTGCTCATTTCACTCCGGTAAAGAGCGAAAGGACTGCATCATAGCTAGCAACGGATTACTTTCAAGAAATAAGGAGGTTGCACGGGGTTCCCTCAAGTATAGTTAGTAACCGTGACTCAATCTTCACTAGCTAGTTTTGAGATAGTCTACGGGAAGTCATGGGCAAACGGCTGAATCTAAGGACGTCCCATCATTCACAGGCAGATGGTTCATTTCGTTCAAGCATGAGTTATAGAAAATCACGTTAGTAAGAGCAATTGGCAACGTGGATTGGTATTTCCAAGAAAAGTTCTGCTGCGTGGAATACTTTATAGTAAGTGAACGAGATTCAGGATTCACTAGTGAATTTTGGAGAGCTTGCATGAAACCATGAGGTCATAGTTATGTTTAAGCCAAGAATGATAGAAGAGTAAGTGAAAAAGGAAGACGAGAGGCGACAATGAAATGGGTTCCAACTCATATTTGGAAATAAGAGTTAAGAAGCAAAGGAATCATGAAGTAAAAGACGGTCAAAGCACAGTGGAGTTAAACTCAAGGAAACGTGACTTAGAAGATTGAAGGCTGGATATGCGCATCATATCCTTTTTATTATGAGTATATCCTTGATCCTTGTTTCCCTGTGGAGCTTACTCGCATGTTATCTTTTACGTATATCCTCTCGGTCCCATACTCGATCCCATTTCTGTTGTAAACTCCATAAGGGGGGGTATGACTCAATCGGTTAGTAATGCATGTCAAGGTTTAAAGGGGTCCGTTAGGTTGACTGAACCTTTTGGGCTTTTATAGAATATGGGTTGGGTTAGGAAGGGATTTCTTGTAATCCGAAAGGAGTATATCCTGCTTATCTTCCCGATCTCTTTGTAGCATATCTTTTGCTATCCATGTTTGTCTTGATTATCTAGTTTATCATGTTAATCTTGCCATGAGAACCTTAGGTAGAAACCCTTTGGATGAAACATGTGTTTGAAACATGTTATGCTTGATGTTTGCAAGTGGTTGCAAGTGTTTGCAAGTGGTTACTCGTGGATGCATTATACACATTAGGCACTAGATCGGCTCACACACTCCTCAAATTGCATATGCATGAGTGTTTACGCTTATTCATGGATGAAAATTTATGTGTTATCACATGGATGTTGCATATGGATGTATGTTATGTGCACACATATAGATGTTATACATTATGTTGGGAATTGCATACATATGGAGTCATTTCACTAACATAATTTGCATTGATGATATTTGCATTAGATAAGTACATATACACACACCTTTGCATATGTTCATACAACATTTAGAATCTTGTAAGGACAATGATTGCTCGTGGATGATGTTTTGAGTAGATGGATGTTGGATGGTAGGATATGTTCTTCCTAACTTAGAGATTTCGGGGACGAAATCCTTTAAGGAGGGGAGAATGTAACAACCCGTATTTCTATTAACCTGTTATAACATAAATCGAGGCAGAATTTAATTCTAAAATCTGAATCAAGGGAAACGGGCTATGCCATTGCGTTCGTCTCGGAAAAATACGCGAAATAGAGTCCGAGTTTTCGAAAATCGAAGTCCGTATGACCCGATTAAGGCCCAATGAAGTTTTCAGAAAATTTCAAGTTCAAAACAGATTTCGAATTTCGGGTTCAAAATTCGAAAAACGGTCAGATTGGGCTAGGCGGGAAAATTCCCGCCAGAGCACCCAAGTCGACAGCCCTGTCGACTTGGGAGTCGACTTGGTTGGACCCAAGTCGACAGCCCTGTCGACTTGGCTGTCGACTTGGTTCAGCCGGGCAGTTTTGCCTGGTGCACCATTTTGGGGTTGTGTTGAGTTTGGGGGCCAGATTCGGTTTTGAGGGCTGTGATTGGAATTAGGGTTTAATCCTAAGGCTAGAACTAATCCTAATCTCTATAAATAAGACCCTAACCTAAGCCTAAATCAACATTATTCACTCATACAACTAAACTATGGCAAAATCATTCCTCTCATGGCCTCCACTCTCTTCATAAAATTCTAAGTTATTTCTATGAGAGATTTTCCATGCATACAAGTGTTTTCAAGCTTGTATGAGTGAGACGACCCGAATTCCCGTTCAGACGGAAACAAGGTTATCTTTGGAATATAACACAGAAACAGATAATAGCAGAACAGAATTAAATAAATACACCAGATAATGAACAACAAAATATACTGGATAAAGTAATCATCAGAGTTACACAGTATACAGGATCTTACTTAGTACAAATACAGTTCAGCTATACATAAATGTCTACAGCGGAAATAAACAAAATATGTACAATAGGAGCTGAACATCATAAAAAGAAATAAATGATAGAATCCATCTTCAGCTCCAGCTATCCAGAAAGAACCAGCTAAACCTGAATACAAGGCTGCCCGTGTAGAAAAAGGGGCACCCGAGTTTGAGAGTGAAACAAACTACGAGTCAGTCATGGGACTGGTATGAGAAATCCATTCGATACATATATAATTGGCTAATCACAGGACCACGCCACTTTCGTGGAACGGGTTTACTCCATTGGATTGCCAGTGCTTTAAAACAAATCTTTCTTTTAAACATCGCTATGCTTTTTATAAAAATGAAGTCATTATAAGACTCAGTTCCCATCACACAATGCAACGCAAACCGGAGGATAGAGTTTTACCTTATAATGGCCAAAATATGATTGATACGAATAAAACAAAGGCAATTGATATTATTGCTAGTGTTTATATGTTTTTGAAAATAATTTCAAATCATAACTATCAATCATAGACGACATGGGTACCATATATCATGTCGCCATATATATATACAATCAAAACCACACGATCTCGTATTTGGAAATTGGATTTCCGTCATGAACCAAGGCAAAAGATAGTCCTTACCGAATTCGAGACTGCCTAGCCCGAGTCTCAGGATCAGAACGCATCGATCCTTGGATCGTCAGGGCCGGTCCACACGGAGTGGATTAAAATGCCTGAGCACTACGTTTCGCCGCCCTTTGGGGCGTAAGCGAGCCAACAAGTGACTCCATCCGACCCGGATCGTCCGATCTAACCGAGGCGCCTCGCAACAGCAACAACCACATAAGTCAAACTCGTCAGGGCGTGTAAAACCACTGACGCCACTTTTAGCTAGGAGGAAACGTAGGCCCTCCCTGAGGTCCTTCTCCCGTTTTAGGTTCATACCGGGGTGTGAGGCTCGCGAATTCACGTTATACACAAAGCTACGCCACACAGGCGGTGCTTTGATCATCACCACAAGACTTTGCTTTTCAACAGAAGCCCTGATCACTGCATCTTAGCATGCCACACAGAATAAATCCTATGTCAGACACACAGTCCATTTACAAGTCCGTTCTGGGTCTGAGCGAAACCGGAGGCACTAAATACCTCGCAAACCCTTCGACCACCACGTACGTCTGGACGATCACCACTCATTATCCATATTTCGGGATGCCTCCCAATCAGGACCTCGGTTACCATCCAAACGAGGTGAAGATCTCCGGTCTTCGACCATCGTCTTCATCTTCGAATTTCAATCGTCGGTCAATAATTCGAAATGAGAATTAACTCGGCCTTTTCAAATAATTCACGGATATTTAGAATTTCAATTCGATTTATTTCAATGGTTAAATTATTCGACAACACCAATTTTGTTGTTTAATGTAATTTTCACACCAAACACATTCAACCATCAAATATCACATAAATCAAGCAAATTCAGTTTATTTCCACTCCATATCGTTTATGGTATTTTATAACTATTTATCGCTATTTTTATTTATTTTAAAATAGCCAATTTATTCAAAACGACGCTTCGGGCCATAAAGCGGCCGTGGCGCTGTTTTTCTTCAGATTTGATTTACACATATATGAAAATCTAACCGTTGGATCTTTACAAAATTTACATCATTAGAAAGGTCTTTTCAAAACGAATCCAACGGTTCCAGTTTCGGGAAAATCCGACGGTCGGATCTCCCGGTACAATCGTTTGAAGTTTCGATTTCAAAATACGAACTGCAGCGTCGTTATTCGATTAAATATAATTCTATTTATATTTATATATAAATATAATCGATTCTGGCGCTGTTTTTCTTCAAATTTGAATTTAACATTCCAGACAATCCAACCGTTGGATTTTTACAAGGTTGGTGCCGTTGGAAAGATTATTCCAAGGCGAACCCGACGGTTGAGGTTTCGGGAAAATCCAATGGTCGGATTTCCCGTACTAGTTGTTTGAAAACACGGTTTCAAAACACGAACTGCACGGCTTCGTTTCGTTTTAATTTTATTTATATTTATATATTTATATAAATATAGTTCATTCAATGATTTCCATATCGTTTTAACTTCAAATATTTTTCTAACGCCTTAAATTTTGGAAAAATTTCGCCATAACCTCCCCTGCACCGGGAGCATCGGGAAATCGCAAATAGCTTTCCCGGTCCTTCTAATCTAAAAAAGAAAAAGAAAAAGCCAAGCGGCTAGCCAACAGGCTCAAAATCATCACCCAAACAAATCAGTAAATGTGTACCTATTTGTCGGGCACAAAATTTTATTCCTCTTCTCTAGCCCCTTTGCTATAACCTGTTCAATGAATATTGCATGTACATATATATACAGTTCTTATCATTTATCAATTTCTATTCGACTTCATATTTGATTTCTATTTGGTTTAAAAACTCCATTCATTCTAATGTTACATAAATAGGTGCAAATCATTTCATTAGCTAATTAATGAATATTTCAACTCATATATGTTTATTTTGAACAAGTGGCTATTTTTAACACTTCACATTTCAACGACTTATGCATACAATAAAAATGTGATTTTTATTGTAAAACAATTCATTTCAAAACACTATTTTTCTATATAGTTCAAGTTGGTGATAAAATAGGATTTTTATCATCAAACAATTTATTTCAAAATATGAATACCATTCAACACATGAATTTCTAATCAACGAATGAATATCAATTCAACACGTGAATGTTTTCTATAGTTTTTATATATAGATAAAAATGTGAATTTTATTATCAAACAATTTATTTCAAAATATGAATACCATTCAACACATGAATTTCTAATCAACGAATGAATATCAATTCAACACATGAATGTTTTCTATAGTTTTTATATATAGATAAAAATGTGATTTTTATTATCAAACAATTTATTTCAAAATATGAATACCATTCAACACATGAATTTCTAATCAACGAATGAATATCAATTCAACACATGAATGTTTTCTATAGTTTTTATATATAGATAAAAATGTGATTTTTATTATCAAACAGTTTATTTCAAAATATGAATACCATTCATTCAACACATGAATTTCTAATCAACGAATGAATATCAATTCAACACATGAATGTTTTATATAGTTTTTATATATAGATAAAAATGTGATTTTTATTATCAAACAATTTATTTCAAAATATGAATACCATTCAACACATGAATTTCTAATCAACGAATGAATATCAATTCAACACATGAATGTTTTCTATAGAATGAATAAATATAGTTTAAGCATATGAAAATAATTCAAACACACGAATATTATTCAAAATTTCGGCAGCATAACGGCAGGGTAGTTAAACCGGCACCGTCCCTAGTACGGCTCCTCGCTCTACCTTAAAACCTCGCGGTTTTTGACAATGGGGATCATGCATCTAGTTCGCACGCAGGCGGCATGTATATATTTATTTCATTTCCACAAACTAATCCTATGTGGTTTCAACCAAATATTTTTCAACCACAAACGGGTATGTTTCAACCGCAATCAACCAATATCAATCACAAACAATCCCAAACAATCATTCGCTATCAATCAATTTTCACAACAATTTCAACCAATAAATATCGTCCATGGTTTGTGGACGAGGGGCGTATATATATATAGATATATATTTATATATAGCAATTCACTTTCATTTCACACATATATAATATTTTTAAATCAGAAATCTCACCAATAGCTATCCAACTACGATTCTTCCTTTAGAGAAATCTTCGCCTTTTTGTCGCTTCGTTGCCTGTATTCTCTACATATGTAAAAATCGAATTTTTACTATGTTATTCATTATATAAAAATATGATTTTTACTTCGACTTTCAATATATAAAAATATGATTTTTACTTCGACTTTCAATATATAAAAAATATGATTTTTACTTCGACTTTCAATATATAAAAAATATGATTTTTACTTCGACTTTCAATATATAAAAATATGATTTTTACTTCCTAAAGTTCAAATCCTTTTTCTCTTTAAAGATTAAACCTTTTTCCTATTTAAAGTTTTTACTTTTAAAACAAAATCAGTTTTTACTTTTAAAACAAATCAGTTTTTATTTTTAAAACAAATCAGTTCTTATTTTTAAAACAGATCAGTTTTTATTTTTAAAACAAATCAGTTTTTATTTTTAAAACAAATCAGTTTTTATTTTTAAAACAAATCAGTTTTTATTTTTAAAACAAATCAGTTTTTATTTTTAAAACAAATCAGTTTTTATTTTTAAAACAAATCAGTTTTTATTTTTAAAACAAATCAGTTTTTATTTCTTTTAAAATCAGTTTTAAAATCATTTTCAATTCAGTTTTAAAATCATTTTCAATTCAGTTTTAAAATCATTTTCAATTCAGTTTTAAAATCATTTTCAAATCAGTTTTAAAATCTAAAAAAAAATCAGTTTTAAAATCTAAAAAAAATCAGTTTTAAAATCTAAAAAAAATCAGTTTTAAAATCTAAAAAAAATCAGTTTTAAAATCTAATAAAAATCAGATTTAAATTGCTTTTTAAAAATCAAAATCTTCAGATTAAGAATAATAAAAAAAAAGTAAAATAACTTACTTTTTAACCTGCGAAGGAGGGGGGGGGAAAAGCCAAGCTCGGCGGCGTCGGAGCTGCTTCGAGGGGCGGCGGCTTCAGCGACGAGAACGGGGGGGCTTCGTCGGAGCTCGTGCGATCTGGGGGGGGCTTCGGGTCTTCGATCGATGGAGGGGGAACAGGCAGAGCGGACGGAGTGGGCGGCGATGCTTCAGGGCGTCGATCGCCAGTCTTAGGGTTTTTCCCTTTTTTTTTATTTCTGTTTAAATGAATCGGTAATGAACTACAGGGGGGGCCAAGGTATAGGAGGGAAAATAGATTTTTTTTATTTTTTTTTATTATTTAATTATTTAATTTTGCAAATAGGTTGACTTTTACATATGACCTCTAAACGAGGCCCACCGCCTGTCGTCCGTAGCATTTTACCCCCATTCCGAACACAATGGGATATGTATCGCAAGCTGATTTGATCGTTACAATTAGTTTCCTTTTGAATTTACATTTAAATCACTATATTGAATTTTAAACGTACATTTCAAATTACCGGGGCCACATACTAACTAGAAAAATTCCAGAAAAATATTTTCTAGCTTCGTATTGACGATACGGTCCTAACAAAACTAGTTTCGTCGAATTCTGAGACCGTTTGAAAAATGGCCAATTTCCAGTCGATTAAATTCAACAGAAACTGGTCAAACGCGTTTTCCTTTGCCACGCTCACATATTGATTCGAAAAATTATGAAATTTGAAACCTAACAATAACTTGACCCTGCGGATCCAACAAAAGTGGTTTCGTCGAAATCCGAGGTCATTTGCAAAATATCCATTTTTAAGGGCCTGAATTCCATAGCGACTATTCAGAATTTTCAATTGGACATATCTTTTGATTCCCGCTATCAAATTTCGATTGGTCAGATTCGTTAGAAAAATATTACCAATTAGATCCTAATGTTTTTGGTTTCGCTAAAATCCGGATTGTTTTGCACCTGGTATATTCAATTGAAGTTTAAAATCGAATTATCGAACTACCGCGCCATTTTCAATTCTATATATAATTATAATTAATTATATTCGTTTTCAAATGTCGATTCAAACTCGGTTTTCATCGCCATTATTTAAAATATTTATTTTAAATATTTAAAATCCATTATTTTAGCCAATTTAAAATTTTTAAATTGGTTCAGATTTTCTGGGTCGTTACAATCTCCCCCACTTAAAACTTTTCGTCCCCGAAAAGGAATAAAGTCGAAAGTGGTTTGATAAATCTACAATCACACAACACAACAACCAATCCAATTGTTTTTAACCTTCAAAATATACTAATCAAATCCTATACTCTTTTAAAATCATTCAGACCATATAATTAAAAGTGCACATCTATGAAAAGAAAATAACAATAGAGTAGAGAATTAAATGGTAATGCAAAGTATGGCAAATGTACCTTGCACCGGAGTCAATCAGAGATATCTACTCGGCATCTGGGGTAAGCTTTCTGAATGCTCTCCTCAGTTTCCCAAGTACAATCTCGTGGATCTCCACTCCATTGCACTTTGACTAAGCGAACCTTCTTGCTCCTCAGCTCTTTGGTTTCTTTGCCGATAATCTTTAGCGGCTCTCGCCTCACAGCTAATTCTGGAGTAATTTCAATATCCTGCTGAGCTGCTTCTTCCACGATCAAGTCTGGATCATGAACGTGCTTTCGAAGTTGAGATATATGAAATACATCATGCACTCCAGGCAACCAATCAGGCAGTTTAACTTTATATGCGAGAGTCCCAATCCGTTCCAGAATAGGAAACGGACCAATAAATTTGGGCGCTAACTTTCCAGTTTTACCGAACCGGATAACTCCTCTCATCGGCGATACTTTCAAATATACATAGTCGCCAACTTCAAAGGATATATCTCTTCTTCTTCTATCGGCATAGCTCTTTTGTCGGCTTTGAGCGGCGAGTAATCGCTTCTTAATAAAATCGACTTTGTCGGCAGCTTCGCGAATCATATCAGGACCCAACACAAGTCTATTTCCAGGCTCGACCCAACAAGCAGGAGATCGGCACGGTCTACCATACAATGCTTCGAATGGCGACATTGTCAGGCTTGCCTGATAGCTGTTGTTATAAGAGAATTCAGCCAAATGCAGATTGTCTTCCCATGATCCACCGAAATCTATAACACAAGCCCGCAATAGATCTTCTAAAATGCGATTCACCCTCTCAGTCTGACCGTCTGTCTGAGGATGATAAGCGGTGCTCAAGTTTAACTTCGTTCCTAGCTCGACTTGAAATGCCTCCCAGAATTTGCTAGTGAATATCGTATCTCTATCACTTACTATACTGAGTGGCACTCCATGTAGTCTAACTATTTCCCTGAAGTATATATGCGCCAGGCTCTGAGCGGTTCTGTTTGATCTGACAGGTATGAAATGGGCGGTCTTCGTGAAACGATCTACGATCACCCAAATACTGTCATTCCCTTTTCTGGTTCTAGGCAGACCATCAATGAAATCCATAGAAATATGCTCCCACTTCCAACCAGGAACTTCTAGTGGTTGCAATAATCCAGCCAATTTATGTTGGTCACTCTTGACTAGCTGGCAAGTAGGGCATCGGCTGACATATAAAGAAATGTCCCTTTTCATCGACTTCCACCAGAAAGTGCGTTTGATGTCATTATACATTTTGCTTACTCCCGGATGGATACTGAGTTTTGACTTGTGGCATTCATCCAGAACTTCCTTTCGAAGTTCAGGAATGTTAGGGACACAGATTCGACCTTTGAGCCTTAAAATCCCATCATTGTCTACTTGAAAACTCGAGGGTTCGCCTTGTTGAATTATCCCTCTGATCTTCTGAATGAAGTGATCATCCTCCTGAAGAGCAGATATTTTATCTAGCAATGAAGTCGTGATAATAAAACTGGCGATCATTACATTCTTTCGGCTTAATGCATCGGCCACGACATTGGCTTTTCCTGGGGTATATATAATTTCAAAGTCATATGCTGCAAGAAACTCCAGCCAACGTTGCTGTCTCAGATTCAAGTCCTTCTGAGTGAACAGATACTTTAACGACTGGTGATCAGTAAACAGTTCGAATCTTTCACCGAGAAGATAGTGTCTCCAGATTTTCAAAGAGAATATGATAGCCAATAACTCAAGATCATGAGTTACATAGTTTTTCTCGTGCGGCTTCAGTTGACGGCTAGCATAAGCAATTACTTGACCCCTTTGCATTAACACTGCCCCAAGGCCTTCTCTAGAAGCATCAGTCCAGACTTTCAAATCTTGGTTGCCATCGATGATGGTTAACACTGGAGCAGTCGTTAGCCTTAACTTTAGCTCTTCGAAAGCTTCCTCACTTTCTTGAGTCCACTTGAATTTAGAATGCTTCTTTGTAAGCTTCGTTAAGTGACCAGATATCTTCGAAAAGTCTTTAACGAACTTCCGGTAATAGCTAGCCAATCCAAGAAAACTGCGGACTTCAGTGGGAGTACTGGGCTGTTTCCAATTCTGGATAGCTGTGATTTTGCTTGGGTCCACAGCGATTCCTTCTTTCGATACGACGTAGCCCAGAAATTTTACTTCATCTTGCCAGAAGATACATTTGGAAAATTTGGCTTTTAATACATTCCTTCTGAGGATTTCTAGAACCTGTTCCAGATGCTTTTCATGTTCGGCCTTTGATTTAGAGAAGATTAGAATATCATCAATAAAAACCAGAACAAATTTATTCAATACTCCTCTGAATACCCTGTTCATTAGATCGACGAAGTAAGCGGGAGCGTTACATAAGCCAAACGGCATTACTAACCACTCGTAGAATAAGTCGGGGCCTCTGAACGCTGTCATTGGAACACACTCTTCGGCAATTCGAAGTTGATGGAAACCTGTAGCTAGGTCCATTCGTGAAAATACTTGTGCTCCATTTAATCGATCCAACAAATCATCAATTCGCGGCAATGGATACTTGTTCTTTATTGTCTGTTTGTTCAGATCACGATAATCCACGCATAGCCGTAGAGTACCGTCAGATTTTGGGACAAATACCACTGCTGCACCCCAATCAGAGAAACTAGGCCTGATTAGACCCTTCCATACTAGCTGTCTTGTTTGATTGTCTAATTCCTCCTTCTCTTTCAAGGACATTCTTCGAATAGCGTGAACTACCGGCCTTGCATTGGGAATTAAAGCAATCTTGAAATCTATTTCTCTCTGCGGAGGTAAGCGAACAACTTCCTCGAACACATCCGCATAGTTTTTGACGACAGGAATGTCTTTGATGAGGTCAGGAATATTTTCTGCGATTTCAGGGACATTTTCTATTTGGGATGGAGAAACATTCAAAGCTGCCCAGAAGTCTTTTCTATTAGCATTCTGACCTTCACAGGGAATGGTTATATAATCGCCTGATTTAATCTTCGCCTTTACGACTCTGTCGGCGCATTTAACTTCAGCTTCATATTTGGTCAACCAGTCTAACCCCAAGATAAGATCAAACTCTTTAAAATTCATGACGACTGCGATGGTAGGAAACCGATAACGAGAGAAAGAAACCGGCACTCCACAAACCCAACTGAGATCAATGGAACCCCCAACCGGATTCTGGACAGTCATTGGTTCCATGAGCTTTTTCAAATTCAAATCCAGTTTCTTAGCTGCATCTTTGGCAATGAAGCTTCTTGACGCCCCTGTGTCAAACAGTACTTTAACTGGGATGTCTTTGATAGTTAGCGTGCCTTCTAAAACATCTGGTATTTCTTGGCTAGCTGAGGGCCCAGACGCTTCTGCTACTTCATTTATATGTACTGTTTTGGACTTCTTAAATTTCCTGCAATCCTTTTCAAGATGGCCAATCCGATGACATTGACAACATTTTCTATTCTCTCGAAACTGGTTATCGGGTTTAGACCCCTTTTTTCGTTTCTTCGAGGTTTTACACTTTCTAGTCAGATGCCCCTGTTTATTGCAGTTAGAGCATGTGGCAGTCGTTGCCCGCTCTTTTTCAGGTTTAGCCCTTTTTCTCTTGGCACTGGGCTTCTTACTGACATCAGACTTTGTACTGGCCTCTGGACGATCAGTTTCAGACTCTGCTTTGTCACTACAACAGACTTCTTCTTCGTCGCGCAACATTCCTTTCTTATGGAGATCTTCATACTGATAAGCCATGTAAATCATTTCAGGAAAAGGAAGCTTCACATGCCCCAATACTTTATTCTGGTATTTCCTTTGAAGCCCATGAATAAATCTCAGATTTTTCCTCTTTGTATTCTGAATCAGATGGGGAGCAAAGTGAGCAAGTTCATTGAATTTCTTGTGATATTCTGGGATGGTCATATCACCTTGTATTAGATAAGAAAATTCATCACATAATCTCTCGGTTGCTTCGGGAGGAGTAAATCTTTCTAAGAAAATCACTTTGAATCTGTCCCAGGTGATATCACCTTCTGGATTATCTTTGATGATGGTTTCCCACCAGATTAAAGCTTCTTCTTTGAGCGCCCAAGATGCTACCAACCGTTTCCGGTCATCTCTTAGCTGGATATGCTCAAAGATTCTTTCGACAGAACTCATCCAAGCTTGAGTTTGAATAATAGATTCATTGCCCGAGAATTGTGCTCCACCCAGATTTCGATATTTCTTTAATAGAGCCTCTAGATCGGGTTCTGTATTCCTTCTGTTTCTGGCACTCATTTTTCTTGTACTTCTGCAATTAGCAGATCAAGTGTCAGGTCACAAAAAAGATATTTTAAAACATAGAAACATATACTTCAAGTGTAAATGTGTCTATCGAGGTGTAATTTCATTCTGCTTTACTCATACTAGGATATTACTAATCCTATCTGTATAGAGTTACCCGTCCTAGAACACTACTGGTTCTATTTCTGACGAGTTCGTTCAAATGTTATATTCCAGAACTAAGCTTAACCAAAGCTCTGATACCACGTTGAGACGACCCGAATTCCCGTTCAGACGGAAACAAGGTTATCTTTGGAATATAACACAGAAACAGATAATAGCAGAACAGAATTAAATAAATACACCAGATAATGAACAACAAAATATACTGGATAAAGTAATCATCAGAGTTACACAGTATACAGGATCTTACTTAGTACAAATACAGTTCAGCTATACATAAATGTCTACAGCGGAAATAAACAAAATATGTACAATAGGAGCTGAACAGCATAAAAAGAAATAAATGATAGAATCCATCTTCAGCTCCAGCTATCCAGAAAGAACCAGCTAAACCTGAATACAAGGCTGCCCGTGTAGAAAAAGGGGCACCCGAGTTTGAGAGTGAAACAAACTACGAGTCAGTCATGGGACTGGTATGAGAAATCCATTCGAGACATATATAATTGGCTAATCACAGGACCACGCCACTTTCGTGGAACGGGTTTACTCCATTGGATTGCCAGTGCTTTAAAACAAATCTTTCTTTTAAACATCGCTATGCTTTTTATAAAAATGAAGTCATTATAAGACTCAGTTCCCATCACACAATGCAACGCAAACCGGAGGATAGAGTTTTACCTTATAATGGCCAAAATATGATTGATACGAATAAAACAAAGGCAATTGATATTATTGCTAGTGTTTATATGTTTTTGAAAACAATTTCAAATCATAACTATCAATCATAGACGACATGGGTACCATATATCATGTCGCCATATATATATACAATCAAAACCGCACGATCTCGTATTTGGAAATTGGATTTCCGTCATGAACCAAGGCAAAAGATAGTCCTTACCGAATTCGAGACTGCCTAGCCCGAGTCTCAGGATCAGAACGCATCGATCCTTGGATCGTCAGGGCCGGTCCACACGGAGTGGATTAAAATGCCTGAGCACTACGTTTCGCCGCCCTTTGGGGCGTAAGCGAGCCAACAAGTGACTCCATCCGACCCGGATCGTCCGATCTAACCGAGGCGCCTCGCAACAGCAACAACCACATAAGTCAAACTCGTCAGGGCGTGTAAAACCACTGACGCCACTTTTAGCTAGGAGGAAACGTAGGCCCTCCCTGAGGTCTTTCTCCCGTTTTAGGTTCATACCGGGGTGTGAGGCTCGCGAATTCACGTTATACACAAAGCTACGCCACACAGGCGGTGCTTTGATCATCACCACAAGACTTTGCTTTTCAACAGAAGCCCTGATCACTGCATCTTAGCATGCCACACAGAATAAATCCTATGTCAGACATACAGTCCATTTACAAGTCCGTTCTGGGTCTGAGCGAAACCGGAGGCACTAAATACCTCGCAAACCCTTCGACCACCACGTACGTCTGGACGATCACCACTCATTATCCATATTTCGGGATGCCTCCCAATCAGGACCTCGGTTACCATCCAAACGAGGTGAAGATCTCCGGTCTTCGACCATCGTCTTCATCTTTGAATTTCAATCGTCGGTCAATTATTCGAAATGAGAATTAACTCGGCCTTTTCAAATAATTCACGGATATTTAGAATTTCAATTCGATTTATTTCAATGGTTAAATTATTCGACAACACCAATTTTGTTGTTTAATGTAATTTTCACACCAAACACATTCAACCATCAAATATCACATAAATCAAGCAAATTCAGTTTATTTCCACTCCATATCGTTTATGGTATTTTATAACTATTTATCGCTATTTTTATTTATTTTAAAATAGCCAATTTATTCAAAACGACGCTTCGGGCCATAAAGCGGCCGTGGCGCTGTTTTTCTTCAGATTTGATTTACACATATCTGAAAATCTAACCGTTGGATCTTTACAAAATTTACATCATTAGAAAGGTCTTTTCAAAACGAATCCAACGGTTCCAGTTTCGGGAAAATCCGACGGTCGGATCTCCCGGTACAATCGTTTGAAGTTTCGATTTCAAAATACGAACTGCAGCGTCGTTATTCGATTAAATATAATTCTATTTATATTTATATATAAATATAATCGATTCTGGCGCTGTTTTTCTTCAAATTTGAATTTAACATTCCAGACAATCCAACCGTTGGATTTTTACAAGGTTGGTGCCGTTGGAAAGATTATTCCAAGGCGAACCCGACGGTTGAGGTTTCGGGAAAATCCAATGGTCGGATTTCCCGTACTAGTTGTTTGAAAACACGGTTTCAAAACACGAACTGCACGGCTTCGTTTCGTTTTAATTTTATTTATATTTATATATTTATATAAATATAGTCCATTCAATGATTTCCATATCGTTTTAACTTCAAATATTTTTCTAACGCCTTAAATTTTGGAAAAATTTCGCCATAACCTCCCCTGCACCGGGAGCATCGGGAAATCGCAAATAGCTTTCCCGGTCCTTCTAATCTCAAAAAGAAAAAGAAAAAGCCAAGCGGCTAGCCAACAGACTCAAAATCATCACCCAAACAAATCAGTAAATGTGTACCTATTTGTCGGGCACAAAATTTTATTCCTCTTCTCTAGCCCCTTTGCTATAACCTGTTCAATGAATATTGCATGTACATATATATACAGTTCTTATCATTTATCAATTTCTATTCGACTTCATATTTGATTTCTATTTGGTTTAAAAACTCCATTCATTCTAATGTTACATAAATAGGTGCAAATCATTTCATTAGCTAATTAATGAATATTTCAATTCATATATGTTTATTTTGAACAAGTGGCTATTTTTAACACTTCACATTTCAACGATTTATGCATACAATAAAAATGTGATTTTTATTGTAAAACAATTCATTTCAAAACACTATTTTTCTATATAGTTCAAGTTGGTGATAAAATAGGATTTTAATCATCAAACAATTTATTTCAAAATATGAATACCATTCAACACATGAATTTCTAATCAACGAATGAATATCAATTCAACACATGAATGTTTTCTATAGTTTTTATATATAGATAAAAATGTGATTTTTATTATCAAACAATTTATTTCAAAATATGAATACCATTCAACACATGAATTTCTAATCAACGAATGAATATCAATTCAACACATGAATGTTTTCTATAGTTTTTATATATAGATAAAAATGTGATTTTTATTATCAAACAATTTATTTCAAAATATGAATACCATTCAACACATGAATTTCTAATCAACGAATGAATATCAATTCAACACATGAATGTTTTCTATAGTTTTTATATATAGATAAAAATGTGATTTTTATTATCAAACAATTTATTTCAAAATATGAATACCATTCAACACATGAATTTCTAATCAACGAATGAATATCAATTCAACACATGAATGTTTTCTATAGAATGAATAAATATAGTTTAAGCATATGAAAATAATTCAAACACACGAATATTATTCAAAATTTCGGCAGCATAACGGCAGGGTAGTTAAACCGGCACCGTCCCTAGTACGGCTCCTCGCTCTACCTTAAAACCTCGCGGTTTTTGACAATGGGGATCATGCATCTAGTTCGCACGCAGGCGGCATGTATATATTTATTTCATTTCCACAAACTAATCCTATGTGGTTTCAACCAAATATTTTTCAACCACAAACGGGTATGTTTCAACCGCAATCAACCAATATCAATCACAAACAATCCCAAACAATCATTCGCTATCAATCAATTTTCACAACAATTTCAACCAATAAATATCGTCCATGGTTTGTGGACGAGGGGCGTATATATATATAGATATATATTTATATATAGCAATTCACTTTCATTTCACACATATATAATATTTTTAAATCAGAAATCTCACCAATAGCTATCCAACTACGATTCTTCCTTTAGAGAAATCTTCGCCTTTTTGTCGCTTCGTTGCCTGTATTCTCTACATATGTAAAAATCGAATTTTTACTATGTTATTCATTATATAAAAATATGATTTTTACTTCGACTTTCAATATATAAAAATATGATTTTTACTTCGACTTTCAATATATAAAAAATATGATTTTTACTTCGACTTTCAATATATAAAAAATATGATTTTTACTTCGACTTTCAATATATAAAAATATGATTTTTACTTCCTAAAGTTCAAATCCTTTTTCTCTTTAAAGATTAAACCTTTTTCCTATTTAAAGTTTTTACTTTTAAAACAAAATCAGTTTTTACTTTTAAAACAAATCAGTTTTTATTTTTAAAACAAATCAGTTCTTATTTTTAAAACAGATCAGTTTTTATTTTTAAAACAAATCAGTTTTTATTTTTAAAACAAATCAGTTTTTATTTTTAAAACAAATCAGTTTTTATTTTTAAAACAAATCAGTTTTTATTTTTAAAACAAATCAGTTTTTATTTTTAAAACAAATCAGTTTTTATTTTTAAAACAAATCAGTTTTTATTTCTTTTAAAATCAGTTTTAAAATCATTTTCAATTCAGTTTTAAAATCATTTTCAATTCAGTTTTAAAATCATTTTCAATTCAGTTTTAAAATCATTTTCAAATCAGTTTTAAAATCTAAAAAAAAATCAGTTTTAAAATCTAAAAAAAATCAGTTTTAAAATCTAAAAAAAATCAGTTTTAAAATCTAAAAAAAATCAGTTTTAAAATCTAATAAAAATCAGATTTAAATTGCTTTTTAAAAATCAAAATCTTCAGATTAAGAATAATAAAAAAAAAGTAAAATAACTTACTTTTTAACCTGCGAAGGAGGGGGGGAAAAGCCAAGCTCGGCGGCGTCGGAGCTGCTTCGAGGGGCGGCGGCTTCAGCGACGAGAACGGGGGGGCTTCGTCGGAGCTCGTGCGATCTGGGGGGGGCTTCGGGTCTTCGATCGATGGAGGGGGAACAGGCAGAGCGGACGGAGGGGGCGGCGATGCTTCAGGGCGTCGATCGCCAGTCTTAGGGTTTTTCCCTTTTTTTTATTTCTGTTTAAATGAATCGGTAATGAACTACAGGGGGGGCCAAGGTATAGGAGGGAAAATAGATTTTTTTTATTTTTTTTTATTATTTAATTATTTAATTTTGCAAATAGGTTGACTTTTACATATGACCTCTAAACGAGGCCCACCGCCTGTCGTCCGTAGCATTTTACCCCCATTCCGAACACAATGGGATATGTATCGCAAGCTGATTTGATCGTTACAATTAGTTTCCTTTTGAATTTACATTTAAATCACTATATTGAATTTTAAACGTACATTTCAAATTACCGGGGCCACATACTAACTAGAAAAATTCCAGAAAAATATTTTCTAGCTTCGTATTGACGATACGGTCCTAACAAAACTAGTTTCGTCGAATTCTGAGACCGTTTGAAAAATGGCCAATTTCCAGTCGATTAAATTCAACAGAAACTGGTCAAACGCGTTTTCCTTTGCCACGCTCACATATTGATTCGAAAAATTATGAAATTTGAAACCTAACAATAACTTGACCCTGCGGATCCAACAAAAGTGGTTTCGTCGAAATCCGAGGTCATTTGCAAAATATCCATTTTTAAGGGCCTGAATTCCATAGCGACTATTCAGAATTTTCAATTGGACATATCTTTTGATTCCCGCTATCAAATTTCGATTGGTCAGATTCGTTAGAAAAATATTACCAATTAGATCCTAATGTTTTTGGTTTCGCTAAAATCCGGATTGTTTTGCACCTGGTATATTCAATTGAAGTTTGAAATCGAATTATCGAACTACCGCGCCATTTTCAATTCTATATATAATTATAATTAATTATATTCGTTTTCAAATGTCGATTCAAACTCAGTTTTCATCGCCATTATTTAAAATATTTATTTTAAATATTTAAAATCCATTATTTTAGCCAATTTAAAAATTTTAAATTGGTTCAGATTTTCTGGGTCGTTACAATGAGTGTCATTAGCTTGCATTCAAGTCAAGTTTCCATATTTACATCATAAAGCAAGGGTTTTGATCATTTTGGCTCAAGGGTTTTTCTATTGGAGCTTGCATTTTGGGTTTATTTGATTGCATAAGGGCTTTGTCTCAATCTATATATATTTTTGTGTCTTCATAAGCATTGTAAGCCCTTTTCTACTTTCATATTTAAACTCTAAAGTTAAATGAATGATGCAAGTTTGGTTGATCATTATGATATGCAAGTTTGCCATGATATGCAAGTTTACTATGTTATGTTATGCAAGTATGCCATGTTATGATATGCAAGTTTACCATGTTATGCTATGCAAGTTTGTCATGTTATGATATGCAAGTCTATCATGTTATGTTATGCAAGTTTGGGTTGATCATTTTGCTCATGTTATCATGTTATGCAAGCTTATCTTGGGTTTATGAGCTTAAAGCTTCAAGCTTTATGCTAAAGGTTGCATTTTGGGCAACATGTAAGTTATCATATCCCTTATGATAACTTGCATGTGAGGCTAAATGCGAACTTATGGTCATTTCTACATGTCATTTATCACCATGTATCACCAATATGCTAAGTTTGGTTTTAAGCATGCTTTTGAGGCCTAAAAATGTAATATGCAAGTATATGAACATATGTACATTTCATATGCCACCATGTTAAACTTGTGGCTTCAACACCTTTATGTCATGATTATGCCAAGTTCCCTCTTTCTATCCTTTATGCGCTATTGCGATATGTAAGCGATGGGATTGCGTTTGGGGTTGGGTAAACTTAAAAGACATAAAAACATAAGATTGGGAATTTACCTATTAAGTTAGGTCTACCCATTGGGAATTTACCTATTAAGTTAGGTCTACCAAATGCTTGAAAACTTGTAATATGTTTTGGAAACATGATGGACATGACACTTAGAAAATATAAGTGTGACCAACTCGAGGTTGGGTTGAGTTTGTAGCGTAAAACTACCCGGAACCGACCGGCTTAACTAGTTGCTACAAACAATAGGACCCAATGTGAGAAGTTGGTCATGTTGTACCTTGAACCCGAGGTTAGACCAAGTTGTGGTGTAAAGCTACCCGGACCCGCCCGGCTTAACTAGTAACCACAACAAGGTCTAATGTGAGAGGTTAAGGCACATTAAATTAATTAATGCCTCATGATTAGGGTTAAGTCATGGTCCACTTAATACTTAACCAATTTGGGCTTGGTGGATTAATCGGGGTTAAGTCGTGAACCCATCGTTACACTTAACCAAGTTAATCCATGATTAGTAAAAGGGTTAAACCGTACTTAACCCACTAGAAAAATCCTAGCAATGGGGGTCCACTCCAGCAGTAATCCCAAGTTTGTATCATTAAGACCCTAGGGACTAGGCTAGGATGGGGGCACGATTACTGGACTTGAGGTAAGTGACCAAAAACGACGGCAGAGTGGTACGCCGATGTAGTTCCGGACGGACTATGGTCGTGCACGTAGTCCGTATTTGCAGAAGTCAAGCATGGGTACCAGTAGATCTAGACTGTGCACTTATGTTTATGGTGTCCAGGGGTTGACACCCTAGGGCTTGATACACCCGACGGGAGACCCGGCACAGTCTGACTACAATTATGTTTGGGCCGTATTGACACCAACACGTGACGAGTTAGGCTTATAGGGAGCCGATCGACTAGACCGTTTGGTTGGACCTCGTATTAGGGTCACTTCATGTTATTGGACCTCGTATTAGGGTCACTTCATGTTATTGGACCTCGTATTAGGGTCACTTCATGTTATTGGACCTCGTATTAGGGTCACTTCATGTTATTGGACCTCGTATTAGGGTCACTTCATGTTATTGGGCCAAAGCTTGGGCCAAGGGATCAATACGTGTTTATTCAAGTCATGTTAGTTTGCTAGTACACCTGTGGTGCAAAACCTTAAACCTGATTATGCGATGACACCTTTATCTATCATGCCAGTATGTAGTTATCCTTATGTTCATCCCTGCTTCTCATGCCAGTTAACTTTATCAGTTTACATTGATTGTAGTAGGGTTTACTCAGTCTTTTTGACTGACCTGTTTTTCTTTCGCCTCTTTTCTTCCGTTCCCCCCCCCCCAGGTTCTCAGGGTGGGAATAGTGGAGCTTAGCTTGGATTTCTGATCGCTTGCTTGTGGGATTTTAGCTCATGTACGGTCTTGGCATGAAGCTAGCTATGGTTATCACTTATTTTGGGGATAGTACTTATGTATTTCAGTTTTTCAGTGATGTTGTTTTTATCTAGACTTGTGTATTTGGAAAGTTGACATTATGTCGTACCAGACTTGTTTTGAAATAGTTTGAAATCTTCCGCTGTTTTACTTATCTTATTTACTCTGTTTACATATATACATATGTTCTTGTTCTGCCTTGATATATCATTATGCATGTTTACCTGATTCAAACACCCCTCCAAAGTCAGAGTGCTTGCAAGAGCCACCCTGGCGGAGGTGGGGTGTTACAGTTGGTATGCGTGTTTCATCTTCGGGTGGTGAAGGATAAGAGAGCGAAGATTAGCAGGACGGAATGGTCGAAACTCAAAGGAGATGCTTCACGAGTGTTTAAAGATAGAGTGATGGGAGAAAGAGCTTGGAATGTGGAAGGAGAAGCAAATGTCATGTGGAATGCGATGGCAACTTGCATTCGGAGATTCGCAACTGAGGTATTTGGGATAACAAGAGGAAGCAAGCGAGACCCCAAGGACTCGTGGTGATGGAATGACGAGGTGCAAAAGGATAGAAGAAGGAATGCTACAAATGCATGTACCGTCATAGAAGCGAAGAGAACATGCACAGGTACAAAGTGGCAAAGAAGACTGCAAAGAGAGCAGTGAGTGAAGCAAGGGGACGAGCGTACGAAGATTTGTATCAAAGGCTAAGTACAAAGGAGGGCGAAAAAGACGTTTACAGAATAGCTAGGCTACGCGAGAGGAGGACAAGGGACTTCAATCAGGTTAAATGCATTAAGGATGAGAATGATAGACTTTTGGTGAAGGAAGATGAGATAAAGAACAGGTGGAGAGAATACTTTGATAAGCTTTTCAACAAAGAAAGTGATAGCTCTTCGATCGAGTTGGAAGACGTAGCCAATAGCACCAATAGACATTTTGTGTGGAGATTTCAAGAAGTTGAGGTAAAGGGGGCGTTGAAACGTATGAAATCAGGCAAGTCGGTAGGGCCTGATGATATTCCTATTGAGGTGTGGAGATGCTTTGGAGATACAGGGATAAAATGGCTAACTAAGTTGTTCAACAATATTTTCAAATCAAACAAAATGCCAGATGAGTGGAGGAGAAGCATTTTAGTTCCAATCTTCAAGAATAAAGGAGATATTCAAAGTTGCACAAACTATAGAGGAATTAAGCTTATGAGTCATACAATGAAGCTTTGGGAGAGAGTTTGCGAGCAACGTTTGAGGTGGTTGACAAGTGTCTCTAGGAATCAATTTGGTTTTATGCCGGGAAGGTCAACCACTGAGGCGATTTTCTTGGTTAGGCAACTTATGGAGAGATACAGGGAGGAAAAGAAAGATCTCCACATGGTTTCTATTGACTTGGAGAAAGCTTATGACAGAGTACCGATGAGGGTTATGTGGTGGGCATTAGAAAGGAAGAGAGTGCCATCAAAGTATATTACCCTTATTAAGGATATGTACGAGGGGGTTGTGACTAGTGTTAGGCATGCAATGGTGAGACCAGAGACTTTCCAATTAACATAGGGTTACATCAAGGTTCGGCTTTGAGCCCCTATATTTTTGCATTAGTGATGGATGAAATCACAAAAGATATACAAAGGGAGATTCCCTGGTGCATGCTCTTTGCCGATGATGTTGTGCTGATTGATGAAAGTAGAATAGGGGTTAATCGACAACTGGAGTTGTGGAGGGAGACCTTGGAATCAAAGGGTTTCAGGCTTAGCAGAACTAAAACAGAGTATATGAAGTGTGAGTTTAGCAGCGTCAGGTCAGATGACGGAGATGTTACCCTGGCCGGTAGAGTAGTACCCAAGAAGGAATTGTTTCGATACTTAGGATCTATGTTGCAGTTTGATGGTGAGATTGATAAGGATGTTAGTTTTAGAATTCAAGCAGGACGGGTGAAATGGTGACTAGCATCTGGCATTCTCTGTGATTGGAAGATTCCTCAGAAGCTTAAAGGAAAGTTCTATAGGACAGCAATCAGACCTGCAATGTTATATGGTGCAGAATGTTGGCCTACTCAGAGGCAACACATCCAGAAGATAAGTATAGCAGAGATGCGAATGCTGCGTTGGAGCTGTGGGCATACCAGAGGAGATTGGATTAGAAATGAGGATATTCGGGAAAAACTTGGAGTTACACCTATTGAAGAGAAGTTAGTCCAATACCACTTGAGATGGTTTGGACATATCCAACGTAGGCCAAACGATGCACCTGTACGCGCTGGAATTCTAGGTCGCGCCGAAGGCCCAAAGAGAGGTAGAGGTCGACCTAAAATGACATGGGAGGAGATAATAAAGAGAGATTTAAGTAACTGGAGTTTATCGGAAAAGCTGGTAGTTGATATGAGTGCATGGAAATTGGCAATCCATGTACTAGAACCATAGGTTTTTTTATTTATATATATATATATATATATATACTTTATTTCACGTTTACTTGACCTTTTTACTTTTTATTTACTATTTTAGATTTTATTTCACTTTTATTGAACATTTTTACTTATTATTATTATTATTTAAAAAAACCTTTATCGGACGACTTTTTATTTGATTGGTTATTTCAAACCCTTTTTATATATATATGTATTATCATCATTATTAATTTTATTTCATTTTAATTTTGGGTTCCATATCTAGCCAACCCTAACTTGTTTGGGATATATGGCTTTGTTGTTGTTGTTGTTGTAATTGTCAGTTTTAATCAGTATGGCGTAGTAATAGAAAAGAGGATTTTCTTTTAAAGGACAAGCTTAACAAAAAAATTGGTGAAAAATATTGAAAGTTTCAAATTATGAAGAAGGAAACATTTACACTAAAAGTGGAATTTTGGGGGAACACTACCCTTTTCCCATTTACACTAACATTTGTCTTTCTATTCTAAACTTTTCATATTTTTCACTAATTTTTTTGTTAAGTTTGTCATTCTTCCTATTTTCCACAATAGAAAAAAAATAACTTTTTCCATAAAAGTCCTACACTTTACCATCTCGCTTAAGCTCATCCATTAGTGAGTAGTTTAATTACCGTGGACATTTACGGTTCTACAATGCAAGTTATGTGATTGACAATTTATTTTATGTGAAAGTTATGACAAAACAGTTGTAATAATTTTAGTGATAAAATTGTTTCATGTAAACAATAACTATGTAATAATTAAGAAAATATCAAAAATAAGACAACTATATTGGCAATGAGTTTTATGGGAGATCAAGACGGAAAATAAAATGGTGAAATGTATTTTTTATGACTACAAAAAGGGAAAAGAAAGGCTAAAATTGTTTATGTAGCCTTTATATAATTCGTGATCTGCAAAATACAATTGAATAAGCTAATATGATGAGTTTTAAACAACTTTTTTTGGCCTATGTTTGAATATAACAAGGGAAGGCATGCATTGCAGATCTACAACACGTATCATTAATCAGAAAATATATGATAATCACAAAGTAGCTCAGCAAAGAATAATGTATTAACAAAGGTATATACCTCCTAAAAACTGATACATTTTTAAATATTGGTGTATATAGGTCAGGATCTTCTAAACTCAGAGGTGCATTCTCAATCTCTTTTTTAGCTCCAGTAAGCGCCTGATCCAAGGACAGCTTCCATAAAGGTCTCTGCAACAACAAAACAGAACGTCATGCTTGCCTACTAGTCAAAACTAATCATCAAAAGAGATTAAAAAATTCCACATGCTCTTATCTAATTTTGAGTTTCTAATGCGTTCACCTGCATTTACACAAATTTCTATAAAATTTCTACACACACACACACGTGAAGGGGATGTAATATGTAAGTATGCATATAAGAAAAAGAAGCTTACACTGCACAACTTTGTTTTGACTGTACATGACAATACGAACGAGATGACAGTATCACCCCTTGAACTTCAACTATACTCTATTAGACCAAGGAAAGATTTGTCCAAATGTAACCAAATACAGCTAACATGTGGGTGTGCGTATGAGCATGCATGCATGTGTGTGTGTGTGTGTGTGTGTGTGTGTGAGAGAGAGAGAGAGTGTGTGTGTGTGTGTGTGAGAGAAAGAGAGAGAGAGAGAGAGAGAGAGAGAGAGAGAGTGTGTGTGTGTGTGTGTGTGTGAGTCCACCTCATTTTTTATTTATCCCCACATTAATATGCGATTTGCAATTTTGTGCAAAAGAAGTCTGAAATGAAACAAAATTTTGTAGATATGATCTTGAAGCTATAAAATTCATCTTTATCAACTTTGTTTGCTCGTTTAAAATTTGCTCATACCGACGCTAAAATAAAAAATTTAGATGATTTATATTGAGCAATACATTTTGAATTGCCCTTAAATTTCGTATAGATAACCAATTTTTTTTCATCGCAAACAGGGCTAAATGAGCCTATACTACACGAGTACAGTAGATCCTAACCATTCAAAATTACATAAAAGACTAACACAATTGTGTGTAAAATAAAAAATTAAGAAAAAAACATTTGCGCTAAAGTTCCTATCACAAATCATTCCTATCATCCTCTACCTTCTCTGAGAGGATCAAGGTAGAAGTTTTAAGAGTTTTTCAAGCATACATAGCATTTGTTGTAGTCATCTTCCAATAAAAGTTTCTTTTTTATTTCACCTTGCTACCTACAATTGATTAGACCAAAATTATCCCCGACAGCGTGTTACTGAGCATTATATTATCACTATCTTATTAAAACCCTACTTGTAATAACAGTTAAGAACATATGAGTAGTGCATTCTACTAGTGCGATGCATCAAAAAAATCCTTAGAATTGTCCCACTCGATATAATAATCGGGTGGAAAGGAACGTCGTTTTGGTTGTTTTGTTCTGATGGGGAGTCTTACTTTTCACATACAGCTGTTGCATGTGCATCTTTAACCGCATAAGGGTTCTTGGAAGTTGGTTATGAAGGAGGATTTAAAAAGGCGAAGCTTGTTTGGGTGGTAAAGCGACCATGGGGGTGAGGTGGTTAGTACTTGCTTGGAGGATGTAGTGGAAAGGTCCAAATCTTCAAGAAGTATGGGAGTGTATGAAGCAGTGCAGTCAATAGCAAATAGCACAAAACAGTGCAAGGCTTGTGCCATGTGCTATAGCGCACTCTATTTGGTTCATTTAAAAAAAATCAAGTATAATTTTCCAAATTGGATTTTAATTCTTTTTTTTTCATATTTTGCGCCATATCCAAATCGTTCAAGAGTCCAAATACATGAACTACCATACTTCATACATGTATTAAATATTTTTTGATACAAAATACAATTATATTAGAGAAAATTTAATAATTTCATATTGCAAATTCCAAATAATCAATTGATATAATATATTTGTATCATACAAATTTGAAATTTATTCTTGTATTTGTGACTTATAATGAAATTTATTCCTATTTATGACTAAAGATGAGATAAAACTCTACAAAAAATTGCATGAAAAATACACTTTTGCATAAAATGCAAAAGATTTTCTAATGACAAGGACTAAAAATAACAATAAACAAGAAATGCTATAGAGTGAAAATAAGATCAAATGAAAATAACACATATAAAACCTACAATAACAAGATTCAGATAAACAAAGTCAAACATGATTCATGTGTACAATAACAAAACATAGAAACTATATCATATTTCTAAAATTTTAAAGTCTTGTCATTCGTTTTATCCAAATCAAAACCATCATCATTATCTAAACAATCATTAGTTTTTTTTTCTTCTTTCGAGTCATACTCTACGACGTTTTCCCCTAAGCCATTATAAATATAATAGTGTGATATTTTAGGCTTTATTTATTGTCCAAACATTTAAAAAAGATACAAAATAGAATAACGCTCAATTTAGAGTTATGCGCAATTTTCCACTATAATAGAATAGTGCATTAATTTTGACCTAAAGTAAACTCATGTGCTATTGTGAGCAATATTTTAAAAAACGCGCCTGAGGCGCGCCTCGAGGCGAGGCGGACGGTAAAACGCCTAGAGGCATGGTTTGAAAGGCGTTTTCCTCGTAAGGCTTAAGCCTCACGCTGTTGAGGCGTGAAAATCACCAAAAGCGTACGCCTCAGAGCCTCAAGCAGCTGAGGCATACGTGTATAGATGTTTAAAAAAATAACCCTTACCTCGATTGAAATTACATTCGAACAGGAATCGAATTGATTTCAGTTATGGAATCGAACTCGATTCCTTAACTGGAATCGAGCTCGATTCTGAATCGAGCTTCGAGCTCGATTCCAGTTAAGGAATCGAGTTCGATTCCATAACTGGAATCGAGTTCGATTCCTGTGAAGGACAGGAATCGAATTCGATTCCTGTGAAGGAATCGAACTCGATTCCTCACTGGAATCAAAAGAGAAAAGTTTTTTTTTTTACTTTTGTCTTCTTTTTTTTACATAAAGAGTGTTGTTTTTATATTATTTTTTTTCATTTTTTGGGATGTCCAGGCTAGTTTAAAAATGAGCAAACGCCTCATCTTTCCCTGAATGGCTTACGCCTCAATGCGTCGAGGCTTACGTCTCGCCTCACGGACCCGAAAACGCCTCACATACGCCTTTTGCATTTTAAAACATTGATTGTGAGTACAATAGTGCAAGCTCTGCACTATGTGTTATCGTCGTTATAGCATGTTATAGCATGCACCTTGATAACATTGGCCTGAAGGGGCAAAAGAAAAAGATAGTGTGGATGACATATCAACGTAAGGGTACATGGTAAGGAGTTTAGGAGTTCGAAGCGCTAAATAACCGAATAAGGGTATGGTAAGTGAAATCATATAGGTGAACCATAAATTTGATACCAACCATTCAAAATGTTTGTTGTGTTGTTAAATGGATTAGAAGACAAAGTGGAGTTAATTTCCCCATTAAATGATTGGTTTATGCACATACTTTTGATATTAATCGAGACTTTGGAATTAAGCATGTAGAGTTATCAATGGAGCCTTTCAGATGTAAATAGTGTCATATCTGTAGCCAAAATTATTTTCAGATACTCACATCTGCTGATATGGACAGATATCAGATAATTATCCTATCTGCTAACAACCAACGAATTAAAACATTTTGTAGCTTAACGTAAAACTCTTTCAATCTCGTTAATTACTAAAGTGTTAAAGATGAATAAATATTATAATACTAAATAGTTTTGAGCAATTAATATGCATTAAATGCATAAAATATATGTTTCTAACTTAATAAAACAATAAATAATTATCTTTCATGGTAGTAAAATACATATAATTTAATAATTTTGAACAAAACCGAACGAATAATCTACTATTATCATCGTCATCGTCACGCTATTTTTTTATTTTTTTATTCGTTATTATTACTATCATTATTTAATTAACTATTTAACTTTATTTTATCTGCATTTATATTTTCACCTTTAATCTCTTGTTATTATTTGTACCTCAAAATTGACTTTGTAATCTGATTTTGGGTTCCATATCTAATCGACCCCAACTTGTTTGAGATTAATAGCTTAGTAGTAGTAGTTGTTGTTGTTGTTGTTGGATGTCATCATATTAGCATACGCTCCTTTTTTTGAATATCGGATATTTATCCGTTTTCTGGATATGAATGCGAACGTATTCCAGATTTCGGTTGACAGCCCTAGAAGCATGCATGTACAAATGCTTCACATATAACACAAATGCCTAACTTCCAATTTAAAAACTGCATATGAAGTGAAATTCTGAGGAGGTTAAAAAAGTTGGAGGAAGGCAAATCTCGGTTCAGGTCCATCTACATAATTAACATACCAAAATCCCTTCACTTTTTCAACAAAATTCTTATAACAAATGATTTTCCCAACATTACATGATAACTCATTTATACCCAACAAGGTCTAAATAATGGAGGTGATATCATGAAATAGTAATACAGCAAGGATATAAATCACATGTTCAAAGCCTCTATCAATAGTAAAACTCCACAAGATAATGATGAAGACACTTCCTTTAATGATAATAGTAGATTCGGTCTCAAGTCAAGTACCCTTGGCTTATTCTCCATACTCAAAAAACCTAAAAAGTAACATTTTTGTACCAAATTTAACTTTGATAAGTCCAAAAAGCTTCCACATTCCTTTGATACAGTTTGAGACCAGCGTTTATGGTAGATTTTGATCAAGAAAGTAACATACAGGATGATCCTTCGTATAATAAATGTTAACTGCAATGATTTAGATTAGTGAAACTAAAACTGTTTTAATTCACTAATTTGAAGGTAAGAAGTAAGAATGATCCAACATTTTATGGCTCATGCTTAAAAAGCAAAGAGCAAGCCTGATAAGAATTGTACAAAGGGGTCATAAGCTTTTGTAGGTGGAGGAGCTTCCATAGTAGAATCTGCATCAAGCAAAGGCCATAATATTTCAAGCAAAGGCATGACCAAATTGGTTTGGCATAAAAGTTAATAGGAACTGCAGCAGGCGGTAATCTGGCACAGACCTCCAAAGTTGAGCTGCTACAGCAAGCGAACCATTATTTGAAAACTAGAACAGTCTAGGGCATAAATTTCTAGGAAATGAACCATGAGAGCTGAGGGGATAAATTTGCCAATGGGTAAAGGAATGAAGGGAGTGAATGAGCATTGGTTGGGGAGGTTGAAGGCAAGGTGGAGGGGGCAACTTCCTCACTTGCGAAAAACCTTTTTCATTTGACATAACTAAACAAAAAAGACGATGAAAAATGGATGAAGTGGAAAGGAAGAAAACATAGGAGGGTGGAGGGTAAAGATGTGGCGAGGAAGAAGGTGAGGTTGGGAGGAGAACGTTGGAGGATAAAGTTATGTATTATAATTATAGAATTTCATGATTCCTCAAATCAAATGTGTTAACTTCTTACAGGTGATATCATAGTCGCCCACTTAGATTTAACATGAATCGCTATAATTAGACTGACAATAATGAAGATCTGATGTATTTTCTAAAGAACATTTTTTTTAGCGACAACATAATTTTTATGATATGCTTATTGTGCTATGTGATTTCACATCCACTAGACCGTCTTTTTTAAAGACTAGGTCGCATAGATTAATAACTGCATGTTAAAGTGCTGTCACATTTGTTAACATTCATTCAATCAATTGACCCTTTATTAGAGGTTAGTACTTAGTTATCAGATAGACCATATGTTATTGCTGCATTAAAGTTTGGTTATAAAGGTATGGATAGTTCACTGGTTCTCTCTTTTCTTTTTTCATAACATAAGTATACATACACATACATATTGATATGTGCATGTGTGTCTGCATGTGTATCAGTGTGTATTATAAGTTTCAATTAAGTCACATATATCAATGGTGTACTTCTGAAATTGAAAACATATAAGAGGAGCTTCAAATTCAGTGTTGTTTTTTAATTGAAATCAAACCATTCAGAGAAAATAGCTAAGCTATGCTAAAGTTGATCTAGGCATGCTGCAAAAGTAATATTTTATATTACTCTGAGTGATTCTAAAAATCTTAGACTCTTGGCCCACTTAGTCGCGACCATTACACATACAGAGTAATATTTTATATTACTTTGAGTGATTCTAAAAATCGTAGACACTTAGTCGCGGCCATTACACACACTCGTGTGTGTGTTTGTATGTGTGTACGTCTCTCTCTCTCTCCCCCTCTCTCTCTCTCTCTCTCTCTCTATATATATATATATATATATATATATATATATATATATATTGTGTGTGTGTGTGTGGGTGGGTGGGTGTGGGTGTAAAGTAATGATAATGATAATGAAGCACTTCTTAAGGCAGATGGTCCAATAGTTCTAGAACAACTTGTTACTGCTATTTTTCCTCCTTTTTTTTTTCTAGAATAACCTTTTGAATAGAGTGTATAAATAAAACTCAAATGTTTTGGTGTCTTTTTATAGATCAGTTATAACTGTCCAATGTTTCAAAGAGAAGTGCTACAAAGGACGAAAAATATGAGTACGGGATTGTGCAACTCACGGGGAAGTGGTTGGATCACAATATTAAATTGAAAATGAATGGTTGGATGGTAAATCGGGTGTTTCGGATATATTGAATTTCGGGTAAAATAGCATTTCTGTACTTTCAAATGAACTAGTTTAAGCAACATGTAATCAAAATAAAATTTCATGCGTAGATTGTACTAAAAAGTGTTTTATATATGTGTGTATTTACACAAATGCTAACCGGTCCAAAGTAAGGTTTGCACCTGACTAAATTACATACATATGTGTAACGACAAAAACATGACAATTATAAATTTTTAACTGTACGAATCGATCGAAATCTACATTTATTATTTGACATGATTTATTGTTAATGTTTGGTCATTATAATATTAAGAGCACCACTTATAGTCAATATTATTTTCCAAAGACATGAATTAGTGTTGTGTTTGGTATCTTGATAAAAGAGTCATCGATAATTCGAATTTATTGTGGTTGACTTTTATATGAGTACATTTGACACACACTTTTGTTTGGATTTTTGGCTAAATTGACTATGGTATCTGTCAATCTTAACGGTATTAGCATTTCATTTGGAAAACTTTAAAATTTTGGAAGAAAATGTAATCTTTGTTCTTGGTTGCATTCAAGGCCGGCCTTTTGGCAAAGCCATAGAAGCAATGGCTTTGGGCCGCAAAAATTCCAGGGCACCAATTTATAATCAAGATCGTACAGCAATGATTCTAGGGCAGTAGCAACTAGCAAGCATCGACACCATGACTCAAGAGAAACGCAATTCCAAACACCGAGTCACCGACTGATGGTTACTCGACGACGGCTGCGGATACTCCAATTCTAAAGGGCGATTATTCCATATGTTGAAACCCAGATCACTATGAGCAACGAAGTAGAGGCTCCATCATTGGCAACTTAAATTAACATAATCGCATTTTCTTCAATCTTGAAAAGGTGCAAATTTATTTTTTCTTCTTTAGCGAATGTCAATAGGTGTAGTATTGGTTCTCCATCTACATATTATTCTCTCCTTCAGCATGAAAATTTGGGTTGTTTTAGTGTTTTGTACAATTTTGTTTTTTCTCGCTCTTGAATAATTTCACAGGCTTTGCAGCTGTGTTTTGTATTGTTTTTTTTTTCTCGATCTTGAATGAAACATACGCTGTATGATGTGTGATGAGTGCTTCGAGTTTTTATCCTATCATGTTCATTCGTTTTGCAATTGTAATTTGCTTTCACTTGGGTTAATAAAATACTGCACTGGACAATCTATTAATTGAAAATAGAGAAGGTACTCTTAAAATGGAGCAAAGTACTCATTAACATTGTAACTGATAACTAAATGCAAACATTTTGATGGAGCAAAGTATATACAAGTTACGACTTACCATAAATTTGAAATAATTCATTAGTTTAAATGTTATTTTGGGCTAATGCAACTAAAATTATTAACTGAGGCAACTTAAATTTTGGTTGATTTATGTTTTTTTTTTTTTTGTTAATTTGGAATAATTGTTATTTTTAAATAACCATAGAATATGCATTGACTTGGGGATAAGATCAAATGGTCTTAAGATTCATTTTGTAGTACTATTTAGCGCTTTTATCAATTGAATAACATGTTTAAATTGAAACTTGAATATAAAAATATTTTTTGTACTTCTGCAAGTTGGAAGATTAGAAAATTATTTATAAACAATTAGTATTGTTTTTGTTGAAACTTGATTATTGTTAAGCATAAAGTTATTTCTTTTCCTTCATATTTTCATTATTCACAACAATGCATAAATTAGTTTGATGGTTTAATAAATGAATAGCGATTGTTTTTATATGAGAGCTTTGATTACACAACTCGCTTTAGGCACCAAAATGTCTAGGACCGGCCCTGGTTGCATTGCGTAGATCTAGACCTTGCCAAATTGACTATAGTATCTGTTAGATATTTGAATTTGGAATGGTTGAATGTTGTTCTAATGTTATAGAAAATACCGAGAGGTAAGATAATTCAAAACACATGATTCTAATGATCCTAAAGTGCAACATTTTGGATGCATGTCATACACACTTACATCCACATATGCTAAGAAAATAGCGATAAATCTTTGTATTTTTTTATTATCATATGATATTACAGTATACTTTAATTATGGACATATTTCATATTTCTGATCACAATTAAAACAATATTGTATTCATTTAGCTACAAACATTAGCAAATGATTGTCGCTTTGATATTTTATCAACATGATAAATGAACAAGATTTATCGATATACCTTATACTACGAAATAGAAAAAAATTGACATCTCATGAAGTTAAATATATTTATGAGGTTCTATTTGTGGTCCAATCACTAATGAGAGGTTACTGAAGAATTTCAACATGTGAACCACATTTGTAAAAAAATATTAAGTATTTTATATGCATAAGCCTAATTGTAATGATTAAAATCATAAATAAAAGTTAAAAGCCTTAAGATTATAACTGTCATGGAATTGATGTGAATATCTCATAATAATATTCAAATTTGTTAGAAGACCAAATAATAAAATACCAACATTACATATAAAAAGTTATAATCCCTAAATTACATGACTTGTAATTATTCTCTATGCCTCTTTCATGAAGATAATTTTAGATATATTGATTCGGAAAAACAAATCAGTTCTTCTTCTTTAATCACAAAAAATGCCTTCAACAGTAAACTTATGTGGTTTTATTTACATTCCTCTGGCTCCCTCTCAATTAAACCAAAAAGAGTTATTTTTTGAATTTGTGATTAATCAAATTTAATTTAGTTACAACTTGTTAGACCAAAAACTTGGTTCTAACACCCAAATGTAGATTTCCAAATCACAAAATGTAGATAAAGTAGTAAAAAGGGGAACACACGAGGTTTTTATAGTGGTTCGGCTCAAACCAAGCCAACGCCCACTTTATATCAGTGTTATCACGTCGACGACTAGTCGTCGACAAGTCCAGAAGTCACTCTGAGGAATTCGATGACTCTCGACTTGTGCATTTCAACGATGGTGGGTCAAATCGAGCCCTAATTCGAGCCTAGAAACCCTAATTGAGCTGAGTCGACATCCATATTCCTGCTCAATTAATCCATCGATCACTAAATCGAGCATCAATTTAAAAAAAAAACTAATTGCATCTCGTGACCTCGCCGCTGCTCCTCCCTGCTCGTTCGCCGCCAGCCCTAGGTATGTTATGATTTAGTTTTTTTTCCATCGTAAAATTTATTTCAAAAGACTCGGTTGTTTTTAATTAACTGATCAGTTTTTAATTAATGGATTTGTTCATAAGAATTAACCCCAGGCTTAACAGATTTGTTTTTAATTGAATGAATTTTTTTAATTAACTGATAAGTTTATAACCTAATTAAATAATAAACTAATTTGTTTTTAAATTTTAATTATATCGCAGGTGTACCATTACTCGATCCAAGCAATGTCAATGTTGAAGGAGATGGAGATGATATTGAGATGGATGATTTTACTTGATTTCATAGTTCATACTCATTTTATGATCTATTGTGGATATTATGGGTTTTATTTTGTTGTGACTAGGATCTATTATGTTATCTTTGTTGAATTTGAACCTATTATTATGTTATCTTTGTTGAATTTGAACCTATTATTATGTTATATTTATATCTAATTATATTATATATTTAAGTCTAATAAATATATGTATATAAAAGGCTTGTCGACTAGTCACGGCTAGTCAGACGACTTGTCGACTAGTCTTCTAGACGGTAGTGGCTCGACTTGGTGTAACACCCCACCTCCGCCAGTGCCACTCTTGCAAGGACACTGACTTTGGAGGGGCGTTTAAATAAGGTAATCATGCATGCAGATATCACAAGACAGAACATATAAGTAAAACAGAGTAAGTATAGCAGCGGATAAAAGCTAGCATATCAAAACCATAGGTTAAGTTACAACACAGTACTTAATTATTTTCCATAAACAAAGTCTAGAAACATAAAACTTGTAACTGAAAAGGAAAACATGAAGTAGCTATCCCCAAGTAGAAAACCATAGCAAGCTCAAGTCCGAAGCATACATGAGCTATCCAAGAAAAGCAGCTAAGATCCAAGCTAAGTGCTGGTATTCCCGCCCTGTAAACCTGGGGGGGGGGAACGAAAGAAAAGAGGCGAAAGAAAATGGGTCAGTCAAAAGACTGGTAAGTCCTATCTACAATTGTACAACAACTAATAAAGTTAACAGTATATATAAACAAGGATGAGTCATAGGATGATAACTGGCATGGTAAGAAGTCAACAAGATAGATCAAATGTGGTACCGCATAAACAAGATTGAGGTTTGCACCAAGTGTACTAGTATCACAAGTCGTGTCAAGTGTAAACAAGAGGTGATCCCCAGGCCCAAGCTTGGCCCACCATCATGAATGACCTAAATCAAGGTCCAACTAGCACGGTCTAGTCGATCGGCTCCCTACAGCCTAACTCGTCAAGTGTCGGTGTCATACGGCCCAACTACGAAGTGTAGCTAAACTGTGCTAGGTCCACCCTAGGGTGTATCAAGTCCTAGGGTGTCAACCCCTGACACAAACCAAGCACGCACAGTTTAAACCTACTGGTGCCCGTGCCTGCTTTTTCAACTCCGGACCATGTGCACGACCATGGCCCGCCTGAACCTACACCGGCGCACCTACACAGCCGTCGTTTTGGTCGCTTACATGTCATCCCAGTAATCGTGCCCCACCCTAGCCTAGTCCCTAGGGTATCATGATACATCCAAGAGGGTTACTGGTGCAAAGGTTAACTAGGGTTTCCTTAATGGGTTAAACGTGGTTACCCCAACTCATCTAAGTACCAAGTTGGTTAAGTGTACCCAAGGTTCATGACTTAACCCTACCAACCCGTCGTGTTTAATTGGTTAAGTATTCAAGCGGTCCATGACTTAACCCTACCATGTGGCATTAATTCATTTAATGCACCCAACCTCTCACATTAGACCTTATTGTGGTTACTAGTTAGGCCGGGCGGGTCCGGGTAGGTTTACACCACAACTTAGTCTAACCTCGGGTCTCACGTGCAACATGACCAACTACTCACATTGGGTCCTATTGCTTGTAGCCACTAGTTAAGCCGGTCGGTTCCGGGTAGGTTTATGCTACAAGCTCAACCCAACCTCGAGTTGGCCATTCTCATGTTTTCTAAGTGTCATGTCCATCACATTACAAGTTTTCAAGCAATTGGGTAGACCTAACTTAATAGGTAAATTCCCAATGGGTAGACCTAACTTAATAGGTAAATTCCCAAGCTTATGTTTTTATGCCTTTTAAGTTTACCCAATCCCAAACGCAATCCCATCGCTTACATATCGCAATAGCGCATAAAGGATAGAAAGAGGGAACTTGGCATAATCATGACATAGAGGGGTTGGAGCCACAAGTTAAACATGGTGGCATGAGACAAAAATGTGATCATAAACTTGCATATCATGTTATCAACTTGCAAAATATTCATAAGCATGCATAACATCATTTTAACTTGCATAGTGTTCATATGCATGCATAACATGGTTTCAACTTACATAAGGTTCATATGCATGCCTAACATGGTTTCAACTTGCATAAGGTTCATATGCATGCATAACATCAAACTTGGCAAATAGGTGGAACATGACCATAGATAGCATGAGATAAGGGCTAGTAACATGCATATAACATTATATGCATGTTAATGCAAGGGTTATGAGAGTTTCAAAGTTGCATTATGCAACATTTCCAACCAAAGATCATATCTTTCTATGCATAAAGCCAAGGTAATGACTTTACTAACATGCATAGAGTAATCTTATGCATAAAATCATAAGATCAAAGCACATATCATGATTAACCCCAAACTCAAACTTGAAACATAACATATTAACTTCATAGTTAAAATACAAGAGTAGAAATAGGCTTACAATGCTATGAAGACTCAAATGAGTATAGCAAATGTAAGAAACCCCTTATGCAACTAATTAAAACCCCAAAATGCAAGCAAACTTGATCAAGACTCCTCCTTTATGATGCCAATAGAGAAACAAGACTTTAATGCAAGCTAAAGAGGATCATACAAGCCTAAATACACTTGTATGCATGGGAATCTCTTGAAAATTGATTTAGGAATTTATGAAGAGAGTGGAGGCCATGAGAGGATTGATTTTGCCGTAGTTTAGTTGTAGGATAGATTAATGAGGATTTAGGGTAGGTTAGGGTCTTATTTATAGATTAGGCTAGTGATTTAGACCATAGGATTAAACCCTAGTTCCCATCTCAGCCCTCCAAATCGAATCTGGCCCTCTAGCTCAACACATTCTCAAGATGGTGCACCAGGCAGGACTGGGCGTCTGAGCCAAGTCGACAGCCAAGTCGACAGGGCTGTCGACCTGGTCAGGCCCAGTCGACTCCCAAGTCGACAGGGCTGTCGACTTGGGTACTGTGGTGGGAATTTTCCCGCCTTGGCCCAACTGGCCTAATTTCCAAGCTTAGATTTGAATTTGAAAATCTGTTTTTATTTAGAAATTTTCTGAAAACTTTGTTGGGCCTTAATCGGGTCATACGGACTCCAATTCTCGAAAACTCGGACTCTATTTCGCATATTTTTCCGAGACGAACGCAATGGCATAGCCCGTTTCCCTTGATTCAGATTTTATTATTTAATTCTGCCTTGTTTTGTGTTATACCTTGTTATTAAAATACGGGTTATTACATTCTCCCCTCCTTAAAGGATTTCGTCCCCGAAATCTCTAAGTTAGGAAGAACGTGTCCTACCATCCATCATCCATCTACTCACCCCATCATCCACGAGTAACCATTGTCCTTAACAATTTCTAAATGCTGTATGATCATATGCAAAGGTGTGTGTATATGTACTTATCTAATGCGAAAATCAGGCGGTTACTGATTCAGTACACCTCCTTAATGCGAAGTATGCTAGTGAAATGCGTCCATATGTATGCAAATTCCTAGCCTAATTTTTATAATTTCTATATGAGTGCACATAACATTCATCCATATGCAACATCCATGAGATAGCACAACAAGTTTCAGCCATGAATAAGTATAAGCACTCATGCATATGCAATATGAAGGTGTGTGAGCCGATCTTAGTGCCAAATGTGTATCATGCATCCACGAGTATCCACTTGCAAACACTTGCAACCACTTGCAACCATCAAGCATAACATGTTTCAAATACATGTTTCATCCAAGGGGTTTCTACCTAAGGTTCTCATGACGAAGTTACAAGATAAACAGGATAAACATGGATAGCAAAAGAAAGATATGCTAAAGAGGGAAAAGAGGTCGAGAATGTACCCTCAAAAAGGAATGGATAAAGCCTAAACATCTTCTCCTCTGTCTCCCAAGTTGCATCCTCTTCGGCTTCACTCCACTGAACCTTCACCAATTTGACCTCTCGATTCCTTATCTTTCTGATCTCCGTTCCCAAGATACGAATCGGAGCTCTCCTCAAGGTTGCCTCTTTCTCTACTTCCACGTCTTCAAGAATGCTAGGTTCAACCACCTCAGCGGACTCATGTAGGCACTTTCGGAGATGCGAGACATGAAAGACATTATGCACTCCGGACAGCTTCTCGGGCAATTGCACTTTATAAGCCATCTTCCCAATTCTCTCTATGATAGGGAAGGGTCCTACGAATCTGGGTGCCAGCTTCCCAATTGCTCCGAAGCGAACCACATTACGCAAAGGAGAGACCTTCATGAAAACCATGTCTCCAACTTCGAACTCCAAATCTGTCCTTCGCTTATCAGCATAGGATTTCTGTCTATCTTGGGCCGCTTTCATCCGTCTTCTCACCAATTCAACTTTCTCAGATGTGTCTCGTATCATATCGGGCCCAAGTACAAGCTTATCTGTTGTCTCCCACCAACAAGATGGTGACCTACACGGCCTCCCATATAAAGCTTCAAATGGTGTCATCCCTATGCTAGCTTGATAGCTATTGTTGTAAGCAAACTCCACAAGAGGAAGGTGGTCTTCCCAAGTACCACCAAAATCAAGAACACAAAGCCTCAGAAGGTCTTCTAGCACTCTATTCACCCTTTCGGTTTGGCCATCCGTCTGGGGGTGATAGGCTGTACTCAGATTCAATTGTGTACCCATTGCTTCCTGCAAACTATTCCAGAATTGGCTAGTAAAGATTGGGTCACGATCACTGACTATGCTAGAAGGAACCCCATGCAATCTCACTATTTCTCGAAGGTAAACAGATGCCAGCCATGATGCAGTCCTTTTGCTCTTTACTGGGATAAAGTGAGCACTCTTCGTAAGTCGATCAACGATGACCCATATGCTCGAATTCCCTTTTCTTGATCTAGGCAATCCATCCACAAAGTCCATAGAGATGCTCTCCCACTTCCATTGCGGGACCTCCAATGGATGTAATAGCCCACCTGGTTTCTTCGACTCAGCTTTCACTTGTTGGCACACCATGCACTTTGAAACATAGTCTGCCACATCCTTCTTCATTCCAGCCCAAAAGAAAATGCGCTTCATATCCCTATACATCTTATCTCCACCAGGATGTATAGTCATCTTTGAGTGATGTGCTTCTTCGAGAACTTTATGCACCAAGTCTCCCACTTGTGGAACGCAGAGTCTTCCATCACGCCTTAGCCAACCCTTGTCATCAATAGTATATCTAGCAAGGTGACTAGACGTCTCACCACGAATCAACCTATCCATGATCTCCACTATCTGTGGGTCTTCCTTCTGCAAAGTCCCTACTTGATCAAGAAGTGTGGGTCTAAGCTCGAGAGATGCTAACGATCCTGTCGTCGACTCAACTGCTGTCGTGAAATCAAAGGTTGCCAGGAACTCTAGGCTCTTCATCTCAACAAACAAGGGACTCAAAGCCAACCTTTTTCTGCTTAGTGCATCAGCCACAACATTACCCTTGCCAGGGGTATAAGCTATCTCGAAGTCATAAGATGCCAAGAATTCCATCCACCTTTGCTGCCTAAGATTCAGATCTTTCTGCGAGAAGAGATACTTGAGTGATTTGTGATCAGTGTACAACTCAAACCTTTCGCCTAAAAGATAGTGGCGCCAGGACTTGAGTGCAAAGACAATCGCCGCTAACTCCAAGTCATGAGTGGGATAGTTCTTCTCATGAACTTTAAGTTGCCTACCCCCATAACATATCACCCTTCCTACCTGCATTAGAACAGCGCCTAACCCTGTGCCATATGCATCGGTATACACGGTAAACATCTTACCGCCATCGGGTAATGCCAAAACTGGAGCTGTGGTAAGGGCTCTCTTGAGCCTTTGAAAAGCAAGCTCACACTCTAAGTCCCATGCAAAGACTAAGTTCTTCTTCGTCAATCTAGTGAGAGGGGCCGAAATCTTAGCGAAGTCTCTAATGAACTTCCTATAGTAGCCTGCCAGACCGAGAAAGCTTCGCACTTCGGTTGCATTCTTAGGAGTCTTCCAGTCTTGAACTGCAACCACTTTCGCGGGATCCACAGCTATACCCTGCTTAGAAACTATATGCCCAAGAAATCGGACTTCTTTTCTCCAAAAGTGGCATTTGGAGAACTTGGCTTTCAACTGATGGGCTCTAAGCGTATCCATCACCTCCTTGAGGTGTCTAGCATGTTCTTCCTCGTCTTTTGAAAAGATCAGAATATCATCCACGAAGACAACAACAAACTTGTTAAGGAACTCCCAGAACACCCTACTCATCAAATCTATGAAGTAGGCGGGTGCATTAGTCAAGCCGAATGGCATGACAAGCCATTCAAAGAATCCGTCTGGAGTCATAAATGCAGTCTTATCAATGCTGTCTTCGGCCACTCTAAGCTGATGAAATCCGGTGGCTAAATCAAGCTGAGAGAAAACAGAAGCACCAACAAGCTAGTCGAAGAGGTCATCTATCCTCGGTAATGGATGCCTATTCTTCTTGGTCAGCTTGTTCAGCTCTCGATAATCAACACATAGACGAAGCGAGTCGTCCGCCTTAGTAGCGAACACCACAGGAGCACCCCATTCGGAAATGCTTCGCCTAATAAAATTCTTCTCAAGAAGCTCCTTGATTTGCTTACTGAGCTCTCTCCTTTCCCGCGGGGCCATGTGCCTAACTGGTAAGGAGACTGGCTTAGCATTATCAACCAGATAAATGCGGAAATCTATCTCTCGCTTAGGGGGTAACCCCTTAACTTCTTCAAAAACATCAGGGTATTCTCGAACCACCCTTACAGATTGCAGATCATCGATAGACGAGTCAAGAGATTCAAGATAACATAGCATGACGGGATCTAGCGGGTTGCAAGAAATCTCTAGGGTATTGCCAAGGCGAGTCATAAGTCTCACCACCCTATGCTCACAATCGAGAATGGCTCCATAGCGGGACAACCAATCCATGCCCAAGATCAACCCGTATCCCGTGAACCCGAGAACATAAGCATCACACGAGAATTCTACGGTCAAGATAGAAATCCTCAAATCCATACAGATCATAGAAAAATGGGCTGAACCCCCAATCGGATTTGAGACACTAACGGGATCCTCAACAAGACTAGTACTTAGGTGCAAACTTCCAACAACATCAGAGGAAATAAAGGTATGTGATGTGCCAGAATCAAACAAAGTGCGAACAGGAAAACCAGAAATATAAACAAGACTTTCCACAGAAATAGTACCTCGGTCCTGAACTGGAGCGGCGTTGAGAGCATGCACTTGCCCTCCAGATGAACCTGCGCGCTGAGTTTGTCCATGCCCCTGCTTCTTAGGGCAATCCTTGCTAAAATGTCCCGTCTCTCCACAATGAAAGCATCCACCCAATTTCATTTTCTTCTTCCTACAGTCCTTGGCTACATGCCCAACAATCCCACAGAAGTGGCACTTTCTTGTGTCCTTTGCCTTGTTCTTGTTGCCCTTGTTGTTCTTGTTGTTCTGATTACTCTGATTCCCTCCCCACTTGGAGTCTGTCTTCTTAGGCTGAGTTTCATTGGGCTTGACTTCCTTCTTCCCATTCTTATCCTCTCCCTGCAGTAATGCCATGTCTACCAGGCTCTCGAAAGTGGCCCCTATGGGTATGTGTGACATAGCTAGACCTTGTAATGGCTCATTTAACCCTCGTGCAAAACGTAGAGCCTTCTTCTCGGGAGTATTGACCATGTCCAAACCGAATCGGGCAAGCTGGTTGAACTTATTCACATACTCTCTCACTGTCATGTCTCCTTGCTTCAAAGCTATGAACTTCTCTAGTTGCAAATTTGCCTCTGCAGATGATAGAAACTTAAGCCCAAACCTTGCCCTAAAGTCGGCCCAGGTTTCTACGGGCCTTGTAGCATTGGTGACCTCCCACCAATAAGAAGCTTCCTCCTTTAGTAGCCAAACCGCCAACAGAACCTTTCTATGGTCCTCTATATCAAAGATGGCAAAAAGATCTTCGGTCTCCTTCAACCAATTTCTTGCTTCCACGAAAGTCTCTGTCCCAATAATTTTTTTGCCACCCATGGCCTTGAAGTCCTTGCAGACCTTGGCGAAATCGGCTTGTGGTTGCTGAGGAGGAGGAGGAGGTGGAACCTCAGTGATAGTGGGAGTGGTTGCTGGACCTGCATTATTGGCCCTAGCTTCCAAGTACCTCCGGAACCATCCGAGAATGGTGACTCCCTCAGGAAGATTGAGATCGGCCATGCTGAAAAGGAAAAGATAGATTTAGAACGAGGAAACGAAGGATAGTGCTTATGGCTCTTGGGGAATAGCCTTTCAAAATAAACTAGACTTTTCTTTGGAAAAATACTTAATTGGTTTTGAAAATAGCTTTTAAAAGTAACTTTAAAACCCTTTTTGCTCCAATCTCGTAAACCTTAGGCTCTGATACCAAATGTAACACCCCACCTCCGCCAGTGCCACTCTTGCAAGGACACTGACTTTGGAGGGGCGTTTAAATAAGGTAATCATGCATGCAGATATCACAAGACAGAACATATAAGTAAAACAGAGTAAGTATAGCAGCGGATAAAAGCTAGCATATCAAAACCATAGGTTAAGTTACAACACAGTACTTAATTATTTTCCATAAACAAAGTCTAGAAACATAAAACTTGTAACTGAAAAGGAAAACATGAAGTAGCTATCCCTAAGTAGAAAACCATAGCAAGCTCAAGTCCGAAGCATACATGAGCTATCCAAGAAAAGCAGCTAAGATCCAAGCTAAGTGCTGGTATTCCCGCCCTGTAAACCTGGGGGGGGGGGGAACGAAAGAAAAGAGGCGAAAGAAAATGGGTCAGTCAAAAGACTGGTAAGTCCTATCTACAATTGTACAACAACTAATAAAGTTAACAGTATATATAAACAAGGATGAGTCATAGGATGATAACTGGCATGGTAAGAAGTCAACAAGATAGATCAAATGTGGTACCGCATAAACAAGATTGAGGTTTGCACCAAGTGTACTAGTATCACAAGTCGTCTCAAGTGTAAACAAGAGGTGATCCCCAGGCCCAAGCTTGGCCCACCATCATGAATGACCTAAATCAAGGTCCAACTAGCACGGTCTAGTCGATCGGCTCCCTACAACCTAACTCGTCAAGTGTCGGTGTCATACGGCCCAACTACGAAGTGTAGCTAAACTGTGCTAGGTCCACCCTAGGGTATATCAAGTCCTAGGGTGTCAACCCCTGACACAAACCAAGCACGCACAGTTTAAACCTACTGGTGCCTGTGCCAGCTTTTTCAACTCCGGACCATGTGCACGACCATGGCCCGCCTGAACCTACACCGGCGCACCTACACAGCCGTTGTTTTGGTCGCTTACATGTCATCCCAGTAATCGTGCCCCACCCTAGCCTAGTCCCTAGGGTATCATGATACATCCAAGAGGGTTACTGGTGCAAAGGACCACGTAACTAGGGTTTCCTTAATGGGTTAAACGTGGTTACCCCAACTCATCTAAGTACCAAGTTGGTTAAGTGTACCCAAGGTTCATGACTTAACCCTACCAACCCGTCGTGTTTAATTGGTTAAGTATTCAAGCGGTCCATGACTTAACCCTACCATGTGGCATTAATTCATTTAATGCACCCAACCTCTCACATTAGACCTTGTTGTGGTTACTAGTTAGGCCGGGCGGGTCCGGGTAGGTTTACACCACAACTTAGTCTAACCTCGGGTCTCACGTGCAACATGACCAACTACTCACATTGGGTCCTATTGCTTGTAGCCACTAGTTAAGCCGGTCGGTTCCGGGTAGGTTTATGCTACAAGCTCAACCCAACCTCGAGTTGGCCATTCTCATGTTTTCTAAGTGTCATGTCCATCACATTACAAGTTTTCAAGCAATTGGGTAGACCTAACTTAATAGGTAAATTCCCAATGGGTAGACCTAACTTAATAGGTAAATTCCCAAGCTTATGTTTTTATGTCTTTTAAGTTTACCCAATCGCAAACGCAATCCCATCGCTTACATATCGCAATAGCGCATAAAGGATAGAAAGAGGGAACTTGGCATAATCATGACATAGAGGGGTTGGAGCCACAAGTTAAACATGGTGGCATGAGACAAAAATGTGATCATAAACTTGCATATCATGTTATCAACTTGCAAAATATTCATAAGCATGCATAACATCATTTTAACTTGCATAGTGTTCATATGCATGCATAACATGGTTTCAGCTTACATAAGGTTCATATGCATGCCTAACATGGTTTCAACTTGCATAAGGTTCATATGCGTGCATAACATCAAACTTGGCAAATAGGTGGAACATGACCATAGATAGCATGAGATAAGGGCTAGTAACATGCATATAACATTATATGCATGTTAATGCAAGGGTTATGAGAGTTTCAAAGTTGCATTATGCAACATTTCCAACCAAAGATCATATCTTTCTATGCATAAAGCCAAGGTAATGACTTTACTAACATGCATAGAGTAATCTTATGCATAAAATCATAAGATCAAAGCACATATCATGATTAACCCCAAACTCAAACTTGAAACATAACATATTAACTTCATAGTTAAAATACAAGAGTAGAAATAGGCTTACAATGCTATGAAGACTCAAATGAGTATAGAAAATGTAAGAAACCCCTTATGCAACTAATTAAAACCCCAAAATGCAAGCAAACTTGATCAAGACTCCTCCTTTATGATGCCAATAGAGAAACAAGACTTTAATGCAAGCTAAAGAGGATCATACAAGCCTAAATACACTTGTATGCATGGGAATCTCTTGAAAATTGATTTAGGAATTTATGAAGAGAGTGGAGGCCATGAGAGGATTGATTTTGCCATAGTTTAGTTGTAGGATAGATTAATGAGGATTTAAGGTAGGTTAGGGTCTTATTTATAGATTAGGCTAGTGATTTAGACCATAGGATTAAACCCTAGTTCCCATCTCAGCCCTCCAAATCGAATCTGGTCCTCTAGCTCAACACATTCTCAAGATGGTGCACCAGGCAGGACTGGGCGTCTGAGCCAAGTCGACAGCCAAGTCGACAGGGCTGTCGACCTGGTCAGGCCCAGTCGACTCCCAAGTCGATAGGGCTGTCGACTTGGGTACTGTGGCGGGAATTTTCCCGCCTTGGCCCAACTGGCCCAATTTCCAAGCTTAGATTTGAATTTGAAAATCTGTTTTTATTTAGAAATTTTCTGAAAACTTTGTTGGGCCTTAATCGGGTCATACGAACTCCGATTCTCGAAAACTCGGACTCTATTTCGCATATTTTTCCGAGACGAACGCAATGGCATAGCCCGTTTCCCTTGATTCAGATTTTATTATTTAATTCTGCCTTGTTTTGTGTTATACCTTGTTATTAAAATACGGGTTATTACACTTGGCGTCGTGATAACCTTGCTTTATATTTTCTTAAATCCTAAGAAATTACAATAACAATGTTGTCTCACAATCCGTGAGAACCGTTTATACACAATAGCCTTGTGTTATCATGAAGGAGAATAGAAAAGAGAAGTGATTTTATACACGAAATCCTCGTGTTAGATTGATTTGAGGAGTGTAGAAAGTCCTTGTTTACTTGGCAATGGAGATCGGGAGGTGTTAGTGCTAAAAAGCCTAGAGCCTCCTTGAAAATGCCTTCCAGTGGTGTATTTATAGTCATTCCTGATATCGGTTTGTGAGATACGTGGCACACATCCCAAAAATCCCGAAATGGTGTGGAAAACGTGGAGATAGCCACTCCAAGCCGTTGTATGCCACCTGTAATCAGATCCGTGCAAGTTGGAGTGTAAATAGCCTTTAGAATAGGCCAGACTCGGGTGTGCGAGTGCAAGCCCAGAAAATTCGTGGTCCATCCATGCGAGCCAGTGGGATCGTTGTCCTCACGAGCAGGTGTCTGCGAGCTGAAGTACTTTGGTGCGTCGTGCCCTTCTGAGCGGGTCGTGATGGTCGAGGTGCATCACGAGCCGGTTCATGAGGGAGTGGTCCACGAGCCGTGGAGGAGTGCGAGCCGGAGATGATTCACGAACCGTGGAGGGATGCAAGCCAAAGGTGATCCACGAGCCGTGGAGGGAGGCGAGTCGGTCCATACTCCGAGCTAGCGATGCTTCGTCACTTCATCCAAGGGATTGTCAGTCGATGCCAGATTACACCCGTTAACGGAAACGAGCGTAACTTCCAAAATTTTATTCTGATGTTGCGACTTTAACCAAATCGCTCTATATCTTCTGACGGTGTTTTCAATCTCTGAGCGCGCTGCTATTCGGAGATTATATGTGTGACGGCTTTGACTAAAAAGCATGTCAACATTTTGCCCCCTAGAACATATCTTGGTGGTTGAAGGAACATGTGTTCTGGATAATCCGAAAAAACCAAGGCCACGCCGAGCCCGCTAGCTGCAAGTATAATCCATACCTGCGAAGAAGAGAAAGCCAACAGATGTGTCAAATCCTAACAAAACTGATTAACCTTTTTGAGCATAAACCATGCTTGGACGTCCGATTGAACATAAACCATACTCGATGGACGTTTGAACCATCATGCCAAGACCTGGCGAGGGACCAAACCTTCCGGGCATAAGCGATACCAAGATGTTCAAACTGAGCATAAGCCATTCTCGAGTTTTATTGGGTTCCTTTGCCAAATTCTGACAAGACCATTCGCGGTTCCTGAGTATAATCCATAATTAGAAATCCAACGCAGTACAATCCATACTCAGATGGAGAAGAAGCTGCGCTTGCCAAGGCCTGACAAGACAGTCCGTCCTTAGGCATAATCCATACCTAGAGGTCCGAAATAAGTATAAGCCATACTTTAATTGAGATTGAGAATCATGCCACAGCCTGACAAGATACTTAAATTTGCCAAACATGATCCATGCTCGGAAAGTCCTTCCTTATTTAAGTCAAAATGCAAAACCAAAGCAAATCCTGATTGGTTTATCATCGAGTTCTGAGCAAGCTTTGGGGCTAAATCCTAACCCCGTACGTGTGTACTTTGATTTAGCCAATCGGAAATCATAAAGAAAGCAAGAAACATATCTTAAATCCTAAGAAATGCAGAAAATGCGGAGTGATCCAATCTAAATTAGTTGATGATGAGCCCACGAGAGCTCGATCCAGGATCGTTCCCTCTCCGGGGAGCAGGTGATGGCAGCGCGGGTGTAGGCGCAGTTGGTTGTTTCACATACTCGGGTAGCTCTCCACGTCTAACTCGTTCCTCAATCAGATCACGCAAGTGCCTACAGTCATTTGTATCATGACCGTCCATATCATGAAATATGCAATGTTTTCCAGAATTATGTTTTTTTTTGCGATGGCTCCCTCCTGGGAGGCTTTAGATAGGAGATGACGTCGTTTGTGTCTATGTAAATGTTGATGAGCGAAGCACTGAGTTCAGTGTACTTTACATATCTGGGCCCTCTCTGGGGATGAGCGTTGCGGTCATTCTTGACAGCAGCTTTTCCTTTGTCTTTCCCAGAATCATACGGTCCTCCGTCTTTAAGCATGTTGACGTCGAGAATGCGCTTCTCGGAAGTCGCATCTTCTTCCCGCGGAAATCTATCTGCTTCAAGGTAGAATTCACCGAGATTTCACGGTGGGTCTCGGTACAAAGATTTTTTGAACTCTGAGTTATCCAGGATACCGGATACCGCTGTCATCAGTACCATCGATGGTTCAGGTCGGTCAATTGATGTTGCTGCAACGTTAAATCTTTCCAGAAATGAACGTAGAGTTTCTCCAGACCTCTGCTTGATTGTAGTGAGTGACATGACGTTCTTGGGCCGAGCGATGTGGATCCGAAATTGTTCAATGAAGCGCGCGAATCCACATAGCTGCTATATCAGTCAAAAAGAGGGGGAAACACTTTGCCATGACGTTTTCCGACGCCGATTGAACTTCCATATGTCGTTTGTAGCGCATCAGATGCACGGTAGGATCCGTCCTGCCGTTGTATGGTTCCAGTTGTGGAAGTTTGAAATCCGGGGGATTGCGGGAATCCCTGATATCCTGAGTGAAAGGAGTGTGGTTGACGTCATCCACGTCGTTTTGAGAAGTACGGCCTCCCGAGAGGCGTTGTATGAGATCTGCTAGTCGGTTTCCGTCGAAAAGCTGTTGCAAATTGCCGATGTCAGAGCTGGTGCCTCTGGCGTTGAATGCAAGAGAAGAAGGGAGTTTCTGGTGAACCGCTGTGTGGGGATCGCGGTTCGAGGAGGTCGGTTCGTGAGCCAGGATCGTGAAGGCCGACTCGTGAGCCAGGGTCGTGGAGGCCGGCTCGTGAGCTAGGGGGCAAACCGACCGGGTTCTGAAGCCTCATCACGAACCGCTTCCTACTATTGAGCATGAGCTTGCGTTCTGGTTTCCCTCCAAACCGAAGCTGAAGTTGGTCGAGTCTGACCATTTCCAAGAGTGAGGGGGTTACCCCCGAGTCCAAGTGATGCATGAGCCGCTTCTGTGGCTTCATTTCCAGCGAGATGAGCGTTGCTCGGCCTTCCATCCATCCGAGCGAAGAATCCGTCCATCATCTCCTGTTATTTTCGGAGGAGTTCATCTTGCCTAGTCATTTGAGCTCTCATTTCAGTGAGAACGCCGTCCATCTCTTCTCTGGTCAAGTATGCAGAAGGATCTCCATGAGAGGAAGCCTCCTGGCTTGCCTCGTTCCTTGCGTATTCAGTGCCAACATCCTCAGCACGAGAGAAGGTTCCGTCTTTCTTTCGTTTTGCCATTTATCCAATAGCCAAGAAATCTGATTCCTTTAGAGCTAGAAACTGAAGTAGTATCATATGCCACCTTACCTGGTGCACCAAAATATTAGATCAAAATTTGGTTCTAACACCCAAATATAGATTTCCAGATCACAAAATGCAGTAAAAGCAGTAAAAACGGGGAACACACGAGGTTTTTATAGTGGTTCGGCTCAAACCAAGCTTACGTCCACTTTATATTTTCTTAAATCCTAAGAAATTACAATTACAATGTCGTCTCACAATCTGTGAGATTCGTTTATACACAATAGCCTTGTGTTATCATGAAGGAGAAGAGAAAAGAGAAGTGATTTTATACACGAAATCCTCGTGTTAGATTGATTTGAGGAGTGTACAAAGTCCTTGTGTACTTGGCAATGGAGATCGGGAGGTGTTAGTGCCAAAAAGCCAGAGCCTCCTTGAAAATGCCTTTCAGTGGTGTATTTATAGCCATTTCCTGATATCGGTTCGTGAAACACGTGGAACGCATCCCAAAAATCCCGAAATGATGTGGAAAACGTGGAGATAGCCACTCCAAGACGTTGTATGCCACCTGTAATCAGATCCGTGCAAGTTGGAGTGTAAATAGCCGTTAGAATAGGTCAGACTCAGGTGTGCGAGTGCAGGCCCAGGCGATTCGTGGTCCATCCATGCGAGTCGGTGGGATCACTGTCCTCACGAGCAGGTGCCCGCGAGCTAAAGAACTTTGGTGCGTCGTGCCCTTCTGAGCGGGTCGTGATGGTCGAGGTGCATCATGAGCCGGTTCACAAGGGAGTGGTCCATGAGCCGTGGAGGAGTGCGAGCTGGAGATGATTCACGAACCGTGGAGGGATGCGAGCCAAAGGTGATCCACGAGCCGTGGAGGGAGGCGAGCCGGTTCATACTCCGAGCTAGCGTTGCTTCGTCACTTCATCCAAGTGATTGCCAGTCGATGTCAGATTACACCCGTTCACGGAAACGGGCGCAACTTCCAAAATTTTATGTTGATGTTGCGACTTTAACCAAATTGCTCTATGTCTTCTGACGATGTTTCCAATCCCTGAGCGCGCTGCTATCCAAAGATTATATGTGTGACGACTTTGACTAAAAAGCGTGTCAACACAACTAGAGTATTATATGTCACCCAATTTAAGGTCAAACATATGTTGATATCAAATAAATATCTCAACATATATCTTCATCTCTCGTTTATGCACTATTAAGAGGGTGTAAAATACAATTAACATGTGGTCTGAACTTGCGTGCTAGGCTGCTAGCTGCTAGCATAGAATCGGCGACTGTAATGGTCTTTTTCCTATGTAATAACAATTCTATTGTAAATGATTTCAACCATCTAAGAAATTAGTAGTGTAGGATTTGGTCATGGTATGTAACTATCTATGTTGTATTGTAAGCTAATTTAAATAGTTATTTATTTTATGATAATGTTATCTGCAATATTATGATTTTGAATACCTGAATCTTAATTGAAGCAGCAAAAGAAATTTCCATAACAGCAATACATTCCGATATGAAATGAAATTGAGTCCTAAATCGTACTACTGCCCCTTGAAAAAAAAAAGTAGATAACTCAAACGTGCTCTTTGCTAGTATTTGTCCATGGACAACTTGATGCCAAAACATCTCCAACAAGTGCATATATTACAGAATGTAATATGCAACATTAAACCACTTTCAATAGCAGCATATGTTTTGTAATTGGTTACAAATTCAGCTCAATTGGTTCAGGAAACATAATCCTACTGGACGCTTGTTAAACAGAGGCCTAAGTTTCAGGCGTTTGTTTAACAAGCATCTGGATTTGAATTCAATGAGGCTTATTCAACAAGAGTCTAATATTTAGGCTCTTGTTGAACAAACATGTAAATTACGTAAATTAATATATTCTAAATCATTACTGAATTTATGAAATGCAATAACAAATCAAAACAAATGTTAGCTTAAAAAACAAAATATTGCAGTAACATTTTAATAATAATACTGCAGAAGAAAATACGTTTGGAAGGACTAAGTTTTAAAAAAGCAACATCTTCATTAGTGAGTTTCATGCTAAACACAAACCATACCCTTAATATTTTTGTAAGATCTCAAACTGTTTTCATTTGTCACTCGAACTTTGATCCTTTAATTGCGTTGGTATGGATTAATGCAACAACTGTAGCATCTCTGGACATATCCATTTGACTGATAGAGCTTACGTAAATCGTAATCATATACAAATTATCAAAATTGTGTGTTAAACTTAAATAAATTAATATGTATCATAATCATGTGTTAGTATCAAAAAGAAAATAAAAATATGAACAAGTACAAATATAATTGCAAATTTCAAAGTACGTAGTTGGTCGTATATTTAGAAAAATGATTGAATTCTGATGGTTTTAAAGACGAATTTGGATGTGATGATGAAGAAAATAAATGATGATCGATAGTTGGATATATCATGTAACATCAGAGAATTAGAACAAGATATAATTTGCAATCGTCAGTTTCATTCAATTTTTATCATGCAGTTATTGTTAGAAATGGAAAATTATTTATAGTCACAGTCATAAAAAGACATTCTAAGAGGATAAACAAAGTCGGACATAAATTTCCAGCAAACATTCCCAAATTCAGAGGAAAGGTTTTTTTTTTTTTTTTTTTTTTTTTTTTTTTTAACAAAAGATTACGTATATTATAAAGAAAAAGATACACAAAGTAAAGATCAGCTGTTTACAAATGACCACAGCACACTGAATACTATACAAAACATTAACTAAAATAGCAGCTCGATCTAAATAGACACTGCCAAGCACAAGGATACACAGAAAGCTCCAAGATTCAAGTAATAGAACATCAACTTCAGAAGAGCAGCTACTGCCAAGCTAAAGAAAGAGTCCATACATTCATTCACAGAAAAATGAGATCACCAGAGAGCCATCAGTAAAACTCTATCAGTAAAACTCTATGAAGCCACCAGAGAAGATCTACCCAATATCTGATTGAAACAACAGCTCCAAGAGCAAATCAACAACAGGCCTAGAACCAAAATAATACACAGCAAAATTTATCCATCTGCAGATCAAAGACTATCCAAATGAACATCCTACAGCAAATACAAGTTACACAACTCAACTAGGAACCACTAATCTGAGAACCCAGACAAACAAGCTCCAACGCATGCAGCATTATCTTCCAAAAACTCCCAAATAAACATCAGATAGGCAAAAACTAAAATAAACAACAGCTAGATCTCCAATATGATAAACTGAAAGCAAAGCCAGACATAGCACCACCAAGCTACAGAACAACAACATAGAAAACAGAAATTAAACGAAGCTACCTTTTAGAGATCCCTCCACTGCCACTAGGACTTACAATCATAAAGTTCTAACATAATACAACACATAATCCACAGGACCATAAACACATATCTAAGGAACAATTCCAAAATACAATACATTACATAATTCATGAAATCACTTACTGACAATTATTCTTTTTGCATTAAATCCCTAAAATAAGAAATATTGGTACTTTGAATCCAATGTCTAAATTTTAACAAATAATAGAATAAAAATATAAAGTTATCATCACAAAAAGCTATATAGGTTAGAATATATTAGGCGACTTCCATTGTATATAACTTGCAAAACTGAAGCCACCATATTGCACAGTAGATAGCTTTCAAATTCCAAAAAATACATTTGTAAGTCTTCATCATCTTATTCCATAGAAAGCAAATTCTTTATTTTAAAACTTTCTTGCAAGAAAAATACTCATTTTAGAGTCATTATTACACTTTTGAAATTGCTGAAAACAAAGCATACTCACTCTTATATGTAGTAGATATACATAAAATTATCTTCATCCAAAGGCAACACTTATTTAATTTTTATGGAATCTTATATTCAAAAAGTAGGTGTGTAAAATTATGTTGCTTGAAGGCAGGACCTCTTGTTAATTCAGATGCATAAAGAATTGGATATTAGCAATATGCATCAGAAACATATATAACTAAAAGTTAATGAAAACATGAAATCTTGTATATATCATGAATCCTGCATATACATCAAATCCTATATATCTCATACACATCCAAAAGCTGTTATTCACTAGAAAACGCCCAAAATTTTAAAACATATTCAGAAGTTATTTTACATATATTCAAAATTACACACATAGGTAAATTTCAGTGTCCATCATACGAAATCAAGATATTTCCAAAGATAACAATTATGACTCCTGGACAGAGTATACAATATTTAATAATGTATTCCAGTATTATGTTAACTAAAACTAATATATGATTTTAATTGTTAATTTGTTCCTCCACAAGGATAATTTATTTGGCCAAACAAACGATATACTGATGATTAAAGTTAACCAAAAAGGTAAAATCTCAACTATAATGGTGAATTCTATTTTTACTGCAACTCTGCACCCAGTATGCATAAAAATGCAGTAAAACTTGGAAAATACTACATATACGACAATTAGTTTTATTCTTATTCTTGGAATCTTAGGTATAATACATTTTAATGTGGTAGAAATTGCGCCCATGCATGCATATGGTAAGATAGCTCTCAAATATGCAAAAGTATGGGAAAAAAAGGTAGCATGAAATTGTTTGGCTGTAGATTTCTATTGAAAGAAATGTATATTAATTGTAGTAGAGACTAATTTATATAAACATATAATATCCTGCTATGGAAAAGAAACAATGCAACAATAACGAGACAATGATTGTAGACTGTAATCCTTAAGATCATTGTCAGATGAAAGGGCCATTTATTAAATTTTGACCAAAATTTGGATGCTCCAAACTGTTTTGTCCAAAGTGAGAAAATCGTCGTCAGAATAAGCACCAGCAACACGCCAGCAGTTAAAAGCCTATGAGAATTGTTTTCATGGAATATTGAATCATGACCGTTTTACTATCCTTTTGTGCGTTTGTTGTATGTATGAGTGTTTCTATTTTTTGGGCCTTGTAATTACATTTACATCATTTGAGTGCGTGATTTATATTTGTTTGCATGAATGTTCCTATTTCATATGCAATTACATTTTTTTCCTAATGAAATCAGTACACATGTTGTTTATTTAGTTATGTTGATCATTATTAGGATTTATGACTGAACTAACAGTGTGTTGGGGGGGGGGGGGGGGGGTTGGAGGGGGGGGGGGAGGAGGTTGCACGCCTACCTATCTATAAAGTTATATGTATAACGTATATCATTACCTATCTATAAAGTTATATGTATAACGTATATCATTACCTACTGATGCTAATCTGGCTATTCAAGAATCTATGACATGTTTTAAGAGTGGATGCATTACAGGAACAAATACTTATATCTACACCATATTATCAAAGTGTCATCGAAACTACTAAAGCGAAAAGTACAGTAAAGATGCAGCTGTATGGAAAAAAGGCAAATGGACCAATATCTGCACATTCTACATTGCACTACTTGATCCTAAGTGCTTATATAAAAGAGACCAGTGCACCATTCTCTATAGCAGACTCTAGCAAAAGTGCAAAACTACAATGTAGCTACAAGAACAGCTTAGTACCAACCAACAGACTTAACTCCAAATAAGATAATAAATAGCATAAATAAATGTTTGAACAACTGCAGATGAAATAGTAAATGATGAATGCTGCTGATAAATATCAAAACTTTAATCTACTGCAGCGAAGCATTAAAATGAACTCATGGTTAATATAATGCAGCAAACAAGTAGCCAAAACGTGAATTATGACAAATCAAAATAGAAAAAATAAGAATTAGTACATGACTTTTATGATGTTTTGCTTGAAATAACCAATATCTCTATGTCCATTTACCTTATTAGATATAAGTACTCTTATCGATGAAATACACAAACCGAATTCATCCGCCAATCAATCTGAATTACAATCAACAAGAGAAAATATTGGTCACAACTTTTCTAAATCAAAATCACTACAAATAAACTCAAGTTTTGCAAAAATCAAACAAAAAGAAGTACCCGTTGATTTTGATTTCAGATAATTAGATATTGTGTCTCCACGGTTGAAGATAACTGAGTTGCGAAAGAATCGTGAAAATAGGGGGAAACAGGGTTTAAGCAGCAGATCGAAAATTTCCATTACCTATTTTTTTGTCGATTTGTGCGTTAGATCTGCGATGTTGAGGACTGGCAGAAAAATTTAGCAGTAGAGAAAATAGAGCGGAGGAAGATATCTGAATTAGTCATAATGGAAAAGAAGAAAGAGGAGATATTTGAGGAGGATGCGATTCGGCATGGCAAAGAAGGGACGAGAAATCCCTGGAGACGAGAAGAGAAGCAATTCTGTCCTAAAGACGCTGGATTTGAGGCGATATTCATTGGGATAGACAAATTGATTTAGCTCCTCTCACGGTAAGGGAAACACAAAAATTTCGAGTCCAAATCATAACTAAATAACAAGGTTGATTTCAATTCATAGCTTCGTAAACATCACTAAAACACCCTAAAATTTGTAAACTATTTGCATAGCTTTGATTAATATACACATGCAATGAAGTTCATATTTAATTTTTTGAAAAAAGGCAAAGATAATTTTTTTTTTTAATCAAAAGTAAAAATAGGAGTATAATTTACAACATTATATGGAAAGAAATCCCTGCTTATGCAACTTGAGAAGAAGGAATGAATTTTGATTTTACTGTTAAGCTATAAAATCAAATGGAATCAACACCAATTCAAATTAATTTTATTTTATCCTTTTGATTAGCATTAAGGAAACTAATATGTCGTAATTGATTTCCACAATAATCTCTATTCCAAAAAAAATTGCTTGATCCAAATTAAATTTTTAAACGGTTTACAAATTAGGAAATATTTTTTTCATATAAATCAATATTTCATCTACTCATATTACATTGACTTGATGCCCTTTTACCAACTTCATTTCCTATATATACATAAGTAAATAAGCAAAATATATATCATTCATTGAAACTTTATGCGAAAACCTTTTGTCATTTAGAAATTGTCAAGGCAAATTCTATGTATACACCAATTATTTCTTAACATACACAAATGTTTTAATAAGAAAAACCATGACTATATTACCCTTATATTTAATTGCATTTTCAGCCCTTCTTCATAACCTAGGAAGCAGGGGTGCGGCTTCTAGGTGACGTATTGCGTATCGGGTGCGGCTGGGGTGCGGGGGTGCGGGGATGCGGCTGGGGGTGCGTACGGGGTGCGTCATGTGGCGTGTCCCCGTATTTGGGCTGGGGGGGTGCGGGAGGGGTGCGGATTGGGGGTGCGTCGGTGGCATTAAAGGTAAATTTTTGATTGGAATTTTAAATGGATGTTGAAATTGCGGGAGACGAAGCATCATTTTGAGATGGCTGTTGGAATTGTGGGATACGAAGCATCACAATTAATGTGACAACCAACTCTACAAAATTCAAAGCATCAACATAATGTATTATAAAAGTACGTACAGCAAAGCTAGGAAGCAAAATTCAAAGAGAGGTGCGTACACAGCAAAGTGAAGCAAGTAGTCAGCACTTTTAGCATACAGAAAAGTACACACAGCAAAAAAAAAAAAAAAAAAAGAGGTACGTACATACAGCAAAGTGAAGCAAGCAGTCAGCAGTAGCACTTTTAGCATACAGCAAAGTACATACAGCAAAAAAAAGAGGTAAGTAATCCATAATATTTTGTTCTTTCTTTCCTGTCCTCTGTTTTTTTTATGTTGTTATGAGAATGGTGTCTTAGGGAGTAATATTATAAATCATGAAATGGACATTATATCAATACTGGAGTTTGATTCTAGTATTTGGTTTAATTTTAATTTTAATAAAACTCTTAATTTTCGTAATAGATTCTATCATAAATATTTGTACACGCCGTATCCCCCCGCACCCGAATCCTCATATTTTCATATTTGTCGAATCTACGTATCCCCGTACTACGCACCCGCACCCCCGCACCCGTATCCTTGCTTCCTAGTTCATAACGCATCTAATTAAAACTTTAAAACCGATAATATATGATTAAATCTTCATTTTATTAGCATCTAGCCTCTTTTACGTTGAGAAGTAGTTTTATAGTCATGTAATAACATTCTGAGTATCATGCATTGCTTACATGAAAAATAACACAATTAAAAATATACATTAGCGCACTAAAACTTACTAATATGCAATGTTATAAATTATATACCAGAAGCATAAACAAATGCAAAGTTAAATTATATACCACTTTCCCAATCAGCCCAAAAATCTGCACTGTTGGAATGCTGACAAGAAGAAGTAGAAGCTTCCGATGCCATACACTCAGCTGCAACCATTTCCACTTCACTAAAGCGCACGCCATATGAATTTCCAGCAATAGAGCGTTTTAGAAAATCCATTTGATTGCAAGTTAAAGTTCCTATTTTATCTGACAAAATTGTATCAGCCTGAACAAATATGTGTAGTATATAAAATACGAATTTTTTTTAAAACCAGGCATCTATAAAAAACTTATTTGTATGCCTCCTTTAACCCGCTGAATACAACTCATATATATCTTTCATATGCTCATATATTTATCTAAAATTCACATACTAAAGAAATTTTATATATTCGGAAAACCAATATGGATTGAAAAATGAATCCATGTATGACTTCGGCAAATTCATACATCCACTGCCCAAAAATTGAAATCCATGATGAAATCAAGTGATTTATGAAATTGTTGAAATCTTTTATCTTTGAAATCAGTTAGCTTGAAGCCAGCAAATTTAGTAAGCTTAAAATCAGCAAGCTTGAAATCGATAACTCTCATTTGTTGGAAATTAAGTACTTTTGAAATCAACGAAGATCCGATATGTCTATTTTAAAATCTTGAGAAAAAACCTCATAACTGAAGTCGCCTATTTTGGAAATTGATTTTCCCCAAATCTCGATAAATTGTATTTAAACAATACGGAGACGATATCTTACGGTGCCAGACATAGAGAAGAAGACGGAGCAATGAATGGATCAGGTTCTTTTATTGAAGGTAAACGAATTGGGTTTGTAGAGAAAACCGCGGATTGATTGGAGTAAAAGAATAGATCAGAAGTCGTAGGAATAGGTAGAAAGAATAGATCAGAAGTCGTAGGGATATTTAAGAACTGGTAGAAAGAATTCGTATTTAAGGAAAACACAGATTTGAGGAAGAAAGAAGTGGTAGGAAACGAGAAAGAATGGAGAAAGAAGGAAAGACGGAGAAGTTGAGCGAAAATTATGCCTAAATTTATTGGCTCAGACAATTTGTTTTTGGCTCTTACAGTAGGGAAACCTCCCTGACGGTCGGTTTGATTATACTTGAATGTTAGTGGTAGTTTGGTGTTGATTTCGATGATTTGAAAGAACTAACTTCAATAGTGTTACCTGCAAACTTTATAACATTCATGAATCAATGTGAAGCAACTGAAAATGAATTAAAAATTCTATGCAGTTTCTCATCCATATTGTTAGCATGAGCATGTTAAAGCGATTAATAGGTATTTATATATTCAAAATTATGTTTTTCAATCTATGTTTTTCAAATTTAAGATATATTACGTAGAAAAATATGGGATACTTAGCGGACAGGTTGCCTATCATCCACCATACTGACAAGTTTTTTATTTACAAATTGAGTTTCAAGATAATTTTATATGAAATTACCTTGAATTTTTGTTTAGAGTTTAATAATGTTAGATCCAAATTTTCTTTTAAATTGATGGAGGCGGTTATTTAAACACACAATTTGACACAGAGAAAGACCCAGAGCCTCAGCCGTTGGATCTTTTTGTCATTATATAGAGAGGTGTAATTCATAGGTGATCCAACGGTGCAAATCAATTGTGTCACCATTTGTGTTAAAATTTCGTGTCCCTGTTGAATTTCCCTAAATTAATTCAAAATTTAAATTTATAGCTCAAAGAAGACTTGTGTATCTTTGGTGATCATTTCCATGTATATTTTATTAATCTTCTTTTCAATACCTTAAAGTTATGTGCTTTAATGTTATGGTCATAAATGTTCTCTTACCTTAATTACTTTCTATCTTTATGTCAATGAACTTCCAGTTTTTCAGTTTACTATGTTAAAATAATATTTTGCATCCTCGTCCATGTACGGAGCACGGGTTCGCACTTGTTTGTACTATTAAGATGTATCAATTATAATTAGGATGTGTTTGCAGTAAGCGATAACGGAGCATTTTAACGGTGTATTTAAAACGAGGTTGGAGGTTAAACGGGGTATGCGTTTGCGGCGTCAAGCAGAGCACTTAAACACAATATTTAAATAAAGTATCTTAGAATGTTTTTTTATTAAATTAATTATAGTTAATTAATTAGCTTAAAAAAACAAGGCAATTAGCAAATAAAACGGGGTACATAGCAAAAAAACGAGCTTTGGCGTTGGACGCATCGGATACGTCCAAAATCAAACATGATCATTCTAGTTTCGTGAACACCACCTTAGTAGTATTGAATATTTATCAGATATGTGTAGTAAATTGGTGTTTTTTCATTAGCAGTTTTAAAAGAATGTATATTTCGACGATTTTGACTAGGTCGAAAATCTGGATCGTTACCAGAAGGTTATGACGATTTTTTACGATGATTCCACAAACCCGGATATTATGAAAACATGGCCTAATAATGAAGTACAAAGATATATGATATATTAGTTGACTATGTTTTGTAGTCGTCAGGTGTAGTCTTAGTTTGTTTATATTTTAATTTAAAGTGCATGAATTTGTTTTGATGGAAAATCGAGCAACTTAATTTTTATTTTTGGCTATTATTAAACTCATATTACACAATAATAAATAATAACCAATAAATTATAAATCAATAAAACTAAAACCACAACATAATTATCTCGTTTAAATATTGCGTTTAAACATCTTGTTCTTAGTGTTAAATATATTTCCCATTCAAATGTCTTGCTCACGTTCTCCATTATGGTTTGTCAAGTACGTATTCATTCTTTGGGAAGGATAACTCATGAAACCGATCCTATTGTTCAAAGCATTTACCACGTTGCCCAAACTCAACTACTAATTTTAAGTACAGTACAAAGTTGCTTTGAAACTTTGCCATACAGTCTACTACTGTTGGAAAACAATGGCTGAGTCGCGGACTAGGTCGCTTTCTTGAAGACGATTCGGCGATTTGGTCAGAGGTGCAAACCAATTCGTTCCTTCGCCGCCGCCTCTAGGATAAAACAGCCTCTAAAACAGTAACTGATTTGCTTGCACAAACAAACCAGTGCAGATTTGCACTTTCGGGAAAAATACTGCTCGAAATTTCTTAGAAGATTTAATGGCGGCTGAGAAGAAGAGAATAAAAAATTCGGTATTTTTCTCGTCTCAGATAAAATAGTATATATAGAACGAGAATTAGGTTTTTGGGAGAAAATATCGGATCTGCTAAAATTTCGGGGGGATTAATTATTTTACCGTTGCAAAAACTTTTCCGTTGCAGAATAAATATCGGTGCGCAAAATAATTTTTCCATAAAAAAAAAAAAACGGTTCGAAAACAACTAAGTTTTATGGTCCAAAAATATAAGTGCCTACACCACAAAGCCCAAGCCCAAGCCCGAACCGGGCCGGGCCGGGCCGGGTCGGGTCGAGTCGAGTCGGTCGGTCGCGCGCGCGTGTGGTGGTCATGATGCATGGTCTCCCTCCTCACAACAATGCATGTATTGGGAGCCCAAGGCCCCAACATGACTTCTTAGAAACAAGTATAAATCCTTGCCTCTTCCCTATAATCCCATGATGTGGGACTACTCAAACATAGGAGCCATTCATACACTTATTCAATCATTTTTAATAATTCACATAATGTTTGTAAACATTTCCAACAATCCCCCACTTGAATTTTTAAAAATATTTTCGAGCAGTTTCTTAAAAACATAAGATTGTGCATAAACAAAGGTGTCCAAGGACTTGAACCTTTGCATAGTGAGTAAGATTCAGTTTTTACTAGAGTGACACGTAGTCTTGAACTCTATTCCTGACATCAAACCACACACAATCTTTTCTGTAGTGCAATCAGATAAGCCCGTGCATTTATGGCCCTGCACGTCTATCCCAGTTTAGTGAATGCTCTAGAAGTTTTGCCCAAACTCCATAGGAAACGGCCACATTTCCACATTCACAAAGGTGAGTCTATCAAGAGCACTCCTGAAGGTAGGTACTCCACTCCAAATAGAGTATAGATCTCATTAAGAGTTTCTATTAACTCATCCTCTAATCACTTCAGGAATACATGCTTCTTGGTTTATTAAATAGCATGTTCAACTCATATCACTACACAACTTGTTATTACCCATTGAACCTAGTTCTTGGGATCTCCAGTCATTTAGGTCGGGTTACCATTGTGCGTGACTCAACAATCTAAGGGCAATAGTCCCATTCTTTTAGAAGAGTTATGGACTTTCTCTCTGGACAGTCCTTTCGTCAAAGGATCTGCCAAATTTTCCTCACTACGTACGTAATCCACTCTAACGGTACCTGTGGAAAGTAGTTCTCTAACAGTGCTGTGCTTACGACGTATTTGTCGTCTCTTACCGTTATAGTAACGGTTCTGAACTTTTGCAATAGCCGCGGTACTATCGCAATGTATCAACACTGCTGGTATCGGTTTTTCCCATAAGGGAATCTCAGCTAGCAGATTTCTCAAATATTCTGCCTCTTCACTAGCTGTAGCTAGTGCTATCATCTCAGACTCCATAGTAGACTGAGCCAAAATAGTCTGTTTCTTGGATTTCCAAGAAACAGCTCCTCCAGCGATGCTAAATATGTAGCCACTGGTCGCTTTAGAATCATCAGATAAGGTATTCCAGTCTGCATCAGAATATCCTTCAAGTACAGCTGGAAACCTTTCATAATGTAATCCAAGGTTCATGGTTCGTTTAAGGTATCTCATTACCCTTTCAATAGCTTGCCAGTGCTCTATACTAGGTCTACTGGTAAACCTGCACAATAATCCCACGACATAGGCAATGTCGGGTCTAGTACAATCAGTGGCATACCGAAGGCTGCCAATGATGCTCGCATAATCAGACTGTCTTACACCTTCACCAGTGTTCTTAAATAACTTTACACTGTGATCATATGGCGTACTTGCAGGTTTACAGTCAAAGTAATTATATTTCTTTAGTATCTTCTCAATGTAATGAGATTGGTCCAAAGAAATTCCCTTTTCTGACCTAGTAATCTTAATACCAAGGATTACACTCGCTTCACCTAGATCTTTCATATCAAAATTGACACTTAATAAGGATTTGACTGAGTTTATGGCATGAATATTTGACCCAAAAATGAGTAGGTCATCTACATAAAGGCATATAATAGTGCAAATGTCATTCTCAGATTTGTAATAAATGCATTTGTCACTTTCATTAACTTTAAAACCATTTGAAATGATTAAGTTATCAAACTTTTCATGCCATTGTTTAGGTGCTTGTTTTAAACCATATAATGATTTATCCAATTTACATACTTTATGTTCTTGACCATGTACTACAAATCCTTCAGGCTGGTCCATATAAATTTCTTCGTCTAATTCACCGTTCAAAAAAGCGGTTTTAACATCCATTTGGTGTATAAGTAAATTATGAATGGAAGCAAGTGAGATTAATACCCGAATGGATGTTATTCTAGTTACAGGTGAAAAAGTGTCAAAGAAGTCTATATTTTCCTTTTGTTTAAAACCTTTAGCTACTAGTCGTGCTTTATATTTATCTATAGTGCCATCAGGTTTTAATTTCTTTTTAAGTACCCATTTACAGCCTATAGACTTACAACCAGGGGGTAAATCTACCAAGTGCCAAGTCTTATTGGATTCTAAAGAATCCATCTCATCGTTTATAGCCTCTTGCCAGAAATCGGCATCTAAAGAAGATAAGGCTTCTTGGAGGTTTATAGGATCCTCCTCAATAGTAAAAGCACAAAAATCTGAACCAAAGTCTTTTATGGTTCTTGCTCTTTTACTTCTTCTAGGTTCAGCTTCAGAATTTTCATTAAGTTCTGTTCTAATAGGCATATTTGAAGTGCCCCCACTATTCCTTAATTTGAAAGGAAATTTAGTTTCATAAAAGTCGGCATCATTTGATTCAATTATATTATGTGCATTAAGGTCATAAAATCTATATGCTTTGCTATTAATAGCATAGCCTATAAATGCACATTCATATGCTCTACTTGCCAATTTTATTCTCTTAGGGTCTGGAATGCGAACATATGCTAAACAACCCCAAGTTCTAAAGTATGAGACATTGGGTTTATGATTCTTTAAAATTTCATAAGGTGAAATTTTATTCTTAGATTTAGGGATTCTATTCAGAACGTAGCATACAGTCAATAAAATATCCCCCCACCAATGTTTTGCTGCACCAGAATTTAATAATATGGCAACTACTAGCTCGGTAAAGGTCCTATTTTTCCTTTCTGCTTTACCGTTCATTTCAGGTGAGTAGGGTGCAGTTCTCTCATGTACTATACCATGTTGTTTATAGAAATCCAGAATAGAATTAGATTCATATTCTGTTCCTCTATCACTACGAAATCTCTTAATTTTTCTATTTGCTTGATTCTCAATCTCAGTTTTGAATGTTTTAAACATGTCAAAAGCATCACTTTTATTTTTCATAAGATATACATATGTGAAATCAGAGCAGTCATCAATAAAAGTGATAAAATAACGATGTCCCTGTCTAGTTAAAGTGCCATCAAGTTCACATATGTCAGAATGAATCAAGTCTAAGGGTTCAGAAACTCTATCAACAGATTTGTGAGGTTTCTTTGTGATTTTAGCTTGTGTACAGAATTCACATTTATCAGATTCAGATTCTGTCATTTTAGGTATCATATCTAGGGTGCTCATGTTTTGAATTATTCGTTTATTAACATGACACAATCTAGAATGCCAAATATTAAAATCACAAAGCATATAAGCAGAAGAAGTCACTTTATTAGATTCAACATTCAGTTTAAACATACCCTCACAAGCATAACCCTTTCCCACAAAAGTTCCCTTATAAGTAAGAGTGTACAAATCAGCCCCAATAACTTGAGTGAAACCAGCCTTATTAAGGAGGAAGCCAGAGACCAGATTCTTTCTTATCTCTGGAGTGTGCATAACATCTTTCAGAATTACAGTTTTTCCAGAGGTGAACTTGAGTTCCACGTTTCCAATCCCCGCAACTGTAGTGGTGTGAGAGTCTCCCAACAGCACTTTCTGATTTTCAGCAGCCGTGTATGTAGAGAACATGCCACGATCATAGCAGACATGGCGAGAAGCACCAGTGTCTACCCACCAACCCTCTGATCCACCAACAAGGTGAATCTCAGTAATCATAGCCGTAAGAGGCTCCTCAGTCAGGTTAGCCTGCGGTGCAGAGCTTGGCCTGTTCCGGCACTTTCGTGCCATATGCCCTGGTTTTCCACAGTTGTAACAAAGAAACAACTGTCCAGAGTCATTCTTTTGGGCTGGTTTCTGCTGTCCTTTTGGGTTTCCTTGCGGATTCCCATTCTGTTTGTTGCGCCTGTTCTGATTCTTAAAAGATTTCTGATTTGGTTTCAGAACAGCGGGAGTGGTCTTCTTAGTACTGCTGTTATTCACAATCAGCACCTCTTCTTTCTGGTCTTGCTTGCGTGCTTCCTCCTCAATACGGAGGCGTGTAATCAAGCTCTCTAAGGAAAATTCCTTAGTCTTATGTCGCAAAGTGTTCTTAAAATCTTTCTAGCTAGGGGGTAATTTGTCAATGATAACAGCAATTTGAAATTGTTCGTCCAAGACCATACCTTCGGAGATGATCTCATGAGCTATTTTCTGAAGCTCATGAGACTGCATCTCTACCGATCTATCATCAGTCATCTGATACTTTAGGTAGCGACTTACAGCGTATTTCTTTGCCCCTGCCTCCTCTGTGTCATATTTCTTCTTTAGTGCTTCCCAGATCTCCTTTGCCGTCTTTTCATCTGAGTTATAATAATCATACAGATCATCGCTCAGTCCATTCAGTATGAAATTCTTGCATAAGTAATCCTGTTCAGTCCAGGTCTGCAGTTGCTTTGACTGTTCAGTCCATGATGCCATCTTTGCTGCATCAGTCTCGTCAGGCTTGTCTGGTAGCTGCGGTTTTTCAGCAGTCAGAGCAGCCACCACCTTCCTGATCGTGAGGAAGAACTCCATCTTCTGACGCCAGCGCTTGAAATGCAAACCTTCGAACTTGAAAGGAGCAGCAGTCACCAGAGGGCCGTGAAAAGCAGAGGGAGGAGCAGAATCGTCCACGGTTGAGTTGGAGGCCATTGTTTCAGATCGTCTTCAAATTGTTGGAAAACAATGGCTGAGTCGCGGACTAGGTCGCTTTCTTGAAGACGATTCGGCGATTTGGTCAGAGGTGCAAACCAATTCGTTCCTTCGCCGCCGCCTCTAGGATAAAACAGCCTCTAAAACAGTAACTGATTTGCTTGCACAAACAAACCAGTGCAGATTTGCACTTTCGGGAAAAATACTGCTCGAAATTTCTTAGAAGATTTAATGGCGGCTGAGAAGAAGAGAATAAAAAATTCGGTATTTTTCTCGTCTCAGATAAAATAGTATATATAGAACGAGAATTAGGTTTTTGGGAGAAAATATCGGATCTGCTAAAATTTCGGGGGGATTAATTATTTTACCGTTGCAAAAACTTTTCCGTTGCAGAATAAATATCGGTGCGCAAAATAATTTTTCCATAAAAAAAAAAAAACGGTTCGAAAACAACTAAGTTTTATGGTCCAAAAATATAAGTGCCTACACCACAAAGCCCAAGCCCAAGCCCGAACCGGGCCGGGCCGGGCCGGGCCGGGTCGGGTCGAGTCGGTCGGTCGCGCGCGCGTGTGGTGGTCATGATGCATGGTCTCCCTCCTCACAACAATGCATGTATTGGGAGCCCAAGGCCCCAACATGACTTCTTAGAAACAAGTATAAATCCTTGCCTCTTCCCTATAATCCCATGATGTGGGACTACTCAAACATAGGAGCCATTCATACACTTATTCAATCATTTTTAATAATTCACATAATGTTTGTAAACATTTCCAACAACTACTATAAAGGATAAAACAGCTCACCTTAACGCAAAAGGCCGCACTTGTCTTGTCACGTCACATGAGAGTAAAATCCAAGAAAATGAGTGTCAATGAGAAAAGAAAATGGTAAAAGGCGTCTTGTCCCATTGTATCGTGGAAATGAAAGGTAGCATTATAACAAAGGCAGACCATCCATTCAGAAACTAACCTTGCGCATAACTATTCTTTTTCAAAATTAAGATGAAAATTGTGAAAACTCGCCCAAAAAACAAGATAAAAAATCCAAAATAACATTGATATATCTGACGAGCTTCACATGCAGGGAAGAGACATGATACATTCAACATGTGTGTTGTGTGGCCATCAGAATGTACGCCAAAGTAAATAGTGGAAATCTGGTCACTTTGGATGGTACTAGTGTTGGATAGATGTACCTAATCCGTCATTTCCAAATTTTGTTAGTATTAGGCTACCCAATAATATTAATAACAAAGATACTATAATTATATGTATAAACTAAACTGTGAGATTTTTGAAGTTTAGTTATCAACACTTATCAAACTTGCAGCAAGCAGCAACTTTTCTATGATGTATGTGATTGAAGTTTAGTTATCAACACTTATCAGTTTCAGTTTGTTAGACACACTTTTATCGTATGTTTTGGCAGTGAGAAACTAGTACCAAAAGTGTGTCTAACAAACTGAAGTAAACTTTACGAATGTGCAGAACAATTATTGCCGTTGTTTTGGCAGTGACCTTTATCGTATGTTCACGTGATGAGTGACAGTACATTATGAATGAGCGTAATCCAGTGCTTTACTTGATCACCAAAAAACTGAAGTAAACTTTGGTGAAGAGTACAATGACGGTGACGTGACGTCGACCAGAATAAAATAGGGTAAAGACAAATTACGCTTTGAAAACTTAGGCACTTGTCTTCTACGCTTTGGGGAGGATCACACTGAACTAAATGCTTCCACGTCGTTCACCATGAACCTCAATCACATACATCATAGAAAAGATGTTGCTTGCTGCAAGTCTGATAAGTGTTGATAACTAAACTTCAAAAATCTCACAGTTTAGTTTATACATATAATTATAGTATCTTTGTTATTAATATTATTGGGTAGCCTAATACTAACAAAATTTGAAAATGACGGATTAGGTATATCTATCCAACACTAGTACCATCCAAAGTGACCAGATTTCAGATTTCCACTATTTACTTTGGCGTACATTCTGATGGCCACACATGTTGAATGTATCACGTCTCTTCCCTGCATGTGAAGCTCGTCAAATATATCAATGTTATTTTGGATTTTTTATCTTGTTTTTTGGGCGAGTTTTCACAATTTTCATCTTAATTTTGAAGAATAATAATTATGCGCAAGGTCAGTTTCTGAATGGATGGTCTGCCTTTGTTATAATGCTACCTTTCATTTCCACGATACAATGGAACAAGACGCCTTTTACCATTTTCTTTTCTCATTGACATTCATTTTCTTGGATTTTACTCTCATGTGACGTGACAAGACAAGTGCGGCCTTTTGCGTTAAAGTGAGCTGTTTTATCCTTTATAGTAGTAGACAGTATGGCAAAGTTTCAAAGCAACTTTGTACTGTACTTAAAATTAGTAGTTGAGTTTGGGCAACGTGATAAATGCTTTGAACAGTAGGATCGGTTTCATGAGTTATCCTTCCCAAAGCATGAATACGTACTTGACAAACCATAATGGAGAACGTGAGCAAGACATTATAAAACCAATGTGGGATTACTGAGCAGTCTGCTTTGAAAACCAATGAAGCTATTCCATGTAATTCTCATTAGTAAATTAGAACATCAAAGCAAATCGATCAAAATAACTAGTCATGCCAGTAAAAATCCAGTGAAAAGCCTTAAACTTAGCTTCACAAGTAGCAAACAACGATATAAAACCACCGTTTCGTTTATATTTGATTAAGGCGGCTAAACCAAATCGAATGCAGAATCATGTGAAACAAATCATACTTCTCTGGTCTTGTATGCCACAGAAAATGTTTCTGCAGTCTGGCCACACCAGTACTTACATATATTCTTGTATGCCACAGAAATACCCAACAATATGTCTTTTAAATTTGGTAGATCTTTCTCTGCCACTAATACGGAAAATTCAGTCCAATCCAAAATATCTTCTAAAGGAAGTACAAAATTATCAGCTATAATAACTGGAACACAACCAGAGTATATAGCTTCCACAATTCTAGGACTATTCACTTCATATCCCATAGGGCAAATGCAGTACTTACTTGATCTCATGTGCTCAAAATATGTCATATTTACTCGATTCGGGAGTCGTCTATATATCTTCATATCATCTTCCTTATCACCACCCCAATATTTGTTTAGGATGGGTCTAACTCTACCATGCATATTGCCAGCATAAAAAGCCAGAATTGGTATTGGGATACACGGTTACCTTTACCCACATATCTTTGCGGTTTTCTAGGCCTTCTTATACTTGTTTCGGGTAGAGATATGTCTCTTCCTCTAATAAATGTTCCTTCTGACGTGTCAGCATTGCATAGTGCTTTTATTGTGTTTTTGTGGAGTTCTTCATGTCCTTTAGTTATATATGGACCCTGAAAGGAACAAAGTAAATGTGCTAACTAAAGCAGTGATGGACTGACCATATGCTAAAGATCTACCCAATTATAGCACTAATAAATACATACCCAATCATGGCAAGCAACAAGAAAATGATCTGCTCCTCTGGTATGATTCCAAAAGGGATATTTTGAAGATATACTGTTAGTCCTTCAAGAACATGGATAAGGGCCTCAAATTATGTGAGTCTTGTATGTACAGAGTCTTCCTTAGTTGCTGTGAGCTATATGGCAAATAGAATAAGTGAGCTTTGCTGGGATCTTTCACAACAAATCTTTGATTTCCCTCCATTAGTTTCATAAACCATCCTTCAGATGCATAAATGCCTTTAAGCTCTGGCGTGTGGAAAATGGGTACTTGGCCTTCTTTACAAAATATATACTTTCAGTATTTTTTCCATTGATTCATAGCTCCTGAAATATAATTAGCAAAGTAATAGCTTCTCAACTCTAAAACACCGAAAAAAATTAATAAACTTTTCTGATCATAAAATGTTTCTTAGTTATAAGTGACAACTAAGAAGATATTACTTCATTTTCAAGTAACTAAAACACAATTATATTTGCCTTAATTAAGTATAAGATGTAATACATAAATACTACGACAGTTATCCTATGAAAATGGCATTAAATGTCAGTAGTAATGATTACATGAGCATAGCTGTGGGAAGATTCTTTTCAAATTTGAGAACTAGCAGTGCAAGACTCCATCCCCATTTAACACAATGTACTTGTAAACATCAATTTAATTTCACTTATATTAGCATGGGTAAAGTCATATAGTCGGTCTATAACACCTTTTGTACATAATATTTTCGATTTGATAGGAGTGGAATAATTAGCACATGGAGCCTAAGGCCTAAGTATGCCATGCTCTGAATGGCCAACAAAGATAACTCATGATTACGCAATGAATAGTATTTACAACAGTTCCATGGAGATAAGATTACATAGCATCACAAGTAGCTGTTAAATACATAATCCTACAAATGATGAAATGAATTTAATGGATCACATTTAGATGTAAATGAGGCATTACATTCTTTAGATGCTACTCCAAATCATTTATCATTTTTATAGGGTTGTTATAGTAACAATTATCACTATCATTTTTGGAGAAACCATTACCTTACATTCTTTTTTTAATCGCTAAGCCTGAAATGTATACCATTACTGCACTAAAGGTTGGTATAGCGATAACGATAAACTACTATTTTGTTCGGAAAAATAATTGGCATTTTTGTAATATAACTATACTTCATCATACATTTCATCTTGTTAGGGAGTGGAATTAACACCATTTGAACTGATTTGTAAATCAAAACCATCAACTGCCAGTGTGTGCGTGTGTGTGTGTTCGTGCGCGCGCGTGTGTGCGTGCGTGTGTGTGTGTGTGTGTGAATAAAATAAAAATATTAACAAACTGGTAAATTACCCTTATTAATTGTCAGTTTTAATCAGTATGGCATAGTAATAGAAACTGGTAAATTACCCTTATTAATTGTCAGTTTTAATCAGTATGGCATAGTAATAGAAAAGAGGATTTTCTTTTAAAGGACAAGCTTAACAAAAAAATTGGTGAAAAATATTGAAAGTTTCAAACTAGGAAGAAGGAAACATTTACACTAAAAGTGGAATTTAGGGGGAACACTATCCTTTTCCCATTTACGCTAACATTTGTCTTTCTATTCTAAACTTTTCATATTTTTCACCAAATTTTTTGTTAAGTTTGTCATTCTTCCTATTTTCCACAATAGAAAAAAATCACTTTTGCCATAAAAGAACTACACTTTTCCATCTCGCTTAAGCTCATCCATTCAGTCAGTAGTTTAATTACCGTGGACATTTACGGTTCTACAATGCAAGTTATGTGATTGACAATTTATTTTATGTGTAAAGTTATGACAAAACAATTGTAATAATTTTAGTGATAAAAGTGTTTCATGTAAACAATAACTATGTAATAATTAAGAAAAGATCAAAAATAAGACAACTATATTGGCAATGAGTTTTATGGGAGATCAAGACGGAAAATAAAATGGTGAAATGTATTTTTGATGACTACAAAAAGGGAAAAGAAAGGCTAAAATTGTTTATGTAGCCTATATAAAACGTGATCTGCAAAATACAATTGAATAAGCTAATATGATGAGTTTTAAACAGCTTTTTTTGGCCTATGTTTGAATATAACAAGGGAAGGCATGCATTGCAGATCTACAACACGTATCATTAATCAGAAAATATATGATAATCACAAAGTAGCTCAGCAGAGAATAATGTATTAATAAAGGTATATACCTCCTAAAAACTGATACATTTTTAAATATTGGTGTATATAGGTCAGGATCTTCTAAACTCAGAGGTGCATTCTCAATCTCTTTTTTAGCTCCAGTAAGCGCCTGATCCAAGGACAGCTTCCATAAAGGTCTCTGCAACGACAAAACAGAACGTCATGCTTGCCTACTAGTCAAAACTAATCATCAAAAGAGATTAAAAAATTCCACCTGCTCTTATCTAATTTTGAGTTTCTAATGCGTTCACCTGCATTTACACAAATTTCTGTACAATTTCTACACACACACACGTAAAGGGATGTAAGTACGCATATAAGAAAAAGAAGCTATAGGGAAGGAAAAAACATGACCAATATAAAACAGAACGCCCCTAGTCCAGCAACCATGAACAGACTACTTCGCCAACCAGAAGAATATCACACCAGAACAACACATCCAAAAACTTGAAGAAAAGTGAGTATTGACAAATCTGTCAAACCAGACAAGGACCAGCAAAGTAAGACTACCTATAGGGAAGGAAAAAACCAGCATCGCGAGCAATCTATTCCCATCCGTTCACTCAGAGAGCAGGAGAGGAACTGCCTTTGGTTTTCCATCTTCAGAGGCAGCAGAACCAACAGCTGACCAAGATGAGGGCTCAGGAGCAGCACATATCTCAACAAGAAAAGGAAACATAGACAGGTAGCCTAACATCAGTGTTGACAAAGAAGTAAGCGTCTCCTAAATAAGGCAAAGAATTCCAGATCTGTAAGCACAGCAACAAAGAACTAGAATCGCTATGGCAAAACTGCCATACCACAAACCAACGGAGGGTTTAATGGGCCCAGGAGCGTCAGATACCAGCTCCGTAGGTTACTGCGCTTTAGATCTGATAAATGGTGCCAAAGCGAAAAGAAGGAGACGACCGAGCTCGTTTTACAAACATGGAAGAAAGCAAGGGGTAGGCAAGGGCGGATCAAGCCCCGGGCGGGGCTGGGCTGCAGCCCAGTGTCAGAAGCATGCAGTAACCAAAGGTTCAACCTCTAAATCGCAGATCGGAGCTGTTAATCAGACCGCGTCCGACCTTCAGAGAATCCTGTGCTTCCTGGTTGTTTCACATAACCGCGATTGAAGAGATTTTTGCGAAATTAGTTTCCTGTTTGGGAAATTATTTTGTTTGGATGGGTTAATTTGAAGGAGGGAGATGCGCACTGAAGGAGAAGATGCGCATTGAAGAGAAGATGCGCAGATAAGCAGCCTAAAAGATCTGGAAAAGCTACTTTTAACATATAGATCTATATTGTATTTCAATTTATTTGACAATTTTTGCATTTCGGTCCTTGTTACATTTCATCTTAGATATACATTTTAATTTATCCTCATATTTTGCACTAATTTAACATCTAATCCAGCTATTTGTTTGTAATAAAATATGCGTGGTTCTGATGGTTTAATTGGGTGAATCCCGAAAACCTTCGACCTTTGAGCAGTACGGTTCAAGCAACGGTTCGGTTATGATAACTATGGCTGATAAAATACGTTTTCTACAGATGGAATGCTTTTAGTGGTTCATAGGTATTTATATGTACGCTTTTGGAAAAAAGTGGGTAGAGGTAATTAAATTTCAACGATCAAAACAATGATTTTTTTTCAACCGAAGTAACATTAATGACCACTTAATATAGCATATTCAATGTTTCTTCCATATTTCAATAAAGCGGGAATGGTATATATAGAAAAATTAGTTAATAAAGATTGTAAAAAAAATTAGAAAAATAAAGAGTAGCGAAAAGAAATTACTTCCATGTTCAACAATGCTACTTACTCAATATCAAAATTACAAAATGCATTGCTATCAAACTGTAAGTTAGTCAAACTGTAAATCAGCTCACCCCTTTGTTAATTCCTGGATTCGCCCTTGGGGATAGGGAAGGGAATCTGTAAAGAAAAGGCGATGCAAAGAACTAGAAAGATGGAGAAAAGAGCGGAGAAAGTAGAGAAGAAGGCGGCGAAAGAAAAAGGGGAAACCCTTGTCCCCATGGCATAAAACGAAGCTCGATGCACAACTTTGTTTTGACTGTACATGACAATACGAACGAGATGACAGTATCACCCCTTGAACTTCAACTATACTCTATTAGACCAAGGAAAGATTTGTCCAAATGTAACCAAATACAGCTAACATGTGGGTGTGCGCATGAGCATGCATATGTGTGTGTGTGAGAGAGAGAGAGAGTGTGTGTGTGTGTGTGTGAGAGAGAGAGTGTGTGTGAGTCCACCTCACTTTTTATTTATCCCCACATTAATATGCGATTTGCAATTTTGTGCAAAAGAAGTCTGAAATGAAACAAAATTTTGTAGATATGAGCTTGAAGCTATAAAATTCATCTTTATAAACTTTGTTTGCTCGTTTAAAATTTGCTCATACCGACGGTAAAATAAAAAATTTAGAAGATTTATATTGAGCAATACATTTTGAATTGCCCTTAAATTTCGTATAGATAACCAAAATTTTTTCATCGCAAACAGGGCTAAATGAGCCTATACTACACGAGTACAGTAGATCCTAACCATTCAAAATTACATAAAAGACTAACACAATTGTGTGTAAAATAAAAAATTAAGAAAAAAAACATTTGCGCTAAAGTTCCTATCACAAATCATTCCTATCATCCTCTACCTTCTCTGCGAGGATCAAGGAAGAAGTTTTAAGAGTTTTTCAAGCATACATAGCATTTGTCGTAGTCATCTTCCAATAAAAGTTTCTTTTTTATTTCACCTTGCTACCTACAATTGATTAGTGTTGGAAATTAATAGTTTGTTCACAAAACCAATTGGTTAATGTGAACTATAGCTTCCTAATATTTATCCACGATCTTAGTTGAGTATTTCCCGATATGGGACTTATTTATTTTTTCATCACTCCACAACTTTGAAGCATCAATATAACTTTTAACACACCCCCTTGATTCAAGGTTGTTGAGATAATAACCGAAGCACTTCTCTTCGATTTGTGATGCACTTCTCATCACCTTCCTTTTTTTTTTTTTTTTTTGATGCAATTCTCATTACTTTCAATTGTTTTGAATATTGAAATCCTGGGCTCCGATACCGCTTGTTGGAAATTCATAGTTTGGATGCTACATAGTTTGTTCACAAAACCAATTGGTTAATGTGAACTATAGCTTCCTAATATTTATCCAGGATCTTAGTTGAGTATTTCCCAATGTGAGACTTATTATTTTTTTCATCACTCCACAACTTTGAAGCATCAATATAACTTCTAACAATTAGACCAAAATTATCCCCGACAGCGTGTAACTGAGCATTATATTATCACTATCTTATTAAAACCCTACTTGTAATAACAGTTAAGAACATATGAGTAGTGCATCCTACTAGTGAGATGCATCAAAAAAATCCTTAGAATTGTCCCACTCGATATAATAATCGGGTGGAAAGGAACATCGTTTTGGTTGTTTTGTTCTGATGGGGAGTCTTACTGTTCACATACAGCTGTTGCATGTGCATCTTTAACCGCATAAGGGCTCTTGGAAGTTGGTTATGAAGGAGGATTTAAAAAGGCGAAGCTTGTTTGGGTGGTAAAGCGACCATGGGGGAGAGGTGGTTAGTACTTGCTTGGAGGATGTAGTGGAAAGGTCCAAATCTTCAAGAGGTATGGGAGTGTATGAAGCAGTGCAGTCAATAGCAAATAGCACAAAACAGTGCAAGGCTTGTGCCATGTGCTATAGCGCAGTCTATTTGGTTCATTAAAAAAAAAAAAATCAAGTATAATTTTCCAAACTGGATTTTAATTCTTTCTTTTTTTTTTTCCATATTTTGCGCCATATCCAAATCATTCAAGAGTCCAAATACATGAACTATCATACTTCATACATGTATTAAATATTTTTTGATACAAAATACAGTTATATTAGAGAAAATTTAATAATTTCATATTGCAAATTCCAAATAATCAATTGATATAATATATTTGTATCATACAAATTTGAAATTTATTCTTGTATTTGTGAGTTATAATGAAATTTATTCCTATTTATGACTAAAGATGAGATAAAACTCTACAAAAAATTGCATGAAAAATACACTTTTGCATAAAATGCAAAAGATTTTCTAATGGCAAGGACTAAAAATAACAATAAACAAGAAAAGCTATAGAGTGAAAATAAGATCAAATGAAAATAACACATATAAAACCTACAATAACAAGATTCAGATAAACAAAGTCAAACATGATTCATGTGTACAATAACAAAACATAGAAACTATATCATATTTCTAAAATTTTAAAGTCTTGTCATTCGTTTTATCCAAATCAAAACCATCATCATTATCTAAACAATCATTAGTTTTTTCTTCTTCTTTCTAGTCATACTCTACGACGTTTTCCCCTAAGTCGTTATAAATATAATAGTGTGCTATTTTAGGCTTTGTTTATTGTCCAAACATTTAAAAAAGATACAAAACAGAATAACGCTCAATTTAGAGTTATGCGCAATTTTCCACTATAATAGAATAGCGCATTATTTTTGACCTAAAGTAAACTCATGCGCTATAGTGAGCAATATTTTGAAAAACGCGCCTGAGGCGCGCCTCGAGGCGAGACGGATGGTAAAACGCCTAGAGGCGTGGTTTGAAAGGCGTTTTCCTCGTAAGGCTTAAGCCTCACGCTGTTGAGGCGTGAAAATCACCAAAAGCGTATGCCTCAGAGCCTCAAGCAGCTGAGGCGTACGTGTATAGATGTTTAAAAAAAATAACCCTTACCTCGATTGAAATTACATTCGAACAGGAATCGAATTGATTCCAGTTATGGAATCGAATTGATTCCAGTTATGGAATCGAACTTGTGGAATCGAGCTCGATTTTGAACTCGATTCCTTAACTGGAATCGAGCTCGATTCCAGTTAAGGAATCGAGTTCGATTCCATAACTGGAATCGAGTTCGATTCCTTACTGGAATCGAAAGAGAAAAGGGTTTTTTTCTTTTGTCTTTTTTTTTACATACAGAGTGTTGTTTATGTATATTTTTTTCATTTTTTGGGATGTCCAAGCTAGTTTATAAATGAGCAAACGCCTCATCTTTCCTCGAAAGGCTTACGCGTCGAGGCTTACGCCTCGCCTCACGGACCCGAAAACGCCTCGCATACGCCTTTTGCGTTTTAAAACATTGATTGTGAGTACAATAGCGCAAGCTCCGCACTATGTGTTATCGTCGTTATAGCATGTTATAGCACGCACCTTGATAACATTGGCCTGAAGGGGCAAAAGAAAAAGATAGTGTGGATGACATATCAACGTAAGGGTATATGGTAAGGAGTTTAGGAGTTCGAAGCGCTAAATAACCGAATAAGGGCATGGTAAGTGAAATCATATAGGTGAACCATAAATTTGATACCAACCATTCAAAATGTTCGTTGTGCTGTTAAATGGATTAGAAGAATGATTGGTTTATGCAGATACTTTTGATATTAATCGAGACTTTGGAATGAAGCATGTAGAGTTATCAATGGAGCCTTTCAGATGTAAATAGTGTCATATCTGTAGCCAAAATTATTTTCAGATACTCACATCTGCTGATATGGACAGATATCAGATAATTATCATATCTGCTAACAACCAACGAATTAAAACATTTTGTAGCTTAACGTAAAACTCTTTCAATCTCGTTAATTACTAAAGTGTTAAAGATGAATAAATATTATAATACTAAATAGTTTTGAGCAATTAATATGCATTAAATGCATAAAATATATGTTTCTAACTTAATAAAACAATAAATAACTATCTTTCATGGTAGTAAAATGCATATAATTTAATAATTTTGAACAAAACCGAACGAATAATCTACTATTATCATCGTCATCGTCACGCTATTTTTTTATTTTTTATTCGTTATCATTACTATCATTATTTAATTAACTATTTAACTTTATTTTATCTGCATTTATATTTTCACCTTTAATCTCTTGTTATTATTTGTACCTCAAAATTAACTTTGTAATCTGATTTTGGGTTCCATATCTAATCGACCTCAACTTGTTTGAGATTAATAGCTTAGTAGTAGTAGTAGTTGTTGTTGTTGGATGTCATCATATTAGCATACGCTCCTTTTTTTTAAAATCGGATATTTATCCGTTTTCTGGATATGAGACTACCAAAATTATAAATATTACAGACTAATATAAACGCTTCTAATGTTTAAATCAGAGGCCAACACTTCAGTTATTCTGCCCCAAGAACAAGGAGAGGCAAATTAGTACATGCCCCAATAAACAAAGTCCCTAATAAGAAATTGAGGCAAAAGGGACAACAAAACTGTCTTTAATGTTAAATCTGCCACGTAGGACAGAAGATGAGAAAAGGCAGCAAAGACACTAATAAATGCCTCTACTGACAATTATTATATTAAAAAAAAAAATTAAGCCAAAGCCATTTCTAAAGCCACTTAATACAAATAGATTAAATTTCAATTCACATGTTATTATATAATTGATTACAAAATCATTTATACCCTAAATGTATGACATTCCACTGACAAAGACCAGAGTCTAATGAAAATCAAACTAACTAAAAAGCGACTATGTAAATAGCAAAGAATTACAAAAACATTATATAAACTAACTTGGTAGTTTAGATTCACAACAAAGCCTTAGCTAACACGCCATGAAATACACATTACTGTATCAAGAGGCCATCATCAAGAGAACACAACAACCAATTTACCTAAGAACAACAATATCTTACATGTTTTATAATAAGTAATAGGTTGATCAATTTGCAATCTTCAAGTCCCAATGTTCTGTTATCATAGCGCAAAACAACTAATTAAGTAGCTTCTCAATAAAGGGGGAAAAAGGTATAAATTAGTTTTACTGAATTGACAAATATTCAATCTGATAAATACCTTTCAAATGATGAACAGTTGATGCCTTGAAGCCAAAATCAGGAGCAAGAAATAAGCGAGAAGCCTACAATAGAATTATGAAGCATATATATTCCTGCAATTATCACATTAAGAGAAGAATGTTACTGAACCCCAATAATAAATGTATTCTGGTTTTCAAGTGAACAAAAACATTCAAGCATGGTATAGAATTCAAAACTCATGGCAACTTGGTCACCAACACATGAATACATGTGAAGTAAAAATTTATGCATTTAAAACCAACACAAAAAATTTAGACATCTTTAGCCTAACATTTCCAGAAATGTTCACTACACAACAAATATGTTATCAAACATATACAAACTTAGAAGTGTGACATCAGACCTTCAAGAATATATTTTATTCCCACAAGAAATATGAATAATCATCAACCACATAAATAAATTAAAAGTCGCAAATTGTACATTGTATGTATATAACTTCAATTTTTGGAAAAGATATTATGCTTCCACAATAGGGTTAATATAATGGAACATAAAGCCAGTTTATTATTTATGAAGCATGAGTTCCTCATTCAGAGAAAAAAAATGACACTTATTTCTAAATTTGAGTAGTACAACAAGAACGTATCTACCTCCGTAGATTGCATTTCAATCTAATGTTGAGTACTCATGTCTGCAGCAGGTCCGAAATCTCACTACAAGCTAGTCTGAAGTCAATAGGATGTTAGTAAATTTCAATAATTATGTGAAAATAATAACCATGTTTTATTGATAAGACCTTATTTAACCTTTATGACCAAAAGGTTAACTGAAAAAAAAAAATCTAAAACTAAGATATTTGTTAACAAATGTTTTTTTCTAATACAATATTTGTTGACAAATGTTAATAATATGAAACTCACTACACAATGGGGATCTTCTATTCTACCCATGTCAACTATAAAATGAACAAATGTTAGTGTATGTTACCAAGGTATAATTCAGAAGAGTATTAACTAAACCCAAAGAAAAAAGTTCTTCATTGACAATTGTGAGAGATGGACATACTACTATAATTATTCATATGGAATCCTTATATTCAATCTATTATCTTTAGGCCATTTGCACTTTTTTGAATTGACTGTGCATGGGCAAATGTCAACAACACCAACAAGAAATTAAAGGACATGTTAAATGACGGAGCCGGCATGCAACCGGCACAACATAATGGGCATGCATAAACTAGTATTACTGCATAACGGTGGAAAAACCGACTTTGTAATGCTATACGATAAAACATATTACAAAAAATAGTGCAAATATACAACAGTTGATTATAAAAGGCTGTGAACCAGTTGGTTTACCTTGCACTCAGTTCCTTGTATGGACTTGTAACATGTGCTTACTGTGAGCTTATTTGCTCTAAATATCATATTGGTGTGGACTTAAAATTACTATTGTCACTACCTCAAACTAAATTCATTTGCAATAACCACATTGGACTGTTGCCGCTAGATTAGCCAACATATACGTTTGCTGCAGCTACCATATCACAAGGATTGTTAAATGTTAATACTAACTGTAAAGCTTGTGATCACGACCACTGGTATTTAGTTCCTATAGTAGGTTTTTTTTTTTTTTTTTTTTTTTTTTTGGATGAAACATCATATAAAAGTAAAATAGTGCATTGAAAATGCATGCAATGCACACTGTCGAGTGGGTAATGCATATACAAAGGAAATAAAAAGATACATACTTATATTGGATACAGGAAGGAGACTACCTAGGCAAGCATAACGTTCCACCTATGCACACTTCCTCCCGCCCCCATTCTTTTTATTAATGTCGTGATGCTACTGCCCAGTGCAGCAGATCTCTCTCACTCGTTTTTTTTTTTTTTAAATGCGGGTACATGTAAAAAGCATTAGACTTGATACTATTATTTCAAAGACCTAGGCAGTCTAAATATGGATGCATGTATGCTTTTTCAAAAGAAAAGATGATATACTGTGGACTAAACTATAAATGTAAGCTAGTATTTATAGTCATAAATAATCTTTCTAACATGCATGCCTATAATAAACAAAGTAAAACAGGAGCTAGCAAGTTTTAGAAAAGGAAATGCATCATTTTGTTAAAAAAGAGTTGATGTAATTCAAGTTATGTTTGAGTATCATGACCTAATGACAATGACATGCATTACTTGTCTAAATATGCATTGGTCAGCTTCTTATTAGAAAGGGTAGCACTGCAACTAACCCAACCCACAAAGTCCTCATTTACCTACAAGGTATTATATCTGACATCATGTTATACACACACGGAGACACACCGTACATGACTAAACATGCTTTTTACTAGGTCTAGCTAAACTAACTTAAAAATCTAAAGAAGAAAACAAAATCCCTATGATCACTGTAAAACATAACAAATATCGGTTTGAACGAAGAAATATAAAATAAATGACAAAAGCTAGGGTATTTTCCTTAAAGTTTCACCTTGCAATGCTTGATCCGGAAAAGCGTCCAAAGAATGAATGGGATTTGATGGAGCATAATTCTTCTTCCGTGAGAACTGAAACATATTTGGCACATCACTAGGTAATAAAATGAAGCTTTAAGTTAAGAATCCTAGGAAAAAAGCATATTAAAATGACTATACTATGTAAACAAAGCTAGGAATATGTAGTTTGTAACATAGGCATTTGTGATATAAAGCTATCACAATTACTTAACTACATGTAATGTTGAGAACTTAAGATTCAAATTAAGACTATCGTGGTGCCGAGTATAGAATACAAGGATGTTTTGTTGACCACAATGCTACAACACAACTAGTTGTCCTTATTATGGCTACATTGCAATTACAGAGGCTATTACTTGACCATGGCTATTATTTGACCATGGCTACCATATAAATTTATGATAGATGTTTAATAGACGTCGTGTGAATATGAAGAAAACTTGTCTAAACTGTTTAAAATGTGTGGAAATTGAAATCCGAAATATGTAAACCAACAAGAATAAACTCAGATATTGATATAAATCAAAAGCGACATACATGAACTTGAGTGCTACCATTAAATCATTGAACCAGTGAGTATAGAACATTTTATTCCATAGAATGAACAAAGACAGCAGTTCCACCAATATTGGAATATAAAATTCTGATGCAAAGAGCCCTCAAGTGGTCTGCTTAAAATTGCATATCTGCAGTTAAACAATCCATGGATAGATAAATTATCTGGATAACATTTAAAATTTTATGTTATAGAAATATAGAATGAATGCTACAATTAAACTAGAACTGCCTTGTAAAACCATTTTAAACTTTGTCACAATACAATTTGCAAATTATTTCAATGTAGGAACAATACATAACATATTACAAATTGCAGGAAACGGTATTTTGTAAACATAATTAATATTATAGTTGTATAAAATATTTCTTTTCTTTGAGAATTCAAGTATTCATTTTTCCAAAATTGTAAGGAGCCACGGCTTCACCACAAAAAAGAAGCACCCATGCAATAGTCACAATGACCAAAATATGCCTCATATAATATATCTAAAATGAACAACTAAAATTATTCACTTCTCATAATATACTATGTGATGAAATCTCAATTCTACGACAAGTTTATTTATTAACCAATCAAAACGATGGATGTGTATTATATTTATGTTGGGGTTTCCATAAATTATCACATATATAAAGTATAGTTTTATAAATATTATGTTCAATGTTTCGCACTATAATTTCTACTGTCACCCCTACATTCACTAATTAAAGCGATCATGTGTCATATAATTTCTACTGTCACTCCTACATTCACTAATTAAAGGGACCATGTGTCATATAATCTTTAATATGATGTTCACATCCACATGCAATAATTTGTCAAAGAAAACTGTTTTTCTAGTTTTCAAATTATACAACATGATTGATATTACATACTACTAATTTTGGGCTTATGGTTTCCTTTAGATAATATTATGTTGTTACATATACATATATACATATACATATATATATATATATATATATATATATATATGTATATATATATATATATAATACTACGTCGACAAGTTGTCGGTAACTTAGTTTAATTGTTTGCTCTCTAATTTACGTTATACCCGCCTATCATGTTGTATGTGATCTCACAGCAGAATAAGAAATTTCGTGTATGAAATAAAGCAAACCGGATGTGAAGTGCATAAAAAAAATTGCTATAGCATCCAATTCACATATAATTGAAGTACATTTTCATTTGTACTCATGCAAAGTATTTCATACAATTCATTAGTGACCTTAATACTATGAATATGTATAGGAATTACATATGAAAAAATTATGTAAAGTAACTCATACAATTATGTTTTAACAAATTAAGGTAAGCATTTGATTCATACACTAATGAATTGATGTATGCACAAGAAGATGTGCAGTATAAGTATCTGATAAGTAATAATATAAACTTTTAACATGCTTAGGTTTGTTCCAGCACGTCAATTGAATTTTGCACCTATGTGTTCAAACGAATACGTTCAATAATTACAAACCAATCGAATCTTAAATTTTCATGTGTCAAATAGAATAAATGTAAGGTACCCCATTTGTTAGTATGGTTTACAACTTTATTATGTATATAATCGTCTCTTTAGAATCTGCAGTCAGGCGATTTCATTTCAACATATTAATGAGTATCTATCGACTCATACGATAATATTTATTTTCTTTAGTTTATTATGGTATGCTTTACCTTTAATATATCTAATAAATTTGATTAGCTTTTACAAATTGATTTCATTAATTCATTTCTTGTTTTTATGATAATTATTGGATGAAAAACACAAATGCTTGTTTATAAGAAACATAATCGTACATAAGAAAGTTTATTATCATGAGCAGTAGTATAAGCATGGGACTTAATTTCTCATATATAAAAAACATAAATTAAAATAACAAATTGGATACATTTTATCCAAAATACACACTTTCTTTTTATAGTACCTTCTCATGCTACTGTCACCTATTTGTTGCATGACAATGCCCAACTAATGGAATTGCGTGATAGTCATTGATCATAGCTTTTGTCAGAGTAATAGCTACATGGCCAATGAGCTTTTATTTTGTAGAATTTTTAATTATTATGACGTGAAATTTTTGAAGATCTAATCAGTATTGCTCTTAGTCAGTAAGCAATTTATGACAAAACTTGTGACTTTTTTTATCATTTCCTTAGATACTTCTAAACAAGGACTTTGTGTAATTGTGATTGACGCTAACTTGTCACATTCCAATACATCATTCCTAAAGCATCAACAAGGATATTTTGTCTCCATTTTTATACTCAACTACGTAGTCATAACTAATCCTTAAATTTTGGCAAACCAACTGCTTTGTGTATTAGTGTTTATCGTTTGAGTAAGTGCTTTAATCTTCGATGATCAATCCTATTTCTGAAAGTTTCTTTCCTTTCAACGTATGACTGACATATGTAATGCGTTTTCTTCCTATAATAAAAAACTGTGCCTACCGCTTTCCTACTTGTATCACACTCAATGGTGAACTCCTTGCTAAAATCTGGCTTGTGGTATATCTGGATTTACTGACAATTACTTTAGTTCAGTAAAGGCTTTGGAAGTTTGGTCATTCGAATCAAATGAATTTTTCTTGAGAAAGGTTGCCAATGGACTAACAATGAGTCCATAGTTTATCATAGAAAATTTATAGTGCCCAATGATACGCAAAAATCCTCTTAACCTTTTGATCTTTTGCTGTAAAGGCCAAACTTGAATTGCATTAGTTTTGCAGGGGTCTACTACTACTACTATGACAAACTATGCAAAATTTGTAATTTTAAAGAGCTGGGTGGCCGTATTTTGAAGAAAAAAAATCCACAAATTGCAAATATATTAAATGACGAATTAAACTATTTAATACAAATTGGAAGGTCTAGAATAAACTTTTGTAGTAAAAATAATGAAACTGAAGAGAAATAGTAAAGGGATTACCTGGTGTGTGTATGCGATGGATGTAAACAGGCATGACAGCTCCAAATCAACCATTGACGCTCCAAATCAACCGCAGACGATCTAAATCAACCACTATCGCATCCAAATCAGTTATTTTTTCATTGACAAAGTCATTTCTGGTTGAACTTTTAATGTCATCCATTAACCTAAAATGGATTTTACAGTTTAAGAAAAGAGTAAAAGAGATAGATTTGGGAACGTTAAAAAGTGACTTGTATCAAAATGGGTCGTTTATTTTCTGTGACTTCTGCAACTAAATGGAATTAGATTTTAAAATAATGGAACATATTTTAAGAGGCAATTTCGTCCACCTTTATTCACGTCAGTAGAGACGTTGCATTAAATATGCCTATAGTTAATTGGTATTAGAAGCAATATGTTTAATTTGCCCCTAATCAAATGCCTCTGATGCTCTCAAATTTAGTAGTGGTATCATGGTTCAATGCTTAATTTTCCACTGAGCTGAAAACGATGGAGAAGTTGGGTTTTGATCTAACTAATGACACATTTTTTGGATAACGCAAGTTAATTGTTGTGACAAGCATCTATAATAAATTGAATTTGCTTTTTATTTGTAGATGTAAGTTGGTAGCCAAAAAATTATATACAGATATTTAGTCATCTTGAAACTGATATTTGCGCTATCTTTTGTTATTATAACAATTTTCCAGACAGATTTATTACCTTGTGTATGTTCAACCTGCAAAGAGTTATCTATCTTGATGCTTTGCTTCTTTTAAACTTTATGTATTATGAACCTCAAACATGTGAAATAAACATTTATATAAGTATTTAAAATAGTTGTGTGCATAACTATTAACTTCCAGTTTCTACCCGGCCTTTTGAATAGTTTATGAATGTTTAAGTACATAACTCCTGCTATTTTTTTCCTAATTATTACAAGCTAACCCATAAATTATCAATGATCAATGATCAGATAATGTCGTGAGCAACGCTACGTTTACTTAAATCATATAAAAATGTTGTTGGGAAGTGTCCTCCAAGTAAATGATAGTAATATGCATGTGTTGAAAGTAGTAAAAGATGTTATGTTTCTAACTTAAATGTTATTATCATTACTATGATTTTTTTTTTGTTACTATTCAATTCATTTAATTTATAGATGAGCATATGAATTTTCCTTACGTTGTTTGCTTTCTCTATATTAGAAATGACATGGAATGAACCATTGGATGATCTATTTTGCACATTAGGCCTTTATTCTTCTTTTGTTTTCCTCTTTTTTCTTCTTTCTACGGGTCCTGATAACAACAATAAACTTATAGTCAATACGAAAAACACACATTCATTCATCCATGCATAAAAGTCATAAATAATGTGAACTAGGTTTTTCTTTCATTTGGTTTACTTTGTCTTTCTCAACCACAATGCATTTATTTGCCTATATCTTTCTGCTTCCTATCCGCTTCATGATTTCTTTGCATTTATTTGTCATGCTTTGAAACGTATAGGTTGACGGTGTTGGTGCCTAAATATAAGCATTAATAACAATTGGATCATAACATTCCCTTACCAAAAGTTCCATATCAACAAATCAAATGCGTAGGAGAGGGAAAGTTGCCATTGGAGCTTAATAACGGGCTGCTGGTAATTATAGCTATCAAACGAATATATCACCAGAAAATCAGTAATATTTGTACTCACATACATATTTGCATGCATAATAATAGTATAATGTACTGCTGCTTTGTTTTATATTACCGTATTTCCTGCTGTACCCATACTTTTTTTCATAGTTAATCCTATTTAACACAGGTTGATTGTTGACGACTTGCACTGTACTTTAATAACGTACATGTGTCTTCGGTAGAGGTATTAAATGTACCCTTCATTGCCATAAGTATGTATGTATATGACACCCCGTTTATCCCAATGCTGAACTTGAGTTATTACTTCGAAAGATGTCAACTGTACTTAGCGTTATACTGAATAGGATACAAAATAGTTGAATTTTTTTAACAGGAATTGTTCTTAGGGTTTTCAAAAGATACGATACACTTTCTTTTATCCCATAATTGACCGAGCAAATTCAATTAACGAATAAACATTAAATTGCACGTATACTGCTGAAGTCGAACACGGGAACATAAAGAAGAGTGGTTATAATATGCAGGCTTCTTAACATATTAGCAGTTGTTGAATCCATCTAAACCAATTTGACATATTAACATATATACAAGCTCCATAACGTATCAGCAATTGACAAATGTATCACTAGAATCATTTTACTTTTGAAACATTACATATAAACAATGGCACTGAAAACTGGTGGGCATAGTAATTATCGTTTCATTTTTAAATGAGAGGCTAAAGTAACTTTAGGAATCATACAAAAATTAAGGTAATGTCTATTGTCATAACTACATATATATGCACCGATGAATTCAGATAAATTTATTAACTCATATATCGTACTAACAACAATGTGTACATTAACTCAATTTGACATATGTTCCTTTTTGTCTGTGTTCCTGTTTTTTAACCTTTTTATGACTCCCTCACAAGAATATTATTAAAACATTTGATTTCAATAGCAATCATGTAGTGCAAGTGCAATAGGCTGACCAAGCTAAGTGAATAATGCAATCTATACTCACTAATATCTACTGAGTAATTAAAAACATGCCACTAAATTATCACGTGCAATTGCTCGGAGAAGTAACATATGGATTATAAATCATGTAATAATTAGGAATTTCACATTATACTTGATTTTTTACATTGTGATCTCATCATTTAAGCCTTGTGATCTCACCAATTTAAACCATAATAACAGATAAGTTAGATTTTTTAAGTAAAAGCACATCAAGATAAATAAACATGCATGAGCTGCTTGCGCTGTATCAGCCACCATGTAAACACCATTGCAGGAATCAAGTACAAATGATAAGCAAAAATTCACCATAAGGTCCAGATTAGATGGAGTTTGCATGAATGATGGTAAAGAGCTCGGCTAGCATATGAAATTAAAGCCTAAAAACGGTAGACCAAATACTCTGAACCTGTCGAATTTTGCACGACTGGTGGTTATTGTCGGCATAGTCGACATTGCCATATCCCGACACCGGCCGACAACTTAAGCATACACCAGCAGAAGTACACAAAACACACCATTTCAAAAACCAAAGCCTAATAGAAAAAGCACCAACCAAGAGACCTGAGAATATTCCTTATGATAATCCACTGCAAAATGATCACATACCCAAATGCAAGTCGAAAATGCCTAGAATCTTCAACATAGCACCAATACCAAGAGCACACAAAAATAGAATGTATATATACAGACTAGTTTATGAGAGATGCATATTTAATTTTGTGATGAAGGCATGCAAACAGTATGTGAAAATATATGGTTTTAAATGGCGGTAATAAGTAACATCCTGACAGCAAAAGCAATGATGTTAGAGCAAGATAACACGACTTTGGTTTAGTTTTCCCACCCTTTCTATGACTTTGGATTAGTTTTCTACCCTTTCTTTTATATAAATCTCATAATCAACAACGATATATAAATAAGTAACTTATAAACTCAACAACATAAGCAGTATCGAATTATTCTCAAAATCAGAGTAAGCTATCGAGATGTACTAAACCATAAAGATGTAATTACCGTTTATGTTCGTCCCTTCTCAATTATCTGATGGTAGGACCAAAGATATAGTGCAAAAGCAGTCTCAAAGGGGGATATGATGGATTTTGCTTGCAGCGAGGCTTGAGCGCGGTGGAGGGTGCTGCACAATTTTTGATTACAACTCGTTGAAAAACAATGGATGCCACTTCCATCATGATAATTAGAGAAGGCGTTGACGGCGTCCGTCAATCAAATTGGGTTTTAGGGTTTGAAAATCGAAGAGCAGCGGTAATTTTCATAGTTATTAGAGGAGGCGTCCATCAATCAAATTGGATTTGGGGTTTAGGGTTTGAAGATAGAAAACTGGTGGTAATTTAAGAGGAAATGGGAAATGGGAAAGGTCGTACTGAAATTTCACAGTTCGATATTTGTTATTCGCCTTTATTCAGAGCATTAAATTTTAAAGGAACTGTATCGGAATTAGAGGCGTTTTAGTATGCCTTTATTTAGACGAAAACTCTACAAGACCCGAAACAGTATAAGTCATTCCGCTCGAAATTAAATCCTACGGCTACTGTTGCATTTTGAAACAAGATCTAGCGCTCATCCCTGAATCCAGCTGAATCGCACCATTTCGTACCCCCTGAATTTCAGGCTTCATAGCAAAGCTCTTATTTAGAATCATTAAGGGTTGTTCTTAAATCTTTCTTTATTTTATTATTACTAGGGGCTTTCTATTTTTTTTGCCTCTAATTGACAGCCCCCAATACTCTTTAATTTGGTAGTGTGAATGCGAACGTATTCCAGATTTCGGTTGACAGCCCTAGAAGCATGCATGTACAAATGCTTCACATATAACACAAATGCCTAACTTCCAATTTAAAAACTGCATATGAAGTGAAATTCTGAGGAGGTTAAAAAAGTTGGAGGAAGGCAAATCTCGGTTCAGGTCCATCTACATAATTAACATACCAAAATCCCTTCACTTTTTCAACAAAATTCTTATAACAAATGATTTTTCCAACATTACATGATAACTCATTTATACCCAACAAGGTCTAAATAATGGAGGTGATATCATGAAATAGTAATACAGCAAGGATATAAATCACATGTTCAAAGCCTCTATCAATAGTAAAACTCCACAAGATAATGATGAAGACACTTCCTTTAATGATAATAGTAGATTCGGTCTCAAGTCAAGTACCCTTTGCTTATTCTCCATACTCAAAAAACCTAAAAAGTTACATTTCTGTACCAAATTTAACTTTGATAAGTCCAAAAAGCTTCCACATTCCTTTGATACAGTTTGAGACCAGCGTTTATGGTAGATTTTGATCAAGAAAGTAACATATAGGATGATCCTTCGTATAATAAATGTTAACTGCAATGATTTAGATTAGTGAAACTAAAACTGTTTTAATTCACTAATTTGAAGGTAAGAAGTAAGAATGATCCAACATTTTATGGCTCATGCTTAAAAAGCAAAGAGCAAGCCTGATAAGAATTGTACAAAGGGGTCATAAGCTTTTGTAGGTGGAGGAGCTTCCATAGTAGAATCTGCATCAAGCAAAGGCCATAATATTTCAAGCAAAGGCATGACCAAATTGGTTTGGCATAAAAGTTAATAGGAACTGCAGCAGGCGGTAATCTGGCACAGACCTCCAAAGCTGAGCTGCTACAGCAAGCGAACCATTATTTGAAAACTAGAACAGTCTAGGGCATAAATTTCTAGGAAATGAACCATGAGAGCTGAGGGGATAAATTTGCCAATGGGTAAAGGAATGAAGGGAGTGAATGAGCATTGGTTGGGGAGGTTGAAGGCAAGGTGGAGGGGGCAACTTCCTCACTTGCGAAAAACCTTTTTCATTTGACATAACTAAACAACAAAGACGATGAAAAATGGATGAAGTGGAAAGGAAGAAAACATAGGAGGGTGGAGGGTAAAGATGTGGCGGGGAAGAAGGTGAGGTTGGGAGGAGAACGTTGGAGGATAAAGTTATGTATTATAATTATAGAATTTCATGATTCCTCAAATAAATGTGTTAACTTCTTACAGGTGATATCATAGTCGCCCACTTAGATTTAACATGAATCGCTGTAATTAGACTGACAATGATGAAGATCTGATGTATTTTCTAAAGAACATTTTTTTTAGCGACAACATAATTTTTATGATATGCTTATTGTGCTATGTGATTTCACATCCACTAGACCGTCTTTTTTAAAGACTAGGTCGCATAGATTAATAACTGCATGTTAAAGTGCTGTCACATTTGTTAACATTCATTCAATCAATTGACCCTTTATTAGAGGTTAGTACTTAGTTATCAGATAGACCATATGTTATTGCTGCATTAAAGTTTGGTTATAAAGGTATGGATAGTTCACTGGTTCTCTCTTTTCTTTTTTCATAACATAAGTATACATACACATACATATTGATATGTGCATGTGTGTCTGCATGTGTATCAGTGTGTATTATAAGTTTCAATTAAGTCACATATATCAATGGTGTACTTCTGAAATTGAAAACATATAAGAGGAGCTTCAAATTCAGTGTTGTTTTTTAATTGAAATCAAACCATTCAGAGAAAATAGCTAAGCTATGCTAAAGTTGATCTAGGCATGCTGCAAAAGTAATATTTTATATTACTCTGAGTGATTCTAAAAATCTTAGACTCTTGGCCCACTTAGTCGCGACCATTACACATACAGAGTAATATTTTATATTACTTTGAGTGATTCTAAAAATCGTAGACACTTAGTCGCGGCCATTACACACACTCGTGTGTGTGTTTGTATGTGTGTACGTCTCTCTCTCTCTCCCCCTCTCTCTCTCTCTCTCTCTCTCTATATATATATATATATATATATATATATATATATATATTGTGTGTGTGTGTGTGGGTGGGTGGGTGTGGGTGTAAAGTAATGATAATGATAATGAAGCACTTCTTAAGGCAGATGGTCCAATAGTTCTAGAACAACTTGTTACTGCTATTTTTCCTCCTTTTTTTTTTCTAGAATAACCTTTTGAATAGAGTGTATAAATAAAACTCAAATGTTTTGGTGTCTTTTTATAGATCAGTTATAACTGTCCAATGTTTCAAAGAGAAGTGCTACAAAGGACGAAAAATATGAGTACGGGATTGTGCAACTCACGGGGAAGTGGTTGGATCACAATATTAAATTGAAAATGAATGGTTGGATGGTAAATCGGGTGTTTCGGATATATTGAATTTCGGGTAAAATAGCATTTCTGTACTTTCAAATGAACTAGTTTAAGCAACATGTAATCAAAATAAAATTTCATGCGTAGATTGTACTAAAAAGTGTTTTATATATGTGTGTATTTACACAAATGCTAACCGGTCCAAAGTAAGGTTTGCACCTGACTAAATTACATACATATGTGTAACGACAAAAACATGACAATTATAAATTTTTAACTGTACGAATCGATCGAAATCTACATTTATTATTTGACATGATTTATTGTTAATGTTTGGTCATTATAATATTAAGAGCACCACTTATAGTCAATATTATTTTCCAAAGACATGAATTAGTGTTGTGTTTGGTATCTTGATAAAAGAGTCATCGATAATTCGAATTTATTGTGGTTGACTTTTATATGAGTACATTTGACACACACTTTTGTTTGGATTTTTGGCTAAATTGACTATGGTATCTGTCAATCTTAACGGTATTAGCATTTCATTTGGAAAACTTTAAAATTTTGGAAGAAAATGTAATCTTTGTTCTTGGTTGCATTCAAGGCCGGCCTTTTGGCAAAGCCATAGAAGCAATGGCTTTGGGCCGCAAAAATTCCAGGGCACCAATTTATAATCAAGATCGTACAGCAATGATTCTAGGGCGGTAGCAACTAGCAAGCATCGACACCATGACTTAAGAGAAACGCAATTCCAAACACCGAGTCACCGACTGATGGTTACTCGACGACGGCTGCGGATACTCCAATTCTAAAGGGCGATTATTCCATATGTTGAAACCCAGATCACTATGAGCAACGAAGTAGAGGCTCCATCATTGGCAACTTAAATTAACATAATCGCATTTTCTTCAATCTTGAAAAGGTGCAAATTTATTTTTTCTTCTTTAGCGAATGTCAATAGGTGTAGTATTGGTTCTCCATCTACATATTATTCTCTCCTTCAGCATGAAAATTTGGGTTGTTTTAGTGTTTTGTACAATTTTGTTTTTTCTCGCTCTTGAATAATTTCACAGGCTTTGTAGCTGTGTTTTGTATTGTTTTTTTTTTCTCGATCTTGAATGAAACATACGATGTATGATGTGTGATGAGTGCTTCGAGTTTTTATCCTATCATGTTCATTCGTTTTGCAATTGTAATTTGCTTTCACTTGGGTTAATAAAATACTGCACTGGACAATCTATTAATTGAAAATAGAGAAGGTACTCTTAAAATGGAGCAAAGTACTCATTAACATTGTAACTGATAACTAAATGCGAACATTTTGATGGAGCAAAGTATATACAAGTTACGACTTACCATAAATTTGAAATAATTCATTAGTTTAAATGTTATTTTGGGCTAATGCAACTAAAATTATTAACTGAGGCAACTTAAATTTTGGTTGATTTATGTTTTTTTTTTTTTTTTTTGTTAATTTGGAATAATTGTTATTTTTAAATAACCATAGAATATGCATTGACTTGGGGATAAGATCAAATGGTCTTAAGATTCATTTTGTAGTACTATTTAGCGCTTTTATCAATTGAATAACATGTTTAAATTGAAACTTGAATATAAAAATATTTTTTGTACTTCTGCAAGTTGGAAGATTAGAAAATTATTTATAAACAATTAGTATTATTTTTGTTGAAACTTGATTATTGTTAAGCATAAAGTTATTTCTTTTCCTTCATATTTTCATTATTCACAACAATGCATAAATTAGTTTGATGGTTTAATAAATGAATAGCGATTGTTTTTATATGAGAGCTTTGGTTACACAACTCGCTTTAGGCACCAAAATGTCTAGGACCGGCCCTGGTTGCATTGCGTAGATCTAGACCTTGCCAAATTGACTATAGTATCTGTTAGATATTTGAATTTGGAATGGTTGAATGTTGTTCTAATGTTATAGAAAATACCGAGAGGTAAGATAATTCAAAACACATGATTCGAATGATCCTAAAGTGCAACATTTTGGATGCATGTCATACACACTTACATCCACATATGCTAAGAAAATAGCGATAAATCTTTGTATTTTTTTATTATCATATGATATTACAGTATACTTTAATTATGGACATATTTCATATTTCTGATCACAATTAAAACAATATTGTATTCATTTAGCTACAAACATTAGCAAATGATTGTCGCTTTGATATTTTATCAACATGATAAATGAACAAGATTTATCGATATACCTTATACTACGAAATAGAAAAAAATTGACATCTCATGAAGTTAAATATATTTATGAGGTTCTATTTGTGGTCCAATCACTAATGAGAGGTTACTGAAGAATTTCAACATGTGAACCACATTTGTAAAAAAATATTAAGTATTTTATATGCATAAGCCTAATTGTAATGATTAAAATCATAAATAAAAGTTAAAAGCCTTAAGAGTATAACTGTCATGGAATTGATGTGAATATCTCATAATAATATTCAAATTTGTTAGAAGACCAAATAATAAAATACCAACATTACATATAAAAAGTTATAATCCCTAAATTACATGACTTGTAATTATTCTCTATGCCTCTTTCATGAAGATAATTTTAGATATATTGATTCGGAAAAACAAATCAGTTCTTCTTCTTTAATCACAAAAAATGCCTTCAACAGTAAAACTTATGTGGTTTTATTTACATTCCTCTGGCTCCCTCTCAATTAAACCAAAAAGAGTTATTTTTTGAATTTGTGATTAATCAAATTTAATTTAGTTACAACTTGTTAGACCAAAAACTTGGTTCTAACACCCAAATGTAGATTTCCAGATCACAAAATGTAGATAAAGTAGTAAAAAGGGGAACACACGAGGTTTTTATAGTGGTTCGGCTCAAACCAAGCCAACGCCCACTTTATATCAGTGTTATCACGTCGACGACTAGTCGTCGACAAGTCCAGAAGTCGCTCTGAGGAATTCGATGACTCTCGACTTGTGCATTTCAACGATGGTGGGTCAAATCGAGCCCTAATTCGCGTCCAGAACCCTAATTCGAGCCTAGAAACCCTAATTGAGCTGAGTCGACATCCATATTCCTGCTCAATTAATCCATCGATCACTAAATCGAGCATCAATTTAAAAAAAAACTAATTGCATCTCGTGACCTCGCCGCTGCTCCTCCCTGCTCGTTCGCCGCCAGCCCTAGGTATGTTATGATTTAGTTTTTTTTCCATCGTAAAAATTATTTCAAAAGACTCGGTTGTTTTTAATTAACTGATCAATTTTTAATTAATGGATTTGTTCATAAGAATTAACCCCAGGCTTAACTGATTTGTTTTTAATTGAATGAATTTTTTTAATTAACTGATAAGTTTATAACCTAATTAAATAATAAACTGATTTGTTTTTAAATTTTAATTATATCGCAGGTGTAACATTACTCGATCCAAGCAATGTCAATGTTGAAGGAGATGGAGATGATATTGAGATGGATGATTTTACTTGATTTCATAGTTCATACTCATTTTATGATCTATTGTGGATATTATGGGTTTTATTTTGTTGTGACTAGGATCTATTATGTTATCTTTGTTGAATTTGAACCTGTTATTATGTTATCTTTGTTGAATTTGAACCTATTATTATGTTATATTTATATCTAATTATATTATATATTTAAGTCTAATAAATATATGTATATAAAAGGCTTGTCGACTAGTCACGACTAGTCAGACGACTTGTCGACTAGTCTTCTAGACGGTAGTGGCTCGACTTGGTGTAACACCCCACCTCCGCCAGTGCCACTCTTGCAAGGACACTGACTTTGGAGGGGCGTTTAAATAAGGTAATCATGCATGCAGATATCACAAGACAGAACATATAAGTAAAACAGAGTAAGTATAGCAGCGGATAAAAGCTAGCATATCAAAACCATAGGTTAAGTTACAACACAGTACTTAATTATTTTCCATAAACAAAGTCTAGAAACATAAAACTTGTAACTGAAAAGGAAAACATGAAGTAGCTATCCCCAAGTAGAAAACCATAGCAAGCTCAAGTCCGAAGCATACATGAGCTATCCAAGAAAAGCAGCTAAGATCCAAGCTAAGTGCTGGTATTCCCTCCCTGTAAACCTGGAGGGGGGGGACGAAAGAAAAGAGGCGAAAGAAAATGGGTCAGTCAAAAGACTGGTAAGTCCTATCTACAATTGTACAACAACTAATAAAGTTAACAGTATATATAAACAAGGATGAGTCATAGGATGATAACTGGCATGGTAAGAAGTCAACAAGATAGATCAAATGTGGTACCGCATAAACAAGATTGAGGTTTGCACCAAGTGTACTAGTATCACAAGTCGTGTCAAGTGTAAACAAGAGGTGATCCCCAGGCCCAAGCTTGGCCCACCATCATGAATGACCTAAATCAAGGTCCAACTAGCACGGTCTAGTCGATCGGCTCCCTACAGCCTAACTCGTCAAGTGTCGGTGTCATACGGCCCAACTACGAAGTGTAGCTAAACTGTGCTAGGTCCACCCTAGGGTGTATCAAGTCCTAGGGTGTCAACCCCTGAGACAAACCAAGCACGCACAGTTTAAACCTACTGGTGCCCGTGCCTGCTTTTTCAACTCCGGACCATGTGCACGACCATGGCCCGCCTGAACCTACATCGGCGCACCTACACAGCCGTCGTTTTGGTCGCTTACATGTCATCCCAGTAATCGTGCCCCACCCTAGCCTAGTCCCTAGGGTATCATGATACATCCAAGAGGGTTACTGGTGCAAAGGACCACGTAACTAGGGTTTCCTTAATGGGTTAAACGTGGTTACCCCAACTCATCTAAGTACCAAGTTGGTTAAGTGTACCCAAGGTTCATGACTTAACCCTACCAACCCGTCGTGTTTAATTGGTTAAGTATTCGAGCGGTCCATGACTTAACCCTACCATGTGGCATTAATTCATTTAATGCACCCAACCTCTCACATTAGACCTTGTTGTGGTTACTAGTTAGGCCGGGCGGGTCCGGGTAGGTTTACACCACAACTTAGTCTAACCTCGGGTCTCACGTGCAACATGACCAACTACTCACATTGGGTCCTATTGCTTGTAGCCACTAGTTAAGCCGGTCGGTTCCGGGTAGGTTTATGCTACAAGCTCAACCCAACCTCGAGTTGGCCATTCTCATGTTTTCTAAGTGTCATGTCCATCACATTACAAGTTTTCAAGCAATTGGGTAGACCTAACTTAATAGGTAAATTCCCAATGGGTAGACCTAACTTAATAGGTAAATTCCCAAGCTTATGTTTTTATGTCTTTTAAGTTTACCCAATCCCAAACGCAATCCCATCGCTTACATATCGCAATAGCGCATAAAGGATAGAAAGAGGGAACTTGGCATAATCATGACATAGATGGGTTGGAGCCACTAGTTAAACATGGTGGCATGAGACAAAAATGTGATCATAAACTTGCATATCATGTTATCAACTTGCAAAATATTCATAAGCATGCATAACATCATTTTAACTTGCATAGTGTTCATATGCATGCATAACATGGTTTCAACTTACATGAGGTTCATATGCATGCCTAACATGGTTTCAACTTGCATAAGGTTCATATGCATGCATAACATCAAACTTGGCAAATAGGTGGAACATGACCATAGATAGCATGAGATAAGGGCTAGTAACATGCATATAACATTATATGCATGTTAATGCAAGGGTTATGAGAGTTTCAAAGTTGCATTATGCAACATTTCCAACCAAAGATCATATCTTTCTATGCATAAAGCCAAGGTAATGACTTTACTAACATGCATAGAGTAATCTTATGCATAAAATCATAAGATCAAAGCACATATCATGATTAACCCCAAACTCAAACTTAAAACATAACATATTAACTTCATAGTTAAAATACAAGAGTAGAAATAGGCTTACAATGCTATGAAGACTCAAATGAGTATAGCAAATGTAAGAAACCCCTTATGCAACTAATTAAAACCCCAAAATGCAAGCAAACTTGATCAAGACTCCTCCTTTATGATGCCAATAGAGAAACAAGACTTTAATGCAAGCTAAAGAGGATCATACAAGCCTAAATACACTTGTATGCATGGGAATCTCTTGAAAATTGATTTAGGAATTTATGAAGAGAGTGGAGGCCATGAGAGGATTGATTTTGCCATAGTTTAGTTGTAGGATAGATTAATGAGGATTTAGGGTAGGTTAGGGTATTATTTATAGATTAGGCTAGTGATTTAGACCATAGGATTAAACCCTAGTTCCCATCTCAGCCCTCCAAATCGAATCTGGCCCTCTAGCTCAACACATTCTCAAGATGGTGCACCAGGCAGGACTGGGCGTCTGAGCCAAGTCGACAGCCAAGTCGACAGGGCTGTCGACCTGGTCAGGCCCAGTCGACTCCCAAGTTGACAGGGCTGTCGACTTGGGTACTGTGGTGGGAATTTTCCCGCCTTGGCCCAACTGGCCCAATTTCCAAGCTTAGATTTGAATTTAAAAATCTGTTTTTATTTAGAAATTTTCTGAAAACTTTGTTGGGCCTTAATCGGGTCATACGGACTCCGATTCTCGAAAACTCGGACTCTATTTCGCATATTTTTCCGAGACGAACGCAATGGCATAGCCCGTTTCCCTTGATTCAGATTTTATTATTTAAGTCTGCCTTGTTTTGTGTTATACCTTGTTATTAAAATACGGGTTATTACATTCTCCCCTCCTTAAAGGATTTCATCCCCGAAATCTCTAAGTTAGGAAGAACGTGTCCTTAACAATTTCTAAATGCTGTATGATCATATGCAAAGGTGTGTGTATATGTACTTATCTAATGCGAAAATCAGGCGGTTACTGATTCAGTACACCTCCTTAATGCGAAGTATGCTAGTGAAATGCGTCCATATGTATGCAAATTCCTAGCCTAATTTTTATAATTTCTATATGAGTGCACATAACATTCATCCATATGCAACATCCATGAGATAGCACAACAAGTTTCAGCCATGAATAAGTATAAGCACTCATGCATATGCAATATGAAGGTGTGTGAGCCGATCTTAGTGCCTAATGTGTATCATGCATCCACGAGTATCCACTTGCAAACACTTGCAACCACTTGCAACCATCAAGCATAACATGTTTCAAATACATGTTTCATCCAAGGGGTTTCTACCTAAGGTTCTCATGACGAAGTTACAAGATAAACAGGATAAACATGGATAGCAAAAGAAAGATATGCTAAAGAGGGAAAAGAGGTCGAGAATGTACCCTAAAAAAGGAATGGATAAAGCCTAAACATCTTCTCCTCTGTCTCCCAAGTTGCATCCTCTTCGGCTTCACTCCACTGAACCTTCACCAATTTGACCTCTCGATTCCTTAGCTTTCTGATCTCCGTTCCCAAGATACGAATCGGAGCTCTCCTCAAGGTTGCCTCTTTCTCTACTTCCACGTCTTCAAGAATGCTAGGTTCAACCACCTCAGCGGACTCATGTAGGCACTTTCGGAGATGCGAGACATGAAAGACATTATGCACTCCGGACAGCTTCTCGGGCAATTGCACTTTATAAGCCATCTTCCCAATTCTCTCTATGATAGGGAAGGGTCCTACGAATCTGGGTGCCAGCTTCCCAATTGCTCCGAAGCGAACCACATTACGCAAAGGAGAGACCTTCACGAAAACCATGTCTCCAACTTCGAACTCCAAATCTGTCCTTCGCTTATCAGCATAGGATTTCTGTCTATCTTGGGCCGCTTTCATCCGTCTTCTCACCAATTCAACTTTCTCAGATGTGTCTCGTATCATATCGGGCCCAAGTACAAGCTTATCTGTTGTCTCCCACCAACAAGATGGTGACCTACACGGCCTCCCATATAAAGCTTCAAATGGTGCCATCCCTATGCTAGCTTGATAGCTATTGTTGTAAGCAAACTCCACAAGAGGAAGGTGGTCTTCCCAAGTACCACCAAAATCAAGAACACAAAGCCTCAGAAGGTCTTCTAGCACTCTATTCACCCTTTCGGTTTGGCCATCCGTCTGGGGGTGATAGGCTGTACTCAGATTCAATTGCATACCCATTGCTTCCTGCAAACTATTCCAGAATTGGCTAGTAAAGATTGGGTCACGATCACTGACTATGCTAGAAGGAACCCCATGCAATCTCACTATTTCTCGAAGGTAAACAGATGCCAGCCATGATGCAGTCCTTTTGCTCTTTACTGAGATAAAGTGAGCACTCTTCGTAAGTCGATCAACGATGACCCATATGCTCGAATTCCCTTTTCTTGATCTAGGCAATCCATCCACAAAGTCCATAAAGATGCTCTCCCACTTCCATTGCGGGACCTCCAATGGATGTAATAGCCCACCTGGTTTCTTCGACTCAGCTTTCACTTGTTGGCACACCATGCACTTTGAAACATAGTCTGCCACATCCTTCTTCATTCCAGCCCAAAAGAAAATGCGCTTCATATCCCTATACATCTTATCTCCACCAGGATGTATAGTCATCTTTGAGTGATGTGCTTCTTCGAGAACTTTATGCACCAAGTCTCCCACTTGTGGAACGCAGAGTCTTCCATCACGCCTTAGCCAACCCTTGTCATCAATAGTATATCTAGCAAGGTGACTAGACGTCTCACCACGAATCAACCTATCCATGATCTCCACTATCTGTGGGTCTTCCTTCTGCAAAGTCCCTACTTGATCAAGAAGTGTGGGTCTAAGCTCGAGAGATGCTAACGATCCTGTCGTCGACTCAACTGCTGTCGTGAAATCAAAGGTTGCCAGGAACTCTAGGCTCTTCATCTCAACAAACAAGGGACTCAAAGCCAACCTTTTTCTGCTTAGTGCATCAGCCACAACATTACCCTTGCCAGGGGTATAAGCTATCTCGAAGTCATAAGATGCCAAGAATTCCATCCACCTTTGCTGCCTAAGATTCAGATCTTTCTGCGAGAAGAGATACTTGAGTGATTTGTGATCAGTGTACAACTCAAACCTTTCGCCTAAAAGATAGTGGCGCCAGGACTTGAGTGCAAAGACAATCGCCGCTAACTCCAAGTCATGAGTGGGATAGTTCTTCTCATGAACTTTAAGTTGCCTACCCCCATAACATATCACCCTTCCTACCTGCATTATAACAGCGCCTAACCCTGTGCCATATGCATCGGTATACACGGTAAACATCTTACCGCCATCGGGTAATGCCAAAACTGGAGCTGTGGTAAGGGCTCTCTTGAGCCTTTGAAAAGCAAGCTCACACTCTAAGTCCCATGCAAAGACTAAGTTCTTCTTCGTCAATCTAGTGAGAGGGGCCGAAATCTTAGCGAAGTCTCTAATGAACTTCCTATAGTAGCCTGCCAGACCGAGAAAGCTTCGCACTTCGGTTGCATTCTTAGGAGTCTTCCAGTCTTGAACTGCAACCACTTTCGCGGGATCCACAGCTATACCCTGCTTAGAAACTATATGCCCAAGAAATCGGACTTCTTTTCTCCAAAAGTGGCATTTGGAGAACTTGGCTTTCAACTGATGGGCTCTAAGCGTATCCATCACCTCCTTGAGGTGTCTAGCATGTTCTTCCTCGTCTTTTGAAAAGATCAGAATATCATCCACGAAGACAACAACAAACTTGTTAAGGAACTCCCTGAACACCCTACTCATCAAATCTACGAAGTAGGCGGGTGCATTAGTCAAGCCGAATGGCATGACAAGCCATTCAAAGAATCCGTCTGGAGTCATAAATGCAGTCTTATCAATGCTGTCTTCGGCCACTCTAAGCTGATGAAATCCGGTGGCTAAATCAAGCTGAGAGAAAACAGAAGCACCAACAAGCTGGTCGAAGAGGTCATCTATCCTCGGTAATGGATGCCTATTCTTCTTGGTCAGCTTGTTCAGCTCTCGATAATCAACACGTAGACGAAGCGAGCCGTCCGCCTTAGTAGCGAACACCACAGGAGCACCCCATTCGGAAATGCTTCGCCTAATAAAATTCTTCTCAAGAAGCTCCTTGATTTGCTTACTGAGCTCTCTCCTTTCCCGCGGGGCCATGTGCCTAACTGGTAAGGAGACTGGCTTAGCATTATCAACCAGATAAATGCGGAAATCTATCTCTCGCTTAGGGGGTAACCCCTTAACTTCTTCAAAAACATCAGGGTATTCTCGAACCACCCTTACAGATTGCAGATCATCGATAGACAAGTCAAGAGATTCAAGATAACATAGCATGACGGGATCTAGCGGGTTGCAAGAAATCTCTAGGGTATTGCCAAGGCGAGTCATAAGTCTCACCACCCTATGCTCACAATCGAGAATGGCTCCATAGAGGGACAACCAATACATGCCCAAGATCAACCCGTATCCCGTGAACCCGAGAACATAAGCATCACACGAGAATTCTACGGTCAAGATAGAAATCCTCAAATCCATACAGATCATAGACAAATGGGCTGAACCCCCAATCGGATTTGAGACACTAACGGGATCCTCAACAAGACTAGTACTTAGGTGCAAACTTCCAACAACATCAGAGGAAATAAAGGTATGTGATGCGCCAGAATCAAACAAAGTGCGAACAGGAAAACCAGAAATATAAACAAGACTTTCCACAGAAATAGTACCTCGGTCCTGAACTGGAGCGGCGTTGAGAGCATGCACTTGCCCTCCAGATGAACCTGCGCGCTGAGTTTGTCCATGCCCCTGCTTCTTAGGGCAATCCTTGCTAAAATGTCCCGTCTCTCCCCAATGAAAGCATCCACCCAATTTCATTTTCTTCTTCCTACAGTCCTTGGCTACATGCCCAACAATCCCACAGAAGTGGCACTTTCTTGTGTCCTTTGCCTTGTTCTTGTTGCCCTTGTTGTTCTTGTTGTTCTTGTTGTTCTGATTACTCTGATTCCCTCCCCACTTGGAGTCTGTCTTCTTAGGCTGAGTTTCATTGGGCTTGACTTCCTTCTTCCCATTCTTATCCTCTCCCTGCAGTAATGCCATGTCTACCAGGCTCTCGAAAGTGGCCCCCATGGGTATGTGTGACATAGCTAGACCTTGTAATGGCTCATTTAACCCTCGTGCAAAACGTAGAGCCTTCTTCTCGGGAGTATTGACCATGTCCAAACCGAATCGGGCAAGCTGGTTGAACTTATTCACATACTCTCTCACTGTCATGTCTCCTTGCTTCAAAGCTATGAACTTCTCTAGTTGCAAATTTGCCTCTGCAGATGATAGAAACTTAAGCCCAAACCTTGCCCTAAAGTCGGCCCAGGTTTCTACGGGCCTTGTAGCATTGGTGACCTCCCACCAATAAGAAGCTTCCTCCTTTAGTAGCCAAACCGCCAACAGAACCTTTCTATGGTCCTCTATATCAAAGATGGCAAAAAGATCTTCGGTCTCCTTCAACCAATTTCTTGCTTCCACGAAAGTCTCTGTCCCAATAAATTTTTTGCCACCCATGGCCTTGAAGTCCTTGCAGACCTTGGCGAAATCGGCTTGTGGTTGCTGAGGAGGAGGAGGAGGTGGAACCTCAGTGATAGTGGGAGTGGTTGCTGGACCTGCATTATTGGCCCTAGCTTCCAAGTACCTCCGGAACCATCCGAGAATGGTGACTCCCTCAGGAAGATTGAGATCGGCCATGCTGAAAAGGAAAAGATAGATTTAGAACGAGGAAACGAAGGATAGTGCTTATGGCTCTTGGGGAATAGCCTTTCAAAATAAACTAGACTTTTCTTTGGAAAAATACTTAATTGGTTTTGAAAATAGCTTTTAAAAGTAACTTTAAAACCCTTTTTGCTCCAATCTCGTAAACCTTAGGCTCTGATACCAAATGTAACACCCCACCTCCGCCAGTGCCACTCTTGCAAGGACACTGACTTTGGAGGGGCGTTTAAATAAGGTAATCATGCATGCAGATATCACAAGACAGAACATATAAGTAAAACAGAGTAAGTATAGCAGCGGATAAAAGCTAGCATATCAAAACCATAGGTTAAGTTACAACACAGTACTTAATTATTTTCCATAAACAAAGTCTAGAAACATAAAACTTGTAACTGAAAAGGAAAACATGAAGTAGCTATCCCCAAGTAGAAAACCATAGCAAGCTCAAGTCCGAAGCATACATGAGCTATCCAAGAAAAGCAGCTAAGATCCAAGCTAAGTGCTGGTATTCCCGCCCTGTAAACCTTGGGGGGGGGGGAACGAAAGAAAAGAGGCGAAAGAAAATGGGTCAGTCAAAAGACTGGTAAGTCCTATCTACAATTGTACAACAACTAATAAAGTTAACAGTATATATAAACAAGGATGATAACTGGCATGGTAAGAAGTCAACAAGATAGATCAAATGTGGTACCGCATAAACAAGATTGAGGTTTGCACCAAGTGTACTAGTATCACAAGTCGTGTCAAGTGTAAACAAGAGGTGATCCCCAGGCCCAAGCTTGGCCCACCATCATGAATGACCTAAATCAAGGTCCAACTAGCACGGTCTAGTCGATCGGCTCCCTACAGCCTAACTCGTCAAGTGTCGGTGTCATACGGCCCAACTACGAAGTGTAGCTAAACTGTGCTAGGTCCACCCTAGGGTGTATCAAGTCCTAGGGTGTCAACCCCTGACACAAACCAAGCACGCACAGTTTAAACCTACTGGTGCCCGTGCCTGCTTTTTCAACTCCGGACCATGTGCACGACCATGGCCCGCCTGAACCTACACCGGTGCACCTACACAGCCGTCGTTTTGGTCGCTTACATGTCATCCCAGTAATCGTGCCCCACCCTAGCCTAGTCCCTAGGGTATCATGATACATCCAAGAGGGTTACTGGTGCAAAGGACCACGTAACTAGGGTTTCCTTAATGGGTTAAACGTGGTTACCCCAACTCATCTAAGTACCAAGTTGGTTAAGTGTACCCAAGGTTCATGACTTAACCCTACCAACCCGTCGTGTTTAATTGGTTAAGTATTCAAGCGGTCCATGACTTAACCCTACCATGTGGCATTAATTCATTTAATGCACCCAACCTCTCACATTAGACCTTGTTGTGGTTACTGGTTAGGCCGGGCGGGTCCGGGTAGGTTTACACCACAACTTAGTCTAACCTCGGGTCTCACGTGCAACATGACCAACTACTCACATTGGGTCCTATTGCTTGTAGCCACTAGTTAAGCCGGTCGGTTCCGGGTAGGTTTATGCTACAAGCTCAACCCAACCTCGAGTTGGCCATTCTCATGTTTTCTAAGTGTCATGTCCATCACATTACAAGTTTTCAAGCAATTGGGTAGACCTAACTTAATAGGTAAATTCCTAATGGGTAGACCTAACTTAATAGGTAAATACCCAAGCTTATGTTTTTATGTCTTTTAAGTTTACCCAATCCCAAACGCAATCCCATCGCTTACATATCGCAATAGCGCATAAAGGATAGAAAGAGGGAACTTGGCATAATCATGACATAGAGGGGTTGGAGCCACAAGTTAAACATGGTGGCATGAGACAAAAATGTGATCATAAACTTGCATATCATGTTATCAACTTGCAAAATATTCATAAGCATGCATAACATCATTTTAACTTGCATAGTGTTCATATGCATGCATAACATGGTTTCAACTTACATAAGGTTCATATGCATGCCTAACATGGTTTCAACTTGCATAAGGTTCATATGCATACATAACATCAAACTTGGCAAATAGGTGGAACATGACCATAGATAGCATGAGATAAGGGCTAGTAACATGCATATAACATTATATGCATGTTAATGCAAGGGTTATGAGAGTTTCAAAGTTGCATTATGCAACATTTCCAACCAAAGATCATATCTTTCTATGCATAAAGCCAAGGTAATGACTTTACTAACATGCATAGAGTAATCTTATGCATAAAATCATAAGATCAAAGCACATATCATGATTAACCCCAAACTCAAACTTGAAACATAACATATTAACTTCATAGTTAAAATACAAGAGTAGAAATAGGCTTACAATGCTATGAAGACTCAAATGAGTATAGAAAATGTAAGAAACCCCTTATGCAACTAATTAAAACCCCAAAATGCAAGCAAACTTGATCAAGACTTCTCCTTTATGATGCCAATAGAGAAACAAGACTTTAATGCAAGCTAAAGAGGATCATACAAGCCTAAATACACTTGTATGCATGGGAATCTCTTGAAAATTGATTTAGGAATTTATGAAGAGAGTGGAGGCCATGAGAGGATTGATTTTGCCATAGTTTAGTTGTAGGATAGATTAATGAGGATTTAGGGTAGGTTAGGGTCTTATTTATAGATTAGGCTAGTGATTTAGACCATAGGATTAAACCCTAGTTCCCATCTCAGCCCTCCAAATCGAATCTGGTCCTCTAGCTCAACACATTCTCAAGATGGTGCACCAGGCAGGACTGGGCGTCTGAGCCAAGTCGACAGCCAAGTCGACAGGGCTGTCGACCTGGTCAGGCCCAGTCGACTCCCAAGTCGACAGGGCTGTCGACTTGGGTACTGTGGCAGGAATTTTCCCGCCTTGGCCCAACTGGCCCAATTTCCAAGCTTAGATTTGAATTTGAAAATCTGTTTTTATTTAGAAATTTTCTGAAAACTTTGTTGGGCCTTAATCGGGTCATACGGACTCCGATTCTCGAAAACTCGGACTCTATTTCACATATTTTTCCGAGACGAACGCAATGGCATAGCCCGTTTCCCTTGATTCAGATTTTATTATTTAATTCTGCCTTGTTTTGTGTTATACCTTATTATTAAAATACGGGTTATTACACTTGGCGTCGTGATAACCTTGCTTTATATTTTCTTAAATCCTAAGAAATTACAATAACAATGTTGTCTCACAATCCGTGAGAACCGTTTATACACAATAGCCTTGTGTTATCATGAAGGAGAATAGAAAAGAGAAGTGATTTTATACACGAAATCCTCGTGTTAGATTGATTTGAGGAGTGTAGAAAGTCCTTGTTTACTTGGCAATGGAGATCGGGAGGTGTTAGTGCTAAAAAGCCTAGAGCCTCCTTGAAAATGCCTTCCAGTGGTGTATTTATAGTCATTCCTGATATCGGTTTGTGAGATACGTGGCACACATCCCAAAAATCCCGAAATGGTGTGGAAAACGTGGAGATAGCCACTCCAAGCCGTTGTATGCCACCTGTAATCAGATCCGTGCAAGTTGGAGTGTAAATAGCCATTAGAATAGGCCAGACTCGGGTGTGCGAGTGCAAGCCCAGACGATTCGTGGTCCATCCATGCGAGCCAGTGGGATCGTTGTCCTCACGAGCAGGTGTCTGCGAGCTGAAGTACTTTGGTTCGTCGTGCCCTTCTGAGCGGGTCGTGATGGTCGAGGTGCATCACGAGCCGGTTCATGAGGGAGTGGTCCACGAGCCGTGGAGGAGTGCGAGCCGGAGATGATTCACGAAGCGTGGAGGGATGCAAGCCAAAGGTGATCCACGAGCCGTGGAGGGAGGCGAGCCGGTCCATACTCCGAGCTAGCGATGCTTCGTCACTTCATCCAAGGGATTGTCAGTCGATGCCAGATTACACCCGTTAACGGAAACGAGCGTAACTTCCAAAATTTTATTCTGATGTTGCGACTTTAACCAAATCGCTCTATATCTTCTGACGGTGTTTTCAATCTCTGAGCGCGCTGCTATTCGGAGATTATATGTGTGACGGCTTTGACTAAAAAGCATGTCAACATTTTGCCCCCTAGAACATATCTTGGTGGTTGAAGGAACATGTGTTCTGGATAATCCGAAAAAACCAAGGCCACGCCGAGCCCGCCAGCTGCAAGTATAATCCATACCTGCGAAGAAGAGAAAGCCAACAGATGTGTCAAATCCTAACAAAACTGATTAACCTTTTAGAGCATAAACCATGCTTGGACGTCCGATTGAACATAAACCATACTCGAAGGACGTTTGAACCATCCTGCCAAGACCTGGCGAGGGACCAAACCTTCCGGGCATAAGCCATACCAAGATGTTCAAACTGAGCATAAGCCATTCTCGAGTTTTATTGGGTTCCTTTGCCAAATTATGACAAGACCATTCGCGGTTCCTGAGTATAATCCATAATTAGAAATCCAACGCAGTACAATCCATACTCAGATGGAGAAGAAGTTGCGCTTGCCAAGGCCTGACAAGACAGTCCGTCCTTAGGCATAATCCATACCTAGAGGTCCGAAATAAGTATAAGCCATACTTTAATTGAGATTGAGAATCATGCCACAGCCTGACAAGATACTTAAATTTGCCAAACATGATCCATGCTCGGAAAGTCCTTCCTTATTTAAGTCAAAATGCAAAACCAAAGCAAATCCTGATTGGTTTATCATCGAGTTCTGAGCAAGCTTTAGGGCTAAATCCTAACCCCGTACGTGTGTACTTTGATTTAGCCAATCGGAAATCATAAAGAAAGCAAGAAACATATCTTAAATCCTAAGAAATGCAGAAAATGCGGAGTGATCCAATCTAAATTAGTTGATGATGAGCCCATGAGAGCTCGATCCAGGATCGTTCCCTCTCCGGGGAGCAGGTGATGGCAGCGCGGGTGTAGGCGCGGTTGGTTGTTTCACATACTCGGGTAGCTCTCCACCTCTAACTCGTTCCTCAATCAGATCACGCAAGTGCCTACAGTCATTTGTATCATGACCGTCCATATCATGAAATATGCAATGTTTTCCAGAATTATGTTTTTTTTGCGATGGCTCCCTCCTGGGAGGCTTTATATAGGAGATGACGTCGTTTGTGTCTATGTAAATGTCGATGAGCGAAGCACTGAGTTCAGTGTACTTTACATATCTGGGCCCTCTCTGGGGATGAGCGTTGCGGTCATTCTTGACAGCAGCTTTTCCTTTGTCTTTCCCAGAATCATACGGTCCTCCGTCTTTAAGCATGTTGACGTCGAGAATGCGCTTCTCGGAAGTCGCATCTTCTTCCCGCGGAAATCTATCTGCTTCAAGGTAAAATTCACCGAGATTTCACGGTGGGTCTCGGTACAAAGATTTTTTGAACTCTGAGTTATCCAGGATACCGGATACCGCTGTCATCAGTACCATCGATGGTTCAGGTCGGTCAATTGATGTTGCTGCAACGTTAAATCTTTCCAGAAATGAACGTAGAGTTTCTCCAGACCTCTGCTTGATTGTAGTGAGTGACATGACGTTCTTGGGCCGAGCGATGTGGATCCGAAATTGTTCAATGAAGCGCGCGAATCCACATAGCTGCTATATCAGTCAAAAAGAGGGGGAAACACTTTGCCATGACGTTTTCCGACGCCGATTGAACTTCCATATGTCGTTTTTAGCGCATCAGATGCACGGTAGGATCCGTCCTGCCGTTGTATGGTTCCAGTTGTGGAAGTTTGAAATCCGGGGGATTGCGGGAATCCCTGATATCCTGAGTGAAAGGAGTGTGGTTGACGTCATCCACGTCGTTTTGAGAAGTACGGCCTCCCGAGAGGCGTTGTATCAGATCTGCTAGTCGGTTTCCGTCGAAAAGCTGTTGCAAATTGCCGATGTCAGAGCTGGTGCCTCTGGCGTTGAATGCAAGAGAAGAAGGGAGTTGCTGGTGAACCGCTGTGTGGGGATCGCGGTTCGAGGAGGTCGGTTCGTGAGCCAGGATCGTGAAGGCCGACTCGTGAGCCAGGGTCGTGGAGGCCGGCTCGTGAGCTAGGGGGCAAACTGACCGGGTTCTGAAGCCTCATCACGAACCGCTTCCTACTATTGAGCATGAGCTTGCGTTCTGGTTTCCCTCCAAACCGAAGCTGAAGTTGGTCGAGTCTGACCATTTCCAAGAGTGAGGGGGTTACCCCCGAGTCCAAGTGATGCATGAGCCGCTTCTGTGGCTTCATTTCCAGCGAGATGAGCGTTGCTCGACCTTCCATCCATCCGAGCGAAGAATCCGTCCATCATCTCCTGTTATTTTCGGAGGAGTTCATCTTGCCTAGTCATTTGAGCTCTCATTTCAATGAGAACGCCGTCCATCTCTTCTCTGGTCAAGTATGCAGAAGGATCTCCATGAGAGGAAGCCTCCTGGCTTGCCTCGTTCCTTGCGTATTCAGTGCCAACATCCTCAGCACGAGAGAAGGTTCCGTCTTTCTTTCGTTTTGCCATTTATCCAATAGCCAAGAAATCTGATTCCTTTAGAGCTAGAAACTGAAGTAGTATCATATGCCACCTTACCTGGTGCGCCAAAATATTAGATCAAAATTTGGTTCTAACACCCAAATATAGATTTCCAGATCACAAAATGCAGTAAAAGCAGTAAAAACGGGGAACACACGAGGTTTTTATAGTGGTTCGGCTCAAACCAAGCTTACGTCCACTTTATATTTTCTTAAATCCTAAGAAATTACAATTACAATGTCGTCTCACAATCTGTGAGATTCGTTTATACACAATAGCCTTGTGTTATCATGAAGGAGAAGAGAAAAGAGAAGTGATTTTATACACGAAATCCTCGTGTTAGATTGATTTGAGGAGTGTACAAAGTCCTTGTGTACTTGGCAATGGAGATCGGGAGGTGTTAGTGCCAAAAAGCCAGAGCCTCCTTGAAAATGCCTTTCAGTGGTGTATTTATAGCCATTTCCTGATATCGGTTCGTGAAACACGTGGAACGCATCCCAAAAATCCCGAAATGATGTGGAAAACGTGGAGATAGCCACTCCAAGCCGTTGTATGCCACCTGTAATCAGATCCGTGCAAGTTGGAGTGTAAATAGCCGTTAGAATAGGTCAGACTCAGGTGTGCGAGTGCAGGCCCAGGCGATTCGTGGTCCATCCATGCGAGTCGGTGGGATCACTGTCCTCACGAGCAGGTGCCCGCGAGCTAAAGTACTTTGGTGCGTCGTGCCCTTCTGAGCGGGTCGTGATGGTCGAGGTGCATCATGAGCCGGTTCACGAGGGAGTGGTCCATGAGCCGTGGAGGAGTGCGAGCTGGAGATGATTCACGAACCGTGGAGGGATGCGAGCCAAAGGTGATCCACGAGCCGTGGAGGGAGGCGAGCCGGTTTATACTCCGAGCTAGCGTTGCTTCGTCACTTCATCCAAGTGATTGCCAGTCGATGCCAGATTACACTCGTTCACGGAAACGGGCGCAACTTCCAAAATTTTATGCTGATGTTGCGACTTTAACCAAATTGCTCTATGTCTTCTGACGATGTTTCCAATCCCTGAGCGCGCTGCTATCCAAAGATTATATGTGTGACGACTTTGACTAAAAAGCGTGTCAACACAACTAGAGTATTATATGTCACCCAATTTAAGGTCAAACATATGTTGATATCAAATAAATATCTCAACATATATCTTCATCTCTCGTTTATGCACTATTAAGAGGGTGTAAAATACAATTAACATGTGGTCTGAACTTGCGTGCTAGGCTGCTAGCTGCTAGCATAGAATCGGCGACTGTAATGGTCTTTTTCCTATGTAATAACAATTCTATTGTAAATGATTTCAACCATCTAAGAAATTAGTAGGGTAGGATTTGGTCATGGTATGTAACTATCTATGTTGTATTGTAAGCTAATTTAAATAGTTATTTATTTTATGATAATGTTATCTGCAATATTATGATTTTGAATACCTGAATCTTAATTGAAGCAGCAAAAGAAATTTCCATAACAGCAATACATTCCGATATGAAATGAAATTGAGTCCCAAATCGTACTACTGCCCCTTGAAAAAAAAAAGTAGATAACTCAAACGTGCTCTTTGCTAGTATTTGTCCATGGACAACTTGATGCCAAAACATCTCCAACAAGTGCATATATTACAGAATGTAATATGCAACATTAAACCACTTTCAATAGCAGCATATGTTTTGTAATTGGTTACAAATTCAGCTCAATTGGTTCAGGAAACATAATCCTACTGGACGCTTGTTAAACAGAGGCCTAAGTTTCAGGCGTTTGTTTAACAAGCATCTGGATTTGAATTCAATGAGGCTTATTCAACAAGAGTCTGATATTTAGGCTCTTGTTGAACAAACATGTAAATTACGTAAATTAATATATTCTAAATCATTACTGAATTTATGAAATGCAATAACAAATCAAAACAAATGTTAGCTTAAAAAACAAAATATTGCAGTAACATTTTAATAATAATACTGTAGAAGAAAATACGTTTGGAAGGACTAAGTTTTAAAAAAGCAACATTTTCATTAGTGAGTTTCATGCTAAACACAAACCATACCCTTAATATTTTTGTAAGATCTCAAACTGTTTTCATTTGTCACTCGAACTTTGATCCTTTAATTGCGTTGGTATGGATTAATGCAACAACTGTAGCATCTCTGGACATATCCATTTGACTGATAGAGCTTACGTAAATCGTAATCATATACAAATTATCAAAATTGTGTGTTAAACTTAAATAAATTAATATGTATCATAATCATGTGTTAGTATCAAAAAGAAAATAAAAATATGAACAAATACAAATATAATTGCAAATTTCAAAGTAAGTAGTTGGTCGTATATTTAGAAAAATGATTGAATTCTAATGGTTTTAAAGACGAATTTGGATGTGATGATGAAGAAAATAAATGATGATCGATAGTTGGATAGATCATGTAACATCAGAGAATTAGAACAAGATATAATTTGCAATCGTCAGTTTCATTCAATTTTTATCATGCAGTTATTGTTAGAAATGGAAAATTATTTATAGTCAGAGTCATAAAAAGACATTCTAAGAGGATAAACAAAGTCAGACATAAATTTCCAGCAAACATTCCCAAATTCAGAGGAAAGTTTTTTTTTTTTTTTTTTTTTAACAAAAGATTACGTATATTATAAAGAAAAAGATACAAAGTAAAGATCAGCTGTTTACAAATGACCACAGCACACTGAATCGAATACTATACAAAACATTAACTAAAATAACAGCTCGATCTAAATAGACACTGCAACACAGACAAATAAAACAAAACAACAGAACAGAGTACTTCAGCAGTCAAAAGCACAAGGATACACAGAAAGCTCCAAGATTCAAGTAATAGAACATCAACTTCAGAAGAGCAGCTACTGCCAAGCTAAAGAAAGAATCCATACATTCATTCACAAAAAAATGAGATCACCAGAGAGCCATCAGTAAAACTCTATGAAGCCACCAGAGAAGATCTACCCAATATCTGATTGAAACAACAGCTCCAAGAGCAAATCAACAACAGGCGTAGAACCAAAATAATACACAGCAAAATTTATCCATCTGCAGATCAAAGACTATCCAAATGAACATCCTACAGCAAATACAAGTTACACAACTCAACTAGGAACCACTAATCTTGCTGCTGTTGATATAGTTGTGCACTAGAACAATACACAGCTTCAATTATAAATCTTGAAGAGTATGTAGAACATGCCTACGAGTCAGTCTTATTTTACTACTTGGCATATAACCTGTGGTTATGTGGATTTCAAGAAAATAATCCTTGATCGATTGGGCAATCAAACCACAATCATGGTTTGGCTGTGAAGCTGCAATGAATACGATGATGAGCTAATTGCAGAACTTAATTATCATGCTGCACACAGTGAAGGCAAAATTAAACAAAGAAAGGTGAAGCAGTATCCATAACAGAGCTAATCCTTGTCACATTTGGTTTCATAAAGTAAAAGTATTATGGAATGCCTTATATATAACTACATGACTATAATTAATCTGGCTAAGTACACAAACAGCTCAGCACAGAAACAACAGTCTATAACTAAGCACGTACATTAAGAGAGTAACATACAAAAAGGAGAAATCAAACAAGGGGTCCTCCCTTGACGAACTCAGTGAAAGCCAAAGCAACCAAACCCAACATCGCAAACCTTCCATTCAACATCTCTGCATCTGCCGTCCACAGTCCACCCGATTTAGACTGAACACTTATTCCTTTAAAGAGCGGAATGAGTGACGCTGCAGTGAACAAAGTGGCTGCAATCACAAAGGAAGGAACACCGCCGTTCATCAGCTGTGATGAGAGGTCGCTACCACTTGCCAATTCCGCACCCAACACAGCAACAAATCCAAGCATGGCCAAACGTCCATTTATCCTCTCTGGTGCTGGTCCACTGAACGCTAGCAAATCTCCAAATTTTGTGCTCGCCTGTTTTATTCATTCATCTCTCTGATTATAACACCATTTGATAACTAACTGACTGTTCACATGTATGTAAGTCTTATGTAGCATAAATTCATACCTTGGCAGCTACCTTGGTCTGAACTGGTGTCGGAGTTGGAGTTGATGGCAAACTTGATGGGCCTGATGTTGAAGTTTGCTCCTGATCAGGGGTTTGTTTATCCTATAAATTTCAACCAATTTACTTTGCATGATTAGCTCAGATTACCCAACTACAATAACATTTAAAAATTAATTCAAGATATATGTAGCTAGTACAAACCTCAGCCTGGCATCGAACGGTCATCGCACGCTTGCACGGAAAAGAAACTAAGGTGTTAGACTTGCTGTAGCTCTTGCTCAAACCTGAACGTGCAGTGGGAATGGCTATGCAAGATTGCATTGTTGCTGATGCTGTCATTATTCTGTATTATGCGGTGAAGGTAAGCTTAATTTACTTGATTGAGACTTAATTTGAGTCGGTTGTATTTGTATAGAACTGATTTGGGATTGTGTCGTGGAATGATAATAAATGCATAGAAGGCCAACATATATAGAAAGTAGAAGTGGATGGCACTGAAACAAGTTCCAACGCATGCAGCATTATCTTCCAAAAACTCCCAAATAAACATCAGATAGGCAAAAAATAAAATAAACAACAGCTAGATCTCCAGTATGATAAACTGAAAGCAAAGCCAGACATAGCACCACCAAGCTACAGAACAACTACAAAGAAAACAGAAATTAAACGAAGCTACCTTTTAGAGATCCCTCCACTGCCACTAGGACTTACAATCATAAAGTTCTAACATAATACAACACATAATCCACAGGACCATAAACACATATCTAAGGAACAATTCCAAAATACAATACATTACATAATTCATGAAATCACTTACTGACAATTATTCTTTTTGCATTAAATCCCTAAAATAAGAAATATTGGTACTTTGAATCCAATGTCTAAATTTTAACAAATAATAGAATAAAAATATAAAGTTATCATCACAAAAAGCTATATAGGTTAGAATATATTAGGCGACTTCCATTGTATATAACTTGCAAAACTGAAGCCACCATATTGCACAGCAGATAGCTTTCAAATTCCAAAAAATACATTTGTAAGTCTTCATCATCTTATTCCATAGAAAGCAAATTCTTTATTTTAAATCTTTCTTGCAAGAAAAATACTCATTTTAGAGTCATTATTACACTTTTGAAATTGCTGAAAACAAAGCATACTCACTCTTATATGTAGTAGATATACATAAAATTATCTTCATCCAAAGGCAACACTTATTTAATTTTTATGGAATCTTATATTCAAAAAATAGGTGTGTAAAATTATGTTGCTTGAAGGCAGGACCTCTTGTTAATTCAGATGCATAAAGAATTGGATATTAGCAATATGCATCAGAAACATATATAACTAAAAGTTAATGAAAACATGAAATCTTGTATATATCATGAATCCTGCATATACATCAAATCCTATATATCTCATACACATCCAAAAGCTGTTATTCACTAGAAAACGCCCAAAATTTTAAAACATATTCAGAAGTTATTTTACATATATTCAAAATTACACACATAGGTAAATTTCAGTGTCCATCATACGAAATCAAGATATTTCCAAAGATAACAATTATGACTCCTGGACAGAGTATACAATATTTAATAATGTATTCCAGTATTATGTTAACTAAAACTAATATATGATTTTAATTGTTAATTTGTTCCTCCACAAGGATAATTTATTTGGCCAAACAAACGATATACTGATGATTAAAGTTAACCAAAAAGGTAAAATCTCAACTATAATGGTGAATTCTATTTTTACTGCAACTCTGCACCCAGTATGCATAAAAATGCAGTAAAACTTGGAAAATACTACATATACGACAATTAGTTTTATTCTTATTCTTGGAATCTTAGGTATAATACATTTTAATGTGGTAGAAATTGCGCCCATGCATGCATATGGTAAGATAGCTCTCAAATATGCAAAAGTATGGGAAAAAAAGGTAGCATGAAATTGTTTGGCTGTAGATTTCTATTGAAAGAAATGTATATTAATTGTAGTAGAGACTAATTTATATAAACATATAATATCCTGCTATGGAAAAGAAACAATGCAACAATAACGAGACAATGATTGTAGACTGTAATCCTTAAGATCATTGTCAGATGAAAGGGCCATTTATTAAATTTTGACCAAAATTTGGATGCTCCAAACTGTTTTGTCCAAAGTGAGAAAATCGTCGTCAGAATAAGCACCAGCAACACGCCAGCAGTTAAAAGCCTATGAGAATTGTTTTCATGGAATATTGAATCATGACCGTTTTACTATCCTTTTGTGCGTTTGTTGTATGTATGAGTGTTTCTATTTTTTGGGCCTTGTAATTACATTTACATCATTTGAGTGCGTGATTTATATTTGTTTGCATGAATGTTCCTATTTCATATGCAATTACATTTTTTTTCCTAATGAAATCAGTACACATGTTGTTTATTTAGTTATGTTGATCATTATTAGGATTTATGACTGAACTAACAGTGTTGGGGGGGGGGGGGGGGGGAGGAGGTTGCACGCCTACCTATCTATAAAGTTATATGTATAACGTATATCATTACCTACTGATGCTAATCTGGCTATTCAAGAATCTATGACATGTTTTAAGAGTGGATGCATTACAGGAACAAATACTTATATCTACACCATAGTATCAAAGTGTCATCGAAACTACTAAAGCGAAAAGTACAGTAAAGATGCAGCTGTATGGAAAAAAGGCAAATGGACCAATATCTGCACATTCTACATTGCACTACTTGATCCTAAGTGCTTATATAAAAGAGACCAGTGCACCATTCTCTATAGCAGACTCTAGCAAAAGTGCAAAACTACAATGTAGCTACAAGAACAGCTTAGTACCAACCAACAGACTTAACTCCAAATAAGATAATAAATAGCATAAATAAATGTTTGAACAACTGCAGATGAAATAGTAAATGATGAATGCTGCTGATAAATATCAAAACTTTAATCTACTGCAGCGAAGCATTAAAATGAACTCATGGTTAATATAATGCAGCAAACAAGTAGCCAAAACGTGAATTATGACAAATCAAAATAGAAAAAATAAGAATTAGTACATGACTTTTATGATGTTTTGCTTGAAATAACCAATATCTCTATGTCCATTTACCTTATTAGATATAAGTACTCTTATCGATGAAATACACAAACCGAATTCATCCGCCAATCAATCTGAATTACAATCAACAAGAGAAAATATTGGTCACAACTTTTCTAAATCAAAATCACTACAAATAAACTCAAGTTTTGCAAAAATCAAACAAAAAGAAGTACCCGTTGATTTTGATTTCAGATAATTAGATATTGTGTCTCCACGGTTGAAGATAACTGAGTTGCGAAAGAATCGTGAAAACAGGGGGAAACAGGGTTTAAGCAGCAGATCGAAAATTTCCATTACCTATTTTTTTGTCGATTTGTGCGTTAGATCTGCGATGTTGAGGACTGGCAGAAAAATTTAGCAGTAGAGAAAATAGAGCGGAGGAAGATATCTGAATTAGTCATAATGGAAAAGAAGAAAGAGGAGATATTTGAGGAGGATGCGATTCGGCATGGCAAAGAAGGGACAAGAAATCCCTGGAGACGAGAAGAGAAGCAATTCTGTCCTAAAGACGCTGGATTTGAGGCGATATTCATTGGGACAGACAAATTGATTTAGCTCCTCTCACGGTAAGGGAAACCTTCTTAACGGTCGGTTTGACAAAAAATTCGAGTCCAAATCATAACTAAATAACAAGGTTGATTTCAATTCATAGCTTCGTAAACAGCACTAGAACACCCTAAAATTTGTAAACTATTTGCATAGCTTTGATTAATATACACATGCAATGAAGTTCATATTTAATTTTTTGAAAAAAGGCAAAGATAAAATTTTTTTTATCAAAAGTAAAAATAGGAGTATAATTTACAACATTATATGGAAAGAAATCCCTGCTTATGCAACTTGAGAAGAAGGAATGAATTTTGATTTTACTGTTAAGCTATAAAATCAAATGGAATCAACACCGATTCAAATTAATTTTATTTTATCCTTTTGATTAGCATTAAGGAAACTAATATGTCGTAATTGATTTCCACAATAATCTCTATTCCAAAAAAATTTGCTTGATCCAAATTAAATTTTTAAACGGTTTACAAATTAGGAAATATTTTTTTCATATAAAGCAATATTTCATCTACTCATATTACATTGACTTGATGCCCTTTTACCAACTTCATTTCCTATATATACATAAGTAAATAAGCAAAATATATATCATTCATTGAAACTTTATGCGAAAACCTTTTGTCATTTAGAAATTGTCAAGGCAAATTCTATGTATACACCAATTATTTCTTAACATACACAAATGTTTTAATAAGAAAAACCATGACTATATTACCCTTATATTTAATTGCATTTTCAGCCCTTCTTCATAACGCATCTAATTAAAACTTTAAAACCGATAATATATGATTAAATCTTCATTTTATTAGCATCTAGCCTCTTTTACGTTGAGAAGTAGTTTTATAGTCATGTAATAACATTCTGAGTATCATGCATTGCTTACATGAAAAATAACACAATTAAAAATATACATTAGCGCACTAAAACTTACTAATATGCAATGTTATAAATTATATACCAGAAGCATAAACAAATGCAAAGTTAAATTATATACCACTTTCCCAATCAGCCCAAAAATCTGCACTGTTGGAATGCTGACAAGAAGAAGTAGAAGCTTCCGATGCCATACACTCAGCTGCAACCATTTCCACTTCACTAAAGCGCACGCCATATGAATTTCCAGCAATAGAGCGTTTTAGAAAATCCATTTGATTGCAAGTTAAAGTTCCTATATTATCTGACAAAATTGTATCAGCCTGAACAAATATGTGTAGTATATAAAATACGAATTTTTTTAAAACCAGGCATCTATAAAAAACTTATTTGTATGCCTCCTTTAACCCGCTGAATACAACTCATATATATCTTTCATATGCTCATATATTTATCTAAAATTCACATACTAAAGAAATTTTATATATTCGGAAAACCAATATGGATTGAAAAATGAATCCATGTATGACTTCGGCAAATTCATACATCCACTGCCCAAAAATTGAAATCCATGATGAAATCAAGTGATTTATGAAATTGTTGAAATCTTTTATCTTTGAAATCAGTTAGCTTAAAGCCAGCAAATTTAGTAAGCTTAAAATCAGCAAGCTTGAAATCGATAACTCTCATTTGTTGGAAATTAAGTACTTTTGAAATCAACGAAGATCCGATATGTATATTTTAAAATCTTGAGAAAAAACCTCATAACTGAAGTCACCTATTTTGGAAATTGATTTTCCCCAAATCTCGATAAATTGTATTTAAACAATACGGAGACGATATCTTACGGTGCCAGACATAGAGAAGAAGACGGAGCAATGAATGGATCAGGTTTTTTTATTGAAGGTAAACGAATTGGGTTTGTAGAGAAAACCGCGGATTGATTGGAGTAAAAGAATAGATCAGAAGTCGTAGGAATAGGTAGAAAGAATAGATCAGAAGTCGTAGGGATATTTAAGAACTGGTAGAAAGAATTCGTATTTAAGGAAAACACAGATTTGAGGAAGAAAGAAGTGGTAGGAAACGAGAAAGAATGGAGAAAGAAGGAAAGACGGAGAAGTTGAGCAAAAATTATGTCTAAATTTATTGGCTCAGACAATTTGTTTTTGGCTCTTACAGTAGGGAAACCTCCCTGACGGTCGGTTTGATTATACTTGAATGTTAGTGGTAGTTTGGTGTTGATTTCGATGATTTGAAAGAACTAACTTCAATAGTGTTACCTGCAAACTTTATAACATTCATGATTCAATGTGAAGCAACTGAAAATGAATTAAAAATTCTATGCAGTTTCTCATCCATATTGTTAGCATGAGCATGTTAAAGCGATTAATAGGTATTTATATATTCAAAAATATGTTTTTCAATCTATGTTTTTCAAATTTAAGATATATTACGTAGAAAAATATGGGATACTTAGCGGACAGGTTGCCTATCATCCACCATACTGACAAGTTTTTTATTTACAAATTGAGTTTCAAGATAATTTTATATGAAATTACCTTGAATTTTTGTTTAGAGTTTAATAATGTTAGGTCCAAATTTTCTTTTAAATTGATGGAGGCGGTTATTTAAACACACAATTTGACACAAAGAGAAAGACCCAGAGCCTCAGCCGTTGGATCTTTTTGTCATTATATAGAGAGGTGTAATTCATAGGTGATCCAACGGTGCAAATCAATTGTGTCACCATTTGTGTTAAAATTTCGTGTCCCTGTTGAATTTCCCTAAATTAATTCAAAATTTAAATTTATAGCTCAAAGAAGACTTGTGTATCTTTGGTGATCATTTCCATGTATATTTTATTAATCTTCTTTTCAATACCTTAAAGTTATGTGCTTTAATGTTATGGTCATAAATGTTCTCTTACCTTAATTACTTTCTATCTTTATGTCAATGAACTTCCAGTTTTTCAGTTTACTATGTTAAAACAATATTTTGCATCCTCGTCCATGTGCGGAGCACGGGTTCGCACTTGTTTGTACTATTAAGATGTATCAATTATAATTAGGATGTGTTTGCAGTAAGCGATAACGGAGCATTTTAACGGTGTATTTAAAACGAGGTTGGAGGTTAAACGGGGTATGCGTTTGCGGCGTCAAGCAGAGCACTTAAACACAATATTTAAATAAAGTATCTTAGAATGTTTTTTTATTAAATTAATTATAGTTAATTAATTAGCTTAAAAAAACAAGGCAATTAGCAAATAAAACGGGGTACATAGCAGAAAAACGAGCTTTGGCGTTGGACGCATCGGATACGTCCAAAATCAAACATGATCATTCTAGTTTCGTGAACACCACCTTAGTAGTATTGAATATTTATCAGATATGTGTAGTAAATTGGTGTTTTTTCATTAGCAGTTTTAAAAGAATGTATATTTCGACGATTTTGACTAGGTCGAAAATCTGGATCGTTACCAGAAAGTTATGACGATTTTTTACGATGATTCCACAAACCCGGATATTATGAAAACATGGCCTAATAATGAAGTACAAAGATATATGATATATTAGTTGACTATGTTTTGTAGTCGTCAGGTGTAGTCTTAGTTTGTTTATATTTTAATTTAAAGTGCATGAATTTGTTTTGATGGAAAATCGAGCAACTTAATTTTTATTTTTGGCTATTATTAAACTCATATTACACAATAATAAATAATAACCAATAAATTATAAATCAATAAAACTAAAACCACAACATAATTATCTCGTTTAAATATTGCGTTTAAACATCTTGTTCTTAGTGTTAAATATATTTCCCATTCAAATGTCTTGCTCACGTTCTCCATTATGGTTTGTCAAGTACGTATTCATGCTTTGGGAAGGATAACTCATGAAACCGATCCTATTGTTCAAAGCATTTATCACGTTGCCCAAACTCAACTACTAATTTTAAGTACAGTACAAAGTTGCTTTGAAACTTTGCCATACAGTCTACTACTATAAAGGATAAAACAGCTCACCTTAACGCAAAAGGCCGCACTTGTCTTGTCACGTCACATGAGAGTAAAATCCAAGAAAATGAGTGTCAATGAGAAAAGAAAATGGTAAAAGGCGTCTTGTCCCATTGTATCGTGGAAATGAAAGGTAGCATTATAACAAAGGCAGACCATCCATTCAGAAACTAACCTTGCGCATAACTATTCTTTTTCAAAATTAAGATGAAAATTGTGAAAACTCGCCCAAAAAACAAGATAAAAAATCCAAAATAACATTGATATATCTGACGAGCTTCACATGCAGGGAAGAGACGTGATACATTCAACATGTGTGTTGTGTGGCCATCAGAATGTACGCCAAAGTAAATAGTGGAAATCTGGTCACTTTGGATGGTACTAGTGTTGGATAGATGTACCTAATCCGTCATTTCCAAATTTTGTTAGTATTAGGCTACCCAATAATATTAATGACAAAGATACTATAATTATATGTATAAACTAAACTGTGAGATTTTTGAAGTTTAGTTATCAACACTTATCAAACTTGCAGTAAGCAGCAACTTTTCTATGATGTATGTGATTGAAGTTTAGTTATCAACACTTATCAGTTTCAGTTTGTTAGACACACTTTTATCGTATGTTTTGGCAGTGAGAAACTAGTACCAAAAGTGTGTCTAACAAACTGAAGTAAACTTTACGAATGTGCAGAACAATTATTGCCGTTGTTTTGGCAGTGACCTTTATCGTATGTTCACGTGATGAGTGACAGTACATTATGAATGAGCGTAATCCAGTGCTTTACTTGATCACCAAAAAACTGAAGTAAACTTTGGTGAAGAGTACAATGACGGTGACATGACGTCGACCAGAATAAAATAGGGTAAAGACAAATTACGCTTTGAAAGCTTAGGCACTTGTCTTCTACGCTTTGGGGAGGATCACACTGAACTAAATGCGTCCACGTCGTTCACCATGAACCTCAATCACATACATCATAGAAAAGATGCTGCTTGCTGTAAGTCTGATAAGTGTTGATAACTAAACTTCAAAAATCTCACAGTTTAGTTTATACATATAATTATAGTATCTTTGTCATTAATATTATTGGGTAGCCTAATACTAACAAAATTTGAAAATGACGGATTAGGTATATCTATCCAACACTAGTACCATCCAAAGTGACCAGATTTCAGATTTCCACTATTTACTTTGGCGTACATTCTGATGGCCACACATGTTGAATGTATCACGTCTCTTCCCTGCATGTGAAGCTCGTCGGATATATCAATGTTATTTTGGATTTTTTATCTTGTTTTTTGGGCGAGTTTTCACAATTTTCATCTTAATTTTGAAAAAGAATAGTTATACGCAAGGTCAGTTTCTGAATGGATGGTCTGCCTTTGTTATAATGCTACCTTTCATTTCCACGATACAATGGGACAAGACGCCTTTTACCATTTTCTTTTCTCATTGACATTCATTTTCTTGGATTTTACTCTCATGTGACGTGACAAGACAAGTGCGGCCTTTTGCGTTAAAGTGAGCTGTTTTATCCTTTATAGTAGTAGACAGTATGGCAAAGTTTCAAAGCAACTTTGTACTGTACTTAAAATTAGTAGTTGAGTTTGGGCAACGTGATAAATGCTTTGAACAATAGGATCGGTTTCATGAGTTATCCTTCCCAAAACATGAATACGTACTTGACAAACCATAATGGAGAACGTGAGCAAGACATTATAAAACCAATGTGGGATTACTGAGCAGTCTGCTTTGAAAACCAATGAAGCTATTCCATGTAATTCTCTTTAGTAAATTAGAACATCAAAGCAAATCGATCAAAATAACTAGTCATGCCAGTAAAAATCCAGTGAAAAGCCTTAAACTTAGCTTCACAAGTAGCAAACAACGATATAAAACCACCGTTTCGTTTAAATTTGATTAAGGCGGCTAAACCAAATCGAATGCAGAATCATGTGAAACAAATCATACTTCTCTGGTCTTGTATGCCACAGAAAATGTTTCTGCAGTCTGGCCACACCAGTCTGCAACCTTATATACCTCTTCAAAGAAATACCCAACAATATGTCTTTTAAATTTGGTAGATCTTTCTCTGCCACTAATACGGAAAATTCAGTCCAATCCAAAACATCTTCTAAAGGAAGTACAAAATTATCAGCTATAATAACTGGAACACAACCAGAGTATATAGCTTCCACAATTCTGGGACTATTCACTTCATATCCCATAGGGCAAATGCAGTACTTACTTGATCTCATGTGCTCAAAATATGTCATATTTACTCGATTCGGGAGTCGTCTATATATCTTCATATCATCTTCCTTATCACCACCCCAATATTTGTTTAGGATGGGTCTAACTCTACCATGCATATTGCCAGCATAAAAAGCCAGAATTGGTATTGGGATACACGGTTACCTTTACCCACATATCTTTGCGGTTTTCTAGGCCTTCTTATACTTGTTTCGGGTAGAGATATGTCTCTTCCTCTAATAAATGTTCCTTCTGACGTGTCAGCATTGCATAGTGCTTTTATTGTGTTTTTGTGGAGTTCTTCATGTCCTTTAGTTATATATGGACCCTGAAAGGAACAAAGTAAATGTGCCAACTAAAGCAGTGATGGACTGACCATATGCTAAAGATCTACCCAATTATAGCACTAATAAATACATACCCAATCATGGCAAGCAACAAGAAAATGATCTGCTCCTCTGGTATGATTCCAAAAGGGATATTTTGAAGATATACTGTTAGTCCTTCAAGAACATGGATAAGGGCCTCAAATTATGTGAGTCTTGTATGTACAGAGTCTTCCTTAGTTGCTGTGAGCTATATGGCAAATAGAATAAGTGAGCTTTGCTGGGATCTTTCACAACAAATCTTTGATTTCCCTCCATTAGTTTCATAAACCATCCTTCAGATGCATAAATGCCTTTAAGCTCTGGCGTGTGGAAAATGGGTACTTGGCCTTCTTTACAAAATATATACTTTCAGTATTTTTTCCATTGATTCATAGCTCCTGAAATATAATTAGCAATGTAATAGCTTCTCAACTCTAAAACACCGAAAAAAATTAATAAACTTTTCTGATCATAAAATGTTTCTTAGTTATAAGTGACAACTAAGAAGATATTACTTCATTTTCAAGTAACTAAAACACAATTATATTTGCCTTAATTAAGTATAAGATGTAATACATAAATACTACGACAGTTATCCTATGAAAATGGCATTAAATGTCTGTAGTAATGATTACATGAGCATAGCTGTGGGAAGATTCTTTTCAAATTTGAGAACTAGCAGTGCAAGACTCCATCCCCATTTAACACAATGTACTTGTAAACATCAATTTAATTTCACTTATATTAGCATGGGTAAAGTCATATAGTCGGTCTATAACACCTTTTGTACATAATATTTTCGATTTGATAGGAGTGGAATAATTAGCACATGGAGCCTAAGGCCTAAGTATGCCATGCTCTGAATGGCCAACAAAGATAACTCATGATTACGCAATGAATAGTATTTACAACAGTTCCATGGAGATAAGATTACATAGCATCACAAGTAGCTGTTAAATACATAATCCTACAAATGATGAAATGAATTTAATGGATCACATTTAGATGTAAATGAGGCATTACATTCTTTAGATGCTACTCCAAATCATTTATCATTTTTATAGGGTTGTTATAGTAACAATTATCACTATCATTTTTGGAGAAACCATTACCTTACATTCTTTTTTTAATCGCTAAGCCTGAAATGTATACCATTACTGCACTAAAGGTTGGTATAGTGATAACGATAAACTACTATTTTGTTCGGAAAAATAATTGGCATTTTTGTAATATAACTATACTTCATCATACATTTCATCTTGTTAGGGAGTGGAATTAACACCATTTGAACTGATTTGTAAATCAAAACCATCAACTGCCAGTGTGTGTGTGTGTGTGTGTGTGTGTGTGTTCGTGCGCGCGCGTGTGTGCGTGTGTGTGTGTGAATAAAATAAAAATATTAACAAACTGGTAAATTACCCTTATTAATTGTCAGTTTTAATCAGTATGGCATAGTAATAGAAACTGGTAAATTACCCTTATTAATTGTCAGTTTTAATCAGTATGGCATAGTAATAGAAAAGAGGATTTTCTTTTAAAGGACAAGCTTAACAAAAAAATTGGTGAAAAATATTGAAAGTTTCAAACTAGGAAGAAGGAAACATTTACACTAAAAGTGGAATTTAGGGGGAACACTATCCTTTTCCCATTTACGCTAACATTTGTCTTTCTATTCTAAACTTTTCATATTTTTCACCAAATTTTTTGTTAAGTTTGTCATTCTTCCTATTTTCCACAATAGAAAAAAAATCACTTTTGCCATAAAAGAACTACACTTTTCCATCTCGCTTAAGCTCATCCATTCAGTCAGTAGTTTAATTACCGTGGACATTTACGGTTCTACAATGCAAGTTATGTGATTGACAATTTATTTTATGTGTAAAGTTATGACAAAACAATTGTAATAATTTTAGTGATAAAAGTGTTTCATGTAAACAATAACTATGTAATAATTAAGAAAAGATCAAAAATAAGACAACTATATTGGCAATGAGTTTTATGGGAGATCAAGACGGAAAATAAAATGGTGAAATGTATTTTTGATGACTACAAAAAGGGAAAAGAAAGGCTAAAATTGTTTATGTAGCCTATATAAAACGTGATCTGCAAAATACAATTGAATAAGCTAATATGATGAGTTTTAAACAGCTTTTTTTGGCCTATGTTTGAATATAACAAGGGAAGGCATGCATTGCAGATCTACAACACGTATCATTAATCAGAAAATATATGATAATCACAAAGTAGCTCAGCAGAGAATAATGTATTAATAAAGGTATATACCTCCTAAAAACTGATACATTTTTAAATATTGGTGTATATAGGTCAGGATCTTCTAAACTCAGAGGTGCATTCTCAATCTCTTTTTTAGCTCCAGTAAGCGCCTGATCCAAGGACAGCTTCCATAAAGGTCTCTGCAACGACAAAACAGAACGTCATGCTTGCCTACTAGTCAAAACTAATCATCAAAAGAGATTAAAAAATTCCACCTGCTCTTATCTAATTTTGAGTTTCTAATGCGTTCACCTGCATTTACACAAATTTCTGTACAATTTCTACACACACACACGTAAAGGGATGTAAGTACGCATATAAGAAAAAGAAGCTATAGGGAAGGAAAAAACATGACCAATATAAAACAGAACGCCCCTAGTCCAGCAACCATGAACAGACTACTTCGCCAACCAGAAGAATATCACACCAGAACAACACATCCAAAAACTTGAAGAAAAGTGAGTATTGACAAATCTGTCAAACCAGACAAGGACCAGCAAAGTAAGACTACCTATAGGGAAGGAAAAAACCAGCATCGCGAGCAATCTATTCCCATCCGTTCACTCAGAGAGCAGGAGAGGAACTGCCTTTGGTTTTCCATCTTCAGAGGCAGCAGAACCAACAGCTGACCAAGATGAGGGCTCAGGAGCAGCACATATCTCAACAAGAAAAGGAAACATAGACAGGTAGCCTAACATCAGTGTTGACAAAGAAGTAAGCGTCTCCTAAATAAGGCAAAGAATTCCAGATCTGTAAGCACAGCAACAAAGAACTAGAATCGCTATGGCAAAACTGCCATACCACAAACCAACGGAGGGTTTAATGGGCCCAGGAGCGTCAGATACCAGCTCCGTAGGTTACTGCGCTTTAGATCTGATAAATGGTGCCAAAGCGAAAAGAAGGAGACGACCGAGCTCGTTTTACAAACATGGAAGAAAGCAAGGGGTAGGCAAGGGCGGATCAAGCCCCGGGCGGGGCTGGGCTGCAGCCCAGTGTCAGAAGCATGCAGTAACCAAAGGTTCAACCTCTAAATCGCAGATCGGAGCTGTTAATCAGACCGCGTCCGACCTTCAGAGAATCCTGTGCTTCCTGGTTGTTTCACATAACCGCGATTGAAGAGATTTTTGCGAAATTAGTTTCCTGTTTGGGAAATTATTTTGTTTGGATGGGTTAATTTGAAGGAGGGAGATGCGCACTGAAGGAGAAGATGCGCATTGAAGAGAAGATGCGCAGATAAGCAGCCTAAAAGATCTGGAAAAGCTACTTTTAACATATAGATCTATATTGTATTTCAATTTATTTGACAATTTTTGCATTTCGGTCCTTGTTACATTTCATCTTAGATATACATTTTAATTTATCCTCATATTTTGCACTAATTTAACATCTAATCCAGCTATTTGTTTGTAATAAAATATGCGTGGTTCTGATGGTTTAATTGGGTGAATCCCGAAAACCTTCGACCTTTGAGCAGTACGGTTCAAGCAACGGTTCGGTTATGATAACTATGGCTGATAAAATACGTTTTCTACAGATGGAATGCTTTTAGTGGTTCATAGGTATTTATATGTACGCTTTTGGAAAAAAGTGGGTAGAGGTAATTAAATTTCAACGATCAAAACAATGATTTTTTTTCAACCGAAGTAACATTAATGACCACTTAATATAGCATATTCAATGTTTCTTCCATATTTCAATAAAGCGGGAATGGTATATATAGAAAAATTAGTTAATAAAGATTGTAAAAAAAATTAGAAAAATAAAGAGTAGCGAAAAGAAATTACTTCCATGTTCAACAATGCTACTTACTCAATATCAAAATTACAAAATGCATTGCTATCAAACTGTAAGTTAGTCAAACTGTAAATCAGCTCACCCCTTTGTTAATTCCTGGATTCGCCTTTGGGGGTAGGGAAGGGAATCTGTAAAGAAAAGGCGATGCAAAGAACTAGAAAGATGGAGAAAAGAGCGGAGAAAGTAGAGAAGAAGGCGGCGAAAGAAAAAGGGGAAACCCTTGTCCCCATGGCATAAAACGAAGCTCGATGCACAACTTTGTTTTGACTGTACATGACAATACGAACGAGATGACAGTATCACCCCTTGAACTTCAACTATACTCTATTAGACCAAGGAAAGATTTGTCCAAATGTAACCAAATACAGCTAACATGTGGGTGTGCGCATGAGCATGCATATGTGTGTGTGTGTGAGAGAGAGAGAGTGTGTGTGTGTGAGAGAGAGAGAGTGTGTGTGTGAGTCCACCTCACTTTTTATTTATCCCCACATTAATATGCGATTTGCAATTTTGTGCAAAAGAAGTCTGAAATGAAACAAAATTTTGTAGATATGAGCTTGAAGCTATAAAATTCATCTTTATAAACTTTGTTTGCTCGTTTAAAATTTGCTCATACCGACGGTAAAATAAAAAATTTAGAAGATTTATATTGAGCAATACATTTTGAATTGCCCTTAAATTTCGTATAGATAACCAAATTTTTTTCATCGCAAACAGGGCTAAATGAGCCTATACTACACGAGTACAGTAGATCCTAACCATTCAAAATTACATAAAAGACTAACACAATTGTGTGTAAAATAAAAAATTAAGAAAAAAACATTTGCGCTAAAGTTCCTATCACAAATCATTCCTATCATCCTCTACCTTCTCTACGAGGATCAAGGAAGAAGTTTTAAGAGTTTTTCAAGCATACATAGCATTTGTCGTAGTCATCTTCCAATAAAAGTTTCTTTTTTATTTCACCTTGCTACCTACAATTGATTAGTGTTGAAAATTAATAGTTTGGATGGCTACATAGTTTGTTCACAAAACCAATTGGTTAATGTGAACTATAGCTTCCTAATATTTATCCACGATCTTAGTTGAGTATTTCCCGATATGGGACTTATTTTTTTTTTTTCATCACTCCACAACTTTGAAGCATCAATATAACTTTTAACACACCCCCTTGATTCAAGGTTGTTGAGATAATAACCGAAGCACTTCTCTTCGATTTGTGATGCACTTCTCATCACCTTCCTTTTTTTTTTGATGCAATTCTCATTACTTTCAATTGTTTTGAATATTGAAATCCTGGGCTCCGATACCGCTTGTTGGAAATTCATAGTTTGGATGCTACATAGTTTGTTCACAAAACCAATTAGTTAATGTGAACTATAGCTTCCTAATATTTATCCAGGATCTTAGTTGAGTATTTTCCAATGTGAGACTTATTATTTTTTTCATCACTCCACAACTTTGAAGCATCAATATAACTTCTAACAATTAGACCAAAATTATCCCCGACAGCGTGTAACTGAGCATTATATTATCACTATCTTATTAAAACCCTATTTGTAATAACAGTTAAGAACATATGAGTAGTGCATCCTACTAGTGAGATGCATCAAAAAAATCCTTAGAATTGTCCCACTCGATATAATAATCGGGTGGAAAGGAACATCGTTTTGGTTGTTTTGTTCTGATGGGGAGTCTTACTGTTCACATACAGCTGTTGCATGTGCATCTTTAACCGCATAAGGGTTCTTGGAAGTTGGTTATGAAGGAGGATTTAAAAAGGCGAAGCTTGTTTGGGTGGTAAAGCGACCATGGGGGAGAGGTGGTTAGTACTTGCTTGGAGGATGTAGTGGAAAGGTCCAAATCTTCAAGAGGTATGGGAGTGTATGAAGCAGTGCAGTCAATAGCAAATAGCACAAAACAGTGCAAGGCTTGTGCCATGTGCTATAGCGCACTCTATTTGGTTCATTAAAAAAAAAAAAAATCAAGTATAATTTTCCAAACTGGATTTTAATTCTTTTTTTTTTTTCCATATTTTGCGCCATATCCAAATCGTTCAAGAGTCCAAATACATGAACTATCATACTTCTTACATGTATTAAATATTTTTTGATACAAAATACAGTTATATTAGAGAAAATTTAATAATTTCATATTGCAAATTCCAAATAATCAATTGATATAATATATTTTTATCATACAAATTTGAAATTTATTCTTGTATTTGTGAGTTATAATGAAATTTATTCCTATTTATGACTAAAGATGAGATAAAACTCTACAAAAAATTGCATGAAAAATACACTTTTGCATAAAATGCAAAAGATTTTCTAATGACAAGGACTAAAAATAACAATAAACAAGAAAAGCTATAGAGTGAAAATAAGATCAAATGAAAATAACACATATAAAACCTACAATAACAAGATTCAGATAAACAAAGTCAAACATGATTCATGTGTACAATAACAAAACATAGAAACTATATCATATTTCTAAAATTTTAAAGTCTTGTCATTCGTTTTATCCAAATCAAAACCATCATCATTATTTAAACAATCATTAGTTTTTTCTTCTTCTTTCTAGTCATACTCTACGACGTTTTCCCCTAAGTCATTATAAATATAATAGTGTGCTTGTGAAAACCAGTAACTTCCCCGTAAAGGAAAGCGTCGGATAGTTCGAGAACAAGCCACAACAGAACTCATCTAAAAGAACATTTCATTGTATATTACAACAATGCATCAGATTACAAGAATATACAGAGTATAAATGAATATTACACAGAAATATCAGAGATTTAAATTACATTTAAATACATAGCAGCGGAAAAATAATACAATACACAACTAGAATGAGATATACGGATACAAAGCTTTCCGGATATCGTTCCAGCTGTAAACCAGGATCCTGTGAATATAAATCTGCAAAACCAAAACTACTAGCTGCCCGTGTCAAAATAGGGGCACCCAGAGTTTAGGTTAAAACAATAAACTCCAGGTCAGTCATGTGACTGGTGTGAGAACTAAAACAGTTAATCTTTATTTTTAAAGTTAGGTAAGTCAAGGGACCACGCCGTATAACACGGAACGGGTTTCCTCCCAAGAATACCAGTGCATAGAACAAACAGCGCAATGCTAAATAAAGAAAAATGAAGCTGTTATAAGACCCAGGTCCTATCACACAATGCAACGCAAGCCGGGGGATAGGTTTCCCTTATAACAGCCAAAGAATGCTTGATACGTTTTAAAACAAATCATTTGATACTATTATAAGTGCATAGTGTATAAAACAACTTCAAATCATAAGTATCAATCATAGGCGACATGAGCGTCCCATGCCACTATGTCACCATATATAGGTTTACAAATAAAGCCGCAAATGTCACGTATTTGGAAATTGGATTTCCATCTATGAACCGAGGCAAAAGATAGTCCTCAACCGATTCGAGACGCTCTAGCCCGCCCCTCAGGCAAGTACTCAGTCAAGCCTTGGATCCTCAGGGCCAGTCCACCGATGTGGATTAAACTTAAACCCTGAACATGCGTTTCCCCGCCCTATGGGGCGTAGGTGAGCCAACTAAATGACTCCATCGGTTCGAGAACGACCGATCAATCCGAGGCGCCTCGCAACAGCAACAACCACATAAGTCAAACTCGTCAGGGCGTGTAAAACCACTGACGCCACTTCTAGCTAGAAAGAAACGCATGCCCTCCCTGACGTCCTCTCCCGTTTTTGGTTCATACCGGGTGTGAAACACGCGAAATAAACGTTACACAAAGCTACGCCACGAAGGCCTTGCTTTGATCATCACCACAAGACTTTGCTTTTCAACAGAAGCCTCGATCAATTGCCACTTAGGCATGCCACACAGGCAATTCACTCCATGCGTTTGATATCCATCAATATATAACCCCTGAGCTCGTACGTCTCAGAGAAGGGCGTTAAGCTAGAGAATAAATTCTCCGCCGCCAAACAGATATATATTTAATAGAGATCAATCACACAGACTAAAATCCAATGTCAGACACACAGTCCATTTACAAGTCCGTTCTGGGTCTGAACGAAACCGGAGGCACCTAGTACCCCGCATATCCATCGATCTCCAAGTACGTCTGGACGATCACCAACTGTTTCCATCTTCTTGGGTGTACAGCCCAATCAAGATCATCAGTAATCACCCCAAACGACGTGAAGACTTCCGGTCTTCGACCATCGTCTTCATCTTCGACTTATCGTCGTATCAGTTATTCAGAATGGGATAAACCCGGTCTTTCCGAATAACTCGCGTATATTTTAAATAAGTGTTACACAAACACAACATACGCCTCATTCCAATTCATCAGTCACTAACCGTAAATTAATCAAGAGAATAATTCCCCAAATATTAACCCCGAAGGCCGAAACCAACATCAGATCAATATCCAGAAAACCATTCTACTTAGCTAACCGACAGTTAGTTTCTGATTTCACATTCATAGGGAAAGGTTCCCATTAATTTTATCCAAGATAAAATTCCTGAATTTATTCTCTAATCTTCCTTTGAATTTCGATTCAGCTAGTCGGAATTAGCGAACCTTACCGAAGTAATCATTGGTTTTAATTTCCCAATCCCAACCTATTCATCCCATGAAGTAAAACTGGTAATACTTCATATCTAACACCACGGTGTTATCGGTAAATTCAATTACCATTTCACGTTCAAATCTAATTAAAGATTTAACTATCGCCTGGAGCAAAACTGGTGATACTCCATTTTCGATCATTTCAATCTAATTAAAGATTCATTAAAACTCCACTTAGTTTTAATCTTCGACTGGGTTAAAGAATCAGTGTCATTTAAAAACACGGTTCACGATAAACCCAAAATCACATTCATTAATTATCGGGTTAAAGAACGAGTGTTATTTAAAACACTATTCACGATAAACCCAAAAATCAATATCGATTCAATACCAATTAAATATTATTTAATTGGTACACTTCATTAAATCTAAATAAAAAGATTTAATCATTTCTCAACTGGGTTCAAGAACAGTGTTAGTGAAGACACCATTCACGACAAACCCAAATCACATTTGATATTCGATACAAGGCTCTGAATAGAAAATATATCGGCTTATATTCAATATCAAATCCTACGACTAACAAATGTCGTATTGGAAATAACGATATGAATATATATCTTTCAAATTTCCATAACAACATTTGTATAATCACGAATTCCAACATCGAAATATTCCGAAGACAATTTCGATTCAAATCCACTGCAATGCAATCATTGGAAATTTTGGTTATTTTCAAAACCCTTTTCAAATTCAATTTATTTATTTAAAAATAAATAGAATTATAATTCTAGTTCAAAACTAGTTCATTTTGATAAAAATCTATTTTTATCTTTTCAAATATGGAGTTTTTCATCCCAATTCTTTCTAAATCATTTCTTATGATTTTACATAAATTATTACTATTTTTAATAATTTTATCAAGGCCTGTACAGTCGATTTCCATCAACGGTCATCGAACTGCACTTACAGCGACCTTTTTCGAATTTGATTTGGACGTATCTCCAAATCCAACCGTTAGATTTCAAATTTCTAACATTCATTAGAAAGCTCTTTTCGATACGAACCCAACGGTTCCGGTTTTAGGAGAATCCGACGGTCGGATCTCCCGTAATGTCCGTTTGAAATAAATGGTCGAAATTCGCGAACTGCCGCGGCGCGGCGCGTTCTATTCAGGCCATTATATTATATATAATATATATAATATATATTTCGTCGATTTCTATTTAAAACGAATTATATAAACAGTTTTAAATTCGTTTCAAAAGCAATTTCAACTTCCATTTCAATTCAAATCAAAATTGAATTCATCTTTATAAATTCGTTTTAAAATTCATTTCTATTCAATTCAAATTTCAATTCAATTTGAATTCATTTCAATTCGCTTTCAATTCAATTTGAATTCGTTTTCAATTCATTTCGAAATCGTTTTCAATTCAATTCATTTCGAAATCGTTTTCAATTCAATTCATTTCGAAATCGTTTTCAATTCAATTCATTTCGAAATCGTTTTCAATTCAATTCATTTCGAAATCGTTTTCAATTCAATTCATTTCGAAAACGTTTTCAATTCAATTCATTTCGAAAACGTTATATATTCAATTCATTTCGAAAACGTTATATATTCTTTATTTTTCAAATTGGAATGAAGCCCAATCAATTACCATATAAAGTTAATTATATGGATTTTCATACAACACGTGTATATAATAACATTGAAAATAATCAACCATCAACCAAAGTGCACTACACTGTAAAAGCATCAAATATAGATATTCAACGCTTATAACAGCCTGTCAATCAATCGATCGACATATTTAATCAATCAGGATGAGTGAACTTCAAATTTCATCCCAACACCCGTGTGGGGTTTCAAACAATCAAACACATACTTTATTTGTGCTGTTGGGCGATGTGTAAAATTTATCGTCCCAATCAATGTCATTCAAATAGGTGTACATAAACAAACCGTCTGGTTTGTAAATGAATATTCTATTTTATTCACTTCACGTTAAAAATTACATTTTTAACGATAAAACATTTTATTTCAACCTATGAATTTCTATTCAATTCATTTACACAATAAAATGATATTTTTATTTTTCTAACATATTTTAGAAAATTTCGGCGGCATAACGGCACGATACTAGAAACGGGACGAGGCCTAGCCTTATCCCCGGTCTAGTGAAGGCCCACGCCATTCACACATCAATCAAATCACCAAACAACCAAATTCTAATCAAATCATATAACTAATCTATGCAACCAAACAAACAAGTCCATGGTCTGTGGACGATTGTGTCGGGTGCTACTAAGCACCGTCTGCATCCTAGTATATATATATATATATAACTAGAAAAATAAATTGAAAGGTGAGAAATTCTCACTGAAAGCTATCCAAGCTCCACGGCACTTCATTTGCAGAAGTCTTCGTCGTTTCGCCTTTTTGTCACCTTCGTTGTCCGCTTTCACTACATATGTAAAAATCGAATTTTTACTTCGCTATTCAATATATAAAAATCGAATTTTTACTTCGCTATTCAATATATAAAAATCGAATTTTTACTTCGCTATTCAATATATAAAAATCATATTTTTAATTCGAAGTTCAATATATAAAAATCATATTTTTAATTCGAAGTTCAATATATAAAAATCATATTTTTAATTCGAAGTTCAATATATAAAAATCATATTTTTAGTCCGCTATTCAATATATAAAAATCGAATTTTTAGTTCGCTATTCAATATATAAAAATCGAATTTTTAGTTCGCTATTCAATATATAAAAATCGAATTTTTAATTCGCTATTCAATATATAAAAATCGAATTTTTTAACTAAGAAGAATTCGATCTTTAACCAATTAAAAAAAATCCCATCTTTTATTCATGAAAATCTAGACTTTTAGCATCATAAAAATCTCGCCTTTCTTGCATTAAAAATCCCACCTTTTCTTGCTATAAAAATTCTAACTTTGCATGTTGTTTATACATAAACTGAAAATCAAAATAAATGTTAATAAAAACTTACTTTTTCTTTGAAGAAAGTCGCCTTACTGTTGGAGAATTGAAGGAGGTGGGGAGCTACGTCGTTCCCTGGAGGTGGTGAACTGTCGCGGCAGACCTTGGGGGTTAGGGCAGGCGGGCTTCGTCGGAGGGGGAGGTTTCAGGCGAGGTCGAGTGGCCTGGGGCCCACGGCGGCGGGGTCAGGTCTACTAGGGGGGGTGCGGTGCTGATTTAGGGCAGAGGGGGGGGGGGTGTTCGATCGCGTCCGCAAGGGAAAAGGGGGGGGGGGGTTTCGTGGCGCCGGGGGGGGGGGGGGGTTTCGAGGTGGCGCCCCACCTCTGTGGAGGCGGCGGCGACTGATCGGGGGGGGGGGGGGGGGCGCTCCTCCGATCCTCGTCCCTCTCTTTTTTTTTTTCCATTGCAAATATGAGGGGGGGGGGGGGGGCAGAACGGTTAAAGGGGGAGGAAGAGATTTTTTTTTTTAATTATTTTATTTGCTAATAGTTGACTTTTACATATGACCTCGTAACGAGGCCCACCGCCTGTCGCCCATAGCGTTTTACCCCCATTCCGAACACAATGGGATATGTATCGTAGGCTGGTTCGGCTGTTACAATCAGTTTCCGTTGAATTTACATTTAAATCACTATATTGAATTTTAAACGTACATTTCAAATTACCGGGGTCACATACTAACTCTATAAATTGCAGAAAAATATTTTCTAGCTTCGTATTGACGATACGGTCCTAACAAAACTAGTTTCGCCGAATTCTGAGACCGTATGAAAAATGGCCAATTTCCAGTCGATTAAAACCAACTAAAACTGGTCAAACGCGTTTTCCTTCGCCACGCTCACATATTGATTCGAAAAATTATGAAATTTGGAATCTAGCAATAACTTGACACTGCGGATCCAACAAAACTGGTTTCGTCGAAATCCGAGGTTGTTTGCAAAATGTCCATTTTTAAGGGCCTGAATTCCATAGCGACTATTCAGAATTTTCAACTGGACATATCTTTTGATCCTCGCTATGAAATCTTGATTTTTCGGATTCGTTGGAAAGATATTATCAATTAGATTCCATTATTTTTGGTTTCACTAAAATCCGGATTGTTTTGCACCCGGTACATTCAATTGAAGTTTGAAATCGAATTATCGAACTACCGCGCCATTTTCAATTCTATTATAATTATATATAAATATTTATATTCTAACGACGACGCGTATAATATATACATTCGAATTATTTTCAAAATAAATTTCTCGCCGATATTATTTAAAATAATACATTTTAAATAATCAAAATTCGCTAAAATTGCCAAAATAAAAAATTTAAACTGGCCCAGATTTTCGGGTTATTACAGTGCTATTTTAGGCTTTATTTATTGTCCAAACATTTAAAAAAGATACAAAACAGAATAACGCTCAATTTAGAGTTATGCGCAATTTTCCACTATAATAGAATAGCGCATTATTTTTGACCTAAAGTAAACTCATGCGCTATAGTGAGCAATATTTTGAAAAACGCGCCTGAGGCGCGCCTCGAGGCAAGACGGATGGTAAAACGCCTAGAGGCGTGGTTTGAAAGGCGTTTTCCTCGTAAGGCTTAAGCCTCACGCTGTTGAGGCGTGAAAATCACCAAAAGCGTATGCCTCAGAGCCTCAAGCAGCTGAGGCGTACGTGTATAGATGTTTAAAAAAAAATAACCCTTACCTCGATTGAAATTACATTCGAACAGGAATCGAATTGATTCCAGTTATGGAATCGAATTGATTCCAGTTATGGAATCGAACTTGTGGAATCGAGCTCGATTTTGAACTCGATTCCTTAACTGGAATCGAGCTCGATTCCAGTTAAGGAATCGAGTTCGATTCCTTACTGGAATCGAAAGAGAAAAGGGTTTTTTTCTTTTGTCTTTTTTTTTTACATACAGAGTGTTGTTTATGTATATTTTTTTCATTTTTTGGGATGTCCAAGCTAGTTTATAAATGAGCAAACGCCTCATCTTTCCTCGAAAGGCTTACGCGTCGAGGCTTACGCCTCGCCTCACGGACCCGAAAACGCCTCGCATACGCCTTTTGCGTTTTAAGACATTGATTGTGAGTACAATAGTGCAAGCTCCGCACTATGTGTTATCGTCGTTATAGCATGTTATAGCACGCACCTTGATAACATTGGCCTGAAGGGGCAAAAGAAAAAGATAGTGTGGATGACATATCAACGTAAGGGTATATGGTAAGGAGTTTAGGAGTTCGAAGCGCTAAATAACCGAATAAGGGTATGGTAAGTGAAATCATATAGGTGAACCATAAATTTGATACCAACCATTCAAAATGTTCGTTGTGCTGTTAAATGGATTAGAAGAATGATTGGTTTATGCAGATACTTTTGATATTAATCGAGACTTTGGAATGAAGCATGTAGAGTTATCAATGGAGCCTTTCAGATGTAAATAGTGTCATATCTGTAGCCAAAATTATTTTCAGATACTCACATCTGCTGATATGGACAGATATCAGATAATTATCCTATCTGCTAACAACCAACGAATTAAAACATTTTGTAGCTTAACGTAAAACTCTTTCAATCTCGTTAATTACTAAAGTGTTAAAGATGAATAAATATTATAATACTAAATAGTTTTGAGCAATTAATATGCATTAAATGCATAAAATATATGTTTCTAACTTAATAAAACAATAAATAACTATCTTTCATGGTAGTAAAATACATATAATTTAATAATTTTGAACAAAACCGAACGAATAATCTACTATTATCATCGTCATCGTCACGTTATTTTTTTATTTTTTATTCGTTACCATTACTATCATTATTTAATTAACTATTTAACTTTATTTTATCTGCATTTATATTTTCACCTTTAATCTCTTGTTATTATTTGTACCTCAAAATTAACTTTGTAATCTGATTTTGGGTTCCATATCTAATCGACCCAACTTGTTTGAGATTAATAGCTTAGTAGTAGTAGTAGTTGTTGTTGTTGGATGTCATCATATTAGCATACGCTCCTTTTTTTTAATATCGGATATTTATCCGTTTTCTGGATATGAGCCACTACCAAAATTATAAATATTACAGACTAATATAAACGCTTCTAATGTTTAAATCAGAGGCCAACACTTCAGTTATTCTGCCCCAAGAACAAGGAGAGGCAAATTAGTACATGCCCCAATAAACAAAGTCCCTAATAAGAAATTGAGGCAAAAGGGACAACAAAACTGTCTTTAATGTTAAATCTGCCACGTAGGACAGAAGATGAGAAAAGGCAGCAAAGACACTAATAAATGCCTCTACTGACAATTATTATATTAAAAAAAAAATTAAGCCAAAGCCATTTCTAAAGCCACTTAATACAAATAGATTAAATTTCAATTCACATGTTATTATATAATTGATTACAAAATCCACTTATACCCTAAATGTATGACATTCCACTGACAAAGACCAGAGTCTAATGAAAATCAAACTAACTAAAAAGCGACTATGTAAATAGCAAAGAATTACAAAAACATTATATAAACTAACTTGGTAGTTTAGATTCACAACAAAGCCTTAGCTAACACGCCATGAAATACACATTACTGTATCAAGAGGCCATCATCAAGAGAACACAACAACCAATTTACCTAAGAACAACAATATCTTACATGTTTTATAATAAGTAATAGGTTGATCAATTTGCAATCTTCAAGTCCCAATGTTCTGTTATCATAGCGCAAAACAACTAATTAAGTAGCTTCTCAATAAAGGGGGAAAAAGGTATAAATTAGTTTTACTGAATTGACAAATATTCAATCTGATAAATACCTTTCAAATGATGAACAGTTGATGCCTTGAAACCAAAATCAGGAGCAAGAAATAAGCGAGAAGCCTACAATAGAATTATGAAGCATATATATTCCTGCAATTATCACATTAAGAGAAGAATGTTACTGAACCCCAATAATAAATGTATTCTGGTTTTCAAGTGAACAAAAACATTCAAGCATGGTATAGAATTCAAAACTCATGGCAACTTGGTCACCAACACTTGAATACATGTGAAGTAAAAATTTATGCATTTAAAACCAACACAAAAAATTTAGACATCTTTAGCCTAACATTTCCAGAAATGTTCACTACACAACAAATATGTTATCAAACATATACAAACTTAGAAGTGTGACATCAGACCTTCAAGAATATATTTTATTCCCACAAGAAATATGAATAATCATCAACCACATAAATAAATTAAAAGTCGCAAATTGTACATTGTATGTATATAACTTCAATTTTTGGAAAAGATATTATGCTTCCACAATAGGGTTAATATAATGGAACATAAAGCCAGTTTATTATTTATGAAGCATGGGTTCCTCATTCAGAGAAAAAAAATGACACTTATTTCTAAATTTGAGTAGTACAACAAGAACGTATCTACCTCCGTAGATTGCATTTCAATCTAATGTTGAGTACTCATGTCTGCAGCAGGTCCGAAATCTCACTACAAGCTAGTCTGAAGTCAATAGGATGTTAGTAAATTTCAATAATTATGTGAAAATAATAACCATGTTTTATTGATAAGACCTTATTTAACCTTTATGACCAAAAGGTTAACTGAAAAAAAAAAATCTAAAACTAAGATATTTGTTAACAAATGTTTTTTTCTAATACAATATTTGTTGACAAATGTTAATAATATGAAACTCACTACACAATGGGGATCTTCTATTCTACCCAGGTCAACTATAAAATGAACAAATGTTAGTGTATGTTACCAAGGTATAATTCAGAAGAGTATTAACCAAACCCAAAGAAAAAAGTTCTTCATTGACAATTGTGAGAGATGGACATACTACTATAATTATTCATATGGAATCCTTATATTCAATCTATTATCTTTAGGCCATTTGCACTTTTTTGAATTGACTGTGCATGGTCAAATGTCAACAACACCAACAAGAAATTAAAGGACATGTTAAATGACGGAGCCGGCATGCAACCGGCACAACATAATGGGCATGCATAAACTAGTATTACTACATAACGGTGGAAAAACCGACTTTGTAATGCTATACGATAAAACATATTACAAAAAATAGTGCAAATATACAACAGTTGATTATAAAAGGCTGTGAACCAGTTGGTTTACCTTGCACTCAGTTCCTTGTATGGACTTGTAACATGTGCTTACTGTGAGCTTATTTGCTCTAAATATCATATTGGTGTGGACTTAAAATTACTATTGTCACTACCTCAAACTAAATTCATTTGCAATAACCACATTGGACTGTTGCCGCTAGATTAGCCAACATATACGTTTGCTGCAGCTACCATATCACAAGGATTGTTAAATGTTAATACTAACTGTAAAGCTTGTGATCACGACCACTGGTATTTAGTTCCTATAGTAGTTTTTTTTTTTTTTTTTGGATGAAACATCATATAAAAGTAAAATAGTGCATTGAAAATGCATGCAATGCACACTGTCGAGTGGGTAATGCATATACAAAGGAAATAAAAAGATACATACTTATATTGGATACAGGAAGGAGACTACCTAGGCATGCATAACGTTCCACCTATGCACACTTCCTCCCGCCCTCATTCTTTTTATTAATGTCGTGATGCTACTGCCCAGTGCAGCAGATCTCTCTCACTCGTTTTTTTTTTAAATGCGGGTACATGTAAAAAGCATTAGACTTGATACTATTATTTCAAAGACCTAGGCAGTCTAAATATGGATGCATGTATGCTTTTTCAAAAGAAAAGATGATATACTGTGGACTAAACTATAAATGTAAGCTAGTATTTATAGTCATAAATAATCTTTCTAACATGCATGCCTATAATAAACAAAGTAAAACAGGAGCTAGCAAGTTTTAGAAAAGGAAATTCATCATTTTGTTAAAAAAAAAAAAGAGTTGATGCAATTCAAGTTATGTTTGAGTATCATGACCTAATGACAATGACATGCATTACTTGTCTAAATATGCATTGGTCAGCTTCTTATTAGAAAGGGTAGCACTGCAACTAACCCAACCCAACCCACAAAGTCCTCATTTACCTACAAGGTATTATATCTGACATCATGTTATACACACACGGAGACACACCGTACATGACTAAACATGCTTTTTACTAGGTCTAGCTAAAGTAACTTAAAAATCTAAAGAAGAAAACAAAATCCCTATGATCACTGTAAAACATAACAAATATCGGTTTGAACGAAGAAATATAAAATAAATGACAAAAGCTAGGGTATTTTCCTTAAAGTTTCACCTTGCAATGCTTGATCCGGAAAAGCGTCCAAAGAATGAATGGGATTTGATGGAGCATAATTCTTCTTCCGTGAGAACTGAAACATATTTGGCACATCACTAGGTAATAAAATGAAGCTTTAAGTTAAGAATCCTAGGAAAAAAGCATATTAAAATGACTATACTATGTAAACAAAGCTAGGAATATGTAGTTTGTAACATAGGCATTTGTGATATAAAGCTATCACAATTACTTAACTACATGTAATGTTGAGAACTTAAGATTCAAATTAAGACTATCGTGGTGCCGAGTATAGAATACAAGGATGTTTTGTTGACCACAATGCTACAACACAACTAGTTGTCCTTATTATGGCTACATTGCAATTACAGAGGCTATTACTTGACCATGGCTATTATTTGACCATGGCTACCATATAAATTTATGATAGATGTTTAATAGACGTCGTGTGAATATGAAGAAAACTTGTCTAAACTGTTTAAAATGTGTGGAAATTGAAATCCGAAATATGTAAACCAACAAGAATAAACTCAGATATTGATATAAATCAAAAGCGACATACATGAACTTGAGTGCTACCATTAAATCATTGAACCAGTGAGTATAGAACATTTTATTCCATAGAATGAACAAAGACAGCAGTTCCACCAATATTGGAATATAAAATTCTGATGCAAAGAGCCCTCAAGTGGTCTGCTTAAAATTGCATATCTGAAGTTAAACAATCCATGGATAGATAAATTATCTGGATAACATTTAAAATTTTATGTTATAGAAATATAGAATGAATGCTGCAATTAAACTAGAACTGCCTTGTAAAACCATTTTAAACTTTGTCACAATACAATTTGCAAATTATTTCAATGTAGGAACAATACATAACATATTACAAATTGCAGGAAATGATATTTTGTAGACATAATTAATATTATAGTTGTATAAAATATTTCTTTTCTTTGAGAATTCAAGTATTCATTTTTCCAAAATTGTAAGGAGCCACGGCTTCACCACAAAAAAGAAGCACCCATGCAATAGTCACAATAACCAAAATATGCCTCATATAATATATCTAAAATGAACAACTAAAATTATTCACTTCTCATAATATACTATGTGATGAAATCTCAATTCTACGACAAGTTTATTTATTAACCAATCAAAACGATGGATGTGTATTATATTTATGTTGGGGTTTCCATAAATTATCACATATATAAAGTATAGTTTTATAAATATTATGTTCAATGTTTCGCACTATAATTTCTACTGTCACCCCTACATTCACTAATTAAAGCGATCATGTGTCATATAATTTCTACTGTCACTCCTACATTCACTAATTAAAGGGACCATGTGTCATATAATCTTTAATATGATGTTCACATCCACATGCAATAATTTGTCAAAGAAAACTGTTTTTCTAGTTTTCAAATTATACAACATGATTGATATTACATACTACTAATTTTGGGCTTATGGTTTCCTTTAGATAATATTATGTTGTTACATATACATATATACATATACATACATACATATATATATATATATATAATACTACGTCGACAAGTTGTCGGTAACTTAGTTTAATTGTTTGCTCTCTAATTTACGTTATACCCGCCTATCATGTTGTATGTGATCTCACAGCAGAATAAGAAATTTCGTGTATGAAATAAAGCAAACCGGATGTGAAGTGCATAAAAAAAATTGTTGTAGCATCCAATTCACATATAATTGAAGTACATTTTCATTTGTACTCATGCAAAGTATTTCATACAATTCATTAGTGACCTTAATACTATGAATATGTATAGGAATTACATATGAAAAAATTATGTAAAGTAACTCATACAATTATGTTTTAACAAATTAAGGTAAGCATTTGATTCATACACTAATGAATTGATGTATGCACAAGAAGATGTGCAGTATAAGTATCTGATAAGTAATAATATAAACTTTTAACATGCTTAGGTTTGTTCCAGCACGTCAATTGAATTTTGCACCTATGTGTTCAAACGAATACGTTCAATAATTACAAACCAATCGAATCTTAAATTTTCATGTGTCAAATAGAATAAATGTAAGGTACCCCATTTGTTAGTATGGTTTACAACTTTATTATGTATATAATCGTCTCTTTAGAATCTGCAGTCAGGCGATTTCATTTCAACATATTAATGAGTATCTATCGACTCATACGATAATATTTATTTTCTTTAGTTTATTATGGTGTGCTTTACCTTTAATATATCTAATAAATTTGATTAGCTTTTACAAATTGATTTCATTAATTCATTTCTTGTTTTTATGATAATTATTGGATGAAAAACACAAATGCTTGTTTATAAGAAACATAATCGTACATAAGAAAGTTTATTATCATGAGCAGTAGTATAAGCATGGGTCTTAATTTCTCATATATAAAAAACATAAATTAAAATAACAAATTGGATACATTTTATCCAAAATACACACTTTCTTTTTATAGTACCTTCTCATGCTACTGTCACCTATTTGTTGCATGACAATGCCCAACTAATGGAATTGCGTGATAGTCATTGATCATAGCTTTTGTCAGAGTAACAGCTACATGGCCAATGAGCTTTTATTTTGTAGAATTTTTAAGTATTATGACGTGAAATTTTTGAAGATCTAATCAGTATTGCTCTTAGTCAGTAAGCAATTTATGACAAAACTTGTGACTTTTTTTATCATTTCCTTAGATACTTCTAAACAAGGACTTTGTGTAATTGTGATTGACGCTAACTTGTCACATTCCACTACATCATTCCTAAAGCATCAACAAGGATATTTTGTCTCCATTTTTATACTCAACTACGTAGTCATAACTAATCCTTAAATTTTGGCAAACCAACTGCTTTGTGTATTAGTGTTTATCGTTTGAGTAAGTGCTTTAATCTTCGATGATCAATCCTATTTCTGAAAGTTTCTTTCCTTTCAACGTATGACTGACATATGTAATGCGTTTTCTTCCTATAATAAAAAACTGTGCCTACCGCTTTCCTACTTGTATCACACTCAATGGTGAACTCCTTGCTAAAATCTGGCTTGTTGTATATCTGGATTTACTGACAATTACTTTAGTTCAGTAAAGGCTTTGGAAGTTTGGTCATTCGAATCAAATGAATTTTTCTTGAGAAAGGTTGCCAATGGACTAACAATGAGTCCATAGTTTATCATAGAAAATTTATAGTGCCCAATGATACGCAAAAATCCTCTTAACCTTTTGATCTTTTGCTGTAAAGGCCAAACTTGAATTGCATTAGTTTTGCAGGGGTCTACTACTACTACTATGACAAACTATGCGAAATTTGTAATTTTAAAGAGCTAGGTGGCCGTATTTTGAAGAAAAAAAATCCACAAATTGCAAATATATTAAATGACGAATTAAACTATTTAATACAAATTGGAAGGTCTAGAATAAACTTTTGTAGTAGAAATAATGAAACTGAAGAGAAATAGTAAAGGGATTACCTGGTGTGTGTATGCGATGGATGTAAACAGGCATGACAGCTCCAAATCAACCATTGACGCTCCAAATCAACCGCAGCCGATCTAAATCAACCACTATCGCATCCAAATCAGTTATTTTTTCATTGACAAAGTCATTTCTGGTTGAACTTTTAATGTCATCCATTAACCTAAAATGGATTTTACAGTTTAAGAAAAGAGTAAAAGAGATAGATTTGGGAACGTTAATAAGGTGACTTGTATCAAAATGGGTCGTTTATTTTCTGTGACTTCTGCAACTAAATGGAATTAGATTTTAAAATAATGGAACATATTTTAAGAGGCAATTTCGTCCACCTTTATTCACGTCAGTAGAGACGTTGCATTAAATATGCCTATAGTTAATTGGTATTAGAAGCAATATGTTTAATTTGCCCCTAATCAAATGCCTCTGATGCTCTCAAATTTAGTAGTGGTATCATGGTTCAATGCTTAATTTTCCACTGAGCTGAAAACGATGGAGAAGTTGGGTTTTGATCTAACTAATGACACATTTTTTGGATAACGCAAGTTAATTGTTGTGACAAGCATCTATAATAAATTGAATTTGCTTTTTATTTGTAGATGTAAGTTGGTAGCCAAAAAATTATATACAGATATTTAGTCATCTTCAAACTGATATTTGCGCTATCTTTTGTTATTATAACAATTTTCCAGACAGATTTATTACCTTGTGTATGTTCAACCTGCAAAGAGTTATCTATCTTGATGCTTTGCTTCTTTTAAACTTTATGTATTATGAACCTCAAACATGTGAAATAAACATTTATATAAGTATTTAAAATAGTTGTGTGCATAACTATTAACTTCCAGTTTCTACCCGGCCTTTTGAATAGTTTATGAATGTTTAAGTACATAACTCCTGCTATTTTTTTCCTAATTATTACAAGCTAACCCATAAATTATCAATGATCAATGATCAGATAATGTCGTGAGCAACGCTACGTTTACTTAAATCATATAAAAATGCTGTTGGGAAGTGTCCTCCAAGTAAATGATAGTAATATGCATGTGTTGAAAGTAGTAAAAGATGTTATGTTTCTAACTTAAATGTTATTATCATTACTATGATTTTTTTTTTGTTACTATTCAATTCATTTAATTTATAGATGAGCATATGAATTTTCCTTACGTTGTTTGCTTTCTCTATATTAGAAATGACATGGAATGAACCATTGGATGATCTATTTTGCACATTAGGCCTTTATTCTTCTTTTGTTTTCCTCTTTTTTCTTCTTTCTACGGGTCCTGATAACAACAATAAACTTATAGTCAATATGAAAAACACACATTCATTCATCCATGCATAAAAGTCATAAATAATGTGAACTAGGTTTTTCTTTCATTTGGTTTACTTCGTCTTTCTCAACCACAATGCATTTATTTGCCTATATCTTTCTGCTTCCTATCCGCTTCATGATTTCTTTGCATTTATTTGTCATGCTTTGAAACGTATAGGTTGACGGTGTTGGTGCCTAAATATAAGCATTAATAACAATTGGATCATAACATTCCCTTACCAAAAGTTCCATATCAACAAATCAAATGCGTAGGAAAGGGAAAGTTGCCATTGGAGCTTAATAACGGGCTGCTGGTAATTATAGCTATCAAACGAATATATCACCAGAAAATCAGTAATATTTGTACTCACATACATATTTGCATGCATAATAATAATATAATGTACTGCTGCTTTGTTTTATATTACCGTATTTCCTGCTGTACCCCTACTTTTTTTCATAGTTAATCCTATTTAACACAGGTTGATTGTTGACGACTTGCACTGTACTTTAATAACGTACATGTGTCTTCGGTAGAGGTATTAAATGTACCCTTCATTGCCATAAGTATGTATGTATATGACACCCCGTTTATCCCAATGCTGAACTTGAGTTATTACTTTGAAAGATGTCAACTGTACTTAGCGTTATACTGAATAGGATACAAAATAGTTGAATTTTTTTAACAGGAATTGTTCTTAGGGTTTTCAAAAGATACGATACACTTTCTTTTATCCCATAATTGACCGAGCAAATTCAATTAACGAATAAACATTAAATTGCACGTATACTGCTGAAGTCGAACACGGGAACATAAAGAAGAGTGGTTATAATATGCAGGCTTCTTAACATATTAGCAGTTGTTGAATCCATCTAAACCAATTTGACATATTAACATATATACAAGCTCCATAACGTATCAGCAATTGACAAATGTATCACTAGAATCATTTTACTTTTGAAACATTACATATAAACAATGGCACTAAAAACTGGTGGGCATAGTAATTATCGTTTCATTTTTAAATGAGAGGCTAAAGTAACTTTAGGAATCATACAAAAATTAAGGTAATGTCTATTGTCATAAATACATATATATGCACCGATGAATTCAGATAAATTTATTAACTCATATATCGTACTAACAACAATGTGTACATTAACTCAATTTGACATATGTTCCTTTTTGTCTATGTTCCTGTTTTTTAACCTTTTTATGACTCCCTCACAAGAATATTATTAAAACATTTGATTTCAATAGCAATCATGTAGTGCAAGTGCAATAGGCTGACCAAGCTAAGTGAATAATGCAATCTATACTCACTAATATCTACTGAGTAATTAAAAACATGCCACTAAATTATCACGTGCAATTGCTCGGAGAAGTAACATATGGATTATAAATCATGTAATAATTAGGAATTTCACATTATACTTGATTTTTTACATTGTGATCTCATCATTTAAGCCTTGTGATCTCACCAATTTAAACCATAATAACAGATAAGTTAGATTTTTTAAGTAAAAGCACATCAAGATAAATAAACATGCATGAGCTGCTTGCGCTGTATCAGCCACCATGTAACAACCCGTATTTTCAATAATCTGTTATAACATAAATTGAGGTAGAATTAAATTATAAAATGGGAATCAAGGGAAACGGGCTATGCCATTGCGTTCGTCTCGGAAAAATACGCGAAATAGAGTCCGAGTTTTCGAAAATCGGAGTCCGTGTGACCCAGTTAAGGCCCATTGAAGTTTGCAGAAAATTCTTAAGTAAAAACAGATTTAAATTTTAAATTTAAAACAGGGGTTAGGGCAAACTGGGCAGGCGGGAAAAATTCCCGCCCAGGACCCCATGTCGACAGGCCTGTCGACAGGGGTCTAGGCATGTCGACTGCCCTGTCGACAGCCCTGTCGACAGGGGGTGCACGGGCCGCTTAGCCTGGTGCACCATTTCTGTTTAGGGTTGGTCTTGTGGCTTGTTTCTAGAGAGTTCCGGGATCTGATGGACCTAATTGAATCTAGGGTTAATCCTATGGTCCAAATCACTAGCCTAATCTATAAATAAGACCCTAACCTACCCTAAATCATTCATTATTCATCCTAGTAACTAAACTATGGCAAAATCAAAACTCTCATGGCCTCCACCCTCTTCATACAATTCCTAAATTAATTCCTAAGTGATTTTCCATGCATACAAGCATATTTAGGCTTGTATGATCCTCCTTAGCTTGCATTAAAGGCTTGTTTTTCTATTGGCATTATAAAGGAGGAGTCTTGATCAAGTTTGCTTGCATTAGGGGTTTTTAATTAGTTGCATAAGGGGTTTCTTGCATTTGTTATACTCATTTGAGTCCGCATAAGCATAGTAAGCCCTCTTACCTTCATTTTAGAAACTCTAAAGTTAATGTGTGATGAAAGTTGGGGTTTATGCATGTTTGATAAGCTATGCATGTTTATGCAAGTTTGCTAAGCCATGATTTGTATGTCTATTGAGTTATGCATGTTTATGCAAGTTTGCTAAGCCATGATTTGTATGTTTATTGAGTTATGCATGTTTATGCAAGTTTGCTAAGTCATGATTTGTATGTTTATTGAGTTATGCATGTTTATGCAAGTTTGCTAAGCCATGATTTGCAAGTTTATTGAGTTATGCATGTTTATGCAAGTGTACTAAGCCATGATTTGCAAGTTAATTGAGTTATGCATGTATACTAAGCCATGATTTGCAAGTTTATTGAGTTATGCATGTTTATGCAAGTGTACTAAGCCATGATTTGCAAGTTAATTGAGTTATGCATGTATACTAAGCCATGATTTGCAAGTTTATTGAGTTATGCATGTTTATGCAAGTGTACTAAGCCATGATTTGCAAGTTAATTGAGTTATGCATGTATACTAAGCCATGATTTGCAAGTTTAACAAGTTATGCATGTTTATGCAAGTTTACTAAGCCATGATTTGCAAGTTTAACAAGTTATGCATATTTATGCAAGTTTAAAATGACAAGTTGTGCATGTTTGACAAGTTGTGCATGTTTGACAAGTTATGCATGTTTATGCAAGTTCACTATGCCATGTTATGCATGTTTAATAAGTTATGCATGCTTATGCAAGTTTAAAATGACAAGTTGTGCATGTTTGACAAGTTATGCATGTTTATGGCAATATGCAAGTTCACTATGCTAAGCTACGCAAGTTTAACATGTTATGCACGTTTATGGTAATATGCAAGTTCACGATGCTAAGTTGTGCAAGTCTAACATGTTATGTGTGTTTGTTGTGATATGCAAGTCCATCATGTATGTTGTGCCAAGTTCCCTCTTCCGATCCTTTATGCGCTATTACGAATATGTAAGCGGTAGAATGACGTTGGGGGGTTTGGGTAAACTTAAAATACATGAAAATATAAGATTGGGAATTTACCTATTAAGTTAGGTCTACCCCTTGGGAATTTACCTATTAAGTTAGGTCTACCCAAGTAATTGTTGACTTGTAATTATGTTTTGAAATAAAGTGGACATGACACTTAGAAAACATAAGTGTGGCCAACTCGAGGTTGGGTTGAGTTTGTAGCGTAATTCTACCCGGGACCGACCGGCTTAACTAGTGGCTACAAACAATAGGACCCAATGTGAGAAGTTGGTCATGGGGTGCCAAGACCCGAGGTTAGACCAAGTTGTGGTGTAAAGCTACCCGGACCCGCCCGGCCTAACTAGTAACCACAACAAGGTCTAATGTGAGAGGTTAAGGTGCATTAAATTAATTAATGCCTCATGATTAGGGTTAAGTCAGGGTCCACTAATACTTAACCAACTTGGGGAATTAGAAGGATTGAAATGGGGTTAAGTGTGAACTATTGGTTACACTTAACCAGTTTAATCCAATTGGGGGTTCGAGGGATTAGAATGGGGTTAAGTTACACTTAACCAATTTAATCCGTGATTAGGGAAGGGTTAAATCGCACTTAACCCTCTTAGAAAACCCTAGCAGCGTGGTCTGTTCCAGCAGTAATCCTTGTTTGGTATCACCACAACCCTACAGCTAGGATAGGGCGGGGCACAATTACTGGACTGATGTAAGCGACCAAAGCGACGGCTGAGTGGTACAGCGGTGCGGGTCCGGCGGGCTACGGACGTGCACGTAGTCCGATGTTGGACAAACTCGAGGCACGGGTACCAGTAGGCTTAGACTGTGCATTATTGCTTAAGTGTCTGGGGTTGACACCCGAGGGCTTGATGCACCCAAAGGTGGACCCAGCACAGTCTAACTACATCCATGTGGGCCGTATGGACACCAACACTTGACGTGTTAGGTTTATAGGGAGCCGATCGACTAGACCGTTGGGCTGGACCTCGTATTAAGGTCACCTCATGTTATTGGGCCAAAGCTTGGGCCAAGGGATCAATATCTGTTATGTTGGGTTGCTAGTACACCGTGGTGCAAAACTTAGCCATGTTTTATGCGATGACACCTCTATCTATCTTGTAGTTAATTTACCATGCCAGTATGTTGTTATCTATGATCATCTCAGTTTCCATCATGATGTTAACTTTATTAGTTTATAGACTGATCGTAGCAGGGCTTACTCAGTCTTTTTGACTGACCCGTTTTGTTTCGCCTCTTTTCTTCCGTTTCCCCCCCAGGTTCTCAGGGAGGGAATACAGGAGCCTAGCTGGGATCTTAGCTGCTTTCTTGGATAGCTCATGTATGCTTTGGACTTGAGCTCGCTATGGTTTTTCTTCCACTTTGGGGATAGCTACTTTTATGTTTTCTTTTTCAGTTCAGATGATGTTATTTCATGTACTAGACTTGTTTATTTGGGAAATTGACATTTTGATGTACCAGACTTGTGTTTTTGAAATGGTTTAAGAATCTTCCGCTGTTTTATCTACTTACTCTGTTTATTTATATATATATGTCATGTCCTGCCTTGCTATATCATTATGCACATTTACCTTGTTTTAAAACGCCCCACCAAAGTCAGAGTCGCTCGAAAGAGCCACCCTGGCGGAGGTGGGGTGTTACATTTGGTATCAGAGCATATGGTTTACGAGAAGGGATAAAAAGGTTTTTAAAACTTTTGAAAAGAAAAACTATTTTCAAAACCAAGTATAAAGTATTTTCCAAAGAAAAGTCTAGTTGTTTTAAAAGGCTATTCCCCAAAAGCCATTAGCACTATCCTTTGACTCCTCGTTTGAACTCTTTTCTTTTCGTTTCCAGCATGTCTGATAATCTCATCTTGCCCGAAGGAGTAACGATACCCGATTGGTTTCGTCGGTACTTGGAAGTCACGGCACCAGTCCCGGGTGTCCCTAATGTTGTCTTCCCAGTCGAGGCCGCTGTTCCTCCTCCTCCTCCCGTAGCTGATGTTCCTCTTCCCCCTCAGCCTCCACAAGCGGATTTTGCGGAAACTTGCAAGAACTTTAAGATGATGGGTGGCAAAAATTTTAATGGAACAGAGACTTTTGTAGAAGCAAGGAATTGGTTGAAAGAGACCGAAGATCTTTTAGCCTCCTTTGATATAGGTGACCGCAGGAAAGTTTTATTAGCAGTATGGTTGCTAAAGGAAGAAGCTGCACGTTGGTGGGTAGTCACCACCGCAACCAGGCCAATTGAGACTTGGGATGATTTTAGAGGAAGGTTTGGACTGAGGTTCTTATCACTGAAGCAAGGGGACATGACTATTAGGGAATACATAGATAAGTTTAATCAACTGGCTCGGGTCGACTTAGACCTGGTTAATACAGCTCAGAAGAAGGCCCTACACTTTGCTCTAGGATTAAACGAGCCATTACATGGTTTGGCCATGTCTCATATACCCTTGGGGGCGACTTTCGAGAATTTGGTGAATTTGGCCCTACTTCAAGAAGAAGATAACAATGACAAGAAAGAGGTCAAGGCGAATGAGTCTCAAGACAAGAGAGTAAATTCCGGGAAACGGGGCAAGAATAACAACAACCGCAAGAACAAGCCAAGAGGGAATAGGAAATGCAATTTCTGTGGTAAAGTTGGACATATAGCCAGGGAATGTAGGAAGAAGGAAAAGAGAAAGCGGGGCGAATGCTTCATTTGTGGTGAGTTTGGACATCTCAGCAAGGATTGCCCGAGGAAACAAGGGCAAGGCCAGACTCAGTGTGCAGGACTATCTGGAGGGCGAGTTCATCCCCTCAGCACCGTTCTTCCAGCTTATGATAGAGGTAGTGTTTCTGTGGAAATCTTGTTTACATTTTCTGACTTTCCCTGATTCGTACTTTGTTTGGTTCTGGCACATCGCATAGTTTTATTTCATCTGATCTAGTTGAAAGTTTGCACCTAAGTACTAGTCTAGTTGATGATCCCGTGTGTGTTTCAAATCCAATTGGGGATTCTGCCCGTTTGTCTGTGGTCTGAGTGGATTTGAAAATTTCTATCTTGAGTATAGAATTCTCGTGGGATGTTTTATTCTCAGTTTCAGGGGATATGGGTTGGTTTTGGGCATGGAATGGTTGTCCTATTTTGGAGCCATTCTGGGTTTTTGTATATATGGGTGTGAGGCTCATGACTCGCCTCGGTAATACCCTAGAAATTTCTAGCAACCCTATGGGTCCCGTCATGATTGTTATCTTGAGTCCCTCAACTCGTCTATCGATAGTTTGCAACCTGTGAGGGTGGTCCGAGAAAATCCTGATATCTTGGGGGAAAGAAGAGGGGTTACCCATAGACGTGGGATAGATTTCCGCATTATCTGGTTGGTAATACCAAGCCAGTTTCGTGGCCGGTTAGGCACATGACCTCATGAGGTGAGAGTTAAGAAAGCAAGTCAAGGAGTTGCTTGAGAAGAACTTCCTGAGACGAAGCATTTTCGAGTAGGGTGCTCCAGTAGTATTCGTTACTGATGTGGACAGTTTGTTTCGCTTATGTGTTGATTATCGTGAGAGGAATAGATAACCGTTACCAGGGATCGATGATTTGTTCGATCAGCTTGTAGGAGCATCTGTTTTCTTTTGATCTAGCTACCGGATTCCATCAGCCTAGGATGGCTGAGGATGGAATTGACAAGACTGCGTTTAGGACTCTAGAAGGGTTTTAGAATGGCTAGTCATACTATTCGGTTTGACTAATGCACCCGCGTATTACGTAAACTTGATGGGTAGGGTGTTTAGGGGGTCCTTGAACAAGTTTGTCATGGTCGTCATAGACGATATTTTGGTCTCCTCAAAAGAACGAGGAAGAGCATGCTATACATCTCAAGGAGGAGATGGATACGCTTAGAGCCACCAGTGGAAGGTCAAGTTCTCCAAATGTCACTTTGGAGGAAAGAAGTTGGATCTCTTGGGCACATAGTTCCTAAGTAAGGCTTAACGGTGGATCCCGTTAAAGTGGTTGCGGGTTAAGACCGGAAAACTCTGAGGAGGGCAATTGAAGTAAGAAGCTTCCTCCGTTTGGCTAGTTAGTTGGCATTCCCGGGGCTTAGACTTACTCTTCTGGATCAAGAAGGGGGTTTCACAGGAAGAAGACCCGCAGTTAGTCAAGAATATGGACCAGATGACTCGAGGCAAGATGTTAAGTCACCTCGCTAGATATATTATAGATGACAAGGGACGACTAAGGCGCGATGAGAGATTATGTGTTCCTCGAGTGAAAGACTTGGTAAAGAAGGATTTTGAAGATGCATACCACTCGAGGAGGTGGCCGAGTTGGTCTCAGGATACATGTTGTGCCACCAGGTTAAGGTCAAGTCATAGAAGCCCAGTGGTCCATTACCTCCATTGGAGGTTCCGCAAGGGAAGTGTGAAAACATCTCGATAGATTATGAGGATAGACTACCTAGATCAAAGAAAGGGAATACGGGTATGTGGGTCATAATAGGTAGACTCACGAAGAGTGCTCATTTCAGTCCGGTGAAGAGCGAGAGGACTACATCATGGTTAGCAACGGTTTATCCTCAAGAAGTTGGCCAATTTTGAAATAGCCTACAGGAAGCCATGGGTAGGCAATTGAATCTAGGTATGGCCTATCACTCATAGGCGGATGGTTCATTTCGATTAAGCATGAGTTATAGAAAATCACGTTTATAAGGGGCAATTGGCAACGTGGATTGGTATTTTCAAGAAAAGTTCTGCTGCGTGGAATACTTTATAGTAAGTAGACGAGATCCAGGATTCACTAAGTGAATGTTGGAGAGCTTGCATGAAATCATGAGGTTACAGTATGTTTAAGCCAAGTATACAGAATGAAGAATAAGTGGAAAAGAAAGACGAGAGGCGATAATGAAATGAGTTCCAACTCGAATTTGGGAAATAGGAGTTAGGAAGCCAAGAAATCATGAAGTAAAAGATAGTCAAAGCACAGTGGAGTTAAGCTCAAGGAAACGTGACTAAGAAGAGTGAAGACTAGATACGCGCATCATATCTCTTTTTAAGGGTGCATCCTTGATCCTTGTTTTTCTGTGGAGCTTGCTTGCAAGTTATCTTTTGTATATATCCTCTCGGTCCCATTCTCGATCTTATTTCTGTTGTAAACTCCATAAGGGGGTTAAGACTCATCGGTTAGTACTATATGTCAAAGTTTGAATGGATTTCTTGTAATCCAAAAAGGAGTTTATCTAGTTTATCTAGTTTATCGTGTCTATCTTGTCATGAGAACCTTAGGTAGAAACCCTTTTGATGAAACATGTATTTGAAACATGTTATGATTGATGGTTGCAAGTGGTTGCAAGTGTTTGCAAGTGGTTGCTCGTGGATGCATTATACACGATTAAGCACTAGATCGGCTCGCACACTCCTCATATTGCATATGCATGAGTGTTTATGCTTATTCATGGATGGAAATTGTGTGTTATCACATGGATGTTGCATATGGGTGAAAGTTATGTGCACTCATATAGATATTATGAATTATGTTAGGAATTTGCATACATATGGATTCATTTCACTGACATACATATGCATTAAGGAGGTTTACTGTATCAGTAACCGCCTGATCTTTGCATTAGATAAGACATACATGTGCATTAAGGAGGTTTACTGTATCAGTAACCGCCTGATCTTTGCATTAGGTAAGTACATATACACACACCTTTGCATATGTTCATACCACATTTAGAATTCTTTAAGGACAATGATTGCTCGTGGATGATGCTTTGAGTAGATGGATGATTGGATGGTAGGATACGTTCTTCCTAACTTGAAGATTTCGGGGACGAAATCCCTTTAAGGAGGGGAGAATGTAACAACCCGTATTTTCAATAATCTGTTATAACATAAATTGAGGCAGAATTAAATTATAAAATGGGAATCAAGGGAAACGGGCTATGCCATTGCGTTCGTCTCGGAAAAATACGCGAAATAGAGTCCGAGTTTTCGAAAATCGGAGTCCGTGTGACCCAGTTAAGGCCCATTGAAGTTTGCAGAAAATTCTTAAGTAAAAACAGATTTAAATTTTAAATTTAAAACAGGGGTTAGGGCAAACTGGGCAGGCGGGAAAAATTCCCGCCCAGGACCCCATGTCGACAGGCCTGTCGACAGCGGTCTAGGCATGTCGACTGCCCTGTCGACAGGGGGTGCACGGGCCGCTTAGCCTGGTGCACCATTTCTGTTTAGGGTTGGTCTTGTGGCTTGTTTCTAGAGAGTTCCGGGATCTGATGGACCTAATTGAATCTAGGGTTAATCCTATGGTCCAAATCACTAGCCTAATCTATAAATAAGACCCTAACCTACCCTAAATCATTCATTATTCATCCTAGTAACTAAACTATGGCAAAATCAAAACTCTCATGGCCTCCACCCTCTTCATACAATTCCTAAATTAATTCCTAAGTGATTTTCCATGCATACAAGCATATTTAGGCTTGTATGATCCTCCTTAGCTTACATTAAAGGCTTGTTTTTCTATTGGCATTATAAAGGAGGAGTCTTGATCAAGTTTGCTTGCATTAGGGGGTTTTAATTAGTTGCATAAGGGGTTTCTTGCATTTGTTATACTCATTTGAGTCCGCATAAGCATAGTAAGCCCTCTTACCTTCATTTTAGAAACTCTAAAGTTAATGTGTGATGAAAGTTGGGGTTTATGCATGTTTGATAAGCTATGCATGTTTATGCAAGTTTGCTAAGCCATGATTTGTATGTCTATTGAGTTATGCATGTTTATGCAAGTTTGCTAAGCCATGATTTGTATGTTTATTGAGTTATGCATGTTTATGCAAGTTTGCTAAGCCATGATTTGTATGTTTATTGAGTTATGCATGTTTATGCAAGTTTGCTAAGCCATGATTTGCAAGTTTATTGAGTTATGCATGTTTATGCAAGTGTACTAAGCCATGATTTGCAAGTTAATTGAGTTATGCATGTATACTAAGCCATGATTTGCAAGTTTATTGAGTTATGCATGTTTATGCAAGTGTACTAAGCCATGATTTGCAAGTTAATTGAGTTATGCATGTATACTAAGCCATGATTTGCAAGTTTATTGAGTTATGCATGTTTATGCAAGTGTACTAAGCCATGATTTGCAAGTTAATTGAGTTATGCATGTATACTAAGCCATGATTTGCAAGTTTTACAAGTTATGCATGTTTATGCAAGTTTACTAAGCCATGATTTGCAAGTTTAACAAGTTATGCACATTTATGCAAGTTTAAAATGACAAGTTGTGCATGTTTGACAAGTTGTGCATGTTTGACAAGTTATGCATGTTTATGCAAGTTCACTATGCCATGTTATGCATGTTTAATAAGTTATGCATGCTTATGCAAGTTTAAAATGACAAGTTGTGCATGTTTGACAAGTTATGCATGTTTATGGCAATATGCAAGTTCACTATGCTAAGCTACGCAAGTTTAACATGTTATGCACGTTTATGGTAATATGCAAGTTCACGATGCTAAGTTGTGCAAGTCTAACATGTTATGTGTGTTTGTTGTGATATGCAAGTCCATCATGTATGTTGCGCCAAGTTCCCTCTTCCGATCCTTTATGCGCTATTACGAATATGTAAGCGGTAGAATGACGTTGGGGGGTTTGGATAAACTTAAAATACATGAAAATATAAGATTGGGAATTTACCTATTAAGTTAGGTCTACCCCTTGGGAATTTACCTATTAAGTTAGGTCTACCCAAGTAATTGTTGACTTGTAATTATGTTTTGAAATAAAGTGGACATGACACTTAGAAAACATAAGTGTGGCCAACTCGAGGTTGGGTTGAGTTTGTAGCGTAATTCTACCCGGGACCGACCGGCTTAACTAGTGGCTACAAACAATAGGACCAAATGTGAGAAGTTGGTCATGGGGTGCCAAGACCCGAGGTTAGACCAAGTTGTGGTGTAAAGCTACCCGGACCCGCCCGTCCTAACTAGTAACCACAACAAGGTCTAATGTGAGAGGTTAAGGTGCATTAAATTAATTAATGCCTCATGATTAGGGTTAAGTCAGGGTCCACTAATACTTAACCAACTTGGGGAATTAGAAGGATTGAAATGGGGTTAAGTGTGAACTATTGGTTACACTTAACCAGTTTAATCCAATTGGGGGTTCGAGGGATTAGAATGGGGTTAAGTTACACTTAACCAATTTAATCCGTGATTAGGGAAGGGTTAAATCGCACTTAACCCTCTTAGAAAACCCTAGCAGCGTGGTCTGTTCCAGCAGTAATCCCAGTTTGGTATCACCACAACCCTACAGCTAGGATAGGGCGGGGCACGATTACTGGACTGATGTAAGCGACCAAAGCGACGGCTGAGTGGTACAGCGGTGCGGGTCCGGCGGGCTACGGACGTGCACGTAGTCCGATGTTGGACAAACTCGAGGCACGGGTACCAGTAGGCTTAGACTGTGCATTATTGCTTAAGTGTCTGGGGTTGACACCCGAGGGCTTGATGCACCCAAAGGTGGACCCAGCACAGTCTAACTACATCCATGTGGGCCGTATGGACACCAACACTTGACGTGTTAGGTTTATAGGGAGCCGATCGACTAGACCGTTGGGCTGGACCTCGTATTAAGGTCACCTCATGTTATTGGGCCAAAGCTTGGGCCAAGGGATCAATATCTGTTATGTTGGGTTGCTAGTACACCGTGGTGCAAAACTTAGCCATGTTTTATGCGATGACACCTCTATCTATCTTGTAGTTAATTTACCATGCCAGTATGTTGTTATCTATGATCATCTCAGTTTCCATCATGATGTTAACTTTATTAGTTTATAGACTGATCGTAGCAGGGCTTACTCAGTCTTTTTGACTGACCCGTTTTGTTTCGCCTCTTTTCTTCCGTTTCCCCCCCCAGGTTCTCAGGGAGGGAATACAGGAGCCTAGCTGGGATCTTAGCTGCTTTCTTGGATAGCTCATGTATGCTTTGGACTTGAGCTCGCTATGGTTTTTCTTCCACTTTGGGGATAGCTACTTTTATGTTTTCTTTTTCAGTTCAGATGATGTTATTTCATGTACTAGACTTGTTTATTTGGGAAATTGACATTTTGATGTACCAGACTTGTGTTTTTGAAATGGTTTAAGAATCTTCCGCTGTTTTATCTACTTACTCTGTTTATTTATATATATATATATGTCATGTCCTGCCTTGCTATATCATTATGCACATTTACCTTGTTTTAAAACGCCCCACCAAAGTCAGAGTCGCTCGAAAGAGCCACCCTGGCGGAGGTGGGGTGTTACACACCATGTAAACACCATTGCAGGAATCAAGTACAAATGATAAGCAAAAATTCACCATAAGGTCCAGATTAGATGGAGTTTGCACGAATGATGGTAAAGAGCTCGGCTAGCATATGAAATTAAAGCCTAAAAACGGTAGACCAAATACCCTGAACCTGTCGAATTTTGCACGACTGGTGGTTATTGTCGGCATAGTCGACATTGCCATATCCCGACACCGGCCGACAACTTAAGCATACACCAGCAGAAGTACACAAAACACACCATTTCAAAAACCAAAGCCTAATAGAAAAAGCACCAACCAAGAGACCTGAGAATATTCCTTATGATAATCCACTGCAAAATGATCACATACCCAAATGCAAGTCGAAAATGCCTAGAATCTTCAACATAGCACCAATACCAAGAGCACACAAAAATAGAATGTATATATACAGACTATTTATGAGAGATGCATATTTAATTTTGTGATGAAGGCATGCAAACAGTATGTGAAAATATATGGTTTTAAATGGCGGTAATAAGTAACATCCTGACAGCAAAAGCAATGATGTTAGAGCAAGATAACACGACTTTGGTTTAGTTTTCCCACCCTTTCTATGACTTTGGCTTAGTTTTCTACCCTTTCTTTTATATAAATCTCATAATCAACAACGATATATAAATAAGTAACTTATAAACTCAACAACATAAGCAGTATCGAATTATTCTCAAAATCAGAGTAAGCTATCGAGATGTACTAAACCATAAAGATGTAATTACCGTTTATGTTCGTCCCTTCTCAATTATCTGATGGTAGGACCAAAGATATAGTGCAAAAGCAGTCTCAAAGGGGGATATGACGGATTTTGCTTGCAGCGAGGCTTGAGCGCGGTGGAGGGTGCTGCACAATTTTTGATTACAACTCGTAGAAAAACAATGGATGCCACTTCCATCATGATAATTAGAGAAGGCGTTGACGGCGTCCGTCAATCAAATTGGGTTTTAGGGTTTGAAAATCGAAGAGCAGCGGTAATTTTCATAGTTATTAGAGGAGGCGTCCATCAATCAAATTGGATTTGGGGTTTAGGGTTTGAAGATAGAAAACTGGTGGTAATTTAAGAGGAAATGGGAAATGGGAAAGGTCGTACTGAAATTTCACAGTTCGATATTTGTTATTCGCCTTTATTCAGAGCATTAAATTTTAAAGGAACTGTATCGGAATTAGAGGCGTTTTAGTATGCCTTTATTTAGACGAAAACTCTACAAGACCCGAAACAGTGTAAGTCATTCCGCTCGAAATTAAATCCTACGGCTACTGTTGCATTTTGAAACAAGATCTAGCGCTCATCCCTGAATCCAGCTGAATCGCACCATTTCGTACCCCCTGAATTTCAGGCCTCATAGCAAAGCTCTTATTTAGAATCATTAAGGGCTGTTCTTAAATCTTTCTTTATTTTATTATTACTAGGGGCTTTCTATTTTTTTTGCCTCTAATTGACAGCCCCCAATACTCTTTAATTTGGTAGTGTGAATGCGAACGTATTCCAGATTTCGGTTGACAGCCCTAGAAGCATGCATGTACAAATGCTTCACATATAACACAAATGCCTAACTTCCAATTTAAAAACTGCATATGAAGTGAAATTCTGAGGAGGTTAAAAAAGTTGGAGGAAGGCAAATCTCGGTTCGGGTCCATCTACATAATTAACATACCAAAATCCCTTCACTTTTTCAACAAAATTCTTATAACAAATGATTTTTCCAACATTACATGATAACTCATTTATACCCAACAAGGTCTAAATAATGGAGGTGATATCATGAAGTAGTAATACAGCAAGGATATAAATCACATGTTCAAAGCCTCTATCAATAGTAAAACTCCACAAGATAATGATGAAGACACTTCCTTTAATGATAATAGTAGATTCGGTCTCAAGTCAAGTACCCTTTGCTTATTCTCCATACTCAAAAAACCTAAAAATTAACATTTCTGTACCAAATTTAACTTTGATAAGTCCAAAAAGCTTCCACATTCCTTTGATACAGTTTGAGACCAGCGTTTATGGTAGATTTTGATCAAGAAAGTAACATACAGGATGATCCTTCGTATAATAAATGTTAACTGCAATGATTTAGATTAGTGAAACTAAAACTGTTTTAATTCACTAATTTGAAGGTAAGAAGTAAGAATGATCCAACATTTTATGGCTCATGCTTAAAAAGCAAAGAGCAAGCCTGATAAGAATTGTACAAAGGGGTCATAAGCTTTTGTAGGTGGAGGAGCTTCCATAGTAGAATCTGCATCAAGCAAAGGCCATAATATTTCAAGCAAAGGCATGACCAAATTGGTTTGGCATAAAAGTTAATAGGAATTGCAGCAGGCGGTAATCTGGCACAGACCTCCAAAGCTGAGCTGCTACAGCAAGCGAACCATTATTTGAAAACTAGAACAGTCTAGGGCATAAATTTCTAGGAAATGAACCATGAGAGCTGAGGGGATAAATTTGCCAATGGGTAAAGGAATGAAGGGAGTGAATGAGCATTGGTTGGGGAGGTTGAAGGCAAGGTGGAGGGGGCAACTTCCTCACTTGCGAAAAACCTTTTTCATTTGACATAACTAAACAACAAAGACGATGAAAAATGGATGAAGTGGAAAGGAAGAAAACATAGGAGGGTGGAGGGTAAAGATGTGGCGGGGAAGAAGGTGAGGTTGGGAGGAAAACGTTGGAGGATAAAGTTATGTATTATAATTATAGAATTTCATGATTCCTCAAATCAAATGTGTTAACTTCTTACAGGTGATATCATAGTCGCCCACTTAGATTTAACATGAATCGCTGTAATTAGACTGACAATAATGAAGATCTGATGTATTTTCTAAAGAACATTTTTTTTAGCGACAACATAATTTTTATGATATGCTTATTGTGCTATGTGATTTCACATCCACTAGACCGTCTTTTTTAAAGACTAGGTCGCATAGATTAATAACTGCATGTTAAAGTGTTGTCACATTTGTTAACATTCATTCAATCAATTGACCCTTATTAGAGGTTAGTACTTAGTTATCAGATAGACCATATGTTATTGCTGCATTAAAGTTTGGTTATAAAGGTATGGATAGTTCACTGGTTCTCTCTTTTCTTTTTTCATAACATAAGTATACATACACATACATATTGATATGTGCATGTGTGTCTGCATGTGTATCAGTGTGTATTATAAGTTTCAATTAAGTCACATATATCAATGGTGTACTTCTGAAATTGAAAACATATAAGAGGAGCTTCAAATTCAGTGTTGTTTTTTAATTGAAATCAAACCATTCAGAGAAAATAGCTAAGCTATGCTAAAGTTGATCTAGGCATGCTGCAAAAGTAATATTTTATATTACTCTGAGTGATTCTAAAAATCTTAGACTCTTGGCCCACTTAGTCGCGACCATTACACATACAGAGTAATATTTTATATTACTTTGAGTGATTCTAAAAATCGTAGACACTTAGTCGCGGCCATTACACACACTCGTGTGTGTGTGTGTTTGTATGTGTGTACGTCTCTCTCTCTCTCCCCCTCTCTCTCTCTCTCTATATATATATATATATATATATATTGTGTGTGTGTGTGGGTGGGTGGGTGTGGGTGTAAAGTAATGATAATGATAATGAAGCACTTCTTAAGGCAGATGGTCCAATAGTTCTAGAACAACTTGTTACTGCTATTTTTCCTCCTCCTTTTTTTTCTAGAATAACCTTTTGAATAGAGTGTATAAATAAAACTCAAATGTTTTGGTGTCTTTTTATAGATCAGTTATAACTGTCCAATGTTTCACAGAGAAGTGCTACAAAGGACGAAAAATATGAGTACGGGATTGTGCAACTCACGGGGAAGTGGTTGGATCACAATATTAAATTGAAAATGAATGGCTGGATGGTAAATCGGGTGTTTCGGATGTATTGAATTTCGGGTAAAATAGCATTTCTGTACTTTCAAATGAACTAGTTTAAGCAACATGTAATCAAAATAAAATTTCATGCGTAGATTGTACAAAAAAGTGTTTAATATATGTGTGTATTTACACAAATGCTAACCGGTCCAAAGTAAGGTTTGCACCTGACTAAATTACATACATATGTGTAACGACAAAAACATGACAATTATAAATTTTTAACTGTACGAATCGATCGAAATCTACATTTATTATTTGACATGATTTATTGTTAATGTTTGGTCATTATAATATTAAGAGCACCACTTATAGTCAATATTATTTTCCAAAGACATGAATTAGTGTTGTGTTTGGTATCTTGATAAAAGAGTCATCGATAATTCGAATTTATTGTGGTTGACTTTTATATGAGTACATTTGACACACACTTTTGTTTGGATTTTTGGCTAAATTGACTATGGTATCTGTCAATCTTAACGGTATTAGCATTTCATTTGGAAAACTTTAAAATTTTGGAAGAAAATGTAATCCTTGTTCTTGGTTGCATTGCGTAGATCTAGACCTTGCCAAATTGACTATAGTATCTGTTAGATATTTGAATTTGGAATGGTTGAATGTTGTTCTAATGTTATAGAAAATACCGAGAGGTAAGATAATTCAAAACACATAATTCTAATGATCCTAAAGTGCAACATTTTGGAGGCATGTCCACACTTACATCCACATATGCTAAGAAAATAACGATAAATCTTTGTATTTTTTTATTATCATATGATATTACCGTATACTTTAATCATGGACATATTTCATATTTCTGATCACAATTAAAACAATATTGTATTCATTTAGCTACAAACATTAGCAAATGATTGCCGCTTTGATATTTTATCAACATGATGAATGAACAAGATTTATCGATATACCTTATACTACGAAATAGAAAAAAATTGACATCTCATGAAGTTAAATATATTTATGAGGTTCTATTTGTGGTCCAATCACTAATGAGAGGTTACTGAAGAATTTCAACATGTGAACCACATTTGTAAAAAAATATTAAGCTTTTTATATGCATAAGCCTAATTGTAATGATTAAAATCATAAATAAAAGTTAAAAGCCTTAAGAGTATAACTGTCATGGAATTGATGTGAATATCTCATAATAATATTCAAATTTGTTAGAAGACCAAATAATAAAATACCAACATTACATAAAAAAAGTTATAATCCCTAAATTACATGACTTGTAATTATTCTCTATGCCTCTTTCATGAAGATAATTTTAGATATATTGATTCGGAAAAACAAATCAGTTCTTCTTCTTTAATCACAAAAAATGCCTTCAACAGTAAAACTTATGTGGTTTTATTTACATTCCTCTGGCTCCCTCTCAATTAAACCAAAAAGAGTTATTTTTTGAATTTGTGATTAATCAAATTTAATTTAGTTACAACTTGTTAGACCAAAAACTTGGTTCTAACACCCAAATGTAGATTTCCAGATCACAAAATGTAGATAAAGTAGTAAAAAGGGGAACACACGAGGTTTTTATAGTGGTTCGGCTCAAACCAAGCCAACGCCCACTTTATATCAGTGTTATCACGTCGACGACTAGTCGTCGACAAGTCCAGAAGTCGCTCTGAGGAATTCGATGACTCTCGACTTGTGCATTTCAACGATGGTGGGTCAAATCGAGCCCTAATTCGCGTCCAGAACCCTAATTCGAGCCTAGAAACCCTAATTGAGCTGAGTCGACACCCATATTCCTGCTCAATTAATCCATCGATCACTAAATCGAGCATCAATTTAAAAAAAAAACTAATTGCATCTCGTGACCTCGCCGCTGCTCCTCTCTGCTCGTCCGCCGCCAGCCCTAGGTATGTTATGATTTAGTTTTTTTTCCATCGTAAAAATTATTTCAAAAGACTCGGTTGTTTTTAATTAACTGATCAGTTTTTAATTAATGGATTTGTTCATAAGAATTAACCCCAGGCTTAACTGATTTGTTTTTAATTGAATGATTTTTTTTAATTAACTGATAAGTTTATAACCTAATTAAATAATAAACTGATTTGTTTTTAAATTTTAATTATATCGCAGGTGTACCATTACTCGATCCAAGCAATGTCAATGTTGAAGGAGATGGAGATGATATTGAGATGGATGATTTTACTTGATTTCATAGTTCATACTCATTTTATGATCTATTGTGGATATTATGGGTTTTATTTTGTTGTGACTAGGATCTATTATGTTATCTTTGTTGAATTTGAACCTATTATTATGTTATCTTTGTTGAATTTGAACCTATTATTATGTTATATTTATATCTAATTATATTATATATTTAAGTCTAATAAATATATGTATATAAAAGGCTTGTCGACTAGTCACGACTAGTCTTCTAGACGGTAGTGGCTCGACTTGGCGTCGTGATAACCTTGCTTTATATTTTCTTAAATCCTAAGAAATTACAATCACAATGTCGTCTCACAATCCGTGAGAACCGTTTATACACAATAGCCTTGTGTTATCATGAAGGAGAATAGAAAAGAGAAGTGATTTTATACACGAATTCCTCGTGTTAGATTGATTTGAGGAGTGTAGAAAGTCCTTGTTTACTTGGCAATGAAGATCGGGAGGTGTTAGTGCTAAAAAGCCCAGAGCCTCTATGAAAATGCCTTCCAGTGGTGTATATATAGTCATTCCTGATATCGGTTTGTGAGATACGTGGCACACATCCCAAAAATCCCGAAATGGTGTGGAAAACGTGGAGATAGCCACTCCAAGCCGTTGTATGCCACCTGTAATCAGATCCGTGCAAGTTGGAGTGTAAATAGCCTTTAGAATAGGCCAGACTCGGGTGTGCGAGTGCAAGCCCAGACGATTCGTGATCCATCCATGCGAGCCAGTGGGATCGTTGTCCTCACGAGCAGGTGTCTGCGAGCTGAAGTACTTTGGTGCGTCGTGCCCTTCTGAGCGGGTCGTGATGGTCGAGGTGCATCACGAGCCGGTTCATGAGGGAGTGGTCCACGAGCCGTGGAGGAGTGCGAGCCGGAGATGATTCACGAACCGTGGAGGGATGCAAGCCAAAGGTGATCGACGAGCCGTGGAGGGAGGCGAGCCGGTCCATACTCCGAGCTAGCGATGCTTCGTCACTTCATCCAAGGGATTGTCAGTCGATGCCAGATTACACCCGTTCACGGAAACGAGCGTAACTTCCAAAATTTTATTCTGATGTTGCGACTTTAACCAAATCGCTCTATATCTTCTGACGGTGTTTTCAATCTCTGAGCGCGCTGCTATTCGGAGATTATATGTGTGACGGCTTTGACTAAAAAGCATGTCAACATTTTGCCCCCCAGAACATATCTTGGTGGTTGAAGGAACATGTGTTCTGGATAATCCGAAAAAACCAAGGCCACGCCGAGCCCGCCAGCTGCAAGTATAATCCATACCTGCGAAGAAGAGAAAGCCAACAGATGTGTCAAATCCTAACAAAACTGATTAACCTTTTAGAGCATAAACCATGCTTGGACGTCCGATTGAACATAAACCATACTCGATGGACGTTTGAACCATCCTGCCAAGACCTGGCGAGGGACCAAACCTTCCGGGCATAAGCCATGCCAAGATGTTCAAACTGAGCATAAGCCATTCTCGAGTTTTATTGGGTTCCTTTGCCAAATTCTGACAAGATCATTCGCGGTTCCTGAGTATATTCCATAATTAGAAATCCAACGCAGTACAATCCATACTCAGATGGAGAAGAAGCTGCGCTTGCCAAGGCCTGACAAGACAGTCCGTCCTTAGGCATAATCCATACCTAGAGGTCTGAAATAAGTATAAGCCATACTTTAATTGAGATTGAGAATCATGCCACAGCCTGACAAGATACTTAAATTTGCCAAACATGATCCATGCTCGGAAAGTCCTTTCTTATTTAAGTTAAAATGCAAAACCAAAGCAAATCCTGATTGGTTTATCATCGAGTTCTGAGCAAGCTTTGGGGCTAAATCCTAACCCCGTACGTGTGTACTTTGATTTAGCCAATCGGAAATCATAAAGAAAGCAAGAAACATATCTTAAATCCTAAGAAATGCAGAAAATGCGGAGTGATCCAATCCAGATTAGTTGATGATGAACCCACGAGAGCTCGATCCAGGATCGTTCCCTCTCCGGGGAGCAGGTGATGGCAGCGCGGGTGTAGGCGCAGTTGGTTGTTTCACATACTCGGGTAGCTCTCCACGTCTAACTCGTTCCTCAATCAGATCACGCAAGTGCCTACAGTCATTTGTATCATGACCGTCCATATCATGAAATATGCAGTGTTTTCCATAATTATGTTTTTTTTGCGATGGCTCCCTCCTGGGAGGCTTTAGATAGGAGATGACGTCGTTTGTGTCTATGTAAATGTCGATGAGCGAAGCACTGAGTTCAGTGTACTTTACATATCTGGGCCCTCTCTGGGGATGAGCGTTGCGGTCATTCTTGACAGCAGCTTTTCCTTTGTCTTTCCCAGAATCATACGGTCCTCCGTCTTTAAGCATGTTGACGTCGAGAATGCGCTTCTCGGAAGTCGCATCTTCTTCCCGCGGAAATCTATCTGCTTCAAGGTAGAATTCACCGAGATTTCATGGTGGGTCTCGGTACATAGATTTTTTGAACTCTGAGTTATCCAGGATACCGGATACCGCTGTCATCAGTACCATCGATGGTTCAGGTCGGTCAACTGATGTTGCTGCAACGTTAAATCTTTCCAGAAATGAACGCAGAGTTTCTCCAGACCTCTGCTTGGTTGTAGTGAGTGACATGACATTCTTGGGCCGAGCGATGTGGATCCGAAATTGTTCAATGAAGCGCGCGAATCCACATAGCTGCTATATCAGTCAGAAAGAGGGGGAAACACTTTGCCATGACGTTTTCCGACGCCGATTGAACTTCCATATATCGTTTGTAGTGCATCAGATGCACGGTAGGATCCGTCCTACCGTTATATGGTTCCAGTTGTGGAAGTTTGAAATCCGGGGGATTGCTGGAATCCCTGATTTCCTGAGTGAAAGGAGTGTGGTTGACGTCATCCACGTCGTTTTGAGAAGTACGACCTCCCGAGAGGCGTTGTATCAGATCTGCTAGTCGGTTTCCGTCGAAAAGCTGTTGCAAATTGCCGATGTCAGAGCTGGTGCCTCTGGCGTTGAATGCAAGAGAAGAAGGGAGTTGCTGGTGAACCGTTGTGTGGGGATCGCGGTTCGCGACTCATGGTTCGAGGAGGTCGGTTCGTGAGCCAGGATCGTGAAGGCCGACTCGTGAGCCAGGGTCGTGGAGGCCGGCTCGTGAGCCAGGGGGCAAACCGACCGGGTTCTGGAGCCTCATCACGAACCGCTTCCTACTATTGAGCGTGAGCTTGCGTTCTGGTTTCCCTCCAAACCGGAGCTGAAGTTGGTCGAGTCTGACCATTTCCAAGAGTGAGGGGGTTACCCCCGAGTCCAAGTGATGCATGAGCCGCTTCTGTGGCTTCATTTCCAGCGAGATGAGCGTTGCTCGGCCTTCCATCCATCCGAGCGAAGAATCCGTCCATCAACTCCTGTTATTTTCGGAGGAGTTCATCTTGCCTAGTCATTTGAGCTCTCATTTCAGTGAGAACGCCGTCCATCTCTTCTCTGGTCAAGTATGCAGAAGGATCTCCATGAGAGGAAGCCTCCTGGCTTGCCTCGTTCCTTGCGTCTTCAATGCCAACATCCTCAGCACGAGAGAAGATTCCGTCTTTCTTTCGTTTTGCCATTTATCCAATAGCCAAGAAATCTGATTCCTTTAGAGCTAGAAACTGAAGTAGTATCATATGCCACCTTACCTGGCGCGCCAAAATGTTAGATCAAAATTTGGTTCTAACACCCAAATATAGATTTCCAGATCACAAAATGCAGAAAAAGCAGTAAAAACGGGGAACACACGAGGTTTTTATAGTGGTTCGGCTCAAACCAAGCTTACGTCCACTTTATATTTTCTTAAATCCTAAGAAATTACAATTACAATGTCGTCTCACAATCTGTGAGATTCGTTTATACACAATAGCCTTGTGTTATCATGAAGGAGAAGAGAAAAGAGAAGTGATTTTATACACGAAATCCTCGTGTTAGATTGATTTGAGGAGTGTACAAAGTCCTTGTGTACTTGGCAATGGAGATCGGGAGGTGTTAGTGCCAAAAAGCCAGAGCCTCCTTGAAAATGCCTTCCAGTGGTGTATTTATAGCCATTTCCTGATATCGGTTCGTGAAACACGTGGAACGCATCCCAAAAATCCCGAAATGATGTGGAAAACGTGGAGATAGCCACTCCAAGCCGTTGTATGCCACCTGTAATCAGATCCGTGCAAGTTGGAGTGTAAATAGCCGTTAGAATAGGTCATACTCAGGTGTGCGAGTGCAGGCCCAGGCGATTCGTGGTCCATCCATGCGAGTCGGTGGGATCACTGTCCTCACGAGCAGGTGCCCGCGAGCTAAAGTACTTTGGTGCGTCGTGCCCTTCTGAGCGGGTCGTGATGGTCGAGGTGCATCATGAGCCGGTTCACGAGGGAGTGGTCCATGAGCCGTGGAGGAGTGCGAGCTGGAGATGATTCACGAACCGTGGAGGGATGCGAGCCAAAGGTGATCCACGAGCCGTGGAGGGAGGCGAGCCGGTTCATACTCCGAGCTAGCGTTGCTTCGTCACTTCATCCAAGTGATTAACAGTCGATGCCAGTTTACACCCGTTCACGGAAACGGGCGCAACTTCCAAAATTTTATGCTGATGTTGCGACTTTAACCAAATTGCTCTATGTCTTCTGACGATGTTTCCAATCCCTGAGCGCGCCGCTATCCAAAGATTATATGTGTGACGACTTTGACTAAAAAGCGTGTCAACACAACTAAAGTATTATATGTCACCCAATTTAAGGTCAAACATATGTTGATGTCAAATAAATATCTCAACATATATCTTCATCTCTCGTTTATGCACTATTAAGAGGGTGTAAAATACAATTAACATGTGGTCTGAACTTGCGTGCTAGGCTGCTAGCATAGAATCGGCGACTTTAATGGTCTTTTTCCTATGTAATAACAATTCTATTGTAAATGATTTCAACCATCTAAGAAATTAGTAGGGTAGGATTTGGTCATGGTATGTAACTATCTATGTTGTATTGTAAGCTAATTTAAATAGTTATTTATTTTATGATAATGTTATCTGCAATATTATGATTTTGAATACCTGAATCTTAATAGAAGCAGCAAAAGAAATTTCCATAACAGCAATACATTCCGATATGAAATGAAATTGAGTCCCAAATCGTACTACTGCCCCTTGGAAAAAAAAGTAGATAACTCAAACGTGCTCTTTGCTAGTATTTGTCCATGGACAACTTGATGCCAAGAACATCTCCAACAAGTGCATATATTATAGAATGAAATATGCAACATTAAACCACTTTCAATAGCAGCATATGTTTTGTAATTGGTTACAAATTCAGCTCAATTGGTTCAGGAAACATAATCCTACTGGACGCTTGTTAAACAGAGGCCTAAGTTTCAGGCGTTTGTTTAACAAGCATCTGGATTTGAATTCAATGAGGCTTATTCAACAAGAGTCTAATATTTAGGATCTTGTTGAACAAACATCGCACTTCTAGGTCAATAAGCACCAGAAGCAGTTGCTTGTTCAACTAACGCCTAAACGCTAGGCCCATGTTGAACAAACACATAAATGTGTGGTTACTTTCCAGTAAAGTTTGAGGGTTGCATTTTCTAATCCCTCAAAATGTGATATTTTCATCTTGAAATGGTTGGAAATGCTTCTAAAGATAGCTACACATGTAACTCAAACACATTTCGTCAATCTCAGACCAGAAAAGTATCTACTTGCAAATGATTTTGCATATAACTTTGTTTAAATTTTGAGTTGAGGTTATTGCCATTCTCATAAGAGATTTCAACTCCTAAACTTATTTTGTTGCCACCAAAAATATCCGGTTTATAGCTCGTGTTAAGTAACAAATTAATCAACTATAGGTTGGTTTGGGTGTAAAGCTTTTGCATCATTGATAACATTATCAAATGCATGGTCTGAACTAATGCCAAACAGACGTTACTGACACTGACACTAGAACCAATGAGTGATTCAACATACGATTGCATATTGCAACATGATTATCCTTCTTACTTAAAAGGTTAATTACACCGTGTTTAAATTGCTTTAAGATTAACTTTCATTGGTGAAAAGTTATAGAATTAAGCAAAGCAAAATGAAGAGATTGTAAACATAATCGAACACAATTACAGACCTCCTCCTTCGAAGGGTGCAGCCTTAATCCATCATCTTCGGATTCCACGACTTTATCCTTGATAATTTTCTCAGGGACAGAATTATTCAAAAAAGGCAAATTCTATTTCAACCCATGTTTTTAGTTAGTAGCCCCCCCTTAAAAAATTAAAATTTTAATGACTAAAGTGCCCTTTAGGAGTTATTTTCTCATCTAAACTCAGTACAACGTTGCCTGTTAAAACACCTAAACTTCAAAACCTTAGATTTCAAATCACTCAAGGAAAAATTGATTTTCAAACAAGAATACAATGGATTTTGAAGGAGAAGATGATTCCTCATCGCTATTCAGGCAGGTATATGAAGAAAAAATTAGAATTTGAGTTTTTTTTTTCACTTTTTAAGTACAGCCGATGCAGTACGATTTGAGTGATTTTGTATAAAACCACGTAGGCATCATACTAGGAAACTATGTGAACCACGGATTCATAATACGTGGAAAATTTGTTTACCACGTTTTATGTATACGTGGTTTTCCTTAATACCACGCGTTCTGTATACGTGGTCTTCCTGTATACCACGCTGCCTTTCATACTAGGAAACTTTGAACGAGACTTTGTAGATTGCGGTGTAAATCTGAATTCAATTCGTGAAATCCTAATTGATTTTGGCTAAAGTTGAGTTGAATTGCGGTGTAAATTTTCTGACCTAGGTTGCGTGATTGATGAAGAAATCGCGTAGTGAGATATGGAGGAGAGGAGCGACGAGAAGTGAAGTGAAGGGCAAGATTGGAAATAATAGGGGCTACTAACTAATTATATGGGTACACTGGTTTTTTAAATTTTGGGGGGGGGGGGGGGGCTACTACCTAAAAACAAGGGTTGAAATAGAATTTACCTTCAAAAAAATAGATTTTTGCAGAGGCGTTACATGAAGAGGAGGAGGAACAAAAGACGAAGAAGAAAAAAAGAAGTTTGTAGAGTCAAAATCTAGAGAAACTAAAAAAGCAACGAAGGCGGTAGCGATAGTCACAAAAATAACGAAACCAACAATCAGGCGCTGCCGCCGGCGATTGAGGGAGAACTGACGGCGATTACGGCGGTTGATAGAGTAGGATAGCATCGGAAGCTATATTGAAAATCATTATTCAGTTCAATGAAACAGAATTAAGGGAGAATGAGAAAGAAACGTGTTTGTTTCATTGTCTGTTTGTTTCAACGGTGGGAAAACGAAAGCGACCGTAATGGGAGGAAGGACCTGGGAGTTCTTTTGTTTTGTAAATAGCATAAAGAGAAATGCTACAATACCCGAAAATGTTTTTGTCAAAAAGTAAGAAATATGGGTAAATCCGGAATTCAGGGGTGGCAAACATTGAATTCAGGGGGGTATTTGTGTAATTCAAGGGGTGGGCCTCCTATTTTCTTGTCTCTACCGTAGTTTTTGACAAAATGAAAAGCGGGCAAAGTAGCATTTCTGTACCATAAATATTACTGGTATTACCGCACAACCGTGGAAAAACCGACCGTTAAGATATTTAATATGAAATATAAATTTATTTTTTAAAACATATTTTAAATTAGATTTTATTTAAAAAATTACAGAGCAGTTCAAGAGAGAATAAAAGTTATTAATAAAGTAGGAATTCAATTAAACTGAATTTTACATGTTAAGAGCTTGAAATGTATAAATCAAGCACAAGTAAGCATATATTTAAATCAAGTGCTTTTTTGATTCGTGCTCAATGCTTTTCTGGACCATGTTTTATACGCCTGTTATAAAGAAATAAAACACTACTTGGAATTAAACTGTTTTTGTTTCAGTACATGTTAGCGGCAACCACAAAATTTCAACTAAGTTGGAATCACTTAATATTTTACTATGAATAAATTATCTGTTCAAATAAATAGTGTGAAATTATTTGAAAGTGTAAAATATTATGCAAGTCTTAAATTATACTGGATATATTCACGTTGCAGTGAACTCCAAAAAGCTTTAAGCAGAAACCGCATAAACGATGAATATAAATCATAAGCAATCTGAGTGAAACAAAGAATTAAACTCATGCATAACATATAAACAAACCATTATCTAAAATAATTAATTCAAGAAAGCCATGCATAAATTTTTAAACTATATATGAAACTTGACAAACTTCGATTCGATCGAGCATTAATATCATGAGATATCTCTAAAATAAAATGGCTAAACATGTAGCTTTTATCTGGTATCAACAAACACAATACTTTCATTAGTTGCATAGTTGTACTAGAACATGAATAAAATGACAGGACAATTTGCAATTAAGAATCTACTTTGAGCATGGCGATTAAGAATGAAATTTGAATAGTAATGGGGAACCAATGCATATGTGACATACTTGAATGTCACAGAATATCTGGGAACCTGATTCAAGGTCTTTAAAATAATAAAGATGCAAGCAGACTTGTATGGAAAGCATTGCCTTTAAGAGGAAAATTCTTGACATTGACTACCATGTGTAACAAAAAACTATGTTAAGTATCAAGTATGAATATTCATTGGTTTTAGAATAGAAAACAAAATGACACTTATTTCTAAATTTGAGTAGTACAACAAGAACGTATCTACCTCCGTAGATTGCATTTCAATCTAATGTTGAGTACTCATGCCTTCAGCAGGTCCGAAATCTCACTACAAGCTAGTCTGAAGTCAATAGGATGTTAGTAAATTTCAATAATTGTGTGAAAATAATAACCATGTTTTATTGATAAGACCTTATTTAACCTTTATGACCAGAAGGTTAACTGGAAAAAAAATCTAAAACTAAGATATTTGTTAACAAATGTTTTTTTCTAACACAATATTTGTTAACAAATGTTAATAATATGAAACTCACTACACAATGGGGATCTTCTATTCTACCCAGGTCAACTATAAAATGAACAAATGTTAGTGTATGTTACCAAGGTATAATTCAGAAGAGTATTAACTAAACCCAAAGAAAAAAGTTCTTCATTGACAATTGTGAGAGATGGACATACTACTATAATTATTCATATGGAATCCTTATATTCAATCTATTATCTTTAGGCCATTTGCACTTTTTTGAATTGACTGTGCATGGGCAAATGTCAACAACACCAACAAGAAATTAAAGGACATGTTAAATGACGGAGCCGGCATGCAACCGGCACAACATAATGGGCATGCATAAACTAGTATTACTGCATAACGGTGGAAAAACCGACTTTGTAATGCTATACGATAAAACATATTACAAAAAATAGTGCAAATATACAACAATTGATTATAAAAGGCTAAGAACCAGTTGGTTTACCTTGCACTCAGTTCCTTGTATGGACTTGTAACATGTGCTTACTGTGAGCTTATTTGCTCTAAATATCATATTGGTGTGGACTTAAAATTACTATTGTCACTACCTCAAACTAAATTCATTTGCAATAACCACATTGGACTGTTGCCGCTAGATTAGCTAACATATACGTTTGCTGCAGCTACCATATCACAAGGATTGTTAAATGTTAATACTAACTGTAAAGCTTGTGATCACGACCACTGGTATTTAGTTCCTGTAGTAGTTTTTTTTTTTTTTTTGGATGAAACATCATATAAAAGTAAAATAGTGCATTGAAAATGCATGCAATGCACACTGTCTAGTGGGTAATGCATATACAAAGGAAATAAAAAGATATATACTTATATTGGATACAGGAAGGAGACTACCTAGGCATGCATAACGTTCCACCTATGCACACTTCCTCCCGCCCCCATTCTTTTTATTAATGTCGTGATGCTACTGCCCAGTGCAGCGGATCTCTCTCACTCGTTTTTTTTTAAATGCGGGTACATGTAGAAAGCATTAGACTTGATACTATTATTTCAAAGACCTAGGCAGTCTAAATATGGTTGCATGTATGCTTTTTCAAAAGAAATGATGATATACTGTGGACTAAACTATAAATGTAAGCTAGTATTTATAGTCATAAATAATCTTTCTAACATGCATGCCTATAATAAACAAAGTAAAACAGGAGCTAGCAAGTTTTAGAAAAGGAAATGCATCATTTTGTTAAAAAAAAAAGAGTTGATGCAATTCAAGTTATGTTTGAGTATCATGACCTAATGACAATGACATGCATTACTTGTCTAAATATGCATTGGTCAGCTTCTTATTAGAAAGGGTAGCACTGCAACTAACCCAACCCAACCCACAAAGTCCTCATTTACCTACAAGGTATTATATCTGACATCATGTTATACACACACGGAGACACACCGTACATGACTAAACATGCTTTTTACTAGGTCTAGCTAAAGTAACTTAAAAATCTAAAGAAGAAAACAAAATCCCTATGATCACTGTAAAACATAACAAATATGGGTTTGAACGAAGAAATATAAAATAAATGACAAAAGCTAGGGTATTTTCCTTAAAGTTTCACCTTGCAATGCTTGATCCGGAAAAGCGTCCAAAGAATGAATGGGATTTGATGGAGCATAATTCTTCTTCCGTGAGAACTGAAACATATTTGGCACATCACTAGGTAATAAAATGAAGCTTTAAGTTAAGAATCCTAGGAAAAAAGCATATTCAAATGACTATACTATGTAAACAAAGCTAGGAATATGTAGTTTGTAACATAGGAATTTGTGATATAAAGCTATCACAATTACTTAACTACATGTAATGTTGAGAACTTAAGATTCAAATTAAGACTATCGTGGTGCCGAGTATAGAATACAAGGATGTTTTGTTGACCACAATGCTACAACACAACTAGTTGTCCTTATTATGGCTACATTGCAATTACAGAGGTTATTACTTGACCATGGCTATTATTTGACCATGGCTACCATATAAATTTATGATAGATGTTTAATAGACGTCGTGTGAATATGAAGAAAACTTGTCTAAACTGTTTAAAATGTGTGGAAATTGAAATCCGAAATATGTAAACCAACAAGAATAAACTCAGACATTGATATAAATCAAAAGCGAGATACATGAACTTGAGTGCTACCATTAAATCATTGAACCAGTGAGTATAGAACATTTTATTCCATAGAATGAACAAAGACAGCAGTTCCACCAATATTGGAATATAAAATTCTGATGCAAAGAGCCCTCAAGTGGTCTGCTTAAAATTGCATATCTGCAGTTAAACAATCCATGGATAGATAAATTATCTGGATAACATTTAAAATTTTATGTTATAGAAATATAGAATGAATGCTGCAATTAAACTAGAACTGCCTTGTAAAACCATTTTAAACTTTGTCACAATACAATTTGCAAATTATTTCAATGTAGGAACAATACATAACATATTACAAATTGCAGGAAATGGTATTTTGTAAACATAATTAATATTATAATTGTATAAAATATTTCTTTTCTTTGAGAATTCAAGTATTCATTTTTCCAAAATTGTAAGGAGCCACGGCTTCACCACAAAAAAGAAGCACCCATGCAATAGTCACAATGACCAAAATATGCTTCATATAATATATCTAAAATGAACAACTAAAATTATTCACTTCTCATAATATACTATGTGATGAAATCTCAATTCTACGACAAGTTTATTTATTAACCAATCAAAACGATGGATGTGTATTATATTTATGTTGGGGTTTCCATAAATTATCACATATATAAAGTATAGTTTTATAAATATTATGTTCAATGTTTCGCACTATAATTTCTATTGTCACCCCTACATTCACTAATTAAAGCGATCATGTGTCATATAATTTCTACTGTCACTCCTACATTCACTAATTAAAGGGACCATGTGTCATATAATCTTTAATATGATGTTCACATCCACATGCAATAATTTGTCAAAGAAAACTGTTTTCTAGTTTTCAAATTATACAACATGATTGATATTACATACTACTAATTTTGGGCTTATGGTTTCCTTTAGATAATATTATGTTGTTACATATACATATATACATATACATATATATATATATAATACTACGTCGACAAGTTTTCGGTAACTTAGTTTAATTGTTTGCTCTCTAATTTACGTTATACCCGCCTATCATGTTGTATGTGATCTCACAGCAGAATAAGAAATTTCGTGTATGAAATAAAGCAAACCGGATGTGAAGTGCATAAAAAAAATTGCTGTAGCATCCAATTCACATATAATTGAAGTACATTTTCATTTGTACTCATGCAAAGTATTTCATACAATTCATTAGTGACCTTAATACTATGAATATGTATAGGAATTACATATGAAAAAATTATGTAAAGTAACTCATACAATTATGTTTTAACAAATTAAGGTAAGCATTTGATTCATACACTAATGAATTGATGTATGCACAAGAAGATGTGCAGTATAAGTATCTGATAAGTAATAATATAAACTTTTAACATGCTTAGGTTTGTTCCAGCACGTCAATTGAATTTTGCACATATGTGTTCAAACGAATACGTTCAATAATTACAAACAATCGAATCTTAAATTTTCATGTGTCAAATAGAATAAATGTAAGGTACCCCATTTGTTAGTATGGTTTACAACTTTATTATGTATATAATCGTCTCTTTAGAATCTGCAGTCAGGCGATTTCATTTCAACATATTAATGAGTATCTATCGACTCATACGATAATATTTATTTTCTTTAGTTTATTATGGTGTTCTTTACCTTTAATATATCTAATAAATTTGATTAGCTTTTACAAATTGATTTCATTAATTCATTTCTTGTTTTTATGATAATTATTGGATGAAAAACACAAATGCTTGTTTATAAGAAACATAATCGTACATAAGAAAGTTTATTATCATGAGCAGTAGTATAAGCATGGGTCTTAATTTCTCATATATAAAAAACATAAATTAAAATAACAAATTGGATACATTTTATCCAAAATACACACTTTCTTTTCATAGTACCTTCTCATGCTACTGTCACCTATTTGTTGCATGACAATGCCCAACTAATGGAATTGCGTGATAGTCATTGATCATAGCTTTTGTCAGAGTAATAGCTACATGGCCAATGAGCTTTTATTTTGTAGAATTTTTAATTATTATGACGTGAAATTTTTGAAGATCTAATCAGTATTGCTCTTAGTCAGTAAGCAATTTATGACAAAACTTTTGACTTTTTTTTATCATTTCCTTAGATACTTCTAAACAAGGACTTTGTGTAATTGTGATTGACGCTAACTTGTCACATTCCAATACATCATTCCTAAAGCATCAACAAGGATATTTTGTCTCCATTTTTATACTCAACTACGTAGTCATAACTAATCCTTAAATTTTGGCAAACCAACTGCTTTGTGTATTAGTGTTTATCGTTTGAGTAAGTGCTTTAATCTTCGATGATCAATCCTATTTCTGAAAGTTTCTTTCCTTTCAACGTATGACTGACATATGTAATGCGTTTTCTTCCTATAATAAAAAACCGTGCCTACCGCTTTCCTACTTGTATCACACTCAATGGTGAACTCCTTGCTAAAATCTGGCTTGTGGTATATCTGGATTTACTGACAATTACTTTAGTTCAGTAAAGGCTTTGGAAGTTTGGTCATTCGAATCAAATGAATTTTTCTTGAGAAAGGTTGCCTATGGACTAACAATGAGTCCATAGTTTATCATAGAAAATTTATAGTGCCCAATGATACCCAAAAATCCTCTTAACCTTTTGATCTTTTGTTGTAAAGGCCAAACTTGAATTGCATTAGTTTTGCAGGGGTCTACTACTACTACTATGACAAACTATGCAAAATTTGTAATTTTAAAGAGCTGGGTGGCCGTATTTTGAAGAAAAAAAATCCACAAATTGCAAATATATTAAATGACGAATTAAACTATTTAATACAAATTGGAAGGTCTAGAATAAACTTTCGTAGTCAAAATAATGAAACTGAAGAGAAATAGTAAAGGGATTACCTGGTGTGTGTATGCGATGGATGTAAACAGGCATGACAGCTCCAAATCAACCATAGACGCTCCAAATCAACCGCAGACGATCTAAATCAACCACTATCGCATCCAAATCAGTTATTTTTTCATTGACAAAGTCATTTCTGATTGAACTTTTAATGTCATCCATTAACCTAAAATGGATTTTACAGTTCAAGAAAAGAGTAAAAGAGATAGATTTGGGAACGTTAATAAGGTGACGTGTATCAAAATGGGTCGTTTATTTTCTGTGACTTCTGCAACTAAACGGAATTAGATTTTAAAATAATGGAACATATTTTTAGAGGCAATTTCGTCCACCTTTATTCACGTCAGTAGAGACGTTGCATTAAATATGCCTATAGTTAATTGGTATTAGAAGCAATATGTTTAATTTGCCCCTAATCAAATGCCTCTGATGCTCTCAAATTTAGTAGTGGTATCATGGTTCAATGCTTAATTTTCCACTGAGCTGAAAACGATGGAGAAGTTGGGTTTTGATCTGACTAATGACACATTTTTTGGATAACGCAAGTTAATTGTTGTGACAAGCATCTATAATAAATTGAATTTGCTTTTTATTTGTAGATGTAAGTTGGTAGCCAAAAAATTATATACAAATATTTAGTCATCTTCAAACTGATATTTGCGCTATCTTTTGTTATTATAACAATTTTCCAGACAGATTTATTACCTTGTGTATGTTCAACCTGCAAAGAGTTATCTATCTTGATGCTTTGCTTCTTTTAAACTTTATGTATTATAAACCTCAAACATGTGAAATAAACATTTATATAAGTATTTAAAATAGTTGTGTGCATAACTATTAACTTCCAGTTTCTACCCGGCCTTTTGAATAGTTTATGAATGTTTAAGTACATAACTCCTGCTATTTTTTTCCTAATTATTACAAGCTAACCCAAAAATTATCAATGATCAATGATCAGATAATGTCATGAGCAACGCTACGTTTACTTAAATCATATAAAAATGTTGTTGGGAAGTGTCCTCCAAGTAAATGATAGTAATATGCATGTGTTGAAAGTAGTAAAAGATGTTATGTTTCTAACTTAAATGTTATTATCATTACTATGATTATTTTTTTGTTACTATTCAATTCATTTAATTTATAGATGAGCATATGAATTTTCCTTACGTTGTTTGCTTTCTCTATATTAGAAATGACATGGAATGAACCATTGGATGATCTATTTTGCACATTAGGCCTTTATTCTTCTTTTGTTTTCCTCTTTTTTCTTCTTTCTACGGGTCCTGATAACAACAATAAACTTATAGTCAATATGAAAAACACACATTCATTCATCCATGCATAAAAGTCATAAATAATGTGAACTAGGTTTTTCTTTCATTTGGTTTACTTCGTCTTTCTCAACCACAATGCATTTATTTGCCTATATCTTTCTGCTTCCTATCCGCTTCATGATTTCTTTGCATTTATTTATCATGCTTTGAAACGTATAGGTTGACGGTGTTGGTGCCTAAATATAAGCATTAATAACAATTGGATCATAACATTCCCTCACCAAAAGTTCCATATCAACAAATCAAATGCGTAGGAGAGGGAAAGTTGCCATTGGAGCTTAATAACGGGCTGCTGGTAATTATAGCTATCAAACGAATATATCACCAGAAAATCAGTAATATTTGTACTCACATACATATTTGCATGCATAATAATAATATAGTGTACTGCTGCTTTGTTTTATATTACCGTATTTCCTGCTGTACCCATACTTTTTTTCATAGTTAATCCTATTTAACACAGGTTGATTGTTGACGACTTGCACTGTACTTTAATAACGTACATGTGTCTTCGGTAGAGGTATTAAATGTACCCTTCATTGCCATAAGTATGTATGTATATGACACCCCGTTTATCCCAATGCTGAACTTGAGTTATTACTTCGAAAGATGTCAACTGTACTTAGCGTTATACTGAATAGGATACAAAATAGTTGAATTTTTTTAACAGGAATTGTTCTTAGGGTTTTCAAAAGATACGATACACTTTCTTTTATCCCATAATTGACCGAGCAAATTCAATTAACGAATAAACATTAAATTGCACGTATACTGCTGAAGTCGAACACGGGAACATAAAGAAGAGTGGTTATAATATGCAGGCTTCTTAACATATTAGCGGTTGTTGAATCCATCTAAACCAATTTGACATATTAACATATACACAAGCTCCATAACGTATCAGCAATTGACAAATGTATCACTAGAATCATTTTACTTTTGAAACATTACATATAAACAATGGCACTGAAAACTGGTGGGCATAGTAATTATCGTTTCATTTTTAAATGAGAGGCTAAAGTAACTTTAGGAATCATACAAAAATTAAGGTAATGTCTATTTTCATAACTACATATATATGCACCGATGAATTCGGATAAATTTACTAACTCATATATCGTACTAACAACAATGTGTACATTAACTCAATTTGACATATGTTCCTTTTTGTCTGTGTTCCTGTTTTTTAACCTTTTTATGACTCCCTCATAAGAATATTATTAAAACATTTGATTTCAATAGCAATCATGTAGTGCAAGTGCAATAGGCTGACCAAGCTAAGTGCTGCTAGAATAATGCAATCTATACTCACTAATATCTACTGAGTAATTAAAAACATGCCACTAAATTATCACGTGCAATTGCTCGGAGAAGTAACATATGGATTATAAATCATGTAATAATTAGGAATTTCACATTATACTTGATTTTTTACATTGTGATCTCATCATTTAAGCCTTGTGATCTCACCAATTTAAACCATAATAACAGATAAGTTAGATTTTTTAAGTAAAAGCACATCAAGATAAATAAACATGCATGAGCTGCTTGCGCTGTATCAGCCACCATGTAAACACCATTGCAGGAATCATGTACAAATGATAAGCAAAAATTCACCATAAGGTCCAGATTAGATGGAGTTTGCACGAATGATGGTAAAGAGCTCGGCTAGCATATGAAATTAAAGCCTAAAAACGGTAGACCAAATACTCTGAACCTGTCGAATGTTGCACGACTGGTGGTTATTGTCGGCATAGTCGACATTGCCATATCCCGACACCGGCCGACAACTTAAGCATACACCAGCAGAAGTACACAAAACGCACCATTTCAAAAACCAAAGCCTAATAGAAAAAGCACCAACCAAGAGACCTGAGAATATTCCATATGATAATCCACTGCAAAATGATCACATACCCAAATGCAAGTCGAAAATGCCTAGAATCTTCAACATAGCACCAATACCAAGAGCACACAAAAATAGAATGTATATATACAAACTAGTTTATGAGAGATGCATATTTAATTTTGTGATGAAGGCATGCAAACAGTATGTGAAAATATATGGTTTTAAATGGCGGTAATACGTAACATCCTGACAGCAAAAGCAATGATGTTAGAGCAAGATAACACGACTTTGGTTTAGTTTTCCCACCCTTTCTATGACTTTGGCTTAGTTTTCTACCCTTTCTTTTATATAAATCTCATAATCAACAACGATATATAAATAAGTAACTTATAAACTCAACAACATAAGCAGTGTCGAATTATTCTCAAAATCAGAGTAAGCTATCGAGATGTACTAAACCATAAAGATGTAATTACCGTTTATGTTCGTCCCTTCTCAATTATCTGATGGTAGGACCAAAGATATAGTGCAAAAGCAGTCTCAAAGGGGGATATGACGGATTTTGCTTGCAGCGAGGCTTGAGCGCGGTGGAGGGTGCTGCACAATTTTTGATTACAACACGTAGAAAAACGATGGATGCCACTTCCATCATGATAATTAGAGAAGGCGTTGACGGCGTCCGTCAATCAAATTGGGTTTTAGGGTTTGAAAATCGAAGAGCAGCGGTAATTTTCATAGTTATTAGAGGAGGCGTCCATCAATCAAATTGGATTTGGGGTTTAGGGTTTGAAGATAGAAAACTGGTGGTAATTTAAGAGGAAATGGGAAAGGTCGTACTGAAATTTCACAGTTCGATATTTGTTATTCGCCTTTATTCAGAGCATTAAATTTAAAAGGAACTGTATCGGAATTAGAGGCGTTTTAGTATGCCTTTATTTAGACGAAAACTCTACAAGGCCCGAAACAGTGTAAGTCATTCCGCCCGAAATTAAATCCTACGGCTACTGTTGCATTTTGAAACAAGATCTAGCGCTCATCCCTGAATCCAGCTGAATCGCACCATTTCGTACCCCCTGAATTTCGGGCTTCATAGCAAAGCTCTTATTTAGAATCATTAAGGGCTGTTCTTAAATCTTCCTTTATTTTATTATAACTAGGGGCTTTCTATTTTTTTTGCCTCTAATTGACAGCCACCAATACTCTTTAATTTGGTAGTGTGAATGCGAACGTATTCCAGATTTTGGTTGACAGCCCTAGAAGCATGCATGTACAAATGCTTCACATATAACACAAATGCCTAACTTCCAATTTAAAAACTGCATATGAAGTGAAATTCTGAGGAGGTTAAAAAAGTTGGAGGAAGGCAAATCTCGGTTCAGGTCCATCTACATAATTAACATACCAAAATCCCTTCACTTTTTCAACAAAATTCTTATAACAAATGATTTTTCCAACATTACATGATAACTCATTTATACCCAACAAGGTCTAAATAATGGAGGTGATATCATGAAATAGTAATACAGCAAGGATATAAATCACATGTTCAAAGCCTCTATCAATAGTAAAACTCCACAAGATAATGATGTAGACACTTCCTTTAATGATAATAGTAGATTCGGTCTCAAGTCAAGTACCTTTTGCTTATTCTCCATACTCAAAAAACCTAAAAAGTAACATTTCTGTACCAAATTTAACTTTGATAAGTCCAAAAAGCTTCCACATTCCTTTGATACAGTTTGAGACCAGCGTTTATGGTAGATTTTGATCAAGAAAGTAACATACAGGATGATCCTTCGTATAATAAATGTTAACTGCAATGATTTAGATTAGTGAAACTAAAACTGTTTTAATTCACTAATTTGAAGGTAAGAAGTAAGAATGATCCAACATTTTATGGCTCATGCTTAAAAAGCAAAGAGCAAGCCTGATAAGAATTGTACAAAGGGGTCATAAGCTTTTGTAGGTGGAGGAGCTTCCATAGTAGAATCTGCATCAAGCAAAGGCCATAATATTTCAAGCAAAGGCATGACCAAATTGGTTTGGCATAAAAGTTAATAGGAACTGCAGCAGGCGGTAATCTGGCACAGACCTCCAAAGTTGAGCTGCTACAGCAAGCGAACCATTATTTGAAAACTAGAACAGTCTAGGGCATAAATTTCTAGGAAATGAACCATGAGAGCTGAGGGGATAAATTTTCCAATGGGTAAAGGAATGAAGGGAGTGAATGAGCATTGGTTGGGGAGGTTGAAGGCAAGGTGGAGGGGGCAACTTCCTCACTTGCGAAAAACCTTTTTCATTTGACATAACTAAACAACAAAGACGATGAAAAATGGATGAAGTGGAAAGGAAGAAAACATAGGAGGGTGAAGGGTAAAGATGTGGCGGGGAAGAAGGTGAGGTTGGGAGGAGAACGTTGGAGGATAAAGTTATGTATTATAATTATAGAATTTCATGATTCCTCAAATCAAATGTGTTAACTTCTTACAGGTGATATCATAGTCGCCCACTTAGATTTAACATGAATCGCTGTAATTAGACTGACAATAATGAAGATCTGATGTATTTTCTAAAGAACATTTTTTTTAGCGACAACATAATTTTTATGATATGCTTATTGTGCTATGTGATTTCACATCCACTAGACCGTCTTTTTTAAAGACTAGGTCGCATAGATTAATAACTGCATGTTAAAGTGCTGTCACATTTGTTAACATTCATTGTCACATTTGTTAACATTCATTCAATCAATTGACCCTTTATTAGAGGTTAGTACTTAGTTATCAGATAGACCATATGTTATTGCTTCATTAAAGTTTGGTTATAAAGGTATGGATAGTTCACTGGTTCTCTCTTTTCTTTTTTCATAACATAAGTATACATACACATACATATTGATATGTGCATGTGTGTCTGCATGTGTATTAGTGTGTATTATAAGTTTCAATTAAGTCACGTATATCAATGGTGTGCTTCTGAAATTGAAAACATATAAGAGGAGCTTCAAATTCAGTGTTGTTTTTTAATTGAAATCAAACCATTCAGAGAAAATAGCTAAGCTATGCTAAAGTTGATCTAGGCATGCTGCAAAAGTAATATTTTATATTACTCTGAGTGATTCTAAAAATCTTAGACTCTTGGCCCACTTAGTCGCGACCATTACACATACAGAGTAATATTTTATATTACTTTGAGTGATTCTAAAAATCGTAGACACTTAGTCGCGGCCATTACACACACTCGTGTGTGTGTGTGTGTGTTTGTATGTGTGTACGTCTCTCTCTCTCTCTCTCCCCTCTCTCTCTCCCTCTCTCTCTCTCTCTATATATATATATATATATATATATATATATATATATATATATATTGTGTGTGTGTGGGTATGGGTGTAAAGTAATGATAATGGTAATGAAGCACTTCTTAAGGCAGATGGTCCAATAGTTCTAGAACAACTTGTTACTGCTATTTTTCCTCCTCCTATTTTTTTTCTAGAATAACCTTTTGAATAGAGTGTATAAATAAAACTCAAATGTTTTGGTGTCTTTTTATAGATCAGTTATAACTGTCCAATGTTTCAAAGAGAAGTGCTACAAAGGACGAAAAATATGAGTACGGGATTGTGCAACTCACGGGGAAGTGGTTGGATCACAATATTAAATTGAAAATGAATGGCTGGATGGTAAATCGGGTGTTTCGGATGTATTGAATTTCGGGTAAAATAGCATTTTTGTACTTTCAAATGAACTAGTTTAAGCAACATGTAATCAAAATAAAATTTCATGCATAGATTGTACAAAAAAGTGTTTATTATATGTGTGTATTTACACAAATGCTAACCGGTCCAAAGTAAGGTTTGCACCTGACTAAATTACATACATATGTGTAACGACAAAAACATGACAATTATAAATTTTTAACTGTACGAATCGATCGAAATCTACATTTATTATTTGACATGATTTATTGTTAATGTTTGGTCATTATAATATTAAGAGGACCACTTATAGTCAATATTATTTTCCAAAGACATGAATTAGTGTTGTGTTTGGTATCTTGATAAAAGAGTCATCGATAATTCGAATTTATTGTGGTTGACTTTTATATGAGTACATTTGACACACACTTTTGTTTGGATTTTTGGCTAAATTGACTATGGTATCTGTCAATCTTAACGGTATTAGCATTTCATTTGGAAAACTTTAAAATTTTGGAAGAAAATGTAATCTTTGTTGTTGGTTGCATTGCGTAGATCTAGACCTTGCCAAATTGACTATAGTATCTGTTAGATATTTGAATTTGGAATGGTTGAATGTTGTTCTAATGTTATAGAAAATACCGAGAGGTAAGATAATTCAAAACACATAATTCTAATGATCCTAAAGTGCAACATTTTGGAGGCATGTCATACACACTTACATCCACATATGCTAAGAAAATAGCGATAAATCTTTGTATTTTTTTATTATCATATGATATTACAGTATACTTTAATTATGGACATATTTCATATTTCTGATCACAATTAAAACAATATTGTATTCATTTAGCTACAAACATTAGCAAATGATTGCCGCTTTGATATTTTATCAACATGATAAATGAACAAGATTTATCGATATACCTTATACTACGAAATAGAAAAAAATTGACATCTCATGAAGTTAAATATATTTATGAGGTTCTATTTGTGGTCCAATCACTAATGAGAGGTTACTGAAGAATTTCAACATGTGAACCACATATGTAAAAAAATATTAAGCTTTTTACATGCATAAGCCTAATTGTAATGATTAAAATCATAAATAAAAGTTAAAAGCCTTAAGAGTATAACTGTCATGGAATTGATGTGAATATCTCATAATAATATTCAAATTCGTTAGAAGACCAAATAATAAAATACCAACATTACATATAAAAAGTTATAATCCCTTAATTACATGACTTGTAATTATTCTCTATGCCTCTTTCATGAAGATAATTTTAGATATATTGATTCGGAAAAACAAATCAGTTCTTCTTCTTTAATCACAAAAAATGCCTTCAACAGTAAAACTTATGTGGTTTTATTTACATTCCTCTGGCTCCCTCTCAATTAAACCAAAAAGAGTTATTTTTTGAATTTGTGATTAATCAAATTTAATTTAGTTACAACTTGTTAGACCAAAAACTTGGTTCTAACACCCAAATGTAGATTTCCAGATCACAAAATGTAGATAAAGTAGTAAAAAGGGGAACACACGAGGTTTTTATAGTGGTTCGGCTCAAACCAAGCCAACGCCCACTTTATATCAGTGTTATCACGTCGACGACTAGTCGTCGACAAGTCCAGAAGTCGCTCTGAGGAATTCGATGACTCTCGACTTGTGCATTTCAACGATGGTGGGTCAAATCGAGCCCTAATTCGCGTCCAGATTCCTAATTCGAGCCTAGAAACCCTAATTGAGCTGAGTCGACATCCATATTCCTGCTCAATTAATCCATCGATCACTAAATCGAGCATCAATTTAAAAAAAAAACTAATTGCATCTCGTGACCTCGCCGCTGCTCCTCCCTGCTCGTCCGCCGCCAGCCCTAGGTATGTTATGATTTAGCTTTTTTTCCATCGTAAAAATTATTTCAAAAGACTCGGTTGTTTTTAATTAATTGATCAGTTTTTAATTAATGGATTTGTTCATAAGAATTAACCCCAGGCTTAACTGATTTGTTTTTAATTGAATGAATTTTTTTAATTAACTGATAAGTTTATAACCTAATTAAATAATAAACTGATTTGTTTTTAAATTTTAATTATATCGCAGGTGTACCATTACTCGATCCAAGCAGTGTCAATGTTGAAGGAGATGGAGATGATATTGAGATGGATGATTTTACTTGATTTCATAGTTCATACTCATTTTATGATCTATTGTGGATATTATGGGTTTTATTTTGTTGTGACTAGGATCTATTATGTTATCTTTGTTGAATTTGAACCTATTATTATGTTATCTTTGTTGAATTTGAACCTATTATTATGTTATATTTATATCTAATTATATTATATATTTAAGTCTAATAAATATATGTATATAAAAGGCTTGTCGACTAGTCACGACTAGTCTTCTAGACGGTAGTGGCTCGACTTGGCGTCGTGATAACCTTGCTTTATATTTTCTTAAATCCTAAGAAATTACAATTACAATGTCGTCTCACAATCCGTGAGAACCGTTTATACACAATAGCCTTGTGTTATCATGAAGAAGAATAGAAAAGAGAAGTGATTTTATACACGAAATCCTCGTGTTAGATTGATTTGAGGAGTGTAGAAAATCCTTGTTTACTTGGCAATGGAGATCGGGAGGTGTTAGTGCTAAAAAGCCTAGAGCCTCCTTGAAAATGCCTTCCAGTGGTGTATTTATAGTCATTCCTGATATCGGTTTGTGAGATACGTGGCACATATCCCAAAAATCCCGAAATGGTGTGGAAAACGTGGAGATAGCCACTCCAAGCCGTTGTATGCCACCTGTAATCAGATCCGTGCAAGTTGGAGTGTAAATAGCCTTTAGAATAGGCCAGACTCGGGTGTGCGAGTGCAAGCCCAGACGATTCGTGGTCCATCCATGCGAGCCAGTGGGATCGTTGTCCTCACGAGCAGGTGTCTGCGAGCTGAAGTACTTTGGTGCGTCGTGCCCTTCTGAGCGGGTCGTGATGGTTGAGGTGCATCACGAGCCGGTTCATGAGGGAGTGGTCCACGAGCCGTGGAGGAGTGCGTGCCGGAGATGATTCACGAACCATGGAGGGATGCAAGCCAAAGGTGATCCACGAGCCGTGGAGGGAGGCGAGCCGGTCCATACTCCGAGCTAGCGATGCTTCGTCACTTCATCCAAGGGATTGTCAGTCGATGCCAGATTACACCCGTTCACGGAAACGAGCGTAACTTCCAAAATTTTATTCTGATGTTGCGACTTTAACCAAATCGCTCTATATCTTCTGACGGTGTTTTCAATCTCTGAGCGCGCTGCTATTCGAAGATTATATGTGTGACGGCTTTGACTAAAAAGCATGTCAACATTTTGCCCCCCAGAACATATCTTGGTGGTTGAAGGAACATGTGTTCTGGATAATCCGAAAAAACCAAGGCCACGCCGAGCCCGCCAGCTGCAAGTATAATCCATACCTGCGAAGAAGAGAAAGCCAACAGATGTGTCAAATCCTAACAAAACTGATTAACCTTTTAGAGCATAAACCATGCTTGGACGTCCGATTGAACATAAACCATACTCGATGGACGTTTGAACCATCCTGCCAAGACCTGGCGAGGGACCAAACCTTCCGGGCATAAGCCATACCAAGATGTTCAAACTGAGCATAAGCCATTCTCGAGTTTTATTGGGTTCCTTTGCCAAATTATGACTAGACCATTCGCGGTTCCTGAGTATAATCCATAATTAGAAATCCAACGCAGTACAATCCATACTCAGATGGAGAAGAAGCTGCGCTTGCCAAGGCCTGACAAGACAGTCCGTCCTTAGGCATAATCCATACCTAGAGGTCCGAAATAAGTATAAGCCATACTTTAATTGAGATTGAGAATCATGCCACAGCCTGACAAGATACTTAAATTTGCCAAACATGATCCATGCTCGGAAAGTCCTTCCTTATTTAAGTCAAAATGCAAAACCAAAGCAAATCCTGATTGGTTTATCATCGAGTTCTGAGCAAGCTTTGGGGCTAAATCCTAACCCCGTACGTGTGTACTTTGATTTAGCCAATCGGAAATCATAAAGAAAGCAAGAAACATATCTTAAATCCTAAGAAATGCAGAAAATGCGGAGTGATCCAATCCAGATTAGTTGATGATGAGCCCACGAGAGCTCGATCCAGGATCGTTCCCTCTCCGGGGAGCAGGTGATGGCAGCGCGGGTGTAGGCGCAGTTGGTTGTTTCACATACTCGGGTAGCTCTCCACGTCTAACTCGTTCCTCAATCAGATCACGCAAGTGCCTACAGTCATTTGTATCATGACCGTCCATATCATGAAATATGCAATGTTTTCCAGAATTATGTTTTTTTTGCGATGGCTCCCTCCTTGGAGGCTTTAGATAGGAGATGACGTTATTTGTGTCTATGTAAATGTCGATGAGCGAAGCACTGAGTTCAGTGTACTTTACATATCTGGGCCCTCTCTGGGGATGAGCGTTGCGGTCATTCTTGACAGCAGCTTTTCCTTTGTCTTTCCCAGAATCATACGGTCCTCTGTCTTTAAGCATGTTGACGTCGAGAATGCGCTTCTCGGAAGTCGCATCTTCTTCCCGCGGAAATCTATCTGCTTCAAGGTAGAATTCACCGAGATTTCATGGTGGGTCTCGGTACAAAGATTTTTTGAACTCTAAGTTATCCAGGATACCGGATACCGCTGTCATCAGTACCATCGATGGTTCAGGTCGGTCAACTGATGTTGCTGCAACGTTAAATCTTTCCAGAAATGAACGCAGAATTTCTCCAGACCTCTGCTTGATTGTAGTGAGTGACATGACGTTCTTGGGCCGAGCGATGTGGATCCGAAATTGTTCAATGAAGCGCGCGAATCCACATAGCTGCTATATCAGTCAGAAAGAGGGGGAAACACTTTGCCATGACGTTTTCCGACGCCGATTGAACTTCCATATGTCGTTTGTAGCGCATCAGATGCACGGTAGGATCCGTCCTGCCGTTGTATGGTTCCAGTTGTGTAAGTTTGAAATCCGGGGGATTGCGGGAATCCCTGATTTCCTGAGTGAAAGGTGTGGTTGATGTCATCCACGTCGTTTTGAGAAGTACGGCCTCCCGAGAGGCGTTGTATAAGATCTGCTAGTCGGTTTCCGTCGAAAAGCTGTTGCGAATTGCCGATGTCAGAGCTGGTGCCTCTGGCGTTGAATGCAAGAGAAGAAGGGAGTTGCTGGTGAACCGCTGTGTAGGGATCGCGGTTTGCGGCTCACGGTTCGAGGTGGTCGGTTCGTGAGCCAGGATCGTGAAGGCCGACTCGTGAGCCAGGGTCGTGGAGGCCGGCTCGTGAGCTAGGGGGCAAACCGACCGGGTTCTGGAGCCTCATCACGATCTGCTTCCTACTATTGAGCGTGAGCTTGCGTTCTGGTTTCCCTCCAAACCGGAGCTGAAGTTGGTCGAGTCTGACCATTTCCAAGAGTGAGGGGGTTACCCTCGAGTCCAAGTGATGCATGAGCCGCTTCTGTGGCTTCATTTCCAGCGAGATGAGCGTTGCTCGGCCTTCCATCCATCCAAGCGAAGAATCCGTCCATCATCTCCTGTTATTTTCGGAGGAGTTCATCTTGCCTAGTCATTTGAGCTCTCATTTCAGTGAGAACGCCGTCCATCTCTTCTCTGGTCAAGTATGCAGAAGGATCTCCATCAGAGGAAGCCTCCTGGCTTGCCTCGTTCCTTGCGTCTTCAATGCCAACATCCTCAGCACGAGAGAAGGTTCCGTCTTTCTTTCGTTTTGCCATTTATCCAATAGCCAAGAAATCTGATTCCTTTAGAGCTAGAAACTGAAGTAGTATCATATGCCACCTTACCTGGTGCGCCAAAATGTTAGATCAAAATTTGGTTCTAACACCCAAATATAGATTTCCAGAACACAAAATGCAGAAAAAGCAGTAAAAAAGGGGAACACACGAGGTTTTTATAGTGGTTCGGCTCAAACCAAGCTTACATCCACTTTATATTTTCTTAAATCCTAAGAAATTACAATTACAATGTCGTCTCACAATCTGTGAGATTCGTTTATACACAATAGCCTTGTGTTATCATGAAGGAGAAGAGAAAAGAGAAGTGATTTTATACACGAAATCCTCGTGTTAGATTGATTTGAGGAGTGTACAAAGTCCTTGTGTACTTGGCAATGGAGATCGGGAGGTGTTAGTGCCAAAAAGCCAGAGCCTCCTTGAAAATGCCTTCCAGTGGTGTATTTATAGCCATTTCCTGATATCGGTTCGTGAAACACGTGGAACGCATCCCAAAAATCCCGAAATGATGTGGAAAACGTGGAGATAGCCACTCCAAGCCGTTGTATGCCACCTGTAATCAGATCCGTGCAAGTTGGAGTGTAAATAGCCGTTAGAATAGGTCATACTCAGGTGTGCGAGTGCAGGCCCAGGCAATTCGTGGTCCATCCATGCGAGTCGGTGGGATCACTGTCCTCACGAGCAGGTGCCCGCGAGCTAAAGTACTTTGGTGCGTCGTGCCCTTCTGAGCGGGTCGTGATGGTCGAGGTGCATCATGAGCCGGTTCACGAGGGAGTGGTCCATGAGCCGTGGAGGAGTGCGAGCTGGAGATGATTCACGAACCATGGAGGGATGCGAGCCAAAGGTGATCCACGAGCCGTGGAGGGAGGCGAGCCGGTTCATACTCCGAGCTAGCGTTGCTTCGTCACTTCATCCAAGTGATTGTCAGTCGATGCCAGATTACACCCGTTCACGGAAACGGGCGCAACTTCCAAAATTTTATGCTGATGTTGCGACTTTAACCAAATTGCTCTATGTCTTCTGACGATGTTTCCAATCCCTGAGCGCGCCGCTATCCAAAGATTATATGTGTGACGACTTTGACTAAAAAGCGTGTCAACACAACTAGAGTATTATATGTCACCCAATTTAAGGTCAAACATATGTTGATATCAAATAAATATCTCAACATATATCTTCATCTCTCGTTTATGCACTATTAAGAGGGTGTAAAATACAATTAACATGTGGTCTGAACTTGCGTGCTAGGCTGCTAGCATAGAATCGGTGACTGTAATGGTCTTTTTCCTATGTAATAACAATTCTATTGTAAATGATTTCAACCATCTAAGAAATTAGTAGGGTAGGATTTGGTCATGGTATGTAACTATCTATGTTGTATTGTAAGCTAATTTAAATAGTTATTTATTTTATGATAATGTTATCTGCAATATTATGATTTTGAATACCTGAATCTTAATAGAAGCAGCAAAAGAAATTTCCATAACAACTATACATTTAGATATGAAATGAAATTGAGTCCCAAATCGTACTACTGCCCCTTGGAAAAAAAAAAGTAGATAACTCAAACGTGCTCTTTGCTAGTATTTGTCCATGGACAACTTGATGCCAAGAACATCTCCAACAAGTGCATATATTACAGAATGAAATATGAAACATTAAACCACTTTCAATAGCAGCATATGTTTTGTAATTGGTTACAAATTCAGCTCAATTGGTTCAGGAAACATAATCCTACTGGATGCTTGTTAAACAGAGGCCTAAGTTTCAGGCGTTTGTTTAACAAGCATCTGGATTTGAATTCAATGAGGCTTATTCAACAAGAGTCTAATATTTAGGCTCTTGTTGAACAAACATCGCACTTCTAGGTCAATAAGCACCAAAAGCAGTTGCTTGTTCAACTAACGCCTAAACGCTAGGCCCATGTTGAACAAACACATAAATGTGTGGTTACTTTCCAGTAAAGTTTGAGGGTTGCATTTTCTAACCCCTCAAAATGTGATATTTTCATCTTGAAATGGTTGGAAATGCTTCTAAAGATAGCTACACATGTAACTCAAACACATTTTGTCAATCTTAGGCCAGAAAAGTATCTACTTGCAAATGATTTTGCATATAACTTTGTTTAAATTTTGAGTTGAGGTTATTGCCATTCTCATAAGAGATTTCAACTCCTAAACTTATTTTGTTGCCACCAAAAATATCTGGTTTACAGCTCGTGTTAAGTAACAAATTAATCAACTATAGGTTGGTTTGGGTGTAAAGCTTTTGCATCATTGATAACATTATCAAATGCATGGTCTGAACTAATGCCAAACAGACGTTACTGACACTGACACTAGAACCAATGAGTGATTCAACATACGATTGCATATTGCAACATGATTATCCTTCTTACTTAAAAGGTTAATTACACCGTGTTTAAATTTCTTTAAGATTAACTTTCATTGGTGAAAAGTTATAGAATTAAGCAAAGCAAAATGAAGAGATTGTAAACATAATCGAACACAATTACAGACCTCCTCCTTCGAAGGGTGCAGCCTTAATCCATCATCTTCGGATTCCACGACTTTATCCTTGATAATTTTCTCAGGGACAGAATTATTCAAAAAAGGCAAATTCTATTTCAACCCATGTTTTTAGTTAGTAGCCCCCCCTTAAAAAATTAAAATTTTAATGACTAAAGTGCCCTTTAGGAGTTATTTTCTCATCTAAACTCAGTACAACGTTGCCTGTTAAAACACCTAAACTTCAAAACCTTAGATTTCAAATCACTCAAGGAAAAATTGATTTTCAAACAAGAATACAATGGATTTTGAAGGAGAAGATGATTCCTCATCGCTATTCAGGCAGGTATATGAAGAAAAAAAATTAGAATTTGAGTTTTTTTTTCACTTTTTAAGTACAGCCGATGCAGTACGATTTGAGTGATTTTGTATAAAACCACGTAGGCATCATACTAGGAAACTATGTGAACCACGGATTCATAATACGTGGAAAATTTGTTTACCACGTTTTATGTATACGTGGTTTTCCTTAATACCTCGCGTTCTGTATATATGGTCTTCCTGTATACCACGCTGCCTTTCATACTAGGAAACTTTGAACGAGACTTTGTAGATTGCGGTGTAAATCTGAATTCAATTCGTGAAATCCTAATTGATTTTGGCTAAAGTTGAGTTGAATTGCGGTGTAAATTTTCTGACCTAGGTTGCGTGATTGATGAAGAAATCGCATAGTGAGATATGGAGGAGAGGAGCGACGAGAAGTGAAGTGAAGGGCAAGATTGGAAATAATAGGGGCTACTAACTAATTATATGGGTACACTGGTTTTTTAAATTTGGGGGGGGGCTACTACCTAAAAACAAGGGTTGAAATAGAATTTACCTTCAAAAAATTAGTTTTTTGCAGAGGCGTTACATGAAGAGGAGGAGGAACAAAAGACGAAGAAGAAAAAAAGAAGTTTATAGAGTCAAAATCTAGAGAAACTAAAAAAGCAATGAAGGCGGTAGCGATAATCACAAAAATAACGAAACCAACAATAAGCCGCTGCCGCCGGCGATTGAGGGAGAACTGACGGCGATTACGGCGGTTGATAGAGTAGGATATCATCGGAAGCTATATTGAAAATCATTATTCAGTTCAATGAAACAGAATTAAGGGAGAATGAGAAAGAAACGTGTTTGTTTCATTGTCTGTTTGTTTCAACGGTGGGAAAACGAAAGCGACTGTAATGGGAGGAAGGACCTCGGAGTTCTTTTGTTTTGTAAATAGCATAAAGAGAAATGCTACAATACCCGAAAATGTTTTTGTCAAAAGTAAGAAATATGGGTAAATCCGGAATTCAGGGGTGGCAAACATTGAATTCAGGGGGGTATTTGTGCAATTCAAGGGGTGGGCCTCCTATTTTCTTGTCTCTACCGTAGTTTTTGACAAAATGAAAAGCGGGCAAAGCAGCATTTCTGTACCATAAATATTACTGGTATTACCGCACATCCGTGGAAAAACCGACCGTTAAGATATTTAATATGAAATATAAATTTATTTTTTAAAACATATTTTAAATTAGATTTTATTTAAAAAATTACAGAGCAGTTCAAGGGAGAATAAAAGTTATTAATAAAGTAGGAATTCAATTAAACTGAATTTTACATGTTAAGAGCTTGAAATGTATAAATCAAGCACAAGTAAGCATATATTTAAATCAAGTGCTTTTTTGATTCGTGCTCAGTGCTTTTCTGGACCATGTTTTATACGCCTGTTATAAAGAAATAAAACACTACTTGGAATTAAATTGTTTTTGTTTCAGTACATGTTAGCGGCAACCACAGAATTTCAACTAAGTTGGAATCACTTAATATTTTACTATGAATAAATTATCTGTTCAAATAAATAGTGTGAAATTATTTGAAAGTGTAAAATATTATGCAAGTCTTAAATTATACTGGATATATTCACGTTGCAGTGAACTCCAAAAATCTTTAAGCAGAAACTTCATAAACGATGAATATAAATCATAAGCAATCTGAGTGAAACAAAGAATTAAACTCATGCATAAGATATAAACAAACCATTATCTAAAATAATTAATTCAAGAAAGCCATGCATAAATTTTTAAACTATATATGAAACTTGACAAACTTCGATTCGATCGAGCATTAATATCATGAGATATCTCTAAAATAAAATGGCTAAACATGTAGCTTTTATCTGGTATCAACAAACACAATACTTTCATTAGTTGCATAGTTGTACTAGAACATGAATAAAATGACAGGACAATTTGCAATTAAGAATCTACTTTGAGCATGGCGATTAAGAATGAAATTTGAATAGTAATGGGGAACCAGTGCATATGTGACATACTTGAATGTCACATAATATCTGGGAACCTGATTCAAGGTCTTTAAAATAATAAAGATGCAAGCAGACTTGTATGGAAAGCATTGCCTTTAAGAGGAAAATTCTTGACATTGACTACCATGTGTAACAAAAAACTATGTTAAGTATCAAGCATGAATATTCATTGGTTTTAGAATAGAAAACAAAAAAGGAATTTTATTTGATGAGCATGTCACCTGCTATAAGCTGACCAAATTGTTAGTTGAATAATAACTGTAAAAGCCTTATGCAATCTATTGAAAAAATAAAAAGGACATGACTAAAATATGAAGTACATTTCTTCACTTCTATTTTTACCAAATTCATATCAACCATGTCATATCCTCTTCTTTGCATTCACCATTCATGGATTTTCTACAGAAAAAGAAATGAGTTTCAATTCGAATGCATGAGTTATTTCTTTTTAAAAAAAACACAGGCATACAAACAATACATCATTAAATAAAGAATTATTCAAACAATATGCATTGATAAAGCTGAAATCATTCATTTATTAATGCATGCTTGTTTTGTCTTAGAAACACATTAAGTATATGTCAGTCCATGGATTCGACTGGTAAGTCTATAGCCTTGAAATATTTAACAACAAATGGTTAAATATATTGTTTTCAAAGAACAACAAATGAGCATGATACAACAGAGTGACTAATCATATGATTTTAAATATATTTTTTAAACATATTTAAGATCAAAGTAAATTCAAATCATACAATTTTATAATATTAGTTATTGCTCTAATATTAACTTAAATACTTTTATGTCATTTGGTTGGCTTAGTTGTACTTTTATGTCATTTGGTACTGATCTAACTATTTTGTACTGTAAATGTCAACTCGATACCTATATTTGTGTTGAGATGAAAGTTTATTGGTGTATGTTGTAAATATTTGTGTGTTTTTTCTTTGTTTGGTTTCGTTCAGTTTTATTTTCTGGGCTGTTTGTATTTTTAGTTTTCTTTTCTTGCTTATTGGGCTGAAAGCCCAAGCGGGTATAAATAAACATTGCGTGTGTACTTTGAGAAGGCGAGACAGAATGTATTTTCTTTCTTCTTCATTGAATTCAGATCTGAAATGGAAAAAATGAATTTCTGGATATTTTGCAATCTTCCCATGTTATCGGAGCATCAGGCGATTTGATCTTCTTCTTCCTTCTTCCTTATTAAATTCCTCTTCAAGCTCGAATCTCGTTTTCTCCTAAACCCTAGAAATGGCGAATGACGATGAAATTACCTCTCAAGATAATTCAGTTGTACCAAATTCTTCAGGAGTCAACTTCAATGATCCCTATTATCTTTCTAATTCAGATCATCCAGGTATGCATCTTTGTAATCATATTCTTACTGGACCGAATTTCTTGAATTGGAGCAGATCTGTTAAAATGGCACTAATAGCTCGAAACAAGTTTCAATTTGTTGATAATACGCTTCAAATCCCTGTTGCAAGTTCTCTTGAATTTCAAAAATGGATCAGGAACGATGACATGGTGATGTCCTGGATCTTGAATTCAATGGAAAAGGTATTAGCTGAAAGTTTTATGTTCTTAAATTCTTCTAAACAATTATGGAGAGAATCGAATGAAAGGTTTGGACAAACTACGACACCACAGATTTATGATTTGCACAAAACACTTACATTAGCACAGCAAAGTGATAGTACAATTGCTGAATACTATGGAAGATTGAAAAGTGTATGGGATCAGCTGCAAATATTAGAAGGTTTTCCTGAATGTACTTGTGATGCGATGAATAGTTGTATTTGTGGGATTTTTAAAGAATTTCTTGAAAGGGACTAAAGAAATATATTGATGCAATTTTTATCCGGGTTGAATAAAGAGTATGATCAAGTCAAGACTAATATACTGAGTACTGATCCTTTGCGGAATGTACATAAGGCCTATTATACTTTGCAACAAGTAGAGCAACAAAATAAACTTAATAATGTTGCAGCTAGTAATGAAATGAGTGCTCTACAAGTGCAAGCTATAAAGACTTTTCCTAAACCACCATATCAAACTGTGAAGAGGGATGCTAAAAGGCAGAAGAGTGAACAGATGTGTGAGCATTGCAAGAAGAAAGGACATGGCATTGAGCAGTGTTTCAAATTAGTTGGCTATCCAGATTGGTGGGAAAATTTGAAAGTAAAAAAGAATGTTAAAATGGCTGGAAATGTGCAAATCAATTCTGAAGAAATCCTGGGCAAAATACCACAAGAAAGAGGAGAATCAAGTGCATCAACTAAGCAGGTGGATCCAACCATGGCTTCAGCTCTCTATAATGAAGTTATGAAGATGATTCAGTAGAATTCAAAGTCTACTATTTCTTAGGATAATCCATTGTACACTGCAGTGAATTTTGCAGGTATATTTTCCTCTTCAAATTCAGACTATCTTTTAAATGGTTTTGATAGAGATAGTTGGATTATAGATACAGGGGCTACGGACCATATGGCATCAAAATTGACACATTTTGCTTCATTAAAACAACTAATTGATCCTGTTAAGATATCTTTGCCTGATGGATTTATTAAATTGGTTAAATATGTTGGCAACATAAAATTGAATCCTCAGATATCTATCAACAATGTATTCTACATTCCTGAATTCAAACATAATTTGCTTTCTGTTGGAAGATTATTAGATGATAATAATCTGATTGCAAATTTTACAAAGAATGCATGTTATTTTCAGGATCCTTCAACTAAACAAGATTATGTTGTTGGATCAAGACATTGTGGTTTATACAAATTCTCCAAATATTCAAATCTGCTTTCATGTAGTTCTGTCAGTTCTTCTGAACCTGCTGTTATTAATACTTCCTTTTCTTATGTTAATAATAGCATTACTGCAAATGTAGATCCTAGTATTGAGGTTGTTCATGCTAGGTTGCGTCATATTTCTGCTAGCCATATGAAACATTTAGTAGTATCCATTTCAGGCAACAATATCGATAAAAATAGTTGTGATTTTAGTTGTGAAGCTTGTGTCTTGGGTAAACATCATAAAATGCCATTTCATAAATCATTGTCATATGCTAATGATATGTTTGATTTGATACATGTTGATTTATGGGGACCATATGCAAGACCTTCTTTATCTGGTTGCGAATATTTTGTCACCATTCTAGATGATCATACAAGAACTACTTGGACTCATTTGATTTCTTCAAAAACTCAAGTATATAATGTGATTATGAGTTTTTTGGAATATGATCAAACTCAATTTGATAAAAAGGTGAAGGTGATTAGAAGTGATAATGGAACAGAGATAATTCAACAGTCATGTAGAGTTTTGTTTGCAAGTAAAGGGATAGTTCATCAAAAAAGTGTTCCAAGAAATCCACAACAAAACGGTGGAGTAGAGAGAAAACACAAGCATTTACTTGAAACAACTAGGACTATAAAGATTCATGCTGGCTTGCCATATAAGTTTTGGGGTGATTGTTTATTGTCTGCCACACATATTATAAATTTGCTACCTAGTTCAGTTCTACAATGGAAGACTCCTTATGAATTACTAATGAAGAAGAAACCCGATTACAATTATTTAAGAGTAATTGGATGCTTATGTTTTTCTGCTCAAAAGACACATGATAAATTTGCTCCTAGATCAAAGAAGTGTATTTTGTTAGGATACCCATATGCTTAAAAAGGTACAAGTTATATGATCTTGACACTCACAAGGTTATTCTTAGTAGAGATGTGTTCTTTGTTGAAAACTGTTTTCCATTCAAAAATGAATCAGTAAATTTTCCTTCATCTCTTCCTGATGTGCCTACTCATCAATTTCCTCTAGTCAATCCTGCATTTGATATGCAACAATTTCATCAATCTACAAATGTGCCATCTATTATTCAAAATCAAGATCACCATAGTTCACAAACTCCTCATAACAATGTTCTATTTTCTCAAGATGATTTTATTTCAGAAAATCAAAATACAAATATTATAAGTTCCTCTACTAATGAATTGCCTGATTCTCAAAATATTTTGCCACAAAATGTTAGAACTTCTTCCAGAACAACTAGATTGCCAAAGAAGTTTGATGATTTTATAATGGTTAAGCCAATTACAAGAGCAAGTCATACTTCAACACTTAGTGAGTCTGCATCATTCAATGTATATTCTGAACCATCTTTTTTACATATGAATGATGAAAATCCACATAGTCTGAATAATGTGATGATAGCTTTTGAGACTTTTTCTTATAATCAAGCTAAAAATCATGCTGAATGGGTAGATGCTATGAATAAAGAATTACAAGCTTTAGAAGATAATGGAACATGGGAGTTAACTGATTTGCCTTCTGGTATAAAACCTATTGGCTCTAAATAGGTTTATAAAACAAAATTTAAACCAAAATTGAGAGGTGTAAGGGAAGGGTTGTTGCTAGAGGAGATAAACAAATATTTGGAAAGGATTATAAACATACTTTCAGTCCAGTAGCTAAATTAACTACAGTGAGATTAGTAATTGCATTAGCAGCAATAAGAGATTGGGATATTCAATAGCTTGATATAAATAATGCTTTTTTGCATGGTTATCTTGATGAAGATGTATACATGATTCCTCCTTTAGGCTATAAAAAGGCAAAACCTGGTCAAGTTTGTAAGCTCAAGAGATCAATATATGGTTTAAAACAGGCTAGTAGATGTTGGAATAAAGAATTGACAAAATTCTTAGTTGAATGGGGTTTTCTTCAATCAAAACAAGACTACTCTTTGTTTTTTCTGAGTAAAGGTAAATCTTTTACAGTTGTTGTTACATATGTAGATGATTTACTATTGACTAGAAATGATGCTACAATAATGACTGATTTGAAGAATGATTTGCATAGAGCTTTTACTATCAAAGATTTTGGTACAATGAAGTATTTTCTTGGTATTGAAGTGTCAAGGACAAAATTTGGAATACTTTTAAATCAAAGGAAGTATATTTTAGATATGTTAAGAGAACACAGGCTAGAAGATTGTAAATCAGCTCTTTTTCCAATGCAGAAGGGTTTAAAGCTTAGTTTGACTGATGGTGATCTATTGGAAGATCATGAAGTGTATAGGAGAATTGTTGGTAAATTTCTCTATCTTAATCTTACAAGACCTGATATATCCTTTGTTGTGCAACAATTAAGTCAATTTTTGAATGCTCCAAGAGTAACACATTTCTCAGTCGCCTTACATATTCTCAAATATTTAAAAGGCACTTTAAATCTTGGTTTATTCTTCTCTGCTGATTCATACTTGAAGTTAACAACATATAGTGATGCTGATTGGGGTGCATGTCCAAATTCAGGTAGATCATTGAGTGGTTATTGCATTTTTCTTGGAAATTCTTTAATATGTTGGAAAACCAAGAAGCAGAAGTCAGTTTCTAAAAGTAGTACAGAATCTGAATATACGAGCATGAGTTATACAACAAGTGAGATTGTATGGCTTGAAGGAATGTTGAATGAATTAGGTGTGCAGGTACCTACTCCTATTGTTTTGAATTGTGATAATCTGTCTGCTCAACACATTGCAGAGAATCCTGTTTTTCATGAGAAGACAAAGCATATGCGAGGCAAGCATCAGAAGTTGGATGTTCATTATGTTAGGGAGAATGTGCAATCATATTCAGTGCAAGCATGTGAAATCTTCTTTGCAGGTTGCTGATATAATGACAAAGGCATTAGGAGTTGATCAACACAAGTTTTTGGTGTCGAAGATTGGTCTAATGAATCAATTTCCAGTTCAAGATTGGCCTTGTTTTTCGACAACAAGTCCATCTTGAGGGGGGGCTGTTGAGATGAAAGTTTATTGGTGTATGTTGTAAATATTTATGTGTTTTTTCTTTGTTTGGTTTCGTTCAGTTTTATTTTCTGGGGTGTTTGTATTTTTAGTTTTCTTTTCTTGCTTATTGGGCTGAAAGCCTAAGCGGGTATAAATAAACATTGCGTGTGTACTTTGAGAAGGCGAAACAGAATGTATTTTCTTTCTTCTTCATTGAATTCAGATCTGAAATGGAAAAAATGAATTTATGGATATTTTGCAATCTTTTCAATTTGCATTTATATTACTCACTAAAATGCTAAATAAGAATTTTTAGGCACTAATTGAACTCTTAGATCTAGCGACACAAAAAATAAGAAATCTAAGAAAGGTAGGACCAAAAACAAATAATAAGTGCATTGCTGCATGAATGAAACATACAAAAAAAAAATTCTAACCTTTCATAACCGTAATCTTGGAGAAATATTAAAAATCATAAAGGAGGGATCATGAAGTTTAATATCATGTTATAGAATAAAATAGTTGGAGTAGACACTTGAGTTAATGAAGCATATCATGTAATACTTTTGTCTGTGTTTACTTCAAAAGATGCATATATGTATGTTTGCATACTTATATGTATATGTATATAAATATGCATAATAATAGTTTACTACCATCAACATTTTTTATTGGTTAATTCATAATTATACATTCCTTGCTGTGGTAGTCTAAAACATTTGGCCCATGTTTTGGAATTCCAGCCTCATTAAAGAAATTCAGGCAGTCAGTTTAACATTCTTTGATATATGAACTGCTTTATTTTAATGTTAAAGTTACCGAAGTAAAGACTTACTCACCGGCGAGTTTTTTCGAGTTCTTATGTCTGTTTAACACTTTTGCAGCTATTGAAGACATGTGACTTGATTCTCCTTTGAAATCAGGAGTGATAAACTAAAACTTGATTTCTTCTTCTCATTCAACGCATCATTGAAGACTCCAGTTTGGTTCAAACTATGAACCACTTCGATGTGGCTGACACTTTTGTTGTTCTCTCTCTTGTTAGCATTTTCTTGCTGAAAGGGATTTTTAAGGCAAGGATTTTGACAGCCGAGCTTCAAAAAAGCTTTTTTCTTGGCTATAAAGCTGGAAGTAAGGAACATTTCAATTCCTCCAAATCTTCTTTTGAAAGTCACCCAAACGGAACTGAGTCTCTATGTGCATCCTCTGAATTTTTACAAACCTGTTACATTAACTTTTTATAAGCCTTTAATTACTACTTATCATAAGGTTTTTTACAAACCTGTTCACATGCGAAGTCTTTCCCGATCTTAACATCTACCACCTTATCATAGGGTTCAAAATGCTTCTCAATGTCTTCAGTCAATCAAAATGTATAACAAAGAGAGTTTTTGTAAGCCTTGAGTTCGCTATTGAATTCAAGCCAATACGTTGACGAGGGAGCAGGAAAAAAGAAAAAAAAGGAGAAGGAAGAAACATTGAATTTTGTTCTATACTCTAAAATAAAAATTCTCTAATCGAATCAGATCTGAGCTAAGCAAGATATTGCTAATTTACATACGAAATCGACTAAATATCAAGATTTAAAAGTGAATGATACTTGGCTTCTTCAGTGGTTCGGATGTCGATGTTGGCTGATTTTAAGCTCTGTTTCAGCCTACCGTAGATTATATTTGTTCTCTGGATATGGGTTTGTTGGCCGTGGGTTTTATGATAATGCCCCAATTTTTCCTGCTTTGGCTTTTATTAGTTCTGTGTGAGTTGATGAATTATGCGCTGAATGATTTGAAATCAAAAGTCGGATCGAGAAATTAGGATCGAGATGCAAAGGAATAGGAAAATCGAAGAACGGTTTGGGGAAGAGACAGCTGAAGCGGCGAGTACGCGAGTTATATGAGATATTTTTGCCGATTATAATTGGCTCAAGAGAGTTTGATTTTGGCACTTTTACAGTAGGGAAATCTCCCTAACGGTCGGTTTGATTACAAACGATTATTCTTGTAAAGGCCCAGAAATGAGGATGCGAATTATGGCCAAAAAATAATGGCCATAAGATTTAGTACGTGCTACATTGTCCTTTGAATTCCACCGTTTGGTTGCAATTTCGTTCAAATTCAATTTGAAAAAAAACCTTCAACTTTCTAGCAGCCTCCTATTACAAATGAGGGCATATCAAATTAACATGTTAACTGCTGAATTTCTCTTAATCTCATCAAAATTACTATTCTTCGGTTTTGACCTTAGATCAGCATTATTTAGTTAAACAAAATACGTTAACCAAACCAATTCATTTTAATCAATTTAATTTAGTTTTAAAACTAGATCGGTTTATAATCAATTTAACAAAAATTAGTTATATTATTGGTTTAACCAGATTAACTGAACTTTCATAATATTTTCAAAACTATCGATATCGTAGAATTTTTTTAGATTAATTTAATTATCCAAATAAATTTGTTCGTCATATATGTATCAAAATTATTTTTAGAAATCATAAGAATCATAACTAAAAATATTTTAATCATATATTTATGATTTATTTCAAATTTCAATGAATATTCCAGACATAGAGTGTGAAACATTTCAACTCTGTTAGATTGGATAACCAACTAAACCAACCAAACTTACTTTGAATTTTATCAATGTAATTTGTGAATATTTAATTTATTTAAATATTCGATCCATGTTTTTAATCGTTTAAATTCTGTTTTAAATGATTAGCTAATGATAAAAAAATTATTTTTAATCATTTAAATAATGGTTTAGATGGTTTACAGCCTTTTAAATTTTATATTTTAAAATAGAAAACTTAGTTTTTGCTTTTAGCTATATGCATATATATGTATTTTATTGCAAACCTTATTTTGGAAATGTGTTATAAATATATGTATAAAGGAAAAGGAAAAATTTATATAAATTAGTATATATTAATTTATATTTCAAAGATATTTTAAGGTGTTGTTATTGATACTCCAACTATTGTTAAGGGGGTCATTTTTTAAAACACTTCGCTCTTTGAAAAATTGTTAAGGGGCTACAAAAACATACTATTTCACACTACTTAATATTCCTGGATTGCCCCTTCAAATTAGATTAGAAAAACTTAATCAACAAGGAACCAAATTAAAATAAGCAGTTCGTCACCACTACACCGAATGTAGTACGTAATCAATTATGTATGTATTCGACAATGATATGTCGAAAATTAATAATCATTTCGGTGCATTGTCTTCGTAATTATAAAATTCGACGTATTTATATCGACAAAAAAAAATCGATCCTATTCCTTCGAAAACACTTATCCTTTAGGGTTTAAAAATTAATATATGCGAATTGAAAAAAAAATTACTATGGCCCTTGCAAAGGTAAAGTTACATTTATTTGTTAAGAGGCTAAATGGATAATAAGGTAAAATTACCTTTATTTGTTAAGGGGCTACTTTCCTCGTTGGTGCTCTCCTCAACAATTTTTGAAAAAATAAAAAATTGGCCCCCCTTAACAATATTTGGAGTGTTAATAACAATGCTCATATTTTAAAAGGGTTATTTTTAAAATGATGATTTAGAGTTTATTTATAAAATAAGAAAATGGATACTTTTATAATTTAAAATTATGGTTTGATATTTATTAATAAATTAGTATTTTATAATATATAAAGAAGCATGATTTGATGTTAAGAAGTTTAATAAGAAAATGTATATTTTAAAATTTTGAGATGATGTTTTACAAATAGATATATTCAACTTTTATGTAAAAAGAAGCATACTCATGAGTTATGTACATGAAACCTTCACATTACAATACGTGTACAAAGCAAGTACATAAATTCTTTTTTGAAAACTTAACATCTAGTTGATGCCTTGTACTTGAGTAGCTTATGGTGGAAGGTTTCTGATGATAAAAAGGGTATTTTGTATTTAATTTTATATTATCTCTGTATATATGTATCTAAATAATTTCATCTTTCTTGCAATCTCATTTTCCCTTCTTGTCTCTCTCTTCAAATTTGTTAATGGCATCCAATCTAAATTAAAAAAAAGATAAACACAGTAAACCAAAATTTGAAATCAAAATCCAAGGAATTTCAAAAATCAATTTTTAAACATATTTGTTTTGAATTCCTAAAACAAGTTGCATTGGTCTTCTTCGGACATGTTCTTGCTCTGGCTTTTGTTTGTGTTTGAGTATTTTTGTAGTGATTTGGGTGCATCACAGTGCAATGACAAAAAACTGTGTGAGTAGGAAGAAGCAAGGGTTTGAGTTTTTGGTGCACTGGAGCATTTAAGGCATGTGTTTGATTTCTAGGAGGTAGCACCTACGGCCAAACTTTGGTAGAGACCAATTCACAAAAATGTCACAATCTTTTTGGCTATAGAGAAGGGTGTTTCAATAGGATTTTGGTAAGGGCGCGGAGGTGATGATGTTGGTGCTGACGTGGGATGATGAGAGCTACGATGGTGGTCTTGGTGAAGTGATTTGGTGGTCGGAGTCAGAGTACATATGGGCGTCAATGCACGAAATTGCTACAGGAGGTTTGAAATTGAACAAGTGGGGAGGGAGAAGATGAAAAAGGAGTAGGGCGGGTATGGTTGTTTGGGCTTGACCCAAAATAATAGTGAGAAATCTAATAAGCTACAAGTTATTTAATATAAATTATACGTTTATGTTCAAAACCCCATATCTTGCTCATATGTAAACCGTCTAACACATGGGTTTTTGCAGTGGATTCATGATAATGAGCCTGATAGTATAGTATAGTTGATTATCATGTTTGGATAAGTACAAAGTCACGACATTTTAAAACGAACAATTTTAAATAATGTTATTTTAAATAGTAACGTCGTTTGATTAACACATCTTAAATTTGTGTGATTTATTTGGTCAAATAAAACACTGTCAAGTTAAATTGAGTAGAATATACCCCTATTGACATCTTTTGAGCAGAATAAATCCACATTCTGTGCTTGCTAAGTGTTAGTTTAAATTGTATGATTAATTGTTATAAATATTGATTGATGTGAATTAAATAGTTATTTCACTATGGATTATTGAGTGACGTTGTGTGTCAGAACCTTTGTAGCTTAGCAATATTATATGTGATACTGAACCCATTTGAATGTGAAAATTAGTGGTAACTTATTTAAATACCACTACGATTGCTAAGCCTCAAATTTGAAACTATTTTCAATTTTTAAATTTCTAAACTGAATTGATAAATATTCCATACTGGAATATTTAAAAAGTTCTTATTGAAGATTTAAGAATTAATTAAGATGGTTTAAACTAATTTAATAATTAAGACTTATCTTATTAATTAAGTTTCAATGTTATTTATTATTTATTAATGATGGTTTGAAATGTAAGAAATTGATCATTAATGATAGTTTGGTTTGCTAATTACTTAGTAATGATGTTTTTAAGTATAATTTATACTAAACATATAATTAAGAAGTTAATTATAATTATTTAATGTTTAATTATTATTTAATGACTGATAAAAGGATTAATTGTTATTAAATTACTTGCTTAAGGTTTAAGATTTATCATTAATTTAAAAGTGTTTTAAATATTTGTTTAATTTTTAATAAAGGTTTTTAATTATTAATTAATAAACAAAGATTATTTGGATCTTTAAATTATTTATTTAAATATTAATAATTAATTAATTAAAGGTTAAAAATATTTAATTATTATTTTAATGATTAATAATTATTTAATTAATAATTTTTCAAGATTGTTATTATCTTAAATTAAAAATGATTAAGTTATTCCATTTTCATAAATAATCGTTTTAAGTTAAATTAAATTATCAATTAACGATGTTATAAGTAGATTAATTATTTAAAATAAGGGATTTAAATTGATCAAATTGTTTTAATAACACGGATAAAACATGTTTTTGTGTTTGGCGTAACCGACCAGTTTTTAAGGTGACCGCAAACACCTTTTATTATAACTAATAATAAAAAAATTAGTATGGTACAGGTGATTGTTAATAGACAATCAGCTATTCGGTATTTAAGGTGGACCATCCACCACATACGGAATTTAAAGTGTTATGTCCACTCTACCTATATAGGCTAGCAGTACCGGAGCTAGCTAATTACTAGACTACAATTAATCTCCATGCAGGGAGTTAAATACATAATGATGGGCAAATAAATAAAACAGCAATAACACAGCCCATGTACTTCCCACGCCTTGAAAAATCACATTTCCTAGTGTTAGAGACACATATAATCACATAGCACATCAGAGTAATCCTGAAGTAACAAAATTGTGTCCTAGTGTCCGTAGCAGGAGGACCTACTACAAATATCACATTGTGATTCCAACAATGCACAGGGCACGAGATAACACTGTAGAATTTGGCATATTTTCGATGACGAGAGCAAAGCTCTTCCAAACGCATGTTAACGATGACCTGTCACGCAAGTAGAAAAAACTGGAGGGCTTCAAGGAAAACCCATCATCAGCGAAACGAGAGAAAAGCTCTTCCATGTGTAAATTCAGGGTAAAACCAAGCAGAACTCTAAGAGAACGAAAACCAACTCAAATGCATGACAAAAGAATTGCCCAGTATGTACAACAGTCGAGGATCAGCCCATGGTCCACCACCTTGCTATGGCAAGTTGAGTGCAAATGCATCACCATGGCGCCAGTGCACAGCAGCAGAGACACTAATCCAAAACTATTGAACACGCAAACACCAACTAGCACCAAAAAAGAAATTCTGAACTCCACAACAAACACAAATCACACCTTCACCATCAACAGAAATCAGTCCAGCACCCTCAAGTCGAAAGAACATTGGATAATTAGCATCTGTATGTACCATCACAACCCAGAGGTGAGACGTGTAACATACAACACACCAGTAGTTACTGCTTAACACCACGAGAATACCAAGCCCTATGAAACTTGGAAAGCCAAAACCAACAAACTTGCACCCAGAATTTCCAACCACAAAATCCAAACTTGCAATACAATAAACACCTTACCGACCGCAAAACTCAAACTACATGTTCATTTAACACCAAGAAATGTAAGCATAGGGTCGCGAGGTTACCAGAGGTAGCACGATATAGTTAATCGGTTTATTCAAAATGAGGTTCAGACTTAAATTAGTCATGTTGTCGAAGGAATTTATTTGAGTGAAATAAATAAAGATGGTGATTAAGGAATTTATTAATGGAAAGAATTAAGAAACATGAGTTAAATATTGGAAAGTGGATTCAAATGAAAGAATGAACTATAGAACTTATTTTGGATTAAATTTCATATGGAATTTGTTCAATTTAAGTTAGACTTCTGGAAACTCGAGTTAGTAAGCTTTTATTATTCCAAAGAAGAGCGGTGTTGAGCTAAGGTCTAAGAGGTATATAAAATATCCCAACTTGAAAGACCTCATATTTATTTAAGAGACAGTATTAGTTTGAGAGTGCAAGTTGTTATTGGAAAGGAAATCTTTAAAGGAATTGTTACTTAAAAAAGACAACGTCCTAGAAGTATAATGAAATGATTTGGGTTCCACAACCCACTAACTGTGAGTTAGAAATGAGAAACCATATTGATTGATATTTAAATACATACTTGTACCGGAGGGTTAAGTACGTAAATGTTTTAGGATAATAGGTTGGAAGTTTAATTAATAAGAAACTAATTAAAAGAGGTTCAGTGATTAATATGGGAAGTTGACCTTTGATTGTGTTATATGTGTTATTTAATAGTTAAATAACCGACTATTAAATCTGAACCAAAATTTTACTTTGGAAATATCTTAAAGAAGCGCTTGAGTTATACAACACATGTGACAGCCCGCCCTGCACCAGCCGACATTTCTCCGAAATGCTCTGTGCCGATGTCCAAGCAGCACAAGACGGTCATCAAGGAAAGAAAAGAAAAGATGAATCATCAAAGAACCTGTAGTATATCTCACAGCGCATGGGATAAAGTATAATAACAACATGACTTGACATAAAATAGGCGAGACAGTGCATAAGATGAAAACTAAACATCATAGCAGCGGAATCCAAATACAGCTTATGATCCAAACCATCATTATTACAACTTTTAAAATACTGTCTCTAAAGCAAAATAGGAAGGTACACTACTAATGCCCAAAGTAGTGACCAGCAACAACACAGGGAGAATATATGGGAATAATACGTGGAAGCCTCCTGCTCATCTCCAGACAGCTACTCATGCATAACCAGCTAACCTGTCTCTAGTCTGCCTGTTTAAGAGCACACAGAGTAATAGGAAGAAACATAAAACTCCGAGTCAGACAAAAGTCCGGTATGAGCGATAGCATGACTATAACTGAAATGAGCAATAACAGGTATAAATAATCATACCTAAACCTGAACCAACAACCAAAGAGTTAACACAACAGGATGTACAGTACTCTAAGGTGACACTAGCATATGGTGTGAAAATAATGGGAAGGGGGTGTGCATGCCATGGTGATAACAAACATCAAACATAGCAATCATCCTCACATCTCTCACTCAGTGCATAAAGCATACGATATCCACCGCTTTGATCACCAGAACCATTTGGGGCCTTGATGGAACTCAACTCCATCCAAACCTTACTACGACCACTTTGCCCTTGGGGGTCCTGATGGAATTCGATTCCACACAACTTTGACCCTACCGCATTGGTCCATAGTCAACGCCTCTCCATCATAGTGAATCAAAGTTATAGATACCGATAACCCCTTTGCACACGTCCCGCAACAAAGTCTAACCCTTGAAGTAAACTCGTTGGTTCCTAGCTGGATCCTGAGTACAAATTTCCCATTCGGACGTCCTTTGCATTTCGGGCTTTAGTCTCTTCATCCCAGTTTGTGACTCTCCAGTTTCCATTCAGTTCGTATCCTTCGCCATGTCTCGGTTCAATGCTCAAGTCCTCAGCTCGGCTCGCGGTTCGTGGTCAACTCCGGTTCGTGGTCCACCTTTTGAATCCGGATCGTGGCATCATGATGGAGCGGTTCGTGGGTGGTGCTTCGGTTCGGTTCGTGATTCGCCCTCAGCTCTGGTTCATGATGAACGGCTCGTGGTGCAAGCGCTCGGCTCGAGGAGGTGGTTCGTGGTTCCAGCTTCGGGTCGTGGTTCACACCCTGATCCATCTCATGGTACTTCCCTCACCACGGTTCGTGGTGCTCTCTCGGTCCGGTTCATGGACCCTAGACCACGATTGGGGTGGGGTCGTGAGGGAGTGTCACGAACAGGTTATTGTACCGCTGCCTGTAACTTTTCCAGCAAGCTATTTACACCACACGATGGTGTTTTTGACCATTCTAACTGTTCTAGGCAAACACGAAACATTCCAAATAGTAATAGCATCATATAACATCGACCACAAACACCAAAACTATGAATAATCATATCAATATGGATCAAACATACGCAAAACCCATGTTTTCCCCTTAATCATGTTTTAATCAAATCTAACATTAGGATTAGCAAAACATATATATCCAAATTAACCCAAATTTCTAACATAGGCATAAAATAATATTTCGGAATTTCTACATATTTTTCCAAAATTTTACGAGTTATAATTTCGCTAATCATCACCAATCACCCCTAGTTAGCCGTAATTAGTGTAAAAACAGCTAATCACTCACCTTAGCCATAAATAAAATATTAGATCTGAAAATCTTCTACTATGGCGCAGTTTCCAATGTAACACAGCAGCTCCAACTCTGATTTGACACTAATCCTCCTTAATTTGGTGTAGATTAGGCTAATATATGATTAAAAGGTGATTAAGGATGAATTTAGAAGGAGGAGGCCATTACTAGGGTTCAAAGGTTGTAAGTGGCGGCTGGAAAACTGAATAAAACTGAATTTCCAAATCCTATTAGTTCTCCCGTAACCCTAATCCTGAAATGGGTTATGGGCCTAGCTGCTAATCACCCTATTTGGCCCAGTTAAGCTGTTTTTCACCTTTTAAGCCTTGTTTTAGTTATATCTCCCAAATGGTAAGTCCGTTTGATCAATGTGACCAGTCTACGGAAATGTAAACCACCATACGAATCCAATGGAAGTGGTTTCAGGTCAAAACTCCTTACCAATCAAAAGTTATAGGCGAAACAAGGTTCTTCAAGGTCAAAACGGTCATTTAAAAATTGGCAAAAATCATCAACATGGGAAATGACCCCAGTAGTCGTTCCCCAAAGTTACACGACCATACGACCTCGTATGAAGATGAAATAAATATTCTACGATCCTCCGATGCGTAGAATGTGGGTCGTTACATTCTCCCCCCTTAAGAAATTTCGCCCTCGAAATTCCTTAACTAAAAAACAAACAATGGGTCTCGCATGCCTATCAGCCATTCACAACAATCAAACATGCATAACAAACACAACAAGTCTATCCTAGCATGCGGAAAAACTAAATCGCAATTAAAATCTTACCAGGCAAAGAGTTCTGGATAAGACTTCCTTATGCTCTCCTCTGTCTCCCAAGTACAATCATTCTCATTCTCGCCCCACTGAACCTTGACTAGTTTCACCGCCTTCCTTCGAAGTTGCTTCGTATCGTACTCGATAATACGGATCGGTCTGCGGTTCCCAACTGCCTCGGGTTCTACTTTGATATCATCCAACTGATCTGGTGAAATAGTCATATCGGGGTCGTGCACAAACTTCCTTAACTGGTAAACATGAAATACGTCGTGAACTCCCGCCATCTTGTCAGGAAACTCAACTTTGTATGCTTAATTCCCGACTTGCTCAAGAACTGGGAACGGACCAACAAATCTTGGTGCCAACTTTCCTCTCCTACTAAATCGAATCACATTCTTTAGTGGAGAGATGTAACGTCCCGTATTTTCTGGCCAATTATTGAATTATTTTATTATTTAAAATATTGATTTGAATTTAAATAATTGAATTTAACCATTTTATTTTGAATTTGTTATTAATATCAATAATATTATAATATTATATTTCCAAAACAGTCGGTAAATGTTGAGTTGCAATATAATGTGAACGGGCAATTTAAAATGGTTTAATATTGTTTATAGTGAAATTATATTAATATATTCGTTTATTTAAGACGGTAGAACATTTAATTTATAATTATATTATAAAATGAGCTACAGGGGCGCGGTAGTTTGTAATATGGCGTTTTGAACTTTACACGGCTATACAGGATCCAATATAAGTCGAATTTTCTCGAAACAAGAAACGTCCGAATCTATTAGATAATATTTTTCCAATGGAAGAGAAAAATCGAGTTTTCGTGTTGTAGATTTTGTTTTATGTCCAAATAAAATTTTAAAATAGTCGGTATAGAATTTCTTTATATATTATAGCGATTTATTATATTAAAATAAAGGGTTTTTATTTTATATCATTTTAGCTTGGAATTCAACCCGGGATATTTGATTTTGGTAATATATGAAATTCTGGTCGTGCGTGGTCAATTATAATATTTTAATATTATTATATTGAAGTATTTTTTAATTAATTTATTTTAATTAAAATTGGACCTTTTAAAAGGAACTTTATTCAAATGACCTCCGTTTTCAACGAAACCAATTTTATTGGGACCGCAACAACTAATTTTTGTTAGATTTCAATTTTTACGCAAATCGGAGTTATTTGTGAGTGTGTTAAAATTAAATGTAAATTAAACGACCGTTTAGATGTGAACGAGCACCATTTGAGAAAACGGACTCGGAATTCGACGAAACATGTTTCATTAGGATCATAACATCAAATTATATCATGTCGTCCATTCCCGTAGCGAACAGAGTTTGTATGTGAGCACGATAATCAATAAACAAGGTACAGAATTGCGATAGACATGAAATAAAATATCGTTGGTCACATTAGAATAAACTAATATATTTATCAACTATATATACACCTAAAATTCAGCCTAAAACCATATGCTCCAAACCGTATTCCTCTACCAACAAATATATTTGCAGAAAAGCCCTCAATCGCAATTTAATTTATATCTTCCGATCTGTAAGGAATCAGCAATGGCGGTCTGAAGTAAAGACGTAGATCTAGTCGAGGCCGTCATGTTGTAAAAAATTGGGAAGGAACGGAGCACTGTGGTGGCCGACAATTGGCAAAAACCAGAGCAGGTCTGTTTCGTTTTATGGTTGATTGACGGCGATTGGAGCAATTTTAGGAGATCAGACCTGAAGGAGAGTGAAGTGGAGGAGTCAGGCTTTCGTTTGGAATTGGTGCGAAGGTATCTGGTCGTCGGAGGTGAGAGAAAGAGATAGATGATCGGAGGTAGGCTTTTTGGTGAGTTGCGGTAGAAAGGTGAGGTTTTTACGATGACACGGTGGTCGAGGGGGGATATGGTCTGAAGCAAAGTTGAAGGGGGATGGACGCTGGTCATAACGGCGGCAGTCCGGTCATTTGTAAATGAGTGTGGCGGTGGCTTTCTCAAGTCGAACGGAATATAGTCGATGGGGTTTTTACGGCGACTGAGGGAGCTTCCAGCGTCGAGATTATTGGCGAAGGGGTAACAAACCACGACGGTTCTGGTGGGATGATCGATGGGGGTTCCAATTCAATGGCGGTGGTGAAATCGATGGAGGAAGGTGGCAGTTTGGGGGTAAAAGGAGATATCGGGTTTTGGGGAAAACAAAGAGGGATCGAAGGAGATGTCGGGGTTCACAATTTCCCTAGAGAAACCGCGTTTAATAATGTGCTGACATGGACAATAATTAGCAACGGTAATTAGTTGGTAACGCTAATTATATTTTAAGTTAATTAATATATTGTTTAATTATTAATTCATAATTTAATCAAACCGTATATAATTAATAACTTATCCATACGATATCGGATTTACGTGAAACAGGATCCGTTTGATCGCAGAGACGAGATCGAGACGATGGTGCTGACTAGGAATCGATTGGACGCAGTTGGATTTTCAGTTAATTTTAAACGCTTGTTTAAAATTAGATGGGGCTACAACCGTCAACTGAAATAATGGTGAGTTAACTCTCACACTTTTCTGGACTGCTATGATGTGATAAATCCATATAAAAATATATATTGGTTGATTGGCTGCTTTAGTTGCTAATGGTTGATTTAATGGTTGCTGTTAGTCGTTATTAATTTATTCATGAAATGTTATAATAATCCATGGTGCAGGGAAGAACAGGTTGGAGGGATCCGACCGGATTCCTCAAAATATTTTGTATATTGTTTATCTTTATGTTGTTTATCCATGAACTGATTGAACTCCCAAATGACACTGAAACCTGTTTGGATAGTGATGGTTGAATGGATGTTGATTATTGCTTTGATTTTAATCAATCGACGGTATTGATTAAGTGATTGGCAGTGAGGGCCTAAAATGTACTGTTTTAAGATGTCGTTCTGCTGTCAGGCGAATTGATGTAGTTTAAAGTTATAAATTTATTTTATATCTGAATTAAAGTTTTCAAATTTATTTTATTTAAATGAAAAAAGTTTATAAATATATTTATACTTTTATAATCATGATTTAATAGAAATTATTAAATATTTTATAATAAGAATTTTAATGTTGTTAACGAGATTTGTAAACTACAGTCAGAAACTAACCTACGAGTTAGTAAAAATGGGATAATTGTTTTTATAAACAATTAACTGATGTTTTAAATTAATTAAGTTATTTAATTAATTTAATAAGAGGAATTGATAATGGAAATCAGTTATCAGTTAACTAATATGTACGGTTGGCAAAAATCATCCGTTTTAGTTGGAAATTGACAATTGGACTAATTTGATTTAAATTAATCAAATCAATAATTTTCTGAAGATTCGTTAAATTTAACGAATGGTGTTAACTATTAGTTGATCTTTGATTAACTATATTTTTAAAGTAATTATCGAATTGTTTTGTGTTAATAAAGTTATTTATTATTTAATAGGCTTTTAAAAATGACAATCATTCTATTTTTAGCTAATATCAAAGTTAACTATTTCAATGTAGTTAATATTAAAGTTAATTATTTTTGTAATCAATAATAATTAATGCAATGATTTTTAATTGGAATTTAATTATGAAGCGATTAAGTGGGCGAGTTAAATTATTAAGATTAGAACTAAAATCGCGATATTAAATAAGGAGTGAAGTTTTATTGAGATCTAACCAAATGGGTTAAAATAAACTTATCAGAGTTTATGAAGCTTTCTATTTATAATAGAATTAAGATTCGTGTATATAATGGAAGTTAATAATAGTACTTAAGTTAGGTAATCGCGTTAAGATTGGAATAGGACTTCCAAAAGGAAGTGTGATGTTAAAACTATGTTTAGATCGAATGGTAAATGAAATGTGTGGAATAATGGGAGAAAAGGGAAAAGGGAATTTCGACATGATTTCATTAAGAAAAAATGGAGGTGATTATAATAGGATGGTTAAATGGATTCAGGCAAGAGGATATTGGTTAGTCTAATAGCGTAAGTGTATATATTATAAAGAATTACCAATGTATGATATGGTTTGTAAAAATCATATTGGATTCAAATGGTAACTAAGATTGGGAAGTTTACTTAACGAAGTCAAAAGAATTAACTTGTGAAGTGGGTTTTCAAATAGAAGAAAATGGTTTATAAAACCATAATAAATGGAAATAGAATCAATGGGAATGGAATAATAGGTGTTTGAGTGGAAAACTTCTATTATCTTAAGATAAGAGCGTCGTCGGTCAAGGTCTGAGAGGTAATTAGAATACCCCAACTTGAACGATTTCGCTATTATCGAGAGATAGTATTAGTTGTAATAGGCTGGGAAGTGATTATCGAGTTAATTGTGATTAATAAAATTTATCATTTATTTAAATAACATTTTAAAATGAATTAACTATGCTAGTTTCAGTTAATCGGAAAGATAACTACTTTTATTTATATAATAACTAAAGCGAGTGTTAGACAATTGGAATTTCTTTATTTAAAACAAAATAAAGGTTATGGATTGGATTCGTATGAAAAGGATTTGAAGTTTAATTCAAACTAAATAACAAAGATGTAAAAAGGGTTTTAACCAAGACAATTAATTTAAAATAGCGTTCACCTGAGAGTTGGATTAAGTGAAATGTTTTAATTGAAATAAGGAAAGGATTTTAGTAATTAAACCATGTTGTTTGTTTAAATAAAAATATAGCGATATTTCCAATGACAAAGGAAGTGAAAGAAGAGTTTATAAACTATGATGATACTTCAAATATTAGTAAGTACGAAGGGGTTTTGGAAAATACAAGCGATGTACCAAGATAAAAAGGGTAATACAAGATGTTGTATACAATATAGTAATGTTCCCTGACAATGGAAATAAACAAGTGATATTTGGTAAATTCATTATTTCAATGAAAATGTGGATTAATGCTTTTAAAGTAATGAACCGAAAAGTTTGTCAAGATAGAATATATGAAATCGATCATAAAAATTGAGGGAGATGTTCTAAATGAAATATGTTAATATAAAAGACCTGAGCTGCCAACGCACTTAACAATATTGTTATGATTTGATAGTTAAATAACCAACTATCAAATAAATATTATTCTTCGACCTTTTTGACGTGTTGTTTCGAAGAGACCGGGATGGAAACTAGACCCAAAACCACTTCGAATCAATAGTGCGGAAGCGACTAACTTGCAGGAGATAAAGACGGAGTATATGGAAGACCGTAGATATTTATTGAAATGACCCAAACTTGCCCTTACGGGAAAGCCCTGATTGAATTGAGAACACGACAAATCAGAACACAAACAGAAGAACATTTTATTGCTTATTACAACAATTACATCAGAGTACAAGAATAAAGCAGAGTATAAATTAATATTACACATTGGAAATACAATACCGGAGATTTAAATTACATTTAAATAGCAGCGGAAAAATAATACAAAATACAACTGAAAGAAATACATGGATACAGAGCTTCCAAATATCGCTTCACCTGTATACCAGGATCCTGTGAATATGATATCTGCAAAAATCAAAACTACTAACTGCCCATGTGGAAAATATGGGCACTCAGAGTTTAGGTTAAAACAATAAACTCCAGGTCAGTCATGGGACTGGTGTGAGAACTAAAACAGTTATTCATTTTTAATTTAAAAGTGAGGATATCATGGGACCACGCCGTATAACACGGAACGGGTTTACTCCTTATGAATCTTAGTTTTAGAATAAAACAATGCAATGCTTTTTGAAAAATGAAGCTATTATAAGACTCAGGTCCCATCACACAATGAACGCAGTCGGAGGATAGAGTTTTCCCTTATAATAGCCAAAAATGCTTGATACGCGAAATTTCATCTTTTATTATTACTATAAGTGAAGAAATCAACTTCGAATATAAATGTATCAATCATAGGCGGCATGGGTACCATATATCATGTCGCCGTACTAGTTCTACAATCAAAACTGAAATATCGTATTGGAAGTTGGATTTCCATCTATGAACCAAGGCAAGGTGCAATCCTTCCATTTCGAGACACTCTAGCCCGTGCCTTAGGCTTCAGCCGCAACTGTACCTGGGTAACATGCAGGGCCGGTCCACACTAAGTGCAATGGTGAATTCATAATTCCTAAGCATGCGTTTCCCCGCCCTATGGGGCGTAAATGAGCTAAATGACTCCATCGGCTCCCGAAGTAGCCGGATCGTAAATAAGCCAAATGACTCCATCGGCTCCCGCAGTAGCCGGATATATCCGAGGCGCCTCTCTATCCATCAAGTAATAATAAGCAAAATCCACATGTGTAAAGTGTCAGGGCTGGTAAGTCACTGACACCCCACCTAGCTAGAAATAAACGCAATGCCCTCCCTGTTGTCCTCTCCCGTTTCTGGTTCATACCGGGTGTGAAGCTCGTGAAGTAATGTTACACAAAGCAATGCTAATTAAAGTTGTGCTCTGATCATCAACCACAAGGCTCTGCTTTTCAACAAAAGCCTTGATCATTTGCATCTTAGCATGCCACATTGTCAATCCATACCACACCATTGATTTCTGCCAATATATAAAAGGGTGTTAAGTAAGAGAATAAATTCTCCACCACCAAACAGATATATATTTAGCAGAGATCAACGAATACAACATAAAGGAATACAACGTCAGACATGCCATCCATTTACAAGCCCGTTCTGGGTCTGAACGAAACCGGAGGCACCTTATACTCGCATATCCGGTCGATCTCCAAGTACGTTTGGATGATCACCACTTTTTCCATCATCTTGGGTGTACGGTCCAATCAAGATATCAGTAATCACCCAAACGACGTGAAGATCTCCGGTCTTCAACCACCGTCTTCATCTTCGACTCTTAATCGTCGTAAAAATTATTCAGAATGGGTTAAACCCGGTCTTTCCGAATAACTAACGCATTTTATAATCAAGTGCTATAAAAACACATCAAACACCTCATTCCAATTCAGAATATTCTTTTAATAAGATATTCACATTTTTATATTTTATCAAAGATAAATCTTTTTGAATTTATTCTTTAATCTTCCATTAAATATGGAATCTACACGGAAATCATAACAATATATAATCGATATAAATTTCTATATCAGACTAATAATATAAATGGAATAACGGTAAGGCCTTTTAAATTCCATATATAGTAATAGTCTTCATTCACAGAAGCTCATCTCGATTATTACCAAATCGAATTCCATTCAATTCCAATTTAATATACTAAATTGGAAAACTTCACTTTGGAAAATTTCCATTTAAATCTTAATAAAAGATTTATAAATTTCAAATTATATTTTCATTGTCAATTGGGTTAAAGAACAAATGTCGTTTAAAAACACAGTTCACGATAAACCCAATTCACATTTTATTTTATTCTAGTTACCAAATATAATTGGAAACTCTAATAATCTTCATTAAAGGATTTATCCTTTCCAAATTTATATTTACTATTTAATTCCAATTAAATACTAATTGGAAAACTTCATTAAATCTTGATAAAAAGATTTATCCTTTTCTAATCGGGGTTTAAGAACAATGTAATTAAAGATACCGTTCGCGACAACCCAAAATCCAATTTATTTTATTCAATTCCAATTTAATATTAATTAACTGGATTTTTATTCTAGTTAATAACTACTTCAATTCGATAAAAATATATTTCTATCTTTTTAAATATGGAATTTTTCATCCAAAAACTTTCTAAATCATTTATTATGATTTTACATAATTTTTCCATATTTTTAATAATTTTATTAAGGCCTTTACAGTCGATTTCCAGTAACAGTCACCGAACTGCATCCATAGCGGCCTTTTTCAAATTTTATTTGGACATAATTCCAAATCCATCCGTTAGATTTCAAATCTCTTATATTCATTGGAAAGCTCTTTTCGATACGAACCCAACGATTCCGGTTTTAGGAGAATCCGACGGTCGGATCTCCCGTTATGTCAAATCGAAGTTAATTGTCGAAATTCGCGAACGGTCGCTGTGCGGCGCGTTCTATTCAGGCATATATATATATATATATATATATATATTATATTCCTTCGATTTCCATTTAAAACGTATTTTACAAAATATTTATAAAATCGTTTTAAAACGATTCCAACTTCATTTTCAAATTTAAATCAAAACTGAATATTCTATATTTTTATCATATTAAAATGATAATATTTTCAAAATATGAGGTTTGAAATTACTTCGCTTCGATATTCATTATAAAATGAATAAAATCGATCGATAAACCCGTTCGGGTTAAAATAGCGTTTGCTACTTAACTCGGCTTCATATTTTTATATTTTTGTGTCCATCCAAAATCGATCATCAAAATAAAAGTTATATTCCTCACTGAATATTATTTTAAAATATTCGTTATTCTAAAATAATCTTTATTTTGAAAGATTCTTTATTCTAAATGTGATTCTTTATAAAATGTTCTTCTACATTAAAATGTATATTTACATTAAAATGTAATATTTCATTAAAAATGATTCTTTTATATAAAATGTTATTTTACACAAAAATGTACTTTTACATAAAATGATCTTTACAATAGTGATGATCTTTACATTAGAAATGATCTTTTTTACATAAAAATGTTCATTACATAAAATGTTTACTACATAAAGTGTTTCATTACATGAAATGTTTCATTATGTTAAAATATTTCATTACATTAAAATATTTCATTTCATTAAAACATTTCATTTACATTAAAATGTTTCATCGCATTAAAGATGTTATTTCACATTAGAATATTTCGTTACATTAAAAAAAATGTTATTTTACATTAAGGTAACATAAAAATGGTTCTTTTAACATAAGCATTATTTATAAAATATTATTTATAAAATATGTTTATAAAACATATTGATAAAATTTTATTTAATTCTGAATCGGAATGCGACTCAATCAATTACCATATAACTTCAGTTATATGGATTTCATACATTGCCTGTATTCAATAACAGTGATTAACAATCATCAAACAGTTTATTCACATCCAAAGTGACACTTATAATTGTGTGAGCGTTAAAATAAATAAACGACGCTCATCACAGTCTGTCGATCAATTGATTGACATATAATTAAATTCAGGGAGATATGAATAAATTATCATCCCCAGACCCGTGTGGGGTGATCGTAGCTAGAAAAGTGCGATATTGTAATAAATTCTGCAAGCGCACAGATCGTGTAATATGCAGGTCGAACACAGGGAGGATAAATTAAATCAGATTATTTATATAATTTCTTGGGCGAGTTAGACAAAATTTGGGGGTTGATTTTGAAAAAAATAAAAATTGAAACTGCGATCCGATTCAGAACAAATCTAATTGAACCGACGATCAAATCACAATTATCAATTGGAAATTGAAATGCAAAATAAAAATAAAATGCAGAAATTAAAATTGTAGGAAAAGAAGAACAACAAAAAGTAAATTAGGATTGTCGTTGAAACTAATCAAACGGCTAATCACTAATAAAAAAAATGTAAAATACAATTGGTGCTCTTCCAAAACTAATTGTGAAGACAACACTGATTGCTAAGAAAAAGAAAAACGCAGAAAAATAAAAGAACTAGAAACTTTATTAATGGAGAAGAAGAGAAAGTAGGATGGTGGCTACAATGATATTACAAGGGTATTTATAGGAGATAACCAAACCCTAACCCTAATTACAAATGGGCCTAGCCATTACGTCACTAATTAGTTTACAATGAGAATCTCAAATGGGCCTTAGTTAAATCTATTAAATTTTTGGCCTTTCTTCTTTTCCTCTTGGTTCTTTGACAAGCCTCCCTTGATTTGAGACGTGCATGGCCTTTTTACCAATCATTTTCTTGTCCAACAGCAACTAGATGTGAGATCTTCATCTACAATTCTTCAAAATGTAAATATATAGCAATTTGATCTCCATTTCTCTAGTTTTCTGGTTGCATGCGGGCTTGGTTGGAATATCTGTAAACGTAACAAAACAATACCCAAGTAATATTTATTTATATATAAAAGATAAGATATAAGAGCATAAAATAAACACATTTCTATGTCAATCAAATACCCCTACACTTATCTTTTACTCGTCTTCGAGTAAAACAAAAAATGAAAAACTAACTAGATATGTCACATTCTCATAGGAAATACGATTGCATTGAGCGTATGCAACAAGCCGTTAAACCTCTAGGTGTCCCTAGTAGGACGAGTGGTGTCTCGTGAGGGTTTTCAGCGGATACTACCCACAAAATCCAAATGCAGTATGCTATGATTCTAATGAAACTACATGAATGCAATGGACATATGCAAAATAAAAACAAAAAATGAAAACAAGACTTGTTTCAGAATTGGTACAACAAATTAAATCATCAATTTCTAGTCAGTTGAATTTATTTTAGATACATCAACCTATCACAAAGTTTTAACATAATTCAAGTTTTCAATGTTAAACTCTAGTTTGGCCAGTTAGTTCGGTTGATAGCATAGTGCAGCCATGAAATAAATTCTTTGTTTGCTTGTCATAGTTTTCAAAATGGTATTCTCATTTCCTTGTGTATGACTAATCAAATTAGTAAGGGCAATCAGTGTTTGGGCATCATCGCTTATACTCTATCTTCATAAAAGTTAATATTTATGATTAATTACATACACTTAACTTAAAAGACCAAGGTATGCCACTCATGCACTGCCTCGCGGAATGACGTGAGAGTTTGGAACAGAGCTTGGCGGATTCTGCAGACCGACGCTGACTTTGTCAACAACATGTCAGTAATCCTTAGGTGTCCAATCTCACAAAATGAGACCAAGATATTCCAACGCTGACTTTGTCAACAACATGTCGGATAGAGCTTGGCTGGTTTGCACTCCAACGCTCGATTTACAAGCAATGTTTGCTACCCTTGGATTACTATTATTATTATCATTGAAATTATAAGAACAAGAGACAGAGTTACACAATTTCAGCTTAACAAGACTCTGTTATAAAGATTCGAAAAGCCAATATAAGTATTTTTAATTCCTCCATTTATTAAACAAAGACTACAATTAAGAATAAACTTCATGGCCATCACCTAAGAATCCTTCTATGTACCGGTTACACTATTATCCTTCAAAATTCAACTTTTCATTATATTTCTAATTCGATCTTGGTTGAGAGATTAAAATACTATCAACTGACTAACAATTGTTAATTTATTTTATTTTATCAAATCTAAAATGAGTCATTTTTCAAAAAAAAAAAGGAATGTTACTACAATCTAAAATGCATGATGGTCCTACATGAAAAGAAAGAAAATAAAATAAAAATAAAAATGAATGTAATGCAGACTCCCCCACACTAGAACTAAACAGTGTCCACACTGTAATTTTTTTCTGAATGTGAAAGATAGAAACCAAAGATGGATTAAGTGCAAAATGATTTGTAAAATACAATGCAATTTAGCAACTATATGCGTATGAAAATCATATGCAGAGTGAAATCTATGATGATGATGTGTGTTATGTGAAAATTGAGATTTCCTTTTCCCTCCGTGCTTGCCTCTATCGAAAATGATGTATGATGACTTCGTATATGATTTTTGAGGTACAAGAGGCATGTCAATAACTTCTGAATTCAAAATCTTCCCTTTGCAAATTTGGTTGTGACAGTGATTTATATCATTCAGATGAAAATTACCATAATCCCATAAATTTGAGTGTCTAACCACAATTTCTTCTGATGATATGGAATTACGATTATGTTTGAGACGTTCCATATATTCATCCTCGTCATTTAAAAGTTCAAGTTCGTCTTCAAACAGTTCTTCAAAAGATATATTTAGCATGTGATCTATTGAGATAGGAGAATCATAATGGTTTTCATTCATCGTTCAAATGTAGAAAATCCAAACTTAATATTGATACAAGTAGCTTTTATTACAAAATAAATAACGTACTTTAGTATATCTTATTAATTAATAATCTCGATTTGAAGGGGGAAGAGGGTCTTATGGCCGTTCACGTATAGTATAAATACTAAGGGATACGACCAATGTTTTACGGGTAGTATGCAACCTCTTTTGCTAGAAGTTCAATAAATTGAACTAATATATATCCGCCATCAAACCGTTGAGAGAATCAATTTCATAAAATACACTCTTATAGTTAAATATTTTGAAATATCTAATCAGGTTCTAGTGTTGAAAAAACGAGAGTGATGATTTCAGTTATGAAAATTTTAGCCAATCACAACAACCAGACAATAATAATCATAGAAATTACAAAAAAATATTGTACAAGCAAGCCGCTGTCCCTGTAGAATTTTTTACAAGCGATTTCTATATATTTCTTTGTAGCAGAACACCTGTAGAGTATAGAAAATTTTACAATGGGGTATGACAGTCTATCGAGGGAAGTTGAGTAGCTGTAGCGATTGAAATCCCAATGTTTGCAATTTGTTCACCTCTGAATTCCTTGATTGATTTCTTGAACTCTATTCTTCCTTTGACGATTGACCTTGATTTTTTTTCTTTTTTTCTTTGTAGAAAAGAAAAGAAAACGAAACAAACAAAAACTAGAAATAATAGAAAAGGAGAGGGAAAAAAGAAAAAAAACTAACAAACTGACTCAACTAAAAGAAAAAAGAGAGGCAAACTACTCAGCTAGAAATAAATAAAAATTAATCCTATAAAAATAAAACTCACTCTTTTTTTTTAACTAACAAAATGACTAGCCTAAAAGAAATATAAAACAAGCATAAACAAACTCGGCAAGAGAAAAAAAAGAAAATGAAAAACAAATCTAAACACAAAGAACCAGGAGACCAAACTGGACTCAACAAAACTTGAAACCCAGCTACAATCAAATCTCACTCTCACAAAGTCACGTTCGAATTATTTTTCTCCCTGAACAGTCTCCCTTCAAATTAAACAGATAACCCTCCCAAGCTATTATTCCTCACAAAGAAAAAAACATGTTCAAAAAACAATTTCCACACAAAAATCAAATCAATTTTTTCTTCTTCTTACGAATCGAAGATAACCGCTCAAATCGAGTTTTAGATTGCTAATCGGGTTTCGGATGTATGGTGAAATGATTCGTTGGCTTACGAACCGAAAACTTGTTGGCTTGTGAATCGAATTCCTGAAGCTATTCGAGGAGAAGGGTTTTGAACTGTTGACTAGAGCTTTGAGTGGAGGGGTGTGATTTCGGTTTGCAGTTGAATGTTGTTGCAATTTGATGGTGCGTGTTGTGTTTACGCGGTTCTCGATTTGTGAAGATGTGGTGAGATCGGTGGACTGAAAGATGGTTTGCGGTTTTTGAGGAGGCTTCGGTGTTGGAGTATTCAACGGGTTGGGTGAGTTTTGGAGTATGGACAGTGCGATGGGTGGATGGGGTTTACAGCGTTATGTGTGGGTGGTTTTATGGAGACAGCGGTGACGGAGGCTTTGCTTGAGTATTGGTCTGCGGTTGGTATGAGGATGGCTGTTCAACAGAACTTGTTTGTGGAGATTGTTTGTGCGAAGTGGGGTTTGGGTTGTTCACGTGAAGAAGATGAAGTTGATATTGGTGGCTTTGTGAAATTTTTGTGATGAATTTTGGCAATGGTATGGCTCGAAGGGGAGTTTGTTTGTAAGTGCGTAACGGTTTGTAGGTGGCGTTCAAGGACTGGTAGAGTACGGTGTATGAATTACAGATGCTGTTTGGTGAACGATTTGTGAAGTTGTGGCGATTTATGGTGTACTGAATGGTTTGTTGATGGGAGCTTGGTCAAGATAGAGGTTTTGGTCAAAGAGGGCGTGAGTTATGGATGTGTTGAGAGGTTATGTCAGGGAATGGTGGAAGGGGATCGCTTGTGGAAGATGAAAGGTGGATGCGGATTTCTGTGAACAGGAGGTGCTAGTGTGGGGCTGTTGTATGATTGTGTAATGAAGAGGATGTGATGGTCTTGTGACAGAGAAATTCAAAGCAAGAAGAAGATGTTTATGTTGTAGATGCAGAAGGAAAAAAAAGAAAAAATTTAGAAAGAAATAAAGAAATTGCAAAAGTGGGAAAGAAATTAAAACAGAGAATTAAGTACAAGCTAGAGAAGGAAAATTGCAAAAAGAAAATCTGTTTTTTTTAAATGTAAAGAAATTAAATGTAAATGATGTAAAAGAAGAAAGGAAAGATTATGTACTGAAAAGAGGAAAGAAGATTGAAAGGAAAGAAATCAAAGAAAATTTGGCAAATTTTTTTCCTCTTGTGTAGAAGATTACAGCATCAATAATCAATACTAAATCAGCTAAACAAGATTTTTTTTTCTATATAAAAGAAAACAGAAAGATAAATAAATAAAATAAAAACTAACACGAATCAGAAATTAGATAAATAATAAAATTTTATCGTTACCTCCCCGACAACGGCGCCAAAAACTTGATCGATGCTAGAAAAGCGCGATATTGTAATAAATTCTGCAAGCGCACAGATCGTGTAATATGCAGGTCGAACACAGGAAGGATAAATTAAATCAGATTATTTATATAATTTCTTGGGCGAGTTAGACAAAATTTGGGGGTTGATTTTGAAAACAATAAAAATTGAAACTGCGATCCGATTTAGAACAAATCTAATTGAACCGACAATCAAATCACATTTATCAATTGGAAATTAAAATGCAAAACAAAAATAAAATGAAAAAAATTAAAATTGCAGGAAAAGAAGAACAACAAAAAGTAAATTAGGATTGTCGTTGAAACTAATCAAACGACTAATCACTAATAAAAAAAATGTAAAATACAATTGGTGTTCTTCCAAAACTAATTGTGAAGACAACACCGATTGCTAACAAAAAGAAAAATGCAGAAAAATAAAAGAGAACTAGAAACTTTATTAATGGAGACGAAGAGAAAATAGGATGGTGGCTACAATGATATTACAAGGGTATTTATAGGAGATAAAAAAAACCCTAACCCCAATTACAAATGGGCCTAGCCATTACATCACTAATTAGTTTACAATGAGAATCTCAGATGGGCCTTAGTTAAATCTATTAAATTTTTGGCCTTTCTTCTTTTCCTCTTGGTTCTTTGACAAGCCTCCCTTGATTTGAGATGTGCATGGCCTTTTTATCAGTCACTTTCTTGTCCAACAGCAACTAGATGTGAGATCTCCATCTACAATTCTTCAAAATGTAAATATATAGCAATTTGATCTCCATTTCTCTACTTTTCTGGTTGCATGCAGGCTTGGTTGGAATATTTGTAAACGTAACAAAACAATACCCAAGTAATATTTATTTATATATAAAAGATAAGATATAAGAGCATAAAATAAACACATTTCTATGTCAATCATGGGGTTTCAAACAACACTGATTAATCTAAATAAATCATTAGTAAATAAATTTAACCAACTTTTCACTGTCCAAATTATAAATGAACACTTATAATTCAATTCCAATCCCTACATCAATATTAACATTATTTTTAATATGGTGGTCATCACAACATCACAAGTAATCACACAATACAGCCAATTTAAATCGTCCATGGTTTGTGGACGGGAAAAGTGATCTAACATGCACCTTATACAGTTTATAGTGATTGAACTGATAAAAATCTAAACTGGCAATTGTATATATTTTTCAGTTATGAAAATAAATAAATAACTGTGTAAAATTTTCTAGTGAGGATTTCTTACCTTTGGTTTCCACTCCGTCAATTTTTAGCGGACGGTGGTTTTTGGATTTGCTCCAGTACGCAGTGTTCTTCACCGTGATCTCTACGCAATCTGTTTCACACAGTTTGTATTAAAAATCATATTTTTAATGTTTTTCTGTATATATGGTAAAAATCGTACTTTTCTTTACGTTATGGTTATATAAAAATCATATTTTTATATTTCTATTGTAAAAACAATGCAATTTTGTATTTTATAAACAATGTCGTTATATATTTTATAAACAATGTCTCTGTATTTACAAAATAATGTTTTTCTTTGATTTACAAAACGATGTTCTTTTTTTATTAACAAAACGATGTTGATTTTCATTTTTAAAACTAATTCTATTCTTATTTTTGAAAACAATGTTCCTTTTTACTTTTAAAACAAGGTTCCTTTTATTTTATAAAAACAAAGTTCTTTTTATTTTATAAAAACAAAGTTCCTTTTATTTTATAAAACAAAGTAAATTTTATATTTGAAACAATGTTATATTTTTATCTTTAAAAAACAATGTTCTATTTTTATCCTGAGAAACAATTCTATTTTTATTTAGAAAAACAATTCTATTTTTAACCTTTAATTACATACTTATAACAATAATTAAATCAGTCAAGTTAATAACAATCGTTGATCTTCAAATCGGAAGGCCACGGCTTTGTCATCTTCACGCTCCAAGTCCTCACGCTTCTGTGCCTTTGAACCCAATAGCTCGCAAGAAAGAAGAGCCACCACACGCAAATCCACCTGACCAGACCTCGATCTGAACCCCCACCTCGAAGCGCCTTTGTGTCGCCCGACATCACCAGCAACCATGTTGGGTTCGATCCCCTCCTACGCATCAAAACAGCGTTCGAACGCTTCCCACTTGAGCATGAAAATCGAAATATCCAGGCAATGGAACCTCACCAAACCGTATGGAATGAAGGAGCTTTCGATCCACTATAATTTTGCTTTTATAAAATTGATTTAATTTGAATCCGTTCAGAAGAGATTCGGGGAAGAAAGATCGAATGAAATGAGCCATTCATTCGATACAGGCGGCTGGTTTCTGATTTAGAGATTAGGGTTGGGTACGGAATACTTCGTATTTATACTGTATTTGTAGAGTATTTTATTTTATTTAATTAATTCAAGAAAATAACTTGTTAAATCATCCGAACTCCAAACGAGACCCAACAGTGTCGCCCCTAGCCAAATACACCCGTCCCGGACACAATGGAACATGTTTCGTAACCCAATTCGGCTGTTACGATAAGTTTTTCTCAAAATTAAAATATAAATCAATATATATTGAATTTAAACGTACATTTCAATTTACTGAGGCCACATACTAACTCTAAAAATTCCCAAAAAATTATTTCTAGCTATGTTTTGACGATACGGTCCTAACAAAACTAATTTCGTCGAATATCGAGAACGTTTGAAAAATGGTCATTTTCAAGTCGATTAAATTTGACTGAAATGGACAAAACACGTTTTCTTTTACCACGCTCACATATTAATTCTAAAAATTATGAAATTTGGAATCTAGAAATAACTTAACATTCCAAATCCAACAAAAGTGGTTTCATCGAAAATGGAGGTCGTTTGCAAAATGGCTATTTTTAAGGGCCATATATTATATTAAAATATATATAAATTATACAGCGACTTTTCTGAATTTTAAACTGGACATAACTTTTAATTTATAAAACAAAATTCAGTTTCTTAACTTCGTTAGAAAGATATTGTTAATCAGATTCAAATATTTCTTGTTTTGTCCAATTCTGATTTAAAATGAATTCTGTACAGTCAATTGAAATTAGAAATCGAATTTTCAAACTGCCGCGCCCTTTCAGGCTCGGTTTATAATTAAAATAATTTTATTCGTTCTAAATTCGATTTAAATAAATTTTTAGTCGTTATTATTTTAAATATCTAAAATCCATTAAATTTGCTAAAATAAAATTTTTAAATTGGTTCTGAAATTCCGGGTTGTTACAGTCTCCCCCACTTAAAATCATTTTGTCCTCGAAAAGGAACGAAGCTAAAAGTTGTTTAACTAACCAACTCAATTTTCAATTCTATTCGGTTTTCAATTTAATTAAATATTAAATTCGATTTTGCTAAATTTATCATTCTTTTATGTATTGGTTAAATTAATTATTATTCCAATAATTTAATTAGTTGAACTAATAATCAAACAACACAACCAACAATCAATTAGGTGATTAACTTATAAAATATATATAACTTTTATATATAGATAAAATTCATATTTTCAGTGCAGATCACAGCAATTAACCCTAACTAAGTTTTGGTTCTCACACCAGTCAATTGGAAATATACAGATATCCCACCTTCGATACTTGAACATAAATACTGATGATGAGGCCTCAATCATCAGAATCATCTCCGGGCGACTATAGTGTGATTCTATATCTATCCAGTATATTAAAACTTTGAATATCCATTAATTACTCGTATATTCAAAATCATTATATACTCGATTGCCCGAATTAAAATAAAATAATATACTCAAATACGTATTTTAAGATAAACCTTTCAAAACTAAATTCATTTTATTATTATTTATTTTTAAAATAACACTCTTCACACTCGTTCTAGGACGCTACTGATCCTATCTCTAACGAGTTATTCTCATTGGATATTACTAATCCAATCTATGATGAATTCTTTTGTTAGGTTCTAAAGTGTCTTGTTCTTGAATTCTGTAAACCAAAGCTCTGATACTAAATGAAACAACCCAAACTTGCCCTTACGGGAAAGCCCGGATTGAATTGAAAACACGACAAATCAGAACACAAACAGAAGAACATTTTATTGCTTATTACGACAATTACATTAGAGTACAAGAATAAAGCAGAGTATAAATTAATATTACACATTGGAAATACAATACCGGAGTTTAAATTATATTTAAATAGCAGCGGAAAAATAATACAAAACACAAATGAAAGAAATACACGGATACAGAGCTTCTGAATATCGCTTTAGCTGTATGCCAGGATCCGGTGAATATGATATCTGCAAAAACCAAAATTACTAGCTGCCCGTGTGGAAAATATGGGCACCCAGAGTTTAGGTTAGAACAATAAATTCCAGGTCAGTCATGGGACTGGTGTGAGAACTAAAACAGTTATTCATTTTTAATTTAAAAGTGAGGATACATAGGACCACGCCATATAACACAGAACGAGTTTACTCCTCATAAATCTTAGTTTTAGAATAAAAAAATGCAATGCTTTTTAAAAAATGAAGCTATTATAAGACTCAGGTCCCATCACACAATGAACGCAGTCGGAGGATAGAGTTTTCTCTTATAATAGCCAAAAATGCTTGATACGTGAAATTTCATCTTTTATTATTACTATAAGTGAAGAAATCAACTTCGAATATAAATGTATCAATCATAGACGGCATGGGTACCATATATCATGTCGTCTTACTAGTTCTACAATCAAAACCGAAATATCGTACTGGAAGTTGGATTTCCATCTATGAACCAAGGTAAGGCGCAATCCTTCCGTTTCGAGACACTCTATGTAATGACCCAGATTTCTGTCGAGTTAATTTTAAATGTTTAATATGGATTTAAATATTGAGTTGATAATATAAATGGAATTTTTATATTAAGTTATCGATTTAATAATCGATTTCGATTTAATATCGAATATATTAAATTATCGTAATATGAAGTTAATTCAATTCGAAGTTAAAACTAAACTGAAATCAGTTCATACGATCAATACAAAATTCTGTTAGAATTAGAATAATAATATTTAATTCCTTATCGAAAAATTTAATGTTTTGAAATTTAATTGATATTGGTTTAAATTAATATCTCCTTCAGTTGATAAAATTTAACTTCGTAGCTCATTCCAGTGTGTCCGGAATGGTAGTATTACCCTAAGAATGTCAGTTGTTGGGTTCAGAAAGGAGTTAGGTATCACGAAGTAATTCAAAATTTAGTATACCGATTTTTAACGAAAACAAATTTAAAATAAAAATAAATCCTTTTTGTTGGGTGGACCAGAACAGAACAACAATGAAAGCCAAGTCTCCTCTTTCTAAACCGCAAACTTTCTTTGGCCCTGGTGTATCCACGTTCATAACTAAAGCGGGATATCTCCTCCCACTCAACAGAAAAAAGGAAATCAAAACATTTTGCCTTAAAAAGCTCAGGTGAAAGCCGAGTTCCTCTTCCAAATATAAATGTTCGCTCCTCTGTAAACCAAAAGCTTCTGAAACAAATAAAATGGCCGAGCTTTTCAAATCAAAATCGAAGTCAACAAATTCCTGTAACTTGCAAAAACGTATTCGTATAGTATCCAACTCCGACCCTGAACCTCGCGAGTGGTTCGAATGAGTTATGGTAGGGTTCTGGGTTTGAATTCAGTGCTGGAGGCATCGCGTAAGGGGATCTCGGCTTTGTGAACAGTGCGATGGGACATAGGGGTCATGACAGCTGAAGTTAGGGTTCGGTGGATCAAAATACAGGCGATGGAGGTTACTGATGTCGAGACTGTAATAATGGTGAACTGGAAGGTCACGTTTTCCTTGTAGCTGATGTTTTTGGGAATCGCGATAGGAAGTTCGAGGATTTTGGTGCTGGCAGTCATCGATTTGAGAGAGGATTACTGCGTTGGACTCTTGGCATCATGGAGGGACTCACGTTGTACAGAAGAGTTTCTCAAGGGTTTTTGACTGTCGTGGAAGGGTGCGATGACTGTATGGTGTCGGAGGGTGAGAAGACGCACATCTGGTGAGGTCGGTATTCAAACAGACATGGACATATGACATAGTGGTGATGAGCGGTGCCTTGAAAACTTGATGGTCACGTTGGGATTGGAGAGGTTGCGACGAGGAGATGAGTTGCGTGTTAGGCTTATAGTGATGTCGAGACATGAATGCTGAGGAGAAGTACCATTGGCAAGATCGAAATGGGGTGGTGTTGCTTGGTTGATCGGATTGTTGTGGTGTAGAGTGGCAAGTTTTGGTCTGATGGTGATCAGTAGCTTGCATCGGCCGATGGAAATGGTTTGGAAGACTGTAGTGTTTTGGTCGAGGAAAGCGAGGTATATGTTTTTACCAGAATTTAAAAACATAGAATAATTTAATTATTTATTTCTAGTTTAATTAATGAATAATTGTTTAATCGATAATTTAAAATAAATAATTTTAGGTACTAAATACGACTAGAGTAAATGGGTAGCCAAGACGACATGGAAATTTACGGAATATTCAGCAAACGAAAATATCAGTGAGTAAATCTCACTCACCTTTTATTTAGAATTATTTTTGTTAGTTAAAAATAATTGTTGTTGCTTGTTTGGTTGCGTTAAAATATTACTGTGGCATGTTTAAAATATATATATAGTTATTTAGGCTTGACTATTATAATATATATTGGTTTGATGGATGGATTGTTCCCACAGTCTCATTAGCGGATGCCCGCGGTACCATAGCGGATGATTTCCCTATGCGCCCCACAAATAGATATTAGTGGATGACCTTCATACCGCGATGTCCTACCTCGAAGCAGGATGGGTATTATTTATGTTGACTAATATATTTGGATGCAGGAAAACAGGTTGGAGGGATCCAACTGGATTCCTCAAAAATATATTATCTGTTTGTTTATTTGTTTGCATATATACTGTCATATATGATGTGTTAGAAAACCTGAAATAAATAATTGGTTGTTTGGTGTTTAAATATCACTGGGCCTAAATGTTCATATTTAAAAATATCATGAAAAGGAATTTTTCAGATTTAAAAAGGAAATTCTATTTTTCTAAAATAGAAATTTGAAATTCGAATAAAATAGAAATATTAAATTATTTTAAAGAATAAAAACAAGTAGTTCATTTATAAACGAAGTTTATAAATAAAGTGAAATGAATTATCATTGGATAATTCAGAAAATAGAAATACAAGCGTGACTTTGGGAAGGGAAATATATTTTCCAAAGAAGAAATATTTTATTTGAAAGCGAGACTTGTTTAATAATGATGTTTGTAAATAGAAAGGTGAAAAATTATCATTTGGATAATTTAAACATTTAAATTCAAAAGTGAATTTAAAGTGAGAACTTAGAATCGGTTTAAATAATATACAATTAACTTTATTCCGATATTCATAATATAAATGAAGTTGAATAAATCCTTAGGATTTATGTTTGAATTCGACTATGTTGGATTTATAAAAATAAATTATTCCCAAATATAATTAACCAAGTTAAAGGATAAATAGATAATCGAGTTTGGAATCGAGTTGACTTTGAATAAGTAAATTAAACTTGTGAATTCATATTCGAATCGAATATGAAATCGGAGTTAGAAAATAGAATTTGATTAGTTTAAGTAAGTTAAAATATATTTGAACATGTTATATTCAAATATGAAAGTGAAATAAGCAAAAGAGTTATTTAACGAATTTATTAACGAGTTGAGTTAAAACAAGTGTATTAATTTGAAATGAATTAGAAATGTATGGATATACATGAGACAGGTTTGGAATGAAACTTGTTAGAGGAGATATAAATAGAACGCTCGACAAAAAGGTATGTATTTAATTTGAATATGAGATTTCATGCGCCGTATCGGCAAGCCGCTTGGCTTTTTGATTTTCTTTTTGAATAAAGAGGCCTGTGTGGCGGTTTGGGGATTTTCCCGATGCTCCCAATACAAAGGAGGTTATGGCAAATTTTTCCGGAAATTTAAGGAGTTAGAATATTTTTAAGAAAATCTTGATAACTAGAAATCAATGTATCGATATATATAGAAGTTGATAAGGAAACAAACTTAAAAATAGAATAGTATAAATAAAAAGGAAATCTTTATAAAGCAAATAAAGTTAGTTGAATAAGAGTTAAGCAAATAGAGTTAAAGAAATAGAGTTAAGCAAAATTAGAAACTGACTAAAGATAAGTTAAGTTGAATAGTTTTCTGAGTATCGATCTGATGTTGGTTTCGGCCTTCGGGATTGATACTTAGAGAATTGTTCTCTTACTAGTTTACAATTAGGGACTAATAGTGTGGAATGGTAGTGATGCGTGAATGAGAGATGGAAAGGTTTTCCAGTATTAATAACATATATTTTCTAAATATAGAGAATAAGAAAATGTGAACACACACACACACACATATTTATATATATGATTGATCGATAGAATTTCCATTTGGAAATAAGATCGTTGTGTGTACACGGACATTTTCAATTTGATAGTTAAATCATCGACTATCAAAGTTTTTGACCATCGTTGTTAATATGGAGAGACCGGTTGGATTATTATCCGAGAACCACTCCGTATTGGCAGTAGCGTTGCGAATCAGATTATATGAAGTTAATCGAAGACGGAGTAAAGTACAAGGGCTTTTTCTATTAATGGAAATTGTGCCTTCGGTTTCGTTTAGTCCTAGAACGAACGTATATGGATGATTGTCTGACATAATATTTCTAATAATCGCATTTTGGATTGTACAAATATATATGGTGGCAATGGATTTATTCCCTTAGCATAATATTCAGAATATATTTGTGTAAACCCAATTAATGATTAACGTATCTGATAATGTGGCATTCGAAGTAATCGTGTTATCAATGAGAGGTAAGTAATCGTAGCCTCAGACCTCAACAGCTGGGAAATGACAAAAATCGGGCATGCAACATGGCTATGTGGGTAGCTCCCATTAGGGTGTATTATCACCTATCTAGAGATTCATTTAATTCCTTATTCTATTCGATGTTGTCCCATTCTGGAAACGGTTGCTGATCCCAACCGTTGGTGATATACATTCGATACACTCAAGAGAAATGAGTGGTCGGTCATGTGTGGCCGGATTACAAGATGTTCTTGTTGAACCCAGTGTATTCTCCTCTAGAGATACACTATCGGAAGGTGGTTCCATACCTTGTCATAGTTGGAAATCAAATCCCCAATAAGTGCTCGCGGTTTTGATTGTATATTATATATGTGGAACGTAAGATGCAAGTGTTCCACTAAGATTATATTTATTTGATTTAGACACTATTATTATATCAAAGAGTTTTGATATAAAGACCTTTTGGATTCTCACAAGGGAAAAGCCCGTTCCGTGTTATACGGCGTGGTCTTATGAGATATCGTTTATTTCCTCAAGTTGTTTTAAACTGTTTACTCATACCAGCCCCATGACTAACCCGGAGTTTATTTTGTTTTGTTTTACCTAAACTCTTGGATGCCCAAATTTGTACGGGCAATCAAGTAGTTCAGGATTTTATAGATTTATCTAAAGGAGCTTGGAGCAGGAGGCTTCAACGTTAGTTATCTAGTGTTATTAACACTGTATTGTAAGTGTTGTACTCTGATGATAATGTTATGTATATACAGTCAAATTTTGTATTTCAAAAGCTGTTGTATATTATATTTTATTCCGCTGTGATGTGAGATTCTGTGTTGTGTTTTCTGTTCTTCTTCTTCTATTCTAATTTTTCTTTCTTTCTATTTCTCATCCTCTAACTTCTTTCTATTAATGATTCGTATTTCTGTGCAATTTGGGTTGAACGTGTGGTGTATTTAGTCAACTCAGATAGTGCGGATTTGCGGGACGTTAAACTCTAGCCCATGCCTCAGGCTTCAGCTACAACTGTACCTAGGTAACATGCAGGGCCGGTCCACACTAAGTGCAATGGTGAATTCATAATTCCTAAGCATGCGTTTCCCCACCCTATGGGGCGTAAATGAGCCAAATAACTCCATCGGCTCCTGCAGTAGCCAGATCGTAAATGAGCCAAATGACTCCATCGGCTCCCGCAGTAGCCAGATATATCTGAGGCGCCCTCTATCCATTAAGTAATAATAAGCAACATCCACATGAGTAAAGTGCCAGGGCTGGTAAGTCGCTGACACCCCTCCTAGCTAGAAAGAAATGCAATGCCTCCCTGCTGTCCTCTCCCGTTTCTAGTTCATACAGGGGTGTGAAGCTCGTGAAGTAACTTTACACAAAGCTATGCTAATTAAAGTTGTGCTCTGATCATCAACCACAAGGCTATGCTTTTCAACAAAAGCCTTGATCATTTGCATCTTAGCATGCCACATTGTCAATCCATACCACACCATTGATTTCTGCCAATATATAAAAGGGTGTTAAGTAAGAGAATAAATTCTCTACCACCAAACAGATATATATTTAGCAGAGATCAACGAATACAGCATAAAGGAATACAACGTCAGATATGCCATCCATTTACAAGTCCGTTCTGGGTCTGAACGAAACCGGAGGCACCTTATACTCGCATATCCGGTCGATCTCCAAGTACGTTTGGATGATCACCACTTTTTCCATCATCTTGGGTGTACGGTCCAATCAAGATATCAGTAATCACCTAAACGACGTGAAGATCTCCGGTCTTCAACCACCATCTTCATCTTCGACTCTTAATCGTCGTAGAAATTATTCAGAATGGGTTAAACCCGGTCTTTCTGAATAACTCACGCATTTTATAATCAAGTGCTATAAAAACACATCAAACACCTCATTCCAATTCAGAATATTCTTTTAATAAGATATTCACATTTTTATATTTTATCAAAGATAAATCTTTTTGAATTTGTTCTTTAATCTTCCATTAAATATGGAATCTACACGGAAATCATAACAATATATAATCAATATAAATTTCTATATCAGACTAATAATATAAATGGAATAACGGTAAGGCCTTTTAAATTCCATATATAGTAATAGTCTTCATTCACAGAAGCTCATCTCGATTATTACCAAATCGAATTCCATTCAATTCCAATTTAATATACTAAATTGGAAAACTTCACTTTGGAAAATTTCCATTTAAATCTTAATAAAAGATTTATAAATTCCAAATTATATTTTCATTGTCAATTCGGTTAAAGAACAAATGTCGTTTAAAAACACAGTTCACGATAAACCCAATTCACATTTTATTTTATTCTAGTTACCAAATATAATTGGAAACTCTAATAATCTTCATTAAAGGATTTATCCTTTCCAAATTTATATTTACTATTTAATTCCAATTAAATACTAATTGGAAAACTTCATTAAATCTTGTTAAAAAGATTTATCCTTTTCTAATCGGGGTTTAAGAACAATGTAATTAAAGATACCGTTCGCGACAACCCAAAATCCAATTTATTTTATTCAATTCCAATTTAATATTAATTAATCGGATTTTTATTCTAGTTAATAACTAGTTCATTTCGATAAAAAATATATTTCTATCTTTTCAAACATGGAATTTTTCATCCAAAAACTTTCTAAATCATTTATTATGATTTTACATAATTTTTCTATATTTTTAATAATTTTATTAAGGCCTTTACAGTCGGTTTCCAATAACGATAACCGAACTGCATCCATAGCGACTTTTTTCAAATTTGATTTGGACATAATTCCAAATCCAACCGTTAGATTTCAAATCTCTTATATTCATTGGAAATCACTTTTCGATACGAACCCAATGGTTCCGGTTTTAGGAGAATCCGATGGTCGGATCTCCCGTTATGTCAAATCGAAGTTAATAGTCGAAATTCGCGAACGGTCGCTGTGCGACGCTTTCTATTCAGGCCAATATATATATATATATATATATATATATTTCTTCGATTTCCATTTAAAACGTATTTTATAAAATATTTATAAAATCGTTTTAAAACGATTCCAACTTCATTTTCAAATTTAAATCAAAACTGAATATTCTATATTTTTATCATATTAAAATGATAATATTTTCAAAATATTAGGTTTGAAATTACTTCGCTTCGATATTCATTATAAAATGAATAAAATCGATCTATAAACCCGTTCGGGTTAGAATAACGTTTGCTACTTAACTCGGCTTCATATTTTTATATTTTTGTGTCCATCCAAAATCGGTCATCAAAATAAAAGTTCTATTCCTCACTGAATATTATTTTAAAATATTCGTTATTCTAAAATAATCTTTATTTTTAAAGATTCTTTATTCTAGATGTGTTTCTTTATAAAATGTTCTTCTGCATTAAAATGTATATTTACATTAAAATGTAATATTTCATTAAAAATGATTCTTTTATATAAAATGTTATTTTATACAAAAATGTACTTTTACATAAAATGATCTTTACAATAGAGATGATCTTTACATTACAAATGATCTTTTCATTAAAAATGATCTTTACATTAGAAATGATCTTTTCATTAGAAATGATCTTTACATTAGAAATGATATTTTTTACATAAAAATTGTGACGGCCCGCCCCGTACCAGCCTGCATTTCCTCCGAAAGTGCGTTGTACACATGCCCAACTAGCACGGGACGGTCGTCAGGAGAAAGGAAAGAAGAGAATGAACTAATCAAGGAACCTGTAGAATGTCTCACAGCGCATGGGATAAAATATAATAATAACATACTTGACATAAAACAGGCGAGACAGTGCATAAGCTGATAACTAATAATCAATGTCAACATCAGAGCAGCAGAAATCCAAATACAGCTTATTACAACTTTCCAAATTTACTGTCTCTAATCAAAAGAAAACTAAAGTAGAAGATGCACCACCAATGCCCAAGCAGTGATCTTCAACAACACAGGGAGAATACTATATATATTACGTGGAAGCCTCCTGCTCGTCTCCGGATCATCTACCCGTGCTTCACCAGCTAACCTGTCTCTAGTCTGCTCGTGTGAGCACCCAGAGTAATAAGAAGAGACATAAAACTCTGGGTCAGACATAAAGCCTGGTGTGAGCGATAAGCATCTAAACAGAATGATAACAGGTATACTAAACCATACCTGAACCTGGACCTGCAACCAAAGAGTTAGTACCACATACCGTACAGTACTCTAAGGTGCCATAATAAATAGTGTAAAGGATACGGGGGTGGGGTGTGCATGTCACAATGATAGCAAACAAATCATCCATAACAACCATCCTCACATCTCTCACTCAGTGCGTAAAGCGTACGACATCTACCACTTTGGAACACTAGATAAACTGAGGTAATGACGAATCCCGACTTGTAGAAACCCTGCTGTGACCAAGCCAAACACTTGGAGTCATGACCAAACATTTCAATGACCCACTTCATTGGTCGTAGCCCTTGGTTCTACCGATGCCATAATGGCCCTGAATCCGCCTTCGTACCTCCTACCATAGTGGTCCAAAGCTATAGACGTCGATAACTCCTTGGCACGCGTCCCGCAGCAAAGCCCAACCATGAAGCGAACTCGTTGATTCCCATCTGAATCTTGAGCTCTAACTTCTCATTTGGACTTCCTTTGCATCTCGGGTTATAGTCTTCACTTCCGGATCGGTCTTCATTCAGTTCGTAGTCATCACCGTCGGATCGTGAGTAACCTCCTCCCCCTGCTCGGATCGTGGCATACTCTCCAGGTCGGGTCGCCATCGTCGGATCGTGCTCCACCTCGGATCGGTTCACGGATCGCATCGCCTTCACCAGGTCGGATCGGGTCGAGGCACTCCCACTGGTTCGGGTCGTGCTTCTGAAGTGGATCGGGTCGGAAAGCCAGTTCAGTTCGCGCCTTCTATTTGGATCGTGGTCTCCAGTTTCCATCGGATCGGATCGTGAACTTCATAAGTGGATCGGTTCGTGGTCACCATCCATAGGCGGATCGGAGCTGTGATCGGGTCGGTTCACATAGCATAACGGGCGATCCGATCCGGTGTATTTCCGGCACTTCGTTCCAGCAACTGTTTTTCGCCATTCGACGGCGTTTTTGACCAAACTAACACTTCCAGACAATCACAAGACATATCATACAGTCATAGCAACATGTAATAACAACCACAAACAGCAAACAACAATTCTAATGAAGCAAAATGGATCAAAAGTGGCCAAAACTCCTTAATTTCCCCTAAGCATGTTTAAGTAAAACTAATCATAAGGTTAACAAAACTTAATCAAATCGAACCAAATTTCTAACAGAGGCATAAAATATTATTTAAGAATTTCTAATCATTTTTCCAGAATTTATTAGTGTACAAATTCGCTAATCTTCACTAATTACCCCTTAATTACCGTAATTAGTGCAAAAACTATGCAAATCACTCACCTTTGCCACAATAAAACTTCCAAATCTGAAGTGAACCTCTGATTTGCACGAATTCCAATATATAACAGCAGCTCTACCTCGGTCCTTGTGCTAATCCTCCTTGATTTGATGCCTCTAAGCCTTAATCCTTGATTAGGAAGTGATTTTGGGTGTTTTAGAGAGATTTAGAGAGTGGAGGCCATGGCTAGGTTAAGGGGAATGAAAGTGGCAGCTGGAAAATGTCTAAAGAAATGTTTTCTAACCCTAATCAGCCCCTATATACTCCTAAACCCGAAATTCCCCTTTGGGCCTAGCTGTTAATCACCCGGTTAAGCCCAATTAAGCTGTTTTTCACCATCTGAAACTTGTTTCAGCCATATCTCCCAAACGGTGAGTCCGTTTGGCTAATGTGACCACTCTACGGAAAGAGAAACCATCATCCGGAGCCAATGGAAGTGGTTTCAGGTCAAAATTCCTTTCCAGTCAAAAGTTATGGCCAAAACAGTGCCAACTAGGGGTAAAATGGTCATTTAAAAATCGGGAAAAATCATGAACATGGGAAATGACCCCAATAGTCGTCCCCCAAAGTTACATGACCATACGACTTCGTATGTGAAAGAAATAAATATTCTACGATCCTATGATGCGCAGAATGCGGGTCGTTACAAAAATGTTCATTACATAAAATATTTACTACATAAAATGTTTCATTACGTTAAAATATTTCATTACATTAAAATATTTCATTTCATTTCATTAAAACATTTCATTTACATTAAAATGTTTCATCGCATTAAAGATGTTATTTCACATTAGAATATTTCATTACATTAAAAAAATGTTATTTTACATTAAGGTATTTCATTAACATAAAAATGATTCTTTTAACATAAACATTATTTATAAAACATTATTTATAAAATATTATTTATAAAATATGTTTATAAAACATATTTACAAAACATTATTCAATTCTGAATTGGAATGCGACTCAATCAATTACCATATAACTTCACTTATATGGATTTCATACATTGCCTGTATTCAATAACAGTGATTAACAATCATCAAACAGTTTATTCACATCCAAAGTGACACTTATAACTGTGTGAGTGTTAAAATAAATAAACGACGCTCATCACAGTCTGTCGATCAATTGATTAACATATAATTGAATTCAGGGGAGATGTGAATAAATTATCATCCCCAGACCCGTGTGGGGTTTCAAACAACAACGGTTAATCTAAATAAATCATTGGTAAATAAATTTAACCAACTTTTCACTGTCCAAATTATAAATGAATATTTATAATTCAGTTCCAATCACTACATCAATATTAACATTATTTTTAATATGGTGGTCATCACAACATCACAAGTAATCACACAATACAGTCAATTCAAATCGTCCATGGTTTGTGGATGGGAAAAGTGATCTAATATGCACCGTATACAGTTTATACTGATTGAATTGATAAAAATCTAAACTGGCAATTCTATATATTTTTCAGTTATGAAAATAAATAAATAACTGTGTAAAATTTTCTAGTGAGGATTTCTTACCTTTGGTTTCCACTCCGTCAATTTTTAGCGGACGATGGTTTTTGGATTTGCTCCGGTACGCAGTGTTCTTCACCGTGATCTCTACGCAATCTGTTTCACACAGTTTGTATTAAAAATCATATTTTTAATGTTATTCTGCATATATGGTAAGAATCGTACTTTTATTTACGTTATGATTATATAAAAATCATATTTTTATATTTCTATTTCTATTGTAAAAACAATGCAATTTTATATTTTATAAACAATGTCATTATATATTTTATAAACAATGTCTCTGTATTTATAAAACAATGTTTTTCTTTGATTTACAAAACGATGTTCTTTTTTATTAACAAAACGATGTTGATTTTCATTTTTAAAACTAATTCTATTCTTATTTTTGAAAACAATGTTCCTTTTTACTTTTAAAACAAAGTTCCTTTTAATTTATAAAAAGAAAGTTCCTTTTATTTTATAAAACAAAGTAAATTTTATATTTGAAACAATGTTCTATTTTTGTCTTTAAAATACAATGTTCTATTTTTATCCTGAAAAATAATTCTATTTTTATTTAGAAAAACAATTCTATTTTTAACCTTTAATTACATACTTATAACAATAATTAAATTAGTCAAGTTAATAACCATCGTTGATCTTCAAATCGGAAGGTCACGGCTTTGTCATCTTCATGCTTCAAGTCCTCACGCTTCTGTGCCTTTGAACCCAACAGCTCGCAAGAAAGAACAGCCACCGCACGAAAATCCACCTGACCAGATGTAACACCCCGAATTTTAGCTAATACTAAAATTCTCTAATCATAGGATAAATAATCTCAGATGTGGGAATTAGGGGTAACGGGCTGCGCCATTGCGTTCGTCTCGGAGAAATACGCGAAATAGAGTCCGAGTTTTCGAGAATCGGAGTCCGTATGGCCCGGTTATGGCCCAATGAAGTTTGCAGAAAAATTAAAGCTTAAAACAGATTTAGAAATTTAAATTCGGATTTCAAATTAGAACTAGCGGGGCCAGGCGGGAAAAATCCCGCCCTGACCATGTCGACAGGGCTGTCGACAGGGGGAGTCGACTTGCCTGTCGACTTGCCTGTCGACACGGCGTCTCGAGCCAGAAGGTTGGGTGCACCAGATTTGGTTTTCTGGCTAGGGCTGGGCTGGGCTGGGTTCTAGAGATTTCCTAAATCTAACGGACCTAATCTAATTTAGGGTTAATCTAAGGGCCTAAAACACTCTCCTAATCTATAAATACACCCTAAACCTACCCTAATCCATACTAAAAATAGAAATGATGGCCTCATGCCGCCAAATTAAATCTTAAAAGGAGCCTCCACTTGTTTATGAAGGAAGTTGCAAGCTAATCACTCTCTAATCAATCTCTAATCATCACCATCTTCATATTTAGCAACTAATTCCACTTCATAAGTTTGCTAATCTTGGTTTTGGTGAGTTTCTATCACTTTAACATCAATTGTTAAAGTAAGTAGATTGGGTGTAATGAGACTTATGGTCTTAAATGCGGATTAGTGAGTTTGAATCATTTGTAATGATATGCTACTCTATGTTTTTCTATGTTTATGCATAATTAATAAGTGGGTTTATGCATGTTTGATAAGTTGGTTTATGCATGTTTAACAAGTTGGTTTATGCATGTTTAACAAGTGGGTTTATGCATATTTAATAAGTGAATTTATGCATGTTTAACAAAGTGAGTTATGCAAGTTTAACATGATTTGCAAGTTATGCATGTTTATGCAAGTATATGAATGCTTATGCAAGATATGTATATGCTTAAATGCAAGTTTAACATGATATGCAAGTTATGCATGCTTATGCAAGTATGTGAATGCTTATGCAAGTATGTGAATGCTTATGCAAGTATGTGAATGCTTATGCAAGTTATGTGTATGCTTAAATGCATGTTTAACATGTTATGCAAGTTATGAGAATGCTTATATGCAAGTTCAACATGTTATGCAAGATATGTGTATGATAATATGCAAGCTCATATGCAACATGTTATGCAAATCATGTGTATGATAATATGCAAGTTTGGGTTAAATGTAGTTGGGTTAATATGTGCTCATATATGCAAGTCGACATCCTCTTAACCCATGACAAAGTTATATGCTAAACCCATGATATTTGTAATGGATCTTTCCCTTTACTATGTCATGAAGAACGATTTACGTGGGGAACAATGGGGTTGGTAAATATGTTAATAAAAGTGTGATTGGGTATGATTAAGCATACCATAAAAATAAATTAACATAAGTGGGAATTTACCTATTGAGTTAGGTCTACCCCATGGGAATTTACCTATTGAGTTAGGTCTACCCATGTTATGAAAAACTTGATATTAATTAGGGATAATTAATATGGGGGTGATTAATTAGGTGTAATTAATCGACTAAGACACGAGGTTGGACTCATTTGTAGCGTAAAACTGCCCGGACCCAACCGGCTTAACCAGTTGCTACAAATGTCAGCCCAATATGAGAGGTCTTAGCCATAAATTAAATACGTGATTAAAGTAAAGACACGAGGTTAGACTCTGTTATGACGTAAGACTGCCCGGACCCTAACGGCTTAACCAGGCAGTCATAACAGCCAGTCTAATGTGGGAGGTCTTTATGGGAGATCACGGTCTTAATTAATTAAGAAACACTTAACCATATTAGCATGTAGTGGGACATGAGGGGTTAAGTGGGTGCCTTGGGTGGCATGTGGAAATTTAGTGGTTGCCTTGGGGGCATGTGGAATCTAGTGGGTTGCCTTGGGTGGCAATAGAAAATACGATTAGAATACTTAACCAAGTGAAACATGTAATTAAACATGATTAAAGGGTTAAGTGGGATTCACTAGATAAGTGACAAGCTTAGGTGGGTAGCTTGTGGGGGCCCATTTCAACCAATATCCCAAACGTATCTTTGTGGGCTCGACCCATGTCGAGTGACGGGACACGCATATTGGGCTTGATTATAAGAGGCCAAAACGGGTTAGCGGTGGCAACGCAAGTCCAACGGGTTTCATATGCGTGTGTGGGCCCGGGCTGGTAGATAAGCCGTTGTTGCATCGTGTAGATATAAAGCCGTGCACCGTTGATATTATCAGGTGGCCACTTTAGGGGAGTGATACACCCCACTGTGGGACCAGCACGGGTATCTACGGTAGGGAGCCGATCGCTGGGGAGTAGTGGGTACACCTAATAAAGATAGGGGCAGACGGCACCTATGTAGGGGTACACGGAACTACTGGGTAAAATTACTAAGTACACCTAGTGGAGATAGGGGCAGACGACACCTATGTGTTCAGCTAGGGGTACATGAAACTACTAGTTATATCTTTCTTTTAAGTCCTTGGGAGGGATCAATCTTTGAGTAGGAATGACTGGTGTGGTGCAGTGTAGTAATTATCCTTGGGTGGGTAGATGCGTCTTTACAGTTATCTTAGCTTATCCTAAGTCTATCAAGCTGCTTAGTGTAGCCATTCATCCCCAGACATTACCGTGGGTCAAGTTTATATCTTCTCTGGTTACTTTAATGATTGTATTGTTAAAGTTATAGGACTCGCTCAGACTTATGTCTGACCCCGTTGTTTTTATCTTTTTTTTTCCAACCCTCAGGTCCTACGGTGGATCCTAGCAGTAGTGGAGCTTGATCGGATTGCTGTTCCAGTCTTTAGGAGCTTGGATAGATGTAAAGCTCCAGTTACCCAGTTATCTTTTCTTTCGTCTTGGCTATTGTATTGAGAGTGGGATTATGTACTCCTTTATTTTGATGGATATTGTACTTGACTTTTATTGTGGTTTTATGATGTAACCAGACATGTTTACTTCCGCTGTTATGAGATGATGTTTTAAATTTCAAGTACTATTTATATCTGTCTTGTTGTAATTTTTCTGTTCTATATTCACTAAAATACTCCACCGATGCTATGGCATTCCCTTAGTGAGTGATCATAGCGGGCGTGGGGTGTTACACGTGGTATCAGAGCAAAGGTTACCGGAACAGATAAAATTTTTAGAAAACTATTTTTATAAAAACATTTTTGGAAGACATATTTTCAAAAACATGTCTTTAAAGAGAAAAGTTTTTGAAGGAAAAGCATAATCCCCAATAGCCATATCTATATCCTTCGAATTCTCCGTTTTGAATCTTTCCTTTTTTTCGTTTCAGCATGGCCGAGAATCTTAACTTTCCGGAGGGTGTGACGGTACCAGTATGGTATAGGAGATTGATGGAGGCTAGGGCCACCACTGCGGGTCCGGCAAATATTCCTCCACCAACCGTAGCACCCGATCTTCCTCCTCCCCCTCCTCCTCGCACGGATACTTTTTCTAAGACTTGCAAGGAATTTAAAGCTATGGGAGGGAAACCTTTTCAAGGATCTGAAACTTTTGTGGAAGCTAGAGATTGGCTGAAGGAGGTGGAAGAATTGATAGATATCTTTGAGATGGAAGAAGGAAAGAAAGTCAAGTTGGCTGCCTGGTTAATGAAGGGAGAGGCCTCATTCTGGTGGGAGGTCACTAATGGAGAACGCCCCGTTGACTCTTGGGCGGATTTTAGGCAAAGATTTGTGGCAAAGTTTCTCTCAAGGGCGGAGGAAAACTTGTATATGGAAAGATTCTTGACTCTAAAGCAAGGAAATCTCTCAGTGAAGGAATATGTCAACAAGTTTAATCAATTGGCAAGGTTTGGCCTAGACATGGTGAATACACCGGAGAAGAAGGCTTTGAGGTTCGTGAAGGGCTTGAATGAACCGATGCATGGGTTGGCTATGACTCATATCCCTATGGGGGCCACCTTTGAGAAGCTAGTTGACATGGCACTCATGTATGAAGAAGAGAAGGGTCCCAATGCTAATAGGGCACCCGAGAAGAAGGGAGATCAAAAGAGACCTCAGCAACAACAGCAAAATAAAGGTGGGAAAGGCAACGGTGGCAAGGGCAAGAAGAAGAAGTGTTTCAATTGTGGGCCACCTGGCCACCTAAGCAAGGATTGTCGCAAGAAGAAGAAGACTGGCTGCTTCCACTGTGGCGAGGCAGGGCATTTAGTGAAGGATTGCCCTAAGAAGGGGCAAAGGACGGGGTCTACCTCAGGAGGACTGGTGCAAGCTCTTATGGCACCGGGTCAGGTTAGGGGGCAAGTACAGGCTCTCGCAGTCCCACCGATTCAGGAGCGAGGTAGAACTATTTCCGTTGAAAGTCTGGTTTTTCTGTTTGATCATCCTATTCGTACATTGTTTGATTCAGGCGCATCGCATTCATTTATCTCATCATCATTAGTTGAGTCACTGCACTTAGACACCAGTCTGGTAGATGATCCCTTGGTTGTTTCAAACCCAATTGGGGGCTCCACTTATTTGTCCATGATATGTTTGGGTTTGAAGATTTCTATACTTAGCATTGAGTTTAGATGTGATGCTTTTGTGTTGGGCTTCACGGGCTATGGGTTGATTTTGGGCATGGACTGGTTATCCAGTAATGGTGCCGTTCTTGATTGCGAAAGGAGAGTTGTTAGGCTCATGACCCGCTTGGGTAACACTCTCGAGATTTCTTGTAATCCCATGGACTCTGTTATGCTAAGTTATCTTGAATCACTTGACGCTTCGGTCGAGAGTTTGCAATCTGTTAAAGTGGTCCGGGAATATCCGGATGTGTTCGAGGAGGTGAAGGGCTTACCTCCGAAGCGGGAGATTGACTTCCGAATATATCTGGTGGATAATGATAAACCTGTATCTTTACCAGTGCGCCACATGGCTCCTCGTGAGAGGAGGGAACTCCATAAGCAAGTAGGGGAGTTGCTTGAGAAGGGGTTCATAAGACGAAGTATATCGGAGTGGGGTGCTCCAGTAGTATTTGCTACGAAGGCGGATGGGTCCCTCAGACTTTGTGTAGACTATAGAGAACTCAACAAGCTCACAAAGAAGAATAGACACCCATTGCCGAGGATTGATGATCTTTTCGATCAGTTGGTTGGCGCTTCAGTATTTTCTCAGTTGGACTTAGCCACGGGGTTTCATCAGTTGAGGGTGGCTGAGGATAGCATAGACAAGACTGCCTTTAGGACTCCAGATGGTTTCTATGAGTGGCTAGTGATGCCATTTGGGTTGACGAACGCCCCTGCATACTTTGTTGATTTGATGAGTAGGGTGTTCAGGGAGTTCCTTAATAAATTCGTGGTGGTCTTTGTGGATGATATCTTAGTATTTTCTAAGAGTGAAGAAGAGCATGCCCTACATCTTGGGGAGGTTTTGAAGACTCTTCGAGCACATAGCCTTAAGGCTAAATTCTCTAAATGTCACTTCTGGAGGAAGGAGGTGCGGTTCTTGGGGCACGTGGTCTCCAAGGAAGGGATAGCTGTGGATCCCGCAAAGGTAGTATCAATTCAGGATTGGAAGGTTCCGAAAAATGCTACCGAAGTAAGAAGTTTCTTGGGGTTGGCGGGTTATTATAGGAAGTTTATTAAAGACTTCGCGAAGATATCAGCCCCATTAACCCGCTTAACGAAGAAGAATCTTGTTTTCACATGGGACGTAGATTGTGATGATGCGTTCCGACGGTTAAAGAGAGCTTTAACCACTGCTCCAGTTTTAGTGTTGCCGGATGGGAGTAAGCCATTTGTTGTCTATACTGATGCTTGTGGGACAGGGCTGGGCGCAGTCTTAATGCAAGAGGGAAGGGTGATAGCCTATGGTGGAAGGCAGTTGAGGGCACATGAGAAAAATTACCCTACCCATGATTTAGAGTTGGCCGCTATTGTTTTTGCGCTTAAAATTTGGCGCCATTATCTTCTTGGTGAGAGATTCGAATTGTTCACTGACCACAAATCATTGAAGTATTTGTTTTCTCAGAAGGATTTGAATCTGAGACAGCAAAGGTGGATGGAATTCTTAGCATCCTATGATTTCGAGATAGCGTGTACCCCTGGCAAGGGTAATGTGGTGGCGGACGCCTTGAGCAGGAAGAGGTTGTCCTTGAGTCCATTGTTCGTGGAACAACGAAGCTTTTAATTTATCTCGATGTTTGATTTCAGACCTTCCATTGACTATGTACCTGGTTTGCTAGCTTCTTTGGAGGTTAGACCTACTCTTTTGGGGCGGATTGGAGAAGCACAGAGGGACGACCCACAGTTAGTTGAGTTGGTAGAGAAGCTCATAAGGGGGGAGTCGTCCAGCCATTTGAGTAGGTACACCCTCGACGATAGGGAGTGCTTGCGTAGACACGGTAGACTTTGTGTACCGCAAGACGAGGGTTTGAGGAAGGCTATTCTTGATGATGCACACCGTTCTAGGATGACCATTCATCCCGGTGGGGACAAGATGTATCAAGACATGAAGAGGGTTTTCTTCTGGGCCGGTATGAAGAAAGATGTGGCCGAGTATGTCGCTCGATGCTTGGTGTGCCAACAAGTGAAGGCGGAGCAAAAGAAACCTGGTGGGTTGCTTCACCCATTGGAAGTTCCGCAATGGAAGTGGGATAGCGTCTCGATGGATTTTATTGACGGGTTACCCAGATCGAGGAAGGGTAATACAGGAATTTGGGTAGTGGTAGACAGACTTACTAAGAGCGCCCATTTCATACCTGTGAAGAGCAAGAGGACCGCTCCATGGCTAGCTTCAGTATATCTTCGAGAGATAGTTCGATTGCATGGGGTACCCTCTAGCATAGTGAGTGATCGAGATCCTATCTTCACTAGCGAGTTTTGGAGAAGTTTGCAAGAAGTAGTGGGGACTCAATTGTGTCTGAGCACCGCATATCATCCTCAGACAGACGGCCAGACTGAGAGGGTGAATCGTGTTCTAGAAGACCTTTTGAGGCTTTGTATCTTAGATTTTGGAGGTACATGGGAAGAGCATCTTCCATTGGTGGAGTTCGCATATAATAACAGCTTTCAGTCCAGTATTGGTATGGCTCCTTTCGAAGCTCTCTATGGAAGGCCTTGTCGATCACCTACATGTTGGTGGGAATCTACGGATAAGATCTTGCTTGGGCCTGATATGGTTAGGGAGACTTCTGAGAAGATTGACTTGATTCGAAGAAGGATGAAAGCAGCGCAGGATAGGAAAAAATCTTATGCGGACAAGAGAAGGACGGATCTTGAGTTTGAGGTTGGGGACATGGTTTTTGTCAAAGTATCTCCGTTGAGAAATGTTGTTCGCTTTGGATCCGTTGGGAAGTTAGCACCGAGGTTTGTTGGGCCGTTTCCTATTAAGGAAAGGATTGGACGGATGGCATATAGGGTGGAGTTGCCCGACGGACTTAGTGGTGTTCATGATGTATTCCATGTATCACATCTGAGGAAGTGCTTACATGAGACGGCAGAGGTGGTAAAGCCGAGCTTGCTTAGAGATGTAGAGGTAGAGCGTGATGCGACGATTCGACGAGCTCCTACTCGCATCCTTGGGTCAGAGACTAGGAAATTGAGGAATCGAGAGGTTCAGCTAGTCAAAGTGCAATGGGGAGAAGATGAGAGCAACGCAACTTGGGAGACGGAAGCGAAGATGCGTTCATTGTACCCATTTCTTTTTGAGGGTATGTCTTTACTTTCTCCTCTATCGTTGTCTAGTACTTATCTTATCTTTAGTATATCCTCTCGTTAGTACTGATTGACCTTTAGATAGGGTAAACCTATGGTTGAAACATGTGTTTGAGACATGTTATGGTTGATGGATGCAAGTGGATGCAAGTGGTTGCTAGTGGTTGCTCGTGGATGCATGTACACACACTCTAGGCACTAGATCGGCTCAATCACTTCATATTGCATATTGCATAAAATTGTGTGTAGGAAGCTATATTTATGGATGTATAATGATTGAGTTATCATATGGATGATGCATTTTGGTGAATGATTGTGCACTCATGTAGATATTGTATGTGTCGATAGGGTTCTCTCGCATACATAATGGATGCATGGCACTATCATGGTTTGCATAAGTTCATACATTAGATAGGGAACATATATACACACACTTTTTGCATATGCTCATACATCATTAGAAATTGTTTTAAGGACAATGGATGCCCATGTTTTGATGGATTGAGTAGATGGTTGTTTGGATGGTAGGATATGCATTCTCCTTAGCTTAGAGATTTCGGGGACGAAATCCTTTAAGGAGGGGAGAATGTAACACCCCGAATTTTAGCTAATACTAAAATTCTCTAATCATAGGATAAATAATCTCAGATGTGGGAATTGGGGGTAACGGGCTGCGCCATTGCGTTCGTCTCGGAGAAATACGCGAAATAGAGTCCGAGTTTTCGAGAATCGGAGTCCGTATGGCCCGGTTATGGCCCAATGAAGTTTGCAGAAAAATTAAAGCTTAAAACAGATTTAGAAATTTAAATTCGGATTTCAAATTAGAACCAGCGGGGCCAGGCGGGAAAAATCCCGCCCTGACCATGTCGACAGGGCTGTCGACAGGCCTGTCGACAGGGGGAGTCGACTTGCCTGTCGACTTGCCTGTCGACACGGCGTCTCGAGCCAGAAGGTTGGGTGCACCAGATTTGGTTTTCTGGCTAGGGCTGGGCTGGGCTGGGTTCTAGAGATTTCCTAAATCTAACGGACCTAATCTAATTTAGGGTTAATCTAAGGGCCTAAAACACTCTCCTAATCTATAAATACACCCTAAACCTACCCTAATCCATACTAAAAATAGAAATGATGGCCTCATGCCGCCAAATTAAATCTTAAAAGGAGCCTCCACTTGTTTATGAAGGAAGTTGCAAGCTAATCACTCTCTAATCAATCTCTAATCATCACCATCTTCATATTTAGCAACTAATTCCACTTCATAAGTTTCCTAATCTTGGTTTTGGTGAGTTTCTATCACTTTAACATCAATTGTTAAAGTAAGTAGATTGGGTGTAATGAGACTTATGGTCTTAAATGCGGATTAGTGAGTTTGAATCATTTGTAATGATATGCTACTCTATGTTTTTCTATGTTTATGCATAATTAATAAGTGGGTTTATGCATGTTTGATAAGTTGGTTTATGCATGTTTAACAAGTTGGTTTATGCATGTTTAACAAGTGGGTTTATGCATATTTAATAAGTGGATTTATGCATGTTTAACAAAGTGAGTTATGCAAGTTTAACATGATTTGCAAGTTATGCATGTTTATGCAAGTATATGAATGCTTATGCAAGATATGTATATGCTTAAATGCAAGTTTAACATGATATGCAAGTTATGCATGCTTATGCAAGTATGTGAATGCTTATGCAAGTATGTGAATGCTTATGCAAGTATGTGAATGCTTATGCAAGTATGTGAATGCTTATGCAAGTTATGTGTATGCTTAAATGCATGTTTAACATGTTATGCAAGTTATGAGAATGCTTATATGCAAGTTCAACATGTTATGCAAGATATGTGTATGATAATATGCAAGCTCATATGCAACATGTTATGCAAATCATGTGTATGATAATATGCAAGTTTGGGTTAAATGTAGTTGGGTTAATATGTGCTCATATATGCAAGTTGACATCCTCTTAACCCATGACAAAGTTATATGCTAAACCCATGATATTTGTAATGGATCTTTCACTTTACTATGTCATAAAGAACGATTTACGTGGTGAACAATGGGGTTGGTAAATATGTTAATAAAAGTGTGATTGGGTATGATTAAGCATACCATAAAAATAAATTAACATAAGTGGGAATTTACCTATTGAGTTAGGTCTACCCCATGGGAATTTACCTATTGAGTTAGGTCTACCCATGTTATGAAAAACTTGATATTAATTAGGGATAATTAATATGGGGGTGATTAATTAGGTGTAATTAATCGACTAAGACACGAGGTTGGACTCATTTGTAGCGTAAAACTGCCCGGACCCAACCGGCTTAACCAGTTGCTACAAATGTCAGCCCAATATGAGAGGTCTTAGCCATAAATTAAATACGTGATTAAAGTAAAGACACGAGGTTAGACTCTGTTATGACGTAAGACTGCCCGGACCCTACCGGCTTAACCAGGCAGTCATAACAGCCAGTCTAATGTGGGAGGTCTTTATGGGAGATCACGGTCTTAATTAATTAAGAAACACTTAACCATATTAGCATGTAGTGGGACATGAGGGGTTAAGTGGGTGCCTTGGGTGGCATGTGGAAATTTAGTGGTTGCCTTGGGTGGCATGTGGAATCTAGTGGGTTGCCTTGGGTGGCAATAGAAAATACGATTAGAATACTTAACCAAGTGAAACATGTAATTAAACATGATTAAAGGGTTAAGTGGGATTCACTAGATAAGTGACAAGCTTAGGTGGGTAGCTTGTGGGGGCCCATTTCAACCAATATCCCAAACGTATCTTTGTGGGCTCGACCCATGTCGAGTGACGGGACACGCATATTGGGCTTGATTATAAGAGGCCAAAACGGGTTAGCGGTGGCAACGCAAGTCCAACGGGTTTCATATGCTTGTGTGGGCCCGGGCTGGTAGATAATCCGTTGTTGCATCGTGTAGATATAAAGCCGTGCACCGTTGATATTATCAGGTGGCCACTTTAGGGGAGTGATACACCCCACTGTGGGACCAGCACGGGTATCTACGGTAGGGAGCCGATCGCTGGGGAGTAGTGGGTACACCTAATAAAGATAGGGGCAGACGGCACCTATGTAGGGGTACACGGAACTACTGGGTAAAATTACTAAGTACACCTAGTGGAGATAGGGGCAGACGACACCTATGTGGTCAGCTAGGGGTACATGAAACTACTAGTTATATCTTTCTTTTAAGTCCTTGGGAGGGATCAATCTTTGAGTAGGAATGACTGGTGTGGTGCAGTGTAGTAATTATCCTTGGGTGGGTAGATGCGTCTTTACAGTTATCTTAGCTTATCCTAAGTCTATCAAGCTGCTTAGTGTAGCCATTCATCCCCAGACATTACCGTGGGTCAAGTTTATATCTTCTCTGGTTACTTTAATGATTGTATTGTTAAAGTTATAGGACTCGCTCAGACTTATGTCTGACCCCGTTGTTTTTATCTTTTTTTTCCCAACCCTCAGGTCCTACGGTGGATCCTAGCAGTAGTGGAGCTTGATCGGATTGCTGTTCCAGTCTTTAGGAGCTTGGATAGATGTAAAGCTCCAGTTACCCAGTTATCTTTTCTTTCGTCTTGGCTATTGTATTGAGAGTGGGATTATGTACTCCTTTATTTTGATGGATATTGTACTTGACTTTTATTGTGGTTTTATGATGTAACCAGACATGTTTACTTCCGCTGTTATGAGATGATGTTTTAAATTTCAAGTACTATTTATATCTGTCTTGTTGTAATTTTTCTATTCTATATTCACTAAAATACTCCACCGATGCTATGGCATTCCCTTAGTGAGTGATCATAGCGGGCGTGGGGTGTTACACGTGGTATCAGAGCAAAGGTTACCGGAACAGATAAAATTTTTAGAAAACTATTTTTATAAAAACATTTTTGGAAGACATATTTACAAAAACATGTCTTTAAAGAGAAAAGTTTTTGAAGGAAAAGCATAATCCCCAATAGCCATATCTATATCCTTCGAATTCTCCGTTTTGAATCTTTCCTTTTTTTCGTTTCAGCATGGCCGAGAATCTTAACTTTCCGGAGGGTGTGACGGTACCAGTATGGTATAGGAGATTGATGGAGGCTAGGGCTACCACTGCGGGTCCGGCAAATATTCCTCCACCAACCGTAGCACCCGATCTTCCTCCTCCCCCTCCTCCTCGCACGGATACTTTTTCTAAGACTTGCAAGGAATTTAAAGCTATGGGAGGGAAACCTTTTCAAGGATCTGAAACTTTTGTGGAAGCTAGAGATTGGCTGAAGGAGGTGGAAGAATTGATAGATATCTTTGAGATGGAAGAAGGAAAGAAAGTCAAGTTGGCTGCCTGGTTAATGAAGGGAGAGGCCTCATTCTGGTGGGAGGTCACTAATGGAGAACGCCCCGTTGACTCTTGGGCGGATTTTAGGCAAAGATTTGTGGCAAAGTTTCTCTCAAGGGCGGAGGAAAACTTGTATATGGAAAGATTCTTGACTCTAAAGCAAGGAAATCTCTCAGTGAAGGAATATGTCAACAAGTTTAATCAATTGGCAAGGTTTGGCCTAGACATGGTGAATACACCGGAGAAGAAGGCTTTGAGGTTCGTGAAGGGCTTGAATGAACCGATGCATGGGTTGGCTATGACTCATATCCCTATGGGGGCCACCTTTGAGAAGCTAGTTGACATGGCACTCATGTATGAAGAAGGGAAGGGTCCCAATGCTAATAGGGCACCTGAGAAGAAGGGAGATCAAAAGAGACCTCAGCAACAACAGCAAAATAAAGGTGGGAAAGGCAACGGTGGCAAGGGCAAGAAGAAGAAGTGTTTCAATTGTGGGCCACCTGGCCACCTAAGCAAGGATTGTCGCAAGAAGAAGAAGACTGGCTGCTTCCACTGTGGCGAGGCAGGGCATTTAGTGAAGGATTGCCCTAAGAAGGGGCAAAGGACGGGGTCTACCTCAGGAGGACTGGTGCAAGCTCTTATGGCACCGGGTCAGGTTAGGGGGCAAGTACAGGCTCTCGCAGTCCCACCGATTCAGGAGCGAGGTAGAACTATTTCCGTTGAAAGTCTGGTTTTTCTGTTTGATCATCCTGTTCGTACATTGTTTGATTCAGGCGCATCGCATTCGTTTATCTCATCATCATTAGTTGAGTCACTGCACTTAGACACCAGTCTGGTAGATGATCCCTTGGTTGTTTCAAACCCAATTGGGGGCTCCACTTATTTGTCCATGATATGTTTGGGTTTGAAGATTTCTATACTTAGCATTGAGTTTAGATGTGATGCTTTTGTGTTGGGCTTCACGGGCTATGGTTTGATTTTGGGCATGGACTGGTTATCCAGTAATGGTGCCGTTCTTGATTGCGAAAGGAGAGTTGTTAGGCTCATGACCCGCTTGGGTAACACTCTCGAGATTTCTTGTAATCCCATGGACTCTGTTATGCTAAGTTATCTTGAATCACTTGACGCTTCGGTCGAGAGTTTGCAATCTGTTAAAGTGGTCCGGGAATATCCGGATGTGTTCGAGGAGGTGAAGGGCTTACCTCCGAAGCGGGAGATTGACTTCCGAATATATCTGGTGGATAATGCTAAACCTGTATCTTTACCAGTGCGCCACATGGCTCCTCGTGAGAGGAGGGAACTCCATAAGCAAGTAGGGGAGTTGCTTGAGAAGGGGTTCATAAGACGAAGTATATCGGAGTGGGGTGCTCCAGTAGTATTTGCTACGAAGGCGGATGGGTCCCTCAGACTTTGTGTAGACTATAGAGAACTCAACAAGCTCACAAAGAAGAATAGACACCCATTGCCGAGGATTGATGATCTTTTCGATCAGTTGGTTGGCGCTTCAGTATTTTCTCAGTTGGACTTAGCCACGGGGTTTCATCAGTTGAGGGTGGCTGAGGATAGCATAGACAAGACTGCCTTTAGGACTCCAGATGGTTTCTATGAGTGGCTAGTGATGCCATTTGGGTTGACGAACGCCCCTGCATACTTTGTTGATTTGATGAGTAGGGTGTTCAGGGAGTTCCTTAATAAATTCGTGGTGGTCTTTGTGGATGATATCTTAGTATTTTCTAAGAGTGAAGAAGAGCATGCCCTACATCTTGGGGAGGTTTTGAAGACTCTTCGAGCACATAGCCTTAAGGCTAAATTCTCTAAATGTCACTTCTGGAGGAAGGAGGTGCGGTTCTTGGGGCACGTGGTCTCCAAGGAAGGGATAGCTGTGGATCCCGCAAAGGTAGTATCAATTCAGGATTGGAAGGTTCCGAAAAATGCTACCGAAGTAAGAAGTTTCTTGGGGTTGGCGGGTTATTATAGGAAGTTTATTAAAGACTTCGCGAAGATATCAGCCCCATTAACCCGCTTAACGAAGAAGAATCTTGTTTTCACATGGGACGTAGATTGTGATGATGCGTTCCGACGGTTAAAGAGAGCTTTAACCACTGCTCCAGTTTTAGTGTTGCCGGATGGGAGTAAGCCATTTGTTGTCTATACTGATGCTTGTGGGACAGGGCTGGGCGCAGTCTTAATGCAAGAGGGAAGGGTGATAGCCTATGGTGGAAGGCAGTTGAGGGCACATGAGAAAAATTACCCTACCCATGATTTAGAGTTGGCCGCTATTGTTTTTACGCTTAAAATTTGGCGCCATTATCTTCTTGGTGAGAGATTCGAATTGTTCACTGACCACAAATCATTGAAGTATTTGTTTTCTCAGAAGGATTTGAATCTGAGACAGCAAAGGTGGATGGAATTCTTAGCATCCTATGATTTCGAGATAGCGTATACCCCTGGCAAGGGTAACGTGGTGGCGGACGCCTTGAGCAGGAAGAGGTTGTCCTTGAGTCCATTGTTCGTGGAACAACGAAGCTTGGAATTTATCCCGATGTTTGATTTCAGACCTTCCATTGACTATGTACCTGGTTTGCTAGCTTCTTTGGAGGTTAGACCTACTCTTTTGGGGCGGATTGGAGAAGCACAGAGGGACGACCCACAGTTAGTTGAGTTGGTAGAGAAGCTCATAAGGGGGGAGTCGTCCAGCCATTTGAGTAGGTACACCCTCGACGATAGGGGGTGCTTGCGTAGACACGGTAGACTTTGTGTACCGCAAGACGAGGGTTTGAGGAAGGCTATTCTTGATGATGCACACCGTTCTAGGATGACCATTCATCCCGGTGGGGACAAGATGTATCAAGACATGAAGAGGGTTTTCTTCTGGGCCGGTATGAAGAAAGATGTGGCCGAGTATGTCGCTCGATGCTTGGTGTGCCAACAAGTGAAGGCGGAGCAAAAGAAACCTGGTGGGTTGCTTCACCCATTGGAAGTTCCGCAATGGAAGTGGGATAGCGTCTCGATGGATTTTATTGACGGGTTACCCAGATCGAGGAAGGGTAATACAGGAATTTGGGTAGTGGTAGACAGACTTACTAAGAGCGCCCATTTCATACCTGTGAAGAGCAAGAGGACCGCTCCATGGCTAGCTTCAGTATATCTTCGAGAGATAGTTCGATTGCATGGGGTACCCTCTAGCATAGTGAGTGATCGAGATCCTATCTTCACTAGCGAGTTTTGGAGAAGTTTGCAAGAAGCAGTGGGGACTCAATTGTGTTTGAGCACCGCATATCATCCTCAGACAGACGGCCAGACTGAGAGGGTGAATCGTGTTCTAGAAGACCTTTTGAGGCTTTGTATCTTAGATTTTGGAGGTACATGGGAAGAGCATCTTCCATTGGTGGAGTTCGCATATAATAACAGCTTTCAGTCCAGTATTGGTATGGCTCCTTTCGAAGCTCTCTATGGAAGGCCTTGTCGATCACCTACATGTTGGTGGGAATCTACGGATAAGATCTTGCTTGGGCCTGATATGGTTAGGGAGACTTCTGAGAAGATTGACTTGATTCGAAGAAGGATGAAAGCAGCGCAGGATAGGCAAAAATCTTATGCGGACAAGAGAAGGACGGATCTTGAGTTTGAGGTTGGGGACATGGTTTTTGTCAAAGTATCTCCGTTGAGAAATGTTGTTCGCTTTGGATCCGTTGGGAAGTTAGCACCGAGGTTTGTTGGGCCGTTTCCTATTAAGGAAAGGATTGGACGGATGGCATATAGGGTGGAGTTGCCCGACGGACTTAGTGGTGTTCATGATGTATTCCATGTATCACATCTGGGGAAGTGCTTACATGAGACGGCAAAGGTGGTAAAGCCGAGCTTGCTTAGAGATGTAGAGGTAGAGCGTGATGCGACGATTCGACGAGCTCCTACTCGCATCCTTGGGTCAGAGACTAGGAAATTGAGGAATCGAGAGGTTCAGCTAGTCAAAGTGCAATGGGGAGAAGATGAGAGCAACGCAACTTGGGAGACGGAAGCGAAGATGCGTTCATTGTACCCATTTCTTTTTGAGGGTATGTCTTTACTTTCTCCTCTATCGTTGTCTAGTACTTATCTTATCTTTAGTATATCCTCTCGTTAGTACTGATTGACCTTTAGATAGGGTAAACCTATGGTTGAAACATGTGTTTGAGACATGTTATGGTTGATGGATGCAAGTGGATGCAAGTGGTTGCTAGTGGTTGCTCGTGGATGCATGTACACACACTCTAGGCACTAGATCGGCTCAATCACTTCATATTGCATATTGCATAAAATTGTGTGTAGGAAGCTATATTTATGGATGTATAATGATTGAGTTATCATATGGATGATGCATTTTGGTGAATGATTGTGCACTCATGTAGATATTGTATGTGTCGATAGGGTTCTCTCGCATACATAATGGATGCATGGCACTATCATGGTTTGCATAAGTTCATACATTAGATAGGGAACATATATACACACACTTTTTGCATATGCTCATACATCATTAGAAATTGTTTTAAGGACAATGGATGCCCATGTTTTGATGGATTGAGTAGATGGTTGTTTGGATGGTAGGATATGCATTCTCCTTAGCTTAGAGATTTCGGGGACGAAATCCTTTAAGGAGGGGAGAATGTAACACCCCGAATTTTAGCTAATACTAAAATTCTCTAATCATATGATAAATAATCTCAGATGTGGGAATTGGGGGTAACGGGCTGCGCCATTGCGTTCGTCTCGGAGAAATACGCGAAATAGAGTCCGAGTTTTCGAGAATCGGAGTCCGTATGGCCCGGTTATGGCCCAATGAAGTTTGCAGAAAAATTAAAGCTTAAAACATATTTAGAAATTTAAATTCGGATTTCAAATTAGAACCAGCGGGGCCAGGCGGGAAAAATCCCGCCTTGACCATGTCGACAGGGCTGTCGACAGGCCTGTCGACAGGGGGAGTCGACTTGCCTGTCGACTTGCCTGTCGACACGGCGTCTCGAGCCAGAAGGTTGGGTGCACCAGATTTGGTTTTCTGGCTAGGGCTGGGCTGGGTTCTAGAGATTTCCTAAATCTAACGGACCTAATCTAATTTAGGGTTAATCTAAGGGCCTAAAACACTCTCCTAATCTATAAATACACCCTAAACCTACCCTAATCCATACTAAAAATAGAAATGATGGCCTCATGCCGCCAAATTAAATCTTAAAAGGAGCCTCCACTTGTTTATGAAGGAAGTTGCAAGCTAATCACTCTCTAATCAATCTCTAATCATCACCATCTTCATATTTAGCAACTAATTCCACTTCATAAGTTTCCTAATCTTGGTTTTGGTGAGTTTCTATCACTTTAACATCAATTGTTAAAGTAAGTAGATTGGGTGTAATGAGACTTATGGTCTTAAATGCGGATTAGTGAGTTTGAATCATTTGTAATGATATGCTACTCTATGTTTTTCTATGTTTATGCATAATTAATAAGTGGGTTTATGCATGTTTGATAAGTTGGTTTATGCATGTTTAACAAGTTGGTTTATGCATGTTTAACAAGTGGGTTTATGCATATTTAATAAGTGGATTTATGCATGTTTAACAAAGTGAGTTATGCAAGTTTAACATGATTTGCAAGTTATGCATGTTTATGCAAGTATATGAATGCTTATGCAAGATATGTATATGCTTAAATGCAAGTTTAACATGATATGCAAGTTATGCATGCTTATGCAAGTATGTGAATGCTTATGCAAGTATGTGAATGCTTATGCAAGTATGTGAATGCTTATGCAAGTTATGTGTATGCTTAAATGCATGTTTAACATGTTATGCAAGTTATGAGAATGCTTATATGCAAGTTCAACATGTTATGCAAGATATGTGTATGATAATATGCAAGCTCATATGCAACATGTTATGCAAATCATGTGTATGATAATATGCAAGTTTGGGTTAAATGTAGTTGGGTTAATATGTGCTCATATATGCAAGTTGACATCCTCTTAATCCATGACAAAGTTATATGCTAAACCCATGATATTTGTAATGGATCTTTCCCTTTACTATGTCATGAAGAACGATTTACGTGGGGAACGATGGGGTTGGTAAATATGTTAATAAAAGTGTGATTGGGTATGATTAAGCATACCATAAAAATAAATTAACATAAGTGGGAATTTACCTATTGAGTTAGGTCTACCCCATGGGAATTTACCTATTGAGTTAGGTCTACCCATGTTATGAAAAACTTGATATTAATTAGGGATAATTAATATGGGGGTGATTAATTAGGTGTAATTAATCGACTAGGACACGAGGTTGGACTCATTTGTAGCGTAAAACTGCCCGGACCCGACCGGCTTAACCAGTTGCTACAAATGTCAGCCCAATGTGAGAGGTCTTAGCCATAAATTAAATACGTGATTAAAGTAAAGACACGAGGTTAGACTCTGTTATGACGTAAGACTGCCCGGACCCTACCGGCTTAACCAGGCAGTCATAACAGCCAGTCTAATGTGGGAGGTCTTTATGGGAGATCACGGTCTTAATTAATTAAGAAACACTTAACCATATTAGCATGTAGTGGGACATGAGGGGTTAAGTGGGTGCCTTGGGTGGCATGTGGAAATTTAGTGGTTGCCTTGGGTGGCATGTGGAATCTAGTGGGTTGCCTTGGGTGGCAATAGAAAATACGATTAGAATACTTAACCAAGTGAAACATGTAATTAAACATGATTAAAGGGTTAAGTGGGATTCACTAGATAAGTGACAAGCTTAGGTGGGTAGCTTGTGGGGGCCCATTTCAACCAATATCCCAAACGTATCTTTGTGGGCTCGACCCATGTCGAGTGACGGGACACGCATATTGGGCTTGATTATAAGAGGCCAAAACGGGTTAGCGGTGGCAACGCAAGTCTAACGGGTTTCATATGCGTGTGTGGGCCCGGGCTGGTAGATAAGCCGTTGTTGCATCGTGTTGATATAAAGCCGTGCACCGTTGATATTATCAGGTGGCCACTTTAGGGGAGTGATACACCCCACTGTGGGACCAGCACGGGTATCTACGGTAGGGAGCCGATCGCTGGGGAGTAGTGGGTACACCTAATAAAGATAGGGGCAGACGGCACCTATGTAGGGGTACACGGAACTACTGGGTAAAATTACTAAGTACACCTAGTGGAGATAGGGGCAGACGGCACCTATGTGGTCAGCTAGGGGTACATGAAACTACTAGTTATATCTTTCTTTTAAGTCCTTGGGAGGGATCAATCTTTGAGTAGGAATGACTGGTGTGGTGCAGTGTAGTAATTATCCTTGGGTGGGTAGATGCGTCTTTACAGTTATCTTAGCTTATCCTAAGTCTATCAAGCTGCTTAGTGTAGCCATTCATCCCCAGACATTACCGTGGGTCAAGTTTATATCTTCTCTGGTTACTTTAATGATTGTATTGTTAAAGTTATAGGACTCGCTCAGACTTATGTCTGACCCCGTTGTTTTTATCTTTTTTTTCCAACCCCCAGGTCCTACGGTGGATCCTAGCAGTAGTGGAGCTTGATCGGATTGCTGTTCCAGTCTTTAGGAGCTTGGATAGATGTAAAGCTCCAGTTACCCAGTTATCTTTTCTTTCGTCTTGGCTATTGTATTGAGAGTGGGATTATGTACTCCTTTATTTTGATGGATATTGTACTTGACTTTTATTGTGGTTTTATGATGTAACCAGACATGTTTACTTCCGCTGTTATGAGATGATGTTTTAAATTTCAAGTACTATTTATATCTGTCTTGTTGTAATTTTTCTGTTCTATATTCACTAAAATACTCCACCGATGCTATGGCATTCCCTTAGTGAGTGATCATAGCGGGCGTGGGGTGTTACACCAGACCTCGATCTGAACCCCCACCTCGAAGGGCCTTTGCGTCGCCCAACATCACTAGCAACCATGCTGGGTTCGATCCCCTCCTGCGCATAAAAACAGTATTCGAACACTACCCACTTGAGCATGGAAATCGAAATATCCAGGCAATGGAACCTCATCAAAACCGTATGGAATGAAGGAGCTTTCGATCCACTATAATTTTGCTTTTATAAAATTGATTTAATTTGAATCCGTTCAGCAAAGATTCGGGGTAGAAAGGTCGAATGAAATGAGCCATTCATTCGATACAGGCGGTTGGTTTCTGATTTAGAGATTAGGGTTGGGTATGGAATACATCGTATTTATACTGTATTTGTAGAGTATTTTATTTTGTATAATTAATTAACTCAAGAAAATAACTTGTTAAATCATCCGAACTCCAAACGAGACCCAAGAGTGTCGCCCCCAGCCAAATACCCCTGTCCCGGACATAATGGAACATGTTTCGTAACCCAATTCGGCTGTTACGATAAGTTTTTCTCAAAATTAAAATACAAATCAATATATATTGAATTTAAACGTACATTTCAATTTACTGAGGCCACATACTAACTCTAAAAATTCCAAAAAATATATTTCTAGCTATGTTTTGATGATACGGTCCTAAAAAACCAATTTCGTTGAATTTCAAGACCGTTTGAAAATGGCTATTTTCAAGTCGATTAAATTTGATTGAAATTGACAAAACACGTTTTCTTTTGCCACGCTCATATATTAATTCTAAAAATTATGAAATTTGAAATCTGGCAATAATTTAACATTCCGAATCCATCAAAAGTGGTTTCGTCGAAAATGGAGGTTGTTTGCAGAATGGCTATTTTTAAGGGCTATATATTATATTAAAAAATATATAAATTCTACAGCGACTTTCTGAATTTTAAACTGGACATAACTTTCAATTTATAAAACAAAATTTCAGTTTCTTAACTTCGTTTGAAAGATATTGTTAATCAGATTCAAATATTTCTTGTTTTGTCCAATTCTGATTTAAAATGAATTCTGTACAGTCAATTGAAATTAGAAATCGAATTTTCAAACTGCTGCGCCATTTCAGGCTCGGTTTATAATTAAAATAAATTTATTCGTTCTAACTTCGATTTAAATAAATTTTTAGTCGTTATTATTTAAAATAAATTATTTTAAATATCCAAAATCCATTAAATTTGCTAAAATAAAAATTTTAAATTGGTTCTGAAATCCCGGGTTGTTACATTTATAAAACGGAAGAACTACTTAAATCTCTGACTCATGACCAGAGATATACAGTGGTTCTGTCGTGGTTAAAATCTACGGATTTGCAAGGATTACTCGCTACTGATCTATAGGGTGATTCCTAGGATGTGGTAGGAGGGTGCCTTCGGTTCATCCTGTTCCTGGATGACTTGTATGGACGAATGTCTGACAGAGTATTTCCAAAGGGATCGCGTACGTTGTTCTCTTCAAACGTGCCAATTTGATGGCATAGATGGGAAACTTCTTTAGCTTAACAACTAGAGTATTTTTGTGGAAATCAATTAGTGATTTCTAGAGGATATGACAATGTGGCATTCAAAGTGAATAGAGATATACTGTTCTAAACAATAAGCGTAACCTCTAGCCTCATCAACTGGGAAATGGCACAAAATCGGGTAGGTAACATGGCTATGTGGGTCGCACCCATTAAAAGGGTATATCATTATCTGATCTGGAGAAATCAAATGCCTTCGGTTGTCCCTTTTTATTTTTATATGAATGCTTTCAGTTCGGTTGGCTGGCCCCCAACCGTGGTAATGATATATTTGGTACTCTCAAGAGAAATGAGGGGCCGGTCATGTGTGAGCCGGGTTGCAAGACGTTCTGTTGAACCCCAATGTATTCATCTCCGGAGGTACATTGTCGGAAGGTGGTCCCATACCTTGCCAGGAAAATCCATTCTCCAATAAGAGCCCGCGGTTTTGATCGTATACTATTTATGTAGAGCGTGAGATGCAAGCGTTCTGCTAGATTTATATTTATTTGTGCTTTAATATACATTATTATAATATCAGAAAAGATATTGATTTCAAAACTGTTTTGGGTTATAGTAAGGTAAAAACCGTCTGTGTTTATGTGTGGGCTGGTCTTACTATTATCCTTTTATTTCAAAAAGGATTTTTCAAAATTTAACAAGTAGTTTGTTCTGTGAATTTATCACTGAAAGTATTCCAGACCGATCCGGGTGAATTTTGCTTTGCTTCAAATGTGCTCGGGTCAGACCGAGTATATTTACAGGTTAGGTTTTCGCTTGGAGTCCAAGAGCTAGAAGCAGGAGGCTTCATCGTTAGTTATATAAAGGGTATTTCCGCTGTGACAGATATATGTTGTACTCTAATGATTGGTATGTGTATATAGTTTTTTTTGTATACAGAGATTTGATATATTATATTTTATTCGTTCCGCTGTGAGATTCTCTTGTCTTCTTCTTTTTCTTCTATTCTAATATTTCTTTCTTTCTTTTCTCATCCTCTAAATTCTTTCTAATAACTTTCTGGATGTTCGGTACTCAAGTTTGGGACACGGGATGTGATTGAGTCCAAAATTCGAGCGTCGAAATTTTCCGTTTCGTTACAAGAGATCTTAACAAATACTAAGTCGCCAAAGAAGAATTTCAAATCTCTTTGCCTCTTATCAGCATAACTCTTCTGCCTATCTTGGGCAGCCTTCGTTCGTTGTTGAATAACCTTGATCTTGTCCGAAGTTTCTCTTATTACATCTTGTCCAAGCACAAATTTCTCATCAGTTTCCAGCCAACATGATGGTGAGTTGCACGGTCTTTCGTACAAAGCTTCAAATGGAGCCATACCAATACTGGACTGATAACTATTATTATAAGCGAACTCCACTAGATGCAAATGGTCATCCCATGACCCTCCAAATTCCAATATGCAAGCTCTCAAGAGATCTTCTAATACTCGATTCACCCTCTCCGTTTGACCGTCGGTTTGAGAATGATACGCGGTACTGAGATATAATTCTGACTCTAAAGCCTCTTGTAAGCTCTTCCAAAACCCACTAGTAAATAACGGATCTCAGTCACTCACAATACTTTTAGGTACTCCATGAAATTTCACTACCCGCTTCATATACAGTTCCGCTAACTTAGCTGCCGTTCTATCCGACCTGACTGGTATGAACCTTGCACTTTTAGTCAATCGATCCACAATTGCCAAAATACTATCATAACCCGATCTAGTCCTTAGTAAACCATTAATGAAATCCATTGATACTTGTTCCCATTTCCATTCTGGAATTTCCAATGGTTGTAACAATCCACTGGGCTTCTTTTGCTCAGCTTTGAGCAGTTGGCAATTCATGCACTTAGCTATAAACTTCCCAACGTCTCTCTTCATCCCTTCCCAGTAGTATGTCTGCTTCATGTCTCGATACATTTTGTTACCACCAGGATGTATAGTCAACTTTGAGTGATGACACTCTCTAAGTACTTCATCTCTCAATCCATTGACATTGGGTACAACTAGTCTCCCATTCTTTCGAAGACATCCTTCTCGATCAAGCCCATACTTGTTCATCTCCTCATCGATATGCATCTCTAACTTGGAGATGATTTCCAATAGGTTAGGATCGTCCCTCTGGCTGGAGCCGATCCGCTCAATCAAAGTGGATTTGATCGTCAAACTTGTTAACATTTCTGGGTCCAATTCACATTTAGGTCTGAAATCATATCCTGCGATATATTCCAGTTGCTTCCATTCTAGAAACATAGCCCCTAAACTGGCATGTCTCCTACTCAGGGCATCAGCTACCGCATTGCCTTTCCTAGGCGTATATACGATATCAAAATCATATGAAGCCAAGAACTCTAACCATGTCTGCTGATGGAGATTTAAATCTTTCTGGGAGAAAAGGTACTTTAATGCCTTATGATCGGTAAACAACTTAAACCTTTCTCCCAAGAGATAATGTCTCCACATCTTCAATGTGAACACGATCGCTGCCAATTCCAAATCATGGGTAGGATATCTATTCTCATGTGGTTTCAGTTGCCGACTAGCATAAGTTATAACCCTACCTCCTTGCATCAATACAACACCTAGTCCGGTACCACAGGCATCCGTGTATACCGTCATCCCTTCATTCCCTTTTGGAATGACTAACACTGGCGCACACGCCAACTTTTCCTTTAGACTTTTAAATGTTTTTTCACACCTTTCATCCTAGATGAAAGCTTGATTCTTCCTGGTCAACTGAGTTAACGGTGCTGCTATCTTGGAGAAGTCTGGGATAAACTTACGATAATATCCAGCTAAACCCAAGAAACTTCTTACGTCTGTTGCATTCATGGGCGTAGACTAATCTTGCACCGTAGCTACTTTCGCAGGATCCACGACGATACCATTCTCTGAAATGAGATGGCCCAAGAATATCACTTCCCTCCTCTAGAAGTGACACTTAGAAAATTTCGCTTTCAATTGGTGTTTTCTCAACACCTCCATCACTATCCTCAAATGCTCCTTGTGTTCTTCCTTTGTCCTTGAGTAAACCAAGATATCATCCACGAACACAAGAACAAACTTATTCAATTGATCTCTGAATACCCTATTCACAAGGTCCACAAAATATGCTGGTGTATTGGTCAACCCCAATGGCATGACCAACCACTCATAGAATCCAGACAGCGTCCGAAATGACGTTTTAGTTATACTCTCAGCTGCCACCCGGAGCTAATGAAATCCTATCGCGAGGTCCAATTGGGAGAACACTCTTGCTCCATTCAGTTGATCAAACAAATCATCTATCCGTGGAAGAGGATACTTATTCTTCCTCGTCACCTTATTCTCGGCAGTATCGATTTGGGATAATCCATACTTTGGTAAAGTATCGAGTTCAGCAAGATACTCCAAGACAGCCCAACCATTCTGCTTGAGTTCCAAAAATCTCCTGAACAGATCTGATTTCTTAGCAGTTGGAATAAACTTATCACTGAAGCGAGTCTTAAACTGATTCCAAGTAATCTGATCCTCAGAAGTAGCTACCTTAATGACATTCCACCAATTCATTGCCCGTCCTTGCAGCTGACGGGATGCTAGCTTTCTTTACATTTCATCCTCGATTCCCAAATCCTCGAAGATGCGCTCACAACAATCCAGCCAATCTTGAACATCCATAGCCGATTTCGTTCCATGGAACGGCTTCTCACCAAGACTAGTATAATCCTTGTTAAGCTTGGCGAAATCGGCTCTAGGCGTCTGCACTACCTCACCACCACCATTTGCAGCATTAGGAACTGCTCCCTGAGCATCCCTATGCATCTCTGGCATTAAAGCAGTGAACATCGTCCTCATGTCAGGGACATTCTCATTGTTGGCCCTTGAACCTGCTCCCTCTTCATCTCCTGCTGCGGAGTTCCTCACCGCATTCCTTCTATTTCGGGTCATCGTTCAATCTGTAAAGAGAAACGATTAACCATCTCCATAGTGGTGCCAATGCACTGCGACTTCATTCTTAGATATACTAATGGTGTACATATATATATAGCTTTTGAAAACCAAAATATAACAAATAAGCGCTCTCATATACGTATACTATCTCTCCCTGGTGTCTTCCCCTAGGTTAACTACGCAACCTAGAGCTCTGATACCAAATGTGACGGCCTGCCCCACAACAGCCGACATTTCTCCGAAATGCGCTGTGCTGATGTCCAACCAACACGGGACGGTCGTTAAGGAAGAAAAGATGAATCATCAAAGAACCTATAGTATATCTCACAGGGCATGGGATAAAGTATAATAACAACATAACTTGACATAAAACAAGCGAGACAGTGCATAAGTTGAAAACTAAACGTCATAACAGCGGAATCCAAATACAGCTTATGATCCAAACCATCATATTACAACTTTTAAAATACTGTCTCTAAAGAAAAATAGGAAGGTACACTACTAATGCCCAAACTGGTGACCAACAACAACACAGGGAGAATATATAGGAATAATACGTGGAAGCCTCCTGCTCGTCTCCGAACAGCTACTCGTGCATAACCAGCTAACATGTCTCTAGTTTGCCTGTTTAAGAGCATATAGAGTAATAAGAAGAGACATAAAACTATGGGTCAGACAAAAGTCTGGTATGAGTGATAGCATGACTATAACTGGAATAAGCAATAACATGTATAAATAATCATACCTGAACTTGGACCTGCAACTAAAGAGTTAGCACAACAGGATGTACAGTACTCTAAGGTGACACTAGCATATGGTGTGAAAATAATGGGGAGGGGGTGTGCATGTCATGGTGATAGCAAACATCAAACATAGCAATCATCCTCACATCTCTCACTCAGTGCATAAAGCATACTTTATCCACCGCTTTGATCACCAGAGCCATTTGGGGCCTTGATGGAACTCAGCTCCATCCAAACCTTACTACGACCACTTTTCCCTTGGGGTCCTACTAGAATTCGATTCCACACAACTTTGACCCCACCGCACTGGTCCATAGTCAACTCCCCTTCATCATAGTGAATCAAAGTTATCGATACCGATAATCCCATTGCACACGTCCCGCAGCAAAGTCCAACCCTTAAAGTAAACTCGTTGGTTCCCAACTGGATCCTGAGTACAAACTTCCCATTTGGGCTTCCTTTGCATCTCGGGTTTTAGTCTCATCATCCCAGTTCGTGACTCTCTAGTTTCCATTCAGTTCAGTTCATATCCTTCGCCATGCCTCGGTTCGATGCTCAAGTCCTCAGCTCGGCTCGTGGTTCATGGTCAACTCCGGTTCGTGGTCCACCTTTTGAATCTGGCTCGTGGCATCATGGTGGAGCGATTCTTGGGTGGTGCTTCGGTCCGGTTCGAGATTCGCCCTCAGCTCCGGTTCGTGATGAACGGCTCGTGGTGCAAGTGCTCGGCTCGAGGAGGTGGTTCTTGGCTCCAGCTTCAGGTCATGGTTCACACCCTGATCCAGCTCGTGGTACTTCCCTCACCACGGTTCGTGGTGCTCTCCCGGTCCGGTTCGCGGACCCTAGACCACGAGTGGGGTCGGGTCGTGAGGGGTGTCACGAACGGGTTACTGTACTGCTGCCTGTAACTTTTTCAGCAAGCTATTTACGCCACACGACGGCGTTTTCGACCATTCTAACTGTTCTAGGCAAACACGAAACATTGCAAACGGTAATAGCATCATATAGCATCAACCATAAACACCAAAACGATGAATAATCATATCAATATGGATCAAACCTACGCAAAACCCATGTTTTCCCCTTAATCATGTTTTAGTCAATTCTAACATTAGGATTAGCAAAACATATCCAAATTAACCCAAATTTCTAACACATGTATAAAATAATATTTCGAAATTTCTAAATATTTTTCCAAAATTTTACGCGTTATAATTTCGCTAATCATCATTAATCACCCCTAATTAGCTGTAATTAGTGTAAAAACAAGCTAATCACTCACCTTAGCCACAAATAAAATATTAGACTTGAAACTCTACTACTATGGCGCAGTTTCCAATGTAACACAGCAGCTCCAACTCTGATTTGACACTAATCCTCCTTAATTTTGTGTAGATTAGGCTAATATATGATTAAAAGGTGATTAAGGATGAATTTAGAAGGAGGAGGCCATTACTAGGGTTCAAAGGTTGTAAGTGGCGGCTGGAAAACTGAATAAAACTAAATTTCCAAACTCTATCAGTCTTCCCATAACTTTAATCCCGAAATGGGTTATGGGCCTAGTTGTTAATCACCCTATTTGGCCCGGTTAAGCTATTTTTCACCTTTTAAACCTTGTTTCAGCCATATCTCCCAAATGGTAAGTCCGTTTGATCAATGTGACCAGTCTACGGAAATGTAAACCACCATCCAGATCCAATGGAAGTGGTTTTAGGTCAAAATCCTTACCAACCAAAAGTTATAGGCAAAACAAGACTCGCCAAGGGCAAAACGGTCATTTAAAAATTCGCAAAAATCGTGAATATGGGAAATGACCCCAATAGTCGTTCCCCAAAGTTACACGACCATACGACCTCGTATGAAAATGAAATAAATATTCTACGATCCTTCGACGCGTAGAATGCAGGTCGTTACAACACAGTTGTAACAATCCGTATTTTCGGTAATTACCTATTATAATAAATAAATAATTAGAATATAATACTTGGGTAATATTTAAGTTGGATGAACCATTGGTTCGATTATTCGACTTAATTCGTTGGGTAAATTGGTGTTTCTTGGTTTGATGGTGGAGTTTAATCACACTAAAGTGATTAAATTGAGTCATGTATAACTAACTATGAAGTTTTGGTTATAAAGGGATAATACTGATTTTGAGAGGAAATGGATAATTATAACATTTAAAATATTAGCAAATGTTAATACAAGTTGTAGTATTGAAATAAAGAGAGTAAATGTGTTCTATATAGTATTTATTGGGTTAAAATCATTTTTATTATGGCTTGATAACAATAACTGTAAATATTTGGTTAACAAAACAATTATTGGAATTTTGGGTATAAACATGTAATATTGTGTAAACCTTAAAAGCTAGAATTGTTGTAATTAAAAATAAATATAAAAATATGTGTTTTGACATGTTTAGTGATTTATTAAGTTAAAAATGTGCCAATTGTGGTATTTATTTTTGTTTTTGCTATGAAGATTATACTAATTTAAGTAAAATGTCTAAATGTGTGTAACTTGTGTAAATTTTTTCTAAAAATGAAGATTTAGAGGTAATAAGCTTTAAAACATCTAAAAATGTTGTTAACAAAATTATTTAACATCGTTTGATATTTAAACTATGATTTTGGTAGACATTATGATGTAAAACTTAGTTTATTTGACCTAATTATGTGTTTATAGGCTTAATTAGTTGCTTAAAGGCCTAATTGAGTCATTAGGTGTTTAATTGGCTTAATCTGGGCCTAACTGCATACTTAGGCAAAGATATTTCTGGAGAAAAAGGGAAACAACGCAGCCTTCCTTATTTTCTTTCTTTACATGTAAATCAAAACTAAGTAAAAACCTAAAAATACACAAACCACTTCACTCTGAACTATAATTTGCCTCCAATCCACCTACAAACTCAAGATTTTGACTGTTTAAACTTAATAGCAGCAGGTAATAAACTCTAAACTCGGATCTAATCCAAGTTTTATCGCTGTTTTTGAGAATTGTTGATTTACAGTGAAATTTTTATATGCATGTCCTAGCTAGTTCAAGTACAGGTAGAAAGATGTCTTCTTCTAGTCAAAGAGCTCCAATTCAATGCAATAATTATCTATCTTTGTTGTAATCACTTCTAAGGTAAGTGTTTACTCACATATTTTAGTCACACCTGAGTATTTTGAAGTTTCTGTGAAGCCTGAGAATGAATTATTGATTTCCAGTAGTTTTCTATTGAAAATTTTCCCTTTGTGCAAACATAGTCAAAGGTATACTTTGAGAGTATGTATCTTGGTCATATGGCATCGAATTTGAGCCATTACATTTTTTTTGTATATAAAACCTTTATTATCATGCTTGTGAATTTTCAGGCATTTTTGAGTTAATTAACTAAGTCAAATTGATGCCCAAGTAGCATATCGAGGTTGTTTTTAGCTTGAGCAGTGCGCCGATGGAGGGATCAATCGGGAGGTTGACCTACCCCGTTGAGTGGTCGACCGGGCGGTCGACCTCTACAAAGGGGCGGTCAATCTGGTGGTCGACATCCTTGAGAGAAACCTATAAGCTGAAGCCTGCTTCATTTTTGTTGTTTCGGACGTTTTGGGTTCTTGATTTCTTGAGTTTCCTAAAGCTTTTCACTTGAGTTTTGATGTTGTATATGCTTAGTAAACTAAGCTATTGCAACTCAAAATCTAAACCCCGGATTTTGATGATGTTTGATGAGTTGAGTTTTGAGATGAGTTTTGGGTGAAATTGAGCACACATGCACATTTAGTTTTCGATAAGTAAATAAATAAGCGTTTTTATATAGTTTTGAGGCTAAAATATTTTCATGATTTAAGTTTTTAATTATAAATGGCCTTGGAATAATAGTACAAAAGCCTATTTTGCATTATATATATAATTTTAAGAAAAAAGGACATTTGATTTTCGAAATTGTTTTATAAACTTGTTTTAAAAGTCAAGTATTTTCTTATTCAAAGATCACACTTTTCTGCACTCTTCAAGATAACGTATTGGATGTTAAACGAAATCGTAAACCCCGTGGTATGGTACATGGCGGTATACAGACTCGGTTACCTCCGGTATAGTTTGATTGAAGCCGATGATTTGATGATTTTCTAAGTTTTCTAGTGCGAAGTTGACTAGCGGCTAGTAAACCAACATTGAGAACGTGTGGTATGAGACGCACTCTTACCACTGTTTGGGTTATTGACTGTGAGTCAGTAACGCATTTTGAGGAGGAAAAGCCAGTACTCTCTTTAGAGGATGCCGGGACTCGGAGCAGTCACATATATGTATTCACTTGACCGAAGTGGTCAAGTTGCACTCGGCCAGGGGATCTGAAACACCCCACCTCCGTTAGGGTCACTCTCAAAGGGAATGCCCTAATTTTGGTGGAGGTTTATAAGTATAAGTCCCAGATATACAAGACAGGTATAAGAACACATAATTTTGAACAGCGGAAAACAACAACTTTTATTTCATTAAAATACGTGTTACACAAACCATGTCATAATTGTTTTACAATACTTCCAAAAACATAACATCTTCATAACTGTCTTGATTTCATAATTTAAAGAAGCATAAAGAAAACATAAATAAACTGCATAAGTCCCATAATTGATGTCCAAAGCCATAGCCCAAAACGGAAAAGATCCAAGCAATACATTCTTTCTCTTCAAGCTGGATGTGAAAGCTGGTCAAGCTGCGGTATTCCCTCCCTGTGGACCTGGGGGTGAAACGGAAGAAAAGAAGACGAAAGAAAAGTAGAGTCAGACATAAAGCCTGAGTAAGTCTAGGACTATTCAGTCTATGAATAAAGAACTGGGTATGATAAGTATAAACTAGAAATGGGAAAGCACCATAAACTTAGTTAAGTTGTCTAGGGTCGAATATACTATCGTACCCCATATTAATCTCTATACCCATATAAACTAGTTCCCAACAGGCACCCCATAATCAGGGTGAAGTGATCCATTTTATGATGATCGGCTCCTACTCGCATAGTTACATGTGTCTTACAGCCCCCGATGTTGTAGTTACCTATGCTGGTCCCACCATAGGGTGTATCAAGTCCCATGGTGGTGGCCCGACACAATCCTAGAATGAACAGGTATGCTACTGGTGCCCAGTGCCTTATTTTTCTGCGCCGGAGTGTGTGCACACCCGCACCCCGTTAGAACCTACACTGCTGCACCACCGCCGTCGATTTGACCTCTTACAGTCAGCCCAGTAATCGTGCCCCACCCTGCCTAGTTCAGGGTATCCTGATACACCTTATAGGGTTACTGCTGAAAAGGGTCCCCCGCTACTAGGTTCTCTATTTCTAGCCAACATGCTAAGTTGGTTAAGTGTTTTGTAAACCTAACCCCCAATCAGTCTGTATAGTTTAGCATGTTCCATTTTGATTAAGTATTAATATAATTCACTTAATCCTATCAATCCTGACTCAGCCTTAATTGTCTTATTAAAGCCTGGACCTCTCACATTAGACAGGTATTGTTGTGGCTGCCTGTTGCCGATTGGGTCCGGGCAGTCTTACGCCACAACTCAGTCTAACCTCGGGTCCTTATTGGGCTCCGTGTTTAACCACCCACATTGGATAGGTATTGTTGTGACTACTGGACAGCCGGGCGGTTCCGGGCAGGTTTACATCACAACTCAATCCAACCTCGGGTTAAACACATCGTATTTTCTACATTTACATATTTTGTCTCTTTTCTTTTTATATGTAAATATTTGCGACCCATTATTCAAATTCATCTTTATTTATGCCACTTAATTATTTTTCAAGGTTGTTGGCATGCGTCAAACATGCAAACGCATATGTTCTATATTTCAACCCCATCGTCATTACCCCCGTTTTACACTTTCGCTACAATATAAGATATGTTGGGTTTAACATTTAAACCCAACTTAGCCATATGAAAAGGGGAGGCTTAAAACATGGTGTTTATAAGGTAACATAAAAAGGGGAGTGTGAACGCATGAACTTGCAACATAACGATTCATTTAACATAAGGTAGGCACATGTGAACTTGCAATTGTAACAACATATAATCATGGCATAAACAATACTTAGACATGAATCATTCTATTCACATAATCATGGTATAAACAAAACATGAATCATTCTATTCATGTAGTCATGGCATAAATAATACTTAAACATGAACCATTCTAATCATATAATCATGGCATAAACATAATTGAACATGAATCCTTCTATTCATATAATCATGGCATAAACAATACTTAAACATACCTAAACTTAAATCATGGTTTTTATTCTATCTATGTAAACTTGCAAGTGGAATGTAATTCTAGTGTAATTCTAATGTAACTTATGTGTCACATATATTATCATATGATTATGATAACAACATAAGCCTAAAAACATGTTTTCAACTAGGCATAATAACAAACATAGTTTAGTCATGTTCATAAAATTAATACAAGTTCACAAAGATGCTTGCTTTTGTCACTATCACATAAGCATGATTCTTATACTTGAACTATGATGCCAATTCCAACATAACTTCATATGAATCATTATACTCAAATGGATCAAATTACACTAAAGATGACCATAAAATTATACATCATGTTGGCATAACAGTAAATCATATACTTGCATGAATCTCAAATAACTATTACAACATATAGTTGTTACTTTCAACATGAATCATATACTTGCAATTATCAAATGGGTGTTGTAAATAACTACCACAAACATGTAGTTTTCAATATGAATCATATGCTTGCGAATATCAAATCGTATACCACAACATTCCCAAATCGTTTAGAATCAAAGCAACATACAAATATAGATTATTATCGCCACAATTCCATTTCTTACTTTACACAAATCAACACAATTATTGAATTCACATCGGAATAGCACTCTACTTACAACGTATGATGAATCTTCAATTCAGGAATCTGAATTCTGAATTTGGAGATGCTATCCTTTATTGTAGGCGTTGCTTTGATTTGATTAACGTTGCTTTAAGCTTTCGATTTATCTCCTAATTGCCTCTCAATTTCTGACGGCTATCCTTAGTCTCTCCTCAGCAGCATGACGGTCTCATCTCCATTTTAGTTTGTGTGAATTAGGGTTAGTCTTAGGTCCTTTTTATAGAGTTTGTGAGTTGATTTAGACCGTCGATGAAGCTTGGTTTAATTATAGCCGTTCGTTCAAAGGAGAGACCAACCAGGAGCTGACACCTGGCCCTAGTGACAAGGCAAGGCTCAGAAAATCGACCAGACCCTGATCAGGCCAGCCAAGACCTGACCAGCAGGTCATTCTGACCTGGGCGCACTTGGCAGGTGCGCCAGGCTAAAAATGTACTGGCGCACTTCCCAAGTGCGCCAGTTCATTTCTGTTCTGGCGCACTTCCCAAGTGTGCCAGTGCATTCTGACCCGTTTTCTGGTTTTTCGCCCATCTTCGTTCGTCCATATCTTCTTCATACGATATCCGTTTTACACAAACTCGGACTCTATCTCAAGCAGAATTTCGAGACGAACGCAATGGCGTAACCCATTTCCCTTGATTTCATCATTTATAATTAATTATACTTTTAATTCGTGAAGCTTAACGTTATAGAATACACGGGGTGTTACAGGATCGCAGTGACAGGCGCCTAAATGGAATACGTATAAGTACTAGGCTACGCTCGAAGTAAGCCTTATTAAATCCCGAAGTGGGCAATAGCTGGAAGTGGGATTATTTTGATGGCATATGCACATTATTTATGATGATTTCATTTTATGATTGAAGTTTGAATATTTTAACTTTATCGGAATGATCAATCATTTATGCAGTGCATTTGAGATTCTTATTTACTTATTTTGGGATTTTCGATGATTTAGAGTGAAATACTCCTTTTATTGATGCTTTACCTTCTTTAAGTTTATTTGATTATTTTGGGGATTTCAGCGTGTATGACCATCTTGTTGATTGTGAATGATGTTGAACCTAGCCTGGGGGCTAGTACAAGGGACTAGCGTATAACCTTACATTGAGACATATGAGTTTAACCCAATTACTTTTATGTCTTCACATTAACAATTCTTTGAGAAAAAGAGTTGTATTTTGCGTACTTATTTTTCTTATACATGTTATTACTCATGGTTGACTATACTGACCCATGTGTGTTAATGCTTGGGTTAGCCTGAGCTTTTCCAGGTACTTTCTGCTGCTGTAGATATCTTTTCCTCCGCTTTCGATCGTTTAGTTTTGGGCTTCCTTGTTTATCTATTTTGTTGTATATATTGTATTCGATCCACGTACTCTGATGATGTATCCTATTATTTTGGACTGGTTATACCTACCACGTTTTATAACACTACTTGTTGTATATTATATGTATATGTATTTGATGCTGGGTGATATGTTTTATGATGTGTTTAGATTTATCATTCGTATTTGTTTTGAATTATCTTCTAGTCAACATAGTATTGTATAGGTAGAGATTAAGAGTATCGGACCACGAAAAAAAAAGATAGTACATTTTATCGATGCTCTTAATGTTTAGTTGATACAAAAATTATGAATGGTCTCCCTTAACCAGCCCTATTCTCTGCACTACTAGACAACGTCAATAGTTAATGTACTTTACTAATGTGGATCTCAGGGCAGGACATCACAGCTTGGTATCAGAGCTGAGTTCAGAACAAAATGCGAGTAATACAGAATAGAATATAAGCAATACATTACATTGAGATACAACGTAAGTGGAACATCTAACCTTTGTATCTTGACCATGAGTTGAATCATGTCTACTTGTGCCTTACCTTCTTTTGTGTGGGGGTAGATATAGGAAGGGAATGCATTTATGAATAAATTGTTATAATTCAGTAGTATTCCTTACATAATTGGACGTGCAAATATATATTATCGCACACTAATCCTATCTTATTTTATGTTGTAGTTTATTGTTGGGCGAGGTAAGAGGCACCAGGCGGGCACAGGGCCGAGTAGTGGTCCAGGTCCCGAAGAGCGGGTTGGGTCGTCTAGTGGCACCCATTCTATCAAGAGTGATTGACCTGCCAGTGGTTCTTGACCTGAAGCGGTCAATCTTTCTACTTATCAGCTTATGGAGCTCATTCGGGGCACTCAGCCGCCCGCTCCTTCTCGATCATCCCCTCCGCGCAAGTCGACCTTTGCACGTATGTGTAGCGACTACTCCCATCTTGGTGGGAAGCCCTTTCTACATTATGAGTCAGTGTTATAGGTCCATGCATGGATCCGTACCTACGAGCGCATTCTTACTCGCATGGAGATTTTCTCTTATCATCGGGTCCTTGTAGCATCTAGTATGTTGCAAGGTCGAGCATTGGCTTGGTATGAGCTATTGGTAGCCGAGATTGAAGGGTCCACTCCTGAGTGAAAGCAGTTCTGTGAGCATTTTGAGCTCAAGTTTGTTCCTATGTCGGAGAAAGTCATCCTTCCACGTCGGTTCCTTGATCTCAAACAAGGGAAAATGACAATTTCCGAGTATGTATCGTCTTTGAGGCTCTCTCCAAGTATGGTTTGGATCATATCAGTACATCCTACAAAAAGAATTTCAAGTTTGTTTCTGGGTTAAGAAAGTATCTTAAGAAGTCCTTGATGTTACATCTTAAGTTGTCTTTTGAGGAATTAGTTGATGCAGCCCTTCATCTCGAGGCAATCGAGAATGAGAGAGGTAGTGGAGATGAGAGTGGAGTTTGAAAGAACTTAGGCAAGAAGAAGATTCCATTTCAGAAATCCAAGTCTTTTCCTAGTAAGAAGAAGAATCCATTGGGTCAGGCTTTTCAATCTAGTGGAGCACCGCCTGCCAAGTAGGGTTGCATCAATTGAAATCATTTTGTTTGTGACTGCCTTAAGCCTGTATTTGCCTCTATTGTAAGAAGGAAGGACATATGGCCTCCTCTTGTCCCTTAGATCCTAGGTCCAAACAGCAGGGTAAGCTTAATGTGATGGAGTCAGATGGAGCTTCCTCTCAGCAGAGAGGTATGCTTCTTATTCTCGAGGGTTCCCTTTTATTTCACGATCGCATGATTAGAGTTCTTTTCGATATGGGTGCTTCACATTCATTCGTATCGAATGAACTTGTAGATATACTTTCTTTGGATGTTTGTTGTATTGTGACTTTTTGGAGGATAGCTTGGAGGATCCACCACTCTTACTTTTATTATGCAATGATGTAGAGATCTTTACTCGTGAGTTTTATTTTCATGCAAATTTGCACACATTTCCTTCTCTTGGGTTTGATATGATTTTGAGTATGGATTGGCTCGTGTGATACGAAGCCAAGATCTTATGTGTCTAGTGTATCTTATATCTTTGCCACCCCGATTCGTCTTCATTGCTTTCTCTTGTGCTTAATGATGTTGAGTGTGATTCTATGGCATCTTTATATTCTCCCTCTCAAGAGAACGATGATGATGATGTGTCTCGCATTCCTATGGTTTGAGATTTTGCAGATGTTTTCGAGCTTGTTTTGTGGTTGCCACCCAAAAAAGCTATCGAGTTCTGTATAGATTAAGTTTCTGGAGCTCACCCAGTTAGCCGTCTTCCCATGCGGATGTTAACTTAATAAAATGAGGAACTAAAGAAGCAGTGTAAGGTCCTATCTCTATACCCGCGTTATCCAAGACCATTACAAGCAACGGTGTCAATTAACCAGAAGAATAAGGCTGTTGAGGAGCGACCATCTGTATATATGCTTTGAACGAGTGTTAAATATGTCATATAATGTGGTCTTACTTTTAAAATCTCATGAGGTAATCTGACACATCTAATTCAAGTCCAAATCTACTACACAATGGCTATATATAATTCGAAATCAATATAAAATGCATAATAATATAATCAGAGTCATACATAGATATTCACATCACTAAGGAAGAAATATGTATGAATATAACACATAGAAGTAAATATAAAGATATTGGTCATAGTTAATCCATTATACAACAAAAGAATGGGTACAAGCTCTAGCTAAAAGAGCATGTATACATAGATGTCTCATAAACATATAACCCAAAATTACTACAATAACAATGTAGACATGAAAAACCAAGAAGTGGCCCCTGCTAGAAGTCTTGAAAAAACAGTTGTAATACTCAATATGACCCGAGTATTATTTATAAGAAAAAAAACAATAAACGGATCAGTCTTACTGTACTCATCATAATAAACTAAAATAGGATAAGAGATATAATCAGAAAATGACATATATGAGAAATAACAACAATGTTCACATGGCTTGCCAGAAAACAATGTTCACATGTAAAATGCGAAGGATCGATATGTCCAGAAAATATGCCAAAGAAATCTCGGTGCTATGTAAGGATATACCAATAACAAAGAAATAAAGATTAATAACACGACATCAATATAACTCAGATCGATAGATTAGCATCAATAATACTCAAATTCTAGAAATCGATAAATTATAAATCTATAAGATCCCTAAGAAGGGGAGGGGATGCCTAAATCAAGGCGGGAGCCCGAAGACTTACCAATACATACATCAAGGTGAGACGCGATATCTAGGCAGCTTGCATATAGTGTTGAGCCAAAGCGCCTCGGATGGTCCAAAGACCGCGGGTCGCAACCCCGCTAAGATGATCCGAAGATCATTGATAAATCAAATGAACCGAAGTTCCTCTGGATGATCCGAAGATCATCAGAATAAGAAATGAACCAAAGTTCCCCAAGATGATCCGAAGATCATCAGAATGACCCGAAGGTTGAAATGATCCGAAGTTCCTACGATATGGTGGAACCGAAGTTCCTCAAATAGTCTGAAGACACTCAAGATAAACCAAAGTTCCTCAGGATGATTCGAAGATCATCAAAGTGCCCCGAAGGTCGGAATGATCCGAAAGTCCTTAGGATGATCCAAAGATCATCAATATGATCAAAATTGATCAAGTATAGTGTAAACCACACCAAGCTAGTAAATATAGGAGTCAAGCTACATGTCTCATAACCACCTGCTATACTCGAATATTTATGAACAAGTTGTATAATTCACTAGAAATATGAAATGATCATTGCCATGGTGTTCAATCGAACAAGTCCAAGAACTAACCGTCAAAGCAAACACAAAGGTTCATAGTCCTTGTTTTTACTAAGGCGTTTAATTAGATTTCTCACATGAACGAGAAAAGGGTTTATATAACTATATACTAGTAGATTGGAAAACAATTTATAAAATAACTTCATATAATGAAGTCGGATTAGAAACCAATTTAGAAGATAACCACATATAATGAAGTAGAGTTAGAAAACATTTAGTAAAAGATTATGTATCTACTAATAATTTTAAACCCTTTATATGATTTCGAAGTGGCAAATCTTGTATAATAGTGATCGAATTAACGATCGGACAAATAATTCACGTTTTAATAACGTAAATTAAATCTCGCGACTAACGATTATAAATTTGTTCACCACGAATCAATCGAAAGTCAACCAAAGGTCAATAATCAAGCTGTTAAAATTTGGGAACCAGAGAAACTGAAAAGTCACAGAAAAATACCAAACAGACAGAAACTCGGCCAGGAAAGATCCTGAAACAACCTAAACTGTTGATCGTGGTTTCCACTGGTCAACGACAGAAAATAGGTTCAGTCGACCGAACTTAGAGGTCAGTCGACTGAATCTATGTAAACTTCAGAATTCTGCGCATGTATAGGATTCAGTCGACTGACCCCTGTAGTCAGAGTACCGACCTGCTACCACATCAAATTCCTGGTTTTGGATCAGTCGACTGAGCACCTGAGTTAGTCAACTGACCTGCTACTAAGATTAGCTCATGGTTTGGCCTTACGGCCAAGTCAACTTTTATGGATTTTGGGCGATCGACAGAGACAAATAACTTCATTGAAGTGAAAATGAGGCCTTAATGATTCGTCGAAATACTTCACAACACAAAACCCAAACATTATAAAGATTTATACTCGAATTCATCGAAATGAAATCAAAACTCATGAATTGGGAGGTTCACACAAAAACAACTCAATACACTCGATAAACACACAACACATAAGTGCCAAAGGCACACTAGAAGAGCATATATCTTCAGGCATAGATGTGAGTTCTCCAAAAACTCACCTTTACTTGCTAAAAGGAAAAAATCGATCCAAAGCTTAGCTAAATCAACCTCTCCTCCAATATAGCTTGCTAACCTCCAATCTAAACACATATAAATGAATTTCCTAAGATTTAGGTGTAGAAAATTTCAGAAATTAAAGAGGAGTTGAGTTGTTGAAGATGGAGAAGCTTACCCTAGTTTCTATGCTTGATTCCCTCTTTATTTGAGCTCCAAATTGAAATCCCTAGCTTAGGAATTTTGATTTCCCATTCCCCATTTTCCATTTACTTTGAAGTATTTTGAGTGAAGGAAGAGGAGAGGGCACTATAAGAAAAACTGCATATAGCAGCGGCAATATCCGCTTCTAATCCGTCGCTATGTTGGCCTTAGCGACGGATTTCTTGCATAATACTATGATCGGTAAAAACCATGACGGTAATTGTGTCAGATTTTTGCGACGGAATTTAGCATGAGTTTTCCGACAATTTTCTGTCATTTTACTTGTTATACAATAAAAATATAATTTTATTTATTAATTTAATTTTAATTTATTTACCGACTATTTACCAACGGATGAGTAATTTATAATAAATTATTATTTATAAAAGACGTTGGTAAACCCTTGCTAATTTCCAAAGGATTAGCGACGGAAACTAAATCGTGGTAGATTTAACCTCACTTTTTTGTGAGTAATCCGCCGTTATTCCCTTTCTGATCTGCCAATGTGTGTGTGTGTGTATATATACACACACACATACACACACACACACACATATATATATATATTCATATAAATAAATAAATAAATATATATATATACAACAAACATCATTCAACTGTGAACACTAAAACAAATAACATATTAAAAAAAACAAAGATAAATTGGTCAACAATATTAATTTAGAACTTAAAAGAACATTCTTGATCACATACAAAAAAACTACAACATCCATAATCTTTCATCAGTTCATACACCAAGATGAATTATGAACAATAAAACTATTCAGTTGGTATAACGTTATCCATAAAATTGCACTGTTGTGATTAATCTTTTGTAAAATTATAAACCATGGACTACTTCGCTTCATCTTCAGCTCTCAAACTCAATACTGCCAATTCTCTTCCTCCTCTTTCCGGCACTTTTGAGATACCTAACCTTTTGTTCTTCTTCTACCAAATATTCATCTCATCTTGTCGCTACTGACATCACCAAGAAAAAGATGGTCTTTAGTTCAGAAATGGTGGATGCCCCTCGCACTTTCTTTATTTCACAAAATAAATTTTCTTCATCAGTCATTATAACTACCTACAGTTCAAACTTGACAAGTATTCAATGAGATACTTGTAGAAAAACATGTATTGACTTCTAATATCTGTAGCATTACAAGAAAACATGGTACATTCTTGTTCATAACTACAGTTTTCACCATTACAAAACAGAAAGTATTAAAAAAATAGAGAATATATCTTAATTTGTAAACTGAATGCATTTTTTAGTTCCGTCAATTTTGATGGTTTCTGTTGTATCTCATACAAGAAGAGCCATTAGCAATCGTTCATCATATCAGCACTAAGTCATTTACATAATGAAGTTCAAATAATTCTCATGACTGGGAACACTTTTTGAACCTGTGGTCACGACTACTTGTGGTAACAATGCCACAATTTCTTTGAGTCCTGAAACATTTTTTTTAGCAACTTTACTACTCTTTCTGCATCAAACAGTTAGCTTATGAATACAAAATGTAGTTATAAAGTTGTATTAAATCAAATTTTGTAACTTTTCAACCTGCCACTTTTTCAAATACAGTGTAATAGCCCACGATATCATACACGCAAACCTTTCTTTTATTTTTAGAAAGAAAATGGGGCTACAGACATTGGAACCTTGTCCAACCTTAATTAGGTATGCCCGGGTTTCAAATTTCATGTTTTGATTAGGTATCATTTTGGGATTTTTTCGTGTAAAGTATATCTCATGATATTCTCAAAGTAACCTATGTGTCTAGACACGACCTTGACAGCTAGATCCACTTACAAACTTTCCTTCTGTTAGAGAACCATTACGACACAACACAGTAGTATAAAATTGGCCAGTGCAAGTATAAAGTTACCTGCTTTCCTTCAATGGTAATGCGTCCAGTAGAGACCGCATCATTGCTGAAACCTGCAAAAGGCCGCATCATTGCTGGAACCTGCAAAAGCGCAAAGATAAGTAGAGCTATCATTAAAAAATATGACAGGTATGAAAAAATATAACAGCTCTTTTTTCTCCTATCAAATCCATTGCCTCGCTATACTCCACCGCTCCTACTTTGCACCCAAACAGGTTGTAATCTATAATATCACGGCTTTGCTGAGCTACTATGCTACATGTTGTTGTCTATAATATCATATCTCATTCAGTTATTGCCTTAACAAGACACTGCATGCTTTAGCGGTGATTCCTGACTTCACTTGACCTACAGTTAAAAGATAGAAACTATGCTGCTGTTATGTGTGTTTTGCTTCAAATTCATTTGCTTAGAGTTAGTTCCATATATCTTCTAGGAACGTTATATTACTACGCCAGCTTACTCTTATCTTGCTTCACTTCACATTATATGTGCACTAATCTCCAGTCTTGACTTTATGTATCAAGCTGAAAAATTGTACATATAAAAAGCTGAATATGTGCATTAGTACATCTCGGAAAATGGCAAGCAAGGAAATCACCTAATTTAAAAGCTGTACATATAATAAACTTATATATCCAGTATGAAAATACAACAAGAAAGAGAAGAAACAATTTCTAACCCGCCAAAATAATGCATATCATAAGATCAACCCAAGTTAAATAATGCATACTCAGTGAATTGTCGTATTTCAGTGATAATAATTATAGCCCAGTTGAAAATATATTTGTTGTACAGAAATAGAGAATGCATGATTGTCATTTAAATCTTAAATCGGCATACAAATCCATATTTTATTCAAATTGTAGACTATAAAATTTAAAACGTGTTTCACAGAAAATAAAAATAAAATGAGTAACTTTAATTAGTTGTAAAAATAAAATAATTTGTTAGTTCTGCATAGTTGGTTGAAAACTGAAATGAGTTCTTGCAGCTAGTGTATACCAACTCATATTTCAACATCAGCATCACGTCTTAATTTATGCTCACATGATATAAAGTGTGAAAATGTAGATATCAAACAGATTAACAATAGTATCATTTCTTTAACTTCACAGGGGAAATATGGCCTGATTAGTTTCTGCATTTAAACATGATAAGTGGGAAGAAACGAGGAGAAGCGGGTCGGGGAGGAGGTTGGGATTTTAGAGGGAGACATTAAATTCTCAAAAGTAACAAAACCGTCTTTAATAAGAATTTGCAACTACTGTCAATCAAAAGAGAGTCAACATCCAACTAGAATTACATAAGTATTATGATTGATGAATATTTGCCACACCAGCATTTGACATAAGCCTAACTTAGCAATCTGGTCACTTATATTGTTATTACGGTTACATAAAATGGTGTTCATTAGTAATAGTGATTACCTTTGCCCTCAGAATACGACCTAAACATTGGGCTTCTTGACACCGTGAACCAGCATGAGATGATATTTGTATAATCACATTAGCTTCAGGGATATCAATTGAATTATCACCTACCTGAAGTACACCCATATACAAATTATAATAATCATTAAAAAAAGAAATCCTATCAATTCCTGTGATATTTTCCTAGATATACATGGCACTTCTCAAATAGTGAACACAAACCTTGGAAAGGAAAACAGCGTTCACGTTTGGGTTTTCCTTGAAAGCTGAGACTCCTACTAATGACTTTCTAGCACCGCAAGGTAACACGATAATGCCATAACGGACTCTTCCTGCAAATTTTAATATAAGATCATAAAATTTTACTTGTTTGCCAATGAATGATAATATAGAGTAACTTCAGATAATATATATAATTTTAAATGACTAGTAAATATATGCAACTGGCCGAATACCATTGCCAAACATCTTGCTGAGACTTTTTTCTTGGTATGGTCTAGGTTGCGGGGTTTTTTAGCCTCAGGACAAAATGAACAAAAAATTATTCCAAAAGGACAAGAGAGCAAAATTTTATCCATAAGGACAAAATTTAGTGTAAAAGGAGGGTTTCAAAGGCCCACTATAATTCCTCATTTACACTAAAATTTGTCCTTACGGACAAAATTTTAGCCTCTTGTCCTTATGGAACAATTTTTTGTTCATTTTGTCCTTTAGGGTATTTTCCTGTTAAATTATATTCTATAAGATACCATTATTTACATGGATAATGGATACAATTAGCATAACTTCAAACTGGCTAAGTAAATTATGGAATTAATGGGCAACAAAAATTAAAATCACATTAGATTTTCAAATGTAATTAAGAGGTGATAAAATGGTGCCTCTGTGAATTACTTAGACCATTAAGCTACATCTATAGCAATGAATGAGCTAGGATAATAACATAACACTTTGAGCAGGTTAAATAATAAGCTGTTAATAAGAATACGGTGCTATTAATATAGCTTCATCGCATAAAATAAAAAGGCATATAATTTTCAATAAGAATAGAAAATAGCGTACAACTTTGATATTTGTATATCATAGCATTCAATAACTTACATGCAAAATTGTAGCATCCACATAAAATGTCTATAGACTATATCAACATATTTCTTGTCTGCAGGAATTAAAACACCAACATAGCACTCCGCACAGATGTTTTTGAGATATTGTACCACCTACATCTTGACAACCCTGTAAATAGATTTCATAAATTAGAAGATGCAGATACTTCAAGTATTTTCACAAAACTGAATATTATAGATCAAGCGACTTATAAATATAGTTTTAAACTCTCACGTGGGAAGCAAATGCCAACATAAAAGTGACTCGTAGATGAGTGTGCATAAAAGGAAGCATTGAGTTTCTTAGTAGTACACATTCAATCAACATGCACATAAATGTCTCCATAAAATTCAGTTTCATTTTTCATCTCAAATTTCGTATCCTTAAGTTTCTTTCCCAATTCATTTAATCCTCAACTAGAGGGCAGTAAAATCTGTCTTGAATTTGTACTGCTTTTCAATACATGAATACTTTTTCCTTTGAGCTTAAAGTGATATAAATAACAGAAAGCAAAATGATGAAGTAAAAAATATGATATGAATAGAGTACCTGGAACATAATGGAATTGAAATAGAAGCAGAAGTGTGATTATTTTCCTACTTCCATGAAACACTCGGATAGGCAAATAAATAACACTTGGAACAAATTCTTTGCCTTGGTAGTGAACCTGTTTATTTTAATTATAAATTTATTTTAATTATATAACGAGACCGAAATGGCGCGGCAATTTGAAAATTCGATTTCTAATTTCAAATGAATATACAGAATTCATTATAAGTCAGAATTGGACGAAACAAGAAATATTTGAATCTGTTTAATCATACCTTTCTAACGGAGGTAAGAAACTGAGATTTCGTTTTATAAGTTGAGAGTTACGTCCAGTTTAAAATTCAGAAAAGTCGCTGTGGAATTTATATATATTTTAGTACATTTAAAGCCCTTAAAAATAGCCATTTTGCAAACGACCTCCATTTTCGACGAAACCACTTTTGTTGGATCCGGGATGTCAAATTATTGCTATATTCCAATTTTCATAATTTTCAGAATCAATATGTGGGCGTGGCGCATTTAAACGCGTTTGATCAATTTCAGTTGAATTTAATTGACTGGAAAATAGTCATTTTTCAAACGGTCTTCAAATTTGATGGAATTAGTTTTGTTAGGACCGTATCGTCAAAACGAACCAAGAAATAATTTTCTGGAATTTTTAGTGTCCGCATGTGTCCCCGGTAAATTGAAATGTACGTTTGAATTGAATATATATATATATATATATATATATATATGTTTTAATTTAAACGGAAAATGATGGAAATAGTCGAATTGGCTTACGAAACATATCCCATTGTGTTCGGAATGGGGGTATTTAGCTAGGGACGACATTCAATGGGTTTGATTTGGAGTTCGGCACAATAAACAATTAATATGTGAATTAAATTATTAAATATATATATTATATAACACTATATAAGCAAAACCCAAGCTCCCTCTTGTTTCAGCAGTCGCCAGGCAAAAATCAAAGGCCCCCATTCCCTGATTTTCGATCCAAGAATTCTCCAAATCCTCCTAATGATTTTCGAAAATTCTAAACCCAAATTGAGGAGCTCAACGCCCTCTAGAGATCTGACGGTCGTGATGGATTTTTATTGCTTGAATTCGTCAAAATCGACCCACAAAGATCCTGTGTTTAGCCGCCGTTTCAACGCCCTAGGAGCCACCGAACTCAACCATACCCTCGGCGGTGGAAGCCCTCCTGTGCGCCGACGACATGCCATGTCCAGATCGAGTGCTGGCGATTCCAATTAACGTGCGGTGATGGGGATTCCTATCGAGGGTGGGTTACGGGTTGAAGAAATTCGCCAGGAAGGAAGGGGAACTAACGACCTTGATTAGCTTAGGTGATTAATTAGTTTATTAATTATTTAGTTAATCTTAATAATGTAACGAAGGTATAAACTGCGATAACTTTTTCATACATCTTCCAAATTCGATGATTTCAGGTCCGTTGGAATCGCAAGATCTAGACCATAAAACTGACCGCGTCCAAAACATAGCACATTGGAATTTCAGGCAAATTCAAACCTGAATCGAACCAGTTCAGAAATAAAACCAGTCAAAGTGAGAACTTCTGACTAAAATTATTTCTGTATAGTTATTTATTTTGTAACCGCATATATGAACTGCTCCCCGTCGTTCACAGACCATGGACGACTTGTTTGTTTGATTGTGTTGTGAAAATTGTTTGTGATGTGAAATGAACTGTATAAAATATTCATGTGTTGAAATAAATATTTTATCGTTAAAAATAAATTTTTTAACATGGATATAAATAAAGTAAATATTCATTTACAAGTCAGACGATTTGTTTATGTACACACATGTGACTGATATTGATTGGGATGATAAATTTTACACATCGCCCAACTGCACAAACAAAAATATGTGGTTGTTGATTGAAACCTCACACGGGTATTGGGATGATATTTGACGTACACTAATCCCGATTGTTAAGTGGTATATCAGTCGACTGGTTGACGAACTATGTAAGCGTTAATTATTTATATTTAATGCTTATACAGCGTAGAATACACTCTGGATGATGGTTGATTATTTATCATTGTTGTTATGTACATGTGTTGTATGAAATCCATATAAATCACATTATATGGTAATTTCCAGTGTCTAATTCCAATTCAGAACTGAATAATATTTTAAAATAACGAATATTTTAAAATAATATTTTGTAAATGATCAAAACGTGATTTTGATGTACGATTTTGGATGGACACGAATAATAGAAATATATAAAGCCGTGTTGATTAGATATGCGCCATTTTGACGCGAACGATATTTATATCGATTTTATTCATTTTTATAATGAATATCGAAAACGAAGTGATTTCAAATTATAACGCTTTGAAAATATTATCATTTATACATTAACGATATGGAATATTCAATTTTGATTTAAAATTGAATATGAAGTTGAAATCGTTTTTAAAACGAAGTTAAAATGATTTATAAAATACGTTTTAAATGGAAATCGACAATATATATATATATTATATATATATTATATATATTTAATGGCCTGAATAGAACACGCCACACAACGACCATTCGCGAATTTCGACCATTGACTTCGAATTGCGATTACGGCAGATCCGACCGTCGGATTCTCCTAAACCTAGAACCGTTAGGTTCGTATCGAAAAGAGCTTTCCAACGAATATAAGAGATTTGAAATCTAACGGTTGGATTTGGAATCATGCCCAAATCAAATTTGGAAAAGGTCGTTGTAAGTGCAGTTCGATGGCCGTAATTGGAAATCGACTGTACGGGCCTTGATAAAATTATTAAAAATATTAATAATTTGTGTAAAATCATAATATATGATTTGGAAAGAATTGGAAAGAAAAATTCCATGTTTGTAAAAATAAAAATACATTTTTATCGAAATGAATTAGTTTATAACTAGAATAATAATCCAATTATTTTTAAATAAATAAAATGGATTGAGAATGGGTTTTAATATAACCGAAATTTCCAATATATGAATTGGAATGGATCTGAATCGAAATCATCTTCGGAATATTTCGATGTTGGATTTCGTGATTATACAGATATTGTTATGGAAATTTGAAAGATATATTTATATCGTTGTTTCCAATACGATATTTTTTGGTTTCAGAATTTGATATTGAATATAAGCCGATATATTTTCTATTCAGAGCCTTGTATTTAATATCAAATGGTATTTTGGGTTTGTCATGAATGGTGTCTTAAATAACACTGTTCTTAAGCCCAGTTGAGAAAAAGAATAAATCTTTTAATTAAGATTATTGGAGTTTCGAGTTATATTTATTAACTGGAATAAAAATGGAATGTGAATTAGGTTTATTGTGAACTGTGTTTTTAACGACATTCGTTCTTTAACCCAATTAACAAAGAAATGTGATTTGGAGTACATAAATCTTATTATTAAGATTTAAAGGAAATTTTCCAAAGTAAAGTTTCAAATTTAATAAAATAAATTGGGATGAGATGGAATTCGATTTGGTAATAATCGAAATGAGCTTCTGTGGAGGAAGACCGTTACTATATATGGAATTTAAAAGGCCTTGCCGTAATTACATTTATATTATTGGTCAGATATGGAAGTTTATATCGATTATATATATTGATCTGTTTTCCATGAAGATTCCATAATTAGTGGAATAGGATTTTGGATTTATCGTGAACTGTGTTTTAAATGACATTTGTTCTTTAACCCAGGTAAAGATAAGATTAATTTCTTAAGCTTGAATAATCATTAAGTAATGATTATTGAAATTAAAATTGAACTAGAGTTTTAATGAATCTTTAATTAGATTGAAAAGTGAATGTGATAACTAAAATTATCAATTCAAGAAAATGATCGAGAATGGAGTACCACCAGTTTTACTCCAGGCAATAGTTAAAAATTTAATTAGATTTGAACGTGAAATGGTAATTAATATTTACCGATAACACTGTGGTGTTAGATATGGAGTACTACTAATTTTGCTCAATGGGATGAATAAGTTGGGATTGGGAAAAAAAAATGATTACTTCGGTAAGGTTCGCTAATCCCGACTAGTTTGGATAAACCTTAATTTGGTTTAAATGGATATCCAAAGGAAGATTAAAGAATAAATTTTAAAGAATTTATCTTTGATAAAATTAATGGGAACCTTTCCCTAAAAATGAGAATATTTGAATAAATGAATATTCTGGATTGGAATGAGGTGTATGTTGTGTTTATGTAGCACTTGTTTATAATATACGCGAGTTATTCGGAAAGGCCGGGTTTATACCCATTCTAGATAACTGATACGACGATATGTCGAAGATGAAGACGGTGGTTGAAGACCGGAGGTCTTCACATCGTTTGGATGATTACTGATGTCTTGATTGGGCTGTACACCCAAGACGAGGTAATAAGTGGTGATCGTCCAGACGTACTTGGAGATCAACGGATATGCGAGGGCCTCTCTCATGTACTGGACATATGGGACGAGGAATAAGGTGCCTCCGGTTTTGTTCAAACCCGGAACGAACTTGAAAGTGGACTGTGCGTCTGACATTGGATATCATTCTGTGTGATTGATGGGTATCAGTTGCATGGGGTGGTTTGCATGCGTGGCATGCTGAGATGCAAATGATCAAGGCTTATGTTGAAAAGCAAATTCTTGTGGTTGATGATCAAAACACAACCTATGTGGCATAGCTTTGTGTAACGTTAATTCGCAATCCTCACACCCCGGTGTGAACCAGAAACGGGAGAGGACTTCAGGGAGGACATGCGTTTCCTTCTAGCTAGAGGTGGTGTCAGCGTTTAGCACGCCCTGACATTTTATATTATTACCTATGTGGTTGTTGGAATTCGGGGCGCCTCGATTATATCGGTCGATCCGGGGCCGATGGTCTGGTCGGGGTATGACCAGTTTACGCCCCATAGGTAGGGGAAACGCACTGTTTAGGCATTTTAATCCACTCCGTGTGGACCGACCCTGACGATCCATGGGTCACTCGAGCTCTGATCCTGAGACACGGGCTAGAGTGTCTCGAAGCGGTAAGGATGATCCCTTGCCTTGGTTCACAATGGAAATCCAACTTCCAATACGACCCCTTGCGGCTTTAATTGTAGAACTAGTATGGCGACATAGTGGTATGAGACACTATGTCGTATAAGATTATTACATTTTATTTGAAGTTACTTTCTTCACTTATAGTAATAATAAAAGATTAAATTTCACGTATCAAGCATTATTTGGTTATTATAAGGTAAAACCCTATCCTCCGGCTTGCGTTGCATTGTGTGATGGGACCTGGGTCTTATAATAGCTTCATTGTTCTTTATTTAGCATTGCGTTGTTTGTTTTATGCACTGGTATTCTTGGGAGGAAACCCGTTCCGTGTCATACGGCGTGGTCCCTTGATTTACTTTATTTCTAAAGTAAAGTTTTAAATAACTGTTTTAGTTCTCACACCAGTCACATGATTGACCTGGAGTTTATTGTTTTAACCTAAACTCTGGGTGCCTTTATTTTCGACACAGGCGGCTAGTAGTTTCGGTTTTGCAGATTTCTATTTACAGGATCCTGGTTTACAGCTGGAATAATATATGGAAAGCTCTGTATCCGTGTATTCCTTCTAGTTGTGTTTTGTATTATCTTTCCGCTACTATGTATTTAAATGTAATGTAAATCTCTAATATTTATCGGTTGTATAATATTTATTCATACTCTATTATATTCTTGTACTCTGATGTAAATTGTTGTAATAAGCAATGAAATGTTCTTCTGTCTGTGTTCTGATTCGTCTTGTTCTCATTATAATCCGTTCTTCCTCTTCTCTTCGGAGACCGGGGAGGTTCGGGTCGCTATATTTGGTATCAGAGCTTTGGTTTACAGAGCTCGAGAACAAGATACATTAGAACCGAACGAAAGAATTCATCAGAGATTGGATTAGTAAAGTCCAATAAGAACGACCCGTTAGAGATGGGATCAGTAGTATCATAGAATGAGCCGGGAGAATGTTATTTTTGAAATAAAATTGAAAACAAATTTTGTTTTGAAAAAACTATCAAATTATACGTATTTGAGTATAATATTTTATTTGCATTGAATTTTGACAATCTAGTATATAAAGATTTTGCATATGCTCCTTGCAAACGTATATTCGAAGTTTTAATATACTGGATAGATATAGAATCACACTCTAGTCGCCCGGGGATAATTCTGCTTTTCCGGCCACATCATCATTATTTATGTTCGAGTTTCGAAAGTGGGATATCTATATATTTCCAATTGACTGGTGTGAGAGCCAAAACTAGATAGGGTATATTGCTGTGATTTGCATCAAAAATATGATTCTTGACTATATAAAATTATGAATTTGAAAACTAATCAACTAATTGATTGTTGGTTGTTTTGTTTGATTATTGGTTTGATTAATTAAAATTTTGAATAGTAAAGCCAAATAAAATTTAATGGTGGAATTAAATTGAATATTGATTGGATTCATTTACATATGTAGATAGATACGTATATATATATTTGTCAAACAGGTTATGGATTAGCTGTTGAGTAAAGAATTTATTTGCGTGCCCGACAAATAGATAAGCCTTAATGAGTTGGCTGCGCAATTTTATTATTATATAAACTCCTATGAATGCCATTAAATGCGGTGTGCTTGTTTTTCTATGTGAGATTATAAATGTCACCATAGAGTAGTAACAATAAATTTTGAACTACACCTCATGGCATACTAGTTGAAGATAGCATACTCTATCTTAAACCACATGAGCACTTGGTGCTTATGTGCCAAGGTTAAAGATTTACCATACAAGCGAGAGGCTTGTATGGCGATGACTTTATTTCAGGTCGAACCGAAGACTGATATGGACTACATAAAAATGTAACGGTAAATTGCCAGATTAATAAAAACGCCACATGGGTCTGGAGTTGACAATAATCACGTCTCTCTATCCATGAAGGCACAAAAATATTTATACGGTGACGAGAATTTATTCTCTGGAGTTATGATTTATACACACTCCCTTATGGACACAAAGTTATATCACTATAAATATGTGTATGCTTTTTAGAATTAATTAGGTGCCTAATACAGCCCAATAAATTTTCAAACCCCTTCCCGTACAATGGAGGTTATGGCGATTTTTTTCGAAAATTTAGGGTGTTAGCCAAATTTTTCCGTTCCTTTTCGAGGACGAAAAGATTTTAAGTTGGGGAGATTGTAACAACCCGGAAAATCAGAACCAAATTAAAATTTCTATTTTAGCAATTTTAATGGATTTTGAATATTTAAAATGAATTATTTTAAATAATAACGACGAAAAAATTATTTTCGATGAAGTTAGAATGTATAAATTTATTTTAATTATATAACGAGCCTGAAATGGCGCAACATTTTGAAAATTCGATTTCTAATTTCAAATGAATATACAGAATTCATTATAAGTCAGAATTGGACGAAACAAGAAATATTTGAATCTGTTTAATCATATCTTTCTAACGGAGGTAAGAAACTGAGATTTCGTTTTATAAGTTGAGAGCTACGTCCAGTTTAAAATTCAAAAAAGTCGCTGTGGAGTTTATATATATATATATATATATATATATATAAAGCCCTTAAAAATAGCCATTTTGCAAACGACCTCTGTTTTCAATGAAACCACTTTTGTTGGATCCGGGATGTCAAATTATTGCTATATTCCAATTTTCATAATTTTCTGAATCAGTATGTGAGCGTGGCGTATTTAAATGCATTTGACCAATTTTAGTTGAATTTAATCGACTGGAAAATGGTCATTTTTCAAACGGTCTTCAAATTTGAGGGAATTAGTTTTGTTAGGACCGTATCGTCAAAATGAAGCTAGAAATAATTTTTCTGAAATTTTTAGAGTCCGCATGTGGCCCCGGTAAATTGAAATGTACGTTTGAATTGAATGTATATAGTTTTATGTTTTAATTTAAACAGAAACTAATGCAAACAGTCGAATTGGCTTACGAAACATATCCCGTTGTGTTCGGAATGGGGGTATTTAGCTAAGGACGACATTCACTCGGTTTGATTTGGAGTTCGGCACGATAAACAATTAATTTGTGAATTAAATTATTAAATATATATATTATATAACACTATATAAGCAAAACCCTAGCTCCCTCTTGTTTCAGCAGCCGCCAGGCAAAAATCGAAGACCCCCATTCTCCAATTTTTGATCCAAGAATTCTCCAAATCCTCCTAATGATTTTCGAAAATACTAAACCCAAATTGAAGAGCTCAACACCCTCTAGAGATCTGACAGTCATAAGGATTTTTATTGCTTGGATTCGTCAAAATCGACCCACAAAGATCTCGTGTTTGGCCTCCGTTTCAACGCCCTAGGAGCCACCGAACTTGACCATACCCTCGGCGGTGGAAGCCCTCCTATGCGCCGACGATGTGCCATGTCCAGATCGAGTGCTGGCGCTTCCAATTGACGTGCGGTGATGGGGATTTATGTCGATGGTGGGTTACGGGTTGAAGAAATTCGGTAGGAAGGAAGGGTAACCAACGACCTTGATAAGCTTACGTGATTAATTAGTTTATTAATTATTTAGTTAATCTTAATAGTGTAACGAAGGTATAAACTGTGATAACTTTTTCATACGTCGTCCAAATTCGATGATTTCAGGTCCGTTGGAATCGTGATAACAAGATCTAAACCGTGAAACTGACCGCGTCCAAAACAGAGCACGTTGGAATTTCAGGCAAATTCAAACCCGAATCGAACCAGTTCAGAAATAAAACCGGTCAAAGTGAGAACTACTCACTAAAATTATTTCTATACAGTTATTTTATTTTGTAACTGCATATATGAAATGCTCCCCGCTGTCCACAGACCATGGACGACTTGTTTGTTTGATTGTGTTGTGAAAATTGTTTGTGATGTGAAATGAACTGTATAAAATATTCATGTGTTGAAATAAATATTTTATCGTTAAAAATATAATTTTTAACGCGGATATAAATAAAGTAAATATTCATTTACAAGTCAGACAATTTGTTTGTGTACACCCATTTGACTGATATTGATTGGGACGATAAATTTTACACATCGCCCAACTACACAAACAAAAATCTGTGGTTGTTGTTTGAAACCCCACACGGGTATTGGGATGATATTTGACGTACACTAATACCGATTGTTTAGTGGTATGTCAGTTAATTGGTTGACAGACTATGTAAGCGTTAATTATTTATATTTAATGGTTATACAGTGTAAAATGCACTTTGGATGATGGTTGATTATTTATCATTGTTTTTATGTACATGTGTTGTATGAAATCCATATAAATCACATTATGTGGTCATTGTCTGTGTTAGAATCCAATTCAAAACTGAATAATATTTTAAAATAACGAATATTTTAAAATAACGAATATTTTAAAATAATATTCTGTAAAGGATCAAAACGTGATTTTGATGTCCGATTTTGGATGGACACGAATTATTGAAATATATAAAGCCGTGTTGATCAGATATGCGCCATTTTGATGCGAATGATATTTATATCAATTTTATTCATTTTTATAATGAATATCGAAAAGGAAGTGATTTCAAATTATAACTCTTTGAAAATATTATCATTTATACATTAATGATATGGAATATTCAATTTTGATTTAAAATTGAATATGAAGTTGAAATCAGTTTTAAAACGAAGATAAAATGAATTACAAAATATGTTTTAAATGGAAATTGACGAAATATATATATGTTATATATATATATTTAATGGCCTGGATAGAACGCGCCGCAAAGCGACCGTTCGCGAATTTCGACCATTGACTTCGAATTGCGATTACGGCAGATCCGACCGTCGGATTCTCCTAAAACCAGAACAGTTGGGTTCGTATCGAAAAGAGCTTTCCAATGAATATAAGAGATTTTAAATCTAACGATTGGATTTGGAATCATGTCCAAATCAAATTTGGAAAAGGTCGTTGTAAGTGCAGTTCGATGGCAGTTATTGGAAATTTACCGTACGGGCCTTGATAAAATTATTAAAAATATTAATAATATGCGTAAAATCATAATATATGATTTGGAAGGAATTGGAATGAAAAAAATTCCATGTTTGTAAAGATAAAAATATATTTTTATCGAAATGAACTAGTTTATAACTAGAATAATAATCCAATTATTTTTAAATAAATAAAATGAATTGAGAATGGGTTTTAATATAACAAGAATTTCCAATATATGAATTGGAATGGATTTGAATCGAAATCATCTTTGGAATATTTCGATGTTGGATTTCGTGATTATACAGATACTGTTATGGAAATTTGAAAGATATATTTATATCGTTATTTCCAATACGATATTTATTGGTTTCAGAATTCGATATTGAATATAAGCCGATATATTTTCTATTCAGAGCCTTGTATTTAATATCAAATGGGATTTTGGGTTTGTCGTGAACGGTGCCTTAAATAACACTGTTCTTAAGCCCAGTTGAGAAAAAGAATAAATCTTTTAATTAAGATTATTGGAGTTTCCAGTTATATTTAGTAACTGGAATAAAAATGGAATGTGAATTGGGTTTATTGTGAACTGTGTTTTTAACAACATTCGTTCTTTAACCCGATTAACAGAGAAATGTGATTTGGAATATATAAATCTTATTATTAAGATTTAAAGGAAAATTTCCAAAGTAAAGTTTCCAAATTAATAAAATAAATTGGGATGGAATTCGATTTGGTAATAATCAAAATGAGCTTCTGTGGAGGAAGACCATTATTATATATGGAATTTAAAAGGCCTTGCCGTTATTCCATTTATATTATTGGCGGATATGGAAGTTTATATCAATTATATATATTGATCTGTTTTCCATTAAGATTCCATAATTAATGGAATAGGATTTTGGATTTATCGTGAACTGTGTTTTAAATGACATTTGTTCTTTAACCTAGGTAAAGCTAAGATTAATTTCTTAAATTTGAATAATCATTAAGTAATGATTATTGAGATTGAAACTGAATTAGAGTTTTAATGAATCTTTAATTAGATTGAAAAGTGAATGTGATAAATAAAATTATCAATTTAAGAAAATGATCGAGAATGGAGGACCACTATTTTTACTCCAGGTGATAGTTGAATCTTTAATTAGATTTGAACGTGAAATGGTAATTGATATTTACCGATAACACTGTGGTGTTAGATATGGAGTATTTCCAGTTTTTCTCCATGGGATGAATAGGTTGGGATTGGGAAAAATAAAATAAATGATTACTTCGCTAAGGTTCGCTAATCTCGACTAGTTTGGATAAACCTTAATATGGTTTAAATAGATATCCAAAGGAAGATTAAAGAATTTTTTTTAAAGAATTTATCTTTGATAAAATTAATGGGAACCATTCCCAAAAAATGAGAATATTTGAATAAAAGAATATTCTGGATTGGAATGAGGTGTATGTTGTGTTTGTGTAGCACTTGTTCATAATATACTCGAGTTATTCGGAGAGGCCGGGTTTATACCCATTCTGGATAACTGATACGATGATATGTCGAAGATGAAGACGGTGGTTGAAGACCGGAGGTCTTCACATCGTTTGGATGATTACTGATGCCTTGATTGGGTTGTATACCCAAGACGAGGTAATAAGTGGTGATCATCCAGACGTACTCGGAGATCGACGGATATTCGAGGGCCTCTCTACTGTATTGGACATATAGGACGAGGAATAAGGTGCAACACCCAGAATTTTCTGTTAACACTAAAGTTGCAAAAATAATAATAAGTGTGTAAAGGGGGGATGTATCTAATGTGCATACAAAAATAATAATAAGTGTGTAAAGGGGGGATGTATCTAATGTGCATATAATAATAATAATAAGTGTGTAAAGGGGGGATGTATCTAATGTGCATACAAAAATAATAATAAGTGTGAAAAGGGGGGATGTATCTAATGTGTACGTATTTATATGGATTGACAAATAATAGTAAATGTACATTAAGAAAGAAATGGTGAACATAATTGGTTTCTCTTTAGAACGAACGGCTAGAATTAATCTTGGCTTCATCGACGGCTCTCATTTACTTGCAACTCTATATAAACAGCCCCTAGCCTCATTCTCTTTACACCATTCTTCTCTAACCTTATGATGCATAAATTCTCGGTGGACATGGCTTCTTCTCCTCCTCTAAATTAAATAAATAAAATAAAATATAAATCTAAGACGAGGAAATGCTGCTCAAATCTTTCAAGAGAAGATTCAAAACAAGCTAGGATTCAAGTGAAGATTCAAACGACTTCAACGACTGTTTTTCTACGAATCTAATCTCTGTAAGTTGGTTACTTTTTAGATCTGAACGCCTTTTTCTATTTGTGACATGAAATTAATGGATATAAGAAATATGCCTTATCATTTCATTGAATCTGTGCTTGTACATACCTTTGGATCTGATTCTTTATTTTGGCCTAGAACATATTATGACTAAATTTCCAATGCCTAAGACTATGACTATGAAACTATGGACGTTGAAACCATATGCCTTTGACTATGAACATAAGCCTTTGAACATAAACCAATGCCTATGACTATGACAAAGACAATTGTGGATAATTACCTATGATTCATGAACATGATATTATTGCCTAGGATTATGACTGTGATATTGGATCTAAACCTGATTATCGATTCAATCTATTCTTAATTATCCTTGGATCTTGATTATGGGAATTTGTCTATTAAGATAGATGTACCCATATACATGAACCTATGTTATTTATTCAACCCTTTCCATATCATAATATTATCAGATCTATAGGCCTTTGATGCTTAAAATCAATTGATTCAGTGTAATTTGTTAGATCTGAAATTAGTAAATTATCATCCTATGCCAGTTATTATATTTATCTTTTCATGGCATTTTGGTTCATTCCCTTTTTTTCCACGAACCTAGATTTATCTATAATCTAGGATGAATCACGATTATACGAACGATGGGAATACGATTTGGGTATAACATGAAATTCATATTAATTGGCATAATTTGGAATGTGTATTATGACATGCCTATTAAAACGCAAGTTGGGAAATTTGACATAAATGATGGAATATGACATATTAAATTTAGTAATTTCAAGTAAGCTAAATTTTAGGCATAAAACTGTAAACTAGAATAATAATTCTAGTTTTGCCATAAACTGTGAATTAGGTTGTTAAATCAGAATTGGCTAAATTAAAGTTAATTTGGCATAATAAGTATATTAGCACAATTTTGAATTTAGTCATAATTGTGAGTAATTGTCATGTTTAGAATAATTATGGTTAGTGACACTTAATCTGGTATAATTTACATACCAAAAAATATAAATATGATAAATAGGAAAAAGGGGCCATAATAATAAATGTGACAATGTACATTAAAAGAGTAATAATGAAATAAGTAAATTAGGAGTAATTTACTTATAGAATTTGTCACAAATGATAAATTGTACATAGACTAAGTTTTGGCCATAAATTATAAACTAGAATATTAAATCTAGTTTTGACAATGAAATAAGAATATTAGACCTAAGTTGGCCTAAAACTGCAAGTTGGGTTAAATAATAGGTAAGTCAAGACTTGGCCCTAGAATATAAGCATACTAATGGGCATCGCAAATGAATATAGTATAAGACAAATTTATTTAAAAAAAAAGAAAAGAAAATGGACTTTGAGGATAAATTGTTAACAATTTATTTATAGACAAAAGAAAGGTTTATTAATGACATCTCTTTTAATAAATACACCAGAAAGTTCTAGGGTGACAGAGAGGATAGTGTCTAGGCTTGGGTTTGGAAAATACAAGTTTCCTGCTCTCCCTGGCTATCCCTAACTGATCCAACGGACGGGATGGTTACTTTCAAAACCGGATTTGGAAATTAATCAAAACCCTTTTGAACTTAGAAAACAAGAATACACCTAACCCGAGGTTAGACTGAGTTGCGATGTAAACCTGCCCGGAACCAACCGGCACATCCAGTAATCGCAACAATATCTGTCTAGTGTGAGTGGTAGCTGCTTTAATTTATCTAATTAAAGCTAGAACAAGAATGGTAGGGTTAATTTAACTAAAACACTTAACCAATTCAACATGATAACTAAACCGATGGGTGGGGTTAGGTTCATTCAGACACTTAACACAGTTAAGCTAGAATGGGAGGGTTAAGTCCATAGGAACACTTAACCAAATTTAACATGTTAACTAGACTAGAGGTTGGGGTTAAGTAAAGTTAATACACTTAGCCAATTTAACATGTTAACAAGACTAGAGGTTGGGGTTATGTAAATTTAATACACTTAGCCAATTTAATGTGTTAGCTGAACTAGACCGTAGGGTTAAGTAAACTTGAACACTTAACCATCATAGTGTGATAAATGAATAAGGTTAAGTTTAAAACATGAAGGGATAATACTTAACCATTAATATCATGTTAGTTAAAACAGATGGGCAAGGTTAAGTTAAAAAGGAACACTTAAACAATACAGGATGAATGGGTAGGGTTAAGTAATAAGAATTACTTAACCAATATAACTTGGTTTGTGGTGGGGTTAAGTCAACATGAATTACTGATAACACTTAACCAGTTTAACAAGATAAATAAAGAGGGTTAAGTTAGCTTGACTAATGATACTGAACCAATCCAACTTGACGAAAAAGAGAACTAACTAGTAATTCTTAGTATAACACGAGAAGGAGCGAACGTCCATCTAGTTTTGAAGAAGGCTCCAACGAATTGGGTTACGAAGCCTGAGGCTTCGAGGGGACGTGAGGGTACTCTTGGTATCCCTCTATGAGGCTGCAGAAGTTTCTCCTGGGCTCACAGAGGTTAAGGTCTGCGTTAGAAGAACCGAGGGTATGCCTTGGTTGCAATATATGGCAACCTAAAGACTAGGACGGACCAGCGTGATTCGATGAGAAAACGGTAGCCCTGTGATAGCAACTCGTCGTCTACTATCCATCTTCAGTCAATCGAGATACGTGAAGCGGGATGGCGGAGAACTCCTACAGACCATATACTTACTATCTAGTTATGGTTGTGGATGGCCATAGGTTAGTGGGGGCATAAGGGGCCTGCGTATAGTTCTCATTTTTCAAGGTGTGCCTTTCATTAGTTGAGGGAGGGGTCAAGTGGGACCATAGCCACTGGAATAAAAACAGACCTTAGCATCTGCATCGGCAGATATCTGAAAGCTCCCGACCGAGTTCCGTATTTCTAGAGTAGCCCTGACATGGAACTCGGGCAGCACATTACAGGACATGTGTATCTAGACAAGCGATAACGATTCGCGATACATGCGTGGGGAAAGTTTAGGAACATATACCACTCTAGGTAGTGTATCCTAGACTAAAGGGCAACGTTCAGTAGATAGCATGAACCCTAGATTAAATCTAGGTAATAAACAATAAATGTATGCCTGAAGGCAACCGAAACAACCAGGATTGGGATCACGTTAACATTACTAGTCGGGACACTAGTTAGGTGGTGCAGAGACATAGAAACCATAATAACAAGTTAATGGCGAAGCGGAGAAAGTATTAAAACATATCCAGTTTATCTTGTCTTAGCATATCTTGTGTTAATCTCATCTTATCTTGTTGACCCTATCATCATGGTGTTGTCTTGTATTCAGTTAATTCATGTCGTTTTTTTCCCTGTTCACATGCTAGAAGTAACTGAACTTACCAGACTTTATGTCTGACCCAGTTTTCTTTCATCTTCTTTTCTTCCGTTCCCCCCCCCCCCAGGTAGTTAAGGAGGGGATAGTATAGCTCAGATTAATTTTGGGACGGTTGCTCTTTTCAAGCTTGAAGATTCTTGGATACATCGGCTTTGGATTGCTATGGCTGGCTTATGTTACATTGGGGAATATAAATGTATTTTTATGCTTCTTTATTTTGTAAGACAGATGATACTCTGATATTGGAAAACAATTGTTGTACCAATTATTTTATCAATAAAGTGAAGTTTTATTTTCCGCTGTTTTAATTTTGTCTGTCTTGTAATTTATCTGCATCTTTTACCCTAAAATGCTCCACAGAACTTAGTGCATTCCCTTTGTGAGTGACACTAACAGATGTGGAGTGTTACACGTGGTATTAGAGCTTATGGTTACCGGATCAGATAAAGATTTGAAAAATTATTTTTCAAAACAGTTTTTAAAGAAGCATTTTCAAAAGAAAAGTTTTGTTTTAAAAGGCATATTCCCCAAAGCCATAAGCACTATCTTTTGATTCTCTGTTTGAGTCCTCGTTTCCTTCTTTCTTGAGTCTCTGAGGCTCCTGGCTTTCTGGGAGGTAACCTCATCGAAGGGCAAAGTAGTGCCCGACTTCCATCTATAGCCGTAGTAGTTTCACCTGCGGCCAGTTTTCTTTCAAGCTTTGTAGGGGATTCTGTACGATGGAGGCAGCTTTCGAGAGATTTGTCAACATGATTACACACGGAAGAGGATGAGGAGTTTGGCTAAGGAGCATAACCCAAGGATGAGGAATTATAAAACCTAAGACAAGAGGAAGTATCTTTACTAGGGTATAATAGGGCATATAATTAAGGACAAGGGCAAGAACGAGGAACAAGATTTTTAGAAGGGCAAGTACATACTTTCACCTCTAAGCGTACCTAGGAGAAAGGTAGTAAAGCTCTGTTGGAAGAGTCTAGTTTTTCTGTTCGTACTCTTTCGATTTTAGCGCTTCGCATTTGTTCATGTCTACTTCCATAGTTGAGTCTCTGCACCTTAATACTTGTATAGTAGAAAGATCCCACTAGAGTCTCAAATAAAATTGGTGGTTCGACCAATTTATTTTTGGTTAGTAGGGATTTGAGAGTAGCTATCGAGTTTGCTTATATCATTTCACATAGATTGTCTAAATTCGGAGGAGATATTCCTTGGGTGCTTGTCTGATATTGGTTTAGGCCTTTGGGGCTTGTACTTGAGGAATGTCGAGTTCGACTAGGATGGTTTGCGTGAAAGATGGATAGTTGTGGCAAGCGCTCTAAATAGAAAAAAAAGAGACTAACCTTAAGAGAGGTAAAAAGTACGTAGTGACCTTTTGACCCTCATAGTTATGGCATGATGGATAAGCTAGGAGGAGAGACCTCTGATCATCCTAGTATATATACACTTGGTACCATGGTTGACATCTGTTTATTTTGGAAATGGAGGTCAGAAACTTCACAATCGTGAAGTTAAATTAGATAAGGTACAGAATAGTGAAGCTCAAGAAGATGCGACTTAGAAGATTGAAGACTAGATACGCGCATCATACCCTTTTTCTTTAGGGTACAACCTTGATTTCTTTTTGTAGGAGCTTTACGCATACTTGTTTCCCTCTTTCCAAAGTATATCCTCCAGGACGTATCATCGATCCTTAGGTAGAAGCCAATGGACGAAAACATGTATTTGAAACATGTTATGATTGATGGTTGCAAGTGGTTGCTCGTGGATGCATATACACACCATAGGCACTAGATCGGCTCAATCACCTCATGTTGCATATATATGCGTGTTTATTTTTCGTTAATGGATGTATGATGGTTATGTTATCATATGGATGTTGCATTCGGATGAATGGTTGTGAACGCATGTAGAAATAATATGTATCATTAGGGTTCTTTTGCATACATAATGGATGCATGGCACTATCATGGATTGCATTAAGGAGGTCAACTGAATCAGTAGACCGCATGATTTTGCATTAGATAAGGACATGTACACACACTATGCATATGATCATGAAGCATTAGAAGTCTTTTTTAAGGACAATGGATGCTTGTGATGGAATGGTTGAGTAGTTGGATGATTGGATGGCAGGACACATTCTTCCTAACTTGAAGATTTCGGGGACGAAATCCTAAAAGGTGGGGAGAATGTAACACCCAGAATTTTCTGTTAACACTAAAGTTGCAAAAATAATAATAAGTGTGTAAAGGGGGGATGTATCTAATGTGCATACAAAAATAATAATAAGTGTGTAAAGGGGGGATGTATCTAATGTGCATACAAAAATAATAATAAGTGTGAAATGGGGGGATGTATCTAATGTGTACGTATTTATATGGATTGACAAATAATAGTAAATGTACATTAAGAAAGAAATGGTGAACATAATTGGTTTCTCTTTAGAACGAACGGCTAGAATTAATCTTGGCTTCATCGATGGCTCTCATTTACTTGCAACTCTATATAAATAGCCCCTAGCCTCATTCTCTTTACACCATTCTTCTCTAACCTTATGATGCATAAATTCTCGGTGGACATGGCTTCTTCTCCTCCTCTAAATTAAATAAATAAAGTAAAATACAAATCTAAGACGAGGAAATGCTGCTCAAATCTTTCAAGAGAAGATTCAAAACAAGCTAGGATTCAAACAACTTTTTTTCTACGAATCTAATCTCTGTAAGTTGGTTACTTTTTAGATCTGAACGCCTTTTTCTATTTGTGACATGAAATTAATGGATATAAGAAATATGCCTTATCATTTCATTGAATTTGTGCTTGTACATACCTTTGGATCTGATTCTTTATTTTGGCCTAGAACATATTATGACTAAATTTCGAATGCCTAAGACTATGACTATGAAACTATGGACGTTGAAACCATATGCCTTTGACTATGAACATAAGCCTTTGAACATAAACCAATGCCTATGACTATGACAAAGACAATTGTGGATAATTACCTATGATTCATGAACATGATATTATTGCCTAGGATTATGACTGTGATATTGGATCTAAACCTGATTATCGATTCAATCTATTCTTAATTATCCTTGGATCTTGATTATGGGAATTTGTCTATTAAGATAGATGTACCCATATACATGAACCTATGTTATTTATTCAACCCTTTCCATATCATAATATTATCAGATCTATAGGCCTTCGATGCTTAAAATCAATTGATTCAGTGTAATTTGTTAGATCTGAAATTAGTAAATTATCATCCTATGCCAGTTATTATATTTATCTTTTCATGGCATTTTGGTTCATTCCCTTTTTTTCCACGAACCTAGATTTATCTATAATCTAGGATGAATCACGATTATACGAATGATGGGAATACGATTTGGGTATAACATGAAATTCATATTAATTGGCATAATTTGGAATGTGTATTATGACATGCCTATTAAAACGCAAGTTGGGAAATTTGACATAAATGATGGAATATGACATATTAAATTTAGTAATTTCAAGTAAGCTAAATTTTAGGCATAAAACTGTAAACTAGAATAATAATTCTAGTTTTGCCATAAACTGTGAATTAGGTTGTTAAATCAGAATTGGCTAAATTAAAGTTAATTTGGCATAATAAGTATATTAGCACAATTTTGAATTTAGTCATAATTGTGAGTAATTGTCATGTTTAGAATAATTATGGTTAGTGACACTTAATCTGGTATAATTTACATACCAAAAAATATAAATATGATAAATAGGAAAAAGGGGCCATAATAATAAATGTGACAATGTACATTAAAAGAGTAGTAATGGAATAAGTAAATTAGGAGTAATTTACTTATAGAATTTGTCACAAACGATAAATTGCTCATAGACTAAGTTTTGGCCATAAATTATAAACTAGAATATTAAATCTAGTTTTGACAATGAAATAAGAATATTAGACCTAAGTTGGCCTAAAACTGCAAGTTGGGTTAAATAATAGGTAAGTCAAGACTTGGCCCTAGAATATAAGCATACTAATGGGCATCGCAAATGAATATAGTATAAGACAAATTTATTTAAAAAAAAGAAAAGAAAATGGACTTTGAGGATAAATTGTTAACAATTTATTTATAGACAAAAGAAAGGTTTATTAATGACATCTCTTTTAATAAATACACCAGAAAGTTCTAGGGTGACAGAGAGGATAGTGTCTAGGCTTGGGTTTGGAAAATACAAGTTTCCTGCTCTCCCTGGCTATCCCTAACTGATCCAACGGACGGGATGGTTACTTTCAAAACCGGATTTGGAAATTAATCAAAACCCTTTTGAACTTAGAAAACAAGAATACACCTAACCCGAGGTTAGACTGAGTTGCGATGTAAACCTGCCCGGAACCAACTGGCACATCCAGTAATCGCAACAATATCTGTCTAATGTGAGTGGTAGTAGAGTTAATTAATTTAATTAAAGCTAGAACAAGAATGGTAGGGTTAAGTTAACTAAAACACTTAACCAATTCAACATGATAACTAAACCGATGGGTGGGGTTAGCTTCATACAGACACTTAACACATTTAAGCTAGAATGGGAGGGTTAAGTCCATAGGAACACTTAACCAAATTTAACATGTTAACTAGACTAGAGGTTGGGGTTAAGTAAAGTTAATACACTTAGTCAATTTAACATGTTAACTAGACTAGAGGTTGGGGTTATGTAAATTTAATACACTTAGCCAATTTGATGTGTTAGCTGAACTAGACCGTAGGGTTAAGTAAACTTGAACACTTAACCATCAGAGTGTGATAAATGAATAAGGTTAAGTTTAAAACATGAAGGGATAATACTTAACCATTAATATCATGTTAGTTAAAACAGATGGGCAAGGTTAAGTTAAAAAGGAACACTTAACCAATACAGGATGAATGGGTAGGGTTAAGTAATAAGAATTACTTAACCAATATAACTTGGTTTGTGGTGGGGTTAAGTCAACATGAATTACTGATAACACTTAACCAGTTTAACAGGATAAATAAAGAGGGTTAAGTTAGGTTGACTAATGACACTGAACCAATCCAACTTGACGAAAAAGAGAACTAAGTAGTAATTCTTAGTATAACACGAGAAGGAGCGAACGTCCATCTAGTTTTGAAGAAGGCTCCAACGAATTGGGTTACGAAGCCCGAGGCTTCGAGGAGACGTGAGGGTACTCTTGGTATCCCTCTGTGAGGCTGCAGAAGTTTCTCCTGGCCTCACAGAGGTTAAGGTCTGCGTTAGAAGAACCGAGGGTATGCCTTGGTTGCAATATATGGCAACCTAAAGACTAGGATGGACCAGCGTGATTCGACGAGAAAACGGTAGCCCTGTGATAGCAACTCATCGTCTACTATCCATCTTCAGTCAATCGAGATATGTGAAGCAGGAAGGCGGAGAACTCCTATAGACCATATACTTGCTATCTAGTTATGGTTGCGGATGGCCATAGGTTAGTTGGGGCATAAGGGGCCTGCGTATAGTTCTCATTTTTCAAGGTGTGCCTTTCATTAGTTGAGGGAGGGGTCAAGTGGGACCATAGCCACTGGAATAAAAACAGACCTTAGCATTTGCATCGGCAGATATCTGAAAGCTCCCGACCGAGTTCCGTATTTCTAGAGTAACCCTGACATGGAACTCGGGCAGCACATTACAGGACATGTGCATCTGGACAAGCGATAACGATTCGCGATACATGTGTGGGGAAAGTTTAGGAACATATACCACTCTAGGTAGTGTATCCTAGACTAAAGGGCAACGTTCAGTAGATAACATGAACCCTAGACTAAATCTAGGTAATAAACAATAAATGTATGCCTGAAGGCAACCGAAACAACCAGGATTGGGATCACGTTAACATTACTTGTCGGGACACTAGTTAGGTGGTGCAGAGACATAGAAACCATAATAACAAGTTAATAGCGAAGCGGAGAAAGTATTAAAGCATATTCAGTTTATCTTGTCTTAGCATATCTTGTGTTAATCTTATCTTATCTTGTTGACCCTATCATCATGGTATTGTCTTGTATTCAGTTAATTCATGTCGTTTTGTTTTTCCCTGTTCACATGCTAGAAGTAACTGAACTTACCAGACTTTATGTCTGACCCAATTTTCTTTCGTCTTCTTTTCTTCCGTCCCCCCCCCCCCCTCCAGGTAGTTAAGGAGGGGATAGTATAGCTCAGATTAGTTTTGGGACGGTTGCTCTTTTCAAGCTTGAAGATTCATGGATACATCGGCTTTGGATTGCTATGGCTGGCTTATGTTACATTAGGGAATATAAATGTATTTTTATGCTTCTTTATTTTGTAAGACAGATGATACTCTGATATTGGAAAACAATTGTTGTACCAATTATTTTATCAATAAAGTGAAGTTTTATTTTCCGCTGTTTTAATTTTGTCTGTCTTGTAATTTATCTGCATCTTTTACCCTAAAATGCTCCACAGAACTTAGTGCATTCCCTTTGTGAGTGACACTAACGGATGTGTGGTGTTACATAAGGTGCCTCCGGTTTCGTTCAGACCCAGAATGAACTTGGAATTTGACTGTGTGTCTAACATTGAATATCATTTTGTGTGATTGATGGATATCAGTTGCATGGGGTGGTTTGCCTATATGGCATGCTGAGATGCAAATGATCAAGGCTTCTGTTGAAAAGCAGAGTCTTGTGGTTGATGATCAAAGCACGACCTGTGTGGCATAGCTTTGTGTAGTGTTAGTTCGCGAGCCTCACACCCCAGTGTGAACCAGAAACGGGAGAGGACTTCAGGGAGGACATGCGTTTCTTTCTAGCTAGAGCTGGTGTCAGCGTTTAGCACGCCCCAACATTTTATATTATTACCTATGTGGTTGTTGGAATGCGAGGGGCCTCGGTTATATCGGTCGATCCAGGGCCGATGGTCTGGTCGGGGTATGACTAGTTTACGCCCCATAGGGCGGGGAAACGCAGTGTTCAGGTATTTTAATCCACTCCATGTGCACCGGCCCCGACAATCGAAGGATCTTTCGAGCTCTGATCCTGAGACACGGGCTAGAGCGTCTCTAAGTGGTAAGGACGATCCCTTGCCTTCGTTCACGATGGAAATCCAACTTCCAATACGACACCTTGCGGTTTTAATTGTAGAACTAGTATGGCGACATAGTGGTATGGGACACTATGCCATCTATGATTGATACATTTATATTTAAAGTTACTTTCTTCACTTATAGTAAAAATAAAAGATTAAATTTCGCGTATCAAGCATTATTTAGTTATTATAAACCCTATCCTCCAGCTTGCGTTGCATTGTGTGATGGGACCTAGGTCTTATAATAGCTTCATTGTTCTTTATTTAGCGTTGCGCTGTTTGTTTTATGCACTGGTATTCTTGGGAGGAAACCCGTTCCGTGTTATACGGTGTGGTCCCTTGATTTACTTTATTTTTAAAGTAAAGTTTTAAATAACTATTTTAGTTCTCACACCAGTCACATGACTGAACTGGAGTTTATTGTTTTAACCTAAACACTGGGTGCCCTTATTTTCGACACGGGCAGCTAGTAGTTTTGGTTTTGCAGATTTCTATTTACAGGATCCTGGTTTACAACTGGAACTATATACGGAAAGCTCTGTATCCGTGTATTCCATCTAGTTGTGTTTTGTATTATCTTTCCACTGCTATGTATTTAAATGTAATGTAAATCTCTGATATTTGTCAGTTGTATAATATTTATTCATACTCTGTTATATTCTTGTACTCTGATGTAAATTGTTGTAATAAGCAATGAAATGTTCTTCTGTCTGTGTTCTGATTCGTCTTGTTCTCATTATAATCCGTTCTTCCTCTTCTCTTCGGAGACCGAGGAGGTTCGGGTCGCTATATTTGGTATTAGAGCTTTGGTTTACAGAGCTCGAGAACAAGACACATTAGAACCGAATGAAAGAATTCATCAGAGATTGGATTAGTAAAGTCCATTATGAATGACTCGTTAAAGATGGGATCAGTAGTATCCTAGAATGAGCCGGGAGAGTGTTATTTTTGAAATAAAATTGAAAACAAATTTTGTTTTGAAAAAACTATCAAGTTATACGTATTTGAGTATAATATTTTATTTGTATTGGATTTGGAAAATCTAGTATATAAAGATTTTGCATGTGCGCCTTGCAAACGTATATTCAAAGTTTTAATATACTGGATAGATATAGAATCACACTCTAGTCGCCTGGGGATAATTCTGCTTTTCCGGCCGCATCATCAGTATTTATGTTCGAGTTTCGAAAGTGGGACATCTATATATTTCCAATTGACTGGTGTGAGAGCCAAAACTAGATAGGGTATATTGCTGTGATTTGCATCAAAAATATGATTCTTGACTATATAAAATTATGAATTTGAAAACTAATTGACTAATGGATTGTTGGTTGCGTTGTTTGATTATTGGTTTGATTAATTAAAATTTTGAATAGTAAAGCCAAATAAAATTTAATGGTGGAATTAAATTGAATATTGATTGGATTCATTTACATATATAGATAAATACGTATATATATATTTGTCAAACAGGCTATGGATTAGCTGTTGAGTAAAAAATTTATTTGCGTGCCCGACAAATAGGTAAGCCTTAATGAGTTGGCTGCGCAATTTTATTATTATATAAACTCCTGTGAATGCCATTGGATGCGGTGTGCTGGTTTTTCTGTGTGAGATTATAAACGTCACCATAGAGTAGTAACAATAAATTTTGAACTACACCTCATGACATACTACTTGAAGACATCATACTCTATCATATACCACATGAGCACTTGAAGCTTATGTGACGAGGTTAAAGATTTACCATACAAGCGAGAGGCTTGTATGGCGATGACTATATTTTAGGTTGAACCGAAGACTGATATGGACTTTATAAAAATGTAACGGTAAATGGCCAGATTAATAAAAAAACCACATGGGTCTGGAGTTGACAATAATCACGTCTCTCTAGTCATTTAGGCACAAAAACTATTTATAGGGTGACGAGAATTTATTCTTTGGAAATATGATCTATACACACTCCCTTGTGGACACAAAGTTATATCACTATAAATAAGTGTATGCTTTGTGGGATTTATTGGGTACCTAATACATCCCAATAAATTTTCAAACCCCTTCCCGTACAAAGGAGGTAATGGCGAAATTTTTCGAAAATTTAGGGTGCTAGCCAAATTTTTGAAGAACTAGAAAATACTTAGAAACAGAAAAATTGAAGAATGAAAGCCAGAATGAAAGTTGAGTTGGTTAGTTAAACAACTTTCAGCTCCGTTCCTTTTCGAGGACGAAAAGATTTTAAGTGGGGGAGATTGTAACAACCCGGAAAATCAGAACCAAATTAAAATTTTTATTTTAGCAATTTTAATGGATTTTGAATATTTAAAATGAATTATTTTAAATAATAACGATTAAAATTTTATTTTCGACAAAGTTAGAACTTATAAATTTATTTTAATTATATAACGAGCCTCAAATGGCGCGGTAGTTTGAAAATTCGATTTCTAATTTCAAATGAATATACAGAATTCATTACAAGTCAGAATTGGACGAAACAAGAAATATTTGAATCTGTTTAATCATATCTTTCTAACGGAGGTAAGAAACTGAGATTTCGTTTTATAAGTTGAGAGTTACGTCCAGTTTAAAATTCAGAATAGTGGATGTTGAATTTATATATATTTTAATATATAAAGCCCTAAAAATAGCAATTTTGCAAACGACCTCTGTTTTCGACGAAACCACTTTTGTTGTATCCGGGATATCAAATTATTGCTATATTCCAATTTTCATAATTTTCTGAATCAATATGTGAGCGTGGCGCATTTAAACGCATTTGACAAATTTTAGTTGAATTTAATCGACTGGAAAATGGTCATTTTTCAAACTATCTTCAAATTTGACGGAATTAGTTTTGTTAGGACCGTATTGTCAAAACGAAGCTAGAAATAATTTTTCTGGAATTTTTAGAGTCCGCATGTGGCCCCGGTAAATTGAAATGTAAATTTGAATTGAATATATATAGATTTGTGTTTTAATTTAAACGGAAACTGATGGAAATAGTCTAATTGGCTTACGAAACATATCCCATTGTGTCGGAATGGGGGTATTTAGCTAGGGACGACATTCACTCGGTTTGATTTGGAGTTCGACATGATAAACAATTGATTTGTGAATTAAATTATTAAATATATATATTATATAACACTATATAGGCAAAACCCTAGCTCCCTCTTGTTTCAGCAGCCGCCAGGCAAAATCGAAGACCCCCATTCTCCGATTTTCGATCCAAGAATTCTCCAAATCCTCCTAATGATTTTCGAAAATTCTAAACACAAATTGAAGAGCTTAACGCCCTCTAGAGATCTGACAGTCATGATGGATTTTTATTGCTTGGATTCGTCAAAATCGACCCACAAAGATCCCGTGTTTGGCCGCAGTTTCAACGCCCTAGGAGCCACCGAACTTGACCATACCCTCGTCAGTGGAAGCCCTCCTATGCGCCGACGATGTGCCATGTCCAGATCGAGTGCTGGCGCTTCCAACTGATGTGCACTGATGGGGATTCCTGTTGATGGTGGGTTACGGGTTGAAGAAATTCTCCAGGAAGGAAGGAGAACCAACGGCCTTGATTAGCTTAGGTGATTAATTAGTTTATTAATTATTTAGTTAATTTTAATAGTGTAATGAAGGTATAAACTGCGATAACTTTTTCATACGTCGTCCAAATTTGATGATTTCAGGTCCGTCGGAATCGTGATAACAAGATCTAGACCATGAAACTGACCGCGTCCAAAACAGAGCACGTTGGAATTTCATGCAATTTCAAACCTGAATCGAACCAGTTCAGAAATAAACTAACCAAAGTGAGAACATCTCACTAAAATTATTTCTCTACAATTATTTATTTTGTAACTGCAAATATGAACTGCTCCTCGTCGTCCATAGACCATGGACGACTTGTTTGTTTGATTGTGTTGTGAAAATTATTTGTGATGTGAAATGAACTGTATAAAATATTCATGTGTTGCAATAAATTTTTTATCGTTAAAAATATAATTTTTAACGTGGATATAAATAAAGTAAATATTCATTTACAAGTCCGACGATTTGTTTATGTACACCCATTTGACTGATATTGATTGGGACGATAAATTTTACACATCGCCCAACTGCACAATCAAAAATCTGTGGTTGTTCATTGAAACCCCACACGGGTATTGGGATGATATTTGACGTACACTAATACTTATTGTTTAGTGGTATATCAGTTAATTGGTTGAGAGACTGTGTGTAACAACCGGGTAAATGTGAACCAATTTAAAATTTTTAAATTGGTTATTGTCAAAGAATTTAAACAGTTGAAATAGAACATTTTAATAAAATAATGTATTGGAAATAGTGAGGCAGTTTGAAAATTTGAATTCAAACTTTGACTGACTATACCGGGTGGAAAATATAACAGATTTTAGTGAAACCAAAAATATTTAAATCTATTTATGAATACCTTTCTAACAAATTTGAAAAATCGAAGTTTCATAGCAGGAGGCAAAAGTTATGGCCAAATGAATTTTCAGAAAGGTCATTATATAAAATATATAGCCCTTGAAAATAGACATTTTGCAGACGACCTCGGAATTCGACGAAACCACTTTTGTTGGATCCGGGAGGTCAAACTATTGCTAGGTTTCAAATTTCATAATTTTTGAAGCTAGTATGTGAGCGGGGCAAAAGAAAATGTGATTGGTCAATTTCTGTTAAAATGGATCGACCAGAAAATGGCCTTGTTGCAAACGATCTCAGAATTCGACGAAACTAGTTTTATTGGGACCGTATCGTCAAAACATAGCTAGATTTATTTTTCTAGAATTTTTCGATTCAGTTTGTGGCCCTAACAAATTGAAATGTACGTTCAAATTGAATATTAAATGTTTTATACTTTAATTTGAAAAATAACTGATTGTAACAGTCCAATTGGCCAACGAAACATATCCCATTGTGTCCGGGATCGGGGTATTTAGCTAGGGGCGACAGTCGTTGGGTTGAAATTGTTGTTCGTTTGTTCAAAACGATATTTTTGGAATTTAAAATTTAAATATAATGGGCCACCCCCTCATTTTCTCTCACTTCACGTTGACTGGTCAAAACCGATTAAAACCCCTACCCACGAACGACGGAAGAGAATTCGAAGCTTCCAAGCCCGATCGCCGCCGCCACGTTCGCTTTCACCGCCCCCTCCAGTTAGATTTTCTGTTCATCTTTCCCTCCTTTATAAATCCATACCACCCTCGTCAGTTAAAGTGTGGTGTTGGCGTCGAATTTCTTCGAGGAAGACGCCGCCTTTAGAGCTCCGCCGTGCGCCATAGGGACCACCGAGTTCGCCCAGACCACCACCGACCGACTCGCCTCTCTTCCCTCTTCCACGTAGTATAATCCGATCCTTCCATAGTTGCACGGATTTTCTGAAAAATCCGAACCCTAGTTCGAATCACTTTGAAAGGTGAGACCTTTATTTTATCCGAACTTTGAAAAATCATATCTTTAACATGTGTTGATGAAATTCGATGAAACAGGAAACATCGAGACCGCAAGGAGGCTCTCTACCATCAAGAAGAGACCGTGGATTTTTCTGATCTACCTACGATTTTTAGCACTTCGAAAACCAATGTGAGAAATCTAAATTAAATAGTGTGAATGAAATCGTGTTGTATAAATTATATAAGCGAAGTGTAAATTATATATGCATTGTATACCTCATGTACATGTGTTGTATAAGTTATGTAAGCGATGTATAAATTGTGCAAGCGTTGTATGAAACATATATGCTTTGAATTGTGTTGAAATGCAAGTGAAATATAAAATATATATATATATATACACACACACACTCCACTCGTCCACAAACCATGGACGATATTTATTGCTTGTGATTGGCGTGAAAATACATAGTACGACGAATGGTTGAAAATAATTGTTTGTGGTTGATATTGTGGTTGAAAAATACCTTTGTGGTTGAATAATACCTTTGTGGTTGAAAAATACCTTTGTGGTTGAAAAATACCCTCTTGTGGTTGAAACAAATTAGAATAGAATCGTGGTAATGAAAATAAAACATGCCGCCTGCGTGCGAACTAGATGCATGATTCCCCATTGTCAAAAACCGCGAGGTTTTAAGGTAGAGCAAGGAGCCGTACTAGGGACGGTCCCGGTTTTAACTACCCTGCCGTCATGCTGCCGAAATTTTCTAAAATATTAATGTTGTTACGTGTTATGATTCCGCTGCCATATCCATGTAAAATTATTCTATTTATTGTTTTTGCTATTATCTATACTCTGCTATTGATGATTAATGTGTTATATTCCAATGATTATCCTTAACACCGTCATACGGGTTTTGGGATCGTCACAGTTGGTATTAGAGCTTTGGTTAACCTTAGTTCTGGAATCTAGCACATTAAACGCCTCGTAAGAATAGAATCAGTAGAGTTCTGAGGCGAGTGGCTCATTAGAGATAGGATTAGTGATGTCGTAGAATGCGCTAAGCAGAATAGTAAAACAATTTGATCAGTACATCATTACCTTTCCTTATGTTCTCCCCCTTTATCATATATGAAAGTTATCATTTCTGTGAGCTTGACTCTTTTCTTGCTTATACAGTACTTTACTTGATGGCTACGCGAGCCGCTACAGCCAGAGGTGGCCGAGGAGGCCGAGCAAGCAGAGCTGGAGGACGGGGGAATATCCCTGTAGCAGAAGAGGGTCCTATGATTCAGCCACCAGCACCACAGGACTTCGATCTTGATCGACTAGCAAAGAGGTACAGAAACCTCGGAGGCAAACCTTTTTCTGACATTGGCACAGTGACATAGGCTTTGGCATGGTTGAAGACATGCGAGAAGATTTTTGCAGGCATGCGACTTGGAACCCACGACAAAGCGATTATGGGTGCTTGGCTCTTACAGGAGGAGGCCGAGTTGTGGTGGGATGCCATCACCTCTGAGGATGAGGAGGATACTGTTAGGACCTGGGAGGAGTTCAAGACCCTATTCAAGGGAAAGTTCATCCCTGAGCAGGCATTAGAGCGGATGTGTGATCAGTTTGCTAATCTCCAGCAGGGAGACCGTTCTATTCAAGACTACCTCAACAAATTCACACAGCTATCACACTATGCTCCAAAGCTTATTTTGACATCCAAAACAAAGAACAAGAGGTTCATATTGGGGCTGAAGCGTAAGTACCAGGACCGGGCCATGAGCAACATCAAACTCCCATTTTCAGAATTAGTAGAGATGGCCTACAACTACGAAGATTTGGATGAGAGGAACTCCAACCTAGACCGCGCTAAAAGCCAAGCTGGAAGCAAGGGCAAAGCTTCAGGAGATCAGCCAGAGTCCAGCGATGCAGCAGCCGCTACTCAGCAATCTGGTAAGATACCCAAAGGAAGCTGCTACAATTGCGGAAAGAAGGAGCATTATTCAAATATGTGCACCGCCCCAAAGAGACTGAAGGAAAATCCAGAAAGCTCAAACCCGAACCCCCGCAGCTCAGCTGAATGCTACAACTGCCATCAGAAATGGCACTATAGCAGGAATTGTCCTTTGAAGAAGAATGCACAGGTGGCACACGTTTATGATGGGGAGAACCAGCCAGCTATCACCGATGGATCAGGTAAACCCGACATCTTGGGAGGTACCCTTACCATTAAAAATATTCCTGTTTCTGTACTTTTTGATACTGGTGCATCACGTAGCTTCATTTCTAGTAACACTGTTCACAAGTTAAAATTGAATCAAAGGAAGCTTAAAGAACCAATTAAAATTCAAAACCCGATAGGAGGTTCTATTGTTCTCAGTTAATATTGTAGAGTGCCCATCTCCTATTCTTTCTACAAGTTTCCCCTTAGGTTAATCGTCATGAATTTTTCTGAATTCGATGTTATTCTCGGTTTGGAATGGTTAACAAAATATAAGGCCGAAGTTAGATGTGCTGAAAGAATCGTGAAAGTTAAAACAAAATTTGGGCATATCACTATACCATGTCTTCGTTCAGAAACTGATAGAAAAGAATTTTGGTCTACTTTTGAAGTTACTCCCACTTCATTAGAAAAGATACCGGTCATTAAAAACTATGCGGATATGTTTGAAGAAGTCGAAAACTTACCTCCGCAAAGAGAAATTGAGTTTAGAATAGATCTAATTACGAACACCCGACCAGTAGTACAACCAATTAAAAGAATGGCCCGGAAAGAAAAAGAAGAGTTAGGCAGCCAAACTCGAGAATTGATTTGGAAAGGTCTGATCAGACCAAGCTTTTCAGATTGGGGAGCAGTAGTAGTGTTTGTCCCGAAATCAGACGGTACTCTACGACTTTGTGTTGATTACCGAGATCTCAATAAGCAGACACTGAAGAATAAATATCCCTTGCCACGAATCGATGATCTGTTAGATCAATTAAATGGGGCGACAGTATTCTCCAGAATGGACCTAGCTACAGGCTTCCACTAATTACGTATAGCCGAAGACTGTGTTCCTTTGACAGCCTTCAGGGGTCCCGATTTATTCTACGAATGGTTAGTGATGCCGTTCGGCTTGTGTAACGCTCCAGCATACTTCATTGATCTTATGAACAGAGTGTTTCGTGGTGTCTTGAATAAATTTGTTTTGGTCTTCATCGATGATATTTTAATCTACTCCAAGTCAGAAGGCGAGCATGCAAAACATTTAGAACAAGTGTTGGTAATTCTGACGAGAAATGTCTTGAAACTAAATTTTCTAAGTGTATCTTCTGGCAAGATGAAGTTAAGTTCCTTGGCCATGTCATATCAAAAGAAGGGATTGCTGTGGATCCAAGCAAAATTACAGCGATTCAGGACTGGAAACAGCCTACTACCCCCACAGAAGTTCGAAGTTTCCTTGGATTGGCTAGTTACTATCAGAAATTCGTTAAGGATTTTTCGAAGATATCAGGTGTATTAACAAAGCTTACAAAGAAGCATGAGAAATTCAAATGGACTCCCGAATGTGACGAAGCTTTCCATTAGCTGAAACTGAAACTGACAACTGCTCCAGTATTAACAATTATAGAAGGCAACCAGGACTTGACTGTATGGACAGATGCTTCTATTACAGGGCTTGGAGCAGTATTAATGCAAAAAGGCCAAGTGGTCGCTTATGCCAGCCGTCAGCTGAAGCCGCATGAAAGAAACTATGCAACTCATGATCTTGAGTTGTTAGCTATCATGTTTGCTTTGAGAATCTGGAGGCATTATTTATTCGGCGAGAAGTTCGAACTATTTACCGATCATCAATCATTGAAGTATCTATTCACTCAGAAAGATCTAAACTTGAGACAACAACTTTTGTTAGAATTCCTTGCAGCATACGATTTTGAGATTCTATATACTCCAGGGAAAGCCAATGTTGTCATAGATGCGCTCAGTAGAAAGAATGAAATCATCGCCAGTTTTATCATTACGTCTTCATTGATTGACAAGATTTCGGACCTTCAGAAAGACGATGAATTTATTCAGAGAATCAGTTAGAGAGTCAAGGGAGGTGAACCCATCAGTTTCCAGCTCGATGACAATGGAGTTCTTAGATTAAAGGGCAGAATTTGCATCCCAAATCTTCCAGAGCTTCGAAAAGAAATACTTGATGAATGTCATAAGTCCAAACTGAGCATCCATCCAGGGGTGAGTGTACAATGATATCAAGCGCACATTCTGGTGGAGATCAATGAAAAGAGATATTTCATTATATGTTAGCAGATGCTCCACTTGTCAGCTAATCAAGAGTGATCAGCAGAAATTGGTTGGATTATTACAACCATTAGATATCACAGGATGGAAGTGGGAGCGAATTTCCATGGACTTCATAGATGGTTTGCCTCGAACTAAGAAGGGAAACGACAGTATTTGGGTGATCGTAGATCGCTTCACGAAGACCGCCCATTTCATACCTGTCAGATCCAACAGAACGACTCAAAATTTAGCGCAGATTTACTTCAAAGAAATAGTTAAACTGCATGGAGTGCCGCTCAATATAGTCAGTGATAGAGATCCCCTATTTACTAGCAAATTCTGGGAAGCATTCCAGACAGAATTGGGAACCAAATTGAATTTAAGCACCGCTTATCACCCTCAGACAGATGGCCAAACTGAGCAGGTGAATAGAATTCTAGAAGATTTACTGCGGGCTTGCATTATTGATTTTGGAGGGTCATGGGAAGATCACTTATATTTGGCCGAATTCTCTTATAACAATAGCTACCAAGCAAGTTTGGGAATGTCGCCATTTGAAGCGTTAAATGGTAGACCGTGCAAATCTCTCGCATGTTGGGTAGAACCTGGCAACAGACTTGTGTTGGGGCCCGATATGATTCGAGAAGCATCAGATAAAGTCGATTTCATCAAGAAGCGATTGAAAACCGCACAAAGCCGACAGAAAAGTTATGCTGATGCGAGAAGAAGAGATTTATCATTTGTCGTTGGTGATTATGTTTATTTAAGAGTTTCTCCGATGAGGGGAGAAATCAGATTTTGGAAAAACTGGGATGTTGGCACCGAGATTTATTGGTCCCTTTCCTATACTTGAACAGATTGGAACTCTTGCATATAGGGTTTCATTACCTGATTTGTTGCCTGGAGTGCATGATGTGTTCCACGTATCTCACCTCAGAAAACATGTGCATGATCCGGATATTGTTGTAGAAGAAGTAGCGCAACAGGACTTGGAAATTACTCCAGGATTAGCAGTCAGAAGAGAGCCATTGAAGATCGTTGGCAAAGAAACTAAAGAGATCAGGAGCAAAAAGGTTCATTTAGTTGAAGTGTAGTGGAGTAGTGATCCTAGAGATTGTACTTGGGAGACTGAGGAAAGCATCAAACAAGCCTACCCCAAATGCAGAGTGGACATCTCTGACTAACTCCAGTGCAAGGTACCTTTACAATACTTTACATTTACATTTCGTTTCCTACTATACTGTTGTTTCCTTTTCGGGGACGAAAAGTTTTAAGTGGGGGAGATTGTAACAACCCCGAAAATGCGAACCAATTTAAAAATTTTAAATTGGTTATTTTCAAAGAATTTAAACAACTGAAATAGAACATTTCAATAAAATAATGTATTGGAAATAGTGAGGCAGTTTGAAAATTTGAATTCAAACTTTGACTGATTGTACCGGGTGGAAATATAACAGATTTTAGTGAAACCAAAAATATTTAAATCTGTTTATGAATACCTTTCTAACGAATTTGAAAAATCGAAGTTTCATAGCAGGAGTCAAAAGTTATGGCCAAATGAATTTTCAGAAAGGTCGCTATATAGAATATATAGCCCTTGAAAATAGACATTTTGCAAACGACCTCGGAATTCGACGAAACCACTTTTGTTGGATCTGAGAGGTCAAACTATTGCTAGGTTTCAAATTTCATAATTTTTGAAGCTAGTATGTGAGCGGGGCAAAAGAAAATGTGATTGGTCAATTTCTATTAAAATGGGTCGACCAGAAAATGGCCTTTTTGCAAACGATCTCAGAATTCGACGAAACTAGTTTTGTTGGGACCGTATCGTCAAAACATAGCTAGATTTATTTTTCTGGAATTTTTCGATTCAGTTTGTGGCCCTGGCAAATTGAAATGTACGTTCAAATTGAATATTAAACGTTTTATACTTTAATTTGAAAAATAACTGACTGTAACAGTCGATTTGGCCAACGAAACATATCCTATTGTGTCCGGGATGGGGGTATTTAGCTAGGGGCGACAGTCGTTGGGTTGAAATTGGTGTTCGTTTGTTCAAAAGGATATTTTTGGAATTTAAAATTTAAATATAATGGGCCACCCCCCTCATTTTCTCTCACTTCACATTGACTGGTCAAAACCGATTAAAACCACTACCCATGAACGACGGAAGAGAATTCAAAGCTTCCAGACCCGATCGCCGCCGCCACGTTCGCTTTCACCGCCCCTCCAGTTAGATTTTCTGTTCATCTTTCCCTCCTCTATAAATCCATACCACCCTCGTCAGTTAAAGTGTGGTGTTGGCGTCGAATTTCTTCGAGGAAGACGCCGCCTTTGTAGCTCCGTCGTGCGCCACAGGGACCACCGAGTTCGCCCAGACCACCACCGACCGACTCGCCTCTCTTCCCTCTTCCACGTAGTATAGTCCGATCCTTCCATAGTTGCACGGATTGTCTAAAAAATCTGAACCCTAGTTCAAACCACTTTGAAAGATGAGACCTTTATTTTATCTGAACTTTGAAAAATCATATCTTTAACATGTATTGATGAAATTCGATGAAACAGGAAACATCGGGACCGTAAGGAGGCTCTCTACCATCTAGAAGAGACCGCGGATTTTTCTGATCTACCTACGATTTTTAGCACTTCGAAAACCAATGTGAGGAATCTAAATTAAATAGTGTGAATGAAATCGTGTTATATAAATTATATAAGCGAAGTGTAAATTATATACGCATTGTATACCTCATGTACATGTGTTGTATAAGTTATATAAGCGATGTATAAATTATACAAGCGTTGTATGAAACATATATGCTTTGAATTGTGTTGAAATGCAAGTGAAATATAAAATATATATATACTCCCCTCGTCCACAAACCATGGACGATATCTATTGCTTGTGATTGGCGTGAAAATATATAGTATGACGAATGGTTGAAAATAATTGTTTGTGGTTGATATCGTGATTGAAAAATACCTTTGTGGTTGAAAAATACCCTCTTATGGTTGAAACAAATTAGAATAGAATTGTGGAAATGAAAATAAAACATGTCGCCTGCGTGCGAACTAGATGCATGATTCCCCATTGTAAAAAACCGCGAGGTTTTAAGGTAGAGCGAGGAGCCGTACTAGGGACGGTCTCGGTTTTAACTACCCTGCCGTTATGCTGCCGAAATTTTCTAAAATATTAATGTTGTTACATGTTATGATTCCGCTGCCATATCCATGTAAAATTATTCCATTTATTGTTTTTGCTATTATCTGTACTCTGCTATTGATGATTAATGTGTTATATTCCAATGATTATCCTTAACACCGTCACATGGGTTTTGGGATCGTCACACTGTGTAAGCGTTAATTATATATATTTAATGCTTATGCAGTGTAGAATGCACTCTGGATGATGGTTGATTATTTATCATTGTTGTTATGTACATGTGTTGTGTGAAATCCATATAAATCACATTATATGGTAATTGTCTGTGTTTGATTCCAATTCAGAACTGAATAATATTTTAAAATAACGAATATTTTAAAATAATATTCTATAAAGGATCAAAACGTGATTTTGACGTCCGATTTTGGATGGACACGAATTATTGAAATATATAAAGCCGTCTTGATTAGATATGCGCCATTTTGACGCAAATGATATTTATATCGATTTTATTTATTTTTATAATGAATATCGAAAAGGAAGTGATTTTAAATTATAACGCTTTGAAAATATTATCATTTATACATTAATGATATGGAATATTCAATTTTGATTTAAAACTGAATATGAAGTTGAAATCGTTTTTAGAACGAAGTTAAAACGATTTATAAAATATGTTTTAAATGGAAATCGATGAAATATATATTATATATATTTAATGGCCTAAATAGAATATATATTTAATGGCCTAAATAGAACGCGCCGCACAACGACTGTTCGCAAATTTCAACCATTGAATTCGAATTGCGATTACGGCAGATCCGACCGTCGGATTTTCCTAAAACCGGAACCATTGGGTTTGTATCGAAAAGAGCTTTCCAACGAATACAAGAGATTTGAAATCTAACGGTTGGATTTGGAACCATGTCCAAATCAAATTTGGAAAAGGTCGTTGTAAGTGCAGTTCGATGGAAGTTATTGGAAATCGACTGTACGGGCCTTGATAAAATTATTAAAAATATTAATAATTTGTGTGAAATCATAATATATGATTTGGAAAGAATTGGAATGAAAAAAATTCCATGTTTGTAAAGATAAAAATATTTTTTATCGAAATGAACTAGTTTATAACTAGAATAATAATCCAATTATTTTTAAATAAATAAAATGGATTGAGAATGGGTTTTAATATAATAAGAATTTCCAATATATCAATTGGAATGGATTTGAATCGAAATCATCTTGGGAATATTTCGATGTTGGATTTCGTGATTATACAGATATTGTTATGGAAATTTGAAAGATATATTTATATCGTTATTTCCAATACGATATTTATTGGTTTCAGAATTTGATATTGAATATAAGCCGATATATTTTCTATTCAGAGCCTTGTATTTAATATCAAATGGGATTTTGGGTTTGTCGTGAACGGTGTCTTAAATAACACTGTTCTTAAGCCCAGTTGAGAAAAAGAATAAATCTTTTAATTAAGAATATTGGAGTTTCCAATTATATTTGGTAACTGGAATAAAAATGGAATGTGAATTGGGTTTATTGTGAACTGTGTTTTTAACGACATTCGTTCTTTAACCCGATTAACAGAGAAATGTGATTTGGAATATATAAATCTTATTATTAAGATATAAAGGAAATTTTCCAAAGTAAAGTTTCCAATTTAATAAAATAAATTGGGATGGGATGGAATTCGATTTGGTAATAATCAAAATGAGCTTCTATGGAGGAAGACCGTTACTATATATGGAATTTAAAAGGCCTTGCCGTTATTCCATTTATATTATTGGTCAGATATGGAAGTTTATATCGATTATATATTGATCTGTTTTCCATGAAGATTCCATAATTAATGGAATAGGATTTTGGGTTTATCGTGAACTGTGTTTTAAATGACATTTGTTCTTTAACCCAGGTAAAGATAATATTAATTTCTTAAATCTTAATAATCATTAAGTAATGATTATTGAGATTAAAACTGAATTAGAGTTTTAATGAATCTTTAATTAGATTGAAAAGTGAATGTGATAACTAAAATTATCAATTCAAGAAAATGATCGAGAATGGAGTACCACTAGTTTTACTCCAGGCGATAGTTAAATCTTTAATTAGATTTGAACGTGAAATGGTAATTGATATTTACCGATAACACTGTGGTGTTAGATATGGAGTATTACCAATTTTGCTCCATGGGATGAATAGGTTGGGATTAGAAAAATAAAATAAATGATTACTTCGGTAAGATTCGCTAATTCCGACTAGTTTGGATAAACCTTAATATGGTTTAAATGGATATCCAAAGGAAGATTAAAGAATAAATTTTAAAGAATTTATCTTTGATAAAATTAACGGGAACCTTTCCCTAAAAATGAGAATATTTGAGTAAATGAATATTCTGGATTGGAATGAGGCGTATGTTGTGTTTGTGTAGCACTTGTTTATAATATATGCGAGTTATTCGGAAAGGCCAGGTTTATACCCATTCTGGATAACTGATACGACGATATGTCAAAGATGAAGACGGTGGTTGAAGACCAGAGGTCTTCACATCATTTGGATGATTACTGATGTCTTGATTGATAAGTGGTGATCGTCCAGGCGTACTTGGAGATCGACGGATATGCGAGGGCCTCTCTCCTGTATTGGACATATGGGACGAGGAATAAGGTACCTCCAGTTTCGTTCAGGCCCAGAACGAACTTTTAAGTGGACTGTGTGTCTGACATTGGATATCATTCTGTGTGATTGATGGATATCAGTTGCATGGGGTGGTTTGCCTGTGTGGCATGCTGAGATGCAAATGATGTAGGATTCTGTTGAAAAGCAGAGTCTTGTGGTTAATGATCAAAGCACGGCCTGTGTGGCATAGCTTTGTGTAGTGTTAGTTCGCGATCCTCACACCCCAGTGTGAACCAGAAACGGGAGAGGACTTCAGGGAGGACATGCGTTTCATTCTAGCTAGAGCTGGTGTCAGCGTTTAGCACGCCCCAACATTTTATATTATTACCTATGTGGTTTTTGGAATGCGAGGGGCCTCGGTTATATCGGTCGATCCAGGGCTGATGGTCTGGTCGGGGTATGACTAGTTTACGCCCCATAGGGCGGGGAAACGCAGTGTTCAGGCATTTTAATCCACTCCATGTGCACCGGCCCCGACAATCAAAGGGTCTTTCGAGCTCTGATCCTGAGACACGGGCTAGAGCGTCTCGAAGTGGTAAGGACGATCCCTTGCCTTCGTTCACGATGGAAATCCAACTTCCAATACGACGCCTTGCGGTTTTAATTGTAGAACTAGTATGGCGACATAGTGGTATGGGACACTATGTCATCTATGATTGATACATTTATATTTGAAGTTACTTTCTTCACTTATAGTAATAATAAAAGATTAAATTTCGCGTATCAAGCATTATTTGGTTATTATAAACCCTATCCTCCAGCTTGCGTTGCATTGTGTGATGGGACCTGGGTCTTATAATAGCTTCATTGTTCTTTATTTAGCATTGCGCTGTTTGTTTTATGCACTGGTATTCTTTGGAGGAAACCCGTTCCGTGTTATACGGTGTGGTCCCTTGATTTACTTTATTTTTAAAGTAAAGTTTTAAATAATTGTTTTAGTTCTTACACCAGTCACATGACTGACCTGGAGTTTATTGTTTTAACCTAAACTTTGGGCGCCCTTAATTTCGACACGGGCAGCTAGTAGTTTCGGTTTTGCAGATTTCTATTTACAGGATCCTGGTTTACAGCTGGAACTATATACGGAAAGCTCTGTATCTGTGTATTCCTTCTAGTTGTGTTTCGTATTATCTTTCCGCTGCTATGTATTTGAATGTAATGTAAGTCGCGGTGAATGGATTTAGCTTCGGTGAGAACTTCTCACTTTTAATTTAATTTTCTAGTTGAAATATATACTAGGATGCAGATGATGTTTAGTAGCACCCGATACCCGTCGTCCATAGACTAGAATTTTAGCTTGAAAATAGAATTTTAACTTGTATTTGAAATGGAATAAATATAAACAAATCGGACGATTCGTTTGTATACACACATTTGACTGATATTGATTGGGACGATAAATTTTACACATCGCCCAACTGCACAAATAAAATCTGTGTTTGATTGTTTGAAAACCCCACACGGGTATTGGGGTGATATATGACATACACTAATCCCAATAGTTAGTTGTATGTCGATCGATTGATTGACAGACTGTTATAAGCGTTAAATATTTATATTTGATGCTTATACAGTGTAGAACGCACTTTGGATGATGGTTGATGATTTATCGTTGCTGTTATATACGTGTGGTAGAAAATCCATATAATTAACATTATATGGTAATTGATTGGGCTTCATTCCAGTTTTGAAATAGAATATTTCAAAAAGAAATATCTGAATAGAATATTTGAAAAAGAAATATCTGAATAGAAATATTTGAAAAAGAAATACCTGAATAGAAATATTTAAATAGAAATATTTGAAAAAGAAATATTTGAATAGAAATATTTGAAAAAGAAATATTTGAAAATAGAATATTTGATATTAGAAATATATGAAGCCGTGTTGATTAGATTGACGCCATTTTGACGTGAACGATATTTATATCGATTTTATTCATTTTACAATGAATATCGAAAGTGATTTCAAAATCTGATATTTTGAAATGAATTGAAATTCGAATTAAATTGAATTGAAATTCGAATTAAACTGAATAGAATTGAAATTCGAATTAGATTGAAATAGAATTGAAATCATTTTGAATTGAATTTAAAACGTATTGAAATTGAACTGAAATTGATTTGAATTAAAACCGATTTGAATTGAAATGGATTTGAATTGAAATAGAATTGAAATGAATTTAAAACGAATTTATATTGGAAAGTTCAATTTTGATTTGAATTTGAGATGGAAGTTGAATTCTTTTTGAAAACGAATTTAAAACGATTTATATAATATGTTTTTAAAAGGAAATCGACGAAGTATATATTATATATATAATATAATGGCCTGAATAGAACGCGCCGCGCAGCGGCAGTTCGCGAATTTCGACCATTGACTTCGAATGGATATCGCGGGAGAACCGACCGTCAAATTCTCCTAAAACCGGAACCGTTGGGTTCATATCAAAAAGAGCTTTCTAACAAATATTAGAAATTAGAAATCTAACAGTTGGATTTGGAATTATGTCCAAATCAAATTTGGAAAAGGTCGCTGTAAGTGCAGTTCGATGGCCGTTGATGGAAATCGACTGTACGGGCCTTGATAAAATTATTAAAAATAGTAATAATTTGTGTAAAATCATAAGAAATGATTAGCGAAGAATTAGGATGAAAAACTCCATATTTGAAAAGATAAAAATAGATTTTTATCGAAATGAACTAGTTTTGAACTAGAATGATACATCTATTTATTTGTAAATAAATAAATTGAATTTGAAAAAGGTTTTAAAAGTAACCAGAATTTCCAATAATTGAATTGGAATGGATTTGAATCGAAATTGTCTTTGGAATATTTCGATGTTGGATTTCGTGATTATACAGATATCGTTATGGAAATTTGAAAGATATATTTATATCGTTATTTCCAATACGATATTTGTTGGTCGTAGAATTTGATATTGAATATAAGCCGATATATTTTCTATTCAGAGCCTTGTATTTAATATCAAATGTGATTGAGTTTGTCGTGAATAGTGTCTTCATTAACACTGTTCTTAGGCCCAGTTGAGAAGAAGATTAAATCTTTTTATTTAGATTTAATGAAGTGTACCAATTAAACAATATTTAATTGGAATTGAATTGGTATTGATTTTTGGGTTTATCGTGAACAGTGTTTTAAATAACACTTGTTCTTTAACCTGATAATTAATGGAATGTGATTTTGGGTTGTCGTGAACGGTATCTTCAGTAATACTGTTCTTAGACCCAAAGGAGTTAAGAAAATCAGAAACTAACTGGAGATTAGTTAAGTTGAATGGTTTCTGGGGTATTGATCTGATGTTGGTTTCGGCCTTCGGGGTTAATACTTAGGGAATTGCTCATTTGCTAATTTTCGGTTAGGGACTGATTGAAATGTGTAGTGATTTTGGGGTTTATCGTGAACAGTGTTTTAAATGACACTGATTCTTTAACCCAGTTAAAGATTAAAACTAAGAGGAGTTTTAATGAATCTTTAATTAGATTGAAAAGATCAAGAATGGAGTATCATCAGTTTTGCTCCAGGCGATAGTTAAATCTTTAATTAGATTTGAACGTGAAATGGTAATTGAATTTACCAATAACAACGTAGTGTTAGATATGAAGTATTACCAGTTTTACTTCATGGGATAAATAGGTTGGGATTGGGAAATAAAATAAATAATTACTTCGGTGTGGTTCGCTAATCCCGACTAGATTGAAGTGATTTTCAAAGGAAGATTAAAGGATAAATTTAAAAGAGTTTATCTTTGATAAAATTAATGGGAACCTTTCCCTAAGAATGTGAAATTTAGAAACTAACTGTAGATTAGCTAAGCAGAACGGTTTCTTGGGTATTGATCTGATGTTGGTTTCGGCCTTCGGGGTTAATATTTTTGGGATTATTCTCTGGTTAATTTATGGTTAGTGACTGATGAATTGGAATGAGGCGTATGTTGTGTTTGTGTAACACTTATTTATTATATATGCGAGTTATACAGAAAGACCGGGTTTATGCCATTTTTAATAACTAATTCGACGATTAGTCGAAGATGAAGACGATGGTTGAAGACCAGAGGTCTTCACGTCGTTTGGATAATTACTGATGATCTTGATTGGGTCGTACACCCAAGAGGAGAGAATCAGTTAGTGGTCGTCCAGACGTACTTGGAGATCGATGGATATGCGGGGTACTAGGTGCCTCCGGTTTCGTTCAGACCCAGAACGAACTTGTAAATGGACTGTTTGTCCGACTTTGGATTTCAGTTTGCGTGGTTGATTTCTATTAAATATATATCTGTTTGGCGGCGGAGAATTTATTCTCTCGCTTAACGCCCTTCACTGAGACATACGAGCTCAGAGGTTATACATTGATGGATATCAAACGCATGGAGTGAATTGCCTATGTGGCATGCCTAAGTGGCAATTGATCAAGGCTTCTGTTGAAAAGCAGAGTCTTGTGATTGATGATCAAAGCACGACCTGTGTGGCATAGCTTTGTGTAACATTGATTCACGAGCCTCACACCTCGGTTGTAAACCAGAAACTGGAGAGGACCTCAGGGAGGGCATGCGTTTCCTACTAGCTAAAAGTGGCGTCAGTGGTTTTACATGCCTTGACGAGTTTGACTTATGTGGTTGTTGCTGTTGCAAGGCGCCTCGGTTAGATCGGACGATCCGGGTCCGATGGAGTCATTCGTTGGCTAATTTACGCCCCAAAGGGCGGGAAAACTTTGTGTTCAGGCATAATAATCCACATCGGTGGACCGGCCCTGACTATCCAAAGGGTTGATGCGTTCTGATCCTGAGACACGGGCTAGAACGTCTCAAATCGGTACAGGACTATCTTTTGCCTCGGTTCACAGATGGAAATCCAATTTCCAAATACGTGACTTTGCGGTTTTATTTGTAGAGCCTAGTATTGGCGACATGATATATGGTACCCATGTTGCCTACGATTGATACTTATGATTTGAAATTGTTTTGACACTATACACTTATAATAGTATCAAGTGATTTGTTTTTAAAACGTATCAAGCATTCTTTGGCTGTTATAAGGTAAAACCCTATCCTCCGGCTTGCGTTGCATTGTGTGATGGGACCTGGGTCTTATAACAACTTCATTTTTCTTTACTTAGCATTGCGCTGTTTGTTTTATGCATTGGTATTCTTGAGAGGAAACTCATTCCGTGTTATACGGCGTGGTCCCTTGATTTACCGAACTTTAAAATAAAGAATAATAACTGTTGTAGTTCTCACACCAGTCCCATGACTGACCTAGAGTTTATTGTTTTAACGTAAACTCTGGGTGCCCTTATTTTCGACACAGGCAGCTTGTGGTTTTGGGTTTTGCAGATTTATATTCACAGGAACCTGGTTTACAGCTGGAACGATATCCGGAAAGCTTTGTATCCGTGTATCTTCTTCGGTTGTATCTTGTATTATTTTCCGCTGCTATGAAATGTATTGTAATCTCTGATATTTATCGAATGTATTTTATTAATTTATACTCTGTATATTCTTGTATCTGAAGGAATTGTTGTAATTGACGATGAAATGTTCTTCCGTCTGCGTTCTAATTTGTCGTGTTCTCAAACGATCAGGCGTTTTGAACGGTCTTGATCGGTTTAGCGATCGATTCGGATCTAGCGAGATTCCTTTTCGTTACAGCTGGCCAATAGGAAAGTGGGGCATAGGTGGCAGGAGTACAATTCTCATGCTTGATTTTCTTGGATTGCCTTTCATTGGTTGAGGGAGGGGTCACGTGGGACCATAACCACTGGTAGAAAAACAAACCTTTGCATCTGCATCAGCAGATAACTTAAAGCTCCTGACCGAGTTCCGTATTTCTTGATTTAGCCCTGTCACGGGACTCGGGCCGCACATATAGTGTACATGTGCACCTAGACATCGGGAACGATTCGCGATACATACGTGGGAAAAGGGCGTTGTTCGACAGGTAGCATAATCCCTAGTGGTCCTAGGTGGCATAAACCTTAATCGAATCTAGAAAACGTTCAATAGGTAGCATAATCCCTAGTGGTCCTAGGTGGCATAAATCCTAGTTGAACACTCGATAGTTCATGATAAGGAAACCTAGCCAGATCAAGGGTGGCAGTCCAAACGATTTCAAGAATGGTGGCACTACGTTGAAGTAGTATAGAATTACGTGATAAAGCCCGTACGATATACGGCAAGGGACTGTACATATACATGGAAAGGATTATATGAGTTGGGGAAAAAATTACATATACGATGTATTAGGTTAAGTCTATTAGTAAGTGGACGAGAATGACATGGGTTTGGCCTTGGGTGCTAATATTGTGAATAACCTAATAAACAAGAAATTATAACTGAACGGTATATGTAGGGTTACACAAGAGTTTATTATAGTCCAGTCAGACAGAACTTATGTTCTGACCCCCTCCTCACAACATGCGCAGGTTAGGTTCATGACAGAGATAGTATTGCTTGACTATTGGCTTGGCAGTATTATTATTAAGGTAATGCTATTTTGAATAAATTATATTTTATTCCTTCCGCTATGAGCTGCTTTTCGAACTCTGACATGTTTCTTTCTCTCTGTCTTTTCTGCAGGATACCAGAGCACCTAACTCGGGGTCTGATGGATTGGATTTTGAAAAATTCGGTCTGTCGAAACCCGGGTTGTTACATTAAGATCCCCAGACATACTGAAACGAAAAAGGATAGATTTAAAACAAAGGATAGAAAGATAATGCATATGGCTTTGGGGGACTATGCTTCTTTAAATTAAAAACAACACTTTTTTTTGAAAAATGTCTATTTAAACTTCTTTTTGAAAACAGTTTTCAAAAACTTTTATCTGATCTGCTAAACCTATGCTCTGATACCAAGTGAAACACCCCACTTCCATTAAGGTTACTCACGAAGGGAATGCCTTAACTTCGGAGGAGCATTAAAGGTAAAAGACACAGATAAGTTACAAGACAGATATATATAAGCAGCGGAAAAACAAATAAACTTTATTTCATGAATACGTGGTTCATTAAAAGCATTTCAACAACTGTCTCAAAACAAATTCCCAATCATTACAACCATAAATCTGTCTTGATTAAAACTTAAAGAAGCATGAAACATAAATAAAGTAGCATAAATCCCCAAAATGAACGTGTCCAAAGCCATACCCAAAGGAAAGAAATCCAAGCAATACATCTCTTTCTTCAAGCTGGATAATAGTCTGACTAAGCTGAGGTGTTTCCACCCTGCGGTCCTGAGGGGAGGAAACGGAAGAAAAGAAAGAGAAAGGAAAATAGGTCAGACATAAGTCTGGTAAGTCCAGTTATTTTTTAGCATGAGAACAAGAACAAAGACCATGACATGCATAAACTGAAAAACAGGACAATACCAGAATAACTGCATAACATAAGATAAGGCAGGAATACTAAATGTACTATCGCACCCATTATTACTTCTCTGCACCTATTCATACTAGTTCTAACTAGCACCACGTGTTCATGACAAGGTGATCCCTTTTTCGATCGGCTCCTACTCGCAAACGTTTTATACTTGTGTCATTCGGCCCCGCATGATTGTAGATACCTATGCTGGTCCCACCACGGGGTGTATCAAATCCTTTGGTGGCAACCTGACACGAGTCAAGATGCACAATGTATTATTACTGATGACCAGTGCCTGCTTTTTCCACTTCGGAGTACGTGCATGCCCGTACTCCGCCGGAACCTACACTAATGCACCATCCGCCGTCTTTTTGACCGCTTATACTCAGCCCAGTAATTGTGCCCCACCCTGCCTAATTCAGGGTACCTTGATACATCTAAGTGGGTTACTGCTGAATTGGGTCCCGCTACTAGGGTTTTCTAGTCAACATGTTAAACATGGTTAAGTGTCCAAATTTACCTAACCCCACCTATCAGTTTAGTTAACACGTTGAATTGGTTAAGTGTTTCCTTAATTGACTTAACCCTACCAATCTTAGCTTGCTTGTTCGTTAGCTTTAATTCATTGATTAAAGCACCAACCACTTACATTAGGTCTATATTGTTGCGGTCGCTGGATGTGCCGGTCGGTTCCAGGCAGCCTTACACCGCAACTCAACCTAACCTCGGGTTCATTTGGGCTTAATACGCTAACCTTTCACATTAGATCATATTGTTACGGTTGCTGGATGTGCCTTGCGGTTCCGGGCAATCTTACACCGTAACTCAATCTAACCTCGGGTTAGGTATATTCATCTTTTACTAATTTACATATTTGTCCTTTTTATTTATGTAAATTGTCCATAATTCAAGTCATGCCCAATTTCCCTCTGAATCAAGTTCATCATTTTAGGTATAAAATTTATACCGTTTCATGCCATAAATCACTTATATGATTATGAGCCAAATATGTCAATTTTCTATAATTTCAAGTTTTCCCCAACGTTACCCCCGTATAAATGTTCGCATGATTTACATAAAATATTAGGCTAACAACTTAGCCAAATTTAATGTTCGCTTGATTTATGTGAAATATTAGGCTAACAACTTAGCCTAATTTAATGTTTGCATGATTCACATAAGATTTTGCATAAAATTCAACATTCACTATGAACTTGCAATTTGGACAAAATCAACATGAACATATGAACATAAACATATAGGTGTGAACTTGCAACTTTGACTTAATGAACATAAACACATAGGTGTGAACTTGCAACTTTGACATAATCAACATGAACATAAACATATAGGTGTGAATCTCATAGAACCGCACAACTTGATTTGGCATATAGGTGTGAACTTGCAACTTTGACATAATCAAGTTAACATAGGTTTAACATAGAAACATGTAGATCTAAGCTTTTAGGCCTATATGACATGATTTGTAACCTATAAACTTGCATGTTAACATAACATGATAAATCACCAAACTTGTTACAACATGATACTTTTATTCCCCAAATTTCTATACACATAAATGGGTTTATTCACCAAATCCTAATTAACATGATAACCACAGTAGAACCACAGGAATGATAGAATTATCACAAGACATGAATTAGCATCAATTTCATATAACATAACGGGTACAGTTCTATTATCACTTTATTACAAATCATGATTTTGATTTCATTCACATCTAGAATATAACTGTACTTACAAATCGTAAAGAAAGTCTTGAGTTCTGGGATCTATTTTCTGAAACTGATTTGCTCACCTTTGATGTAGACTAATTCGTTGTTCTAGTTTAAGTTTGATTTGAGTTGTAGCTTCTTCTTGTTTTCTAGTTTTGCGACGACAGCTGCTCTTAACTTGAGTCGGACAGCATAACGGCTCTAGGATTTTAATTTGTGTGTTTAGGGTTTTGGTTTGGGGTTGTATATATAGATGTTTGATTAAATAAGAGCCGTTAAATCAACCTAGGAATGATCGTAGCCATCTAAGCCAAAGAATGTGTTATTTAGCCAATCGTGTGATGCCACGTATGCCCTAGTGACTCAAAATTTGACCATCGGGCCAACCAGAGTGAGACACATCAGCATAGTTACACAAGTCGTCACATTTCAGATCTGTATGGGGGACAGGTCGACCCCTAGGTCGACACTAAGGTCGACCCCCTGGTCGACCTGGCCTTGGGCGGGAAAATTCCCGCCCAGCCTGCTTCTTGGTTTGAATTCGAATTTGAATAGTTTTCTGAACTGTTTTATTTTTATATATAAAAATCCTGAAACTTCTAAACTCCATAACTTCTTCATACGGAGTCCGATTCACGCAAACTCGGACTCTGTCTCAAGAAGAATTCCGAGGCGAACGCAATGGCGTGACCTGTTTCCCTTAATTTTCACATTTGAAGCTAAGTATTCTTTAATTCGTTACTTTAATGTTAACAAAAAATACGGGGTGTTACAATTTCAGTGCACAGTTCCTCTCTACTACACTCACACTCAATTCCATTTATACATTGACTCATATACAGACACTCAACTCTTTATACAGTCACATATACATTCATTTACACAGACTCATATACATACACATTTACTGACACTGCTTCATTCACTGTCTTCTGTCTTCACAGCATCCTTCAGTCAGTCCAGTCTTCATACCTGTCACATACAGAAACACACACAGAATCTGGAACAGAAATAATATTTTAAATTCTAGCGAATATATTTTTTATTTTAAAAAATTTATTTGCCTCAGAATTTCGGTGTATTTCTCATCATTTTTCTGACTCGATCTGATTTATTAAATCCGACTGTGTTTAGACTGCTTGTGATATATTCATAGTGATACACTGTAAATACCACAAGGCAGTCAGTGTGCATATATATATATATATATCAATGCAGGGATAGGTAAATCTTTTTGATGGCTGCATATACACATGTGTATAAATATACACGTGTGCACTGCCTCGCCAATTAGCGTGCAGCTGAGGAGTAGCCACGTGGACCATCTCGACTCAGTGCGACAATAATAAATGATGTCGAGACAGCTCAACAAAAATGGTCGAGAGGTATACAAATACAAAGACAAACAAAGAGGCAGTTCAAGCTATTCAATGGTGCATCAAAGCTAGCCAGGTGCAGCTTACATGGTGATACAGCATGACACAATGGTTGAGCACAAAGGTGATCAGTGCTCGAATACATGGTTCAGGTTACAAGAGAAATAGTGCATATATGAGTGCAGCTAATATGAAGTACACAAGTGCCATGCCTACAAGTATGCAACTCAGTGGACAAGTGCAGCATGTAACTTAGCATCAACTCCAAAATACAGGCAGAACAGTTCTTAGAAGAAGCAGCAATAATGAACACACAATTACACAACATAAAGCCATTTTGTTCAAAGAGGTCAAGAACTCAGCATTGAATAGCATGATCAAAAGCATTTACATGGAGTAGCATGGTTGCATACAACATACATATTCAAGCAACTCAAGAAGTCATATATGTATAGCTAACATGTAGCAAAGTGGACATAACAGCATGGTGAATGATAGTACACAGGATCAGCAGGTAGATACACAGCAAAGAGTTTTGAATACAGTAGAGCAACTAATATCAATCCAAGTAAATGGTTCAACAATATGGAAATGCAAAACTGATTTGAGCACAAGCATGGACAAGTGCAACAGCATATACATGTGAGCAGCTTATAGCATGAAACATAAACAAACAAGACAAGTCACATGTCGAGCCATAGCAAAACTGTTTGGCAAGAGAAAAGCAGGAGTGCTTAATTTGGCAAGTTTCATTTCCAGAATTTTACTGATTAAGTTTTGTTAAGAAATAGCAAATTGTTGCAAGCATTTTCGGAGCAAGAACAATTCACATGTATTCATAAAAGAAGTCAACAAATCATTACTGGAAAGTAATAAAATTCACAATGAAAAATCATTCCAAAAATTAAGCAATTTGAACAAGGCAATTTATAAACCATAAATCACAAAAGCGTGAATGATTCACAGGTTTTTAGCAAGCTCAATATTTGGTAGAGAATCATTCAAAGGAAAGAAATAAATTCTGCATTGCTGGCATATGTTATTATGGAAATCGAATTTTGATTATCTTTGCCAAAGTTTACAAATATGCAGGAATCTTTTTGAAGACTAAAATCACGCATGGAATTTTTATAAGGAAAAAAACCAATTTCAAATCATTTCGACTTCCCAAAGTTTTTGGTCCATAAATCACAATGGAAAATTTTTCATTCCAGTTTTGGCAAGATATTATTTCAAGGTTTCGAGATTCATCACTTTTGTTTATAGCAAGAAATCAACAAATTTGTTTCCTATAATTCCAGTAATGATACAGCATTCACAAATCGTTCAAGGTTTTTTAAATCGAGCAAGTAATCAAAAATTCGCAAGGGCCAGAAAACCATTTTTCGGAATTGTGTCCAAGGCAACAATTCAACAATCACGGCAAGGATTAATGACTAATTCAATCAGGGAAATCAAAGAAGGAAACCGGGCAAAATCAGCATCGAATCATATTGCGAAATCAGAGCAATTCTAGGGTTTGTAATCCCTATATAAGCACACCCATTTCCTCATCGACAATTATTGAAAAACAAGCAATTCAATTTCTACAGCAAATCAAAATTAATTCAAAATACTCACTGAAAGTTTTTTGATCACAAGAAGATTTCAATTCAATTGACAATCAGGCAACAAAGCTTTGGGCTTCAGAAGATCTCAAAAACATTCATCTTAATACACGCGATTTTAATTGGAATCAGGAAACCCTAATTTCATTGGACCCGCCATTTTTGATTTCCATGAGAGAGAGAGAGAGCAAACTGAATGGGATAAAGGGTGGAACACATTTGTGAAGTGGGCCGGCTAAACTATTTGAAGTGTAAAAAGGAGTTTATATTTTCCTTTTAGAAACTAGGGATTTTATTTTATCTTTGTGTTGTTTTTCTAAATTGTTTGTGTAAATTGTTCAAACAGTTTCTAGGTCTATAAAATCTAGGAATCCAGTTAGGGTGTTAACTGCAGTTTACTAGAGACTGTAAAACTAGGGTTACTGGTTATGGGGTCGTAATCAGGGGAAATCTGATCTAGGGGATTAGATCAGTCTAGGGTTTTGAGCGTAGGGTTAGTATAGGAGAAGGGAGTGCGAGTTTAGAGTGTCTGTAAGTGGGATCTGTTATTAACACCAAGTAGAAACCTTAGGAATGCAGCCGTAGTCAAGATTTGCCGAAGTTGGGTATCTCTATGTGTTATTTAATTTCCTTATTTACTTACTCTTCTATTATCTGTGCTGCGATTAATTTTTAATTATTCGATAAATTATAATAAACCCTATTCACCCCCCTCTAGGGTTAATCTTGATCCAACAGTAAGGTTCCCATGTAAAAAAATTCTATTTAAATAATGTATTAGTTGTCAGGAATAATCCCAAGTTTGACGTGTCTTCCCATAATAATCTCAAGTTTTGATTATTTCTGAATAATCCGAAGTTTGGGGGTGCCTTTCCATAATGATCCCAGTGACCTGTTAACCTCATATAGCAGGTTTACCGTTTCTACTTTCCCAAACCATATGTGAATTCATTTCTGCAATGACCTTCCATGGCGTTATTCGTGTAGATGTAGAGGGGCACCACATATACGCAAAAAACATAAGAATGAAAAACAGAGTGTGCGTGCAAAATTTTAATTATCTTCTTCTGCGAAGACTGCCATAGAAAAACCAAAAAGCTCGATCCAAGGATAATCATAGAGGAAATTGCTTCATGTTTTCCTTTGTGCAGTTCAATAGTAATCTGACATTGTTCTCAACATGCTCAGAAAAGAACAGATTTGGTAAGAAGAAAACTTATGTTATCAACAATGCAATTCAACTCATTTCATGGTGCTCAGAATATAACAACAACATTAATAACCAAACTCATCACTTTCTCCTCACTTTCAGTTTCACCATGCAATTACACCAAGCAATCGAACATTAGCCAAACTCCTCACTTTCAGCGCGTACTGTAATGACCCAGGGATTTTGACGCTCGAATTCCAACAATAATACATAAATCCGTATTACTTGCCAAAACTCAAGTATCGAAAACATCAGATAGTTATTGAAATAAATTAGAGAGTGAGATAAGAAAGAAAGAAGTATTAGAATAGAAGAATAAGAAGAAGATCTAATACCACACAGAGTCTCACATCGCAACAGAACAAAATATAATATAGAAATAAATCTTTATTGAGAACTTGAAATAAAACTTACAATCATCAGAGTACATCAGCATAACTGGATAGTTATAACAACCTGTCCTCGCATATCACACAGTGGAATAAATATCAGATATCATACGTCTGAACACCTCCAGTTCGTCTCTGGATCTCACAGCATCTTAACCTGAACCTGTACAACCTGGTCTAACCCGAGCATTTACAAAACGCCGGATTAGTCAGGCGAACCAAAGTGGGAATAATTCGCTAAGTTTATAAGCACATCCAACTTGATTTTTAAAGTTAAAATCATTTAAAAGAAAGGATAATCGTAAGACAAGTCCACACATAAACATGGACGGTTTTTACCTTACGATAACCCAAAACATTTTTGAAATCAATATTTATCTAATGTTATAATAGTGATGTAATACAACTAGATAAAATCTAGCAGAACGCTTGCATCTCACCCTCCACATACATAGTATACAATCAAAACCGCAGGTGCTTATTGGAGATTGGATTCCTACTATGACAAGGTATGGAACCACCTACCGATAGTGTATCTTTAGAGGGTAATACACTGGGTTCAACAAGAACATCTTGCAACCCGGCCACTCGTAACCGACCACTCATTTAGCTTGAGTGTATCGAATGTATTATCACCCACGGTTGGGTGCGACCCACCATTTCTTGAAAAAGGGCAGCATCGAAAGATTAGGAAGACAAAAATGAATTTCTCTAGATGGTGATAATACACCCTGCTTGGGAATGACCCACCTAGCCATGGTGCCTGCCCGATTTTTGTCATTTCCCGGTCGATGAGGCTTGAGGTTATAATTGACTTTTGAATCATCTGGCCACCATTCACATCGTCCATACACGTCATCCTGGAACAGGATGAACCGAAGGCACCCTCCTATCGCATCCAAAGGACCAGTAGCGAGATGTCCTTGCAACCCGCAAAACCTCAACCACGATTGAATCACGTCAGAAACCTCTGGTTGCACATCTGAAAAATTCGACAGCAATCCTTCCGCTTATGAAGATCCACGGTCTTCAGTTGCTCCATATTCACCAACGACTTTCATGTTTCGTACTTGCTGGTCGGAATGGTTTCCGAATATGAATTCGATCCCGGTCTTTCCGTACCAACAATCATTTGGTCAGATTTTGATAGTCGGTGTTTTAACTATCAAAATAAACAACTATCATCCATAAAAATAAAATGTATTCGTTGATTCAGTAACCAGCGTCACTTATCTCTTTAGTTAAATAGTTGTTAATTAAATTTCTAAATCTTCCAATATTTGGAATGCCAATTTTCAAATCTTAATTTCCAAATCACTTAACTTATAATTCTTCGAAATATAATATCGTTCACGGAAAGATTATTTAAATCCCCTCAACTACCCTCGTTTCTAAACTAATGTCACCCTTGGATAATCCTGGTGCCATTCAAGTTGGGGTATTTTATTTACCTCTCAGACCTTGAGTCGACAACATTATTATCTTTGGAATGGATATGACTTTATCAATGAAATCTCATTCCAATAATTATACCAACACTTCTACTTGGGCTTATCATACGATTTTAAACATGGTTTTAACTCCATTTATTTTCTTTTGAAAACTCTTTTCCAATTCAAAATCACGCTTACCCAAATTAAAATATTCATATTTCACCATCTTTAGACCTTTAAATTCCCTTTTACTTTCTTCAGATTACAAATCCAATTTTGATCTTGTTTTGTCTCTTATCACCTTAGTCCTTTTAAAACTTGCCCAATTTGGATTTTTATAGAAATACGACAAATAAAATTCTTAACAAGAGTCCATATTAAATATAAATTTGCTTATAATTTCATTTATCTATACATAAGGCTTTACACTTCATAAACTTTCATTTAAATGAATTTAGTTTCAAGATTTATCGCTTTGAATATTATTAAAATAATAATAATCAATTCCAACATTTTTAGAAATGAATTTGTTTACTTCAACATTAATACTAAATCTTCCTTCCAAATGATTAAAATAATAATTGACGTTAAAAATAATTAATGATCCAATTTATTTAAAAATCTATCTTGGTTTAAAACAGTTGAGTTATCCAATTCATAGCACGATTAATCCGTTAACCAATTCCATTAGTCCTTTCTTTTGATCACTTTAAAAAATTTCCTTTAATTTAATTAATAATCTTATTAAATTGAATAAATCACCATTTAATTGTTATTTGAAATAATTAATTTAATCCTTAACCATTTGGTTAATTTCTGCTTTTTGCTTATAAAATTAATATATGAATTCAGTTTACATACTCGATTTATAGTTACTAGATAAAAATAATTATTCATTTCTTTTAAATAAACTTTATTCAAGTAATCTATACCAAATAGATTTCAAATCCATTTTGGTTATAAAATAAATTCTCATCACCTTATTTCAATCGATTTACCAGACTATAAATCATCACTCATAACATGATTCATTTTTAGGCTAACCTGTTGTTAACTACTCAACCAATATTGTAACACCCCGAATTTCGGTTAATGCTAAAATTCACTAATTACAGAATTAATAATCTCAGATGTGAGAATTGGGGGAAAACGGGCTGCGTCATTGCGTTCGTCTCGGAAAAATACGCGAAATAGAGTCCGAGTTTTCGAGAATCGGAGTCCGTATGAAAGAGATATGGACGAACGAAGTTAGGCAGAAGAACCCGGAACAGGCCAGAAATGCACTGGCGCACTTGTGAAGTGCGCCAGAACAAAAATGCACTGGCGCACTTGTGAAGTGCGCCAGTACAAAAATAGACTGGCGCACTTGGGAAGTGCGCCCGTGCCGAGCCAAGAAACCTGCACAGTTTCTAGAGAGTTCTGTGGTTGGGTGCACCAGTTTGGGGTTTGGGCTTGGTCTTAGGGCTGATTTCTGGAGAGTTCCGAGATCTAAGGGTCCTAAACTAATCTAGGGTTAATCTAAGGGTCTAAAATGCAACCTAATCCTATAAATAAGACCACAACCCTACCCTAATTCATTCATAATTAAACCTAGTAACTAAACTATGGCAAAATGAAACTTGATCATGGCCTCCACAAATCAATGAAGAGGAAAGCAAGCTAATCAACCTCTCTAATCAACTTCTAATCCATTCTAAGCATCTTAATCTTCTTCATTTGGAGTGCAAATTGCTAGTGGTGAGTTTCTATCACTTTGATGATCAATTGTTAAGATAAGTAGATTAGGTGTAATGAGACTTATGGTCTTGAATGCGGATTTGTGAGTTTGAATCATTTGTAATGATATGCTAATCTATGTATAATATTAATCCTATGTTGAATATGTAAGTTTATGCAAGTTGAATATGAGAGTTTATGCAAGTTGGATATGTGGGTTTATGCATAATAAGTAATTGATTTTATGCAAGTTAAGTAGGTGATATTATGCATGATGAGTATGTGATTCTATGCATGCTAAGTATATGATATTATGCAAGTTTAGTATGTGATTCTATGCATGCTAAGCATATGATATTATGCAAGTTTAGTATGTGATTCTATGCATGCTAAGTATGTGATAATATGCATGATTAATAAGTTGTTTTATGCATATTTAACAAGTGGGTTTATGCATGTTTAACAAGTTCATATGCAAGTTACATGTATGATAATATATGCTATGCAAGTTACATGTTTGTTAATATGCAAGTTACATGTATGTTAATATGCAAGATATGCTATGCAAGTTACATGTTTGTTAATATGCAAGTATGTGAATGCTTATGCAAGTTATGTGTATGCTTAGATGCATGTTTAACATGTTATGCAAGTTGTGAGAATGCTTATATGCAAGTTCAACATGTTATGCAAGTTATGTGTGCTTATGCAAGTTGTGTGAATGCTAATATGCAAGTTCAACATGTTATGCAAGATATGTGTATGATAATATGCAAGTTCATATGCAATATGTTATGCAAGTCATGTGCGATAATATGCAAGTTTGGGTTAAATATAGTTGGGTTAATATATGCTCATGTATGCAAGTTGACATTCTTTTAACCCATGACAAAGTTATATGCTAAGATTTGGTTAAACCCATGATGTTGTGATGGATCTTCCCTTTTATTATGTCGTGAAATGAAAACGATTTGCGTGGGGAACGATGGGGTTAATAAAGATGTTAATAAAAGTATGATTGGGTATGATTAAGCATACCATAAAAACAAATTAACATAAGTGGGAATTTACCTATTGAGTTAGGTCTACCCCATGGGAATTTACCTATTGAGTTAGGTCTACCCATGTTATGAAAAACTTGATATTAATTAGGGATAATTAACATAAATTATGGGGGTGATTAATTAGGTGTAATTAATCGACTAAGACACGAGGTTGGACTCAGTTGTAGCGTAAAACTGCCCGGACCCAACCGGCTTAACCAGTTGCTACAAATGTTAGCCCAATGTGAGAGGTCTTAGGCACAAACTAAATACGTGATTAATGTAAAGACACGAGGTTAGACTCGGTTATGACATAAGGCTGCCCGGACCCAACCGGCTTAACCAGCGGTCATAAAAGATAGTCTAATGTGAGAGGTCTTTATGAGGATCACGGTCTTAATTAATTAAGAAACACTTAACCATATAAGCATGTAGTGGGGCTTGAGGGTTAAGTGGGTGCCTTGGGTGGCATGAGAAAACTAGTGGGTTGCCTTGGGTGGCAATAGAAAACACGATTAGAATACTTAACCAAAGTGGAACATGTAATTAAACATGATTAAGGGGTTAAGTAAGTGCCTCGGGTGGCATGTGGGAATTAAGTAAAGGACTTGGGTGTCATGTGGAAATCTAGTGGGTGCCTTGAAAGGTAATTAAAATATGATTAATGACTTAACCAAAGTATTTATAACATGTAAGTAGACATGGTTAAAGGGGTTAAGTGGGATACACTAGATAAAAAAATAACAAGCTTAGGTGGTAGCTTGTGGGGGCCCATCTCAACCAATATCCCAAACGTATCTTTGTGGGCTCGACCCAAGTCGGGTGACGGGACACGCATATTGGGCTTGACTATAAGAGGCCAAAAACGGGTTAGCGGTGGCAACGTAGGACCAACGGGTTTCATATGCGTGTGTGGACCCGGGCTGGTTAGTAAATCGTTGTTACATCGTGTAAATATAAAGCCGTGCACCGTTGATATTATCAGGTTGCCACTTTGGGGAAATGATACACCCCATTGTGGGACCAGCACGGGTATCTACGTTAGGGAGCCGATCGCTTGGGAGTAGTGGGTACACCTAGTAATGATAGGGGCAGACGGCACCTATGTAGGGGTACTAGAAACTACTGGGTAAAAATTACTAAGTAAATTTAGTGGGATCAACCTTTAAGTAGGAATTAATCTTAGGTAGGTAAAACTGGTGTGGTGCAGTGTAGGAATTATCTTTGAGTAGGTCTGGGGCGGTGTAATTTAGTAATTATCCTTGGGTGGGTAAATGCGTCTTTACTGTTATCTTAGTTTATCCTAAGTTTGCCAAGCTGCTTGGTGTAGCCATGCATCCCCAGGCGTTACCGTATATCGACTTATGTCTTCTCTGGTTATTTTAATGATTGTATTGTTAGGGTTATAGGACTCACTCAGACTTATGTCTGACCCCGTTGTTTTTATCTTTTTCCCCCAACCCCAGGTTATTAGAGTGGGCCTGGTGCTAGTGGGCTTTGATCGGATTGCTGTATCTATTCTTTGGAGCTTGGACCGTTGAAGTGAAGCCCAGTTCATCTTTTCTTTTATGGCTATTAGTTATGTAGTGGGATTATGTACTTCTATTTTATCAAGATGGATATTATGTACTTGACTTTGGTTTATGGTTTTGTGATGTAACCAAACATGTATTACTTTCCGCTGCAATGAAATGATGTTTTAAATTTTCAAGTATTACTTATATCTGTCTTGTTGTAATTTTACTGTTCTATATTCACTTAAAATACTTCACCGAAACTAAGGCATTCCCCTGGTATGAGTGACCTTAGCGGACGTGGGGTGTTACACGTGGTATCAGAGCCAGGTTACCAGAACAGATAAAATTTTTAGAAAAACTATTTTTCTAAGAAAATTTTTGAAGGAGTATTTTCAAAAACATGTCTTTTAAGAGAAAAGTTTTTGAGAGAAAAGCATAATCCCCGATAGCCATATCTTTATCTTTCGAATTCTCCGTTTGAATCTTTTTTTTTTATCTCGTTTTGAGTTTCCCCTCCGTGTGTAGATGATCTTTCTAAGATAGATAAGAATGGAAAACCGCTTCAAGGGACTTAGACGTAAATCAGATTAGAAGTTGGTTCAAGAAGGAGGAGGACTTGTAGGTACTTATTGGATGGACGATGGGAGGAAGGCTCTAATAGTAGTTTGGTTAATAAAGGACGAAGCCTCATTGATGGGAGGTTACGAGTGGAGAATGGGAAGGAGAAGGCTAGTAGTTATCCTTTTGGGAGGAATAGGACACCTTATTAGGATTGACCAAAGAAGCAAGGACAAGGTATGGAATCTTCTGGAGGGTAGTTGTATTCCCTCACGACTAGGGGATGGGGATAAGACCGTCTAGGTTGGAATTTGGATTTCTTTATTATCCGATTCGAACTTTATTTGATTTGGACGCATTAAGTTCGTTTATCTCATCATTGTTAGTGAGTCACTGCACTTAGACACCAGTTTAGTAGATGATCCCTTAGTTGTTTCAAACCCAATTGGGCTCCATGATGTGTTTGGGTTTGAAAGTTTCTATACTTAGCATTGAGTTTGGATGTGATGCTTGTTGGGCTTCACGGAATATGGGTTAGTTTTGGGCATGAACTGGTTATCCAGTAGGGGTGCCGTTCTTGATTTTGAAGGGAGAGTTGTTAGGCTTATGACCCGCTTGGGTAACACTCTCGAGATCTCTAGTAATCCCATAGAATCTGTTATGCTAAGTTATCTAGAATCGCTGGGCACGTCGGTCGAGAGTTTGCGATCTGTTAGAAGTGGTCCGGGAATACTCGGATGTGTTTGAGAAGGTGAAGGGCTTACCTCCGGAGCGGGAGATTGACTTCCGAATATATCTGGTAAACAATGCCAAACCAGTGACTTGGCCAGTGTGCCACAAGGCTCCTCGTGAGAGGAGGGAACTCCATAAGTAAGTAGGCGATTGCTTGAGAAGGGGTTCATAAGAAGAAGTATATCGGAGTGGGGCGCTCCAGTAGTTTTTGCCATGAAGGCGGATGGGTCCCTCAGACTTTGTGTAGGCTAAAGAGAACTAAATAAACTCACAAAGAAGAATAGACACCCATTGCCAAAGATTGATGATCTCTTTGATCAGTTGGTTGGCGCCTCAGTATTTTCGTAGTTGGACTAAGCCACATGGTTTCGTCAGTTGAGAGTGGCTGACGATAGTATAGAGAAGATTGCCTTTAGGACTCCGGATGGTTTTATGAGTGGCTGGTGATGCTATTTGGTTTGACGAACGCCCCCGCATACTTTGTTGATTGGAAGAGAAGGGTGTTCAGGGAGTACCTAAATAAGTTTGTGATGGCCTTTGTAAATGACATCTTGGTCTTTTCAAGGAGCGTAATAAGTTTTCGTATGTGCTCAATAGGGTGAGCAAAGCCAGTTATAGGATAAACGGTGGTTTTGGAGCGAGACTGGCGAGGACATCCAAAGTTGGTCAAAGGCTTAATTGTTTAGCCATTATTATTATTATTTTTAGTATCATCTCACGTAGGTTGCCTGAACTCGAAGGAGATGTCCCTTGGGTGTTTGTCTGATATTGGTTTCGGCCTTTGGGGCTTGCATTTGGGGGATGTCGAATTCGTCTAGGGTGGTCTGCGTGAGAGATGGACAGTTGTGACGATTTTGGATAGGATTCTTAGCATCTTATGAGTTTGAGATAGCGTATACCCCTAACAAGGGAAACAGGGTAGTAGACGCCTTAAGAAGAAAAAGGTTGTCCGTTGAACTATAGAGTTTAGAATTTATTTCTATGTTTGACTTTAGACCTTCCGTTGACTTTGTACCCGGTTTTGCTAGCCTCCTTGGAGGTTAGGCCTACTCTTTTAGGCGGATTGGCGGAGCACAGCGAGACGACCCACAGTTGGATGAGTTAGTAGAGAAGCTCACGAGGAGAGGGTCGTCCAGCATTTTGAATAAGATACACCCTAGATGGTAAGGGGTGGTTGCGTAGAGACGGTAGACTTTGTGTACCGCAAGACGAGAATTTAAGGAAGGCTATACTTGATGATACACATCGGTCGAAGATGACCATTCATCCCGGTAGGGACAAGATGTACCAAGACATGAGGCGAGTTTTCTTTTTGGCCAATATGAAGAAAGACGCGGCCAAGTATGTCGCTAGATGCTTGGTATGCTAACAAGTGAAAGTGGAACAGAAGAAACCCGGAGGGTTGCTTCACCCGTTGGAAGTTCCGAAATAGGAAGTAGGATAGTGCCTCGTTGGATAACCGAAATCAAGGAAGGGTAATACGGGGATTGGGCTTATGGTAGATAGACTTACTAAGTGTGCCCATTTCATACCCGTGAAGAGCAAGAGGACTATTCCATGTCTAGCTTCAGTTTACCTTCAAGGGATTATTAGATTGCATGGTGTACCTCCCAGTATAGTGAGCGATCGAGATCCTATCTTCACTAGTGAGTTTTGGAGAAGTTTGCAAGAGGCGGTAGGGACTCAGTTGTGTTTGAGCACCGCATCTCATCCTCAGACGGACGGTCAGACCAAGAGGGTGAACCGTATCTAGAACATCTTTTGAGGTTATGTATTTTGGATTTTGGAGGTACATGGGAAGAGCATCTTCCGTTGGTGGAGTTCGCATATAATAGCAGCTTTCAGTCCAGTATTGGTATGGCTCCTTTCAAAGCTCTTTATGGAAGGCCTTGTCGATCTCCTACATGTTGGTGGGAATCTACGGATAAGATCTTGCTTGGGCCAGATATGGTTAGAGAGACTTCAGAGAAGATGGGTTGGATTCGAAGAAGGATGAAAGCGGCGGAATCTTATGCGGACAAGAGGAGAACAGAGCTTGAGTTTGATATTAGGACATGCTTTTTATCAAGGTGTCTCCGTTACGGAATGTGGTTCACTTTGGATCTGTTAGGAAGTGAGTACCAAGGTTTGTAGGGCCATTTCCCATTAAGGAAAGAATTGGACGGATGGCATATAGAGTGGAGTTGCCTGACAGACTTAGTGGTGTACCGGATGTATTTCATGTGTCCCATTTGAGGAAGTGCTTACATGAGACCGCTGAGGTGGTAGAGCCGAGTTTGCTTAAAGAAGTAGAGTTAGAGCACGATGAGACGATTCGACGAGCTCCTACTCGCATCATTGGGCCAGAGACTAGGAAGTTGAGGAACAGAGAAGTTCAGCTAGTTAGAATGCTACTTGGGAGACGGAAGCGAAGATGCGTTCTTTGTATCCATTTCTTTTGGAGAGTATGTCTTTTAACTTCTCCTTTATCGCTTGCCTAGTACTTATCTTATCTTTAGTAGGTCCTCTCGTTAGTCCCGTTTGACCTTTAGATAGGGAAAACCTATGGTTGAAACATGTGTTTGAGACATGTTATGGTTGATGGATGCAAGTGGATGCAAGTGTTTGCTAGTGGTTGCTCGTGGATGCATATATACACACTCTAGGCACTAGATCGGCTCAATCACTTCATATTGCATATTGCATAAAATTGTGTGTAGTTAGCTATATTGATGGATGTATAATGATTGTGTTATCATATGGATGATGCATTTTGGTGAATGATTGTGCACTCATATAGATACGGTATGTGTCGATAGGGTTATCTCGCATACATATTGGATGCATGGCACTATCATGGTTTGCATATGTTCGTACATTAGATAGGGAACATATACACACACTTTTCGCATATGCTCATACATCATTAGAAATTGTTTAAGGACAATGGATGCCCGTGTTTGATGGATTGAGTAGATGGTTGTTTGGATGGTAGGATATGCATTCTCCTTAGCTTAGAGATTTCGGGGACGAAATCCTTTAAGGAGGGGAGAATGTAACACCCCGAATTTCGGTTAATGCTAAAATTCACTAATTACAGAATTAATAATCTCAGATGTGAGAATTGGGGGGAAACGGGCTGCGTCATTGCGTTCGTCTCGGAAAAATACGCGAAATAGAGTCCGAGTTTTCGAGAATCGGAGTCCGTATGAAAGAGATATGGACGAACGAAGTTAGGCAGAAGAACCCGGAACAGGCCAGAAATGCACTGGCGCACTTGTGAAGTGCGCCAGAACAAAAATGCACTGGCGCACTTGTGAAGTGCGCCAGTACAAAAATAGACTGGCGCACTTGGGAAGTGCGCCCGTGCCGAGCCAAGAAACCTGCACAGTTTCTAGAGAGTTCTGTGGTTGGGTGCACCAGTTTGGGGTTTGGGCTTGGTCTTAGGGCTGATTTCTGGAGAGTTCCGAGATCTAAGGGTCCTAAACTAATCTAGGGTTAATCTAAGGGTCTAAAATGCAACCTAATCCTATAAATAAGACCACAACCCTACCCTAATTCATTCATAATTAAACCTAGTAACTAAACTATGGCAAAATGAAACTTGATCATGGCCTCCACAAATCAATGAAGAGGAAAGCAAGCTAATCAACCTCTCTAATCAACTTCTAATCCATTCTAAGCATCTTAATCTTCTTCATTTGGAGTGCAAATTGCTAGTGGTGAGTTTCTATCACTTTGATGATCAATTGTTAAGATAAGTAGATTAGGTGTAATGAGACTTATGGTCTTGAATGCGGATTTGTGAGTTTGAATCATTTGTAATGATATGCTAATCTATGTATAATATTAATCCTATGTTGAATATGTAAGTTTATGCAAGTTGAATATGAGAGTTTATGCAAGTTGGATATGTGGGTTTATGCATAATAAGTAATTGATTTTATGCAAGTTAAGTAGGTGATATTATGCATGATGAGTATGTGATTCTATGCATGCTAAGTATATGATATTATGCAAGTTTAGTATGTGATTCTATGCATGCTAAGCATATGATATTATGCAAGTTTAGTATGTGATTCTATGCATGCTAAGTATGTGATAATATGCATGATTAATAAGTTGTTTTATGCATATTTAACAAGTGGGTTTATGCATGTTTAACAAGTTCATATGCAAGTTACATGTATGATAATATATGCTATGCAAGTTACATGTTTGTTAATATGCAAGTTACATGTATGTTAATATGCAAGATATGCTATGCAAGTTACATGTTTGTTAATATGCAAGTTACATGTATGTTAATATGCAAGATATGCTATGCAAGTTACATGTTTGTTAATATGCAAGTATGTGAATGCTTATGCAAGTTATGTGTATGCTTAGATGCATGTTTAACATGTTATGCAAGTTGTGAGAATGCTTATATGCAAGTTCAACATGTTATGCAAGTTATGTGTGCTTATGCAAGTTATGTGAATGCTAATATGCAAGTTCAACATGTTATGCAAGATATGTGTATGATAATATGCAAGTTCATATGCAATATGTTATGCAAGTCATGTGCGATAATATGCAAGTTTGGGTTAAATATAGTTGGGTTAATATATGCTCATGTATGCAAGTTGACATTCTTTTAACCCATGACAAAGTTATATGCTAAGATTTGGTTAAACCCATGATGTTGTGATGGATCTTCCCTTTTATTATGTCGTGAAATGAAAACGATTTGCGTGGGGAACGATGGGGTTAATAAAGATGTTAATAAAAGTATGATTGGGTATGATTAAGCATACCATAAAAATAAATTAACATAAGTGGGAATTTACCTATTGAGTTAGGTCTACCCCATGGGAATTTACCTATTGAGTTAGGTCTACCCATGTTATGAAAAACTTGATATTAATTAGGGATAATTAATATAAATTATGGGGGTGATTAATTAGGTGTAATTAATCGACTAAGAAACGAGGTTGGACTCAGTTGTAGCGTAAAACTGCCCGAACCCAACCGGCTTAACCAGTTGCTACAAATGTTAGCCCAATGTGAGAGGTCTTAGGCACAAACTAAATACGTGATTAATGTAAAGACACGAGGTTAGACTCGGTTATGACATAAGGCTGCCCGGACCCAACCGGCTTAACCAGCGGTCATAAAAGATAGTCTAATGTGAGAGGTCTTTATGAGGATCACGGTCTTAATTAATTAAGAAACACTTAACCATATAAGCATGTAGTGGGGCTTGAGGGTTAAGTGGGTGCCTTGGGTGGCATGAGAAAACTAGTGGGTTGCCTTGGGTGGCAATAGAAAACACGATTAGAATACTTAACCAAAGTGGAACATGTAATTAAACATGATTAAGGGGTTAAGTAAGTGCCTCGGGTGGCATGTGGGAATTAAGTAAAGGACTTGGGTGTCATGTGGAAATCTAGTGGGTGCCTTGAAAGGTAATTAAAATATGATTAATGACTTAACCAAAGTATTTATAACATGTAAGTAGACATGGTTAAAGGGGTTAAGTGGGATACACTAGATAAAAAAATAACAAGCTTAGGTGGTAGCTTGTGGGGGCCCATCTCAACCAATATCCCAAACGTATCTTTGTGGGCTCGACCCAAGTCGGGTGACGGGACACGCATATTGGGCTTGACTATAAGAGGCCAAAAACGGGTTAGCGGTGGCAACGTAGGACCAACGGGTTTCATATGCGTGTGTGGACCCGGGCTGGTTAGTAAATCGTTGTTACATCGTGTAGATATAAAGCCGTGCACCGTTGATATTATCAGGTTGCCACTTTGGGGAAATGATACACCCCATTGTGGGACCAGCACGGGTATATACGTTAGGGAGCCGATCGCTTGGGAGTAGTGGGTACACCTAGTAATGATAGGGGCAGACGGCACCTATGTAGGGGTACTAGAAACTACTGGGTAAAAATTACTAAGTACATTTAGTGGGATCAACCTTTAAGTAGGAATTAATCTTAGGTAGGTAAAACTGGTGTGGTGCAGTGTAGGAATTATCTTTGAGTAGGTCTGGGGCGGTGTAATTTAGTAATTATCCTTGGGTGGGTAAATGCGTCTTTACGGTTATCTTAGTTTATCCTAAGTTTGCCAAGCTGCTTGGTGTAGCCATGCATCCCCAGGCGTTACCGTATATCGACTTATGTCTTCTCTGGTTATTTTAATGATTGTATTGTTAGGGTTATAGGACTCACTCAGACTTATGTCTGACCCCGTTGTTTTTATCTTTTTCCCCCAACCCCAGGTTATTAGAGTGGGCCTGGTGCTAGTGGGCTTTGATCGGATTGTTGTATCTATTCTTTGGAGCTTGGACCGTTGAAGTGAAGCCCAGTTCATCTTTTCTTTTATGGCTATTAGTTATGTAGTGGGATTATGTACTTCTATTTTATCAAGATGGATATTATGTACTTGACTTTGGTTTATGGTTTTGTGATGTAACCAAACATGTATTACTTTCCGCTGCAATGAAATGATGTTTTAAATTTTCAAGTATTACTTATATCTGTCTTGTTGTAATTTTACTGTTCTATATTCACTTAAAATACTTCACCGAAACTAAGGCATTCCCCTGGTATGAGTGACCTTAGCGGACGTGGGGTGTTACAAATATCATCAATTGGTCAACAACAAACAAACGTTGAATTTATTTTCAATGATCAACAATCAATCATTCACTCATACTGCTTGAATATTTCATATAGTATAATATGAATATAAACAACATATTTAAGGAATCCGGTTGGATCCCTCCAACCTGTCCTTACCTGCATCAAAATGGGTTATGTCACTTTCAACAAAACAATATATTTATCACGGTGAACAGAAATAAACGGTTTTACTAATAACGGTCAACAATCAATTCATAACATCCATTCAAACAGTCGTCAAACCATAAATCATTAGCAAACAGTGCACACAAAATAAAAACCCTATTTATATAAAATATAAACGGGATAAACTGAGTGAGTTGAACTCACCTTGATTTCTATTAGTTGCTGAAACGGTCCATCCTAATTAAATTAAACGGATGTTTAATTTAATTAGAAATTCCGGTAGCTGCCCACTCTGACCAGATCAGCTTCATCGTGTTGTGCCTGTTGATACGGATCCGACGTTACCCGTTCCATTCAGTTCCGTATGTATACCCAAGATATAATTCAATACGGTGTTCGCTATTTAATATTATTGATATTTTAGTTATATATGAAAATTAACCGACAATGTTATTACATTTCTTAAACCCGGTTAGGCAAAATTTAAAAGGATAAAGCAAATTGAAATATGCACTGGTCACGTTATCCTATTACTTGCTACATGCGGTTAGGAAAAATTTCATTAATATGATTATAAATCTGGACACCTTTACATTCTAAATTCGGTCGCGTTACCTATAATCATGAACATATTCCTTAGTAGGACGTTTACTTCGTGGGTTGCACTTGCACGTTAAATATTAGACATGTGAAAGAACAACTAGGAATTTTGTAAGTAATTAGGAGTACTTAAATATTAATGAGGCGCGTTAACCTCCTTACCCGATATGTTTCAATAGATATATCTGGCCATGCAATCCTTCATTTACGTAAACATAATCTTCAAACTTTCACCTGCTTGTTTCTTCTAATCTCCAAACTCCAGGCCCCTGTTCACCGTTCCTACCGGCTTCTGTTCCTCTTCTTCTCCAAACTGACGAGCTGCTCCACTCAACTCTCACCATAACCGAACTATGTCTGCTCCCATGCACGTGTGAACACTACTTCACTTGCATCCCTTAACGGAAACATCCATGCAAACCCCCGCGTTAAGCTTCAGCCAAACTCCATTACTTTGCACCCTCTTCCCTCCGAACACCCCCACCAACGTATCATGTATGTCCATTGTTGGCGCCTCCCAGCAGATCAGAACTCCTCCAGACTCTGTCGTGCCGACCCGCAATCTGCTTCTCCTCCTTACTACATAGTCGCCATCTTCCCCAAAGACCCAACGTCAGCAAAGATTCCTCCTTCAGATGCTCGAGCTTCGTATATATTTTCGCACCTACCGTCACCTGAACGTTTAAATACTCCATCCAAATCATACTGTAGCCGCCACAATATCTACTCCTTCCCTACAACTACATATACCCATGCGCCTACTACACAAAACATACCCAACATCTGCTTCTTTGCATGCCCAGAACCAATGCAAACCCGTCTTTCCCTCGATCACCGCTTAGCTCCTACTCACACCCCCTTCATGTGTATGTTTCTACCGACTCGCCCCACTCCCCTGAACCACACAACTCCACAGTCTACACATTTTCAGTGCAGCACTCATACCTTAAAGTTATTGACCGCATCACTTTCTCAACGCTGAAAACTCGGTCACTGCCGTCTTCACCAACCACCCCTGGAATTCAGGGCATCACCACTATCGACTCTGTTGTGCCATCACCGCACTCTCCCTTCAAATGCATCACGAGCTGAACAAACTAACCCACGTCTCCTGTACGTATTTCGAAACCCCTGCTTCTTCACTTCATTGAAACCGTACTTCATCAGACCTCCACCATGAACTTAATTCCACGCCAAACTCCTCCCCACGGCAGTTCATTTTCTAGCCATCCGAACCACCAGCGCACATCTAGTACCCTCCCTCAATACTCTACTATTGTTTCGTTTTATATATATACATATACTGGTCTTGGGTTCGATTTGCATGAGAGAAAGTGAGACAGAATAACATAAGAGGAGGAAGGGAAGGGCTCGGCTTTGATGGTTGTGGCTAAAACTAAAATGGAGAGGCGGTATTTATAGAAGAAAGAGTGGAGAGATAAGGATGAAGTTGGTTTCAATTTGTACAAGGTAGGTCTGCGGTAGTTGAAGTAAACCGACATGGCAGCTGGGTATGTTGCTTCTTTTTAAAAGCTGAAGATGGGATTTAAGTGGGTCTGCATGAGTTTCCATTTCGTATGTATAGATAGCTGCACATTTCCTTTTCTTTTCATAGACTAGGCCAGTGTGAATTTACTTGGAAGGTTAGTCTTGATCTGAAAACACAAGTTAGTTCCTAGCTGTATCGATTTGAGAATACAAAGTCTGCACACGGCACAAGAGAAGGACACTGGTAAACTAATTAAAGGCATGTCTCATTGATTATTTTAAACTATTTTCCATTTATAAACAGTTCCAACGAAGATGGTATCTTTTGCGGCTTTTTGTTTGAATGCACAAATGGGATCAAAGGAGGAAATATATGTATCATTCGAAATTCCAGGATTAGAATTTTCCGAGGGTTACCATGTTGAGCTTTTACCAAAAGATTGAAATTGCTTTAACATGTATACATAGTAGTGTGACTCCAAATAAAATATACGGTGAATTAATCAAGGAATATGGCATTCAATGCATTTTTCTAATATACTTGTAATGTTTTGGTGCTTGTGTCAGCTATACTTGAGATGCCAGATTGCGTTGGCATGTTTTTCAAAGCATATGAACCATGTGCTGTGTGATTTATTATAGTAGGCATGTTGTATGGGTTAGAGTAGGTCTGGGATAGAGAAGATATTTCACGCCATTTGAAAATGTTGAAGTAGAAAGTAGGCGTTGTTATCTCGGTCAGGTCAACATGGTCTCCTCTACATGCAGTTATCTTTTCATATGGAATACATTGTGGTGTAATGGAAGATATTTAATAGGCTAGCTGAACCATGTTGTCTCTTCACGTTAGATGGATTTCGTATATATTTGGTCTGCGCGTCTGTTTACTTCATGGATGTTTGATTTCAGAACGTAGATAGTCTTCATGTAGGGCCTTCTGTTGGTTTAGTTATCTTGTTTATACTGACTTAGGAATTTAGCAATTTATTACTTAATATGGTACCGCAATTTACATCGACCGTAAAAATCGCATCGAAATACATGAACTAAAAAAAATATGAAAATGGACGCCATGATATAATTTGATGTTACGGTCCTAATGAAACTAATTTCGTTGAAAACGGTCTTCGTTTACAAAAACAGCGCTATTTAGATCTTAATTTATACATCGGTTGAATTTTGCCTACCGACAAAACAACTTCGTTTGGCTCCAAACTGGAAATGTAGCAATAACTAATTGTACGCATTCCAACAAAACTTGTTTCGTCAAAAACGGAGGTCGTTTGAAAAATAATCATTTCTGAGGCCTATGTAATACCGATAATATAATATTTAATTCCAAAACAATATATTTTAACGAAAATAAATTATCATATACTTTACATTTGGCCAATATAGATATAAAACTCAACGTCCAAAATTCTAGGTTCAGACGATATGTTATTTATATAAAAACTCGTTTATTTGTAACACCCCACCTCCGCTAGGGTCACTCTCAAAGGGAATGCACTAGTTTTGGTGGAGCATTATCTAGGTAAACATACACGGAGATATCACAAGACAGAACATAAATAAAGCAGTGGTAGAAATTAAAAACCAAATCTCATTAGTTTCAAGAAAAGAGTCAAAACCTCATATATCCAAAGTACAAATTATTTCATTACATCAAGTTCTAAATAAAGAAGCATAAACTTGAAATAACAAAAGTAATTATTTCCCCAAAAATAGCAGAAGTGCAGCCATAGCATAGCTCAAGACCAAACCGTACATGAGCTGACAGAAAGCAAGCTAAATCCAAGCTAAGAGCTAGAGTTTCCTCCCTGAGAACCTGGGGGGAATGAAAAAAAGAGGCGAAATAAAAAGGGTCAGTCATAAAGACTAGTAAGCCCTAGTGACTTTCAGTATAAAAACTAGTAAAGGTAGCATGACATGTGAAAACTGGAATAAAACATAAGGATGATAACAGGACCGGTATGATAACTAAGATAACAAGATAAGTCAGTCTAGCATCGCATATTCAAGATTCGTTGCACCAACTGTACTAGTATTCTAACCCATGTCAAGTATTAACCATAAAATGATCCCTTGGCCCAATATCATGAAGTGACCCAATTCGGGGTCCTACAGAACGATCTACTAATCGATCAGCTCCCTACAAGTTCTAGCTCGTCATGTGTCCGTGTCATACGGCCCAATCATGAAATGTACTCACCTGTGCTAGGTCCACCATAGGGTATATCAAGCCCTAGGGTGTCAACCACTGACACGAATCAAGCACGCACAGTGTAAACCTACTGGTGCCCAATGCCTGCTTTTTCAACTCCGGACTACGTGCACGACCATAGTCCGCCTGAACCTACAATGGCGCACCTACATAGCCGTCGTTCTGGTCGCTTACAATCAGCCCAGTAATCGTGCCCCACCCTGCCTAGTCCCAGGGTATCGTGATACATCTAAGTGGGTTACTGCTGAAAAGGACCGCGTAACTAGGGTTTCTAATGGGTTAAGTGTTGTCATTCAAATTCGTGACTTAACCCTACCAAATCATGTATCAAGTTGGTTAAGTGTTTTCAAGCGGTTCATGACTTAACCCTATCAAATCATTGTGTCAAATTGGTTAAGTATATTCAAGTGGTTCATGACTTAACCCTATCTTGTGGCATTAATTCATTAATGCACCCTAACCTCTCACATTAGACTAGTTGTTGTGGTCACTGGATTTGCCGGGCGGTTCCGGGCAGATTTACACCACAACATAGTCTAACCTTGGGTTTTACATGCGATATGACCAACTACCCACATTGGATCCTATCGTTTGCAGTCACTGGATTCGCCGGGCGGTTCCGGGCAGATTTACACTGCAAACTCAACCCAACCTCGAGTTGGCCATTTTCAAATTCATCTAAGTGTCATGTCCACGTTCAAGTTTTCATGTCAAGTTCATGTCCATATCCAGGTTCAAGTTATAACAATGTTCACGTTTCAAGTTAATAGTAAATTCAGGTTTGCCTAAACTACCCAAGTCGTATTCCCATCGCACCTGAATTCGAATCGATACAAACAAGTCTAATTAGGGAATAACATAGAAAGAACGGGCATAAGGTGGCAAAAGTGATTACAAGTCAAGCATGGTATAACTTGAGATAAATGATTACAACAATACTGGCATATGGAATAGTGATCTCAAATATCAAATCTAGCAAAATAGGGTGATGGTCATGGTAACAGTTGACATACGATAATAACCCCAAAATTGTGAATACAACTAATTCAACATCACAGGCATGAATATTATGGACATTGGGTTCTTAGATCTACAACATATAAAGGCCCCAAATCAATTTCATATAAATATTCCCACAAGTCAAGATTCAAGATGAATAGATCCAAGGTGAACAAATAGTAGATCCAAAATACTATGTCCAAAAATGAACAATGATAGATCCAAGATAATCGTCATACTTAGGTTCAATTTCAATTTACAACATGTCCATATTAAGTTTAAAGTTTAGATCTAAAAGTAACTGGGGCTTACAGATCGTGGTTTGAGAATTAGAAAACAAAGAGGCGATGTTGAATCTCGAATCTAACAGAAATCCCCAAGCAGCAAAACTCTACACGTAGTCTTTTTGGAGAAGAAGCTATCCCTTTTCTCTAACTTCTCAACCAGAATTTTAGCAGCATAAGGCCAGAGAGAATATGTGTAGAGAGACTAAGGTTAGGGGCTGTTTATATAGGGTCAGGCCAACGAATCTAGACAGATATCGGACTGGAAACATCAGAGTGAACTCTGACTCAAAAATGGGCTCGGCAACCAGGTCGACACCCAGGTCGACTCTATAGTCGACCTGGTCCTGGGCAGGTCGACACTATGGTCGACCCCTAGGTCGACCTGGTTCTGGGCGGGAAATTTCTCGTCCAGTCCGTTCTGGGGTTTGAATTCGAAATTTGAATTCGAATTCTGAGCTATTTTGAACTAGAAAATTGCTGAAACTTCAAAGGGTCATAACTTGGTCATACGGACTCCGATTTTTGAAAACTCGGACTCGTTTCCAAGCAGAATTTGGAGATGAACGTAATGGCTTAACCAGTTGCCCTTGATTCTTATTTTAAAAATTAATTCTGCCTTGATTTATGGTTATAACACATTATTAAAATACGGGTTATTACATTATTTCTATTAAATAAACGTTATCGTTCATTCACGAATTCCATAGCGACTATTTGAAAAATTGAATTGGACATAACTTGCAATCTATAACCTGAAATCTTCATTTTTTTCTTCTGTTAGAAAAATATAATCAAATCAGTTCAAACGTTTCTTGTTTCACCGAATTTCGACTTATATCGGATTTAGTATATTAAATTGAAGTTCAAACCGTAAATTACGAACTACCGCGACGTTTCGAGTTCGTTTTAATTATATTATAAATATAAATATTTTCAAACTCCATTTTAAATAAATAAATCGATATAAAATCCATTATATTTCAAATATAATATATAAAACATATTTAAATATTCCAATTTAGATAACTGAAATATTTGGGGCGTTACATTCTTCCCCCTATAAAAAAATTTCGTCCCCAAAATTACAAGGTAAGAAGATTGATCCAAACTCAATTATTTTAAAATAATTATTTTTCTAAATTATCATCAAAATAAATCAGATTATTTAAAATTTTCGAAAATTCGCCAGCACCTCCTCTGTGTGGTTCGATCGGTACAACTACAACCACTACTCCAGGCCTTAACTTCACCAAAAGAAAACCAAATGGCTACCCTATTCAAGGGTATAAAATCAATCACCAACCAATAAATTAAGGTTAACCTATTTGTCGGGCAACTCAATCTTCAGTTTTGAAGCAAAACAACTAACTGCACTATCTCCTTCCAATTTCTGCAACCAAATCAATTCCATAGCCTTCTGGTTTCTGCACTTAACTCAACTTACAATCCAAATAACAAATATAGTTTAAATAATTCGGTTTCCTTTCATAAATTATTTCATTCCCAAATTATTATACTGGATTAAATTCCTGACTTCCATTTCATTCAATTTTTAACTCGTTTAATTTAACCAACTAATATTTAATCAATCAAACAATTCACAACCAAACCAGTTTATATTCTGCATTCAATTTAGTTTAACATACATTAATATCAATCGATTAATTTCCGATTGATTCTACTATTATCCATTCAATTTCTAGATTCCAAACTTATTTTTTCGATTTCATTACAATTCCATCTTAAACTAATTCACAGAAGCAGGTTAAGTTTCATTTCATATCTAATTAACCAACTGGTTTCTCCAACCAGTCAAATTCAATTTCAGAATTCAATTTGAATTCCAAATCAGTCCAGTAAAACAACTAAACAACCAATATCATTATAATTTAAGAAAATTAATTTATTTTTCTATAAAAATTATAATTTGGGCAAAATTATTTCATTTACCCTCTTTATAAAACATTATTACGTTAATTGCCAGTTCAATATGGTTTCCCAACACTTGAACCAATCAATCCACACAATACAAAACATTTTTATATAAAATCTACAAATACGTTCACTCGTATATACACTCAAACTCAATATATGGTGTTACAAACCCAATTTCTATCGAGTTACACCACAAAGGCAAGGTTACTACTCAACCAATAGCTCTAATACCACTGTAACGACCCAGGGATTTCGACGTTCGAATTCCAACAATAATACATAAATCCGTATTACTTGCCAGAACTCAAGTATCGAAAATGCTAGATAGTTATTGAAAGAAATTAGAGGGTGAGATAAGAAAGAAAGAAATATTAGAATAGAAGAATAAGAAGAAGATCTAATACCACACAGAGTCTCACATCGCAGTGGAACAAAATATAATATAAAAATAATTCTTTAGTGAAAACTTGAAATAAAACTTACAATCATCAAAGTACATCAACATAACTGGACAGTTATAACAACCTGTCCTCACATATCACACAGCGGAATGAATATCAGATATCATACATCTGAACACCTCCAGTTCGTCTCTGGATCTCACAGCATCTTAACCTGAACCTGTACAACCCGGTCTAACCCGAGCATTTAAAAACCATCGGATCAGTCTGGTGAACCAGAGTGAGAATAACTCGCTAAGTTTATAAGCATATCCAACTTGATTTTTAAAGTTAAAATCATTTGAAAGAAAGGATAATCGTAAGACCAGTCCACACATAAACATGGACGGTTTTTACCTTACGATAACCCAAAACATTTTTGAAATCAATATTTTTATGATATTGTAATAGTGATGTAATACAAGTAGATAAAATCTAGCAGAACGCTTGCATCTCACGCTCCACATACATAATATACAATCAAAACCGCAGGCGCTTATTGGAGATTGGATTCCTACTATGACAAGGTATGGAACCACCTACCGATAGTGTATCTCTAGAGGGGAATACACTGGGTTCAACAAGAACATCTTGCAACCCGGTCAATCATGACCGACCGCTCACTTAGCTTGAGTGTATCGAATGTATTATCACCCACGGTTGGGTGCGACCCACCGTTTCCCAAAAAGGGCAGCATCGAAATATTAAGAAGACAAAAATGAATTTCTCTAGATGGTGATAATACACCCTGCTTGGGAATGACCCACCTAGCCATGCTGCCTGCCCGATTTTTGTCATTTCCTGGTTGATGAGGCTTGAGGTTATAATTGACTTTTGAATCATCTGGCCACCATTCACATCGTCCATACACTTAATCCGGGAATAGGATGAACCGAAGGCACCCTCCTACCGCATCCAAAGGATCAGTAGCAAGAAGTCCTTGCAACCCGCAAAACCTCAACCTCGACTGAATCACATCAGAAAACCTTTGGTTGCAAGTCAGAGAAATTCGACAGCAATCCTTCCGCTTATGAAGATCCACGGTCCTCAATTGCTCCAACTTCACCAGCGACTTTGACGTTTCGTACTTGCTGTTCGGAATGGTTTTCAAATATGAATTCGATCCCGGTCTTTCCGTACCAACAATCGTTTGGTCCGATTTTGATAGTCGGTATTTTAACTATCAAAATAAACAACCATCATCCATAAAAATAAAATGTATTCGTTGATTCAGTAACCAGCGTCACTTATCTCTTTAGTTAAATAGTTGTTAATTAAATTTCTAAATCTTCCAATATTTGGAGTGCCGTTTTTTAAATCTTAATTTCCAAATCACATAACTTATAATTCTTCGAAATATAATATCGTTCATGGAAAGATTACTTAAATCCCCTCAACCACCCTCGTTTCTAAACTAATATCACCCTTGGATAATCCTGGTGCCATTTAAGTTGGGGTATTTTATTTACCTCTCAGACCTTGAGTCGACAATATTCTTATCTTCAGAATGGATATGAGTTTATCAATGAAATCTCATTCCAATACTTATCCCAACACTTCTACTTAGACTTATCATAAGATTTTAAACATGGTTTTAACTCCATTTATTTTCTTTTGAAAACTCTTTTCCAATTCAAAATCACGCTTTCCCAAACTAAAATATTCATATTTCACCTTCTTTAGACCTTTAAATTCCCTTTTACTTTCTTCAGATTACAAATCAAATTTTGATCTTGTTTTGTCTCTTATCACATTAGTCCTTTTAAAACTTAACCAATTTGGATTTTTATAGAAATCCGACAAATAGAATTCTTAACAAGAGTCCATATTAAATAAAAATTCGCTTTTAATTTCATTTATCTACACATAAGCCTTTACATTTCATAAACTTTCATTTAAATGAATTTAGTTTCAAGATTTATCACTTTGAATATTATTAAAATAATAATAATCAATTCGAACATTTTTAGAAATCAATTTGTTTACTTCAACATTAATACTTAATCTTCCTTCCAATTGATTAAAATAATAATTGACATTAAAAATAATTAATGATCCAATTGATTTAAAAATCTATCTTGGTTTAAAACTGTTGAGTTATCCAATTCATAACACGACTAATCCGTTAACCAATTCCATTAGTCCTTTCTTTTGATCACTTAAAAAAATTCCTTTAATTTAATTAATAATCTAATTAAATTAAATAAATCTCCATTTAATTGTTATTTGAAATAATTAATTTAATCCTTAACCATTTGGTTAATTTCTGCTTTTTGCTTATAAAACGGATTAATATATGAATTCAGTTTACATACTCGATTTATAGTTACTAAATAAAAATAATTATTCATTTCTTTTAAATAAACTTTATTCAAGTAATCTATTCCAAATAGTTTTCAAATCCATTTTCGTTATAAATTAAATTATCATCACCTTATTTCAATCGATTTACCTGAATGTAAATCATCACTCATAACATGATTCATTTTTAGGCTAACCTGTTGTTAACCACTCAACCAATACCATCCATTGGTTAATAACAAACAAACGTTGAATTTTGATTCAACAATCAATAATCAATCATTCACTCATACTGGTTGAACAGTTCATATAGTACAATATGAAAATAAACAACATATTTGAGGAATCCAGTTGGATCCCTCCAACCTGTCCTTACCTGCATCAAAATGGGTTATGTCACTTCCAACACAACAATATATTTATCACGGTGAACAGAAATAAATGGTTTAACTAATAACGGTCAATAATCAATTCATAACATCCATTCAAACAGTCGTCAAACCATCAATCATTAGCAAACAGTGCACACAAAATAAAAACCCGGTTTATATAAAATATAAACGGGATAAACTGAGTGAGTTGAACTCACATTGATTTCTATTTGTCGCTGAAACGGTCCGTCCTAATTAAATTAAACGGATGTTTAATTTAATTAGAAATTCCGGTAGCTGCCCACTCTAACCAAATCAGCTTCATCGTGTTGTGCCAGTTGATACGGATCCGACGTTACCCATTCCATTCAGTTCCGTCTGTATACCCAAGATATAATTCAATACGGTGTTCGCTATTTAATATGATTGATATTTTAGTTATATATAAAAATTAACTGATAATTTTATTACATTTCTTAAACCCGGTTACGCAAAATTTAAAAGGATAAAGCAAATTGAAATATGCTCTGGTCACGTTATCCCCTTACATGCTACATGCGGTTAGGAACAATTTCATTAATATGATTATCAATCTGGACACCTTTACATTCTAAATTCGGTCGCGTTACCTATAATCATGAACGTATTCCTTAGCAGGTCGTTTACATTGTGGGTTGCACTTGCACGTTAAATATTAGACATGTGAAAGAACAACTAGGCATTTTGTAAGTAATTAGGAGTACTTAAATATTAATTAGGCGCGTTAACCTCCTTACCTGATATGTTTCCATAGATATATCTGGCCACGCAATCCTTCATTTACGTTAATATAATCTTCAAACTTTCACCTGCTTGTTTCTTCTAATCTCCGAACTCCAGTCCCTTGTTCACCGTTCCTACCTGCCTCTGTTCCTCTTCTTCTCCAAACTAACGAGCTGCTCCACTCAACTCTCACCATAACCGAACTATATCTGCTCCCATGCACGTGTGAACACTACTTCACTTGCATCCCTTAATGGAAACATCCACGCAAATCCCCGCGTTAAGCTTCAGCCAAACTCCATTACTTTGCACCCTCTTCCCTCCGAACACTCCCACCAACGTATCATGTCTGTCCATTGTTGGCGTCGCCCAACATATCAAAACTCCTCCAGACTCCGTCGTACCGACCCGCAATCCGCTTCTCCACCTTACTACACAGCCGCCATCCTCCCTAGAGACCCAATGTCAGCAAAGATTCATCCTTCAGACGCTCGACCTTCCCATATATTTTCACACCTACCGCCACCTGAACGTTTAAATACTCCATCCAAATCATACTGTAGCCGTCCCCATATCTACTCCTTCCCTACAACTACATATACCCAAGCGCCTACTACACAAAACATACCCAACATCTGCTTCTGTGCATGCCCAAAACCCATGCAAACCCGTCCTTTCCTCGATCACCGCTCAGCTCCTACTCACGCCCCCTTCACTTGCATGTTTCTACCGACTCGCCCCACTCCCCTGAACCACACAACTCCACAGTCTACACATTTTCAGTGCAGCACTCATACCTTAAAGCTATTGACTGCATCACTTTCTCGATGCCGAAAACCCGGTCACCACCGTCTTCACCAACCACCGCCGGAGTTCAGGCCATCACCACTATCGACTCCGTTGTGCCATCACTACACTCTCCCTTAAAAGACATCACGAGCTGAACAAACTAACCCACGTCCCCTGTATGTATTTCCATACCCCTGCTTCTTCACTTCATTGAAACCGTACTTCATCAAACCCTCCACCATGAACTTAATTCGTGCCAAACTCCTCCCCACGGCACTTCATTTTCCCGCCATCCGAACCACCAGCGCACTCCAGTACCCTCCCTCAATATGCTGCTATTGTTTCGTTTTATATATATATACATATACTGGTCTTGGGTTCGATTTGCATGAGAGAAAGTGACACAGAATAACATAAGAGGAGGAATGGAAGGGTTCGGCTTTCATGGTTGTGGCTAAAACTAAAATGGAGAGGCGGTATTTATTGAAGAAAGAGCAGAGAGAGAAGGATGAAGTCGGTTTCAATTTGGACAAGGTAGGTTTGCGGTAGCTGAAGTAAACCGATATGGTAGTTGGGTATGTTGCTTCTTTTTAAAAGCTGAAGATGGGATTTAAGTGGGTCTGCATGAGTTTCCTTTTCATATGTATAGATAGCTGTACATTTCCTTTTCTCTTCATTGACTAGGCCAGTGTGATTTTACTTGGAAGGTTAGTCTTGATCTAAAAACACAGGTTAGTTCCTAGCTGTATCGATTTGAGAATACAAAGTCTGCACACGACACAAGAGAACGACACTGGTAAACTAATTAAAGGCAAGTCTCATTGATTATTTTAAAACTATTTTCCAGTTATAAACAGTTCCAATGAAGATGGTATCTTTTGCGGCTTTTTGTTTGAATGCACAAATGGAAAATGATCAAAGGAGGAAATATATGTATCATTCGAAATTCCAGGATTAGAATTTTCCGAGGGTTACCATGTTGAGCTTTTACCAAAAGAATGAAATTGCTTCAACATGTATACATAGCAGTGTGACTCCAAATAAAATATACGCTGAATTGATCAAGGAATATGGCATTCAATGCATTTTTCCAATATACTTGTAATGTTTTGGTGCTTGTATCAGCTATACTTGAGATGCCAGATTGCATTGGCATGTTTTTCAAAGCATATGAACCATGTGCTGTGTGATTTCTCATAGTAGGCATGTTGTATGGGTTAGAGTAGGTCTGGGATGGAGAAGATATTTCATGCCATTTGAAAATGTTGGAGAAGAAAGTAGGTGGTGTTATCTCAGTCAGGTCAGCATGGTCTCCTCTGCATGCAGTTATCTTTTCATATGGAAGACATTGTGGTATAAGGAAAGATATTTAATAGGCTAGCTGAACTGTGTTACCTCTTCACGTTACATGGATTTCGTATACATTTGGTCTGCGTGTCTGTTTACTTCATGGATGTTTGATTTGAGAACGTAGATAGTCTTCATGTAGGGCCTTCTGTTGGTTTAGGTAGCCTGTTTATACTGACTTAGGAATTTAGCAATTTATTACTTAATATGGTACCGCAATTTACATCGACTGTAAAAATCGCATCGAAATACATGAACTCAAAAAAAATACGAAAATGGACGTCATGATATAATTTGATGTTACGGTCCTATTGAAACTAATTTCGTTGAAAACGGTCTTCCTTTGCAAAAACGGCGCTATTTAGATCTCAATTTTCACATAGGTTGAATTTTGCATACCGACAAAACAACTCCGTTTGGCTCCAAACTGGAAATATAGCAATAACTAATTGTACGCATTCCAATAAAACTTGTTTCATCAAAAACGGAGGTCGTTTGAAAAATAATCATTTCTGAGACCTATATAATACCGATAATATAATATTTAATTCCAAAACAATATATTTTAACGAAAATAAATTATCGCATAGCTTTACATTTGGCCAATACAGATTTAAAACTCAACGCCAAAATTCTGGGTTCAGACGATATGTTATTTATATAAAAACTCGTTTATTTCTATTAAATAAACGTTATCGTTCATTAACAAATTCCATAGCGACTATTTGAAAATTTGAATTGGGCATAACTTGCAATCTATAATCTGAAATCTTCATTTTTCTCTTCTGTTAGAAAAATATAATCAAACCAGTTCAAATGTTTCTTGTTTCACCGAATTTCGACTTATATCGGATTCAGTATATTCAATTGAAGTTCAAACCGTAAATAACGAACTACCGCGGCGTTACGAGCCCGTTTTAATTATATTATAAATATAAATATTTTCAAACTCCATTTTAAATAAATAAATCGATATAAAATCCATTATATTTCAAATATAATATATAAAACATATTTAAATATTCCAATTTAAATAACCGAAAAATTTGGGATGTTATACGTACTTTCAGCAGAAAAAATAGAATTGCATCCACATTTAAGTAATCCAGAACTACAACGTACCCATCCATAAATCATAGAAAAGAAATATCCCCGGCCAATATCCAATATATTTGTTGATATAACGAAAAAAATTGTAAGCAACATGTAGCCTTCTGAAAACACAATGGAAACAAGCTTTAATGGAAAATACAATAACGGTAGACTACGTCAGGTCTTCATGGTTGTTGCTTGAGTTTCTCTCTTTTCTCGACTTCTTTGACCTCGACATTGACCTCGATTTAGACCTTCTTGCTTCTCTTACATCTTCGCTGCTTGAAGAATCAGATGATGAAGTGGATGAACTTCAGACTTAGGGAAGGAGGCCGAAGCTTGTGAATTTAGGGGAGGTGAAGGTGGTGCTCGCAAAGATCTTGGCGCAAGGTGGATGCGTTTGTATTGGGCAAAACCATTAGCCAATACTGCTCCAGCAAAACCATTCCGTCCCTAAAAACCCCATCGATAATTTCAAACTTGCTCCAATAACACTTGAATTATTCACTGAATCGAATTTGGGTAAGGTCAGAAAAGGGGATGAATCAAACAGTGAGAGGAGAAAACAAAAGGGTAAGAAGAACTGTAAAGGTCGATTTCCAATTTGGGAAAGTTAACCAGCTAAACAAGTATTTAGGTTAACAGGATCAATATGGGAAGGGACCCCCCAAACTTGGGATTAATCAGAAATAATCCAAATAATGGATTAATATGGGAAGAACGTTAAACTTCAAATTAGTCTTGTCAATTTTACCTTTAATAATTTAATTTAGGAATTTTAAAATGAAGCTACCTTAGATTGATAAATAAACTGGATACGATAAGGCATTGTACCTCCGATAGGGGTTATGGGTTGTATTATTTTTGGTATGCTTAAATTTGGGTTATTGTTGTTTTTTGTATGTTTTTCTGTTTGTAGAATTTAAGAGATGAAATTCATTGAATTTGAATTAAAATATAATAAAATATAAGTTTTGGTTTTAAACCTGGTTTCAAGAATGTATTGTAAAAAAAATCAGTAATTTTTAACCCAAAAAATAATTAATTTTTCGCTTGATGTGCTTTACGCTAAATGTCAGTGCTTTTGAAATTTAACTGAATAAGTAATCAAACTATTTTATTATTTCTTTATGATTATATCACATTGTTGTGGGTGATACTATATTTATTTTTTTCGTTCGGGACTCGTACGCTAAGATCAGCCATTTATGTAGTGCTCGCAGAGCAGGCAAGTGCACTAAGGAGGGTTTTACGACTTCGGTCGGCTTCCCTCCTGAATAAGTTCAAAAAGTATATATAGGAACCGATAATTGGGATACAAAATTGAACATAAATTTAAAGACACATATTTTAGACCATTGGATTTACTTGTTTTTTACGTGGAAGGTAGAATTCAGGGGAAAATCTAATGGTTCAGAATATTTACGTTTAAATTTGTGCTACTATTATGCGTCTAAACAGACTTTCTCATATATATATATATATATATGTATATGTATATGTATATGTATGTATGTATGTATATGTGTATTTGTGTGTGTATGCGTGCGCGTTTATGTTAGTGGTTAAGTGGAAAGACGTGTTCTTGCCTGGTAGTAGGTCAAAAGTTCGAGGCCTTCCATGAGCACCTGTTCCTAATTAAAATTAAGTCAATATAGTGAAGGTCCAAGGGGACTCCGTTAGCCTGTATAATGTGGTTGCGGGAACTAGGTTGCTCTATAACCCACAGAATAGTCGATCTGTCATTATCTTCAGTGGATCGTTCATTTTGGAGACTCACGTAAAAGACACAAAGACGCCAATGAACAGTTATTTTTCATTTTTTCTTCCTTGTGACGTTTTTCCACTTCCCTTTCATATAATGATTCCATTACCACCTCAGATACAAAGAATTTGTCAGAACACTCAACATCAAAGTTGTTGAGGACGAGAAAAGATATGTTTTACATTCTCGTTGCACTTGGGATGATTGCATATAATGGTTGTTATGGCCAGAAAATGTCGATGGAAAGTAGGAAAATCTGAGATGGGCAGAGCCGAGCTCCAGGTGGTGTTGTCCGACGTGAAGATGACATGGAAAGAAGTTCGTCAATGCTGACGGAGTGAAACTACGTTAAGAAATGAAGAAAGAATGTGTTGCCTCTACGAAATATGCATGGCCGAGAGTATTGAAACATTCATAAGTGGACGCGAAAAATCAGGAAGTTAGTTTTGTTAGTGTGAGGTTTTAATTTAAAATTTAGTTATTTTGATTTGGTAATTAAAGCTCGGTAGCTGTAAACAAGTTTATCCCATCCATACGAAGGCCATTTTGATCCACGATTTTCGAAGTTAGATTTGTATTAAATAATAGAACACGCAAATGTAATTGTTTGACAAAATTTGATTAGATATAAAATATAGGTAAAATGTCAGTAATTAGATTTAATTACATTTAAACGTTGTTAAATAATGCCATGCCAAGAAAACATTGTTAAATAATCGTATTCCATTAGTTACATTTAATTAGAAAAATAAAACACTAGTCTGCTACAATTAAATTAAATATACTATTATGGACATTTAATTAGCAGAATATAACACTGCTTTGCTATTGTATTAACTTGGACATTTAATTATATATTATTTAATATTGATTGATGTGTAATTGTTTATTTGCAGCTGTTGAGAATAATGTATTATTATTGATTGATTGATTAGTTGTTTTGATTGTGTTCGATCAGTTTATAAGCAAGTACCTTTTCTTATATAGCATGAGTTAAGAAGAAAATATTTATAGACTAACACCATATGATTTATCTCATGATTTGTTTGAAAGATGTTTAGCGATAATATTGGCTTTTTAAATTATTATAATTAGTTATAATATTTTGATATTTAAAATTTTGAACTCTAAGTTGATGAAGTTATTTTTAAAGATGGTTTTCGTAAATGAATAAGTTAAGAAATGAAGTGTTTCCATAATATTTGAAAGTGAATAATTTAATATGATTTCGTATAAAAAAGATTTATTTCAAAACTATTAAACAAAGAGAATTTCAAGGACTTCAATCTTAAATTTAAAATGGTTTCAAATATTTTTTTGAAAATGATGACACTATAGTTCAAAATATTTGTGATTATTAATACAAAATGATTTATCACTTGGGAATGCAAAATGATTTGTAACGTTATTGACAATTTGGGTAACCCAAAATTTAAAAATGGGGATAAAGGCTCGTGCAACCCTTAGTACGGTCTGCTCTTAGTATAGAGGGATGCATGTTATACATTTATCCGAGATAGGCTTGTTTCTGGTTGTCTTGTTATTGGGAGAAACCTCATGTCCTGGTTGCATATATTTTGATATGTTTTTATAGTAAAATACTTGAGTTTTTCAAAAGTGTTCTGTTTTAAATTTCTGAAATAACGTAAAATTTGATACAAATGGATATGTATTATTATGTCAAACGATTTGAAATGTATTTGAGAATTTAGTTCGAAGAGATTATTTCCAAAAAGATTATATTTTGAAAATGGTGAAGTCTGATTAAAATGTAAAGGTTAAGGCAAAAGGGTGGTTTAGGAGCTACATATTTGTTTGTGCACCGTAGGCACCATGAGTTCTATTTATGAATAGAATAACTGAGTTGGCTTAATCCTTTATCTAATTGGTTACTCAATTAGATGGGGCAATGTAGGCAGTCACAAGTTGTAGCGATGCAGTCACAAGTTGTAGGCAGTCACAAGTTGTAGCTGAATAGTATTTCATACTTAGAATGCTTGATGATGATTGATTTCCAAGTATCTTAAATTTAAACTAACTTTTTGAAGAAAAATAAGTCATCCTTTCTTAAATTTCTTTTCCTTCTTACCTTCGAACTCTCCATCAATGTGTTCTTTTTGTTAAAATGAAACATGAATTCTATGGCACTTTTACATATTTTTTTAATATTTTTGTTTGACTGACAATAAATACATTTATACCATGCTCTTACGGTGTTTATAACTTTTACCACCGACTAATATTTCAATTTTAATAATGTACATTTCAACGACCATTATTTATGATTTTTTGCTAGCATTCCAGTTTGAATGATATTAATTACAATTTATAACATGCTCTTACTATTTTGACTCTCTTCATTATCAGTTTACTTCTTCATTTATAGAAATATAGACTCCCACACTTATTTTGTCCTACTTTTGAATGTAGTTAAATACAATATATAACATATTCACAATATTTCACCTTTCTCATACTTACTGTAGGGACAACTATAAGCAAATTGTACTTCTTCATTCATCATCCTCAGTTATTAGCATTGCCTTAATCCAGTAGATTGAAGGGGTATATCTCTATTGGTACATCCTAACCATCAACCTAAAGTGATGAGTGCTTTTAATCCATTTATTATTGTTTATCACCTATTAAGATCTTGATAATTCAATTTCATCTAATTTTGTGTTGCATTATCAGTTTTGAAAATTAAATACAGTAATGATACCTGTTTTTTCAAATTTTATACTACGATAAAGTAATCAAGAGGAAAGGAAATGTAAACAAGATGGAGGCTTACTTAAAAAAGAAGTTGATGGAAGATCTGAGAAAAAACAAAGGAACATTTACATGCATTGGGCAGAATTGGCATGAAAATTAATGTGGTAATGTCTTATACCATACAAGGACTACTAATTTCTTTATGCCTGTTGATTTTAGTCCTTCTATGCTCTTTGAAAAAAGAGAAGTCATACAAATACAATGATAATTCATTGGAACTACATTAACCAAGTGACATACAAGGATTTATCATTAGCACATTGAGCTGTTTTTCATGTGCTTATTATATACAACGAGCTTGATCTCTCTCTTTAACCATCTTTTTTAAATTCTTGGTGTTCACTGATAGCAAGCTTAAATAGTGTAAACAGATGTACGTCTGGGTTGGCCATGAGATGAGGGTATGGTCCGTTGACAATCTGCACTCACATACTTCAATTGATCTGTGGTATATTGTACTCTGAACACTGTTTTTTGTTTAATTGGGTATGGAAAGAATTATAATATTCCACAAACTATTGTAGTCATGCCAATTTATTGACTTAAAGAATTATTTTGATAAAATTGATTCAACCTTGCATGAAAATCATGATCGTACATGTCTGTATTTGCTAAGATTTAGATAATACCCATTCATTTGTCTGCCAACAACAATGCAATTTTTTAGGTACTTGCTAACATATATCAATGTACACTACCTTTTGGCTTATGCTCCATATTGTTCTTGATTATACAAGACGACATAATTGTTCTTTTATTCAATTAGATGCAAGTATTTAGGATTTAAATTGATATTTGGAATTTGGTACATTCTATGATTAGCATAGACGAACCTTGCATTACCCATTAAGCTGTGGGAACTTGCTCTTAGAATTTACAGTAGTGTCATGTATATTGACCGGTTTTGTTAATTAACATTTTTTTTTCTGACATATTAATTTATAAGCCTAGGTATACTTTCATAACTATATAAATACATGTGTCAGGTTACTGCACTAATATAGTTGTTTTTTTAATGTGCACATGCCATTAATAGTTACTGCAGTTATGCTATTTTGAGAATTGTAATCAATATTTTCTAACCTCTTTATGTACTGATTAAGCCATTTTGCTGACCATGTTTACAGTCAATCATGCTTTTATACTTTTCCAGAAATGTGTAGCCCTTACCTGTATTTTTGGCACTTATTTTTCCGTTGTGATGATAAAACTTTTATTTGAATGAAACCTTATTTTGACGTGCTTTCTGATTGTCGCATGATGTCTTTTGATCCCATTGCAGTACCGGTACATATAATATGTATGATAAGGAAAAATGAATAAAATCATTACTCATTCATACAAATTCAGCACTGCTTTTTCAACGTCGAAATTATTGCTTTATATGAGTATCAGATTACACATTATAACAATATTTTTGTAATAAATTATGTGCCTAGCACGGGTTCGAACTAACTCACTCTAACGAGCATCCACATTCAGGTCAATCTTAGCAGTACTAGGGCAGCACTAGGAGCTTGAATCTTCTTCACTACAGACAACTGTATACTTATACAGGGTTTCCATGACATCAGAATCTTTGCCTGTCAGTTCTCTAAACTTAGATACGCTGGCTTTGAACTTCAGTGGATTCATTATGTAAACTACTTTATGTTCTTGCGTTTTCGGTTTTGGCTGTGTCAGCGCTTTCTTTTTGTGATGAGCAGCTAAAGCTGCGCCTTTTGAGTTGTCACACACTCCCTTCATGACTTTCTTTTCTTTCCTTTTTGATGCAGAGATGCTTTATATATGCAGCAGAATAAATTACATTGTCTCGATACTGATATAAATATTGAATCATGCATGTTCTGTATGTCTTGAGGAAGGTTTTATCCTTCAGTTTTATTTCATATTGTTTAATCTTTTGTTCCGTGTATTAAACAAGAATAAAAGGGCAAAATTTGTTTTGCATGCATTTATCTCATCGTTGTGGACTGTTGCAATGATTGTTAATGCCCACTGTTTATCCATTTATTTCTGATTTGTGTGACTGTCTATTCAATCAATAAGTTTACTAATTTTCTGTAATTCGTATGTCTTAAGCTTGGCCTAATGCATTTTAGTATTGCTACTAGTATAACCGCATAACGGTGGGAAAACCGACCGTTAGGTTGTGTGATATTTTAAAAAAAAAATCTATTAACTATTTTCTTAAACAAGAAATTAATGAAAAATTAATGGTATTATTTAAAAAAATGTAAATGAGTGCAAACATGTAAATTACGTTAATTAATATACTCTAAATCATTACTGAATTTATGAAATGCAATAACAAATCAAAACAAACGTTAGCTTAAAAAACAAAATATTGCAGTAACATTTTAATAATAATACTGCAGAAGAAAATACGTTTGGAAGGACTAAGTTTTAAAAAAGCAACATCTTCATTAGTGAGTTTCATGCTAAACACAAACCCATACCCTTAATATTTTTGTAAGATCTCAAACTGTTTTCATTTGTCACTCGAACTTTGATCCTCTAATTGCGTTGGTATGGATTAATGCAACAACTGTAGCATCTCTGGACATATCCATTAGACTGATAGAGCTTACGTTAATCGTAATCATATACAAATTATCAAACTTCTGTGTTAAACTTAAATAAATTAATATGTATCATAATCATGTGTTAGTATCAAAAAGAAAATAAAAATATGAACAAGTACAAATATAATTGCAAATTTCAAAGTAAGTAGTTGGTCGTATATTTAGAAAAATGATTGAATTCTGATGGTTTTAAAGACGAATTTGGATGTGATGATGAAGAAAATAAATGATGATCGATAGTTGGATATATCATGTAACATCAGAGAATTAGAACAAGATATAATTTGCAATCGTCAGTTTCATTCAATTTTTATCATGCAGTTATTGTTAGAAATGGAAAATTATTTATAGTCAGAGTCATAAAAAGACATTCTAAGAGGATAAACAAAGTCAGACATAAATTTCCAGCAAACATTCCCAAATTCAGAGGAAAGATTTTTTTTTTTTTTTTTTTTAACAAAAGATTACGTATATTATAAAGAAAAAGATACAAAGTAAAGATCAGCTGTTTACAAATGACAACAGCACACTGAATCGAATACCATACAAAACATTAACTAAAATAACAGCTCGATCTAAATAGACACTGCAACACAGACAAATAAAACAAAACAACAGAACAGAGTACTTCAGCAGTCAAAAGCACAAGGATACACAGAAAGCTCCAAGATTCAAGTAATAGAACATCAACTTCAGAAGAGCAGCTACTGCCAAGCTAAAGAAAGAGTCCATACATTCATTCACAGAAAAATGAGATCACCAGAGAGCCATCAGTAAAACTCTATGAAGCCACCAGAGAAGATCTACCCAATATCTGATTGAAACAACAGCTCCAAGAGCAAATCAACAACAGGCGTAGAACCAAAATAATACACAGCAAAATTTATCCATCTGCAGATCAAAGACTATCCAAATGAACATCCTACAGCAAATACAAGTTACACAACTCAACTAGGAACCACTAATCTTGCTGCTGTTGATATAGTTGTGCACTAGAACAATACACAGCTTCAATTATAAATCTTGAAGAGTATGTAGAACATGCCTACGAGTCAGTCTTATTTTACTACTTGGCATATAACCTGTGGTTATGTGGATTTCAAGAAAATAATCCTTGATCGATTGGGCAATCAAACCACAATCATGGTTTGGCTGTGAAGCTGCAATGAATACGATGATGAGCTAATTGCAGAACTTAATTATCATGCTGCACACAGTGAAGGCAAAATTAAACAAAGAAAGGTGAAGCAGTATCCATAACAGAGCTAATCCTTGTCACATTTGGTTTCATAAAGTAAAAGTATTATGGAATGCCTTATATATAACTACATGACTATAATTAATCTGGCTAAGTACACAAACAGCTCAGCACAGAAACAACAGTCTATAACTAAGCACGTACATTAAGAGAGTAACATACAAAAAGGAGAAATCAAACAAGGGGTCCTCCCTTGACGAACTCAGTGAAAGCCAAAGCAACCAAACCCAACATCGCAAACCTTCCATTCAACATCTCTGCATCTGCCGTCCACAGTCCACCCGATTTAGACTGAACACTTATTCCTTTAAAGAGCGGAATGAGTGACGCTGCAGTGAACAAAGTGGCTGCAATCACAAAGGAAGGAACACCGCCGTTCATCAGCTGTGATGAGAGGTCGCTACCACTTGCCAATTCCGCACCCAACGCAGCAACAAATCCAAGCATGGCCAAACGTCCATTTATCCTCTCTGGTGCTGATCCACTGAACGCTAGCAAATCTCCAAATTTTGTGCTCGCCTGTTTTATTCATTCATCTCTCTGATTATAACACCATTTGATAACTAACTGACTGTTCACATGTATGTAAGTCTTATGTAGCATAAATTCATACCTTGGCAGCTACCTTGGTCTGAACTGGTGTCGGAGTTGGAGTTGATGGCGAACTTGATGGGCCTGATGTTGAAGTTTGCTCCTGATCAGGGGTTTGTTTATCCTATAAATTTCAACCAATTTACTTTGCATGATTAGCTCAGATTACCCAACTACAATAACATTTAAAAATTAATTCAAGATATATGTAGCTAGTACAAACCTCAGCCTGGCATCGAACGGTCATCGCACGCTTGCACGGAAAAGAAACTAAGGTGTTAGACTTGCTGTAGCTCTTGCTCAAACCTGAACGTGCAGTGGGAATGGCTATGCAAGATTGCATTGTTGCTGATGCTGTCATTATTCTGTATTATGCGGTGAAGGTAAGCTTAATTTACTTGATTGAGACTTAATTTGAGTCGGTTGTATTTGTATAGAACTGATTTGGGATTGTGTCGTGGAATGATAATAAATGCATAGAAGGCCAACATATATAGAAAGTAGAAGTGGATGGCACTGAAACAAGTTCCAACGCATGCAGCATTATCTTCCAAAAACTCCCAAATAAACATCAGATAGGCAAAAAATAAAATAAACAACAGCTAGATCTCCAATATGATAAACTGAAAGCAAAGCCAGACATAGCACCACCAAGCTACAGAACAACTACAAAGAAAACAGAAATTAAACGAAGCTACCTTTTAGAGATCCCTCCACTGCCACTAGGACTTACAATCACAAAGTTCTAACATAATACAACACATAATCCACAGGACCATAAACACATATCTAAGGAACAATTCCAAAATACAATACATTACATAATTCATGAAATCACTTACTGACAATTATTCTTTTTGCATTAAATCCCTAAAATAAGAAATATTGGTACTTTGAATCCAATGTCTAAATTTTAACAAATAATAGAATTAAAATATAAAGTCATCATCACAAAAAGCTATATAGGTTAGAATATATTAGGCGACTTGCATTGTATATAACTTGCAAAACTGAAGCCACCATATTGCACAGTAGATAGCTTTCAAATTCCAAAAAATACATTTGTAAGTCTTCATCATCTTATTCCATAGAAAGCAAATTCTTTATTTTAAAACTTTCTTGCAAGAAAAATACTCATTTTAGAGTCATTATTACACTTTTGAAATTGCTGAAAACAAAGCATACTCACTCTTATATGTAGTAGATATACATAAAATTATCTTCATCCAAAGGCAACACTTATTTAATTTTTATGGAATCTTATATTCAAAAAGTAGGTGTGTAAAATTATGTTGCTTGAAGGCAGGACCTCTTGTTAATTCAGATGCATAAAGAATTGGATATTAGCAATATGCATCAGAAACATATATAACTAAAAGTTAATGAAAACATGAAATCTTGTATATATCATGAATCCTGCATATACATCAAATCCTATATATCTCATACACATCCAAAAGCTGTTATTCACTAGAAAACGCCCAAAATTTTAAAACATATTCAGAAGTTATTTTGCATATATTCAAAATTACACACATAGGTAAATTTCAGTGTCCATCATACGAAATCAAGATATTTCCAAAGATAATAATTATGACTCCTGGACAGAGTATACAATATTTAATAATGTATTCCAGTATTATGTTAACTAAAACTAATATATGATTTTAATTGTTAATTTGTTCCTCCACAAGGATAATTTATTTGGCCAAACAAACGATATACTGATGATTAAAGTTAACCAAAAAGGTAAAATCTCAACTATAATGGTGAATTCTATTTTTACTGCAACTCTGCACCCAGTATGCATAAAAATGCAGTAAAACTTGGAAAATACTACATATACGACAATTAGTTTTATTCTTATCCTTGGAATCTTAGGTATAATACATTTTAATGTGGTAGAAATTGCGCCCATGCATGCATATGGTAAGATAGCTCTCAAATATGCAAAAGTATGGGAAAAAAAGGTAGCATGAAGTTGTTTGGCTGTAGATTTCTATTGAAAGAAATGTATATTAATTGTAGTAGAGACTAATTTATATAAACATATAATATCCTGCTATGGAAAAGAAACAATGCAACAATAACGAGACAATGATTGTAGACTGTAATCCTTAAGATCATTGTCAGATGAAAGGGCCATTTATTAAATTTTGACCAAAATTTGGATGCTCCAAACTGTTTTGTCCAAAGTGAGAAAATCGTCATCAGAATAAGCACCAGCAACACGCCAGCAGTTAAAAGCCTATGAGAATTGTTTTCATGGAATATTGAATCATGACCGTTTTACTATCCTTTTGTGTGTTTGTTGTATGTATGAGTGTTTCTATTTTTTGGGCCTTGTAATTACATTTACATCATTTGAGTGTGTGACTTATATTTGTTTGCATGAATGTTCCTATTTCATATGCAATTACATTTTTTTCCTAATGAAATCAGTACTCATGTTGTTTATTTAGTTATGTTGATCATTATTAGGATTTATGACTGAACTAACAGTGTGTGTGTAGGGGAGGGGGGGTTGCACGCCTACCTATCTATAAAGTTATATGTATAACGTATATCATTACCTACTGATGCTAATCTGGCTATTCAAGAATCTATGACATGTTTTAAGAGTGGATGCATTACAGGAACAAATATTTATATCTACACCATAGTATCAAAGTGTCATCGAAACTACTAAAGCGAAAAGTACAGTAAAGATGCAGCTGTATGGAAAAAAGGCAAATGGACCAATATCTGCACATTCTACTTTGCACTACTTGATCTTAAGTGCTTATATAAAAGAGGCCAGTGCACCATTCTCTATAGCAGACTCTAGCAAAACTACAATGTAGCTACAAGAGCAGCTTAGTACCAACCAACAGACTTAACTCCAAATAAGATAATAAATAGCATAAATAAATGTTTGAACAACTGCAGATGAAATAGTAAATGATGAATGCTGCTGATAAATATCAAAACTTTAATCTACTGCAGCGAAGCATTACAATGAACTCATGGTTAATATAATGCAGCAAACAAGTAGCCAAAAACGTGAATTATGACAAATCAAAATAGAAAGAATAAGAATTAGTACATGACTTTTATGATGTCCCTGGAGACGAGAAGAGAAGCAATTCTGTCCTAAAGACGCTGGATTTGAGGCGATATTCATTGGGACAGACAAATTGATTTAGCTCCTCTCACGGTAAGGAAAACCTTCTTAACGGTCGGTTTGACAAAAATTTCGAGTCCAAATCATAACTAAATAACAAGGTTGATTTCAATTCATAGCTTCGTAAACATCACTAAAACACCCTAAAATTTGTAAACTATTTGCATAGCTTTGATTAATATACACATGCAATGAAGTTCATATTTAATTTTTTGAAAAAAGGCAAAGATAATTTTTTTTTATCAAAAGTAAAAATAGGAGTATAATTTACAACATTATATGGAAAGAAATCCTTGCTTATGCAACTTGAGAAGGAATGAATTTTGATTTTACTGTTAAGCTATAAAATCAATTGGAATCAACACCAATTCAAATTAATTTTATTTTATCCTTTTGATTAGCATTAAGGAAACTAATATGTCGTAATTGATTTCCACAATAATCTCTATTCCAAAAAAATTTGCTTGATCCAAATTAAATTTTTAAAGTTTACAAATTAGGAAATATTTTTTTCATATAAAGCAATATTTCATCTACTCATATTACATTGACTTGATGCCCTTTTACCAACTTCATTTCCTATATATACATAAGTAAATAAGCAAAATATATATCATTCATTGAAACTTTATGCGAAAACCTTTTGTCATTTAGAAATTGTCAAGGCAAATTCTATTTATACACCAATTATTTCTTAACATACACAAATGTTTTAATAAGAAAAACCATGACTATATTACCCTTATATTTAATTGCATTTTCAGCCCTTGTTCATAACGCATCTAATTAAAACTTTAAAACCGATAATATATGATTAAATCTTCATTTTATTAGCATCTAGCCTCTTTTTACGTTGAGAAGTAGTTTTATAGTCATGTAATAACATTCTGAGTATCATGCATTGCTTACATGAAAAATAACACAATTAAAAATATACATTAGCGCACTAAAACTTACTAATATGCAATGTTATAAATTATATACCAGAAGCATAAACAAATGCAAAGTTAAATTATATACCACTTTCCCAATCAGCCCAAAAATCTGCACTGTTGGAATGCTGACATGAAGAAGTAGAAGCTTCCGATGCCATACACTCAGCTGCAACCATTTCCACTTCACTAAAGCGCACGCCATATGAATTTCCAGCAATAGAGCGTTTTAGAAAATCCATTTGATTGCAAGTTAAGGTTCCTATTTTATCTGACAAAATTGTATCAGCCTGAACAAATATGTGTAGTATATAAAATACGATTTTTTTTAAAACCAGGCATCTATAAAAAACTTATTTGTATGCCTCCTTTAACCCGCTGAATACAACTCATATATATCTTTCATATGCTCATATATTTATCTAAAATTCACATACTAAAGAAATTTTATATATTCGGAAAACCAATATGGATTGAAAAATGAATCCATGTATGACTTCGGCAAATTCATACATCCACTGCCCAAAAATTGAAATCCATGATGAAATCAAGTGATTTATGAAATTGTTGAAATCTTTTATCTTTGAAATCAGTTAGCTTGAAGCCAGCAAATTTAGTAAGCTTAAAATCAGCAAGCTTGAAATCGATAACTCTCATTTGTTGGAAATTAAGTACTTTTGAAATCAACGAAGATCCGATATGTCTATTCTAAAATCTTGAGAAAAAACCTCATAACTGAAGTCGCCTATTTTGGAAATTGATTTTCCCCAAATCTCGATAAATTGTATTTAAACAATACGGAGACGATATCTTACGGTGCCAGACATAGAGAAGAAGACGGAGCAATGAATGGATCAGGTTCTTTTATTGAAGGTAAACGAATTGGGTTTGTAGAGAAAACCGCGGATTGATTGAAGTAAAAGAATAGATCAGAAGTCGTAGGGATATTTAAGAACTGGTAGAAAGAATTCGTATTTAAGGAAAACACATATTTGAGGAAGAAAGAAGTGGTAGGAAACGAGAAAGAATGGAGAAAGAAGGAAAGACGGAGAAGTTGAGCGAAAATTATGCCTAAATTTATTGGATTAGACAATTTGTTTTTGGCTCTTACAGTAGGGAAACCTCCCTGACGGTCGGTTTGATTATACTTGAATGTTAGTGGTAGTTTGGTGTTGATTTCGATGATTTGAAAGAACTAACTTCAATAGTGTTACCTGCAAACTTTATAACATTCATGATTCAATGTGAAGCAACTGAAAATGAATTAAAAATTCTATGCAGTTTCTCATCCATATTGTTAGCATGAGCATGTTAAAGCGATTAATAGGTATTTATATATTCAAAATTATGTTTTTCAATCTATGTTTTTCAAATTTAAGATATATTACGTAGAAAAATATGGGATACTTAGCGGACAGGTTGCCTATCATCCACCATACTGACAAGTTTTCTATTTACAAATTGAGTTTCAAGATAATTTTATATGAAATTACCTTGAATTTTTGTTTAGAGTTTAATAATGTTAAATCCAAATTTTCTTTTAAATTAATGGAGGCGGCTATTTAAACACACAATTTGACAAAGAGAAAGACCCGGAGCCTCAGCCGTTGGATCTTTTTGTCATTATATAGAGAGGTGTAATTCATAGGTGATCCAATGGTGCAAATCAATTGTGTCACCATTTGTGTTAAAATTTCGTGTCCCTGTGGAATTTCCCTAAATTAATTCAAAATTTAAATTTATAGCTCAAAGAAGACTTGTGTATCTTTGGTGATCATTTCCATGAATATTTTATTAAACTTCTTTTCAATACCTTAAAGTTATGTGCTTTAATGTTATGGTCATAAATGTTCTCTTACCTTAATTACTTTCTATCTTTATGTCAATGAACTTCCAGTTTTTCAGTTTACTATGTTAAAACAATATTTTGCATCCTCGTCCATGTGCGGAGCACGGGTTCGCACTTGTTTGTACTATTAAGCTGTATCAATTATAATTAGGATGTGTTTGCAGTAAGCGATAACGGAGCATTTTAACGGTGTATTTAAAACGAGGTTGGAGGTTAAACGGGGTATGCGTTTGCGGCGTCAAGCAGAGCACTTAAACACAATATTTTAATAAAGTATCTTAGAATGTTTTTTTATTAAATTAATTATAGTTAATTAATTAGCTAAAAAAACAAGGCAATTAGCAAATAAAACGGGGTACATAGCAGAAAAACGAGCTTTGGCGTTGGATGCATCGGATACGTCCAAAATCAAACCTGATCATTCTAGTTTCGTGAACACCACCTTAGTTGTATTGAATATTTATCAGATATGTGTAGTAAATTGGTGTTTTTTCATTAGCAGTTTTAAAAGAATGTATATTTCGACGATTTGACTAGGTCGAAAATCTGGATCGTTACCAGAAGGTTATGACGATTTTTTACGATGATTCCACAAACCCGGATATTATGAAAACATGGCCTAATAATGAAGTACAAAGATATATGATATATTAGTTGACTATGTTTTGTAGTCGTCAGGTGTAGTCTTAGTTTGTTTATATTTTAATTTAAAGTGCATGAATTTGTTTTGATGGAAAATCGAGCAATTAACTTTTATTTTTGGCTATTATTAATCTCATATTACACAATAATAAATAATAACCAATAAATTATAAATCAATAAAACTAAAACCACAACATAATTATCTCGTTTAAATATTGCGTTTAAACATCTTGTTCTTAGTGTTAAATGTATTTCCCATTCAAATGTCTTGCTCACGTTCTCCATTATGGTTTGTCAAGTACGTATTCATGCTTTGGGAAGGATAACGCATGAAACCGATCCTATTGTTCAAAGCATTTATCACGTTGCCCAAACTCAACTACTAATTTTAAGTACAGTACAAAGTTGCTTTGAAACTTTGCCATACAGTCTACTACTATAAAGGATAAAACAGCTCACCTTAACGCAAAAGGCCGCACTTGTCTTGTCACGTCACATGAGAGTAAAATCCAAGAAAATGAATGTCAATGAGAAAAGAAAACGGTAAAAGGCGTCTTGTCCCATTGTATCGTGAAAATGAAAGGTAGCATTATAACAAAGGCAGGCCATCCATTCAGAAACTGACCTTGTGCAAACTATTCTTTTTCAAAATTAAGATGAAAATTGTGAAAACTCGCCCAAAAAACAAGATAAAAAATCCAAAATAACATTGATATATCCGACGAGCTTCACATGCAGGGAAGAGACGTGATACATTCAACATGTGTGTTGTGTGGCCATCAGAATGTACACCAAAGTAAATAGTGGAAATCTGGTCACTTTGGATGGTACTAGTGTTGGATAGATGTACCTAATCCGTCATTTCCAAATTTTGTTAGTATTAGGTTACCCAATAATATTAATGACAAAGATACTATAATTATATGTATAAACTAAACTGTGAGATTTTTGAAGTTTAGTTATCAACACTTATCAGACTTGCAGCAAGCAGCATCTTTTCTATTATGTATGTGATTGAGGTTCATGGTGAACGACGTGGAAGCATTTAGTTCAGTGGGATCATCCCTAAAGCGTAGAAGACAAGTGCCTAAGCTTCCAAAGCGTAATTTGTCTGTACCCTATTTTATTCTGGTCGACGTCACGTCACCGTCATTGTACTCTTCACCAAAGTTTACTTCAGTTTTTTGGTGATCAAGTAAAGTACTGAATTACGCTCATTCATAATGTACTGTCACTCATCACGTGAACATACGATAAAGGTCACTGCCAAAACGACGGCAATAATTGTTCTGCACATTCGTAAAGTTTACTTCAGTTTGTTAGACACACTTTTGGTGTGAGTCACCAGTCACCATGACACACACCAAAAGTGTGTCAACAAACTCGTAGCGACTTTCTCCCTATTCCCTCCCCACATCAAATCCAAGCATTTTCCCCAAAAGCCCACAACAACTTCACTATTTACATTCAAACGCCACACGTACGTACCCATTATAAAATCCCAAACTCACTATCACCTAGCACACTCAATAGGCTTACTCCAAAACTATGGCTTCTTCTTCGTCGTCGTTCTTCATCTTCCTACTCATTTTCACCCATATAACATTTCAAACTTACTGTTATAGGGAAAATACTTATATTAGATGAGCTATAAGATGTTAGAAACTAGTACCACACAAGTCACAAACATTCCAGCTTGCATTTTTTATTTAAACGGACTTAATACTTAATACTGCAGTTGCAATCCCACCCTTCACTTCAGTCTGCTCTTTCCCAAGTCATATCCCCTTCATCTTCATCTGTTCCGCTTTGTCGGCATAGTTTTTGAAGGAGTCCAAAACTATGCCGACAAAGCCTCAGCATTTCCAAACTCCTTCCAAAACTATGCCGACAAAGCCTCAGCATTTCCAAACTCCTTCCAAAACTATGCCGATAAAGCCCCAGCCTTATCGACATAGTTTTGGAAGGAGTTTGGAAATGCTGAGGCTTTGTCGGCATAGTTTTGGACTCCTTCAAAAACTATGCCGACAAAGCAGAACAGATGAAGATGAAGGGGATATGACTTAGGAAAGAGCAAACTAAAGTGAAGGGTTGGATTGCAACTGCAGTATTAAGTATTAAGTCCGTTTAAATAAAAAATGCAAGCTGGAATGTTTGTGACTTGTGTAGTACTAGTTTCTAACATCTTATAGCTCATCTAATATAAGTATTTTCCCTATAACAGTAAGTTTGAAATGTTATATGGGTGAAAATGAGTAGGAAGATGAAGAACGACGAAGAAGAAGAAACCATAGTTTTGGAATAAGCCTATTGAGTGTGCTAGGTGATAGTGAGTTTGGGATTTTATAATGGGTACGTACGTGTGGCGTTTGAATGTAAATAGTGAAGTTGGTGTGGGCTTTTGGGGAAAAGGCTTGGATTTGATGTGGGGAGAGACTAGGAAGAAAGTCGCTACGAGTTTGTTGACACACTTTTGGTGTGTCACGGTGACTGGTGACTCACACCAAAAGTGTGTCTAACAAACTGAAGTAAACTTTACGAATGTGCAGAACAATTATTGCCGTTGTTTTGGCAGTGACCTTTATCGTATGTTCACGTGATGAGTGACAGTACATTATGAATGAGCATAATCCAGTGCTTTACTTGATCACCAAAAAACTGAAGTAAACTTTGGTGAAGAGTACAATAACGGTGACGTGACGTCGACCAGAATAAAATAAGGTACAGACAAATTACGCTTTGGAAGCTTAGGCACTTGTCTTCTACGCTTTGGAGAGGATCCCACTGAACTAAATGCTTCCACGTCGTTCACCATGAACCTCAATCACATACATCATAGAAAAGATGTTGCTTGCTGCAAGTCTGATAAGTGTTGATAACTAAACTTCAAAAATCACACAGTTTAGTTTATACATATAATTATAGTATCTTTGTCATTAATATTATTGGGTAGCCTAATACTAACAAAATTTGAAAATGACGGATTAGGTACATCTATTCAAAGTGACCAGATTTCAGATTTCCACTATTTACTTTGGCGTACATTCTGATGGCCACACATGTTGAATGTATCACGTCTCTTCCCTGCATGTGAAGCTCGTCGGATATATCAATGTTATTTTGGATTTTTGGGCGAGTTTTCACAATTTTCATCTTAATTTTGAAAAAGAATAGTTATGCGCAAGGTCAGTTTCTGAATGGATGGCCTGCCTTTGTTATAATGTTACCTTTCATTTCCACGATACAATGGGACAAGACACCTTTTACCGTTTTCTTTTCTCATTGACATTCATTTCCACGATACAATGGATTGTTCTTCAGCTTCTCATTTTCGGAAGTTCTACTCCAAATGTGGGATTACTGAGCAGTCTGCTTTGAAAACCAATGAAGCTATTCCATGTAATTCTCTTTAGTAAATTAGAACATCAAAGCAAATCGATCAAAATAACTAGTCATGCCAGTAAAAATCCAGTGAAAAGCCTTAAACTTAGCTTCACAAGCAGCAAACAACAATATAAAACCATCGTTTCGTTTATATCTGATTAAGGCGGCTAAACCAAATCGAATGCAAAATCATGTGAAACAAATCATACTTCTCTGGTCTTGTATGCCACAGAAAATGCTTCTGCAGTCTGGCCACACCAGTCTGCAACCTTATATACCTCTTCAAAGAAATACCCAACAATATGTCTTTTAAATTTGGTAGATCTTTCTCTGCCACTAATACGGAAAATTCAGTCCAATCCAAAACATCTTCTAAAGGAAGTACAAAATTATCAGCTATAATAACTGGAACACAACCAGAGTATATAGCTTCCACAATTCTGGGACTATTCACTTCATATCCCATAGGGCAAATGCAGTACTTACTTGATCTCATTTGCTCAAAATATGTCATATTTACTCGATTCGGGAGTCGTCTATATATCTTCATATCATCTTCCTTATCACCACCCCAATATTTGTTTAGGATGGGTCTAACTCTACCATGCATATTGCCAGCATAAAAAGCCAGAATTGGTATTGGGATACACGGTTACCATTACCCACATATCTTTGCGGTTTTCTAGGCCTTCTTATACTTGTTTCGGGTAGAGATATGTCTCTTCCTCTAATAAATGTTCCTTCTGACGTGTCAGCATTGCATAGTGCTTTTATTGTGTTTTTGTGGAGTTCTTCATGTCCTTTAGTTATATATGGACCCTGAAAGGAACAAAGTAAATGTGTCAACTAAAGCAGTGATGGACTGACCATATGCTAAAGATCTACCCAATTATAGCACTAATAAATACATACCCAATCATGGCAAGCAACAAGAAAATGATCTGCTCCTCTGGTATGATTCCAAAAGGGATATTTTGAAGATATACTGTTAGTCCTTCAAGAACATGGATAAGGGCCTCAAATTATGTGAGTCTTGTATGCACAGAGTCTTCCTTAGTTGCTGTGAGCTATATGGCAAATAGAATAAGTGAGCTTTGCTGGGATCTTTCACAACAAATCTTTGATTTCCCTCCATTAGTTTCATAAACCATCCTTCAGATGCATAAATGCCTTTAAGCTCTGGCGTGTGGAAAATGGGTACTTGGCCTTCTTTATAAATATATATTTTCAGTATTTTTTCCATTAATTCATAGCTCCTGAAATATAATTAGCAATGTAATAGCTTCTCAACTCTAAAACACCGAAAAAAATTAATAAACTTTTCTGATCATAAAATGTTTCTTAGTTATAAGTGACAACTAAGAAGATATTACTTCATTTTCAAGTAACTAAAACACAATTATATTTGCCTTAATTAAGTATAAGATGTAATACATAAATACTACGACAGTCATCCTATGAAAATGGCATTAAATGTCTGTAGTAATGATTACATGAGCATAGCTGTGGGAAGATTCTTTTCAAATTTGAGAACTAGCAGTGCAAGACTCCATCCCCATTTAACACAATGTACTTGTAAACATCAATTTAATTTCACTTATATTAGCATGGGTAAAGTCATATAGTCGGTCTATAACACCTTTTGTACAGAATATTTTCGATTTGATAGGAGTGGAATAATTAGCACATGGAGCCTAAGGCCTAAGTATGCCATGCTCTGAATGGCCAACAAAGATAACTCATGATTACGCAATGAATAGTACTTACAACAATTCCATGGAGATAAGATTACATAGCATCACAAGTAGCTGTTAAATACATAATCCTACAAATGATGAAATGAATTTAATGGATCACATTTAGATGTAAATGAGGCATTACATTTTTTAGATGCTACTGCAAATCATTTATCATTTTTATAGGGTTGTTATAGTAACAATTATCACTATCATTTTTGGAGAAACCATTACCTTACATTCTTTTTTTAATCGCTAAGCCTGAAATGTATACCATTATTGCACCAAAGGTTGGTATAGTGATAACGATAAACTACTATTTTGTTCGGAAAAATAATTGGCATTTTTGTAATATAACTATACTTCATCATACATTTCATCTTGTTAGGGAGTGGAATTAACACCATTTGAACTGATTTGTAAATCAAAACCAACAACTGCCAGTGTGTGTGTGTTCGTGCGCGCGCGTGTGTGCGTGCGTGCGTGCGTGTGAATAAAATAAAAATATTAACAAACTGGTAAATTACCCTTATTAATTGTCAGTTTTAATCAGTATGGCATAGTAATAGAAACTGGTAAATTACCCTTATTAATTGTCAGTTTTAATCAGTATGGCATAGTAATAGAAAAGAGGATTTTCTTTTAAAGGACAAGCTTAATAAAAAAATTGGTGAAAAATATTGAAAGTTTCAAACTAGGAAGAAGGAAACATTTACAGTAAAAGTGGAATTTAGGGGGAACACTATCCTTTTCCCATTTACGCTAACATTTGTCTTTCTATTCTAAACTTTCCATATTTTTCACCAAATTTTTTGTTAAGTTTGTCATTCTTCCTATTTTCCACAATAGAAAAAAAAAATCACTTTTGCCATAAAAGTCCTACACTTTTCCATCTCGCTTAAGCTCATCCATTCAGTCAGTAGTTTAATTACCGTGGACATTTACGGTTCTACAATGCAAGTTATGTGATTGATAATTTATTTTATGTGTAAAGTTATGACAAAACAGTTGTAATAATTTTAGTGATAAAAGTGTTTCATGTAAACAATAACTATGTAATAATTAAGAAAAGATCAAAAATAAGACAACTATATTGGCAATGAGTCTTATGGGAGATCAAGACGGAAAATAAAATGGTGAAATGTATTTTTGATGACTACAAAAAGGGAAAAGAAAGGCTAAAATTGTTTATGTAGCCTTTATATAATTCGTGATCTGCAAAATACAATTGAATAAGCTAATATGATGAGTTTTAAACAGCTTTTTTTGGCCTATGTTTGAATATAACAAGGGAAGGCATGCATTGCAGATCTACAACACGTACCATTAATCAGAAAATATATGATAATCACAAAGTAGCTCAGCAGAGAATAATGTATTAATAAAGGTATATACCTCCTAAAAACTGGTACATTTTTAAATATTGGTGTATATAGGTCAGGATCTTCTAAACTCAGAGGTGCATTCTCAATCTCTTTTTTAGCTCCAGTAAGCGCCTGATCCAAGGACAGCTTCCATAAAGGTCTCTGCAACAACAAAACAGAACGTCATGCTTGCCTACTAGTCAAAACTAATCATCAAAAGAGATTAAAAAATTCCACCTGCTCTTATCTAATTTTGAGTTTCTAATGCGTTCACCTGCATTTACACAAATTTCTGTACAATTTCTACACACACACGTAAAGGGGGTGTAATATGTAAGTAGGCATATAAGAAAAAGAATCTTAAACTGCACAACTTTTTTTTTTTTTTTTCTTTTTTTTTTTGCATAGCCGACCGGTTTTTATAGTGTTCCGTAACACTCTTTTATTATAACTAATAATAAAATTACAATATAGCACAGGTGACTGTAGTTAGCAGTCAGCTAATTTTGGTTTTTAAGGTGGACCGTCCACCACCTACGGAGTTTTTAGTGTTCCGTCCACTCTGCCTAAACGGGCTTACAGTACAGGAGCTAGCAAATTAACTAGACTACACGTTATTCTCCACGCAGGGAGAAATTAACATTTTGCTGGAAAATAAAAACAAAGTCACTACTTCCCATGCCTTGTACAGAAGTACACATCACCTAGTGTCAGAGACACTTACATCACCTAGCCACATCACAGATAGGCCAAACATCACATCCAAGTGTGCGCAACAGGAGACCTACTGCGAACATCTCATTAGGCTACACAGAAATCTTCAACATCAAGCAGAGCAGCCGGAATTACATAATACTACACAAAGTAGCACAATCCATACGAATACAAAGATAAGAGACAGAAACAAAGCTCTGCCAAGACCATACAAGCCCAAGGTATTCGTCAAATTACATATTTAAAAATTTCATGACAACCATGACCGTTGAAAGCAGCCAAGACTATCTCTTACCAAGACAAAGGGGCATCGAAAGGATAGGTTTTCTTCCAGACACCAGCAGGTCGTGAGCATCAGCAACACCGTGTAGCCAAAGAATGAAAGCATGACCAATATAAAACAGAACGCCCCTAGTCCAGCAACCATGAACAGACTATTTCGCCAACCAGAAGAATATCACACCAGAACAACACATCCAAAAACTTGAAGAAAAGTGAGTATTGACAAATCTGTCAAACCAGACAAGGACCAGCAAAGTAAGACTACCTATAAGGAAGGAAAAAACCAGCATCGCGAGCGATCTTTTCCCATCCGTTCACTCAGAGAGCAAGAGAGGAACTGCCTTTGGTTTTCCATCTTCAGAGGCAGCAGAACCAACAGCTGACCAAGATGAGGGCTCAGAAGCAGCACATATCTCAATAAGAAAAGGAAACATAGACAGGTAGCCTAACATCAGTGTTGACAAAGAAGTAAGCGTCTCCTAAATAAGGCAAAAAATTCCAGATCTGTAAGCACAACGACGGATCTAGCCCCGAGCGGGCCTGGGCTGCAGCCTAGTGTCAGAAGAAAAATTAGCAGGAGTTTCATTCACGTATTCCCATTTATCGTTTTGCTTTCAAACTTAAAATGCTTCGATTTCTGAAATCGAATTTAATGGAAACTCGCGGATCTAACCCTAATCGCTTCGGCTTCGATGATGGGGAGCTATAGTTGGAGCTCGCGTGCAGCTTGAGCCTTGAAATGCCCTAAACAATTCCGCGATTAGGGTGGTATCTCGGCAATTGATGAAGGGATGGTGGTTTGCGCATGAAGGAGGATCTATGCAGGCTGTTGGAGAGGATTTAGGAAGGTATGAAGGAGATAACAGACGCGGTGGGCATCGAGGTAATCTTTGACGGTGCTTGAATACAGCTTTTATTTAGGTGAATATAACCCTCTCACGGTTTATTCAAATCATTCCTATATTTTACATATAGTAAATTCAATCATCGTTGAATAGTTTGGTTGCATATGGTTGTTGGGACTGGTTGGACTGTAATAATCGAATTGGTGGCTTAGTTAGTTTACTTAATGAGGATGTTTGATTGATTGCTAAATACTGAATTTTAACTGAAACTACAATGGAAATACTGTTTATCTACCAATGGAATTTTTTAATTTATTTTGAATGATTTTAACTTATTACGTATAATGTAAAGTTGTGATTTCTGGAGGCTTAGCAAATTGAGAAAATGAAAAAGCATATCTGAAAGTAAACAAGAAAATGAGAGGAGTAAATTAGGCAAATTTTGGTTGACTAAACTAGGCAAGCTGTAAACTGTTATCATGTTGAATTTAAATAGACATCATTATTCAGCAGTGCTACTTACTCAATGTCAAAATTACAACATGCATTTCTATCAAACTGTAAGTTAGCCAAATTGTAAATCAGCCCACCCCTTTGTTAATTCCTGGATCCGCCCTTGTGTAAGCACAGCAACAAAGAACTAGAATCGCTATGGCAAAACTGCCATACCACAAACCAACGGAGGGTTTAATGGGCCCAGGAGCGTCAGATACCAGCTCCGTAGGTTACTGCGCTTTAGATCTGATAAATGGTGCCAAAGCGAAAAGAAAGAGACGACCGAGCTCGTTTTATAAACATGGAAGAAAGTAAGGGGTAGGGAAGGAAATCTGTAAAGAAAACGCGATGCAGAGAACTAGAAAGATGGAGAAAAGAGCGGAGAAAGTAAAGAAGAAGAAGGCGAAAGAAAAAGGGGAAACCCTTGTCCCCATGGCATAAAACGAAGCTCGATGCACAACTTTGTTTTGACTGTACATGACAATACGAACGAGATGACAGTATCACCCTTGAACTTCAACTATACTCTATTAGACCAAGGAAAGATTTGTCCAAATGTAACCAAATACAGCTAACATGTGGGTGTGCGCATGAGCATGCATATGTGTGTGTGTGTGTGAGAGAGAGAGAGTGTGTGTGTGTGAGAGAGAGAGAGAGAGTGTGTGAGTCCACCTCACTTTTTATTTATCCCCACATTAATATGCGATTTGCAATTTTGTGCAAAAGAAGTCTGAAATGAAACAAAATTTTGTAGATATGATCTTGAAGCTATAAAATTCATCTTTATAAACTTTGTTTGCTCGTTTAAAATTTGCTCATACCGACGGTAAAATAAAAAAATTAGATGATTTATATTGACAATACGTTTTGAATTGCCCTTAAATTTCGTATAGATAACCAAATTTTTTTCATCGCAAACAGGGCTAAATGAGCCTATACTACACGAGTACAGTAGATCCTAACCATTCAAAATTACATAAAAGACTAACACAATTGTGTGTAAAATAAAAAATTAAGAAAAAAACATTTGCGCTAAAGTTCCAATCACAAATCATTCCTATCATCCTCTACCTTCTTTGAGAGGATCAAGGAAGAAGTTTTAAGAGTTTTTCAAGCATACATAGCATTTGTCATAGTCATCTTCCAATAAAAGTTTCTTTTTTTTTCACCTTGCTACCTACAATTGATTAGTGTTGGAAATTAATAGTTTGGATGGCTACATAGTTTGTTCACAAAACCAATTGGTTAATGTGAACTATAGCTTCCTAATATTTATCCAGGATCTTAGTTGAGTATTTCACGATATGGGATGCAAGCCAGGGAGTGGCCCACGAGCCGTGGAGGAGTGCGAGCCGGAGATGATTCACGAACCGTGGAGGGATGCAAGCCAAAGGTGATCCACGAGCCGTGGAGGGAGGCGAGCCGGTCCATACTCCGAGCTAGCGATGCTTCGTCACTTCATCCAAGGGATTGTCAGTCGATGCCAGATTACACCCGTTCACGGAAACGAGCGTAACTTCCAAACTTTTATGCTGATGTTGCGACTTTAACCAAATCGCTCTATATCTTCTGACGGTGTTTTCAATCTCTGAGCGCGCTGCTATTCGGAGATTATATGTGTGACGGCTTTGACTAAAAAGCATGTCAACATTTTGCCCCCCAGAACATATCTTGGTGGTTGTAGGAACATGTGTTCTGGATAATCCGAAAAAACCAAGGCCACGCCGAGCCCCCCAGCTGCAAGTATAATCCATACCTGCGAAGAAGAGAAAGCCAACAGATGTGTCAAATCCTAGCAAAACTGATTAACCTTTTAGAGCATAAACCATGTTTGGGCGTCCGATTGAACATAAACCATACTCGATGGACGTTTGAACCATCCTGCCAAGACCTGGCGAGGGACCAAACCTTCCGGGCATAAGCCATACCAAGATGTTCAAACTGAGCATAATCCATTCTCGAGTTTTATTGGATTCCTTTGCCAAATTCTGACAAGACCATTCGCAGTTCCCGAGTATAATCCATAATTAGAAATCCAACGCAGTACAATCCATACTCAGATGGAGAAGAAGCTACGCTTGCCAAGGCCTGACAAGACAGTCCGTCCTTAGGCATAATCCATACCTAGAGATCCAAAATAAGTATAAGCCATACTTTAATTGAGATTGAGAATCATGCCACAGCCTCACAAGATACTTAAATTTGCCAAACATAATCCATGCTCGGAAAGTCCTTCCCTATTTAAGTCAAAATGCAAAACCAAAGCAAATCCTGATTGGTTTATCATCGAGTTCTGAGCAAGCTTTGGGGCTAAATCCTAAACCCCGTACGTGTGTACTTTGATTTAGCCAATCGGAAATCATAAAGAAAGCAAGAAACATATCTTAAATCCTAAGAAATGCAGAAAATGCGGAGTGATCCAATCCAGATCAGTTGATGATGAGCCCACGAGAGCTCGATCCAGGATCGTTCCCTCTCCGGAGAGCAGGTGATGGCAGCGCGGGTGTAGGCGCAGTTGGTTGTTTCACATACTCGGGTAGCTCTCCACGTCTAACTCGTTCCTCAATTAGATCACGCAAGTGCCTACAGTCATTTGTATCATGATCGTCTGTATCATGAAATATGTAATGTTTTCCAGAATTATGTTTTTTTTGCGATGGCTCCCTCCTGGGAGGCTTTAGATAGGAGATGACGTCGTTTGTGTCCATGTAAATGTCGATGAGCGAAGCACTGAGTTCAGTGTACTTTACATATCTAGGCCCTCTCTGGGGATGAGCGTTGCGGTCATTCTTGACAGCAGCTTTCCTTTGTCTTTCCCAGAATCATACGGTCCTCCGTCTTTAAGCATGTTGACGTCGAGAATGCGCTTCTCGGAAGTCGCATCTTCTTCCCGCGGAAATCTATCTGCTTCAAGGTAGAATTCACCGAGATTTCACGGTGGGTCTCGGTACAAAGATTTTTTGAACTCTGAGTTATCCAGGATACCGGATACCGCTGTCATCAGTACCATCGATGGTTCAGGTCGGTCAACCGATGTTGCTGCAACGTTAAATCTTTCCAGAAATGAACGCAGAGTTTCTCCAGACCTCTGCTTGTTTGTTGTGAGTGACATGACGTTCTTGGGCCGAGCGATGTGGATCCGAAATTGTTCAATGAAGCGCGCGAATCCACATAGCTGCTATATCAGTCAGAAAGAGGGGGAAACACTTTGCCATGACGTTTTCCGATGCCGATTGAACTTCCATATGTCGTTTGTAGCGCATCAGATGCACGGTAGGATCCGTCCTGACGTTGTATGGTTCCAGTTGTGGAAGTTTGAAATCCGGGGGATTGCGGGAATCCCTGATTTCCTGAGTGAAAGGAGTGTGGTTGACATCATCCATGTCGTTTTGAGAAGTACGGCCTCCCGAGAGGCGTTGTATCAGATCTGCTAGTCGGTTTCCGTCGAAAAGCTGTTGCAAATTGCCGATGTCAGAGCTGGTGCCTCCGGCGTTGAATGCAAGAGAAGAAGGGAGTTGCTGGTGAACCGCTGTGTAGGGATCGCGGTTCGCGGCTCACGGTTCGAGGAGGTCGGTTCGTGAGCCAGGATCGTGAAGGCCGACTCGTGAGCCAGGGTCGTGAAGGCCGGCTCATGAGCTAGGGGGCGAACCAACCGGGTTCTGGAGCCTCATCACGAATCGCTTCCTACTATTGAGCGTGAGCTTGCGTTCTGGTTTCCCTCCAAACCGGAGCTGAAGTTGGTCGAGTCTGACCATTTCCAAGAGTCAGGGGGTTACCCCCGAGTCCAAGTGATGCATGAGCCGCTTCTGTGGCTTCATTTCCAGTGAGATGAGCGTTGCTCGGCCTTCCATCCATCCGAGCGAAGAATCCGTCCATCATCTCCTGTTATTTTCAGAGGAGTTCATCTTGCCTAGTCATTTGAGCTCTCATTTCAGTGAGAACGCCGTCCATCTCTTCTCTGGTCAAGTATGCAGAAGGATCTCCATGAGAGGAAGCCTCCTGGCTTGCCTCGTTCCTTGCGTCTTCAGTGCCAACATCCTCAGCACGAGAGAAGGTTCCGTCTTTCTTTCGTTTTGCCATTTATCCAATAGCCAAGCAATCTGATTCCTTTAGAGCTAGAAACTGAAGTAGTATCATATGCCACCTTACCTGGCGCGCCAAAATGTTAGATCAAAATTTGGTTCTAACACCCAAATATAGATTTCCAGATCACAAAATGCAGAAAAAGCAGTAAAAACGGGGAACACACGAGGTTTTTATAGTGGTTCGGCTCAAACCAAGCTTACGTCCACTTTATATTTTCTTAAATCCTAAGAAATTACAATTACAATGTCGTCTCACAATCTGTGAGATTCGTTTATACACAACAGCCTTGTGTTATCATGAAGGAGAAGAGAAAAGAGAAGTGATTTTATACACGAAATCCTCGTGTTAGATTGATTTGAGGAGTGTACAAAGTCCTTGTGTACTTGGCAATAGAGATCGGGAGGTGTTAGTGCCAAAAAGCCAGAGCCTCCTTGAAAATGCCTTCCAGTGGTGTATTTATAGCCATTTTCTGATATCGGTTCGTGAAACACGTGGAACGCATCCCAAAAATCCCGAAATGATGTGGAAAACGTGGAGATAGCCACTCCAAGCCGTTGTATGCCACCTGTAATCAGATCCGTGCAAGTTGGAGTGTAAATAGCCATTAGAATAGGTCAGACTCAGGTGTGCGAGTGCAGGCCCAGGCGATTCGTGGTCCATCCATGTGAGTCAGTGGGATCACTGTCCTCGCGAGCAGGTGCCCGCGAGCTAAAGTACTTTGGTGCGTCGTGCCCTTCTGAGCGGGTCGTGATGGTCGAGGTGCATCATGAGCCGATTCACGAGGGAGTGGTCCATGAGCCGTGGAGGAGTGCGAGCTGGAGATGATTCACGAACCGTGGAGGGATGCGAGCCAAAGGTGATCCACGAGCCGTGGAGGGAGGCGAGCCGGTTCATACTCCGAGCTAGCGTTGCTTCGTCACTTCATCCAAGTGATTGCCAGTCGATGCCAGATTACACCCATTCACGGAAACGGGCGCAACTTCCAAAATTTTATGCTGATGTTGCGACTTTAACCAAATTGCTCTATGTCTTCTGACGATGTTTCCAATCCCTGAGCGCGCTGCTATCCAAAGATTATATGTGTGATGACTTTGACTAAAAAGCGTGTCAACACAACTAGAGTATTATATGTCACCCAATTTAAGGTCAAACATATGTTGATATCAAATAAATATCTCAACATATATCTTCATCTCTCGTTTATGCACTATTAAGAGGGTGTAAAATACAATTAACATGTGGTCTGAACTTGCGTGCTAGGCTGCTAGCTGCTAGCATAGAATCGGCGACTGTAATGGTCTTTTTCCTATGTAATAACAATTCTATTGTAAATGATTTCAACCATCTAAGAAATTAGTAGGGTAGGATTTGGTCATGGTATGTAACTATCTATGTTGTATTGTAAGCTAATTTATAGTTATTTATTTTATGATAATGTTATCTGCAATATTATGATTTTGAATAACTGAATCTTAATAGAAGCAGCAAAAGAAATTTCCATAACAGCAATACATTCCGATATGAAATGAAATTGAGTCCCAAATCGTACTACTGCCCCTTGGAAAAAAAAGTAGATAACTCAAACGTGCTCTTTGCTAGTATTTGTCCATGGACAACTTGATGCCAAGAACATCTCCAACAAGTGCATATATTACAGAATGTAATATGCAACATTAAACCACTTTCCAATAGCAGCATATGTTTTGTAATTGGTTACAAATTCAGCTCAATTGGTTCAGGAAACATAATCCTACTGCGAATCGGTTGAGGACTATCTTTTTCCTCGGTTCACAGATGGAAATCCAACTTCCAATACGTGACGTTTCAATTTTAGTTGTAATCCTATATATGGCGACATAGTGGGATGGGGCGCTTATGCCGTCTATGATTGATATTTATGATTTGAAGTTGTTTTATACACTATGCACTTATAATACTATCAAATGATTTGTTTTAAACGTATCAAGCATTCTTGGCTATTATAAGGTAAAAACCCTATCCTCCGGCTTGCGTTGCATTGTGTGATGGGACCTGGGTCTTATAATAGCTTCATTGTTCTATATTTAACATTGCGTTGTTGTTTTATGCACTGGTACTATTGGAAGGAAACCCGTTCCGTGTTATACGGCGTGGTCCCTTGATTTACCTAACTTCAAAATAAAGATTAATAACTGTTTTAGTTCTCACACCAGTCACATGACTGACCTGGAGTTTATTGTTTTAACCTAAACTCTGGGTGCCCCTATTTTGACACGGGCAGTTAGTAGTTTTGCTTTTGCAGATTTATATTCATAGGATTCTGGTTCACAGCTGGAATGATATCCGGAAAGCTTTGTATCCGTATATCTCCTTCTAGTTGTGTATTGTTTTATTTTCCACTGCTATGTAATTTATGATAACCTCTGATATTTTCTGTTGTATATTATTTGTTTATACTCTGCATATTCTTGTATTCTGATGAATTGTTGTAATTAACAATGAAATGTTCTTCTGTCTGCGTTCCATTGTGTGTTGTCCTCAAAGTATCCGCTCTTTCCTTCACGGGAAAGTTACGGGTTCTTACATAGAAAATATTCCAAAAAGGTTTAAAGGGTTAGAAAATGTGCAAATATTGGGTAACGGTCAATTATTATCAGTGCATGAATTACAGTGTTAAAATGAAGTAATTTGTAACAGATGAAAGTTTCAAAGATCAGAAAAAGGAAGAAAAAATAGAGATATATTATAGCTTGTACCATTAAAAGGATGAGCATAATATGGAGCTTTCATTCTTTTTGTTGATCCAGTCTGCTGATCATCATCCTTTGAGTATCTTTGCCGGCTTTTATCATTCTCCATTCATAATCTATTCCCTGCAAAATCATAGGACGATTTATTAAATAATCATATAATGGTAACCTTCTAAATATTTGATACCATGATTTATGAGTCATTAAATTGTTTACACATTTTCACACTAAATTAAATGTGAACAACTTCTGGATAATGATATTATATGATGACATTAATATATATATATATATATGTGTGTGTGTGTGTGTGTGTGTGTGTATGCATGTCATACATTAAAATAGTAACAACGCTACATATCTGCTGATGAAAAACAAATGAGGAAAGTGATTTTTTGTCAAATATTAAACATACTGTTTTGTATTTCATAGAAATAGCAATCGTCTCCAATGGAGTGAAAAGGTTATACACAAAAAAAAAAAAAAAAAAAATCATAATTAACTCTAATATGAACATCCTGTTTTTGTAGATAGCAGCAAAAAGAATGTACATTATTATCATATATTGTTTCTTAATAACAAATAGCATAGATAAAAACTTTTGCTAATCTTCATTTTGTAAGAGTTCAAAGATTAAGGCCAAATGTAAGAAGCAACTATATGTCAATCAATAATCGTTTGAACCAACATATGATACTGAACCAACCTGTGAACACTAAAGAATATTATAGTTCCATTTAGTTCAAATCAATTTTGCGCTGATCTAGCATTTCATTTAATTGTTAATTGGTCCATCAGTGATATTGTTTGGAATAAAATACCTAATGGGACCATAACTCAAACAATATCATAATATTTAATGGCATCACACACAAACGAATTACAAAACCCCCAAATATAATATTGTTATTGCCAAATTAACACAACTCCTGAATTGAATTACTGTGCAAGCAAAGATCGATGATTTCCTTTGATTACCTAAAAAAAATTCAATTATGTAAATTACTTTTAATTAAGAGACATATAAAAATATCTGATCTTCAAAATAAGAAAACAAACCTACACAAAATGATTCGACTTACCGAATATGTGTATACAAAACTTAACCAAACTTGGAAAGATCTTTTATCTTTGCAGGCTTTTGTCATTCTCCATTCATAATATGTTCCCTGCAAAATCATATGAAGATTTATTAAATAATCATATAATGGTAACATTCTAAATATGTGATACCATGATTTATGAGTCATTAAATTTCTTACACATTTTCACACTAAATTAAATGTGAACCGCTTCTAGATAATGATATTATATGACATTAATATATATGCATGCCATACATAAAAACAGTAACAACTTTTAGTATCTACTAATGAAAAACAAATGAGGAAAGTGATTTTTGTCAAATATTAAACATACTGTTTTGTATTTCATAGAAATACAATCGTCTCCAGTGGAGTGAAAAGGTTATACCAAAAAAAAATCATAATTAACTGAGCTCTAATATGAACACCAAAAGAAATGTACATTATTATCATATACGGTTTGTTAATAACAAATAACATAGATAAAAACCTGGTAATCACTATTCAGTTTTGCTAATCCAACTTGCATGGTATCCTTAAATGCACCAATAGCTTATCTCCAGTTGCGCTATCCTTCAATGCACCAATAGCGTATCTCCAGTTACGCTGATTCATTTTGTTTCATTTTGTAAGAGCTCAAAGATCAAGGCCAAATGTAAGAAGCAATTATATGTCATTCAATAATCGTTTGAACCAACATATGATAAACCTGTGAACACTAAAGAATGTTATAGTTTCTTTTAGCTCGAATCAATTTTGCGCTGATCTAGCGTTTCATTTAATTGTTAATTGGTCCATCAGTGATATTGTTTGGAATAAAATACCTAATGGGACCATAACTCAAACAATATCCTAATATTTAATGGCATCACACACAAATGAATTACAAAACCCCCAAAAATAATATTGTTATTGCCAAATTAACACAACTCCTAAATGGAATTACTCTGCAAGCAAAGATCGATGATTTCCTTTGATTACCTAAAAAAAATTCAATTATGTAAATAGCTTTTAAGTAAGAGACATATAAAAATATATGATCTTCAAAATAAGAAAACAAACCTACGCAAAATGATTCGACTTATCGAACATGTGTATACATAACTTAACCAAACTTGGAAAGAACTTTAAATTATATCTTTGCCACCTCTTTGCTTCAACAGTAAAGAATTTGAAATGTTATGTTTCCACATCAAAGTAGTTCTTTACATACACAGAAAGACGTATAGCTTGAGTCTTATGCAAAAACTTGCAACACAGAATGATTAATCCAGTCCCTCACACCATTCAAGAAACTATTTGTTGACTTTCTAACTTGGTCCTCAATTACAAATATATATATATATATATATATATATATATATATTTATTGACTTCCAAGTATGACATTACTATCCATAAACGGCCTGAACATGTAGATTTACCAATTCCAGCACTTACTTGAAATGATTTTGTTATTTCATTCTTTGAAGACTGCACTTGTTTGCTCCTGGCTTGAGAACCCTATAACCTTTATTCACAATACAGTCATCCAGTAGAACATCGATTAGCGGAAAATGTGTATGTGGCTGGAAAAATGACCAACATCGAGTAGAAAATGTGACCTGATGCAATAGTCGTTTTAGCAAAGTCTGATTATGAACCATCGAGATGAATTCAAAAATGAATAAATAATGTAGAACGATCAATATAATATTATTCTTATTGAGCATTGCATTACTAATTTGTAGGCTGTAGCTATCAATCAGAGAAAAAGAAAAAAAAATCATATAACTATATAGTTTTTCTCAACGGCTAAAATAGAACAAAAATAAACCAAGTCGGATTACTAAAAAACTTCTAAATATAAAACCCAAAATTCTAAAATTCCAAAGTCAATCAAAGTTCAACAGAAATAAATCAGTTTACCTTCTGATAATTCACAGGATTTGCAGAAACATATTGCCTGGAATTCATTGAAGCAGAAAAAAGAGCATTTGAGTCTAATTAGAGAAAATAGACCCTAGCTGTTGAATGCCAGTTTCATATTCCTTGATCGCCTCAGAAATATTGGAAAATAAGCAGTTGAAACAATCCTGAGAATTTAGGTCTGATCAAGCAATGCAATTTAAAAAGGTGAATTATACAGGTCCGATAATCAAGCAATGTTTTGTACACATCATATGGCAATTTTAGATATAAAAAATTGCGAGAACAATGGTAGAAATGGATTTTAATATACCATTAAAGGCCTGAGCGTAACATTGAGCAATCGATTTTTTTGTTGATGTAGCCGCAGGTGATAACTGATTTTGTCAATTGTCGCTTCCATTTACCATTGTACACAGCTTTCGGCGAATTTAGAGATTGTTGCAAAAGTAATTCAATATTCTGTTTTAAAATCTAATCAGTTGTGAATTCACTGATAGAATTGGATTGATGTTAAAAGGGAGAAGATTATAACAACAAATTCAGAAAATATACCAATGGTTAAAGAACAAATCTATATTCACTGGTAAATTACTCACATTGAATATCAAGGAAGAAAGCCAGATGACCGTAAGATCAACATCTAACACCCAATTGTTCACCGTCCACTTCTAAATTAATAGAATTTTTTTATGTTAATCAGTTGCATAATAACATATGAAGGTAGTAAGTGATAAACAAATAGCTTATAATAATTAGTTTAAACAATACGCTTCTTCAATCATCCACAAAAGTTTAAAAATTACTGCTGATGTGCAGTGGTCCACTGCCAGATCTGCAGTAGAGTAGCAGATCTAAGGAAAGGCTGGAATTGTATCGCAAATCTAACCATCGGTTGCCAAATTTGAAGTGGAGTAGCAGTCGGAGGATACGATGAACTTCGACAATAGATCTAACCATCAATTGCGAGATCTGAAGTAGAGTTGCAAATCAGATGAAAGGATGAAATTTTAGGGGAGATTTAAGCATCAGTCATTCGGTTGGAGGAGGTGAATGTTGACTAATCACGAAAATAAGAAGAAAGTTACGGTTGGCAGAAGGAAGAGGCGAAGAATCTGGAGAAGAGAGCGAAGAAAGACGTGGAAAAAGGAAGGAAGGAAACGTGGGAGCAACTGCTGTGTTAGTGGCTTATACGATGTGGGAGTGAAAAAGACGGGTCTGCCCTAAGCTTAAGTGGTTGTTCTTATTCAGATGCGTGGAGGGTGAAGCAGTTATGTGGAATAGCTAAAAAACTTCACTATTCTCAAAGTATTTGTATTATAGTATAGGTATAGTAAATTCAATCATCGTTGAATAGTTTGGTTGCATATGGTTGTTGGGACTGGTTGGACTGTAATAATCGAATTGGTGGCTTAGTTAGTTTACTTAATGAGGATGTTTGATTGATTGCTAAATACTGAATTTTAACTGAAACTACAATGGAAATACTGTTTATCTACCAATGGAATTTTTTAATTTATTTTGAATGATTTAACTTATTACGTATAATGTAAAGTTGTGATTTCTGGAGGCTTAGCAAATTGAGAAAATGAAAAAGCATATCTGAAAGTAAACAAGAAAATGAGAGGAGTAAATTAGGCAAATTTTGGTTGACTAAACTAGGCAAGCTGTAAACTGTTATCATGTTGAATTTAAATAGACATCATTATTCAGCAGTGCTACTTAATCAATGTCAAAATTACAACATGCATTTCTATCAAACTGTAAGTTAGCCAAATTGTAAATCAGCTCACCCCTTTGTTAATTCCTGGATCCGCCCTTGTGTAAGCACAGCAACAAAGAACTAGAATCGCTATGGCAAAACAGCCATACCACAAACCAACGGAGGGTTTAATGGGCCCAGGAGCGTCAGATACCAGCTCCGTAGGTTACTGCGCTTTAGATCTAATAAATGGTGCCAAAGCGAAAAGAAGGAGACGACCGAGCTTGTTTTATAAACATGGAAGAAAGCAAGGGGTAGGGAAGGAAATCTGTAAAGAAAAGGCGATGCAGAGAACTAGAAAGATGGAGAAAAGAGCGGAGAAAGTAAAGAAGAAGGCGGCGAAAGAAAAAGGGGAAACCCTTGTCCCCATGGCATAAAACGAAGCTCAATGCACAACTTTGTTTTGACTGTACATGACAATACGAACGAGATGACAGTATCACCCCTTGAACTTCAACTATACTCTATTAGACCAAGGAAAGATTTGTCCAAATGTAACCAAATACAGCTAACATGTGGGTGTGCGCATGAGCATGCATATGTGTGTGTGTGTGTGTGTGAGAGAGAGAGAGTGTGTGTGAGTCCACCTCACTTTTTATTTATCCCCACATTAATATGCGATTTGCAATTTTGTGCAAAAGAAGTCTGAAATGAAACAAAATTTTGTAGATATGATCTTGAAGCTATAAAATTCATCTTTATAAACTTTGTTTGCTCGTTTAAAATTTGCTCATACCGACGGTAAAATAAAAAAATTAGATGCTTTATATTGACAATACATTTTGAATTGCCCTTAAATTTCGTATAGATAACCAAATTTTTTTCATCGCAAACAGGGCTAAATGAGCCTATACTACACGAGCACAGTAGATCCTAACCATTCAAAATTACATAAAAGACTAACACAATTGTGTGTAAAATAAAAAATTAAGAAAAAAACATTTGCGCTAAAGTCCCTATCACAAATCATTCCTATCATCCTCTACCTTCTTTGAGAGGATCAAGGAAGAAGTTTTAAGAGTTTTTCAAGCATACATAGCATTTGTCATGTCATCTTCCAATAAAAGTTTCTTTTTTATTTCACCTTGCTACCTACAATTGATTAGTGTTGGAAATTAATAGTTTGGATGGCTACATAGTTTGTTCACAAAACCAATTGGTTAATGTGAACTATAGCTTCCTAATATTTATCCAGAATCTTAGTTGAGTATTTCACGATATGGGATGCAAGCCAGGGAGTGGCCCACGAGCCGTGGAGGAGTGCGAGCCGGAGATGATTCACGAACCGTGGAGGGATGCAAGCCAAAGGTGATCCACGAGCCGTGGAGGGAGGCGAGCCGGTCCATACTCCGAGCTAGCGATGCTTCGTCACTTCATCCAAGGGATTGTCAGTCGATGCCAGATTACACCCGTTCACGGAAACGAGCGTAACTTCCAAACTTTTATGCTGATGTTGCGACTTTAACCAAATCGCTCTATATCTTCTGACGGTGTTTTCAATCTCTGAGCGCGCTGCTATTCGGAGATTATATGTGTGACGGCTTTGACTAAAAAGCATGTCAACATTTTGCCCCCCAGAACATATCTTGGTGGTTGAAGGAACATGTGTTCTGGATAATCCAAAAAAACCAAGGCCACGCCGAGCCCCCCAGCTGCAAGTATAATCCATACCTGCGAAGAAGAGAAAGCCAACAGATGTGTCAAATCCTAACAAAACTGATTAACCTTTTAGAGCATAAACCATGCTTGGGCGTCCGATTGAACATAAACCATACTCGATGGACGTTTGAACCATCCTGCCAAGACCTGGCGAGGGACCAAACCTTCCGGGCATAAGCCATACCAAGATGTTCAAACTGAGCATAATCCATTCTCGAGTTTTATTGGGTTCCTTTGCCAAATTCTGACAAGACCATTCGCGGTTCCTGAGTATAATCCATAATTAGAAATCCAACGCAGTACAATCCATACTCAGATGGAGAAGAAGCTGCGCTTCCCAAGGCCTGACAAGACAGTCCGTCCTTAGGCATAACCCATACCTAGAGGTCCGAAATAAGTATAAGCCATACTTTAATTGAGATTGAGAATCATGCCACAGCCTGACAAGATACTTAAATTTGCCAAACATAATCCATGCTCGGAAAGTCCTTCCTTATTTAAGTCAAAATGCAAAACCAAAGCAAATCCTGATTGGTTTATCATCGAGTTCTGAGCAAGCTTTGGGGCTAAATCCTAACCCTGTACGTGTGTACTTTGATTTAGCCAATCGGAAATCATAAAGAAAGCAAGAAACATATCTTAAATCCTAAGAAATGCAGAAAATGCGGAGTGATCCAATCCAGATCAGTTGATGATGAGCCCACGAGAGCTCGATCCAGGATCGTTCCCTCTCCGGGGAGCAGGTGATGGCAGCGCGGGTGTAGGCGCAGTTGGTTGTTTCACATACTCGGGTAGCTCTCCACGTCTAACTCGTTCCTCAATTAGATCACGCAAGTGCCTACAGTCATTTGTATCATGATCGTCTGTATCATGAAATATGTAATGTTTTCCAGAATTATGTTTTTTTTGCGATGGCTCCCTCCTGGGAGGCTTTAGATAGGAGATGACGTCGTTTGTGTCCATGTAAATGTCGATGAGTGAAGCACTGAGTTCAGTGTACTTTACATATCTAGGCCCTCTCTGGGAATGAGCGTTGCGGTCATTCTTGACGGCAGCTTTTCCTTTGTCTTTCCCAGAATCATACGGTCCTCCGTCTTTAAGCATGTTGACGTCGAGAATGCGCTTCTCGGAAGTCGCATCTTCTTCCCACGGAAATCTATCTGCTTCAAGGTAGAATTCACCGAGATTTCACGGTGGGTCTCGTTACAAAGATTTTTTGAACTCTGAGTTATCCAGGATACCGGATACCGCTGTCATCAGTACCATCGATGGTTCAGGTCGGTCAACCGATGTTGCTGCAACGTTAAATCTTTCCAGAAATGAACGCAGAGTTTCTCCAGACATCTGCTTGATTGTTGTGAGTGACATGACGTTCTTGGGCCGAGCGATGTGGATCCGAAATTGTTCAATGAAGCGCGCGAATCCACATAGCTACTATATCAGTCAGAAAAAGGGGGAAACACTTTGCCATGACGTTTTACGACGCCGATTGAATTTCCATATGTCGTTTGTAGCGCATCAGATGCACGGTAGTATCCGTCCTGACGTTGTATGGTTCCAGTTGTGGAAGTTTGAAATCCGGGGGATTGTGGGAATCCCTGATTTCCTGAGTGAAAGGAGTGTGGTTGACGTCATCCATGTCGTTTTGAGAAGTACGGCCTCTCGAGAGGCGTTGTATCAGATCTACTAGTCGGTTTCCGTCGAAAAGCTGTTGCAAATTGCCGATGTCAGAGCTGGTGCCTCCAGCGTTGAATGCAAGAGAAGAAGGGAGTTGCTGGTGAACCGCTATGTGGGGATCGCGGTTCGCGGCTCACGGTTCGAGGAGGTCGGTTCGTGAGCCAGGATCGTTAAGGCCGACTCGTGAGCCAGGGTCGTGAAGGCCGGCTCATGAGCTAGGGGGCGAACCGACCGGGTTTTGGAGCCTCATCACGAATCGCTTCCTACTATTGAGCGTGAGCTTGCGTTCTGGTTTCCCTCCAAACCGGAGCTGAAGTTGGTCGAGTCTGACCATTTCCAAGAGTGAGGGGGTTACCCCCGAGTCCAAGTGATGCATGAGCCGCTTCTGTGGCTTCATTTCCAGCGAGATGAGCGTTGCTCGGCCTTCCATCCATCCGAGCGAAGAATCCGTCCATCATCTCCTGTTATTTTCGGAGGAGTTAATCTTGCCTAGTCATTTGAGCTCTTATTTCAGTAAGAACGCCGTCCATCTCTTCTCTGGTCAAGTATGCAGAAGGATCTCCATGAGAGGAAGCCTCCTGGCTTGCCTCGTTCCTTGCGTCTTCAGTGCCAACATCCTTAGCACGAGAGAAGGTTCCGTCTTTCTTTCGTTTTGCCATTTATCCAATAGCCAAGCAATCTGATTCCTTTAGAGCTAGAAACTGAAGTAGTATCATATGCCACCTTACTTGGCGCGCCAAAATGTTAGATCAAAATTTGGTTCTAACACCCAAATATAGATTTCCAGATCACAAAATGCAGAAAAAGCAGTAAAAACGGGGAACACACGAGGTATTTATAGTGGTTCGGCTCAAACCAAGCTTACGTCCACTTTATATTTTCTTAAATTCTAAGAAATTACAATTACAATGTCGTCTCACAATCTGTGAGATTCGTTTATACACAATAGCCTTGTGTTATCATGAAGGAGAAGAGAAAAGAGAAGTGATTTTATACACGAAATCCTCGTGTTAGATTGATTTGAGGAGTGTACAAAGTCCTTGTGTACTTGGCAATAGAGATCGGGAGGTGTTAGTGCCAGAAAGCCAGAGCCTCCTTGAAAATGCCTTCCAGTGGTGTATTTATAGGCATTTTCTGATATCGGTTCGTGAAACACGTGGAACGCATCCCAAAAATCCCGAAATGATGTGGAAAACGTGGAGATAGCCACTCCAAGCCGTTGTATGCCACCTGTAATCAGATCCGTGCAAGTTGGAGTGTAAATAGCCATTAGAATAGGTCAGACTCAGGTGTGCGAGTGCAGGCCCAGGCGATTCGTGGTCCATCCATGTGAGTCAGTGGGATCACTGTCCTCGCGAGCAGGTGCCCGCGAGCTAAAGTACTTTGGTGCGTCGTGCCCTTCTGAGCGGGTCGTGATGGTCGAGGTGCATCATGAGCCGGTTCACGAGGGAGTGGTCCATGAGTCGTGGAGGAGTGCGAGCTGGAGATGATTCACGAACCGTGGAGGGATGCGAGCCAAAGGTGATCCACGAGCCGTGGAGGGAGGCGAGCCGGTTCATACTCTGAGCTAGCGTTGCTTCGTCACTTCATCCAAGTGATTGCCAGTCGATGCCAGATTACACCCATTCACGGAAACGGGCGCAACTTCCAAAATTTTATGCTGATGTTGCGACTTTAACCAAATTGCTCTATGTCTTCTGACGATGTTTCCAATCCCTGAGCGCGCTGCTATTCAAAGATTATATGTGTGATGACTTTGACTAAAAAGCGTGTTAACACAACTAGAGTATTATATGTCACCCAATTTAAGGTCAAACATATGTTGATATCAAATAAATATCTCAACATATATCTTCATCTCTCGTTTATGCACTATTAAGAGGGTGTAAAATACAATTAACATGTGGTCTGAACTTGCGTGCTAGGCTGCTAGCTGCTAGCATAGAATCGGCGACTGTAATGGTCTTTTTCCTATGCAATAACAATTCTATTGTAAATGATTTCAACCATCTAAGAAATTAGTAGGGTAGGATTTGGTCATGGTATGTAACTATCTATGTTGTATTGTAAGCTAATTTAAATAGTTATTTATTTTATGATAATGTTATCTGCAATATTATGATTTTGAATAACTGAATCTTAATAGAAGCAGCAAAAGAAATTTCCATAACAGCAATACATTCCGATATGAAATGAAATTGAGTCCCAAATCGTACTACTGCCCCTTGGAAAAAAAAGTAGATAACTCAAACGTGCTCTTTGCTAGTATTTGTCCATGGACAACTTGATGCCAAGAACATCTCCAACAAGTGCATATATTACAGAATGTAATATGCAACATTAAACCACTTTCCAATAGCAGCATATGTTTTGTAATTGGTTACAAATTCAGCTCAATTGGTTCAGGAAACATAATCCTACTGGATGCTTGTTAAATAGAGGCCTAAGTTTCAGGCGTTTGTTTAACAAGCATCTGGATTTGAATTCAATGAGTCTTATTCAATAAGAGTCTAATATTTAGGCTCTTGTTGAACAAACATCGCACTTCTAGGTCAATAAGCACCAGAAGCAGTTGCTTGTTCAACTAATGCCTAAACGCTAGGCCCATGTTGAACAAACACATAAATGTGTGGTTACTTTCCAGTAAAGTTTGAGGGTTGCATTTTCTAACCCCTCAAAATGTGATATTTTCATCTTGAAATGGTTGGAAATGCTTCTAAAGATAGCTGCACATGTAACTCAAACACATTTTGTCAATCTCAGGCCAGAAAAAGTATCTACTTGCAAATGATTTGCATATAACTTTGTTTAAATTTTGAGTTGAGGTTATTGCCATTCTCATAAGAGATTTCAACTCCTAAACTTATTTTGTTGCCACCAAAAATATCTGGTTTATAGCTCGTGTTAAGTAACAAATTAATCAACTATAGGTTGGTTTGGGTGTAAAGCTTTTGCATTATTGATAACATTATCAAATGCATGGTATGAACTAATGCCAAACAGACGTTACTGACACTGACACTAGAACCAATGAGTAATTCAACATACGATTGCATATTGCAACATGATTATCCTTCTTACTTAAAAGGTTAATTACACCGTGTTTAAATTGCTTTAAAATTAACTTTCATTGATGAAAAGTTATAGAATTAAGCAAAGCAAAATGAAGAGATTGTAAACATAATCGAACACAATTACAGACCTCCTCCTTCGAAGGGTGCAGCCTTAATCCATCATCTTCGGATTCCACGACTTTATCCTTGATAATTTTCTCAGGGACAGAATTATTCAAAAAAGGCAAATTCTATTTCAACCCATGTTTTTAGTTAGTAGCCCCCCCTTAAAAAATTAAAATTTTAATGACTTAAGTGCCCTTTAGGAGTTATTTTCTCATCTAAACTCAGTACAACGTTGCCTGTTAAAACACCTAAATTTCAAAACCCTAGATTACAAATCACTCAAGGAAAAATTGATTTTCAAACAAGAATACAATGGATTTTGAAGGAGAAGATGATTCCTCATCTCTATTACAGCAGGTATATGAAGTAAAATTTAGAATTTGAGTTTTTTTTTTACTTTTTAAGTATAGCCGATGCAGTACGATTTGAGTGATTTTGTATAAAACCACGTAGGCATCATACTATGAAACTATGTGAACCACGGATTCATAATACGTGGAAAATTTGTTTACCACATTTTATGTATACGTGGTTTTCCTTAATACCACGCGTTCTGTATACGTGGTCTTCCTGTATACCACGCTGCCTTTCATACTAGGAAACTTTGAACGAGACTTTGTAGATTGCGGTGTAAATCTGAATTCAATTCATGAAACCCTAATTGATTTTGGCTGAAGTTGAGTTGAATTGCGATGTAAATTTTCTGACCTAGGTTGCGTGATTGATGAAGAAATCGCGTAGTGAGATATGGAGGAGAGGAGCGACGAGAAGTGAAGTGAAGGGCAAGATGAGAAATAATGGGGGGCTACTAACTAATTATATGGGTACACTGGTTTTTTAAATTTGGGGGGGGGGGGAGGCTACTACCTAAAAACAAGGGTTGAAATAGAATTTACCTTCAAAAAAAATAGATTTTTGCAGAGGTGTTACATGAAGAGAAGGAGGAACAAAAGACGAAGAAGAAAAAAAGAAGTTTATAGAGTCAAAATCTAGAGAAACTAAAAAAGCAACGAAGGCGGTAGCGATAATCACAAAAATAACGAAACCAACAATCAGGCACTGCCGCCGGCGATTGAGGGAGAACTGACGGCGATTACGGCGGTTGATAGAGTAGGATAGCATCGGAAGCTATATTGAAAATCATTATTCAGTTCAATGAAACAAAATTAAGGGAGAATGAGAAAGAAACGTGTTTGTTTCATTGTCTGTTTGTTTCAACGGTGGGAAAACGAAAGCGACCGTAATGGGAGGAAGGACCTCGGAGTTCTTTTGTTTTGTAAATAGCATAAAGAGAAATGCTACAATACCCGAAAATGTTTTTGTCAAAAAGTAAGAAATATGGGTAAATCCGGAATTCAGGGGTGGCAAACATTGAATTCAGAGGAGTATTTGTGTAATTCAAGGGGTGGGCCTCCTATTTTCTTGTCTCTTCCGTAGTTTTTGACAAAATGAAAAGCGGGCAAAGTAGCACTTCTGTACCATAAATATTACTGGTATTACCGCACAACCGTGGAAAAACCGACCGTTAAGATATTTAATATGAAATATAAATTTATTTTTTAAAACATATTTTAAATTAGATTTTATTTGAAAAATTACAGAGCAGTTCAAGAGAGAATAAAAGTTATTAATAAAGTAGGAATTCAATTAAACTGAATTTTACATGTCAAGAGCTTGAAATGTAATATAAATCAACCACAAGTAAGCATATATTTAAATCAAGTGCTTTTCTTATTCGTGGTCAGTGCTTTTCTGGACCATGTTTTATACACCTGTTATAAAGAAATAAAACACTACTTGGAATTAAACTATTTTTGTTTCAGTACATGTTAGCGGCAACCACAGAATTTCAACTAAGTTGGAATCACCCAATATTTTACTATGAATAAATTATCTGTTCAAATAAATAGTGTGAAATTATTTGAAAGTGTAAAATATTATGCAAGTCTTAAATTATACTGTATATATTCACGTTGCAGTGAACTCCAAAAATCTTTAAGCAGAAACTGCATAAATGATGAATATAAATCATAAGCAATCTGAGTGAAACAAAGAATTAAACTCATGCATAAGATATAAACAAACCATTATCTAAAATAATTAATTCAAGAAAGCCATGCTTAAATTTTTAAACTATATATGAAACTTGACAAACTTCGATTCGATCGAGCATTAATATCATGAGATATCTCTAAAATAAAATGGCTAAACATGTAGCTTTTATCTGGTATCAACAAACACAATACTTTCATTAGTTGCATAGTTGTACTAGAACATGAATAAAATGACAGGACAATTTGCAATTATAGATTAAGTTCGGAACAGTCCGAAAATGACAGGAGGCGCTAGAGCAGCACATGTGTTTGGAGAAGAAGTTAAGGAAGTCTCCTATCAATTTGAAGGCTAAATATTTCTTTAGTATTTGGAAATGTAGCACAAAACCGTAGTACCACCTTCTGATCGGTTATTTTCTCAAGTAGCTTATTAGTTTTTTTTTCCTTATTCGTTTTGCTAACGTGTATAAAACCTTCAACCTGATATGATTATTATATGTTATTATAATATGCATATATCGTTTAATGGTTATGTTTTTTTTTTCATTTATGTTTCATGTATTAAACATACTTGACGTTATCTTATATGAAGTTTTGACATTCTTAAACATAAATTTGATTGCATGAAGAGAGCAAGACTGCTGTAATTCTTTGAAACATGAGTTTTTCAGCCTTTGAGTATTGTCAAAACTGTTATAACAAGACTAACTTAGCAAGCATTTACATGGCTGTCATTGAATCTGACAGGAGTTAATACAATAATTACGTGAAAGCATTGTACTACAAAGTGAAACAAAACATTTTTTCTTAGTAATAAGAGTCTCCTCTTTAGTTAATCATCGGTCAAACAATGTGCATCACGCACGAACATTTGAGGCAATCTCGGTGTGCACATTGTTTATAATCGGACCACATATATGATAGCTGTATAGATTGTTTATCAAATAATTTTGGATTGAACCCCTTTGGCATCAATTATTTATGTTAGATTACATTAATATTCATTTATAAATGATTTATGATTAGCATAATGTTTGCTAATGTTTTACTGTTTAATTAGTGTGGACATTTCATGATATTAACCTGATTCATGACATTTCATGACGTTTAATGTTTTAGCTAATGTTTTAATGTTTAATGATTATCCATATATTCATTTATAACAAATTTTAACTTAATCAGACGTGATCATTTCGATTATTATAAGATTTCCTTAACCTTATGTTATTTTCGATGTTTTACTATAATGAGCATATGATATGTATGGTTAAAAATACAAATGGAAGAAAACATCTTTGTAAATATGGGACGTAATTACAAAAATTGGTTTGAACGATTTTGTTTTTATGTTTAAATGATGTTTTTTTTGACTTACTTTGGTTTATTAGTTGCACACATTAGTTTACAGTGCTTGGATAACATGGTCAACATTTGTTCTTGCTGTGCATAGAAGTTGCTAGGATCATCCACAACAAATTTTAATTGGTATCTTTCAGCTTATTCACTTTTGATATTTTTTAGTACTTGGTTTATCTACTTTCGAAATTAAAGAATATCTTGACAATTATAGACATGTAAAAGGTCAAAATTATGATTCTTAAATTTTGCGATCACTATGCATTTGCAGATTAAACATGGTAGTAGGCATAGTAAATGAATCTAGAAAAATATTTCTAAACAAATTAATAGCATGGATTTTTTCCTTTTAAAGGGTAATTGTTTTATTCCAAAGAGTAAATACTCTACTTTTGTTATGTGAAGTTATCAATTTAATTCTATTAATCTTTACTTTATTTGCTACTTTTTTAATTATGCATATAAAGTTTCCAGGTATAGATATATGATGAATTGATTAATGATTGTGTTATACCAGAGAAACCCTAATTCGAAATTGGGTTACCAGAAAAATTGAAATTGGTCAGTAAGAAAATGTACCGTTTTGTATTCCGATTGTAAATTTGATTGTGAAATCCGAGTCCAGCACTCTGCTGTTCCCTTAAAACAGATTTGCTCCCCCTACGGCGCGTTTGGGTTGAATCAAGCAACTGTTTCCCAAGGTGAAACGGAATCTGGTTCGCAAGGCTGCGCTGGCGATGCGAACGGCGACGAACTCAAGAGAAGTGTGTTTCAGAACAAGTGTGCGAGGGAGGAAGAAGATGGACAGAATTCGATTTTCGGTGAAGAAAGCGGTTCTGACTTCCATCTTATTTATATCTGAAGCGGGTGTCGATTTGTTCAAATGGACGTATCGTTTGGAAAGGTAGCGACCCATTTCTAAACGTTGCAATCCATTTGAATTAGTACTGCTTCGCAAAACCCATGACCGTTAAGCCCAGCAGTTTCGGCCCACTAATGCACAAAGTACAGTGCAGCAAAAATATAGTTTCGGCCCACTAGTGCACAATGCACAATGCACATTGCAAAGTGCTAAGTGCCTACAAGACGCCTCAAACGCCCATTCGCACACGCGTACGGGAGCGGGCGCGGGCACGGGCACGAGCACGGGCTCGGGTTCGAGTACGGGTACGGGTGCGGGTGCGGGGTGGTGCGGTGCACCACCCCTTATGGTCCCCTTGTTGGTCCATTGCACCCTTTCTAGGAACTTATAATAGTCTCTATACTTATGTATATAAACTATTATAATTGCTTATACCCTACAATGTGGGACTATTCCTACATTGTTGGACACTCTACCCTAAACCTTCATTATTCATTATTTCCAACAATCCCCCACATGAATGAATAATTCTTTAATTTGTTCTTAACTTGGTGAAATTATGTTGTATCGGTTAAAGTAGCACAATGGCCTTGAACTTTCCTAGTGTTTATCTATTTGACCTACTAGCGAATCAGTAGACTTGTGAATGTCCTTGAACTGTAAGCTTTTTGTATAGGTCAAGATAGTAGATAACACACAACATGATTTCTAAACTTCCTTGGTTCTCTGTTTGTGTTCGTTTTAGCCATGAACACCCGCTTGGTCTCATGAGTGCTTCAAAGAATTCGACCTTACAATTCTTTTTGAAGCGGCTCCTTCACACTCACGTAGGTGATTCTATAAAGAGTATCCCGTAATACTCCACTTGGGTCTGTTATAACACCACAGTATAGACATCATTAAAAGCTAAACTTATCCTGTTCTCCGACGGGTTGTGCACTGACTTATCATAGGAATGGTTTGTATTTTAACAGTGCCATTAAGTTTATCTATAAACTTAGTTGTCCCTTTGAACCTAGATCTCGGGATCTCCAGTCAGCTAGGTGGGGTTTCCGTTTTAGAAAACTTTTAATTCATAGGTCTTAAACCCATTCCCATCAATAAGGTTTGAACTTTCTCTCTAGGCAAGCCTTTGGTAAGTGGATCCGCTATGTTATCCTTTGACCTTACATAGTCTATAGTGATAACTCCATTAGAGAGAAGTTGTCTTATGGTTTTATGTCTACGCCGAATATGTCGAGACTTACCATTATACAATGTACTATTTGCCCTTCCTATAGCAGATTGACTGTCACAATGTATACATATTGGAGGTACAGGTTTTTCCCAATTTGGAATATCTTCCAAAAAACCCCTAAGCCAATCTGCTTCTTCTGCGGCTTTATCTAGAGCAATGAACTCCGATTCCATTGTCGACCTTGCTATGCAAGTCTGTTTGGATGATTTCCATGAGATTGCTCCATTTCCTAATGTAAACACATATCCACTTGTGGATTTTGTGTCATTTGAGCCAGTTATCCAATTTGCGTCGCTGTAACCTTCCACCACTGAAGGATAATTTGTATAATGCAAACCAAAGTTCTGTGTATATTTTAGATATCCAAGAACTCTTATTATTGCTGTAACACCCCACCTCCGCCAGTGCCACTCTTGCAAGGGCACTGACTTTGGAGGGGCGTTTAAACAAGGTAAACATGCATGCAGATATCACAAGACAGAACATATAAGTAAAAAAAAAACAGAGTAAATATAGCAGCGGATAAAAACTAGCATATCAAAACCATAAGTTAAGTTACAACATAGTACTTGATCATTATTTTCCATAAACAAAGTCTAGAAACATAAAACTGGAAACTGGAAAGGAAAACATAAAGTAGCTATCCCCAAGGTAGAAAACCATAGCGAGCTCAAGTCCAAAGCATACATGAGCTATCCAGGAAAAGCAGCTAAGATCCAAGCTAAGTACTGGTATTCCCGCCCTGTAAACCTGGGGGGGGGGGAACGAAAGAAAAGAGGCGAAAGAAAATGGGTCAGTCAAAAGACTGGTAAGTCCTACCTACTATTGTACAACAACTAATAAAGTTAACTGTATATGTAAACAAGGATGAGTCATAGGATGATAACTGGCATGGAAAATGTCAACAAGATAGATCAAGTGTGGCACCGCATATACAAGGTTGAGTTTTGCACCAAGTGTACTAGTATCACAAGTCATGTCAAGTGTAAACAAGAAGTGATCCCCAGGCCCAAGTTTGGCCCAACATCATGAATGACCTAAACCAAGGTCCAACTAGCACGGTCTAGTCGATCGGCTCTCCTAAAGCCTAACTCGTCAAGTGTCGGTGTCATACGGCCCAACTACGAAGTGTTGCTAAACTGTGCTAGGTCCACCCTAGGGTGTATCAAGTCCTAGGGTGTCAACCACTGACACAAACCAAGCACGCACAGTTTAAACCTACTGGTGCCCGTGCCTGCTTTTTCAACTCCGGACCATGTGCACGACCATGGCCCGCCTGAACCTACACCGGCGCACCTACACAGCCGTCGTCTTGGTCGCTTACATGTCATCCCAGTAATCGTGCCCCACCCTAGCCTAGTCCCTAGGGTATCATGATACAACTAAGAGGGTTACTGGTGCAAAGGACCACGTAACTAGGGTTTCCTTAATGGGTTAAACGTGGTTAACCCAACTCATCCAAGTACCAAGTTGGTTAAGTGTACCCAAGGTTCATGACTTAACCCTATCAACCCATCGTGTTTAATTGGTTAAGTATTCAAGCGGTCCATGACTTAACCCTACCATGTGGCATTAATTAATTTAATGCACCCAACCTCTCACATTAGACCTTGTTGTGGTTACTAGTTAGGCCGGGCGGGTCCGGGTAGGTTTACACCACAACTTAGTCTAACCTCGGGTTTCACGTGCAACATGACCAACTACTCACATTGGGTCCTATTGCTTGTAGCCACTAGTTAAGCCGGTCGGTTCCGGGTAGGTTTATGCTACAAGCTCAACCCAACCTCGAGTTGGCCATCCTCATGTTTTCTAAGTGTCATGTCCATCATGTTTCCAAAACACATTACAAATTTTCAAGCAATTGGGTAGACCTAACTTAATAGGTAAATTCCCAATGGGTAGACCTAACTTAATAGGTAAATTCCCAAGCTTACGTTTTTATGTCTTTTAAGTTTACCCAACCCCAAACGCAATCCCCTCGCTTACATATCGCAATAGCGCATAAAGGATAGAAAGAGGGAACTTGGCAAAATCATGACATAAAGGTGTTGGAACCACAAGTTAAACATGGTGGCATATGAGACAAAGATGTGATCACAAACTTGCATATCATGTTATCAACTTGCAAAATATTCCTAAGCATGCATAACATCATTTTAACTTGCATAGTGTTCATATGCATGCATAACATGGTTTCAACTTGCATAAGGTTCATATGCATGCATAACATCAAACTTGGCAAATAGGCGGAACATGGCCATAGATAGCATGAGATAAGGACTAGTAACATGCATATAACATTATATGCATGTTAATACAAGGTTTATGAGAGTTTCAAAGTTGCATTATGCAACATTTCCAACCAAAGATCACATCTTTCTATGCATAAAGCCAAGGTAATGATTTTACTAACATGCATAGAGTAAGCTTATGCATAAAATCATAAGATCAAAGCACATATCATGATTAACCCCAAACTCAACTTGCAACATAACATATTAACTTCATAGTTAAAATACAAGAGTAGAAATAGGCTTACAATGCTTATGTGGACTCAAATGAGTATAACAAATGTAAGAAACCCCTTATGCAACAAATTAAAACCCCAAAATGCAAGCAAACTTGATCAAGACTCCTTCTTTATGATGCCAATAGAGAAACAAGACTTTAATGCAAGCTAAAGAGGATCATACAAGCCTAAATACACTTGTATGCATGGAAATCTCTTAGAAATTTGATTTAGGAATTTTATGAAGAGAGTGGAGGCCATGAGAGGATTGATTTTGCCATAGTTTAGTTGTATGAATGAATAATGATGATTTAGGGTAGGTTAGGGACTTATTTATAGAGTAGGCAAGTGTTTTAGGCCATAGGATTAAACCTAGATTCAATCCAAGCCATCAAAGCATGTCTTGGGGAAGAAGTCAAGTGTAGGAACCATCTAGGGCCTTTAGATTAAAGATGAACCATGAGAACCATCCAAATGCAAAATCTGCATTTGAGCGAATCGGCCCACGGGTTGACAGCCAAACACCCTGGATTAACCCCTAGTCGACCCAGCAGGCTCGGGTCGACCTCAAAAATCAGCCGGTTCGGTTATTCCCCTCTCCCAATTCGCTGTTTTGAACATTTTGCATATTTATTTATTTAATTTTCAATTATATATATATATATATCAATATATATTTCTCTGTGCAACCCATTTCACTTAATTAAGTATACTTTACTTTGGGAATTTTTCGTGAAACTTCACGAGGCCATATCTTGGTCATACGGACTCCGATTTTCGAAAACTCGGACTCTATTTCGCGTATTTTTCCGAGACGAACGCAATGGCATAGCCCGTTTCCCTTGATTCAGATTTTACAGTTTAATTCTGCCTCCATTTATGTTATAACATGTTATTCAAAAATACGGGTTGTTACATTCTCCCCTCCTTAAAGGATTTCGTCCCCGAAATATCCAAGTTAGGAAGAACGTATCCTACCATCCATCATCCATCTACTCAAAACATCATCCACGAGCAATCATTGTCCTTAAAAGGTTCTAAATGTTGTATGATCATATGCAAAGGTGTGTGTATATGTACTTATCTAATGCAAATATCATCAATGCAGATTATGTTAGTGAAATGAATCCATATGTATGCAATTCCTAACATAATGTATAACATCTATATGTGTGCACATCACATACATCCATATGCAACATCCATGTGATAACACAAAAAATTTCATCCATGAATAAGCATAAACACTCATGCATATGCAATATGAGAGTGTGTGAGCCGATCTTAGTGCCTAATGTGTATCATGCATCCACGAGTATCCACTTGCAACCACTTGCAACCACTTGCAACCATCAAGCATAACATGTTTCAAATACATGTTTCATCCAAAGGGTTTCTACCTAAGGTTCTCATGACAAGGTTAGCACGATAACTAGATAAACATGGATAGCAAAGAGAAAGATATGCTAACAAAGAAAAGAGATTGAGAGTGTACCCTCAAAAAGGAATGGATAAAGCCCACGCATCTTCTCCTCGGTTTCCCAAGTTGCGTCTTCTTCGGCTTCACCCCATTGAACCTTCACCAACTTGACCTCTCGATTCCTTAGCTTCTTGGTCTCCGTCCCCAAGATACGAATCGGAGCTCTCCTCAAAGTAGCTTCTTTCTCCACTTCCACATCTTCCAGAACACTTGGCTCAACAACCTCTGCTGACTCATGTAAACACTTCCGGAGATGCGAGACATGAAAAACATCGTGTACTCTGGCAAGCTTCTCGGGCAATTTCACTCTATAAGCCATCTGCCCGATCCTCTCTATAATAGGGAAGGGTCCAACAAATCTCGGTGCTAACTTCCCAACGGCTCCAAATCGGACCACATTCCGCAAAGGAGAAACCTTCACGAAAACCATATCTCCAACACCAAACTCCAAATCAGATCTTCGCTTATCAGCATAGGATTTCTGTCGGTCTTGGGCCGCTTTCATCCGTCTTCGAATCAACTCGATCTTCTCGGATGCATCTCTGATCATATCAGGCCCAAGTATAAGCTTATCTGTAGTCTCCCACCAACATGTAGGCGACTTGCACGGCCTCCCATATAAAGCTTCAAATGGTGCCATCCCTATGCTTGCTTGATAACTGTTATTATATGCAAACTCAACAAGAGGAAGATGGTCTTCCCAAGTACCACCAAAATCCAGAATACAAAGCCTTAACAGATCCTCGAGTACCCTATTCACCCTTTCGGTTTGACCGTCCGTCTGTGGGTGATAAGCAGTACTTAGATTCAACCTCGTGCCCATGGCTTCTTGCAAGCTATTCCAGAACTGACTTGTAAAGATTGGGTCACGGTCACTGACTATACTAGAAGGGACTCCATGAAGTCTCACAATCTCACGAAGATATACAGACGCTAGCCAAGATGCGGTCCTCTTGCTCTTTACCGGAATGAAATGAGCACTCTTCGTAAGTCTGTCCACAATAACCCAAATGCTTGTATTCCCTTTCCTTGACCTTGGTAGCCCATCAATAAAATCCATGGAAATACTCTCCCACTTCCAAAGTGGAACGTCTAGAGGATGCAATAGCCCACCGGGCTTCTTCGACTCGGCCTTAACTTGCTGGCAAATGATCCATCTAGAAACAAACTCTGCCACATCCTTCTTCATCCCAGGCCAAAAGAAAATACGCTTCATATCTTTATACATCTTATCTCCGCCTGGATGTATAGTCAACTTAGAGCGATGCGCTTCCTCAAGAATTTTTCTTACTAGATCTCCTACCACTGGAACACATAACCTTCCATCTCTCCTCAGCCAACCCTTGTCATCAATAGAATATCGAGCGAGATGACTAGACGTCTCTCCTCGAATCAGCTTATCCATAATCTCAACTATCTGAGGGTCTTCTTTCTGCGAAGCCCCAACTTGATCAAGAAGGGTAGGTCTGAGTTCCAGAGATGCTAATGAACCGGTCATTGACTCAATTGCCAAAGAGAAATCAAAGGTTGCCACATACTCTAAATTCTTCATCTCAACGAATAGAGGACTTAGGGTCAACCTCTTTCTGCTTAGTGCATCAGCCACAACATTACCCTTGCCAGGGGTATAAGCTATCTCGAAGTCATATGATGCCAAGAATTCCATCCACCTTTGCTGCCTAAGATTCAGATCTTTCTGCGAGAAGAGATACTTAAGTGATTTGTGATCAGTATACAACTCAAACCTTTCGCCTAAAAGATAGTGGCGCCAGGACTTGAGTGCAAAGACAATCGCCGCTAACTCCAAGTCATGAGTGGGGTAGTTCTTCTCATGAACTTTAAGTTGCCTACCCGCATAACATATCACTCTTCTCTCCTGCATCAGAACAGCGCCTAACCCCGTGCCACATGCATCGGTATACACGGTAAACATTTTACCGCCATCGGGTAATGCCAAAACTGGAGCTGTGGTAAGGGCCCTTTTGAGCCTTTGAAAAGCAAGCTCACACTCTAAGTCCCATGCAAAGACTAAGTTCTTCTTCGTCAATCTAGTGAGAGGGGCCGAAATCTTAGCGAAGTCTCTAATGAACTTCCTATAGTAGCCTGCCAGACCGAGAAAGCTTCGCACTTCGGTTGCATTCCTAGGAGTCTTCCAGTCTTGAACTGCAACCACTTTCGCGGGATCCACAGCTATACCCTGCTTAGAAACTATATGCCCAAGAAATCGGACTTCCTTTCTCCAAAAGTGGCATTTGGAGAACTTGGCTTTCAACTGATGGCCTCTAAGCGTATCCATCACTTCCTTGAGGTGTCTAGCATGTTCTTCCTCGTCTTTTGAAAAGATCAGAATATCATCCACGAAGACAACAACAAACTTGTTAAGGGACTCCCTGAACACCCTACTCATCAAATCTACGAAGTAGGCGGGTGCATTAGTCAAGCCGAATGGCATAACAAGCCATTCAAAGAATCCGTCTGGAGTCCTAAATGCAGTCTTATCAATGCTGTTTTCGGCCACTCTAAGCTGATGAAATCCGGTGGCTAAATCAAGCTGAGAGAAAACAGAAGCACCAACAAGCTGGTCGAAGAGGTCATCTATCCTCGGTAATGGATGCCTATTCTTCTTGGTCAGCTTGTTCAACTCTCAATAATCAACACATAGACGAAGCGAGCCGTCCGCCTTAGTAGCGAACACTACAGGAGCACCCCATTCAGAAATGCTTCGCCTAATAAAATTCTTCTCAAGTAGCTCCTTGATTTGCTTACTGAGCTCTCTCCTTTCACGCGGGGCCATGTGCCTAACTGGTAAGGAGACTGGCTTAGCATTATCAACCAGATAAATGCGGAAATCTATCTCTCGCTTAGGGTGTAACCCCTTAACTTCTTCAAAGACATCAGGGTATTCTCGAACCACCCTTACAGATTGCAGATCATCGATGGACGAGTCAAGAGATTCAAGATAACATAGCATGACGGGATCTAGCGGGTTGCAAGAAATCTCTAGGGTATTACCCAGGTGAGTCATGAGTCTCACCATCCTATGCTCACAATCGAGAATGGCTCCATAGCGGGACAACCAATCCATGCCCAAGATCAACCCGTATCCCGTGAACCCGAGAACATAAGCATCACACGAGAATTCTACGGTCAAGATAGAAATCCTCAAATCCATACAGATCATAGATAAATGGGCTGAACCCCCAATCAGATTTGAAACACTAACGGGATCCTCAACAAGACTAGTACTTAGGTGCAAACTTCCAACAACATCAGAAGAAATAAAGGTATGCGATGCGCCAGAATCAAACAAAGTGCGAATAGGAAAACCAGAAATATAAACAAGACTTTCCACAGAAATAGTACCTCGGTCCTGAACTGGAGTGGTGTTGAGAGCATGCACTTGCCCTCCAGATGAACCTGCGCGCTGAGTTTGTCCATGCCCCTGCTTCTTAGGGCAATCCTTGCAAAAATGTCCCGTCTCTCCACAATGAAAGCATCCACCCAATTTCATTCTCTTCTTCCTACAGTCCTTGGCCACGTGCCCAACAATCCCACAGAAGTGGCACTTTCTTGTGTCCTTTGCCTTGTTCTTGTTGCCCTTGTTGTTCTTGTTGTTCTTGTTGTTCTGATTACTCTGATTCCCTCCCCACTTGGAGTCTGCCTTCTTAGGCTGAGTCTCATTGGGCTTGAATTCTTTCTTCCCATTCTTATCCTCTCCCTGCAGCAATGCCATGTCTACTAGGCTCTCGAAAGTGGCCCCCATGGGTATGTGTGACATGGCTAGACCTTGTAATGGCTCACTTAACCCTCGTGCAAAACGTAGAGCCTTCTTCTCGGGAGTATTGACCATGTCCAAACCGAATCGGGCAAGCTGGTTGAACTTATTCACATATTCTCTCACCGTCATGTCTCCTTGCTTCAAGGCTATGAACTTCTCTAGTTGCAAATTTGCCTCCGCAGACGATAAAAACTTAAGCGCAAACCTTGCCCTAAAGTCGGCCCAGGTTTCTACGGGCCTAGTAGCACTGGTGACCTCCCACCAATAAGAAGCTTCCTCCTTTAGTAGCCAAACCGCCAACAGAACCTTTCTACGGTCCTCTATATCAAAGATGGCAAAGAGATCTTCGGTCTCCTTCAACCAATTTCTTGCTTCCACAAAAGTCTCCGTCCCAATAAAATTTTTGCCACCCATTGCCTTGAAGTCCTTGCAAACCTTGGCGAAATCGGCTTGTGGTTGCTGAGGAGGAAGAGGGGGGGTGGAACCTCAGTGATAGTGGGAGTGGTTGCTGGACCTGCATTGTTGGCCCTAGCTTCCAAGTACCTCCGGAACCATCCGGGAATGGTGACTCCCTCAGGAAGATTGAGATCGGCCATGCTGAAAAAAGGAAAAGGTAGATTTAGAACGAGGAAACGAAGGATAGTGCTTATGGCTCTTGGGGGATAGCCTTTCAAAATAAACTAGACTTTTCTTTGGAAAATACTTAATTGGTTTTGAAAATAGCTTTTAAAAGTAACTTTAAAACCCTTTTTGCTCCAATCTTGTAAACCTTATGCTCTGATACCAAATGTAACACCCCACCTCCGCCAGTGCCACTCTTGCAAGGGCACTGACTTTGGAGGGGCGTTTAAACAAGGTAAACATGCATGCAGATATCACAAGACAGAACATATAAGTAAAAAAAAACAGAGTAAATATAGCAGCGGATAAAAACTAGCATATCAAAACCATAAGTTAAGTTACAACACAGTACTTGATCATTATTTTCCATAAACAAAGTCCAGAAATATAAAACTGGAAACTGGAAAGGAAAACATAAAGTAGCTATCCCCAAGGTAGAAAACCATAGCGAGCTCAAGTCCAAAGCATACATGAGCTATCCAGGAAAAGCAGCTAAGATCCAAGCTAAGTACTGCTATTCCCGCCCTGTAAACCTGGGGGGGGGGAAACGAAAGAAAAGAGGCGAAAGAAAATGGGTCAGTCAAAAGACTGGTAAGTCCTACCTACTATTGTACAACAACTAATAAAGTTAACTGTATATGTAAACAAGGATGAGTCATAGGATGATAACTGGCATGGAAAAAGTCAACAAGATAGATCAAGTGTGGCACCGCATATACAAGGTTGAGGTTTGCACCAAGTGTACTAGTATCACAAGTCATGTCAAGTGTAAACAAGAAGTGATCCCCAGGCCCAAGTTTGGCCCAACATCATGAATGACCTAAACCAAGGTCCAACTAGCACGGTCTAGTCGATCGGCTCTCCTAAAGCCTAACTCGTCAAGTGTCGGTGTCATACGGCCCAACTACGAAGTGTTGCTAAACTGTGCTAGGTCCACCCTAGGGTGTATCAAGTCCTAGGGTGTCAACCACTGACACAAACCAAGCACGCACAGTTTAAACCTACTGGTGCCCGTGCCTGCTTTTTCAACTCCGGACCATGTGCATGACCATGGCCCGCCTGAACCTACACCGGCGCACCTACACAGCCGTCGTCTTGGTCGCTTACATGTCATCCCAGTAATCGTGCCCCACCCTAGCCTAGTCCCTAGGGTATCATGATACAACTAAGAGGGTTACTGGTGCAAAGGACCACGTAACTAGGGTTTCCTTAATGGGTTAAACGTGGTTAACCCAACTCATCCAAGTACCAAGTTGGTTAAGTGTACCCAAGGTTCATGACTTAACCCTATCAACCCATCGTGTTTAATTGGTTAAGTATTCAAGCGGTCCATGACTTAACCCTACCATGTGGCATTAATTAATTTAATGCACCCAACCTCTCACATTAGACCTTGTTGTGGTTACTAGTTAGGCCGGGCGGGTCCGGGTAGGTTTACACCACAACTTAGTCTAACCTCGGGTTTCACGTGCAACATGACCAACTACTCACATTGGGTCCTATTGCTTGTAGCCACTAGTTAAGCCGGTCGGTTCCGGGTAGGTTTATGCTACAAGCTCAACCCAACCTCGAGTTGGCCATCCTCATGTTTTCTAAGTGTCATGTCCATCATGTTTCCAAAACACATTACAAATTTTCAAGCAATTGGGTAGACCTAACTTAATAGGTAAATTCCCAATGGGTAGACCTAACTTAATAGGTAAATTCCCAAGCTTACGTTTTTATGTCTTTTAAGTTTACCCAACCCCAAACGCAATCCCCTCGCTTACATATCGCAATAGCGCATAAAGGATAGAAAGAGGGAACTTGGCAAAATCATGACATAAAGGTGTTGGAGCCACAAGTTAAACATGGTGGCATATGAGACAAAGATGTGATCACAAACTTGCATATCATGTTATCAACTTGCAAAATATTCCTAAGCATGCATAACATCATTTTAACTTGCATAGTGTTCATATGCATGCATAACATGGTTTCAACTTGCATAAGGTTCATATGCATGCATAACATCAAACTTGGCAAATAGGCGGAACATGGCCATATATAGCATGAGATAAGGACTAGTAACATGCATATAACATTATATGCATGTTAATACAAGGTTTATGAGAGTTTCAAAGTTGCATTATGCAACATTTCCAACCAAAGATCACATCTTTCTATGCATAAAGCCAAGGTAATGATTTTACTAACATGCATAGAGTAAGCTTATGCATAAAATCATAAGATCAAAGCACATATCATGATTAACCCCAAACTCAACTTGCAACATAACATATTAACTTCATAGTTAAAATACAAGAGTAGAAATAGGCTTACAATGCTTATGTGGACTCAAATGAGTATAGCAAATGTAAGAAACCCCTTATGCAACAAATTAAAACCCCAAAATGCAAGCAAACTTGATTAAGACTCCTCCTTTATGATGCCAATAGAGAAACAAGACTTTAATGCAAGCTAAAGAGGATCATACAAGCCTAAATACACTTGTATGCATGGAAATCTCTTAGAAATTTGATTTAGGAATTTTATGAAGAGAGTGGAGGCCATGAGAGGATTGATTTTTCCATAGTTTAGTTGTATGAATGAATAATGATGATTTAGGGTAGGTTAGGGTCTTATTTATAGAGTAGGCAAGTGTTTTAGGCCATAGGATTAAACCTAGATTCAATCCAAGCCATCAAAGCATGTCTTGGGGAAGAAGTCAAGTGTAGGAACCATCTAGGGCATTTAGATTAAAGATGAACCATGAGAACCATCCAAATGCAAAATCTTCATTTGAGCGAATCGGCCCACGGGTTGACAGCCAAACACCCTGGATTAACCCCTAGTCGACCCAGCGGGCTCGGGTCGACCTCAAAAATCAGCCGGTTCGGTTATTCCCCTCTCCCAATTCGCTGTTTTGAACATTTTTGCATATTTATTTATTTAATTTTCAATTATATATATATATATATATATCAATATATATTTCTCTGCGCAACCCATTTCACTTAATTAAGTATACTTTAATTTGGGAATTTTTCGTGAAACTTCGCGAGGCCATATCTTGGTCATACGGACTCCGATTTTCGAAAACTCGGACTCTATTTCGCGTATTTTTCCGAGACGAACGCAATGGCATAGCCCGTTTCCCTTGATTCAGATTTTACAGTTTAATTCTGCCTCCATTTATGTTATAACATGTTATTCAAAAATACGGGTTGTTACAATTGCTTTCCAATGATGTTTACCAGGATTGCTGGTAAATCTACTAAGTTTACTTACAGCATATGCGATATCTGGTCTTGTGCAATTCATTACATACATGATACTTCCTAATATGCGAGAATATTCAAGCTGATATATACTGTCACCAGTGTTTTTAACCCAATTTTGGTTCATATCTACTGGCGATTTTGCAATAGTTATATTGTATTGCTTGAATTTTTCAAGTATCTTGGCTATGTAATGTGATTGGGATAGTACATATCCCTGTGGTGTTCTTACAATTTTGACACCCAATATTACATCAGCTAGTCCTAGGTCTTTCATATCAAATCTAGAGGATAACATATCTTTTGTTGATGTTATTATGGCCTTATTATTGCCTATGATTAATAAGTCATCAACATAGAGACATACAATGACATATCCAATATGTGTGTATCTTATATAAACACATTTATCTGATTCATTTATTTTGAATCCATTTGATAACATAGTTTCATCAAATTTTTCATGCCATTGTTTCGGTGCTTGTTTAAGACCATAAAGTGATTTAATCAATTTACATACTTTGTTTTCATTTCCTGGGCTTACAAACCCTTCAGGTTGCAGCATGTATATTTCTTCCTCTAACTCACCATTCAAAAATGCCGTCTTTACGTCCATTTGATGTATTTCCAAATTTAGTATGGACGCGATTGCAATGAGCATCCTAATGGATGTTATTCTAGTTACTGGTGAGTAAGTGTCAAAATAATGCAGATCTTCTTTCTGTCTGAATCCTTTGATTACTATACGAGCTTTATACTTATCTATAGAGCCGTCAGCCTTGAGTTTCTTCTTAAATATCCATTTATACCCTAGTGGTTTTGATCCTTTAGGGAGATCCACTAGTTCCCACGTATGGTTTTGTAAAATGGATTCTATTTCACTGTTGACGGCTTCCTTCCAATAAGGAGCATCGGGAGATGACATTGCTTGTTGGTAAGTTTGAGGTTCATTTTCTATCATATATGCATAGAAATCGGGTCCAAAGGTTTTCGAAGTCCTTTGACGTTTGCTCCTTCTGGGTTCCTCAATTTCAACATTCTTTTCATTCGAATTTTGATTAACATTATCCTCAGGAGTATCTGTATCCCTTGATCTCTTTTGAACTATCGTTTCAACAGATGTTTTAAGAGGATAAATGTGTTCAAAAAATCTAGCATTTCGAGATTCGATAATGGTGTTTTCATGAATGTCATCAATTTCAGATTTGTACACCAAAAATCGATATGCAGCACTATTATGAGCATATCCTATAAATATGCAATCTATAGTTTTTGGTCCAATTTTGACCTTCTTTGGTTTTGGTATTTCAACTTTGGCAAGACACCCCCACACTCTCAAGTATTTGTAGGTTGGTGGTCTGCCTTTCCACAATTCATGCGGTGATTTAGAAGTCTTCTTTCGAGGAACTTTATTAAGAATGTGATTAGCAGAAAGTATAGCTTCTCCCCAGAAGTTATCTGGTAGACCAGAGCTAATGAGTAGAGCATTCATCATTTCTTTCAGTGTACGGTTTTTACGTTCTGCTATTCCATTTGATTGAGGGGAATATGGTGCCGTTGTCTGATGTATAATACCATGTTCGGCGCAGAATTCCTCAAAAGGAAATTCGTACTCTCCTCCTCTATCACTTCTCAGTGATTTTATCTTTTTATTAAGTTGATTTTCAACCTCTGCTTTGTATTGTTTAAATACATCGAATGCCTCGTCCTTGCTTCTAAGGAGATATACATGACAATATCTTGTACTGTCGTCAATAAAGGTAATAAAATACCGTTTTCCTCCTCTAGTTTGACACATTTTTAAATCGCACACATCCGTGTGAATTAAATCTAGAGGTTCCGTATTCCTTTCAACTTGATGAAAGGAAGTTCTAGTTAGTTTTGATTCGGCACATGTTTCACATTTGTAATTCGAGTCTATGGCAAACTTAGGTATAAATTCTAAGTTTATCATTTTTCGCAAAGTATCAAAGTTAACATGTCCTAATCTATTATGCCATATATTAAATGACTCATCGATATAAATAGAGGGTTCCACTTTATTCATATCTTTTGGTACAATAGTCATTACATTCATTTTGAACAAACCATCACTCACATACCCTTTTCCCACATACACTCCATTTTTAGATAATACAAAACTATCAGAAACAAAGACCAATTTGAATCCATTCTTGCTCAGTAGTGATCCCGAGACCAAGTTCTTCCGAATATCTGGAACGTGGAGTACGTCATTCAAAGTAAGTTCTTTTCCAGAAGTCATTTTGAGAACCACTTTTCCCTTGCCTTCAACCTTTGACGTAGAGGAGTTTCCCATAAAGAGTTGCTCCTCTTGTGTCGCAGGCTTGTAGTTGGAGAACATCCACTTGTTAGCGCAAATGTGTTTTGTGGCACCAGTATCCACAAACCATTCCTTTGTGTTGCCAACCAAGTTGCATTCGGAGATCACAGCAGATAAGTTCATTTCTGAAACATCATCTGAGAGCCTATCACATTCAGTAACATTGGCTTCGTCTTTCTTTTTCTTCGGTCCTCGGCACTCAACCGCTTTGTGACCTTTCTTTCCGCAATTACGGCAGTTTCCTTTGAACTTCTTAGCCTTCTTTGCATTTGGATTATGCTCCCTTTTTCTTTTGTTGTTTTTTTCGGACTCGACCACATTTTCTTTGGCCACCATGGTGTTTGTTGTCTTCCTTTCAGACTTTCTGTTGTCTTCCTCTATTCTGAGACGAACAACCAGATCCTCCATGGACATCTCCTTGCGCTTATGCTTCAAGTAGTTTTTGAATTCCTTCCATGATGGAGGTAACTTTTCTATTGCCGCAGCCACTTGGAAAGATTCACTCAATGTCATCTTTTCATCATGAATTTCATGGATAATGACTTGAAGTTCCTGAATTTGGCTTACAACTGTCTTAGAATCGACCATTTTGTAATCCAGAAATCTTCCGACTATGAACTTCTTCATGCCAGCGTCTTCAGTCTTGTATTTCTTTTCCAGTGCCTGCCAGAGGATCTTTGCGTTTGAACATTACAATATGCATTGTACAGGCTGTTGTCGAGGCCATTCAGTATATAGTTTTTGCAAATGAAGTCTGAACCCTTCCAGGCAGTGAGCGCTTCGACTTTCATGGCGTCAGGCTCGAGTTCATCTACTTGTGGAGGGTCCTCTTCAAGGTACTTGGCCAGTCCTAGTGTGGTCAAGTAGAACAACATTTTCTGTTGCCACCGCTTGAAGTCCACACCAGTGAATTTCTCTGGCCGTTCCCCATGGGAGAAAGGTACATGCTGAGGAACCAAAGTACCGGTCTGAGCGGGAGGTACAGTGGACGGTATGGGCTGCTTGTTTGCGGAACTGTTACTGTCTTGAGTCATCGTCTGCAAGCAGTTGACTTCAATCAGTAACACGTTGTTACACAAGCAAATCTGTTTTAAGATTGTTATACCAGAGAAACCCTAATTCGAAATTGGGTTACCAGAAAAATTGAAATTGGTCAGTAAGAAAATGTACCGTTTTGTATTCCGATTGTAAATTTGATTGTGAAATCCGAGTCCAGCACTCTGCTGTTCCCTTAAAACAGATTTGCTCCCCCTACGGCGCGTTTGGGTTGAATCGAGCAACTGTTTCCCAAGGTGAAACGGAATCTGGTTCGCAAGGCTGCGCTAGCGATGCGAACGGCGACGAACTCGAGAGAAGTGTGTTTCAGAACAAGTGTGCGAGGGAGGAAGAAGATGGACAGAATTCGATTTTCGGTGAAGAAAGCGGTTCTGACTTCCATCTTATTTATATCTGAAGCGGGTGTCGATTTGTTCAAATGGACATATCGTTTGGAAAGGTAGCGACCCATTTCTAAACGTTGCAATCCATTTGAATTAGTACCGCTTCGCAAAACCCATGACCGAGCCTACAAGACGCCTCAAACGCCCATTCGCACACGCGTACAGGCGCGGGCATGGGCTCGGGTTCGGGTACGGGTGCGGGTGCGGGGTGGTGCGGTGCACCACCCCTTATGGTCCCCTTGTTGGTCCATTGCACCCTTTCTAGGAACTTATAATAGTCTCTATACTTATGTATATAAACTATTATAATTGCTTATACCCTACAATGTGGGACTATTCCTACATTGTAGGACACTCTACCCTAAACCTTCATTATTCATTATTTCCAACAATTTGTTCCTTATTATGTTGGATTCTTGCACTTCGAATGAGAAATGTAATGTTCTATTCTCAGTTTTTTATTTGAATTAATCAAACTTTCATCTTAAAATCGTTTTTCTTCATGTTTTATACGTTATTCGCGCTGTAACCATGGTTTCAGGAAATCATTTCTTTATTTTCACAATTATATGTAACAACTTCATAGCATATAATCAATTTTATAATTTGAAGCCCTCCATTTGTTTGTTTACCCATCATACACTTGCTTGGATTCAACCAGCTCTCGAATTATTGTGAATGATGTTGTTTGGATATTTTGTTTGTCTTGCTGCTTAAGTCGGTTGATTATGATAAATTTGTAGACTACTAGATTTATTTACCTATATATGTATAAATTTTGAATGTTTTTTACTGTATCTTTCCTATTTTACATGCAAAAAAATTATATTCCTTAAACAAACGTAATTAATATTTACTAATTATACGATATTAATCCGTGCAACTATTCTTCTATAATATTTGATTTGATTATATCTATCATATAAATAAAACCTTTGGTTAATCATGGTCAAGTTGAAGCTTTTATTAGAATTGAGCTGTGTTTATGTCACTTGGTATACCTATTATTACTGCATGATCATTTCTTCTCCCATTTGCAATTGAATCAGTCTACAAGATGATAAAAAGGGAAAACAATACGCTACAAGCCTACAATCCTGAAGGAGGTGGAGTGTAAGCGCTATTGGTAAATCTCAGTTACATAAAGGTTAATAATTTATTTATTTTGTGTTTTTCTTTCTTCAATTATCGTGGGCTGTAGCTGAATAGTATTTCATACTTAGAATGCTTGATGATGATTGATTTCCACGTATCTTAAATTTAAACTAACTCTTTGAAGAAAAATAAGTCATCCTTTCTTAAATTTCTTTTCCTTCTTACCTTCGAACTCTCCATCAATGTGTTCTTTTTGTTAAAATGAAACATGAATTCTATGGCACTTTTACATATTTTTTTAATATTTTTGTTTGACTGACAATAAATACATTTATACCATGCTCTTACGGTGTTTATAACTTTTACCACCGACTAATATTTCAATTTTAATAATGTACATTTCATCGACCATGATTTATGATTTTTTGCTAACATTTCAGTTTGAATAATATTAATTACAATTTATAACATGCTCTTACTATTTTGACTCTCTTCATTATCAGTTTACTTCTTCATTTATAGAAATATAGACTCCCACACTTATTTTGTCCTACTTTTGAATGTAGTTAAATACAATTTATAACATATTCACAATATTTCACCTTTTTCATACTTACTGTAGGGACAACTATAAGCAAAATGTACTTCTTCATTCATCATGCTCAGTTATTAGCATTGCCTTAATCCAGTAGATTGAAGGGGTATATCTCTATTGGTACATCCTAACCATCAACCTAAAGTGATGAGTGCTTTTAATCCATTTATTATTGTTTATCACCTATTAAGATCTTGATAATTCAATTTCATCTAATTTTGTGTTGCATTATCAGTTTTGAAAATTAAATACAGTAATGATACCTGTTTTTTCAAATTTTATACTAGGATAAAGTAGTCAAGAGGAAAGGAAATGTAAACAAGATGGAGGCTTACTTAAAAAAGAAGTTGATGGAAGATCTGAGAAAAAACAAAGGAACATTTACATGCATTGGGCAGAATTGGCATGAAAATTAATGTGGTAATGTCTTATACCATACAAGGACTACTAATTTCTTTATGCCTGTTGATTTTAGTCCTTCTATGCTCTTTGAAAAAAGAGAAGTCATACAAATACAATGATAATTCATTGGAACTACATTAACCAAGTGACATACAAGGATTTATCATTAGCACATTGAGCTGTTTTTCATGTGCTTATTATATACAACGAGCTTGATCTCTCTTAACCATCTTTTTTAAATTCTTGGTGTTCACTGATAGCAAGCTTAAATAGTGTAAACAGATGTACGTCTGGGTTGGCCATGAGATGAGGGTATGGTCCGTTGACAATCTGCACTCACATACTTCAATTGATATGTGGTATATTGTACTCTGAACACTGTTTTTTGTTTAATTGGGTATGGAAAGAATTATAATATTCCACAAACAATTGTAGTCATGCCAATTTATTGACTTAAAGAATTATTTTGATAAAATTGATTCAACCTTGCATGAAAATCATGATCGTACATGTCTGTATTTGCTAAGATTTAGATAATACCCATTCATTTGTCTGCCAACAACAATGCACTTTTTTAGGTACTTGCTAACATATATCAATGTACACTACCTTTTGGCTTATGCTCCATATTGTTCTTGATTATACAAGACGACATAATTGTTCTTTTATTCAATTAGATGCAAGTATTTAGGATTTAAATTGATATTTGGAATTTGGTACATTCTATGATTAGCATAGACGAACCTTGCATTACCCATTAAGCTGTGGGAACTTGCTCTTAGAATTTACAGTAGTGTCATGTATATTGACCGGTTTTGTTAATTAACATTTTTTTTTTCTGACATATTAATTTATAAGCCTAGGTATACTTTCATAACTATATAAATACATGTGTCAGGTTACTGCACTAATATAGTTGTTTTTTTAATGTGCACATGCCATTAATAGTTACTGCAGTTATGCTATTTTGAGAATTGTAATCAATATTTTCTAACCTCTTTATGTACTGATTAAGCCATTTTGCTGACCATGTTTACAGTCAATCATGCTTTTATACTTTTCCAGAAATGTGTAGCCCTTACCTGTATTTTTGGCACTTATTTTTCCGTTGTGATGATAAAACTTTTATTTGAATGAAACCTTATTTTGACGTGCTTTCTGATTGTCGCATGATGTCTTTTGATCCCATTGCAGTACCGGTACATATAATATGTATGATAAGGAAAAATGAATAAAATCATTACTCATTCATACAAATTCAACACTGCTTTTTCAACGTCGAAATTATTGCTTTATATGAGTATCAGATTACACATTATAACAATATTTTTGTAATAAATTATGTGCCTAGCACGGGTTCGAACTAACTCACTCTAACGAGCATCCACATTCAGGTCAATCTTAGCAGTACTAGGGCAGCACTAGGAGCTTGAATCTTCTTCACTACAGACAACTGTATACTTATACAGGGTTTCCATGACATCAGAATCTTTGCCTGTCAGTTCTCTAAACTTAGATACGCTGGCTTTGAACTTCAGTGGATTCATTATGTAAACTACTTTATGTTCTTGCGTTTTCGGTTTTGGCTGTGTCAGCGCTTTCTTTTTGTGATGAGCAGCTGAAGCTGCGCCTTTTGAGTTGTCACACACTCCCTTCATGACTTTCTTTTCTTTCCTTTTTGATGCAGAGATGCTTTATATATGCAGCAGAATAAATTACATTGTCTCGATACTGATATAAATATTGAATCATGCATGTTCTGTATGTCTTGAGGAAGGTTTTATCCTTCAGTTTTATTTCATATTGTTTAATCTTTTGTTCCGTGTATTAAACAAGAATAAAAGGGCAAAATTTGTTTTGCATGCATTTATCTCATCGTTGTGGACTGTTGCAATGATTGTTAATGCCCACTGTTTATCCATTTATTTCTGATTTGTGTGACTGTCTATTCAATCAATAAGTTTACTAATTTTCTGTAATTCGTATGTCTTAAGCTTGGCCTAATGCATTTTAGTATTGCTACTAGTATAACCGCATAACGGTGGGAAAACCGACCGTTAGGTTGTGTGATATTTTAAAAAAAAAATCTATTAACTATTTTCTTAAACAAGAAATTAATGAAAAATTAATGGTATTATTTAAAAAAATGTAAATGAGTGCAAACATGTAAATTACGTTAATTAATATACTCTAAATCATTACTGAATTTATGAAATGCAATAACAAATCAAAACAAATGTTAGCTTAAAAAACAAAATATTGCAGTAACATTTTAATAATAATACTGCAGAAGAAAATACGTTTGGAAGGACTAAGTTTTAAAAAAGCAACATCTTCATTAGTGAGTTTCATGCTAAACACAAACCCATACCCTTAATATTTTTGTAAGATCTCAAACTGTTTTCATTTGTCACTCGAACTTTGATCCTCTAATTGCGTTGGTATGGATTAATGCAACAACTGTAGCATCTCTGGACATATCCATTAGACTGATAGAGCTTACGTTAATCGTAATCATATACAAATTATCAAACTTCTGTGTTAAACTTAAATAAATTAATATGTATCATAATCATGTGTTAGTATCAAAAAGAAAATAAAAATATGAACAAGTACAAATATAATTGCAAATTTCAAAGTAAGTAGTTGGTCGTATATTTAGAAAAATGATTGAATTCTGATGGTTTTAAAGACGAATTTGGATGTGATGATGAAGAAAATAAATGATGATCGATAGTTGGATATATCATGTAACATCAGAGAATTAGAACAAGATATAATTTGCAATCGTCAGTTTCATTCAATTTTTATCATGCAGTTATTGTTAGAAATGGAAAATTATTTATAGTCAGAGTCATAAAAAGACATTCTAAGAGGATAAACAAAGTCAGACATAAATTTCCAGCAAACATTCCCAAATTCAGAGGAAAGTTTTTTTTTTTTTTTTTTAACAAAAGATTACGTATATTATAAAGAAAAAGATACAAAGTAAAGATCAGCTGTTTACAAATGACCACAGCACACTGAATCGAATACTATACAAAACATTAACTAAAATAACAGCTCGATCTAAATAGACACTGCAACACAGACAAATAAAACAAAACAACAGAACAGAGTACTTCAGCAGTCAAAAGCACAAGGATACACAGAAAGCTCCAAGATTCAAGTAATAGAACATCAACTTCAGAAGAGCAGCTACTGCCAAGCTAAAGAAAGAGTCCATACATTCATTCACAGAAAAATGAGATCACCGGAGAGCCATCAGTAAAACTCTATCAGTAAAACTCTATGAAGCCACCAGAGAAGATCTACCCAATATCTGATTGAAACAACAGCTCCAAGAGCAAATCAACAACAGGCCTAGAACCAAAATAATACACAGCAAAATTTATCCATCTGCAGATCAAAGACTATCCAAATGAACATCCTACAGCAAATACAAGTTACACAACTCAACTAGGAACCACTAATCTGAGAACCCAGACAAACAAGCTCCAACGCATGCAGCATTATCTTCCAAAAACTCCCAAATAAACATCAGATAGGCAAAAACTAAAATAAACAACAGCTAGATCTCCAATATGATAAACTGAAAGCAAAGCCAGACATAGCACCACCAAGCTACAGAACAACAACATAGAAAACAGAAATTAAACGAAGCTACCTTTTAGAGATCCCTCCACTGCCACTAGGACTTACAATCATAAAGTTCTAACATAATACAACACATAATCCACAGGACCATAAACACATATCTAAGGAACAATTCCAAAATACAATACATTACATAATTCATGAAATCACTTACTGACAATTATTCTTTTTGCATTAAATCCCTAAAATAAGAAATATTGGTACTTTGAATCCAATGTCTAAATTTTAACAAATAATAGAATAAAAATATAAAGTTATCATCACAAAAAGCTATATAGGTTAGAATATATTAGGCGACTTCCATTGTATATAACTTGCAAAACTGAAGCCACCATATTGCACAGTAGATAGCTTTCAAATTCCAAAAAATACATTTGTAAGTCTTCATCATCTTATTCCATAGAAAGCAAATTCTTTATTTTAAAACTTTCTTGCAAGAAAAATACTCATTTTAGAGTCATTATTACACTTTTGAAATTGCTGAAAACAAAGCATACTCACTCTTATATGTAGTAGATATACATAAAATTATCTTCATCCAAAGGCAACACTTATTTAATTTTTATGGAATCTTATATTCAAAAAGTAGGTGTGTAAAATTATGTTGCTTGAAGGCAGGACCTCTTGTTAATTCAGATGCATAAAGAATTGGATATTAGCAATATGCATCAGAAACATATATAACTAAAAGTTAATGAAAACATGAAATCTTGTATATATCATGAATCCTGCATATACATCAAATCCTATATATCTCATACACATCCAAAAGCTGTTATTCACTAGAAAACGCCCAAAATTTTAAAACATATTCAGAAGTTATTTTGCATATATTCAAAATTACACACATAGGTAAATTTCAGTGTCCATCATACGAAATCAAGATATTTCCAAAGATAACAATTATGACTCCTGGTCAGAGTATACAATATTTAATAATGTATTCCAGTATTATGCTAACTAAAACTAATATATGATTTTAATTGTTAATTTGTTCCTCCACAAGGATAATTTATTTGGCCAAACAAACGATATACTGATGATTAAAGTTAACCAAAAAGGTAAAATCTCAACTATAATGGTGAATTCTATTTTTACTGCAACTCTGCACCCAGTATGCATAAAAATGCAGTAAAACTTGGAAAATACTACATATACGACAATTAGTTTTATTCTTATCCTTGGAATCTTAGGTATAATACATTTTAATGTGGTAGAAATTGCGCCCATGCATGCATATGGTAAGATAGCTCTCAAATATGCAAAAGTATGGGAAAAAAAGGTAGCATGAAATTGTTTGGCTGTAGATTTCTATTGAAAGAAATGTATATTAATTGTAGTAGAGACTAATTTATATAAACATATAATATCCTGCTATGGAAAAGAAACAATGCAACAATAACGAGACAATGATTGTAGACTGTAATCCTTAAGATCATTGTCAGATGAAAGGGCCATTTATTAAATTTCGACCAAAATTTGGATGCTCCAAACTGTTTTGTCCAAAGTGAGAAAATCGTCATCAGAATAAGCACCAGCAACACGCCAGCAGTTAAAAGCCTATGAGAATTGTTTTCATGGAATATTGAATCATGACCGTTTTACTATCCTTTTGTGCGTTTGTTGTATGTATGAGTGTTTCTATTGTTTGGGCCTTGTAATTACATTTACATCATTTGAGTGTGTGACTTATATTTGTTTGCATGAATGTTCCTATTTCATATGCAATTACATTTTTTCCTAATGAAATCAGCACTCATGTTGTTTATTTAGTTATGTTGATCATTATTAGGATTTATGACTGAACTAACAGTGTGTGTGTGGGGGAGGGGGGGGGGGGGGGGTTGCACGCCTACCTATCTATAAAGTTATATGTATAACGTATATCATTACCTACTGATGCTAATCTGGCTATTCAAGAATCTATGACATGTTTTAAGAGTGGATGCATTACAGGAACAAATATTTATATCTACACCATAGTATCAAAGTGTCATCGAAACTACTAAAGCGAAAAGTACAGTAAAGATGCAGCTGTATGGAAAAAAGGCAAATGGACCAATATCTGCACATTCTACTTTGCACTACTTGATCTTAAGTGCTTATATAAAAGAGGCCAGTGCACCATTCTCTATAGCAGACTCTAGCAAAACTACAATGTAGCTACAAGAGCAGCTTAGTACCAACCAACAGACTTAACTCCAAATAAGATAATAAATAGCATAAATAAATGTTTGAACAACTGCAGATGAAATAGTAAATGATGAATGCTGCTGATAAATATCAAAACTTTAATCTACTGCAGCGAAGCATTACAATGAACTCATGGTTAATATAATGCAGCAAACAAGTAGCCAAAAACGTGAATTATGACAAATCAAAATAGAAAGAATAAGAATTAGTACATGACTTTTATGATGTTTTGCTTGAAATAACCAATATCTCTATGTCCATTTACCTTATTAGATATAAGTACTCTTATCGATGAAATACACAAACCGAATTCATCCGCCAATCAATCTGAATTACAATCAACAAGAGAAAATATTGGTCACAACTTTTCTAAATCAAAATCACTACAAATAAACTCAAGTTTTGCAAAAATCGAACAAAAAGAAGTACCCGTTGATTTTGATTTCAGATAATTAGATATTGTGTCTCCACGGTTGAAGATAACTGAGTTGCGAAAGAATCGTGAAAATAGGGGGAAACAGGGTTTAAGCAGCAGATCGAAAATTTCCGTTACCTATTTTTTTGTCGATTTGTGCGTTAGATCTGCGATGTTGAGGACTGGCAGAAAAATTTAGCAGTAGAGAAAATAGAGCGGAGGAAGATATCTGAATTAGTCATAATGGAAAAGAAGAAAGAGGAGATATTTGAGGAGGATGCGATTCGGCATGGCAAAGAAGGGACGAGAAATCCCTGGAGACGAGAAGAGAAGCAATTCTGTCCTAAAGACGCTGGATTTGAGGCGATATTAACTGGTACAGACAAATTGATTTAACTCCTCTCACGGTAAGGAAAATCTTCTTAACGATCGGTTTGACAAAAATTTCGAGTCCAAATCATAACTAAATAACAAGGTTGATTTCAATTCATAGCTTCGTAAACATCACTAAAACACCCTAAAATTTGTAAACTATTTGCATAGCTTTGATTAATATACACATGCAATGAAGTTCATATTTAATTTTTTGAAAAAAGGCAAAGATAATTTTTTTTATCAAAAGTAAAAATAGGAGTATAATTTACAACATAATTTGGAAAGAAATCCCTGCTTATGCAACTTGAGAAGGAATGAATTTTGATTTTACTGTTAAGCTATAAAATCAATTGGAATCAACACCAATTCAAATTAATTTTATTTTATCCTTTTGATTAGCATTAAGGAAACTAATATGTCGTAATTGATTTCCACAATAATCTCTATTCCAAAAAAATTTGCTTGATCCAAATTAAATTTTTAAAGTTTACAAATTAGGAAATATTTTTCTCATACAAAGCAATATTTCATCTACTCATATTACATTGACTTGATGCCCTTTTACCAACTTCATTTCCTATATATACATAAGTAAATAAGCAAAATATATATCATTCATTGAAACTTTATGCGAAAACCTTTTGTCATTTAGAAATTGTCAAGGCAAATTCTATTTATACACCAATTATTTCTTAACATACACAAATGTTTTAATAAGAAAAACCATGACTATATTACCCTTATATTTAATTGCATTTTCAGCCCTTGTTCATAACGCATCTAATTAAAACTTTAAAACCGATAATATATGATTAAATCTTCATTTTATTAGCATCTAGCCTCTTTTTACGTTGAGAAGTAGTTTTATAGTCATGTAATAACATTCTGAGTATCATGCATTGCTTACATGAAAAATAACACAATTAAAAATATACATTAGCGCACTAAAACTTACTAATATGCAATGTTATAAATTATATACCAGAAGCATAAACAAATGCAAAGTTAAATTATATACCACTTTCCCAATCAGCCCAAAAATATGCACTGTTGGAATGCTGACATGAAGAAGTAGAAGCTTCCGATGCCATACACTCAGCTGCAACCATTTCCACTTCACTAAAGCGCACGCCATATGAATTTCCAGCAATAGAGCGTTTTAGAAAATCCATTTGATTGCAAGTTAAGGTTCCTATTTTATCTGACAAAATTGTATCAGCCTGAACAAATATGTGTAGTATATAAAATACGATTTTTTTTAAAACCAGGCATCTATAAAAAACTTATTTGTATGCCTCCTTTAACCCGCTGAATACAACTCATATATATCTTTCATATGCTCATATATTTATCTAAAATTCACATACTAAAGAAATTTTATATATTCGGAAAACCAATATGGATTGAAAAATGAATCCATGTATGACTTCGGCAAATTCATACATCCACTGCCCAAAAATTGAAATCCATGATGAAATCAAGTGATTTATGAAATTGTTGAAATCTTTTATCTTTGAAATCAGTTAGCTTGAAGCCAGCAAATTTAGTAAGCTTAAAATCAGCAAGCTTGAAATCGATAACTCTCATTTGTTGGAAATTAAGTACTTTTGAAATCAACGAAGATCCGATATGTCTATTCTAAAATCTTGAGAAAAAACCTCATAACTGAAGTCGCCTATTTTGGAAATTGATTTTCCCCAAATCTCGATAAATTGTATTTAAACAATACGGAGACGATATCTTACGATGCCAGACATAGAGAAGAAGACGGAACAATGAATGGATTAGGTTCTTTTATTGAAGGTAAACGAATTGGGTTTGTAGAGAAAACCGCGGATTGATTGGAGTAAAAGAATAGATCAGAAGTCATAGGGATATTTAAGAACTGGTAGAAAGAATTCGTATTTAAGGAAAACACATATTTGAGGAAGAAAAAAGTGGTAGGAAACGAGAAAGAATGGAGAAAGAAGGAAAGACGGAGAAGTTGAGCGAAAATTATGCTTAAATTTATTGGCTCAGACAATTTGTTTTTGGCTCTTACAGTAGGGAAACCTCCCTGACGGTCGGTTTGATTATACTTGAATGTTAGTGGTAGTTTGGTGTTGATTTCGATGATTTGAAAGAACTAACTTCAATAGTGTTACCTGCAAACTTTATAACATTCATGATTCAATGTGAAACAACTGAAAATGAATTAAAAATTCTATGCAGTTTCTCATCCATATTGTTAGCATGAGCATGTTAAAGCGATTAATAGGTATTTATATATTCAAAATTATGTTTTTCAATCTATGTTTTTCAAATTTAAGATATATTACGTAGAAAAATATGGGATACTTAGCGGACAGGTTGCCTATCATCCACCATACTGACAAGTTTTCTATTTACAAATTGAGTTTCAAGATAATTTTATATGAAATTACCTTGAATTTTTGTTTAGAGTTTAATAATGTTAAATCCAAATTTTCTTTTAAATTAATGGAGGCGGCTATTTAAACACACAATTTGACACAAAGAGAAAGACCCGGAGCCTCAGCCGTTGGATCTTTTTGTCATTATATAGAGAGGTGTAATTCATAGGTGATCCAACGGTGCAAATCAATTGTGTCACCATTTGTGTTAAAATTTCGTGTCCCTGTGGAATTTCCCTAAATTAATTCAAAATTTAAATTTATAGCTCAAAGAAGACTTGTTTATCTTTGGTGATCATTTCCATGAATATTTTATTAAACTTCTTTTCAATACCTTAAAGTTATGTGCTTTAATGTTATGGTCATAAATGTTCTCTTACCTTAATTACTTTCTATCTTTATGTCAATGAACTTCCAGTTTTTCAGTTTACTATGTTAAAACAATATTTTGCATCCTCGTCCATGTGCGGAGCACGGGTTCGCACTTGTTTGTACTATTAAGCTGTATCAATTATAATTAGGATGTGTTTGCAGTAAGCGATAACGGAGCATTTTAACGGTGTATTTAAAACGAGGTTGGAGGTTAAACGGGGTATGCGTTTGCGGCGTCAAGCAGAGCACTTAAACACAATATTTAAATAAAGTATCTTAGAATGTTTTTTTATTAAATTAATTATAGTTAATTAATTAGCTAAAAAAAACAAGGCAATTAGCAAATAAAACGGGGTACATAGCAGAAAAACGAGCTTTGGCGTTGGACGCATCGGATACGTCCAAAATCAAACCTGATCATTCTAGTTTCGTGAACACCACCTTAGTTGTATTGAATATTTATCAGATATGTGTAGTAAATTGGTGTTTTTTCATTAGCAGTTTTAAAAGAATGTATATTTCGACAATTTGACTAGGTCGAAAATCTGGATCGTTACCAGAAGGTTATGACGATTTTTTACGATGATTCCACAAACCCGGATATTATGAAAACATGGCCTAATAATGAAGTACAAAGATATATGATATATTAGTTGACTATGTTTTGTAGTCGTCAGGTGTAGTCTTTGTTTGTTTATATTTTAATTTAAAGTGCATGAATTTGTTTTGATGGAAAATCGAGCAATTAACTTTTATTTTTGGCTATTATTAAGCTCATATTACACAATAGTAAATAATAACCAATAAATTATAAATCAATAAAACTAAAACCACAACATAATTATCTCGTTTAGATATTATGTTTAAACATCTTGTTCTTAGTGTTAAATATATTTCCCATTCAAATGTCTTGCTCACGTTCTCCATTATGGTTTGTCAAGTACGTATTCATGCTTTGGGAAGGATAACGCATGAAACCGATCCTATTGTTCAAAGCATTTATCACGTTGCCCAAACTCAACTACTAATTTTAAGTACAGTACAAAGTTGCTTTGAAACTTTGCCATACAGTCTACTACTATAAAGGATAAAACAGCTCACCTTAACGCAAAAGGCCGCACTTGTCTTGTCACGTCACATGAGAGTAAAATCCAAGAAAATGAATGTCAATGAGAAAAGAAAACGGTAAAAGGCGTCTTGTCCCATTGTATCGTGGAAATGAAAGGTAGCATTATAACAAAGGCAGGCCATCCATTCAGAAACTGACCTTGCGCAAACTATTCTTTTTCAAAATTAAGATGAAAATTGTGAGAACTCGCCCAAAAAACAAGATAAAAAATCCAAAATAACATTGATATATCCGACGAGCTTCACATGCAGGGAAGAGACGTGATACATTCAACATGTGTGTTGTGTGGCCATCAGAATGTACACCAAAGTAAATAGTGGAAATCTGGTCACTTTGGATGGTACTAGTGTTGGATAGATGTACCTAATCCGTCATTTCCAAATTTTGTTAGTATTAGGTTACCCAATAATATTAATGACAAAGATACTATAATTATGTGTATAAACTAAACTGTGAGATTTTTGAAGTTTAGTTATCAACACTTATCAGACTTGCAGCAAGCAGCATCTTTTCTATGATGTATGTGATTGAGGTTCATGGTGAATGACGTGGAAGCATTTAGTTCAGTGGGATCATCCCCAAAGCGTAGAAGACAAGTGCCTAAGCTTCCAAAGCGTAATTTGTCTGTATCCTATTTTATTCTGGTCAACGTCATGTCACCGTCATTGTACTCTTCACCAAAGTTTACTTCAGTTTTTTGGTGATCAAGTAAAGTACTGGATTACGCTCATTCATAATGTACTGTCACTCATCACGTGAACATACGATAAAGGTCACTGTCAAAACAACGGCAATAATTGTTCTGCACATTCGTAAAGTTTACTTCAGTTTGTTAGACACACTTTTGGTGTGAGTCACCAGTCACCATGACACACACCAAAAGGGTGTCAACAAACTCGTAGCGACTTTCTCCCTAGTCCCTCCCCACATCAAATCCAAGCCTTTTCCCCAAAAGCCCACAACAACTTCACTATTTACATTCAAACACCACACGTACGTACCCATTATAAAATCCCAAACTCACTATCACCTAGCACACTCAATAGGCTTACTCCAAAACTATGGCTTCTTCTTCGTCGTCGTTCTTCATCTTCCTACTCATTTTCACCCATATAACATTTCAAACTTACTGTTATATGGAAAATACTTATATTAGATAAGCTATGAGATGTTAGAAACTAGTACCACACAAGTCACAAACATTCCAGCTTGCATTTTTTATTTAAACGGACTTAATACTTAATACTGCAGTTGCAATCCCACCCTTCACTTCAGTCTGCTCTTTCCCAAGTCATATCCCCTTCATCTTCATCTGTTCCGCTTTGTCGGCATAGTTTTTGAAGGAGTCCAAAACTATGCCGACAAAGCCTCAGCATTTCCAAACTCCTTCCAAAACTATGCCGACAAAGCCTCAGCATTTCCAAACTCCTTCCAAAACTATGCCGATAAAGCCCCAGCCTTATCGGCATAGTTTTGGAAGGAGTTTGGAAATGCTGAGGCTTTGTCGGCATAGTTTTGGACTCCTTCAAAAACTATGCCGACAAAGCGGAACAGATGAAGATGAAGGGGAAATGACTTGGGAAAGAGCAGACTAAAGTGAAGGGTGGGATTGCAACTGCAGTATTAAGTATTAAGTCCGTTTAAATAAAAAATGCAAGCTGGAATGTTTGTGACTTGTGTGGTACTAGTTTCTAACATCTTATAGCTCATCTAATATAAGTATTTTCCCTATAACAGTAAGTTTGAAATGTTATATGGGTGAAAATGAGTAGGAAGATGAAGAACGACGACGAAGAAGAAGAAATCATAGTTTTGGAGTAAGCCTATTGAGTGTGCTAGGTGATAGTGAGTTTGGGATTTTATAATGGCTACGTACGTGTGGTGTTTGAATGTAAATAGTGAAGTTGGTGTGGGCTTTTGGGGAAAAGGCTTGGATTTGATGTGGGGAGAGACTAGGAAGAAAGTCGCTACGAGTTTGTTGACACACTTTTGGTGTGTGTCATGGTGACTGGTGACTCACACCAAAAGTGTGTCTAACAAACTGAAGTAAACTTTACGAATGTGCAGAACAATTATTGCCGTTGTTTTGGCAGTGACCTTTATCGTATGTTCACGTGATGAGTGACAGTACATTATGAATGAGCATAATCAAGTGCTTTACTTGATCACCAAAAAACTGAAGTAAACTTTGGTGAAGAGTACAATGACGGTGACGTGACGTCGACCAGAATAAAATAGGGTACAGACAAATTACGCTTTGGAAGCTTAGGCACTTGTCTTCTACGCTTTGGGGAGGATCCCACTGAACTAAATGCTTTGTAACAACCCGGAAAATCTGGGCCAGTTTAAAATTTTTATTTTGGCAATTTTAGCGAATTTTGATTATTTAAAATGAATTATTTTAAATAAAACGACGAGAAAATTTATTTTGAATATAAATCGAACGTATATATTATACGCGTCGTCGCTAGAATATAAATATTTATATATAATTATAAATAGAATTGAAAATGGCGCGGTAGTTCGATAATTCGATTTCAAACTTCAATTGAATGTACCGGGTGCAAAACAATCCGGATTTTAGTGAAACCAAAAATAATGGGATCTAATTGTGAATATCTTTCCAACGAATCCGAAAAATCAAGATTTCATATCGGGAATCAAAAGATATGTCCAGTTGAAAATTCTGAATAGTCGCTATGGAATTCAGGCCCTTAAAAATGGACATTTTGCAAACGACCTCGGATTTCGACGAAACCAGTTTTGTTGGGTCCGTGATGTTAAGTTATTGCTAGATTCCAAATTTCATAATTTTTCGAATCAATATGTGAGCGTGGCAAAAGAAAACGCGTTTGACCAGTTTCCGTTGATTTTAATCGACTGGAAATTGGCCATTTTTCAAACGGTCTCAGAATTCGACGAAACTAGTTTTGTTAGGACCGTATCGTCAATACGAAGCTAGAAAATATTTTTCTGGAATTTTTCTAGTTAGTATGTGACCCCGGTAATTCGAAATGTACATTTAAAATTCAATATAGTGATTTAAATGTAAATTTAACGGAAACTGATTCAAACGATCAAATCAGCTAGCGATACATATCCCATTGTGTTCGGAATGGGGGTAAAACGCTATGGGCGACAGGCGGTGGGCCTCGTTTCGAGGTCGTATGGAAAGGTCAACCTTATTGCAAAATTAAATAATTAAATAATAATAAAAATATTATTTTAATTTTCTCCCCCCCTTTTCTTCTGCTTGGCCCCCCCCAGTATTTCAATACCGATTTCATTTATAAAAAAAAAAAAAAAAGAGAGAAAGGAAAACCTAAATCAAACCCGTCGCCCCCCCCATCGAGATTCACCTTCGCCGCTCCAGGAGGCCGCCGCCCCCTCTGCCCGCCATCACCCTACTCCGACCACTTTCCCCCCCTCACCGACGCTACCGTCCCCAAGCCCTATTTCCCCAAATCGAGCCCACTCGAAGTGAAGAACCGGCGCCCTACCCCCTCTAATCGGCCTCCGTCCGACCACCCTCGCCAACCTCAGTCCGTCGCGCCGCCAGCAATGGGGACTCCGGTCACCAGCGGAAGTCCACCCCGCTTCCTTCAAACAGTAAGTTTTTTTTTCTTGTTGGTTTAACTAATTTTTAAATACATTTTAAAACTGTAATTTTTAAGTACATTTTGAAAACTGAATTTTATTTTTAGGTTAAAACTGAATTTTATTTTTTTAGGTTAAAACTGAATTTTATTTTTTTAGGTTAAAACTGAATTTTATTTTAGTATAAAACTGAATTTTATTTTAGTATAAAACTGAATTTTATTTTAAGGTCTAATATAGGAAAAAGGTTTTAACTTTAAAATAGGAAAAGGTTTTAACTTTAAAAGGAAAAAGATTTGATCTTTATTAGAAAAAAAGGAAAACTTTTATTAGAAAAGGCGAAGTCTATATTTTTGAAAAATAGAATTTTTATATATTGAACTTCGATAGAAAAATAGAATTTTTATATATTGAACTTCGATAGAAAAATAGAATTTTTATATATTGAACTTCGATAGAAAAATAGAATTTTTATATATTGAACTTCGATAGAAAAATAGAATTTTTATATATTGAACTTCGATAGAAAAATAGAATTTTTATATATTGAACTTCGATAGAAAAATAGAATTTTTATATATTGAATAGCGAACTAAAAATTCGATTTTTATATATTGAATAGCGAACTAAAAAAATTCGATTTTTATATATAGAATAGCGAAGTAAAAACTCGATTTTTTACATATGTAGTGGCTACGGGCAACGAAGATGACGAAGATGCGATAGCGATGAAGATTTCTATCAATGAAGTGCCGTGGAGCTAGGATAGCTATAAGTGAGAATTTCTCACCTTTCAATTTCATTTCTATTTATATATATATACTAGGATGCAGACGGTGCTTAGTAGCACCCGACACAACCGTCCACAGACCATGGACTTGTTTGTTTGGCTGCATAGCTTAGTTATATGATTTGGTTTGAATTGAATTGTTTGGTGAGATGAAATTGATTTGATAGATGTGTGAATGGCGTGGGCCTTCACTAGACCGGGGATAAGGCTAGGCCTCGTCCCGTTTCTAGTATCGTGCCGTTATGCCGCCGAAATTTTCTAAAATATGTTAGAAAAATAAAAATATCATTTTATTGTGTAAATGAATTGAATAGAAATTCACAGGTTGAAATAAAATGTTTTATCGTTAAAAATATAATTTTTAACGTGAATGTGAATAAATGAATAGTTATAAACAAATCGGCCGATTTGTTTGTATATACACTGATTTGACTGATATTGATTGGGTCGATAAATTTCACACATCGCCCAACTGCACAAATAAAATATGCGGTAGATTGTTTGAAACCCCACACGGGTGTTGGGATGAAATTTGAAGTTCACTCATCCTGATTGATTAAATATGTTGATCGATTGATTGACAGGCTGTTATAAGCGTTGAATATCTATATTTGATGCTTATACAGTGTAGTGCACTTTGGTTGATGGTTGATTATTTTCAATGTCATTATATACATGTGTTGTATGAAAATCCATATAATTAACTTTATATGGTAATTGATTGGGCCTCATTCCAATTTGAAAAATAAAGAATATTATAAAATAAAAGTTCATGTGTTGACAGTACTCATTCATTGAGATTGGTCATGTGTTGAACGAAATATTTTGATAATAACAACTATTTTGAAAATGGAAATTTATGAAGCCGTGTTGATTAGATTGACGCCATTTTGACGTGAACGATATTTATATCGATTTTATTGATTTCGAAATGAAATGAATTGAAAATGATTTCGAAATGAAATGAATTGAAAACGATTTCGAAATGAATTGAATTGAAAACGATTTCGAAATGAATTGAATTGAAAACGATTTCGAAATGAATTGAATTGAAAACGATTTCGAAATGAATTGAATTGAAAACGATTTCGAAATGAATTGAATTGAAAACGATTTCGAATTGAATTGAAAGTGAATTGAAATGAATTCAAATTGAATTGAAATTTGAATTGAATAGAAATGAATTTTAAAACGAATTTATAAAGAAGAATTCAATTTTGATTTGAATTGAGAAGGAAGTTGAAATTGTTTTTGAAACGAATTCAAAACTATTTATATAATTCGTTTTAAATAGAAATTGACGATATATATATTATATATATATATTATATATAATATAATGGCCTGAATAGAACGCGCCGCGCCGCGGTAGTTCGCGAATTTCGACCATTTATTTCAAACGGGCATTACGGGAGATCCGACCGTCGGATTCTCCTAAAACCGGAACCGTTGGGTTCGTATCGAAAAGAGCTTTCTAACGAATGTTGGAAATTTGAAATCTAACGGTTGGATTTGGAGATACGTCCAAATCAAATTCAAAAAAGGTCGCTGTAAGTGCAGTTTGATGGCCGTTAATGGAAATCGACTGTACGGGCCTTGATAAAATTATTAAAAATAGTAATAATTTGTGTAAAATCATAAGAAATGATTTGTGAAAGTTTGGGATGAAAAACTCCATATTTGAAAAGATAAAAATAGATTTTTATCGAAATGAACTAGTTTTGAACTAGAATTATAATTCTATTTATTTTTAAATAAATAAATTGAATTTGAAATGGTTTTGAAAATAACCAAAATTTCCAATGATTGCATTGGAGTGGATTTGAATCGAAATTGTCTTCGGAATATTTCGATGTTGGAATTCGTGATATTACAGGTGTTGTTATGGAAATTTGAAAGATATATATATGTATCGTTATTTCCAATACGACATTTGTTAGTCGTAGAATTCGATATTGAATATAAGCCGATATATTTTCTATTCAGAGCCTTGCATTGAATATCGAATGTGATTTGGGTTTGTCGTGAATGGTGTCTTCACTAACACTGTTCTTGAACCCAGTTGAGAAAAGATTAAATCTTTTTATTTAGATTTAATGAAGTGTACCAATTAAATGATATTTAATTGGAATTGAATCGGTATTGATTTTTGGGTTTATCGTGAACAGTGTTTTAAATAACACTTGTTCTTTAACCCGATAATTAATGGAATGGGATTTTGGGTTTATCGTGAATCGTGTTTTAAATGACACTGATTCTTTAACCCAGATAATGATTAAAACTAAGTGGAGTTTTAATGAATCTTTAATTAGATTGAAAAGATCGAGAATGGAGTATCACCAGTTTTGCTCCAGGCGATAGTTAAATCTTTAATTAGATTTGAACGTGAAATTTAGAAACTAACTGTCGGTTAGCCAAGCAGAATGGTTTTCTGGATATTGATCTGATGTTGGTTTCGGCCTTCGGGGTTAATATTTGGGGAATTATTCTCTTGATTAATTTACGGTTAGTGACTAATGAATTGGAATGAGGCGTATGTTGTGTTTGTGTAACACTTATTTAAAATATACGCGAGTTATTCGGAAAGACCGGGTTCATCCCATTCTGAATAACTGATACGACGATAAGTCGAAGATGAAGACGATGGTCGAAGACCGGAGGTCTTCACGTCGTTTGGGTAATTACTGATGATCTTGATTGGGCTGTACACCCAAGAAGATGGAAACAGTTAGTGATCGTCCAGACGTACTTGGAGATCGATGGATATGCGGGGTACTAGGTGCCTCCGGCTTCGTTCAGACCCAGGACGGACTTGTAAATGGACTGTGTGTCTGACATTGGATTTTAGTCCGTGTGATTGATCTCTATTAAATATATATCTGTTTGGCGGCGGAGAATTTATTCTCTTGCTTAACGCCCTTCTCTGAGACGTACGAGCTCAGGGGTTATATATTGATGGATATCAATCGCATGGAGTGAATTGCCTGTGTGGCATGCTAAGATGCAAATGATCAAGGCTTCTGTTGAAAAGCAAAGTCTTGTGGTTGATGATCGAAGCACGGCCTTTGTGGCGTAGCTTTGTGTAACGTTGATTCGCGAGTATCACACCCGGTATGAATCAAAAACGGGAGACGGACGTCAGGGAGGGCATGCGTTTCTTTCTAGTTATGAGTGGCGTCAGTGCTTGAACTGGCTGACGAGTTTGACTCATGTGGATGTTACTTATTATTACTTGCTGAAAAGCGAGGCGCCTCGTGATATCGGTTTCGGCCGATGCTTCTGGTCGGCTGACGGGCCAGATTTACGCCCCAAAGGGCGGAGAAACGTAGTGTTCATGCATAATAATCCACATCGGTGGACCGGCCCTGACGATCCAAGGCCCACCTGAGTCTGGGTCCTGAGACATGGACTAGATTGTCTCGAATCGGTAGAGGATCTTGCCCCTTGCCTCGGTTCATACCATAAATGATAACCCAACTTCCAATACGTCGTTTTGCGGTTTTGATTGTAAACTTATATATGGCGACATAGTGTTATGGGCCGTTCATGCCGCCTATGATTGATACTTATGATTTGAAATGTTTTATACACTATACACTTATAATAGTATCAAATGATTTGTTTTAAACGTATCAAGCATTCTTTGGCTGTTATAAGGGAAAACCCTATCCCCCGGCTTGCGTTGCATTGTGTGATAGGACCTGGGTCTTATAACAGCTTCAGTTTTCTTTATTTAGCATTGCGCTGTTTGTTTTATGCACTGGTATTCTTGGGAGGAAACCCGTTCCGTATTATACGGCGTGGTCCCTTGATTTACCTAACTTTAAAATAAAGATTAACTGTTTTAGTTCTCACACCAGTCCCATGACTGACCTGGAGTTTATTGTTTTAACCTAAACTCTGGGTGCCCTTATTTTGACACGGGCAGCTAGTAGTTTTGGTTTTGCAGATTTATATTCACAGGATCCTGGTTTACAGCTGGAACGATATCCGGAAAGCTTTGTATCCGTATATCTCTTCTAGTTGTGTATTGTATTATTTTCCGCTGCTATGTATTTAAATGTAATTTAAATCTCCGATATTTCTGTGTAATATTTATTTATACTCTGTATATTCTTGTAATCTGATGCATTGTTGTAATATACAATGAGATGTTCTTCTGTATGCATTCTATTTTGTCGTGTTCTCAACGATAGGGCGTTTCGAACGGTCTGGGTCGGTTTAGCGACTGGTTCGGACCGAGCGAAATTCCCTGCCGTCACATGCTTCCACGTCGTTCACCATGAACCTCAATCACATACATCATAGAAAAGATGCTGCTTGCTGCAAGTCTGATAAGTGTTGATAAATAAACTTCAAAAATCTCACAGTTTAGTTTATACATATAATTATAGTATCTTTGTCATTAATATTATTGGATAGCCTAATACTAACAAAATTTGAAAATGACGGATTAGGTACATCTATTCAAAGTGACCAGATTTCAGATTTCCACTATTTACTTTGGCGTACATTCTGATGGCCACACATGTTGAATGTATCACGTCTCTTCCCTGCATGTGAAGCTCGTCGGATATATCAATGTTATTTTGGATTTTTTATCTTGTTTTTTGGGCGAGTTTTCACAATTTTCATCTTAATTTTGAAAAAGAATAGTTATGCGCAAGGTCAGTTTCTGAATGGATGGCCTGCCTTTGTTATAATGCTACCTTTCATTTCCACGATACAATGGGACAAGACACCTTTTACCGTTTTCTTTTCTCATTGACATTCATTTCCACGATACAATGGATTGTTCTTCAGCTTCTCATTTTCGGAAGTTCTACTCCAAATGTGGGATTACTGAGCAGTCTGCTTTGAAAACCAATGAAGCTATTCCATGTAATTCTCTTTAGTAAATTAGAACATCAAAGCAAATCGATCAAAATAACTAGTCATGCCAGTAAAAATCCAGTGGAAAGCCTTAAACTTAGCTTCACAAGCAGCAAACAACAATATAAAACCACCGTTTCGTTTATATCTGATTAAGGCGGCTAAACCAAATCGAATGCAGAATCATGTGAAACAAATCATACTTCTCTGGTCTTGTATGCCACAGAAAATGCTTCTGCAGTCTGGCCACACCAGTCTGCAACCTTATATACCTCTTCAAAGAAATACCCAACAATATGTCTTTTAAATTTGGTAGATCTTTCTCTGCCACTAATACGGGAAATTCAGTCCAATCCAAAACATCTTCTAAAGGAAGTACAAAATTATCAGCTATAATAACTGGAACACAACCAGAGTATATAGCTTCCACAATTCTGGGACTACTCACTTCATATCCCATAGGGCAAATGCAGTATTTACTTGATCTCATTTGCTCAAAATATGTCATATTTACTCGATTCGGGAGTCGTCTATATATCTTCATATCATCTTCCTTATCACCACCCCAATATTTGTTTAGGATAGGTCTAACTCTACCATGCATATTGCCAGCATAAAAAGCCAGAATTGGTATTGGGATACACGGTTACCTTTACCCACATATCTTTGCGGTTTTCTAGGCCTTCTTATACTTGTTTCGGGTAGAGATATGTCTCTTCCTCTAATAAATGTTCCTTCTGACGTGTCAGCATTGCATAGTGCTTTTATTGTGTTTTTGTGGAGTTCTTCATGTCCTTTAGTTATATATGGACCCTGAAAGGAACAAAGTAAATGTGTCAACTAAAGCAGTGATGGACTGACCATATGCTAAAGATCTACCCAATTATAGCACTAATAAATACATACCCAATCATGGCAAGCAACAAGAAAATGATCTGCTCCTCTGGTATGATTCCAAAAGGGATATTTTGAAGATATACTGTTAGTCCTTCAAGAACATGGATAAGGGCCTCAAATTATGTGAGTCTTGTATGTACAGAGTCTTCCTTAGTTGCTGTGAGCTATATGGCAAATAGAATAAGTGAGCTTTGCTGGGATCTTTCACAACAAATCTTTGATTTCCCTCCATTAGTTTCATAAACCATCCTTCAGATGCATAAATGCCTTTAAGCTCTGGCGTGTGGAAAATGGGTACTTGGCCTTCTTTATAAATATATACTTTCAGTATTTTTTCCATTAATTCATAGCTCCTGAAATATAATTAGCAATGTAATAGCTTCTCAACTCTAAAACACCGAAAAAAAATAATAAACTTTCCTGATCATAAAATGTTTCTTAGTTATAAGTGACAACTAAGAAGATATTACTTCATTTTCAAGTAACTAAAACACAATTATATTTGCCTTAATTAAGTATAAGATGTAATACATAAATACAACGACAGTCATCCTATGAAAATGGCATTAAATGTCTGTAGTAATGATTACATGAGCATAGCTATGGGAAGATTCTTTTCAAATTTGAGAACTAGCAGTGCAAGACTCCATCCCCATTTAACACAATGTACTTGTAAACATTAATTTAATTTCACTTATATTAGCATGGGTAAAGTCATATAGTCGGTCTATAACACCTTTTGTACAGAATATTTTCGATTTGATAGGAGTGGAATAATTAGCACATGGAGCCTAAGGCCTAAGTATGCCATGCTCTGAATGGCCAACAAAGATAACTCATGATTACGCAATGAATAGTACTTACAACAGTTCCATGGAGATAAGATTACATAGCATCACAAGTAGCTGTTAAATACATAATCCTACAAATGATGAAATGAATTTAATGGATCACATTTAGATGTAAACGAGGCATTACATTTTTTAGATGCTACTGCAAATCATTTATCATTTTTATAGGGTTGTTATAGTAACAATTATCACTATCATTTTTGGAGAAACCATTACCTTACATTCTTTTTTTAATCGCTAAGCCTGAAATGTATACCATTATTGCACCAAAGGTTGGTATAGTGATAACGATAAACTACTATTTTGTTCGGAAAAATAATTGGCATTTTTGTAATATAACTATACTTCATCATACATTTCATCTTGTTAGGGAGTGGAATTAACACCATTTGAACTGATTTGTAAATCAAAACCAACAACTGCCAGTGTGTGTGTTCGTGCGTGCGTGTGTGTGCGTGCGTGTGTGTGAATAAAATAAAAATATTAACAAACTGGTAAATTACCCTTATTAATTGTCAGTTTTAATCAGTATGGCATAGTAATAGAAACTGGTAAATTACCCTTATTAATTGTCAGTTTTAATCAGTATGGCATAGTAATAGAAAAGAGGATTTTCTTTTAAAGGACAAGCTTAACAAAAAAATTGGTGAAAAATATTGAAAGTTTCAAACTAGGAAGAAGGAAACATTTACACTAAAAGTGGAATTTAGGGGAAACACTATCCTTTTCCCATTTACGCTAACATTTGTCTTTCTATTCTAAACTTTCCATATTTTTCACCAAATTTTTTGTTAAGTTTGTCATTCTTCCTATTTTCCACAATAGAAAAAAAAATCACTTTTGCCATAAAAGTCCTACACTTTTCCATCTCGCTTAAGCTCATCCATTCAGTCAGTAGTTTAATTACCGTGGACATTTACGGTTCTACAATGCAAGTTATGTGATTGACAATTTATTTTATGTGTAAAGTTATGACAAAACAGTTGTAATAATTTTAGTGATAAAAGTGTTTCATGTAAACAATAACTATGTAATAATTAAGAAAAGATCAAAAATAAGACAACTATATTGGCAATCAGTCTTATGGGAGATCAAGACGGAAAATAAAATGGTGAAATGTATTTTTGATGACTACAAAAAGGGAAAAGAAAGGCTAAAATTGTTTATGTAGCCTTTATATAATTCGTGATCTGCAAAATACAATTGACTAAGCTAATATGATGAGTTTTAAACAGCTTTTTTTGGCCTATGTTTGAATATAACAAGGGAATGCATGCATTGCAGATCTACAACACGTACCAATAATCAGAAAATATATGATAATCACAAAGTAGCTCAGCAGAGAATAATGTATTAATAAAGGTATATACCTCCTAAAAACTGATACATTTTTAAATATTGGTGTATATAGGTCAGGATCTTCTAAACTCAGAGGTGCATTCTCAATCTCTTTTTTAGCTCCAGTAAGCGCCTGATCCAAGGACAGCTTCCATAAAGGTCTCTGCAACAACAAAACAGAACGTCATGCTTGCCTACTAGTCAAAACTAATCATCAAAAGAGATTAAAAAATTCCACCTGCTCTTATCTAATTTTGAGTTTCTAATGCGTTCACCTGCATTTACACAAATTTCTGTACAATTTCTACACACACACACGTAAAGGGGGTGTAATATGTAAGTACGCATATAAGAAAAAGAAGCTTACACTGCACAACTTTGTTTTTTTTTTTTGCATAGCCGACCGGTTTTTATAGTGTTCCGTAACACTCTTTTGTTATAACTAATAATAAAATTACAATATAGCACAGGTGACTGTAGTTAGCAGTCAGCTAATTTTGGTTTTTAAGGTGGACCGTCCACCACCTACGGAGTTTTTAGTGTTCCGTCCACTCTGCCTAAACGGGCTTACAGTACAGGAGCTAGCAAATTAACTAGACTACACGTTATTCTCCACGCAGGGAGAAATTAACATTTTGCTGGAAAATAAAAACAAAGTCACTACTTCCCATGTGTAACACCCCGAATTTGGGTTAATGCTAAAAATTCACTAATTACAGAATAAATAATCTCAGATGTGAGAATTGGGGGAAACGGGTTGCGTCATTGCGTTCGTCTCAGAAAAATACGTAAAATAGAGTCCGAGTTTTCGAGAATCGGAGTCCGTATGGCCCAGTTATGGCCCAATGAAGTTTGCAGAAAATTTAAAGTTAAAAACAGATTTAAAATTCAAATTCAGATTTTAAAATGGGGGCTAGGAGGGCAGGCGGGAAAGTTCCCGCCCTAGCCATGTCGACAGGGCTGTCGACAGGCTAGTCGACTAGGAGGTCGACTGCCCTGTCGACTTGCCTGTCGACACAGGGTGTCGAGCCAGATTGCCTGGGTGCACCAGGTTTGGTTTTCTGGCTAGGGCTGGGCTGTGTTCTAGAGACTTCCTAAATCCGACGGACCTAATCTAGCCTAGGGTTAATCCTATGGTCTAAAACACACCCTAATCCTATAAATATACCCTAATGCAAGCCTAATCCATACTAAAAGTAGAAATGATGGCATCATGCCGCCAAAATCAAACTTAGGAGGAGCCTCCACTAGTTTATGAAGGAGGTTGCAAGCTAATCAACCTCTAATCATCATCTCCTTCAAATATTGCAACTAGTTTTACTTCATAAGTTTGCTAATCTTGGTTTTGGTGAGTTTCTATGCCTTTAGCAAGTAATTGCTAAACTAATTAGGACAGGATATTAGGAGGCTATGGATGTAAATGTGGATTATGCAAGTTGTGGTTGTCATATGTTATAAGTTCATATGTAAACTTGCCTCTTTTTATGATATGATGTGTCATGCAAGTTCATATGCAAGTTCATATGCAAGTATTATGCAAGTTTATATGCAAGTTCATATGCAAGTATTATGCAAGTTTATATGCAAGTTCATATGCAAGTTTGTCTCTTTTTATGATGTGCATAACATATGCAAAGTTGTCCCTATGTATGACGTGTTACGTAAACGAATTACGTGGGAAACGATGGGGTTAATATGCATGATTATAAAAAGGTGTAAAGTTGTTATGATTGAGCATAACATAAAATGAATGGACATAATTGGGAATTTACCTATTAAGTTAGGTCTACCCACATTATGGAGTTGGGAATTTACCTATTAAGTTAGGTCTACCCATACTATGGAATTGGGAATTTACCTATTGAGTTAGGTCTACCCATATTCTTAAAAATGTGTAATTAATTAGGGATAATTAATTATGGGGGTGATTAATTAGGTGTAATTAATCAACTAAGACACGAGGTTGGACCCTTTTGTAGCGGAAGTCTGCCCGGAACCAACCGGCCATCCAGCAGCTACAAATGATTGGCCCAATGTGAGAGGTCTTAGTCATAAATTAAATACGTGATTAAAGTAAAGACACAAGGTTAGACCCTTTTTATGACAGAAGTCTGCCCGGAACCAACCGGCATATCCAGCAGTCATAAAAGATGGTCTAATGTGAGAGGTCTTTATGAGGTCATGATCTTAATTAATTAATTAAGAAACACTTAACCATATTAGCATGTAGAGGGACATGAGGGGTTAAGTGGGTGCCTTGGGTGGCATGAGGAAATCTAGTGGTTGCCTTGGGTGGCAATAGAAAATACGATTAGAATACTTAACCAAAGTGGAACATGTAATTAAAACATGATTAAAGGGTTAAGTGGTATACACTAGAAATGACAAGCTTAGGTGGGTAGCTTGTGGGGGCCCATTTCAACCAATATCCCAAACGTATCTTAGTGGGCTCGACTCTAGTCGAGTGACGGGACACGCATATTGGGCTTGACTATAAGAGGCCAAACGGGGTAGCGGTGGCAATGCGAGTCCAACGGGTTTCATATGTGTGTGTGGACCCGGGCTGGTAGGTAAGACGTTGTTGCATCGTGTAGATATAACCCGTGCACCATTTGTTGTATCGGGCTAGCCACTTTGGGGAGTGATACACCCCATTGTGGGGCCAGCACGGATATCTACGGTAGGGAGCCGATCGCTTGGGAGTAGTGGGTACACCTAGTGGAGATAGGGGCAGACGGCACCTATGTAGTGAGCTAGGGGTACGCGAAACTACTGGGTAAATTTTCTAAGTCCTTGGGAGGGATCAACCTTTAAGTAGGAATGACTGGTGTGCTGCAGTGTAGTAATTATCCTTGGGTGGGTAAATGCGTCTTTATCGTTATCTTAGTTCACTCTAAGTCTGATTGGCTACTGAGTGTAGTCATTTATCCCCAGTCACACCGTACCAAGTTATATCATATCCTTATTACTTTAATGATTACATTGTTAAAGTTATAGGACTCGCTCAGACTTATGTCTGACCCCGTTGTTTTTATCTTTTTCCCAACCCTCAGGTTCTCAGAGTGGGCCCAGCGCGAGTGGGCTTTGATCAGGCTGCTTTTATTACTCTCTTGGAGCTTGGACCCTAGATGTAGAGCTCAGTTTACCCTTTTCTTTTATGGCTATCAGATCATGTATTGGGATTATGTATTTTTATTAAGCAGGATGGATATTTGTACTTGACTTCTATTATGGTTTTGTGATGTAACCAGACATGTTTTATTTTTCACTGCAATTGAAATGATGTTTTAAATTTTCAAAGTATTACTTATATCTGTCTTGCTGTAATTACTCTGTTCTATATTCACTCAAAATACTCCACCGATGTTATGGCATTACCTTACAGAGTGACCATAGCGGGCGTGGGGTGTTACACCATGCCTTGTACAGAAGTACACATCACCTAGTGTCAGAGACACTTACATCACCTGGCCACATCACAGATAGGCCAAACATCACATCCAAGTGTGCGCAACAGGAGACCTACTGCGAACATCTCATTAGGCTAAACAGAAATCTTCAACATCAAGCAGAGCAGCCGGAATTACATAATACTACACAAAGTAGCACAATCCATACGAATACAAAGATAAGAGACAGAAACAAAGCTCTGCCAAGACCATACAAGCCCAAGGTATTCGTCAAATTACATATTTAAAAATTTCATGACAACCATGACCGTTGAAAGCAGCCAAGACTATCTCTTACCAAGACAAAGGGGCATCGAAAGGATAGGTTATCTTCCAGACACCAGCAGGTCGTGAGCATCAGCAACACCGTGTAGCCAAAGAATGAAAGCATGACCAATATAAAACAGAACGCCCCTAGTCCAGCAACCATGAACAGACTATTTCGCCAACCAGAAGAATATCACACCAGAACAACACATCCAAAAACTTGAAGAAAAGTGAGTATTGACAAATCTATCAAACCAGACAAGGACCAGCAAAGTAAGACTACCTATAGGGAAGGAAAAAACCAGCATCGCGAGCGATCTATTCCCATCCGTTCACTCAGAGAGCAGGAGAGGAACTTCTGGATAATGATATTATATAATGACATTAATATATATATATATATATATATATATATGTGTGTGTGTGTGTGTGTGTGTGTGTATATGCATGTCATACATTAAAATAGTAACAACGCTACATATCTGCTGATGAAAAACAAATGAGGAAAGTGATTTTTTGTCAAATATTAAACATACTGTTTTGTATTTCATAGAAATAGCAATCGTCTCCAATGGAGTGAAAAGGTTATACACAAAAAAAAAATCATAATTAACTCTAATATGAACATCCTGTTTTTGTAGATAGCAGCAAAATGAATGTACATTATTATCATATATTGTTTCTTTATAACAAATAGCATAGATAAAAACCATGTTATCACTATCCACTTTTGCTAATCCAACTTGCGTGGTATCCTTCAATGCAACAATAGCTTATCTCCAGTTGCGTTGATTCATTCTGTTTCATTTTGTAAGAGTTCAAAGATTAAGGCCAAATGTAAGAAGCAACTATATGTCAATCAATAATGTAACGGCGGGATTTTCGACCCAGAAAATCAACATAAAAACACACTGTTGACTATTCAAGCATCGAAAAATACCGGGACATTAATAGAAGAATTTAGAGGGTGAGATAGAAAAGATAGAACTAATAGAATAGAAGAAGAAGAAGATCACAACTGAACAGAATCAGAGTAACACGAAACTCGCAGCGGAACAAAATAAGATGTATTATATAACATAACTTTGAATACAAAACTGTATTGTATATACATACCATTATCAGAGTACAATACATCATATCACAGCGGAAATAACTCTACATAACTAATGGTGAAGCTTCCTGCTTTTGAGCTCCTCCAAGTGAATCTGCAAAGCCTGAAAAACTTGACTGCCCGTACAAATTTGGGCACCCAAGAGTTTAGGGAAAACAAACAAAATAAACTCTGGGTCAGTCATGGGACTGGTGTGAGTAAATTCCAACCATACTGTTTAACTTTGAAAATCCTTTTCCAAACAAGAAGGTAATAGTAAGACCAACCCACACATAAACATGGACGGTTTTTACCTTACTTTAACCCAACATATTTTTATATCAAACTTCAGTGATATTATAATAATGTCTACTCAATTAAATCATCACGTAGCAGAACGCTTGCATCTCACGCTCCACATATATATAGTATAAAATCATAAACCGCAGGGCACTTATTGGAGATTGGATTTCAACAAACAAGGTATGGGAGCACCTTCTGAATAGTGTACTCTAGAGGGGATACACTCAGGGTTCAACAAGAATGTCTTGCAACCCGGCCACACATGACCGCTCACTCATTTAGCTTGAGTGTCGCGAATATATTGCCACCACGGTTGCAGGCCATCCAACCGTCATCCGAAGATACAGAATCGAAAAGAAGTATAAATATGAATTTTCTCTAGATCGGTGACAATACACCCTGCTTGGGGATGACCCAACTAGCCATGCTGCCTAGCCCAACTTTTGTCACTTCTTGTTGTGAGGCTAGAGGCTACGTCAATCTTCAGAACATCTGATCACCATTCACTTTGAATGTCACATCGTCAAATCCATAATAACACATTGATTACACAAATGCATACTGGGTGTAGAATAAAGAGAAGTTACCTTCTCCCCACCAACTCGGTATATTCGTAAAATCAACGGCGTGACCGTTGGAAATACGCTGTCAGACACTCGTCCATACAAGTTGTCCTGGGACTGGACAAACAAAAACACACCATTCTATAACTGGACGATCCTTGCATTTAACTCCGTCTTCAATTTTCTTCAGCATATCTAATTCGCAACGATTATGCCTATACGGAGTGGTTTTCGGGTAATAACCCAACCGGTCTCTCCATATTGACAACGACGGTCAAACACTTCGATAGTCGGTTATTTAACTATCGGAGTTAAAACAACATCCATTCTAATGTATAACTAAACATCATACAATCACGGGCGCTTTTTATTTAACATTCGTTATATTTTCAAAATCCCATATCTCACTAGATATTTCTCAAACTCTGTTTTTGCCTTTAACACTTTTGGAAAACATTTCCAATTATTATAAACTTTTATTCTTTCATGTTCCAAAAAATATCCGTTATTAATGTTCGAACTATTTCCTATTAGTTTCACATTCTTTATTCCCATACTTGGGTAATCTACCTTATTTACACTGGAAAATATTTCCAAATTCATTTTAACCTTTTAATTGGCCCAACGTTCACTTTTAAAACATTATTCCCTTTGAAATGGGAATACCATCCCTTCTTATAGAAATCTAAACACCTTGATCATATAACTCTTTATTCACGCAATAATCTCCCTTATCTTATTTACCGAAATCTCTTTCATACTTTTTCACTCCAATTCCACTTTATAAACTCTGTCTCTAAGTCAACTTCTTATCTAACTGATATCAAGCTTATAACTAAATACTGACTCCTATCCTGTTAACATTTATTTGTTTAAAACTAAATGTTAATTATTCTATCAGATTATAATCCCTAAAAATAGTTACTTTTAATACATTCGACATCGTCGAATTCTAGTTCCAACCCTAACGGTTTAATTCTAATCACATTTCGAACATCGAAATGCTGTCATCAGTTTCTAATACGATTCCCCAATTCTTTTTTCTAAACTCTTTCTTATATTTCTTTGAACAAACGTCGTTACTTATTACTCTAGAATAAGTGGATTTCAAACCAAACTGTTACATTTCCTAGGAAGTGCTGCTATATATAAAAGTCATGCTTAAGTCAAATCAACAGCAGTTAATTTGTCGCTACAGTTCTAAACTTGTCATACGCTGTAATATTCTCCTTATAACTAATTACAGTCACACTTACCTTATCAACAACGTTATTTTATTGCTATAGTTCAACTTATCATATGCTGTAATATTATTTGTTATAACTAATCTTGACATAACAGTCACACTTATCTTATCAACAGCGTTATTTTATTGCTATAATTCTAAGACTTGCATACACTGCCATATTCCTTTTATACTAATCTTGACATCTATTTCCATCACAAAAATCTTGACATCTCTTTCTGTTACAAAAATCTTGACATCTCTTTCTGTTACAAAAATCTTGACATCTCTTTCCGTTACAAAAATCTTGACATCTCTTTCTGTTACAAAAATCTTGACATCTCTTTCTGTTACAAAAATCTTGACATCTCTTTCCGTTACAAACTGATATCGTACCTCGGTAATAGCGAAGCCGTTCAAGTTGGGGTATTTTATTTACCTCTCAGACCTTGATCGACAACGTTCTTACCTTAGAACCGATACAAGTCTGTATTCAAATTCCTTATTACTTAATATATTTATTAAATCGTATTTCCTTGTTGTATTTTGGAATATGGTTTTACAACACCATATTCTTACTTTGGAATCTCTGTGGTTTATGAATATTTAATTTAAACATGAACTCTTTGCTTCCTCCATTCCCCGGTTCTTATCTATAACTTCTTAAATGGTAATTAACTCTCATTAATTTCGATAAACTTATTTCTAACCTGTTTTCATTAGATTAATTAAAGACCAATTAATCTAAAAATCATGTTCCCAAATAACAGTTGATTAAATCAACTTATTTCCATCAGTAAATTCATTAACTGATTTTAATTACTTCTTAACATTAGATTAATCTAATTAATCTAATGATATCTCTAAATTATTTATCTTAAATATAATTATCCAAATATTTAATCGTCGGATAGTTTTTACTTTATAAACTTGTTTAAATGTCAACAATCGCTTTTATTTGCTTTATAAAAACGAACTCTAAAATACTGGTTTATAATAGAACTTCTATCATAAATTTAAATCTTCTTTTTAATTATAAAAATATAATTTTTATAATTATCTTAGTTGATTTGCTTGACGGCCAATCAACTCCTTAACAAAACGATGGGTTTACGGTCGACTGTCACCACTTTCTAAATCGATATCGTTTATTTATTTATCGAAATAGATGTTGAATTTCCGTTCAACATAAATATTCACATGGGGTTTTAAATATACTTCGGGTTCACACAAACAAACAGTACATATAATTATCAAGGAATCAGGTCGGATTCCTCCAACCGGTTTCCGCATCTACAGATGTCAGTCAACACAATTTACACTAACTCTATACTAGGGGGTGTTCTAATCGATGGAAACAGTGTCCAACCGATGGTGTATACATATGTAACGATATATAATATTCAACCAAATTACTTGTAATCTACCTAATCGATCATCACACAGCATTCAAACAACATTAAAATATAATTATAAAAATAGATCAGAGTTAGTGATTTTACTCACCTTTGCGCGTTAACCGTTAAATAACGATTTGCGTCAGTTCGGATCCGTGCCCGTTAGAAGCCCCTCTTCTGAAACCAAGAAGAACAACCCGTCTGCATACCATTTTACTATTTCATAGATTGTACCCTTTTTCTTCAAATGTTAACTGCTCTTGCATCTTCAATCACGTATAATAGTCACGTTCGAACATGAAACCATGCACTGCTTTGTTGTTCGAAAATGGTATGAAACTGCTCCTTCTTTCAAATGCTAACAGCACGTCACCGCTCCCATCCATTCCCATTGTTTACAGTTTACCAGAAATATGGTCAACTTTATTTCTTTCTGCTCCTACACTTCTACTGTATTTCACCACTCCTTCATTCATGTAACCAGGCAACACACAAAAACCGTTCTTCACAAAAACAAAACATCTGCTTCCATCACCGCAGTTTTGGTCTCACGCATTAGCTTCATTATTCACGCCCCCATACCTTTGTGCTGCTATGCACCATGCAGCCCCACGTTTTCCTTTCCGCTACAGGGTAAGTCGCGGCCCACTTCTTTTTTCCATTTTTTTCCATTTTTCATATTTGGGCTTTAAGTTTGGCCCAACACCTATATAATTCCACTGACCTGCTTCAAAAAGGATTCATCTTCCACAACATGAAACAGCCGCAGGCTTCTCCCGCTGTTTCTACTTGCTCCAAAAAGAACCTTCTCTCGCAGATATCATCTCGCATGGAAACATTGATGTTTCCACGTGTTTGTCTAAATCTTACTTTGTCTATCTTCAAAACAAAACAATGAAGTTGTTTTCCCTTACACGAGACACCTTGGTCAAACTGTTTGAGCTTACAAATTCTTTGGTTAAAGAAGTGGCAGATCAAGGTGCTAATAAATATTCCTCCTTCTACCATGCACTTGTTCCGACTCCTTTCCACAACCTCTACCGAAAACCATATCGGCTTGCCTAGATGTGCACTACTCTGCATGCACACTCCTACTTAAACACAAAAAGCATGCTCCAGATAATTTAAAACAACCGCATGCTATCCCCGCTATTTCGATTACTTCTCACGTCCCTTCCTCCCTTCATACTATCTTCACGCTCACAGTTTTCCCCTTCCAGTCGCATATACTTCACCTTTTTAATTTCGCTCCAGTACACTCACTACCCGAAACATGTCATGCCATAACCACCTCCCCCCATGTCGGCACCGTCACGTCACTTCTGAACTCCGTCTTCACCGTTCCACTCATCGTCCGGTCGTCTCGCTGCTGTAGTGGAGAACGCAGCGACAACCAATTAACTGAGCCTCTGCATGCATCTCGACCTTCCAAGCTCGTCGGTCCCTTGCTGCCACGTTTAGACAACTAGGTCCATTTGCTTCAGGGAGAATGGAAACGAACTTCTATTCGTATAAGTATATTTTCACTTCTTTGTTTGGTAGAATTGAAACAGTGATGAGGAAAGAAATGCTGGTTTGATTCAGGGGAAATAGAGACAGACGGTTCTATATATTTAGGCCTATTATTTTATATTATTATACGTATCTATCCTTGCATAAATAAGGGATGGGCAAACGTGAGTTCCATACCTTTGCTGAAAACAAGAACGAACAGTCGTGGATGCCATACCGATGTGAATACCTGATACTGACCTTACATGAATAGTAGAGCATGGTTTACACGCAAATAGTGTATGGTGCAAGTGTCTTCATTACTGTTTCGAGCATCTCGAGTTGTCTGTAAACTAGCTTGTCCCGGAAGGAAACGTAAATATATATTATTTCATTGGCTCGTTTAAGACCTTACGGTGTAACCAATATCTTGTATCAAAGAACACCATAGAATAGCGGTGCTTGGAGTTATATAAGTTATATTATATAATTACCTTATAGTCTAGACCAAACATGAAGACAATGGTTTCTTTATATATATATATATATATATATATATATAGTATGTTGTGAAGTACACATATGTATATTTGTTTTGGTTAGAGTCTATGCGGTGGTAGCGGATAAGTAGAATTTCATATATATACTGACCACTATGGACAGAAATAAAAATACAGTCGTGTCCAGTGAGATGCCACGATTTCAGAAATATAATAATATCAGTAGGTTAACTCATATTGAGAAATCCCGAAATACCGATACAGGGTGCAAAATACTCCAAATAAAAAGTTGCGTATTTAATTAATTAAAAATTACAGTAAAATTCTAAAAATTAAATTATCGCTGCGCCTCAAAAGAACATTGTCCCGATTTGCAACCGATATCAAGTTATATTCAAATAACCGTTACGGTCCATATATGATTTCATAGCGACTTTCTGAATATTTGATTTGGACATATCTTGCAATCTACACAACGAAATCTTAGTTTTTCACTTCTGTTAGAAAGATACAGTTCAACAGATTCCAACGCTTCTTGTTTCGAAGAAATCCGATTCAAAACGAGTCTGGTACACTCAGTTGAAGTTCCGAACGTTAATTTACGAACTGCAGGGTCGTTCTGAGCTTGATTATAATTAATATATATTTATATACGTTCGACTTTGTTTTAATTGATATATAAATCCATTTATATTCTGAATTCAATATTTAAACTGATTTAAATATTCAAATACGAACCGACAAAATTGCGGGACGTTACAGACCTTCCCCCTTAAAATAATTTCGTCCTCGAAATTGCTAAGATAGGGAAAATGCTACAATCTCTGTTATAGCTTGGTTAAAAATCTTTTTGGTTTACTTCATAATTCCAGTTTCCACTGAACTGATTATTTCCAATTAAAATATTAATTCCTTATTATTTCGAATATTTTCAAAATTTCTGAAAATTTCCTAATAGCTTAAATTTTCAGAGAATCTCGCCAGCATCTACTCTGCACGGCTCACTCGGTACTACAACAACTTGCCACTCCGGGCCTTCTCCAATCCAAAAGAAAATCAAACAGCCAAACGGCTTGCCCAAACTGAAAAAAAATCTCATACTCGTATATAAACGTGTACCTTCTCTGTTGGGCATTCAACTCTATCTCTGCCATCTGCTATCAAACCAGCATATCCAAGCATCCTTGGTTGATCTCCCATCAATCCGATCTCAAACCAGTCTTTCGCTTTTACTAAGCCAAATTTCTATTTCAACTCTGATTCCACTCTCAGTTCTTAACCTTGTTAAGTTTTATTACGACATTCCATTTACTGATTTATTTCTCAAATCAGTTATCTCCATCTCTAATTCAAAATTCGATTCTTATTCTCCAAGAATCAATTCATTTTTAATAACTCGAATCTCCAATATTTTTCTTTTATAATTTTCATTCTGGATCTTTCCAAATTCAGTCCAGTTTTGTTATCTTTGTTTAAATTTCATTTTTACCATTTTAACTCCATAAGTAAAATTTTTATTTCAGAATTCAAATTCCTTGGATTTATTTCAAATCAGTTTGAAATCATATATAATTCAAAACATTTGAGTTTCTGACAACTTGTTTCTCAAACAATACAAAACAAAATCTTTGGTAGTAATCCGTCACTTACCAGCTCGAAAATGAACACCAATAATGTCGCGATCATCATCGGAATTTATTTTCCAACCATCGAAGTGAGTTCAATACTATATTGCTTTAAAAACTCATTTATAATCACTCTATTTTTGAAATTACTTCAAAGTATCTTTCATAGCACTTGGAAAACAAATTTTCAAATCTCCCAGGATTTTAAAATTCCCTTATATTTAATTCAATTTCAATTCTTTTCCAAGTTTCTAGAGTTTTATTTCAATTCTGGTTTTTAATTCAGATTCAGCTCATCTGATTTTGCATATCATACTTATATAATATTTCGATTGGTAATTTATATAACCAACTCGATTTTAATCCTGTTCGATCATAATAATGATCACATATCCAATATATTATATTAATATCAAGATATACACTTCTTTTTATATCAAAATATACTTTGGGTAAAATTATTTCATTTACCCACTTTTCAAAACATACTGTGTCGAATTACTCTGTTCAAGAGTTTAGAAACACCTATCGACTCAGTTTGCATTACTGTTTCGACCAGAATTCATAACTACTCGACTGACCAGTCAACACAATATAAAACGGTTTTTATATTGATTACAAATATGTGCTCATATATATACACTCAACTCAATCTAGAGTATTACTAACTCCATCTCTATTGAGTTACGCCACAGAGCCAAGGTAATCACTTAACCTTCAGCTCTGATACCATCTGTAACGGCGGGAATTTTCGGTAGGCTTTTCAACCATCCCTCCAACCCTAACGCAGTGGGCTAACCTCCCACCGTGGCTTACAGAGGTAACCCAGCACCTTGTTTTACGGCCAGCCTCTCGACTCGACCAACCCACATTGTCGGGACATGTAGAGGTAAGAGTCTCCCGTTCGCCACCAAACCGCGAAGCGAGAACCCTCTATCATGCGTACCAAGCGCACAAGCAACAAGGACTGGTGTGAGTAAATTCCAACCATACTGTTTAACTTTGAAAATCCTTTTCCAAACAAGAAGGTAATAGTAAGACCAACCCACACATAAACATGGACGGTTTTTAACTTACTATAACCCAACATATTTTTATATCAAACTTCAGTGATATTATAATAATGTCTACTCAATTAAATCATCACGTAGCAGAACGCTTGCATCTCACGCTCCACATATATATAGTATAAAATCATAAACCGCAGGGCACTTATTGGAGATTGGATTTCAACAAACAAGGTATGGGAGCACCTTCTGAATAGTGTACTCTAGAGGGGATACACTCAGGGTTCAACAAGAACGTCTTGCAACCCGGCCACACATGACCGCTCACTCATTTAGCTTGAGTGTCGCGAATATATTGCCACCACGGTTGCAGGCCATCCAACCGTCATCCGAAGATACAGAATCGAAAAGAAGTATAAATATGAATTTTCTCTAGATCGGTGACAATACACCCTGCTTGGGGATGACCCAACTAGCCATGCTGCCTAGCCCAACTTTTGTCACTTCTTGTTGTGAGGCTAGAGGCTACGTCAATCTTCAGAACATCTGATCACCATTCACTTTGAATGTCACATCGTCAAATCCGTAATCACACATTGATTACACAAATGCACACTGGGTGTAGAATAAAGAGAAGTTACCTTCTCCCCACCAACTCGGTATATTCGTAAAATCAACGGCGTGACCGTTGGAAATACGCTGTCAGACACTCGTCCATACAAGTTGTCCTGGGACTGGACAAACAAAAACACACCATTCTATAACTGGACGATCCTTGCATTTAACTCCATCTTCAATTTTCTTCAGCATATCTAATTCGCAACGATTATGCCTATACGGAGTGGTTTTCGGGTAATAACCCAACCGGTCTCTCCGTATTGACAACGACGGTCAAACACTTCGATAGTCGGTTATTTAACTATCGGAGTTAAAACAACATCCATTCTAATGTATAACTAAACATCATACAATCACGGGCGCTTTTTATTTAACATTCGTTATATTTTCAAATTCCCATATCTCACTAGATATTTCTCAAACTCTGTTTTTGCCTTTAACACTTTTGGAAAACATTTCCAATTATTATAAACTTTTATTCTTTCATGTTCCAAAAAATATCCGTTATTAACGTTCGAACTATTTCCCATTACTTTCACATTCTTTATTCCCATACTTGGGTAATCTACCTTATTTACACTGGAAAATATTTCCAAATTCATCTTAACCTTTTAATCGGCCCAACGTTCACTTTTAAAACATTATTCCCTTTGAAATGGGAATACCATCCCTTCTTATAGAAATCTAAACACCTTGATCATATAACTCTTTATTCACGCAATAATCTCCCTTATCTTATTTACCGAAATCTCTTTCATTTTTTCACTCCTATTCCACTTTATAAACTCTGTCTCTAAGTCAACTTCTTATCTAATTGATATCAAGCTTATAACTAAATACTGACTCCTATCCTGTTAACATTTATTTGTTTAAAACTAAATGTTAATTATTCTATCAGATTATAATCCCTAAAAATAGTTACTTTTAATACATTCGACATCGTCGAATTCTAGTTCCAACCCTAACGGTTTAATTCTAATCACATTTCGAACATCGAAATGCTGTCATCAGTTTCTAATACGATTCCCCAATTCTTTTTTCTAAACTCTTTCTTATATTTCTTTGAACAAACGTCGTTACTTATTACTCTAGAATAAGTGGATTTCAAACCAAACTGTTACATTTCCTAGGAAGTGCTGCTATATATAAAAGTCATGCTTAAGTCAAATCAACAGCAGTTAATTTGTCGCTACAGTTCTAAACTTGTCATACGCTGTAATATTCTCCTTATAACTAATTACAGTCACACTTACCTTATCAACAGCGTTATTTTATTGCTATAGTTCAACTTATCATATGCTGTAATATTCTTTGTTATAACTAATCTTGACATAACAGTCACACTTATCTTATCAACAGCGTTATTTTATTGCTATAATTCTAAGACTTGCATACGCTGCCATATTCCTTTTATACTAATCTTGACATCTATTTCTGTCACAAAAATCTTGACATCTCTTTCTGTTACAAAAATCTTGACATCTCTTTCTGTTACAAAAATCTTGACATCTCTTTCCGTTACAAAAATCTTGACATCTCTTTCTGTTACAAAAATCTTGACATCTCTTTCTGTTACAAAAATCTTGACATCTCTTTCCGTTACAAACTGATATCGTACCTCGGTAATAGCGAAGCCGTTCAAGTTGGGGTATTTTATTTACCTCTCAGACCTTGATCGACAACGTTCTTACCTTAGAACCGATACAAGTCTGTATTCAAATTCCTTATTACTTAATATATTTATTAAATCGTATTTCCTTGTTGTATTTTGGAATATGGTTTTACAACACCATATTCTTACTTTGGAATCTCTTTGGTTTATGAATATTTAATTTAAACATGAACTCTTTGCTTCCTCCATTCCCCAGTTCTTATCTATAACTTCTTAAATGGTAATTAACTCTCATTAATTTCGATAAACTTATTTCTAACCTGTTTTCATTAGATTAATTAAAGACCAATTAATCTAAAAATCATGTTCCCAAATAACAGTTGATTAAATCAACTTATTTCCATCAGTAAATTCATTAACTGATTTTAATTACTTCTTAACATTAGATTAATCTAATTAATCTAATGATATCTCTAAATTATTTATCTTAAATATAATTATCCAAATATTTAATCGTCGGATAGTTTTTACTTTATAAACTTGTTTAAATGTCAACAATCGCTTTTATTTGCTTTATAAAAACGAACTTTAAAATACTGGTTTATAATAGAACTTCTATCATAAATTTAAATCTTCTTTTTAATTATAAAAATAAAATTTTTATAATTATCTTAGTTGATTTGCTTGACGGCCAATCAACTCCTTAACAAAACGATGGGTTTACGGTCGTTTGTCACCACTTTCTAAATCGATATCGTTTATTTATTTATCGAAATAGATGTTGAATTTCCGTTCAACATCAATATTCACATGGGGTTTTAAATATACTTCGGGTTCATACAAACAAACAGTACATATAATTATCAAGGAATCAGGTCGGATTCCTCCAACCGGTTTCCGCATCCACAGATGTCAGTCAACACAATTTACACTAACTCTATACTAGGGGGTGTTCTAATCGATGGAAACAGTGTCCAACCGATGGTGTATACATATGTAACGATATATAATATTCAACCAAATTACTTGTAATCTTCCTAATCGATCATCACACAGCATTCAAACAACATTAAAATATAATTATAAAAATAGATCAGAGTTAGTGATTTTACTCACCTTTGCGCGTTAACCGTTAAATAACGATTTGCGTCAGTTCGGATCCGTGCCCATTAGAAGCCCCTCTTCTGAAACCAAGAAGAACAACCCGTCTGCATACCATTTTACTATTTCATAGATTGTACCCTTTTTCTTCAAATGCTAACTGCTCTTGCATCTTCAGTCACGTATAATAGTCACGTTCGAACATGAAACCACACACTGCTTTGTTGTTCGAAAATGGTATGAAACTGCTCCTTCTTTCAAATGCTAACAGCACGTCACCGCTCCTATCCATTCCCATTGTTTACGGTTTACCAGAAATATGGTCAACTTTATTTCTTTCTGCTCCTACACTTCTACTGTATTTCACCACTCCTTCATTCATGTAACCAGGCAACACACAAAAACCGTTCTTCACAAAAACAAAACATCTGCTTCCATCACCGCAGTTTTGGTCTCACGCATTAGCTTCATTATTCACGCCCCCATACCTTTGTGCTGCTATGCACCATGCAGCCCCACGTTTTCCTTTCCGCTACAGGGTAAGTCGCGGCCCACTTCTTTTTTCCATTTTTTTCCATTTTTCATATTTGGGCTTTAAGTTTGGCCCAACACCTGTATAATTCCACTGACCTGCTTCAAAAAGGATTCATCTTCCACAACATGAAACAGCCGCAGGCTTCTCCCGCTGTTTCTACTTGCTCCAAAAAGAACCTTCTCTCGCAGATGTCATCTCGCATGGAAACATTGATGTTTCCACGTGTTTGTCTAAATCTTACTTTGTCTATCTTCAAAACAAAACAATGAAGTTGTTTTCCCTTACACGAGACACCTTGGTCAAACTGTTTGAGCTTACAAATTCTTTGGTTAAAGAAGTGGCAGATCAAGGTGCTAATAAATATTCCTCCTTCTACCATGCACTTGTTCCGACTCCTTTCCACAACCTCTACCGAAAACCATATCGGCTTGCCTGGGTGTGCACTACTCTGCGTGCACACTCCTACTTAAACACAAAAAGCATGCTCCAGATAATTTAAAACAACCGCATGCTATCCCCGCTATTTCGATTACTTCTCACGTCCCTTCCTCCCTTCATACTATCTTCACGCTCACAGTTTTCCCCTTCCAGTCGCATATACTTCACCTTTTTAATTTCGCTCCGGTACACTCACTACCCGAAACATGTCATGCCATAGCCACCCCCCCATGTCGGCACCGTCACGTCACTTCCGAACTCCGTCTTCACCGTTCCACTCATCGTCCGGTCGTCTCGCTGCTGTAGTGGAGAATGCAGCGACAACCAATTAACTGAGCCTCTGCATGCATCTCGACCTTCCAAGCTCGTCGGTCCCTTGCAGCCGCGTTTAGACAGCTAGTTCCATTTGCTTCAGGGAGAATGGAAACGAACTTCTATTCGTATAAGTATATTTTCACTTCTTTGTTTGGTAGAATTGAAACAGTATGAGGAAAGAAATGCTTGTTTGATTCAGGGGAAATAGAGACAGACGGTTCTATATATTTAGGCCTATTATATTATTATACGTATCTATCCTTGCGTAAATAAGGGATGGGCAAACGTGAGTTCCATACCTTTGCTGAAAACAAGAACGAACAGTCGTGGATGCCATACCGATGTGAATACCTGATACTGACCTTACATGAATAGTAGAGCATGGTTTACACGCAAATAGTGTATGGCGCAAGTGTCTTCATTACTGTTTCGAGCATCTCGAGATGTCTGCAAACTAGCTTGTCCCGGAAGGAAACGTAAATATATATTATTTCATTGGCTCGTTTAAGACCTTACGGTGTAACCAATATCTTGTATCAAAGAACACCATAGAATAGCGGTGCTTGGAGTTATATAAGTTATATTATATAATTACCTTATAGTCTAGACCAAACATGAAGACAATGGTTTCTTTATATATATATATATATAGTATGTTGTGAAGTACACATATGTATATTTGTTTTGGTTAGAGTCTATGCGGTGGTAGCGGATAAGTAGAATTTCATATATATACTGACCACTATGGACAGAAATAAAAATACAGTCGTGTCCAGTGAGATGCCACGATTTCAGAAATATAATAATATCAGTAGGTTAACTCATATTGAGAAATCCCGAAATACCGATACAGGGTGCAAAATACTCCAAATAAAAAGTTACGTATTTAATTAATTAAAAATTACAGTAAAATTCTAAAAATTAAATTATCGCTACGCCTCAAAAGAACATTGTCCCGATTTGAACCCGATATCAAGTTATATTCAAATAACCGTTACGGTCCATATATGATTTCATAGCGACTTTCTGAATATTTGATTTGGACATATCTTGCAATCTACACAACGAAATCTTAGTTTTTCACTTCTGTTAGAAAGATACAGTTCAACAGATTCCAACGCTTCTTATTTCGAAGAAATTCGATTCAAAACGAGTCTGGTACACTCAGTTGAAGTTCCGAACGTTAATTTACGAACTGCAGGGTCGTTCTGAGCTTGATTATAATTAATATATATTTATATACGTTCGACTTTGTTTTAATTGATATATAAATCCATTTATATTCTGAATTCAATATTTAAACTGATTTAAATATTCAAATACGAACTGACAAAATTGCGGGACGTTACAAATAATCGTTTGAACCAACATATGATACTGAACCAACCTGTGAACACTAAAGAATATTATAGTTCCATTTAGTTCAAATCAATTTTGCGCTGATCTAGCATTTCATTTAATTGTTAATTGGTCCATCAGTGATATTGTTTGGAATAAAATACCTAATGGGACCATAACTCAAACAATATCCTAATATTTAATGGCATCACACACAAATGAATTACAAAACCCCCAAAAATAATATTGTTATTGCCAAATTAACACAACTCCTAAATGGAATTACTGTGCAAGCAAAGATCGATGATTTCCTTTGATTACCTAAAAAAAATTCAATTATGTAAATAGCTTTTAAGTAAGAGACATATAAAAATATATGATCTTCAAAATAAGAAAACAAACCTACGCAAAATGATTCGACTTATCGAACATGTGTATACATAACTTAACCAAACTTGGAAAGATCTTTAAATTATATCTTTGCCACCTCTTTGCTTCAACAGTAAAGAATTTGAAATGTTATGTTTCCACATCAAAGTAGTTCTTTACATACACAGAAAGGCGTATAGCTTGAGTCTTATGCAAAAACTTGCAACACAGAATGATTAATCCAGTCCCTCACACCATTCAAGAAACTATTTGTTGACTTTCTAACTTGGTCCTCAATTACAAATATATATATATATTTATTGACTTCCAAGTATGACATTACTATCCATAAACGGCCTGAACATGTAGATTTACCAATTCCAGCACTTACTTGAAATGATTTTGTTATTTCATTCTTTGAAGACTGCACTTGTTTGCTCCTGGCTTGAGAACCCTATAACCTTTATTCACAATACAGTCATCCAGTAGAACATCGATTAGCGGAAAATGTGTACGTGGCTGGAAAAATGACCAACATCGAGTAGAAAATGTGACCTGATGCAATAGTCGTTTTAGCAAAGTCTGATTATGAACCATCGAGATGAATTCAAAGATGAATAAATAATGTAGAACGATCAATATAATATTATTCTTATTGAGCATTGCATTACTAAATTGTAGGCTGTAGCTATCAATCAAAGAAAAAGAAAAAAAAATCATATAACTATATAGTTTTTCTCAACGGCTAAAATAGAACAAAAATAAACCAAGTCGGATTACTAAAAAACTTCTAAATATAAAACCCAAAATTCTAAAATTCCAAAATCAATCAAAGTTCAACAGAAATAAATCAGTTTACCTTCTGATAATTCACAGGATTTGCAGAAACATATTGCCTGGAATTCATTGAAGCAGAAAAAAGAGCATTTGAGTCTAATTAGAGAAAATAGACCCTAGCTGTTGAATGCCAGTTTCATATTCCTTGACCGCCTCAGAAATATTGGAAAATAAGCAGTTGAAACAATCCTGAGAATTTAGGTCTGATCAAGCAATGCAATTTAAAAAGGTGAATTATACAGGTCCGATAATCAAGCAATGTTTTGTACACATCATATGGCAATTTTAGATATAAAAAATTGCGAGAACAATGGTAGAAATGGATTTTAATATACCATTAAAGGCCTGAGAGTAACATTGAGCAATCGATTTTTTTGTTGATGTAGCCGCAGCGAAGAAAGACGTGGAAAAAGGAAGGAAGGAAACATGGGAGAAACTGCTGTGTTAGTGGCTTATACGATGTGGGAGTGAAAAAGACGGGTCTGCCCTAAGCTTAAGTGGTTGTTCTTATTCAGATGCGTGGAGGGTGAAGCAGTTATGTGGAATAGCGAAAAAACTTCACTATTCTCAAAGTATTTGTATTATAGTATAGATATAGTAAATTCAATCATCGTTGAATAGTATGGTTGCATATGGTTGTTGGGACTGGTTGGACTGTAATAATCGAATTGGTGGCTTAGTTAGTTTACTTAATGAGGATGTTTGATTGCTAAATACTGAATTTTAACTGAAACTACAATGGAAATACTGTTTATCTACCAAAGGAAATTTTTAATATATTTTGAATGATTTAACTTATTACGTATAATGTAAAGTTGTGATTTCTGGAGGCTTAGCAAATTGAGAAAATGAAAAAGCATATCTAAAAGTAAACAAGAAAATGAGAGGAGTAAATTAGGCAAATTTTGGTTGACTAAACTAGGCAAGCTATAAACTGTTATCATGTTGAATTTAAATAGACATCATTATTCAGTAGTGCTACTTACTCAATGTCAAAATTACAACATGCATTTCTATCAAACTGTAAGTTAGCCAAATTGTAAATCAGCCCACCCCTTTGTTAATTCCTGGATCCGCCCTTGTGTAAGCACAGCAACAAAGAACTAGAATCGCTATGGCAAAAATGCCATACCACAAACCAACGGAGGGTTTAATGGGCCCAGGAGCGTCAGATACCAGCTCCGTAGGTTACTGCGCTTTAGATCTAATAAATGGTGCCAAAGCGAAAAGAAGGAGACGACCGAGCTCGTTTTATAAACATGGAAGAAAGCAAGGGGTAGGGAAGGAAATCTGTAAAGAAAAGGCGATGCAGAGAACTAGAAAGATGGAGAAAAGAGCGGAGAAAGTAAAGAAGAAGGCGGCGAAAGAAAAAGGGGAAACCCTTGTCCCCATGGCATAAAACGAAGCTCGATGCACAACTTTGTTTTGACTGTACATGACAATACGAACGAGATGACAGTATCACCCCTTGAACTTCAACTATACTCTATTAGACCAAGGAAAGATTTGTCCAAATGTAACCAAATACAGCTAACATGTGGGTGTGCGCATGAGCATGCATATGTGTGTGTGTGTGTGTGAGAGAGAGAGAGAGTGTGTGTGTGTGTGTGTGAGAGAGAGAGAGAGTGTGTGTGAGTCCACCTCACTTTTTATTTATCCCCACATTAATATGCGATTTGCAATTTTGTGCAAAAGAAGTCTGAAATGAAACAAAATTTTGTAGATATGATCTTGAAGCTATAAAATTCATCTTTATAAACTTTGTTTGCTCGTTTAAAATTTGCTCATACCGACGGTAAAATAAAAAATTTAGATGCTTTATATTGACAATACATTTTGAATTGCCCTTAAATTTCGTATAGATAACCAAATTTTTTTCATCGCAAACAGGGCTAAATGAGCCTATACTACACGAGTACAGTAGATCCTAACCATTCAAAATTACATAAAAGACTAACACAATTGTGTGTAAAATAAAAAATTAAGAAAAAAACATTTGCGCTAAAGTTCCTATCACAAATCATTCCTATCATCCTCTACCTTCTTTGAGAGGATCAAGGAAGAAGTTTTAAGAGTTTTTCAAGCATACATAGCATTTGTCATAGTCATCTTCCAATAAAAGTTTCTTTTTTATTTCACCTTGCTACCTACAATTAATTAGTGTTGGAAATTAATAGTTTGGATGGCTACATAGTTTGTTCACAAAACCAATTGGTTAATGTGAACTATAGCTTCCTAATATTTATCCAGGATCTTAGTTGAGTATTTCACGATATGGGATGCAAGCCAGGGAGTGGCCCACGAGCCGTGGAGGAGTGCGAGCCGGAGATGATTCACGAACCGTGGAGGGTTGCAAGCCAAAGGTGATCCACGAGCCGTGGAGGGAGGCGAGCCGGTCCATACTCCGAGCTAGCGATGCTTCGTCACTTCATCCAAGGGATTGTCAGTCGATGCCAGATTACACCCGTCCACGGAAACGAGCGTAACTTCCAAACTTTTATGCTGATGTTGCGACTTTAACCAAATCGCTCTATATCTTCTGACGGTGTTTTCAATCTCTGAGCGTGCTGCTATTCGGAGATTATATGTGTGACGGCTTTGACTAAAAAGCATGTCAACATTTTGCCCCCCAGAACATATCTTGGTGGTTGAAGGAACATGTGTTCTGGATAATCCAAAAAAACCAAGGCCACGCCGAGCCCCCCAGCTGCAAGTATAATCCATACCTGCGAAGAAGAGAAAGCCAACAGATGTGTCAAATCCTAACAAAACTGATTAACCTTTTAGAGCATAAACCATGCTTGGGCGTCCGATTGAACATAAACCATACTCGATGGACGTTTGAACCATCCTGCCAAGACCTGGCGAGGGACCAAACCTTCCGGGCATAAGCCATACCAAGATGTTCAAACTGAGCATAATCCATTCTCGAGTTTTATTGGGTTCCTTTGCCAAATTCTGACAAGACCATTCGCGGTTCCTGAGTATAATCCATAATTAGAAATCCAACGCAGTACAATCCATACTCAGATGGAGAAGAAGCTGCGCTTGCCAAGGCCTGACAAGACAGTCCGTCCTTAGGCATAATCCATACCTAGAGGTCCGAAATAAGTATAAGCCATACTTTAATTGAGATTGAGAATCATGCCACAGCCTGACAAGATACTTAAATTTGCCAAACATAATCCATGCTCGGAAAGTCCTTCCTTATTTAAGTCAAAATGCAAAACCAAAGCAAATCCTGATTGGTTTATCATCGAGTTCTGAGCAAGCTTTGGGGCTAAATCCTAACCCCGTACGTGTGTACTTTGATTTAGCCAATCGGAAATCATAAAGAAAGCAAGAAACATATCTTAAATCCTAAGAAATGCAGAAAATGCGGAGTGATCCAATCCATATCAGTTGATGATGAGCCCACGAGAGCTCGATCCAGGATCGTTCCCTCTCCGGGGAGCAGGTGATGGCAGCGCGGGTGTAGGCGCAGTTGGTTGTTTCACATACTCGGGTAGCTCTCCACGTCTAACTCGTTCCTCAATCAGATCACGCAAGTGCCTACAGTCATTTGTATCATGACCGTCTGTATCATGAAATATGCAATGTTTTCCAGAATTATGTTTTTTTTGCGATGGCTCCCTCCTGGGAGGCTTTAGATAGGAGATGACATCGTTTGTGTCCATGTAAATGTCGATGAGTGAAGCACTGAGTTCAGTGTACTTTACATATCTAGGCCCTCTCTGGGGATGAGCGTTGCGGTCATTCTTGACAGCAACTTTTCCTTTGTCTTTCCCAGAATCATACGGTCCTCCGTCTTTAAGCATGTTGACGTCGAGAATGCGCTTCTCGGAAGTCGCATCTTCTTCCCACGGAAATCTATCTGCTTCAAGGTAGAATTCACCGAGATTTCACGGTGGGTCTCGGTACAAAGATTTTTTGAACTCTGAGTTATCCAGGATACCGGATACCGCTGTCATCAGTACCATCGATGGTTCAGGTCGGTCAACCGATGTTGCTGCAACGTTAAATCTTTCCAGAAATGAACGCAGAGTTTCTCCAGACATCTGCTTGATTGTTGTGAGTGACATGACGTTCTTGGGCCGAGCGATGTGGATCCGAAATTGTTCAATGAAGCGCACGAATCCACATAGCTACTATATCAGTCAGAAAAAGGGGGAAACACTTTGCCATGACGTTTTACGACGCCGATTGAACTTCCATATGTCGTTTGTAGCGCATCAGATGCACGGTAGTATCCGTCCTGACGTTGTATGGTTCCAGTTGTGGAAGTTTGAAATCCGGGGGATTGTGGGAATCCCTGATTTCCTGTGTGAAAGGAGTGTGGTTGACGTCATCCATGTCGTTTTGAGAAGTACGGCCTCCCGAGAGGCGTTGTATCAGATCTGCTAGTCGGTTTCCGCCGAAAAGCTGTTGCAAATTGCCGATGTCAGAGCTGGTGCCTCCGGCGTTGAATGCAAGAGAAGAAGGGAGTTGCTGGTGAACCGCTATGTGGGGATCGCGGTTCGCGGCTCACGGTTCGAGGAGGTCGGTTCGTGAGCTAGGATCGTGAAGGACGACTCGTGAGCTAGGGCCGTGAAGGCCGGCTCATGAGCTAGGGGGCGAACCGACCGGGTTCTGGAGCCTCATCACGAATCGCTTCCTACTATTGAGCGTGAGCTTGCGTTCTGGTTTCCCTCCTAACCGGAGCTGAAGTTGGCCGAGTCTGACCATTTCCAAGAGTGAGGGGGTTACCCCCGAGTCCAAGTGATGCATGAGCCGCTTCTGTGGCTTCATTTCCAGCGAGATGAGCGTTGCTCGGCCTTCCATCCATTCGAGCGAAGAATTCGTCCATCATCTCCTGTTATTTTCGGAGGAGTTCATCTTGCCTAGTCGTTTGAGCTCTTATTTCAGTAAGAACGCCGTCCATCTCTTCTCTGGTCAAGTATGCAGAAGGATCTCCATGAGAGGAAGCCTCCTGGCTTGCCTCGTTCCTTGCGTCTTCAGTGCCAACATCCTCAGCACGAGAGAAGGTTCCGTCTTTCTTTTGTTTTGCCATTTATCCAATAGCCAAGCAATCTGATTCCTTTAGAGCTAGAAACTGAAGTAGTATCATATGCCACCTTACCTGGCGCGCCAAAATGTTAGATCAAAATTTGGTTCTAACACCCAAATATAGATTTTCAGATCACAAAATGCAGAAAAAGCAGTAAAAACGGGGAACACACGAGGTATTTATAGTGGTTCGGCTCAAACCAAGCTTACGTCCACTTTATATTTTCTTAAATCCTAAGAAATTACAATTACAATGTCGTCTCACAATCTGTGAGATTCGTTTATACACAATAGCCTTGTGTTATCATGAAGGAGAAGAGAAAAGAGAAGTGATTTTATACACGAAATCCTCGTGTTAGATTGATTTGAGGAGTGTACAAAGTCCTTGTGTACTTGGCAATAGAGATCGGGAGGTGTTAGTGCCAGAAAGCCAGAGCCTCCTTGAAAATGCCTTCCAGTGGTGTATTTATAGGCATTTTCTGATATCGGTTCGTGAAACACGTGGAACGCATCCCAAAAATCCCGAAATGATGTGGAAAACGTGGAGATAGCCACTCCAAGCCGTTGTATGCCACCTGTAATCAGATCCGTGCAAGTTGGAGTGTAAATAGCCATTAGAATAGGTCAGACTCAGGTGTGCGAGTGCAGGCCCAGGCGATTCGTGGTCCATCCATGTGAGTCAGTGGGATCACTGTCCTCGCGAGCAGGTGCCCGCGAGCTAAAGTACTTTGGTGCGTCGTGCCCTTCTGAGCGGGTCGTGATGGTCGAGGTGCATCATGAGCCGGTTCACGAGGGAGTGGTCCATGAGCCGTGGAGGAGTGCGAGCTGGAGATGATTCACGAACCGTGGAGGGATGCGAGCCAAAGGTGATCCACGAGCCGTGGAGGGAGGCGAGCCGGTTCATACTCCGAGCTAGCATTGCTTCGTCACTTCATCCAAGTGATTGCCAGTCGATGCCAGATTACACCCATTCACGGAAACGGGCGCAACTTCCAAAATTTTATGCTGATGTTGCGACTTTAACCAAATTGCTCTATGTCTTCTGACGATGTTTCCAATCCCTGAGCGCGCTGCTATACAAAGATTATATGTGTGATGACTTTGACTAAAAAGCGTGTCAACACAACTAGAGTATTATATGTCACCCAATTTAAGGTCAAACATATGTTGATATCAAATAAATATCTCAACATATATCTTCATCTCTCGTTTATGCACTATTAAGAGGGTGTAAAATACAATTAACATGTGGTCTGAACTTGCGTGCTAGGCTACTAGCTGCTAGCATAGAATCGGCGACTGTAATGGTCTTTTTACTATGTAATAACAATTCTATTGTAAATGATTTCAACCATCTAAGAAATTAGTAGGGTAGGATTTGGTCATGGTATGTAATTATCTATGTTGTATTGTAAGCTAATTTAAATAGTTATTTATTTTATGATAATGTTATCTGCAATATTATGATTTTGAATAACTGAATCTTAATAGAAGCAGCAAAAGAAATTTCCATAACAGCAATACATTCCGATATGAAATGAAATTGAGCCCCAAATCGTACTACTGCCCCTTGGGAAAAAAAGTAGATAACTCAAACATGCTCTTTGCTAGTATTTGTCCATGGACAACTTGATGCCAAGAACATCACCAACAAGTGCATATATTACAGAATGTAATATGCAACATTAAACCACTTTCCAATAGCAGCATATGTTTTGTAATTGGTTACAAATTCAGCTCAATTGGTTCAGGAAACATAATCCTACTGGACGCTTGTTAAACAGTGGCCTAAGTTTCAGGCGTTTGTTTAACAAGCATCTGGATTTGAATTCAATGAGGCTTATTCAACAAGAGTCTAATATTTAGGCTCTTGTTGAACAAACATCGCACTTCTAGGTCAATAAGCACCAGAAGCAGTTGCTTGTTCAACTAACGCCTAAACGCTAGGCCCATGTTGAACAAACACATAAATGTGTGGTTACTTTCCAGTAAAGTTTGAGGGTTGCATTTTCTAACCCCTCAAAATGTGATATTTTCATCTTGAAATGGTTGGAAATGCTTCTAAAGATAGCTGCACATGTAACTCAAACACATTTTGTCAATCTCAGGCCAGAAAAAGTATCTACTTGCAAATGATTTTGCATATAACTTTGTTTAAATTTTGAGTTGAGGTTATTGCCATTCTCATAAGAGATTTCAACTCCTAAACTTATTTTGTTGCCACAAAAAATATCCGGTTTATAGCTCGTGTTAAGTAACAAATTAATCAACTATAGGTTGGTTTGGGTGTAAAGCTTTTGCATCATTGATAACATTATCAAATGCATGGTATGAACTAATGCCAAACAGACGTTACTGACACTGACACTAGAACCAATGAGTAATTCAACATACGATTGCATATTGCAACATGATTATCCTTCTTACTTAAAAGGTTAATTACACCGTGTTTAAATTGCTTTAAAATTAACTTTCATTGATGAAAAGTTATAGAATTAAGCAAAGCAAAATGAAGAGATTGTAAACATAATCGAACACAATTACATACCTCCTCCTTCGAAGGGTGCAGCCTTAATCCATCATCTTCGGATTCCACGACTTTATCCTTGATAATTTTCTCAGGGACAGAATTATTCAAAAAAGGCAAATTCTATTTCAACCCATGTTTTTAGTTAGTAGCCCCCCCTTAAAAAATTAAAATTTTAATGACTAAAGTGCCCTTTAGGAGTTATTTTCTCATCTAAACTCAGTACAACGTTGCCTGTTAAAACACCTAAATTTCAAAACCCTAGATTACAAATCACTCAAGGAAAAATTGATTTTCAAACAAGAATACAATGGATTTTGAAGGAGAAGATGATTCCTCATCGCTATAACAGCAGGTATATGAAGTAAAATTTAGAATTTGAGTTTTTTTTTTTACTTTTTAAGTATAGCCGATGCAGTACGATTTGAGTGATTTTGTATAAAACCACGTAGGCATCATACTATGAAACTATGTGAACCACGGATTCATAATACGTGGAAAATTTGTTTACCACGTTTTATGTATACGTGGTTTTCCTTAATACCACGCGTTCTGTATACGTGGTCTTCCTGTATACCACGCTGCCTTTCATACTAGGAAACTTTGAACGAGACTTTGTAGATTGCGGTGTAAATCTGAATTCAATTCATGAAACCCTAATTGATTTTGGCTGAAGTTGAGTTGAATTGCGGTGTAAATTTTCTGACCTAGGTTGCGTGATTGATGAAGAAATCGCGTAGTGAGATATGGAGGAGAGGAGCGACGAGAAGTGAAGGGCAAGATTGGAAATAATGGGGGGCTACTAACTAATTATATGGGTACACTGGTTTTTTAAATTTTGTGGGGGGGGGGGGGGGGAGGCTACTACCTAAAAACAAGGGTTGAAATAGAATTTACCTTCAAAAAAATAGATTTTTGCAGAGGTGTTACATGAAGAGAAGGAGGAACAAAAGACGAAGAAGAAAAAAAGAAGTTTATAGAGTCAAAATCTAGAGAAACTAAAATAGCAACGAAGGCGGTAGCGATAATCACAAAAATAACGAAACCAACAATCAGGCACTGCCGCCGGCGATTGAGGGAGAACTGACGGCGATTACGGCGGTTGATAGAGTAGGATAGCATCGGAAGCTATATTGAAAATCATTATTCAGTTCAATGAAACAGAATTAAGGGAGAATGAGAAAGAAACGTGTTTGTTTCATTGTCTGTTTGTTTCAACGGTGGGAAAACGAAAGCGACCGTAATGGGAGGAAGGACCTCGGAGTTCTTTTGTTTTGTAAATAGCATAAAGAGAAATGCTACAATACCCGAAAATGTTTTTGTCAAAAAGTAAGAAATATGGGTAAATCCGGAATTCAGGGGTGGCAAACATTGAATTCAGGGGAGTATTTGTGTAATTCAAGGGGTGGGCCTCCTATTTTCTTGTCTCTTCCGTAGTTTTTGACAAAATGAAAAGCGGGCAAAGTAGCATTTCTGTACCATAAATATTACTGGTATTACCGCACAACCGTGGAAAAACCGACCGTTAAGATATTTAATATGAAATATAAATTTATTTTTTAAAACATATTTTAAATTAGATTTTATTTGAAAAATTATAGAGCAGTTCAAGAGAGAATAAAAGTTATTAATAAAGTAGGAATTCAATTAAACTGAATTTTACATGTCAAGAGCTTGAAATGTAATATAAATCAACCACAAGTAAGCATATATTTAAATCAAGTGCTTTTCTTATTCGTGGTCAGTGCTTTTCTGGACCATGTTTTATACACCTGTTATAAAGAAATAAAACACTACTTGGAATTAAACTATTTTTGTTTCAGTACATGTTAGCGGCAACCACAGAATTTCAACTAAGTTGGAATCACCCAATATTTTACTATGAATAAATTATCTATTCAAATAAATAGTGTGAAATTATTTGAAAGTGTAAAATATTATGCAAGTCTTAAATTATACTGTATATATTCACGTTGCAGTGAACTCCAAAAATCTTTAAGCAGAAACTGCATAAATGATGAATATAAATCATAAGCAATCTGAGTGAAACAAAGAATTAAACTCATGCATAAGATATAAACAAACCATTATCTAAAATAATTAATTCAAGAAAGCCATGCTTAAAATTTTAAACTATATATGAAACTTGACAAACTTCGATTCGATCGAGCATTAATATCATGAGATATCTCTAAAATAAAATGGCTAAACATGTAGCTTTTATCTGGTATCAACAAACACAATACTTTCATTAGTTGCATAGTTGTACTAGAACATGAATAAAATGACAGGACAATTTGCAATTAAGAATCTACTTTGAGCATGGCAATTAAGAATGAAATTTGAATAGTAATGGGGAACCAGTGCATATGTGACATACTTGAATGTCACAGAATATCTGGGAACTTGATTCAAGGTCTTTAAAATAATAAAGATGCAAACAGACTTGTATGGAAAGCATTGCCTTTAAGAGGAAAATTCTTGACATTGACTACCATGTGTAACAAAAAACTATGTTAAGTATCAAGCATGAATATTCATTGGTTTTAGAATAGAAAACAAAAAAGGAATTTTATTTGATGAGCATGTCACCTGCTATAAGCTGACCAAATTGTTAGTTGAATAATAACTGTAAAAGACTTATGCAATCTATTGAAAAATTAAAAAGGACATGACTAAAATATGAAGTACATTTCTTCACTTCTATTTTTACCAAATTCATATCAACCATGTCATATCCTCTTCTTTGCATTCACCATTCATGGATTTTCTACAGAAAAAGAAATGAGTTTCAATTCGAATGCATGAGTTATTTCTTTTAAAAAAAACACAGGCATACAAACAATACATCATTAAAACAAAGAATTATTCAAACAATATGCATTGATAAAGCTGAAATCATTCATTTATTGATGCATGCTTGTTTTGTCTTAGAAACACATTAAGTATATGTCAGTCCATGGATTCGACTGGTAAGTCTATAGCCTTGAAATATTTAACAACAAATGGTTGAATATATTGTTTTCAAAGAACAACAAATGAGCATGATACAACAGAGTGACTAATCATATGATTTTAAATATATTTTTTAAACATATTTAAGATCAAAGTAAATTCAAATCATACAATTTTATAATATTAGTTATTGCTCTAATATTAACTTAAATACTTTTATGTCATTTGGTTGGCTTAGTTGTACTTTTATGTCATTTGGTACTAATCTAACTATTTTGTACTGTAAATGTCAACTCGATACCTATATTTGGGTTGAGATGAAAGTTTATTGGTGTATGTTGTAAATATTTGTGTGTTTTTTCTTTGTTTGGTTTCGTTCAGTTTTATTTTCTGGGCTATTTGTATTTTTAGTTTTCTTTTCTTGCTTATTGGGCTGAAAGCCCAAGCGGGTTTAAATAAACATTGCGTGTGTACTTTGAGAAGGCGAGACAGAATGTATTTTCTTTCTTCTTCATTGAATTCAGATCTGAAATGGAAAAAATGAATTTCTGGATATTTTGCATTCTTCTCATGGTATCGAAGCATTAGGCGATTTGATCTTCTTCTTCCTTATTAAATTCCTCTTCAAGCTCGAATCTCGTTTTCTCCTAAACCCTAGAAATGGCGAATGACGATGAAATTACCTCTCAAGATAATTCAGTTGTACCAAATTCTTCAGGAGTCAACTTCAATGATCCCTATTATCTTTCTAATTCAGATCATCCAGGTATGCAGCTTTGTAATCATATTCTTAATGGACCGAATTTCTTGAATTGGAGCAGATCTGTTAAAATGGCACTAATAGCTCTAAACAAGTTTCAATTTGTTGATGGTACGCTTCAAATCCCTGTTGCAAGTTCTCTTGAATTTCAGAAATGGATCAGGAACGATTACATGGTGATGTCCTGGATCTTGAATTCAATGGAAAAGGTATTAGCTGAAAGTTTTATGTTCTTAAATTCTTCTAAACAATTATGGAGAGAATCGAATGAAAGGTTTGGACAAACGACACCATAGATTTATGATTTGCACAAAACACTTACATCAACACAGCAAAGTGACAGTACAATTGCTGAATACTATGGAAGATTGAAAAGTGTATGGGATCAGCTGCAAATATTAGAAGGTTTTCCTGAATGTACTTGTGATGCGATGAATAGTTGTATTTGTGGGATTTTTAAAAATTTCTTGAAAGGGATTAAAGAAATATATTGATGCAATTTTTATCCGGGTTGAATAAAGAGTATGATCAAGTCAAGACTAATATACTGAGTACTGATCCTTTGCCGAATGTACATAAGGCCTATTATACTTTGCAACAAGTAGAGCAACAAAATAAACTTAATAATGTTGCAGCTGGTAATGAAATGAGTGCTCTACAAGTGCAAGCTATAAAGACTTCTCCTAAACCACCATATCAAACTGTGAAGAGGGATGCTAAAAAGCAGAAGAGTGAACAGATGTGTGAGCATTGCAAGAAGAAAGGACATGGCATTGAGCAGTGTTTCAACTTAGTTGGCTATCCAGATTGGTGGGAAAATTTGAAAGTAAAAAAGAATGTTAAAATGGCTGGAAATGTGTAAATCAATTCTGAAGGAAACCTGGGCAAAATACCACAAGAAAGAGGAGAATCAAGTGCATCAACTAAGCAAGTGGATCCAACCATGGTTTTAGCTCTCTATAATGAAGTTATGAAGATGATTTAGCAGAATTCAAAGTCTACTATTTCTGAGGATAATCCATTGTACACTACAGTGAATTTTGCAGGTATATTTTCCTCTTCAAATTCAGACTATCTTTTAAATGGTTTTGATAGAGATAGTTGGATTATAGATACAGGGGCTACGGACCATATGGCATCAAAATTGACACATTTTGCTTCATTAAAACAACTAATTGATCCTGTTAAGATATCTTTGCCTGGTGGATCTATTAAATTGGTTAAATATTTTGGCAACATAAAATTGAATCCTCAGATATCTATCAACAATGTATTCTACATTCCCGAATTCAAACATAATTTGCTTTCTGTTGGAAGATTATTAGATGATAATAATCTGATTGCAAATTTTACAAATAATGCATGTTATTTTCAGGATCCTTCAACTAAACAAGATTATGCTGTTGGATCAAGACATTGTGGTTTATACAATTCTCCAAATATTCAAATCTGCTTTCATGTAGTTCTGTCAGTTCTTCTGAACCTGCTGTTATTAATACTTCCTTTTCTTATGTTAATAATAGCATTACTACACATGTAGATCCTAGTATTGAGGTTGTTCATGCTAGGTTGTGTCATATTTTTGCTAGCCATATAAAACATTTAGTAGTATCCATTTCAGGCAACAATATCGATAAAAATAGTTGTGAAGCTTGTGTCTTGGGTAAACATCATAAAATGCCATTTCATAAATCATTGTCATATGCTAATGATATGTTTGATTTGATACATGTTGATTTGTGGGGACCATATGCAAGACCTTCTTTATCTGGTTGCAAATATTTTGTCACCATTCTAGATGATCATACAAGAACTACTTGGACTCATTTGATTTCTTCAAAAACTCAAGTATATAATGTGATTATGAGTTTTTTGGAATATGTTCAAACTCAATTTGATAAAAAGGTGAAGGTGATTAGAAGTGATAATGGAACAGAGATAATTCAACAGTCATGTAGAGTTTTGTTTGCAAGTAAAAGGACAGTTCATAAAAAAAAGTGTTCCAGGAAATCCACAACAAAATGGTAGAGTAGAGAGAAAACACAAGCATTTACTTGAAACAACTAGGACTATAAAGATTCATGCTGGCTTGCCATATAAGTTTTGGGGTGATTGTTTATTGTCTGCCACACATATTATAAATTTGCTACCTAGTTCAGTTCTACAATGGAAGACTCCTTATGAATTACTAATGAAGAAGAAACCTGATTACAGTTATTTAAGAGTAATTGGATGCTTATGTTTTTCTGCTCAAAAGACACATGATAAATTTGCTCCTAGATCAAACAAGTGTATTCTGTTAGGATACCCATATGCTCAAAAAGGCTACAAGTTATATGATCTTGACACTCACAAGGTTATTCTTAGTAGAGATGTGTTCTTTGTTGAAAACTGTTTTCCATTCAAAGATGAATCTGTAAATTTTCCTTCATCTCTTCCTGATGTGCCTACTCATCAATTTCCTCTAGTCAATCCTGCATTTGATATGCAACAATTTCATTAATCTACAAATGTGCCATCTATTATTCAAAATCAAGATCACCATAGTTCACAAACTCCTCATAACAATGTTCTGTTTTCTCAAGATGATTTTATTTCAGAAAATCAAAATACAAATATTATAAGTTCCTCTACTAATGAATTGCCTGATTCTCAAAATATTTTGCCACAAAATGTTAGAACTTCCTCCAGAACAACTAGATTGCCAAAGAAGTTTGATGATTTTATAATGGTTAAGCCAATTACAAGAGCAAGTCATACTTCAGCACTTAGTGAGTCTGCATCATTCAATGTATATTCTGAACCATCTTTTTTACATCTGAATGATGAAAATCCGCACAGTCTGAATAATGTGATGACAGCTTTTGAGACTTTTTCTTATAATCAAGCTAAAAATCATGCTGCATGGGTAGATGCTATGAATAAAGAATTACAAGCTTTAGAAGATAATGGAACATGGGAGTTAACTGATTTGCCTTCTGGTATAAAACCTATTGGCTCTAAATGGATTTATAAAACAAAATTTAAACCAAAATTGAGAGGTGTAAGGGAAGGGTTGTTGCTAGAGGAGATAAACAAATATTTGGAAAGGATTATAAACATACTTTCAGTCCAGTAGCTAAATTAACTACAGTGAGATTAGTAATTGCATTAGCAGCAATAAGAGATTGGGATATTCAACAGCTTGATATAAATAATGCTTTTTTGCATGGTTATCTTGATGAAGATGTATACATGATTCCTCCTTTAGGCTATACAAAGGCAAAACCTGGTCAAGTTTGTAAGCTCAAGAGATCAATATATGGTTTAAAACAGGCTAGTAGATGTTGGAATAAAGAATTGACAAAATTCTTAGTTGAATGGGGTTTTCTTCAATCAAAACAAGACTACTCTTTGTTTTTTTCTGAGTAAAGGTAAATCTTTTACAGTTGTTGTTACATATGTAGATGATTTACTATTGACTGGAAATGATGCTACAATAATGACTGATTTGAAGAATGATTTGCATAGAGCTTTTACTATCAAAGATTTAGGTACATTGAAGTATTTTCTTGGTATTGAAGTGTCAAGGACAAAATCTGGAATACTTTTAAATCAAAGGAAGTATATTTTAGATATGTTAAGAGAACACAAGCTAAAAGATTGTAAATCAGCTCTTTTACCAATGCAGAAGGGTTTAAAGCTTAGTTTGACTAATGGTGATCTATTGGAAGATCCTGAAGTGTATAGGAGAATTGTTGGTAAATTTCTCTATATTAATCTTACAAGACCTGATATAACCTTTGTTGTGCAACAATTAAGTCAATTTTTTAATGCTCCAAGAGTAACACATTTCTCAGCCGCCTTACATATTCTCAAATATTTAAAAGGCACTTTGAATCTTGGTTTATTCTTCTATGCTGATTCAGACATGAAGTTAACAGCATATAGTGATGCTGATTGGGGTGCATGTCCAAATTCAGGTAGATCATTGAGTGGTTATTGCATTTTTCTTGGAAATTCTTTAATATCTTGGAAAACAAAGAAGCAGAAGTCTGTTTCTAAAAGTAGTACAGAATCTGAATATACGAGCATGAGTTATACAACAAGTGAGATTGTATGGCTTGAAGGAATGTTGAATGAATTAGGTGTGCAGGTACCTACTCCTATTGTTTTGAATTGTGATAATCTGTCTGCTCAACACATTGCAGAGAATCCTGTTTTTCATGAGAAGACAAAGCATATGCGAGGCAAGCATCAGAAGTTGGATGTTCATTATGTTAGGGAGAATGTGCAATTAGGTTTTATTCAGTGCAAGCATGTGAAATCTTCTTTGTAGGTTGTTGATATAATGACAAAGGCATTAGGAGCTGATCAACACAAGTTTTTGGTGTCGAAGATTGGTCTAATGAATCAATTTCCAGTTCAAGATTGGCCTTGTTTTTCGACAACAAGTCCATCTTGAGGGGGGGGGGGGGCTATTGAGCTGAAAGTTTATTGGTGTATGTTGTAAATATTTATGTGTTTTTTTTGTTTGATTTCGTTCAGTTTTATTTTCTGGTTGTTTGTATTTTTAGTTTTCTTTTCTTGCTTATTGGGCTGAAAGCCTAAGCGGGTATAAATAAACATTGCGTGTGTACTTTGAGAAGGCGAGACATAATGTATTTTCTTTCTTCTTCATTGAATTCAGATCTAAAATGGAAAAAATGAATTTATGGATATTTTGCAATCTTCTCAATTTGCATTTATATTACTCACTAAAATGCTAAATAAGAATTTTTAGGCACTAATTGAACTATTAGATCTAGCGACACAAAAAATAAGAATTCTAAGAAAGGTAGGGCCGAAAACAAATAATAAATGCATTGCTGCATGAATGAAACATACAAAAAAAAAAAATCTAACCTTTCATAACCATAATCTTGGAGAAATATTAAAAATCATAAAGTAGGGATCATGAAGTTTAATATCATGCTATAGAATAAAATAGTTGGAGTAGACACTTGAGTTAATGAAGCATATCATGTAATACTTTTGTCTGTGTTTACTTCAAAAGATGCATATATGTATGTTTGCATACTTATATGTATATGTATATAAATATGCATAATAATAGTTAACTACCATCAACATTTTTTATTGGTTAATTCATAATTATACATTCCTTGCTGTGGCAGTCTAAAACATTTGGCCCATGTTTTGGAATTCCAGCCTCATTAAAGAAATTCAGGTAGTCAGTTTAACATTCTTTGATATATGAACTGCTTTATTTTAATGTTAAAGTTACCGAAGTAAAGACTTACTCACCGACGAGTTTTTTCAAGTTCTTATGTCTGTTTAACACTTTTGGAGCTATTGAAGACATGTGACTTGATTCTCCTTTGAAATCAGGAGTGATAAACTAAAACTTGATTTCTTCTTCTCATTCAACGCATCATTGAAGACTCCAGTTTGGTTCAATCTATGAACCACTTCGATGTGGCTGACACTTTTTTTGTTCTCTCTCTCGTTAGCATTTTCTTGCTGAAAGGGATTTTTATGGCAATGATTTTGACAGTCGAGCTTCAAAAAAGCGTTTTTCTTGGCTATAAAGCTGGAAGTAAGGGACATTTCAATTCCTCCAAATCTTCTTTTGAAAGTCACCCAAACGGAACTGAGTCTCTACGTGCATCCTTTGAATTTTTACAAACCTGTTACATTAACTTTTTATAAGCCTTTAATCACTACTTATCATAAGGTTTTTTACAAACCTGTTCACATACGAAGTCTTTCCCGATCTTAACATCTACCACCTTATCATAGGGTTCAAAATGCTTCTCAATGTCTTCAGTCAATCAAAATGTACAACAAAGAGAGTTTTTGTAAGCCTTGAGTTCGCTATTGAATTCAAGCCAATACGTTGACGAGGGAGCAGGAAAAAAGAAAAAAATAGGATAAGGAAGAAACATTGAATTTTGTTCTATACTCTAAAATAAAAATGCTCTAATCGAATCAGATCTGAGCTAAGCAAGATATTGCTAATTTACATACGAAATCGACTAAATATCAAGATTTAAAAGTGAATGATACTTGGCTTCTTCAGCGGTTCGGATGTCGATGTTGGCTGATTTTAAGCTCTGTTTCAGCCTACCGTAGATTATATTTGTTCTTTGGATATGGGTTTGTTGGCCGTGGGTTTTATGATGATGCCCCAATTTTTCCTGCTTTGGCTTTTATTAGTTCTGTGTGAGTTGATGAATTATGCGCTGAATGATTTGAATTCAAAAGTCGGATCGAGAAATTAGGATCGAGAAGCAAAGGAATAGGAAAATCGAAGAACGGTTTGTGGAAGAGACAGCTAAAGCGGTGAGTACGCGAGTTATACGAGATATTTTTGCCGATTATAATTGGCTTCAGAGAGTTTGATTTTGGCACTCTTACAGTAGGGAAATCTCCCTAACGGTCGGTTTGATTACAAACAATAATTCTTGTAAAGGCCCAGAAATGAGGATGCGAATTATGGCCCAAAAATAATGGCCATAAGATTTAGTACGTGCTACATTGTCCTTTGAATTCCACCGTTTGGTTGCAATTTCGTTCAAGTTCAATTTGAAAAAAAACCTTCAACTTTCTAGCAGCCTCCTATTACAAATGAGGGCATATCAAATTAACATGTTAACTGCTGAATTTCTCTTAATCTCATCAAAATTACTATTCTTCGGTTTTGACCTTAGATCAGCATTATTTAGTTAAACAAAATACGTTAACCAAACCAATTCATTTTGATTAGTTTAATTTAGTTTTAAAACTAGATCGGTTTATAATCGATTTAACAAAAATTAGTTATATTATTGGTTTAACCAGATTAACTGAACTTTCATAATATTTTCAAAACTATCGATATCGTAGAATTTTTTTAGATTAATTTAAATATCCAAATAAATTTGTTCGTCATATATGTATCAAAATTATTTTTAGAAATCATAAGAATCATAACTAAAAATATTTTAATCATATATTTATGATTTATTTCAAATTTCAATGAATATTCCAGACATAGAGTGTGAAACATTTCTACTCTGTTAAATTGGATAACCAACTAAACCAACCAAACTTACTTTGAATTTTATCAATGTAATTTGTGAATATTTAATTTATTTAAATATTCGATTCATGTTTTTAATCGTTTAAATTCTGTTTTAAATGATTAGCTAATGGTAAAAAAAATTATTTTTAATCATTTAAATAATGGTTTACAGCCTTTTTAAATTTTATATTTTAAAATAGAAAACTTAGTTTTTGCTTTTAGCTATATGCACATATATGTATTTTATTGCAAACCTTATTTTGGAAATGTGTTATAAATATATGTATAAAGGAAAAGGAAAAATTTATATAAATTAGTATATATTAATTTATATTTCAAAGATATTTTAAGGTGTTGTTATTGATACTCCAACTATTGTTAAGGGGGTCATTTTTTAAAACACTCCGCTCTTTGAAAAATTGTTAAGGGGCTACACAAACATATTATTTCACACTACTTAATATTCCTGGATTGCCCCTTCAAATTAGATTAGAAAAACTTAATCAACAAGGAACCAAATATAAATAAGCAGTTCGTCACCACTACACCGAATGTAGTACGTAATCAATTATGTATGTATTCGACAATGATATGTCAAAAATTAATAATCATTTCGGTGCATTGTCTTCATAATTATAAAATTCGACGTATTTATATCGACAAAAAAAATCGATCCTATTCCTTCGAAAACACTTACCCTTTAGGGTTTAAAAATTAATATATGCGAATTGAAAAAAAAATTACTATGGCCCTTGCAAAGGTAAAGTTACATTTATTTGTTAAGAGGCTAAATGGATAATAAGATAAAATTACTTTTATTTGTTAAGGGGCTACTTTCCTCATTGGTGCTCTCCTCAACAATTTTTGAAAAAATAAAAAATTGGCCCCCCTTAACAATATTTGGAGTGTTAATAACAATGCTCATATTTTAAAAGGGTTATTTTTAAAATGATGATTTAGAGTTTATTTATAAAATAAGAAAATGGATACTTTTATAATTTAAAATTATGATTTTATATTTATTAATAAATTAGTATTTTTTAATATATAAAGAAGCATGATTTGATGTTAAGAAGTTTAATAAGAAAATGTATATTTTAAAATTTTGAGATGATGTTTTACAAATAGATATATTCAACTTTTATGTAAAAAGAAGCATACTCATGAGTTATGTACATGAAACCTTCACATTACAATACGTGTACAAAGCAAGTACATAAATTCTTTTTTGAAAACTTAACATCTAGTTGATGCCTTGTACTTGAGTAGCTTATGGTGGAAGGTTTCTGATGATAAAAAGGGTATTTTGTATTTAATTTTATATTATCTCTATATATATGTATCTAAATAATTTCATCTTTCTTGCAATCTCATTTTCCCTCCTTGTCTCTCTCTTCAAATTTTTTAATGGCATCCAATTTGAATTAAAAAAAAGATAAACACAGTAAACCAAAATTTGAAATCAAAATCCAAGGAATTTCAAAATTCAATTTTTAAACATATTTGTTTTGAATTCCTAAAACAAGTTGCATTGGTCTTCTTCGGACATGTTCTTGCTCTGGCTTTTGTTTGTGTGTGTTTGAGTATTTTTGTAGTGATTTGGGTGCATCACAGTGCAATGACAAAAAACTATGTGAGTAGGAAGAAGCAAGGGTTTGAGTTTTTGGTGCACTGGAGCATTTAAGGCATGTGTTTGATTTCTAGGAGGTAGCACCTACGGCCAAACTTTGGTAGAGACCGATTCACAAAAATGTCACAATCTTTTTGGCTATAGAGAAGGGTGTTTCAATAGGATTTTGGTAAGGGTGCGGAGGTGATGATGTTGGTGCTGACGTGGGATGATGAGAGCTACGACGGTGGTCTTGGTGAAGTGATTTAGTGGTCGGAGTCAGAGTACATATGGGCGTCAATGCACGAAATTTCTACAGGAGGTTTGAAATTGAACAAGTGGGGAGGGAGAAGATGAAAAAGGAGTAGGGCGGGTCGGGTATGGTTGTTTGGGCTTGACCCAAAATAATAGTGAGAAATCTAATAAGCTACAAGTTATTTAATATAAATTATACATTTATGTTCAAAACCCTATAACTTGCTCATATGTAAACTGTCTAACACATGGGTTTTTGCATTGGATTCATGATAATGAGCCTTATAGTATAGTATAGTTGATTATCATGTTTGGATAAGTACAAAGTCACGACATTTTAAAATGAACAATTTTAAATAATGTTATTTTAAATAGTAACGTCGTTTGATTAACACATCTTAAATTTGTGTGATTTATTTGGTCAAATAAAATACTGTCAAGTTAAATTGAGTAGAATTGACCCCTATTGACATCTTTTGAGCAGAATAAATCCACATTCTGTGCTTGCTAAGTGTTAGTTTAAATTGTATGATTAATTGTTATAAATATTGATTGATGTGAATTAAATAGTTATTTCACTATGGATTATTGAGTGACGTTGTGTGTCAGAATCTTTGTATCTTAGCAATATTATATGTGATACTAAACCCATTTGAATGTGAAAATTAGTGGTAACTTATTTAAATACCACTACGATCGCTAAGCCTCAAATTTGAAACTATTTTCAATTTTTAAATTTCTAAACTGAATTGATAAATATTCCATACTGGAATATTTAAAAAGTTCTTATTGAAGATTGAAGAATTAATTAAGATGGTTTAAACTAATTTAATAATTAAGACTTATCTTATTAATTAAGTTTCAATGTTATTTATTATTTATTAATGATGGTTTGAAATGTAAGAAATTGATCATTAATGATAGTTTGGTTTGCTAATTACTTAGTAATGATGTTTTTAAGTATAATTTATACTAAACATATAATTAAGAAGTTAATTATAATTATTTAATGTTTAATTATTATTTAATGGCTAATAAAAGGATTAATTGTTATTAAATTACTTGCTTAAGGTTTAAGATTTATCATTAATTTAAAAGTGTTTTAAATATTTGTTTAATTTTTAATAAAGGTTTTTAATTATTAATTAATAAATAAAGATTATTTGGATCTTTAAATTATTTATTTAAATATTAATAATTAATTAATTAAAGGTTAAAAATATTTAATTATTATTTTAATGATTAATAATTATTTAATTAATAATTTTTTAAGATTGTTATTATCTTAAATTAAAAATGATTAAGTTATTCCATTTTCATAAATAATCGTTTTAAGTTAAATTAAATTATCAATTAACGATGTTATAAGTAGATTAATTATTTAAAATAAGGGATTTAAATTGATCAAATTGTTTTAATAGCACGGATAAAACATGTTTTTGTGTTTGGCGTAACCGACCAGTTTTTAAGGTGACCGCAAACACCTTTTATTATAACTAATAATAAAAAATTAGTATGGTACAGGTGATTGTTAATAGACAATCAGCTATTCGGTATTTAAGGTGGACCATCCACCACATACGGAATTTAAAGTGTTATGTCCACTCTACCTATATAGGCTAGCAGTACCGGAGCTAGCTAATTACTAGACTACTCCATGCAGGGAGTTAAATACATAATGATGGGCAAATAAATAAAACAGCAATAACACAGCCCATGTACTTCCCATGCCTTGAAAAATCACATTTCCTAGTGTTAGAGACATATATAATCACATAGCACATCAGAATAATCCTGAAGTAACAAAATTGTGTCCTAGTGTCCGTAGTAGGAGGACCTACTACAAATATCACATTGTGATTCCAACAATGCACAGGGCACGAGATAACACTGTAGAATTTGGCATATTTTCGATGACGAGAGCAAAGCTCTTCCAAACGCATGTTAACGATGACCTGTCACGCAAGTAGAAAAAACTGGAGGGCTTCAAGGAAAACTCGTCATCAGCGAAACGAGAGAAAAGCTCTTCCATATGTAAATTCAGGGTAAAACCAAGCAGAACTCTAAGAGAACGAAAACCAACTCAAATGCATGACAAAAGAATTGCCCAGTATGTACAACAGTCGAGGATCAGCCCATGGTCCACCACCTTGCTCTGGCAAGTTGAGTGCAAATGCATCACCATGGCGCCAGTGCACAGCAGCAGAGACACTAATCCAAAACTATTGAACACGCAAACACCAACTAGCACCAAAAAAGAAATTCTGAACTCCACAAAAAACACAAATCACACCTTCACCACCAACAGAAAACAGTCCAGCACCCTCAAGTCGAAAGAACATTGGATAACTAGCATCTGTATGTACCATCACAACCCAGAGGTGAGACGTGTAACATACAACACACCAGTAGTTACTGCTTAACGCCACGAGAACACCAAACCCTATGAAACTTGGAAAGCCAAAACCAACAAACTTGCACCCAGAATTTCCAACCACAAAATCCAAACTTGCAATACAATAAACACCTTACTGACCCCCAAAACTCAAACTACATGTTCATTTAACACCAAGAAATGTAAGCATAGGGTCGCGAGGTTACCAGAGGTAGCACGATATAGTTAATCGGTTTATTCAAAATGAGGTTCAGACTTAAATTAGTCATGTTGTCGAAGGAATTTATTTGAGTGAAATAAATAAAGATGGTGATTAAGGAATTTATTAATGGAAAGAATTAAGAAACATGAGTTAAATATTGGAAAGTGGATTCAAATGAAAGAATGAACTATAGAACTTATTTTGGATTAAATTTCATATGGAATTTGTTCAATTTAAGTTAGACTTCTGGAAACTCGAGTTAGTAAGCTTTTATTATTCCAAAGAAGAGCGGTGTTGAGCTAAGGTCTAAGAGGTATATAAAATATCCCAACTTGAAAGACCTCATATTTATTCAAGAGATAGTATTAGTTTGAGAGTGCAAGTTGTTATTGGAAAGGAAATCTTTAAAGGAATTGTTACTTAAAAAAGACAACGTCCTAGAAGTATAATGAAATGATTTGGGTTCCACAACCCACTAACTGTGAGTTAGAAATGAGAAACCATATTGATTGATATTTAAATACATACTTGTATCGGAGGGTTAAGTACGTAAATGTTTTAGGATAATAGGTTGGAAGTTTAATTAATAAGAAACTAATTAAAAGAGGTTCAGTGATTAATATGGGAAGTTGACCTTTGATTGTGTTATATGTGTTATTTAATAGTTAAATAACCGACTATTAAATCTGAACCAAAATTTTACTTTGGAAATATCTTAAAGAAGCGCTTGAGTTATACAACACATGTGACGGCCCGCCCTGCTCCAGCCGACATTTCTCCGAAATGCGCTGTGCCGATGTCCAAGCAGCACAGGACGGTCATCAAGGAAAGAAAAGAAAAGATGAATCATCAAAGAACCTGTAGTATATCTCACAGCACATGGGATAAAGTATAATAACAACATGACTTGACATAAAATAGGCGAGACAGTGCATAAGCTGAAAACTAAACATCATAGCAGCGGAATCCAAATACAGCTTATGATCCAGACCATCATTATTACAACTTTTAAAATACTGTCTCTAAAGCAAAATAGGAAGGTACACTACTAATGCCCAAAGTAGTGACCAGCAACAACACAGGGAGAATATATGGGAATAATACGTGGAAGCCTCCTGCTCATCTCCGGACAGCAACTCATGCATAACCGGCTAACTTGTCTCTAGTCTGCTTGTTTAAGAGCACACAGAGTAATAGGAAGAGACATAAAACTCCGGGTCAGACAAAAGTCTGGTATGAGCGATAGCATGACTATAGCTGGAATGAGCAATAACAGGTATAAATAATCATACCTAAACCTGAACCAACAACCAAAGAGTTAACACAACAGGATGTACAGTACTCTAAGGTGACACTAGCATATGGTGTGAAAATAATGGGAAGGGGGTGTGCATGCCATGGTGATAACAAACATCAAACATAGCAATCATCCTCACATCTCTCACTCAGTGCATAAAGCATATGATATCCACCAGTTTGATCACCAGAACCATTTGGGGCCTTGATGGAACTCAGCTCCATCCAAACCTTACTACGACCACTTTGCCCTTGGGGGTCCTGCTGGAATTCGATTCCACACAACTTTGACCCTACCGCATTGGTCCTTAGTCAACGCCTCTCCATCATAGTGAATCAAAGTTATAGATACCGATAACCCCTTTGCACACGTCCCGCAACAAAGTCTAACCCTTGAAGTAAACTCGTTGGTTCCCAGCTGGATCCTGAGTACAAATTTCCCATTCGGACGTCCTTTGCATCACGGGTTTTAGTCTCTTCATCCCGGTTTGTGACTCTCCAGTTTCCATTCAGTTCATATCCTTCGCCATGTCTCGGTTCAATGCTCAAGTCCTCAGCTCGGCTCACGGTTCGCGGTCAACTCCGGTTCGTGGTCCACCTTTTGAATCCAGATCGTGGCATCATGATGGAGCGGTTCATGGGTGGTGCTTCGGTTTGGTTCGTGATTCTCCCTCAGCTCCGGTTCATGATGAACGGCTCGTGGTGCAAGCGCTCGGCTCGAGGAGGTGGTTCGTGGTTCCAGCTTCGGGTCATGGTTCACGCCCTGATCCATCTCATGGTACTTCCCTCACCACGGTTCGTGGTGCTCTCTCGGTCCGGTTCATGGACCCTAGACCACGAGTGGGGTCGGGTCGTGAGGGAGTGTCACGAACGGGTTATTGTACCGCTGTCTGTAATTTTTCCAGCAAGCTATTTACTCCACACGATGGTGTTTTCGACCATTCTAACTGTTCTAGGCAAACACGAAACATTCCAAACAGTAATAGCATCATATAACATCGACCACAAACACCAAAACTATGAATAATCATATCAATATGGATCAAACATACACAAAACCCATGTTTTCCCCTTAATCATGTTTTAATCAAATCTAACATTAGGATTAGCAAAACATATATATCCAAATTAACCCAAATTTCTAACATAGTCATAAAATAATATTTCGGAATTTCTACATATTGCTCCAAAATTTTACGAGTTATAATTTCGCTAATCATCACCAATCACCCCTAGTTAGCCGTAATTAGTGTAAGAACAGCTAATCACTCACCTTAGCCACAAATAAAATATTAGATCTGAAACTCTTATACTATGGCGCGGTTTCCAATGTAACACAGCAGCTCCAACTCTGATTTGACACTAATCCTCCTTAATTTGGTGTAGATTAGGCTAATATATGATTAAAAGGTGATTAAGGATGAATTTAGAAGGAGGAGGCCATTACTAGGGTTCAAAGTTTGTAAGTGGCGGCTGGAAAACTGAATAAAACTGAATTTCCAAACCCTATTGGTTCTCCCATAACCCTAATCCTGAAATGGGTTATGGGCCTAGCTACTAATCACCCTATTTGGTCCGGTTAAGCTGTTTTTCACCTTCTAAACCTTGTTTTAGTTATATCCCCCAAACGGTAAGTCCGTTTGATCAATGTGACCAGTCTACGGAAATGTAAACCACCATACGAATCCAATGGAAGTGGTTTCAAGTCAAAACTCCTTACCAATCAAAAGTTACAGGCGAAACAAGGTTCGCCAGGGTCAAAACGATCATTTAAAAATTGGCAAAAATCATCAACATGGGAAATGACCCCAGTAGTCCTTCCCCAAAGTTACACGACCATACGACCTCGTATGAAGATGAAATAAATATTCTACGATCCTCCGATGCGTAAAATGCGGGTCGTTACATTCTCCCCCCTTAAGAAATTTCGCCCTCGAAATTCCTTAACTAAAAAACAAACAATGGGTCTCGCATGCCTATCAGCCATTCACAATAATCAAACATGCATAACAAACACAACAAGTCTATCCTAGCATGCGGAAAAACTAAATCGCAATTAAAATCTTACCTGGCAAAGAGTTCTGGATACGACTTCCTTATGCTCTCCTTTGTCTCCCAAGTACAATCATTCTCATTCTCGCCCCACAGAACCTTGACTAGTTTCACCGCCTTCCTTCAAAGTTGCTTCGTATCGTACTCGACAATACGGATCGGTCAGCGGGTCCCAACTGCCTCGGGTTCTACTTCGATATCATCCAACTGATCCGGTGAAATAGTCATATCGGGGTCGTGCACGAACTTCCTTAACAGGTAAACATGAAATACGTCGTGAACTCCCGCCATCTTGTCAGGCAACTCAACTTTGTATGCTTAATTCCCAACTTGCTCAAGAACTGGGAACGGACCAACAAATCTTGGTGCCAACTTTCCTCTCCTACTAAATCGAATCACATTCTTTAGTGGAGAGATGTAACGTCCCGTATTTTCTGGCCAATTATTGAATTATTTTATTATTTAAAATATTGATTTGAATTTAAATAATTTAATTTAACCATTTTATTTTGAATTTGTTATTAATATCAATAATATTATAATATTATATTTCCAAAACAGTCGGTAAATGTTGAGTTGCAATATAATGTGAACGGGCAATTTAAAATGGTTTAATATTGTTTATAGTGAAATTATATTAATATATTCGTTTATTTAAGACGGTAGAACATTTAATTTACAATTATATTATAAAATGAGCTACAGGGGCGCGGTAGTTCGTAATATGGCGTTTTGAACTTTACACGGCTATACAGGATCCAATATAAGTCGAATTTTCTCGAAACAAGAAACGTCCGAATCTATTAGATAATATTTTTCCAATGGAAGAGAAAAATCGAGTTTTCGTGTTGTAGATTTTGTTCTATGTCCAAATCAAATTTTAAAATAGTCGCTATAGAATTTCTTTATATATTATAGCGATTTATTATATTAAAATAAAGGGTTTTTATTTTATATCGTTTTAGCTTGGAATTCAACCCGAGATATTTGATTTTGGTAATATATGAAATTCTGGTCGTGCGTGGCCAATTATAATATTTTTATATTATTATTGTGAAGTATTTTTAAATTAATTTATTTTAATTAAAATTGGACCTTTTAAAAGGAACTTTATTCAATCGACCTCCGTTTTCAACGAAACCAATTTTATTGGGACCGCAACAACTAATTTTTGTTAGATTTCAATTTTTACGCAAATCGGAGTTATTTGTGAGTGTGTTAAAATTAAATGTAAATTAAACGACCGTTTAGATGTGAACGAGCACCGTTTGAGCAAACGGACTCGGAATTCGACGAAACATTTCATTAGGACCATAACATCAAATTATATCATGCTGTCCATTCCCGTAGCGAACAGAGTTTGTATGTGAACACGATAATCAATAAACAACGTACATAATTGCGATAGACATGAAATAAAATATCGTTGGTCACATCAGAATAAACTAATATATTTATCAACTATATATACACCTAAAATTCAGCCTAAAACCATATGCTCCAAACCGTATTCCTCTACCAGCAAATATATTTACAGAAAAGCCCTCAATCGCAATTTAATTTATATCTTCCGATCTGTAAGGAATCGGCAATGGCGGTCTGAAGCAAAGACGTAGATCTAATCGAGGCCGTCATGTTGTAAAAAATTGGGAAGGAACGGAGCACCGTGGTGGCCGAAAATTGGCAAAAACCAGAGCAGGTCTGTTTCGTTTTATGGTTGATTGACGGCGATTGGAGCAATTTTAGGAGATCAGACCTGAAGGAGAGTGAAGTGGAGGAGTAAGGCTTTCGTTTGGAATTGGTGCGAAGGTATCTGGTCGTCGGAGGTGAGAGAAAGAGATAGATGATCGGAGGTAGGCTTTTTGGTGAGTTGCGGTAGAAAGGTGAGGTTTTTCCGATGACACGGTGGTCGAGGGCGGATATGGTTTGAAGCAAAGTTGAAGGGGGATGGACGCTGGTCATAACGGCGGCAGTCCGGTCATTTGTAAATGAGTGTGGCGGTGGCTTTCTCAAGTCGAACGGAATATAGTCGATGGGGTTTTTACGGCGGCTGAGGGAGCTTCCAGCGTCGAGATTATTGGTGAAGGGGTAACAGACCACTGCGGTTCTGGTGGGATGATCGATGGGGGTCCCAATTCAACGGCGATGGTGAAATCGATGGAGGAAGGTGGCAGTTTGGGGGTAAAAGGAGATATCGGGTTTTGGGGAAAACAAAGAGGGATCGAAGGAGATGTCAGGGTTCACAATTTCCCTAGAGAAACCGCGTTTAATAATGTGCTGACATGGACAATAATTAGCAACGGTAATTAGTTGGTAACGCTAATTATAATTTAAGTTAATTAATATATTGTTTAATTATTAATTCATAATTTAATCAAACCGTATATAATTAATAACTTATCCATACGATATCGGATTTACGTGAAACAGGATCCATTGGGATCGCAGAGATGAGATCGAGACGATGGTGCTGACTAGGAATCGATTGGACGCAGTTGGATTTTCAGTTAATTTTAAATGCTTGTTTAAAATTAGATGGAACAAATGATATACACGTAAATGTGTATATTTTATCCGCTTATTTATCTTATTTTCCCTTTAAAATAATTGATACTTTGTATTTATAGCTGTATTTTCAGATTGTTGACAAGAAGCATGGTTTAGAGCATTTGATGGATAAAGCATGAAGAATTTGCTTAAAAAGAGTGAAGTTTAAAATTGCTAAAGCTTGAAGAGTCTAAAGCTTGAAGAACGGTTGCAATTATATTTCAGTTAAGAAGATTTGGCTCAATAAAGACTCAAACTGCATTCACATTAGCTCATTTGGAAGGCCTCTTACTCATGTTGCGTTCACACTAGCCTATTTGCTAGACCACTCACACTAAAGCTGCGTTCACAATGGCTTATGTGTTATTTGGGTTATTTCTTTAGTCCCACATTATGTAATTAGCTTGCTAGCCTTTGTCATATCAGCTATAAATACATTGTATCTTAGTCTTGTAAAAACACATTAGGTTTTATTCTGTAATTCTCTTCTTGGAATAAAATCATTCTCTCCCTTTCTTTTTACTTTTTGTTTATTTTATTTATGTCCATGTTATTTATTTTCTTTTTCTCTTCTTCTTTAGCTATGTCTAGCTAATCCCCTTTGATTAGGGGGTGATGACGCTGATAGTATGATTCAATATAAATCACATAGCCAAAAGATGAGGACTGTATACATGTAGATCTGGATCTGAATTAAGGGTTAGATCTGAACCTTCATACCCTGTGTCGTTTAAGAGCTGTGCTCCTTCACAGGGTATATTCGAGTTTAATCTAACACTTATCAGATTTAGATTTAATATTTGGGGTTTTAGAAATAAAATAGTGAATCTGTCCTGATAGCCTATGGTTGTAGAGCTGAGCTCCTGCATAGGCTATGCTTGTCGTTATTTACATATTTGTTTCTAAAAACCTATTATCGTTGATTCATGTTTGTGACAGAAACATGTATTAGATCTGGTTAATCTTTTGGCTATTGATGATTATGAATCTGATCTATGTCATTATCCCCTAATTGCTTTCACTTATTGTTAAAACTCCCTTTTTATTTAATTTCTGCTATTTTCTTTGTTTTCAACCAATCAAAAGTTAGGGATAACTTGATTGGATTTATTAATAAAATAATTTGGTCCTAGAGTTCGACACCCTCTACAACGATCCTTGTTGTTTAGGAAAGACGAACGAATTTTACAGTTGTTTACAATTGTATAATTTGTTAGCAAACAAATTTTGGCGCCGTTGCCGGGGACCAAAATAATTTTTGTTAATAAATCCTTCGGGTTATATTTTATTTTTATTTTCTTATTTTCTCCATAAAAAAAACACAAAAATATTCTTGTTAGTTTTTTTTTATTTCCTTTTGTTTTCCATCATTTAGAAAAAATTTGTAATTTTCGGTTGATTTGTTTCCTTTCATTGCCTTCCATCTTTACAAATTAAAAAAAAAAAAACTTGCATTTTTTTTGTTTTATTTTTTTTCCTTTTCTTTACTCCTTTTCCTCCTCACCTTTCTTTTAAAATTTGATTTCTTTCCACTTTTCTGAAAAAAAAAAAAACAAATTTTCTTTCTGTTCAGTTCTATCTCGATCGCCTTGCACTGCCTTTCACCTTAAGTCTTCAATCCACACCCATTACCCCTACAGCATCATACCATTACCCATTTACCCACGTCCTCCTCAAGCAAGTGCTGGTAACTCCCTTAATCATCCCATCAACCATCAATTCATTACATCCAGTATTACTTCATACACAAAAAACCACTCCTTGCTGTTCAAATACCATCTGCACCACCATACTACTACTGCTAGTTCACCATCCTACAACGCAAACCTGTTACAACATATCCACGCCCTTCACAACCACACTGCAACCAACACTTTCAACCCATTCATACTACCTTCTACCCCATCACAAACCAATCGCAGAAACTCCTTCATCTACCCAAAATTCGCTACCACTGTTCGAAAGTCTTCAACTTCCACAAACCACAAAGCTTCGTCACAAATCGGATAACCTCACTGGCCTCTTCCTCCTCCCCAATTCGAACTCCACTTCAGATCTCATCAGACCTCGGCTTCTCTACTTCAACTCCATTTCCTCAATATCCAACCTTCCAGTCACCAACTTCCACATAACCGTGAACATTCACTTACACTAACCTGCAGATCCACACAAAATACCTTTCACTTCTACAAACAAACTCCTCACGCATCCATTTCAACCACCATTCTCCAAAATCTTCAACCAAAAATTCAACTTCATCACAAATCCACGTCAAAGCCGTTCACACAGACCACAGCCATTCACCAAACCAGTCACCTCCCGACTTGGACTCAAAAATCAAAGTCATACCCGAAGCCTGATCCTGCCCCGCAACCACCCAGTCACCTGAAACCGTGACACATCATCCGCCTACCAAAAACTCTCGCCATCCACAAAACGCACAGTCAACAGACCTTCAGACCTCACCCCGCATCAAATCGATCTTCGAATTCGAAGAACTAAAAACCCTAAATTGAAAACTTTCTTCGAACGACTTCAACAAATAAAAACTCAAAATCCATCAAATCGGGTTGAACACTTTAATTCAATTCGAATTGAAGAGAAAAATAGGGGTGCGATTCAGATTTCTCTGCTCGATTTTGCCGTTTGATTAGGGGAAAAGAGTTGGAAATTATCTGCGTTATTTTCTTTTTTGAGGTTGGTTTATATTGTGAGAGAGGGGCTGGGTTCGAATTTTTGTTTTGTTGTTAAAGTGAGGTGTGATTTATTTTTTGTCAAACTTTGTGTGGCTTGAGTTGAGGGCCCATCTTGACCGCATCTATTAAGCTTGCTTAATTTTTATTTTGTTTTTGTTGTTCTTTAGAGTTAAGGTAGTTTTGTTCATTTTACCGAGTCTAGTCAATTTTAAATTAGCATTCTTTTTTTTTTAATTGCTGTTCAAACAAAAAAAAAAGGAGAAATTTTTTTGAAAGCAGGTACGGAAATTAGAAAAAGGTCTAAAAAAATTTATTTCGGGCTCCTAGCCCGAACCCTTGCCGCAGCGCAGTCAAGCAAATAATAGGAAGCGACAACAACAAAAAACAGCGGACTATTCAGTGTTTGAGCGGTTGCACACCAAGTGGGGTGTGAATGCGCTAGCGCGACTCAACTACACTGGACGGACTGCCGATCAAGGTGAGTATTTTCTAACTCTACAGGGACTGCTGCTGCAAATAAAAAAAATATAGACAGTGCTTGTAAAAATCTTCTGCAGGGCATCGGCTTGCTTGTAAAAAAAAAAAAAATTATTTCTGCAATTTCCTGTTCTGTGACGGTTCTGAGATTGTTCATTCTGTGACTAAATATTTTTCCTGCTGATGTGTGGTTTAAAATTTTAAAACGAACGTGGGATTACTTGAAAAGTTTATTTTTGAAATTGAATCGAAGATTCCCCAGAGCTCATATGACAAAATATTCGTTAAATTGACAATTAGGATTGATACTCTTTGAGGTGTCTAAGGAGCGGTAGAGTCTCGAACTCAAACAGGTTCTTAAACCTTCAGTTGTGTTTCTACGGTGATTCGTGGCACACTGATAACCCCTGTCCGGACCTGGCCTAGATTTGTATTCATATAATCCGAAGTTGTTAATTTTAACATATTTTTTAAAAGAGCTTTCTTGAAAATGTCTTAATTCCCTTATTCCTACGGATTTTACGATAGTTGTGAAAATCAATATAATCCATATACTTTTACACCAAATTCATATGGATATTTTAATAACAACTATTGTACAAGTAATTTGGACTGTACACCACCAACTTTTCAAAATTTTCAGGATAATCTCGATTGTACATCATCAAATTTTCGAAATGATGATCAACCCTCTATTCTTGAAACACATGTTGAATTTTTACTTGAAATGAGCATACAACAAAATCAAGAAATAAATGAATGGTGTAATTCATACATGTGCAACAATTCAAGTGAAAGTTTTCGAAATAATCAAAATCCGATTTCACCTTCAAATTCCAAAGATTTTGATTATAACCCTTGTCAATTCAGTTTTGAATTCCAAAATGAATTTCAAATTCAAAATGGAAATGTAAATCATTTTTCAAATGATTTTGGCAATGGGAATAATTTCAATTGTGGTGCTAGTGAAAACTTTTGTTCTCAACAATTTCAACTTGAAAATTCCCGTGTAAATAACTATAAATTTGATTTTGTTGAGAAAACAAATGAAATTGACGACTACTTGAAGTTTCGTGAGAAACAAAATCAAATCCAAATGTGTGACAAATCGAACGGTAATCCACCTTTGCCCACAATTAATGATTTTCAACTGACAACTTTTGAAATCGATGAAAATCTCAATGAAGTTGTTGAAAGCTCTGTGATTAATTTGAATTTAAATTCTTTTGAAAACAAAGACGTCAATCTTCTATTCGATCTTCCTCTCTCAAATTATGAAAATTTTGTAAATTTAGCAACTTTAGATTATCAATATGACAAAAATGATAAAGTTGTTAACAACTGTTTATGTGAGGACGATTTTGATGAGCGAAAACTTCTTAAACTGATTGACGATGATGTTGTTGGGTCTGAAATTAAAAATGAAACATTTGAAAACTTTGAAATTCTTGAGGTTGAAAACAATGGGACTGTTGAATGTGATCTCAAACATGATGACGATTTTTCTGAAATTGTTGAAACTCCTTGCGACCTGATCGTTTCAACTGAACCTCACTATGATCACTTGTTTTTCAATGGTAAATTTCTGCAGTATATGAACTCTTTTTGGAATAACACTGTTTTTGAGAAAATACGATTTCGAAATTTACTGAAAATTCATTTGTTTGGTTTTGACTTTAGGTTTATGAATGAACCTTTAGTAAACAAAATTTCAAATACCAAAGCAAAACTGAACAATATTTCTCAAAACAAGTGTGGGGGTGAGAACGATGCACATGCCTCTCAATTTATACATCATCTGAACAAGTCAAACTTTGTTTTTGAAACTTTTGTTGAACCCCAGCTCGATGACCTCTCTTTTGTTGCTATAAAAATTCAATTCGATTTCAGGATCAATTGTAAGCTCAAGCTTTTAAAACTAGCAACTCAAACTTTTGAAAAAACGAAATTTGTTTTTCCAAATCTGTCACGTAATATACAATCCTTTATGATTTGGTTTTCTGTGCTTCAACTGTGTCTCATAAGCTTAATGAGGCTGATCCATTGGTCCATTGTGGACCGGTTCATCTATTCGATGACTGCGTATTTTCTGCACACACAACCGGTAAGCCGTGCTGACCCTCTTATTTTATTTCCCTTTCACTAAGATATGTCTGATTAACGATTGTGAGGACACAGTCACACTCAAGTGTGGGGGGGGGGGGGGGGAATTTACATTACATCAGCAATCAAATTTTATGAAGTAGGTCATTCATTGAACAAGGATTAACTTAAACTCATAAATAACACCTTGGTTCTTGTTTGATAAGTTGAATTTTTGGGTGATCAGAATGAACATTATTTATTCATTGAATTGTAATGTGTCTTTTTAAGATGCTAGCTTGAGACTGTGCAGACGTTAGTCGTGTTCTGGAGTAAGCGTGTCAACCTTTGTTATACATGTTAGAATGTGCAAGTAAAAATAATCAAAAAAAAAATCAGGAAATAAAAATGATTTTGCACCTACATTTGTTGGATTTTCTGAGTTCGTTTTCATGCATAATATTTTTCTCACTCAAATTTTCACACTTGTAAGTTCTGAAATCCACTTGGCCTAATTAAGGAGAAATGACTCATTGTAGCGTTCTTCTTCGATACCCCACATTATTCAAACCCAAGTTTTAGTCGATTTACATCCATGTTTCGACAAGTTTATCTTATATTGGTATACTCAAGAACCTTTGTTTAAAGGTCAAAAACGTCACTTTTTATACCAATATTACACCACCCACTTCGTACTTGTTTTAAGGTAGGATAACCATATACCACATCTTATTTTATATGGGTTATCTATCTTACGAAACTTTGCTTATCATTCCTTTCAGCTTTTTGTATAACAACAATCCAGACTTGTGTGTTGAATTAAGGTTATAGAAGTAGAGTAACTAGGGCACAAAACTTTCCTTTCATGAAGTGTTGGTAGTAGAGGAGGAATCAAATGAAATCATGTACGTCATCATTCCATCTCCATTCATCATTCATCATGCAAAAGAAAGAAAAAGAAAAAGAAAAAAAAAAGAAGAAAAAAAAAGAATAGAAAAAAAAGAAAAAAAAAAGAAAAAGAAAAAAGAGATAAAGAGAGAGTCTCTCTGAATAAAATAGTCTTCATCATTCTTGACTATAAAGCATTCAGTTCCATTCCATCCGCATCCATTATACCGTACTTGGAAGCAAGGATTGTAGTTGAGGAGATGAAAGGAAACAAAATGTCCATATGTGCCTTAGTATTACTTTATCTTTTGTAATTTGAAGTTCAACTAATACACTTGCCCTCTTATCTAGAATATTTTTAGAACTTGCAAAATTTTCCTTCATCTATGCATAACTCATATCCAATACATTACAGTACACTGGTGCAAAATTATTATAAAAAAAAGGAATAAAGAAATGATTGGGTGCACGTTGTCGATGTGTAGAACTTTGGTTGACACCACACTCTTAACCTTCAAGACAATTACAGTGTTATCAAGGAATTACGATTCAGCTTGAGAAATTTTGTTCATTTTTGCACTAATTATGGGATGGACAATTTGGGGCTAAACCGTTATTATTGAAGTTAGGTGAAATCCTTGGAATGTGAAAGACCTTAAATATATTGTTTGATTAATCCGCGTACATAAGACGCTTTGGATTTTGTGGGTAGTATCCGCTGAAAACCCTCACGAGACAACACTCGTCCTACTGGGGACACCCAGAGGATTAACGGCTTGTTGCATACGCTAAATGCAATCGTGTTTCCTACGAAAGTGTGACATATCTTAGTTTAGTTTATTCGAGGGCGAATAAAAAGATAAGTGTGAGGGTATTTGATATACACGTAAATGTGTATATTTTATCCGCTTATTTATCTTATTTTCCCTTTAAAATAATTGATACTTTGTATTTATAGCTGTATTTTCAGATTGTTGACAAGAAGCATGGTTTAGAGCATTTGATGGATAAAGCATGAAGAATTTGCTTAAAAAGAGTGAAGTTTAAAATTGCTAAAGCTTGAAGAGCCTAAAGCTTGAAGAACGGTTGCAATTATATTTCAGTTAAAAAGATTTGGCTCAATAAAGACTCAAACTGCATTCACATTAGCTCATTTGGAAGGCCTCTTACTCATGTTGCGTTCACACTAGCCTATTTGCTAGACCACTCACACTAAAGCTGCGTTCACACGGGCTTATGTGTTATTTGGGTTATTTCTTTAGTCCCACATTATGTAATTAGCTTGCTAGCCTTTGTCATATCAGCTATAAATACATTGTATCTTAGTCTTGTAAAAACACATTAGGTTTTATTCTGTAATTCTCTTCTTGGAATAAAATCATTCTCTCCCTTTCTTTTTACTTTTTGTTTATTTTATTTATGTCCATGTTATTTATTTTCTTTTTCTCTTCTTCTTTAGCTATGTCTAGCTAATCCCCTTTGAATAGGGGGTGATGACGCTGATAGTATGATTCAATATGAATCACATAGCCAAAAGATGAGGACTGTATACATGTAGATCTGGATCTGAATTAAGGGTTAGATCTGAACCTTCATACCCTGTGTCGTTTAAGAGCTGTGCTCCTTCACAGGGTATATTCGAGTTTAATCTAACACTTATCAGATTTAGATTTAATATTTAGGGTTTTAGAAATAAAATAGTGAATCTGTCCTGATAGCCTATGGTTGTAGAGCTGAGCTCCTGCATAGGCTATGCTTGTCGTTATTTACATATTTGTTTCTAAAAACCTATTATCGTTGATTCATGTTTGTGACAGAAACATGTATTAGATCTGGTTAATCTTTTGGCTATTGATGATTATGAATCTGATCTATGTCATTATCCCCTAATTGCTTTCACTTATTGTTAAAACTCCCTTTTTATTTAATTTCTGCTATTTTCTTTGTTTTCAACCAATCAAAAGTTAGGGATAACTTGATTGGATTTATTAATAAAATAATTTGGTCCCAGAGTTCGACACCCTCTACAACGATCCTTGTTGTTTAGGAAAGACGAACGAATTTTACAGTTGTTTACAATTGTATAATTTGTTCGCAAACAACAAACAACGCTACAACCGTCAACTGAAATAATGTTGAGTTAACTCTCACACTTTTCTGGACTGTTATGATGTGATAAATCCATATAAAAATATATATTGGTTGATTGGCTGCTTTGGTTGCTAATGGTTGATTTAATGGTTGTTGTTAGTCGTTATTAATTTATTCATGAAATGTTATAATAATTCATGTGTTGGATCTAGATTAACCCTAGAGGGGGGGGGGGTGAATAGGGTTTATCACAGTTTATAACTAAATTAAAAATCTAACGGGATATGTAGTAATACACAAATCATAGAATATAGCAGAAACAAAAATACAGAAAATAAATCACACACAGATATACCCAGCTTCGGCAGAATCTGCCTACTGCTGCATTCACTAAGGTTTCTACTAGGTGTTAATAACAGATCCCGCTTACAGACTCTGTAAACTCGCACTCCCTGCTCCTGTACTAACCCTACGCTCAAATCCCTAGACTGACCGATGTCCACTCGATCAGATTTTCCCTTGATTACAACCCCGTAATCAATAACTCAGATTTTACAGATTCTGAAACTGACATTCAAATATCCTGACTGATTCACCTCTAGATTTTTACAGAATCTATAAACTGTTCGATTCGTTTTTACAAAACAGAATTAAAAACAATACAAGTATATAAAAAAGAGAAACCCTAGGATTTAGGTTAAAAAGGGTCATCCCCTTATCCATTTAAAACATGGCCGGCCCATTTGTTATTTTTGTTTCCCCTTTAGCTTTGCTTCCTCTGGAAAAAAGAAAAGGCGGCGGCGATTTGCTAGGGTTTCTGGATTCTCCCCAAATCAGATCGATGTCGTGATGAATTGCTTCTGGAATTTTCTCTGGAAGCTCGAATGTGTTGATGATTTCTTTATCTTGCTCGATCGATCTGGGATTTGATTCCTTGTCCCCAACTTTGTGATCGAAACTCTCTGGAGGAAAAATTGTGAGTATTTTAACTCCTTTTGTTCCTGAATCTGTGATGCTTGATTTCAATTTTCGATTGAATTGTTTTTGGTTTCGACCAACGATTGCCTGTGATGTAAAGGGTGTAAATATAGGGTAAAAATATAAACCCTAAAATTCTGATTTCATATAAATGACTTGATTGTTGCGTTGCTTTCCCCCTTTTGCTGCTTTGAATTCTCGGTTTTGAAAACATGCTGGATTTCCAAATATTTCTTACCAAAAAAACTTTTTGTGTCTTGACTTAACACTGTCTTGAATGACATGATTACATGGGCCTCCTTGATTGTCGACTTTGAAATTATATTGCAAATCTGGAAACAAAATCTTTGGCTCTTTGAAATGGTTTATTGCCATGAATGTTCTTTGATTTTATACTGCATTTCTTGCCATTAAATTTTCTCTGATTTGTTCCCTTGAATAAATTATTCTGAAAATTTTAAAGCCAAATATAATCTGCCTTATATGTTCATTCGTGAATACATGATTTATTTCCGAGAATAAACTCGAGATGATTCTTTTGGCATTACATTTTGAGATATTTCTTGCCAGAAAATACATTGTCACTTGTCCATTTCTGGAAATGCTTTATTTGTCTCTGCCCAAAATTTTGTTTGATACTTTCTGAGAGAGTAATTGATTTATATCTTACCAAACATGGAATTGTGATTTGTCCAGAAAGAACTTTGCCATAGGATCTGTGAATTTTCATTTTGTTCTCATGAAATAGTCAAGTGATTTCTTGAATCAGTTTAATACTTGCCAAATAAAACTGATTTCTTTAAACCATTTCTGGAATTACTCGAGTATATTGTTATCAGTGAATGGAAACATTTTTGCCGATATTCTTTTACTTGCCAGAAATGATTTAGCTTCCTGTTTCCACTTGCATGCTGAAATATTCTTCAACCCTTAAAAACTGTTTGCTGAACTAATGTGTGCACTTGAACATTTTTAACATTTGCTCGACCTTGCTAAGTTTATACTGTTTTGCCTTGTGCTTCATCTTGTATGTGAATAGCTTACCTTGAGATTTTTGTACTTGTCTCACTACTGTCTCGACCACTTTAACATGCTGATCTCGAATCTCATTGTTCTGGCCTGTTGTTTTGTTGCTGTCCACTTGTACACTTCCTCCATACTGCTATGTGCATTATTACACTGCTATGTATTTGTGACCTCGCCGAGCTGATTTGCATGTGACATGAAAAATAAACTTCTCGACCATTCGTTTCACCACTTTGCTGAGCAGCTTGTTATGTAATTGTCCCTCTACACATACTGTTCTTGCTTGTGCCACTTGTATATGCCCATTGTTGTTAACCATTGCTGTGTGATTTATTTGAAACCGAGTCATGCTAAATCACTTGATTTTGTAATTTGCTGAACCACTTGAAACTGTTTTTGTGCTCATATTTATTGCCTGCTATGCCTTGCACCATGCATAGAATTTTTTTTTTTGCTCGACCATTTTTAGTTCATTTGCTTTACTTAATGCCATGATCTTCAAACATGTTGCATACATTTGTTGCTTGGACTGGAATGCTGTTTCTGGCTTGACATCTGCTCTTGTTTTCAAAAGCTGATCTGCTTTGTTGTTCACTGATTCCATTTACTTGCTGTTGACTCACTCACTTGTATTAGACCATGCTAATTTCCATCCTTCATGTGATTTCCCTGATTGTCTTGACCTTGACAATGCGTGTACACTGCTGATATATTTGTACTTGTGAGTAGTGCTTGATCTTTGTTACTCGACCCTACGGTTTGAATTCTGCTTTGTTGACTTTGACATTTCCACTGTGTCGAGCTTAGTCCATGTGACTGCTCCACAGCTGTACAAACTGATTGGCGAGGCAGTGCACACGTGTATTTATACACGTGTGTATATGCAGCCATCAGTCAAGTTTTCCTGTCCCTGCATTGTATTTACATACTGTCTACCTTGTGGTATTTACAGTGTATCACTATGAATATCACAAGCTGTCTAGACACAGATTGATGGTTTTTATAAATCAGATCAGGTCATGAAAAATGATGAGAAACACACCAGAAATCTGAGGCAAATAAAATTTTAAAAAATAAAATTTATATTCGCATATATTTAGTATTGTTTCTATTACAGTGTACTGTGTGTTTTCTGTTTCATGTGACAGGTAAGCAGACGGTGACTGGACTGACAGTGAAGATGCTGTGAAGACAGAAGACTGAAGACAAGAACAGTGTGAAAAAGTGTATATGTATACGAGTCTGTGTAAAAGAATGAATGAGTGAAACTGTGACTGAAAGATAGAGTGTTGCAGTGGAGTTAAAAAAAAAAAATTTGTACTGTTTGAATATTGAAATAAAATATTATATTTAAATAAAATACTGTGAATATTTGAATTTCTGTACAGTTGTATTTTATTTAAATATAAATATTATATCCCTGTCTGTAATGTGATATAACAGTACAATAACAAACACATTCAAAATAATATATACTTGTTTGTTATCATCAAACAAAAATCATATAATTGTGTATACAACATTGTTATATACAACAATCTCCCCCTTTTGATGATGACAAACAAATAAAAGATTTTGAATATAATAAATGTGTTTGTTCGTGAATATTTGAACTCCCCCTATTTAAATGCTCCCCCTATAACAGAAACTCCCCCTATAACTATGCATATGTATGAATAATTAAATTTTCAAAATTAAAAAATATTTATAAAATATTCACTCATAAATCAAAATCTAATCCATTCTCCCCCTTTTGTTATCATCAAAAGGATACAGATTTTAAAATACAGATGAAAAATGACTAAAAATATAATTTCAGCTTAGGAAGAAGAACGGTCATCATAAAATTCAATCAGTCAAACAAAAATCATAATATTCTAAGAACTGGAGGCATATTTCACATTTTAGAGAACGACGGATATATGATGAATTTTATATAAAATGGAGAGAGTTTTTTTTAAAAAAATTATTTCCAATTATTTTCAAAGTTAGTGATGGATTTGGACTATAATAAATAATTCAATTTAAGTGACGAGATTGAATAATCTCAAATCCCAATATCTATCAATCAACAAATCATAATACGTCATAATATTTCAACACATTTCACAGATTAGAAAGATGGATTGATAGGCTGGTTTTTATACACTGAAGAGAATTTCAAATTTATTTCTATTTTTAGCACTTTATTTCCTTTTTATTTAAGAGCACACTGACCACGCATAACCAGAGCTTGGATTTTTAAATGGGATCAGTCGCAGCTTAAATTATAAGACGTCTCATAACCATGCATAACCAGAGCTTGGATTTTTAAATGAGGTTAGAGACACACTTATGTATTAGTTATATTTTATCATTTTCAGCTTTTAAAAGGAAAAACTCCTCGGTATATAAAACCAATATGGATGATAGAAATGATGGTAGGTGAAAAAAATTTCTAAATTAATTATATTATGAAATATGCTCGACTGTACTGGGATTATTGAAAATTTTTCAATTATCACTAATTTTGAATAAACAATATAGTCCCATTTCTATCACAAATTTTCACTGTTTATTCAAAAAGATTTTTAAGATTATTAACTCTCCACATTAATATAAAATCATGATGGATGGCAGAAGGAAGATAGATAAAGAAAATGATTGTGAAATAATTGCCAATTCAACTATATTAAAATAAATGTTCAACCATCATGAAAATTCAAATAAAATCTCCTCTTGTTGTGAAATATACTGTAGTCACAATTCATCACAATTTTGAAATCTGATAATAATTTTGATGAATTATAAATACAGTTCAATATGGATATTGATTTCAATTTCTGAATGAATAATCAATAAATAAGTTTAAAATTTAAAATCAATTACAAGAATGATATACACAGATTTATACAAAGGGGAAAAAAATGTATTTATACAGGGTGATAGTTCAAAACAGGTGAGTAAAAAAAAATAAAGAATTTATACCACTTGTAGTCTCTTTCTCAAAGATTTTATTCACACCCAAAATATTTTAGATTGAAGAAATATCAAACACAAAGCCCAAACGGACAAGATTACAACTTTGGCACAAATATCAGAGCAGCAAGCAGATTAAAACAGACAGTTATTTGAAAACAGTATCAGAGCAGCACAAACAAGAACTGTTCAAAATCAGACTTGTCAAGATGTTGGTCACATAAGATGGTTCATGATCCAAGATTTGCAAATATACTCTATTTTAAATCATTTGAAGAAATGTGAAAGTATTAGGATTTAATGAATCAATCACACCAGGTTATATTTCAGATTCAAGATATGTGTGAGATCCAATAAATCAATAATTTCAAATGATTTTAAACAAACATATATTCAAATCAAATAATCATGAAATAATAATGATTTTCCAAGACCATTTTCAAAAAGAACATTTTCAAGAGTTTCTCAAAACTATTTCTGACAAGCCCAAGAGAAATTTCAGGTCATTTACATCAAATTTGAAAATATTCATGATCGGGATAATTTATTTGAAATCACATGAATCAATGTAAAGTTTTGGGATATAATGAATCATTCACACAAGCTTGACAATTTCAAAAATAAGAGGTGTGAGATATTCAAAATATCAGGAATTTCAGATGATTTCAAACAAACATATTCTAACCATAATGATCATGAATAAAGATGGAATTCAGGATGTATCACTGATTCAAGCCAATCTGAAAATCAATGAAATTATCACAACTGATAAATAATAGAGTGCTGTAATGAGTATAATATTTTCATCTTTTCTAAAATGAATTAGAATACACTCAGAACAACAAAGGTGTGTGAAATTTCATTAAATATTCAGATCTTCAAAAAAAAATTAGAATTCAAATTAACAGTGTTCAAGATATGACATGAATGCTTCAGCACTGTTATGGATTCAAGAATAAAATAAACCATTAAACAATTGCAGATAATTACAAGATTAAATTCAGAATCTGGAAATGATTATAAACAAGAGATTTTTATTCAAATAAAATGAATTTCCAGAAAATCATGAGAACTGCAATTGGAAGTTTAAGAAGCACAGGATAAACAAAGAGGTATGGCAGTGACAAATCAAATAAAAATAAATAGAAGAAAATAAAATAGAAAGGGGTAGAAGAAGCAGAGATAAACAATAAAAGAAATATTTACAAGGATGAGGTTAGAAATCATACTTGATTCACAGAAGACGTTGTGGGTCTCTAACTCATCAGACTTGGCTAAGGAACAGTAGATGATTCAATGATGTGAAGCAGTTTGAATCCGTTTCTCTTTTCAGCACAGTTGTTCCTCAGCCTCCTTTGATACCTAATGATTGAGATGATCAAGTGGTCGAACAAAATTAGTAAAACCACTCACAGTTGTATTCATTTGTTTTGGTACCCAAACCTGTTTATATAACAAACCATCAGAATAAACCTTTGTACCCTTAGGAACCCAAATCTGTTTGAATTTCACGAAGTTTGGTTTATTTCTTTTTGGGATACAGGATTGTTTAGAAGGACTATTATAAAACAATTTCTCATTTTGATTTTGACTCAAAAAACCTTTAAAATTATAGGAGTTCAAATTTTCAAATTGATTCTTTTCAAGGTTGTTTGAAGGATTTTTCAAATCATTCGAAATTCGTCTTTCAAAAACATTATTTTTCTCAAACCCAAGTCCACGTTTATTTTGAACAGAGAATTGGTTTTTCAACAACATATTCAAAGATTTTTCACCGTTTGAAAAATTAGACAAGATTGTTTCAAGTTGTTGAATTTCAGTTTTAAGATCACCATTTTCTTTCAATAAATCTGAACAACGATTTTTAGTGATCTCACATCTTTCAAAATCAAATTTCAAAACCAAATTTTCATCTTTGAGTAACTTTATTTTGGTTTGGGACTCAGCAATCTCAGCCTCAAAATGTTTTCGACTTTCAGACTCAAATTTCTTGAAATTTTCAATCTCGTTTTCAAGTTCTTTCAAAATCGAATTCGATTTCAACAGATTTTCCTTTTCTGCAATTTCAAGTTTGGAATGAATATTAGTTTTAAAAATTTCAAATTCCTTTTGCAGATGATTGTTCAAATTTGATAACTCAATCTTGTTTGCTTTTAAGACCAAAATTTCATCTTCAAACTTTTGAATATTTTCATTGAGATGAACAAGATTGGTTTTCGATTTCAAACAATTTTTACAATCTGAATCTGAAAGGTTTTTAAAATATTCAAGCCGTGATTCCAAATCATCAATTTTGCTGTTCAACTCAGAATTCCTAGATTTTAGAGTTTTGTTTTTAGATTTGAGTTTATCAACAGATTTAGTTAAATCAACACACATATAAACCAAATCTTCGTATGAGAAATTTTCAACTTCAGCATCCGTTGATTCTCCATCATCTGATCCTTCTGAATTCTCATTTGTAAATCCTGTTAAACAGAATTCTGAATCTGAATTGACAATCTGGGGTTTTGAGCTGGAGTTGTCAATTTGACCATACTTCGTATTGAGAGCTGTCTAAATTTCCTGTGGGAAATCAGACTGTATTGATTATCATCAAGATGAGAATAAAGAATATGTGTAGCACGAGAATTAAAAACTTTATCTACCATATCGTACCCATTGATAACAACATCCCAACATTTAATATTAACAGATTTTAAATAAAATTCCATTTTGGATTTCCAGTTTAAAAAATCTGTTCCAGTGAAAATAGTTGGAGATGAACTGGACTGACTCTCGCTAGACAGACAACTAGGGTTACCCATGACTCTAGAGTTAAAAAAACACCTGCTCTGATACCACTTGTTGGATCTAGATTAACCCTAGAGGGGGGGGTGAATAGGGTTTATCACAGTTTATAACTAAATTAAAAATCTAACGGGATATGTAATAATACACAAATCATAGAATATAGCAGAAACAAAAATGCAGAAAATAAATCACACACAGGTATACCCAGCTTCGGCAGACTCTGCCTACTGCTGCATTCACTAAGGTTTCTACTAGGTGTTAATAACAGATCCCGCTTACAGACTCTGTAAACTCGCACTCCCTGCTCCTGTACTAACCCTACGCTCAAATCCCTAGACTGACCGATGTCCACTCGATCAGATTTTCCCTTGATTACAACCCCGTAATCAATAACTCAGATTTTACAGATTCTGAAACTGACATTCAAATATCCTGACTGATTCACCTCTAGATTTTTACAGAATCTATAAACTGTTCGATTCGTTTTTACAAAACAGAATTAAAAACAATACAAGTATATAAAAAAGAGAAACCCTAGGATTTAGGTTAAAAAGGGTCATCCCCTTATCCATTTAAAACATGGCCGGCCCATTTGTTATTTTTGTTTCCCCTTTAGCTTTGCTTCCTCTGGAAAAAAGAAAAGGCGGCGGCGATTTGCTAGGGTTTCTGGATTCTCCCCAAATTAGATCGATGTCGTGATGAATTGCTTCTGGAATTTTCTCTGGAAGCTCGAATGTGTTGATGATTTCTTTATCTTGCTCGATCGATCTGGGATTTGATTCCTTGTCCCCAACTTTGTGATCGAAACTCTCTGGAGGAAAAATTGTGAGTATTTTAACTCCTTTTGTTCCTGAATCTGTGATGCTTGATTTCAATTTTCGATTGAATTGTTTTTGGTTTCGACCAACGATTGCCTGTGATGTAAAGGGTGTAAATATAGGGTAAAAATATAAACCCTAAAATTCTGATTTCATATAAATGACTTGATTGTTGCGTTGCTTTCCCCCTTTTGCTGCTTTGAATTCTCAGTTTTGAAAACATGCTGGATTTCCAAATATTTCTTACCAAAAAAACTTTTTGTGTCTTGACTTAACACTGTCTTGAATGACATGATTACATGGGCCTCCTTGATTGTCGACTTTGAAATTATATAGCAAATCTGGAAAAAAAATCTTTGGCTCTTTGAAATGGTTTGTTGCCATGAATGTTCTTTGATTTTATACTGCATTTCTTGCCATTAAATTTTCTCTGATTTGTTCGCTTGAATAAATTATTCTGAAAATTTTAAAGCCAAATATAATCTGCCTTATATGTTCATTCGTGAATACATGATTTATTTCCGAGAATAAACTCGAGATGATTCTTTTGGCATTACATTTTGAGATATTTCTTGCCAGAAAATACATTGTCACTTGTCCATTTCTGGAAATGCTTTATTTGTCTCTGCCCAAAATTTTGTTTGATACTTTCTGAGAGAGTAATTGATTTATATCTTACCAAACATGGAATTGTGATTTGTCCAGAAAGAACTTTGCCATAGGATCTGTGAATTTTCATTTTGTTCTCATGAAATAGTCAAGTGATTTCTTGAATCAGTTTAATACTTGCCAAATAAAACTGATTTCTTTAAACCATTTCTGGAATTACTCGAGTATATTGTTATCAGTGAATGGAAACATTTTTGCCGATATTCTTTTACTTGCCAGAAATGATTTAGCTTCCTGTTTCCACTTGCATGCTGAAATATTCTTCAACCCTTAAAAACTGTTTGCTGAACTAATGTGTGCACTTGAACATTTTTAACATTTGCTCGACCTTGCTAAGTTTATACTGTTTTGCCTTGTGCTTCATCTTGTATGTGAATAGCTTACCTTGAGATTTTTGTACTTGTCTCACTACTGTCTCGACCACTTTAACATGCTGATCTCGAATCTCATTGTTCTGGCCTGTTGTTTTGTTGCTGTCCACTTGTACACTTCCTCCATACTGCTATGTGCATTATTACACTGCTATGTATTTGTGACCTCGCCGAGCTGATTTGCATGTGACATGAAAAATAAACTTCTCGACCATTCGTTTCACCACTTTGCTGAGCAGCTTGTTATGTAATTGTCCCTCTACACATACTGTTCTTGCTTGTGCCACTTGTGTATGCCCATTGTTGTGAACCATTGCTGTGTGATTTATTTGAAACCGAGTCATGCTAAATCACTTGATTTTGTAATTTGCTGAACCACTTGAAACTATTTTTGTGCTCATATTTATTGCCTGGTATGCCTTGCACCATGCATAGAAATTTTTTTTTTTGCTCGACCATTTTTAGTTCATTTGCTTTACTTAATGCCATGATCTTCAAACATGTTGCATACATTTGTTGCTTGGACTGGAATGCTGTTTCTGGCTTGACATCTGCTCTTGTTTTCAAAAGCTGATCTGCTTTGTTGTTCACTGATTCCATGTACTTGCTGTTGACTCACTCACTTGTATTAGACCATGCTAATTTCCATCCTTCATGTGATTTCCCTGATTGTCTTGACCTTGACAATGCGTGTACACTGCTGATATATTTGTACTTGTGAGTAGTGCTTGATCTTTGTTACTCGACCCTACGGTTTGAATTCTGCTTTGTTGACTTTGACATTTCCACTGTGTCGAGCTTAGTCCATGTGACTGCTCCACAACTGTATAAACTGATTGGCGAAGCAGTGCACACGTGTATTTATACACGTGTGTATATGCAGCCATCAGTCAAGTTTTCCTGTCCCTGCATTGTATCTACATACTGTCTACCTTGTGGTATTTACAGTGTATCACTGTGAATATCACAAGCTGTCTAGACACAGATTGATGGTTTTTATAAATCAGATCAGGTCATGAAAAATGATGAGAAACACACCAGAAATCTGAGGCAAATAAAATTTTAAAAAATAAAATTTATATTCGCATATATTTAGTATTGTTTCTATTACAGTGTACTGTGTGTTTTCTGTTTCATGTGATAGGTAAGCAGACGGTGACTGGACTGACAGTGAAGATGCTGTGAAGACAGAAGACTGAAGACAAGAACAGTGTGAAAAAGTGTATATGTATACGAGTCTGTGTAAAAGAATGAATGAGTGAAACTGTGACTGAAAGATAGAGTGTTGCAGTGGAGTTAAAAAATTTTTTTTGTACTGTTTGAATATTGAAATAAAATATTATATTTAAATAAAATACTGTGAATATTTGAATTTCTGTACAGTTGTATTTTATTTAAATATAAATATTATATCCCTGTCTGTAATGTGATATAACAGTACAATAACAAACACATTCAAAATAATATATACTTGTTTGTTATCATCAAACAAAAATCATATAATTGTGTATACAACATTGTTATATACAACACCATGGTGCAGGGAAGAACAGGTTGGAGGGATCCGACCGGATTCCTCAAAATATTTTGTATATTGTTTATCTTTATGTTGTTTATCCATGAACTGATTGAACTCCCAAATGACACTGAAACTTGTTTGGATAGTGATGGTTGAATGGATGTTGATTATTGCTGTGATTTTAATCAATCGACGGTATTGATTAAGTGATTGGCAGTGAGTGCCTAAAATGTACTGTTTTAAGATGTCGTTCTGCCGTCAGGCGAATTGATGTAGTTTAAAGTTATAAATTTATTTTATATCTGAATTAAAGTTTTCGAATTTATTTTATTTAAATGAAAAAAGTTTGTAAATATATTTATACTTTTATAATCATGATTTAATAGAAATTATTAAATATTTTATAATAAGAATTTTAATGTTGTTAACGAGATTTGTAAACTACAGTCAGAAACTAACCTACGAGTTAGTAAAAATGGGATAATTGTTTTTATAAACAATTAACTGATGTTTTAAATTAATTAAGTTATTTAATTAATTTAATAAGAGGAATTGATAATGGAAATCAGTTATCAGTTAACTAATATGTACGGTTGGCGAAAATCATCCGTTTTAGTTGGAAATTGACAATTGGACTAATTTGATTTAAATTAATCAAATCAATAATTTTCTGAATATTCGTTAAATTTAACGAATGGTGTTAACTGTTAGTTGATCTTTGATTAACTATATTTTTAAAGTAATTATCGAATTGTTTTGTGTTAATAAAGTTATTTATTATTTAATAGGCTTTTAAAAATGACAATCATTCTATTTTTAGCTAATATCAAAGTTAACTATTTCAATGTAGTTAATATTAAAGTTAATTATTTTTGTAATCAATAATAATTAATGCAATGATTTTTAATTGGAATTTAATTATGAAGCGATTAAGTGGGCGAGTTAAATTATAAAGATTAGAACTAAAATCACGATATTAAATAAGGAGTGAAGTTTTATTGAGATCTTACCAAATGGGTTAAAATAAACTTATCAGAGTTTATGAAGCTTTCTATTTATAATAGAATTAAGATTCGTGTATATAATGGAAGTTAATAATAGTACTTAAGTTAGGTAATCGTGTTAAGATTGGAGTAGGACTTCCAAAAGGAAGTGTGATGTTAAAACTTTGTTTAGATCGAATGGTAAATGAAATGTGTGGAATAATGGGAGAAAAGGGAAAAGGGAATTTCGACATGATTTCATTAAGAAAAAATGGAGGTGATTATAATAGGATGGTTAAATGGATTCAGGCAAGAGGATATTGGTTAGTCTAATAGCGTAAGTGTATACATTATAAAGAATTACCAATGTATGATATGGTTTGTAAAAATCATATTGGATTTAAATGGTAACTAAGATTGGGAAGTTTACTTAACGAAGTCAAAAGAATTAACTTGTGAAGTGGGTTTTCAAATAGAAGAAAATGGTTTATAAAACCATAATAAATGGAAATAGAATCAAGGGGAATGGAATAATAGGTGTTTGAGTGGAAAACTTCTATTATCTTAAGATAAGAGCGTCGTCGGTCAAGGTCTGAGAGGTAATTAGAATACCCCAACTTGAACGATTTCGCTATTATCGAGAGATAGTATTAGTTGTAATAGGCTGGGAAGTGATTATCGAGTTAATTGTGATTAATAAAATTTATCATTTATTTAAATAACATTTTAAAATGAATTAACTATGCTAGTTTCAGTTAATCGGAAAGATAACTACTTTTATTTATATAATAACTAAAGCGAGTGTTAGACAATTGGAATTTCTTTATTTAAAACAAAATAAAGGTTATGGATTGGATTCGTATGAAAAGGATTTGAAGTTTAATTCAAACTAAATAACAAAGATGTAAAAAGGGTTTTAACCAAGACAATTATTTTAAAATAGCGTTCACCTGAGAGTTGGATTAAGTGAAATGTTTTAATTGAAATAAGGAAAGGATTTTAGTAATTAAACCATGCTGTTTGTTTAAACAAAAATATAGCGATATTTCCAATGACAAAGGAAGTGAAAGAAGAGTTTATAAACTATGATGATACTTCAAATATTAGTAAGTACGAAGGGGTTTTGGAAAATACAAGCGATGTACCAAGATAAAAAGGGTAATACAAGATGTTGTATACAATATAGTAATGTTCCCTGACAATGGAAATAAACAAGTGATATTTGGTAAATTCATTATTTCAAAGAAAATGTGGATTAATGCTTTTAAAGTACTGAATCGAAAAGTTTATCAAGATAGAATATATGAAATCGATCATAAAAATTGAGGGAGATGTTTTAAATGAAATATGTTAATATAAAAGACCTGAGCTGCCAACGTACTTAACAACATTGTTATGATTTGATAGTTAAATAACCAACTATCAAATAAATATTATTCTTGGACCTTTTTGACGTGTTTTTTCGAAGAGACCGGGATGGAAACTAGACCCAAAACCACTTCGAATCAACAGTGCGGACGCGACTAACTTGCAGGAGATAAAGACGGAGTAAATGGAAGACCGTAGATATTTATTGAAATGACCCAAACTTGCCCTTACGGGAAAGCCCTGATTGAATTGAGAACACGACAAATCAGAACACAAACAGAAGAACATTTTATTGCTTATTACAACAATTACATCAGAGTACAAGAATAAAGCAGAGTATAAATTAATATTACACATTGGAAATACAATACCGGAGATTTAAATTACATTTAAATAGCAGCGGAAAAATAATACAAAACACAACTGAAAGAAATACATGGATACAGAGCTTCCGAATATCGCTTCACCTGTATACCAGGATCCTGTGAATATGATATCTGCAAAAACCAAAACTACTAGCTGCCCATGTGGAAAATATGGGCACTCAGAGTTTAGGTTAAAACAATAAACTCCAGGCCAGTCATGGGACTGGTATGAGAACTAAAACAGTGTAATGGCGCGTTTTGTTAGCTGTCGAATAATTAATTTATTTAATTATTTATATATCGATTTGGTGATATCGATAACTTAAAGTACAACGTTCGAACTTATAATTTATAATTATAATTAAAACCGAGCTCGAAATGGCGCTGCAGTTCGCTGGCGATATGAACTTCAACTGAATGTATATGATTCATTTTAAGCCGGATTTCTGTGAAACAAGAAACGTATGGAGCTGGTGGAGTATATCTTTCTAGTGGAAGAGAAAAATCGGGATTTCGTCGTGTAGATTTTGATGTATGTCCAAATCAAATTTTGAAATAGTCGCTATAGAATCGGTTATCGACCGTATCGGTTTATTCGATATAACTAGAGATCGGGTTTGAATTTAGACAAGGTTCTTTTGGGAAGTAGTGATAATTTAATTTTTAGAATTTTACTGTAATTTTTAATTAATTAAATAAGCAACTTTTTATTTGGGGTATTTTGCACCCTGTAATCAACATTTTGAGGTTTCAAAATATGAGTCAATCTACCGGTATTATTATATTTCTTGGATTGTGGCACATTGATCGTCACGATGGTGTAGTTGATCCGGTAGATAGCAGTTCGAAATTTATGAAGTTTTGTAAAATGAGATGACCAAAATCTTTTGAACTCAAAACAAAATATCCTAATTATTTCCGGCCAAAAACAAGACCACATCTTCTTTGTTCACACCCACAAATTCTTTGTGGTTTCAACCCAAAAGCATGGAGGAACATCCTCCACAAAACTCAAGAACTAAATTATATAAATACCACTATATCACTTCTAAACCCGAGGATCATTTTCTGGCAACAAGGAAGTAGCCGCCGAGTTCATTTTTCAGGAAAATACATTTTTCTGAGCTTTCAAAATTCAAGAACAATTCAAAACAAATTCCTAAAATCTCAAAACAAGTTTCTTCTCAATCCACATAACTTTCTCTTCAATCTAGTGGGATTTTTCTTGAGTGCGGTCAAGTTCTGAGATATGCGAAAGTGGGACAGCAACCTAGGGTTTGAGATGTAGCCAAAATTAGTGAGCGATGCTTCAATTGGATGTTGTTTTTGCGTTGAGGGGATCAAAGCGATCTTGCAAGCAAAGATTTGGGGTTTTCGGTGGTTTTCGTGATCGGACCTGCTACTGGAAGGGAGTCGACGGAAATTCCTTGACAGGTTCGAGTGTGGCATGATGGTGTGCAGGGTGTCAAGGATTTGATGAGGAGTTCGATGGGGTCTTTATTTCGGAGAACGATGGGAAGTCGAAGGAGTATCTGGCGCTGGAAAGTGTCGAAGGTGGAGGAGCACTCCTGAGGAGCTCACGGCATTTTGTTGAGGAAGGAAGCAAAAAGAGAGGTCGGCCTTTTTGTCTGATACGAGTGTGGGCCTTAAGGTGAAAGGGGAAGCCCAAATAAAGTTAGATTTTTGTTTTAATTTAATTTAAATATGTATACCAATTTGTTAATCTGATATCTTGTGCATACGGTATCAGAATCGCGAACCGTAAGTTGCGTTGGGACCGTATGGACGGACACTACACAATGGGACTGGCCGCGAGTCGATTGGAGCACGTTACAATTTATGGCGAAATAAATTGTCCGACTTAATCAAATAACGCAAATCGTTATTTAACGGTTAACGCGCAATGTGAGTAAAACTCACCAACTCTGAATAGTTCTATTTTTACAGTGTATTCTTAGGACTGTTAATTATTGTCTGTTTGACTGTGTGTTGACTGTTGATTGAACTGCTAGTCAGTTAGTAGAGATTATATATATATGTACATATATATATATATATACCGTCAAATAGTTATATGTTGATTCTGTTCTAACAGAATATTATACTGGTGTTGTCTAACATCTGTGGTGCAGGGAAACAGGTTGGAGGAATCCAACAGGATTCCTCAACAGTTATTTTACTGTGATTTTTATATTGTGATATATAATGTGATGTATATAATCTATGTGATTTTGTGTGGTGGCACGATATTTATCGTTGTTATATGGCGTGTTAAATACCATGAGAAATACCAGAATGTAGGAGAGGGGTTTTCAAAGTATATTTTGAAAATAGTTTATTTATATAAAATCAAGGGATTATATATATATATATATAAGAAAAAGGATTCTGAATATAAAGGAATATAGTTGGTAAAAACAAATATAAAAGAATTATATTTGTAAATCAAATACAAGGGAATATATATGTTAATCGAATATAAGGGGATATATTTGTTAATCAAAATATAAAGGAATTATATTCGTTAAAAGAAATATAAAGGATATTTATTTAGATATTAAATAAATAGAATTAAACTGAAGGAGATATTTATTTGTTAAATAAATAGGAGTTAACCAAGTGAATTGGTCGAGTTAACTAAGTGAATCGGTTAGAGTTAATCAGTGTGAATTAGTTAAGTTAAACTAAGTGGTTAATCGAAGTGAGTTAGTTAAGTTAACTAAGTGGTTAATCGAAGTGAACTAGTTGAGTTAAACTAAGTGAATCGGTTAAAGTTAATCAACGTGAATTAGCTAAGTTAAACTAAGTGGATTTGTTCAGTAAATCAAGACGAGTTAACCAGTTAGGTTAAACCAGTAGAGTTAACTAGTTGGGTTAACCAGTTAGAGTTAACCAGTTAGAGTTGACCAGTTAGAGTTGAGCAGTTAGAGTTGACCAGTTAGAGTTGACCAGTTAGAGTTGATCAGTTAGAGTTATCCAAGTAGAGTTAATCGAGTAGAGTTGTCGAATATCACTTATCCGAAGTAGAGTTATCGAATATAGTGTATTCGAGAGAAGAGAAATCGAATATAGTTTATTCGAGTGGACAAGTCAAATGTTATTCATTTGAGAAGAGTTATCGAATATTATTTATTCAAAGAGTATTTATCGAATATTAGTTATTCGAAGTTAGTTAATCCAAAGGAGTTATTCGAAGTTAGTTAATCCGAAGGAGTTAGTCGAAGAGTTAATCCAAAGGAGTTATTCGAAGTTAGTTAATCCAAAGGAGTTATTCGAAGTTAGTTAATCCGAAGGAGTTATTGATGAGTTAATCCGAAGGAGTTAGTCGAAGAGTTAATCCAAAGGAGTTATTCGAAGTTAGTTAATCCGAAGGAGTTAATCGATGAGTTAATCCGAAGGAGTTAGTCGAAGAGTGAATCCAAAGGAGTTATTCGAAGTTAGTTAATCCGAAGGAGTTAGTCGAAGAGTTAATCCAAAGGAGTTATTCGGAGAGTTAATCCAAAGGAGTTAGACGAAGAGTTAATCGAATATAGTTATTCGAAAGAAAGTGTTAATCGAATATAGTTTATTCGAGTAAAGTTAAAAGAGTTAATCGAATATAATTTATTCGAGTAGAGTTAGAGAAGTTAAATCGAATTTAGTTATTCGAAAGGAGTTAATCAATTTGAGTTAAGTTAATCGATTTGAATTAAGTTGAATCGAAATGAAGTAAATCGATTAGAATTAAGTTAATCGAGTTAGAGTAAATCGAATATTGGTTATTCGAAGGTAAGTTATTCGAATTAGTTATTCGAAGGAGTTAATCAAATGAGTTGATCCAAAGGAGTTAGTCGAATATTAGTTATTCAAATAGAGTTAAAGGAGTTATCGATTTTATTTTGATCGAAAGGAGTTATCGATTAGTAAATCGAAAGGAGATTTTCGAATATAGCATATTCGAAAGAAAGAGATCGAATATTGTTTATTCGAAAGAGAGAGATTTCGAATATGAGTTATTCGAAGAGAGATAATCGAATATAGGTTATTCGAAGAAGAGTTAATCAAATAGAGATTACTCGAAAGAGAGTTATACGTCGAATTCGATTATAGCGAATTCGGGAAAGTACTATTTACTTTCCAGGGTTTAAATCAAGATTTAGTTATTGATTTAGAAATTAGGTGTCTGTTAAATTATTCGAGTTAGGAGATAAGGTTATAATTTAGGTTAGATATTGCAGAAGTAGGAATTATAACGTTATAGTTATAATCAAACGTTATCATATAAGAAGTAGATTCGTAACCTGAATCCGAGAATTTGCGTAAACAGATGATTGGAAAAAGTGAGTGACGAGCTTCATCTATTTCACAGTAAAGGAAGTTGTTCAATTAAGGTCTGAGAGGTAATTATACCCCAACTTGATTGACTTCAGAATTGACAAAGGAATAGTTGTGGTTCGATAGAAAAGGTTGATTTGAAATATAGTTAAGTAATAAGCGATTAATGGATTAAGCGTAACGATGTTTTATACAATGTTCATTGGAAATCTGTAAATGAGTTTTGGAAACGTTTTCCAAATATAGTCAGATATGTTTTCTAAACAGAGAAAATGAAATGTTTTCATGATAAGAATTTAAGAAATAGAGTTAAGCAAATTCAGAAACTGACTGGAGAGGGTAAGTTGAACGGTTTTCTAAGTGACGATATTATGTTGGTTTCGACCTTCCGTATTGATACTTAGAGAATTGTTCTCATACTAGTTACAATTAGGGATTGATAGTTGCGAAATAATAGTGATGTGAAAATAAGCTATGGAAATGTTTTCCAATGATTAATAACATATATTTTCTAAATATACGAAATAAGGAAATATGAACATATGATTGATCGATCGAATTTCCATTTGGAAATAAGATCGTTGTTTGTACACCGACATGTTTTCATTTGATAGTTAACTCACAGACTATCGAAGTTTTTACCATTTTAACGTTGTTAATATGGAGAGACCGGTTGGATTATTATCCAAAGAACCACTCTGTATCGGCATAAGCGTTGCGAGCAATATATGCCAAAGATAAATTGAAGACGGAGTAAAGTGCAAGGGCTGTTGTATACGTCTTAGATAACAGTGACTAAGATGGATATACTGAATAGTGCCTTCGGTTTGTCCAGTCCCAGGACAACGTATATGGAAGAAGGTCTGACAGAGTATATCCAATGGATCGCGTAAGTTGATCTGTTCAAACGTATTCACGTTGGGTGGCGGAGGAATTCGTTTCTCTTAGCTATATACCCGTGTTATTTTTGGATAAGTCAATTTGTGATTTGGCGGGTATGACGATGTGGCATTCAAAGTGAATGGTGATCAGATGTTCTGAAGATAGACGTAGCTTCTGGCTTCACACCAGGAAGTAACAAAAGTTGGGCTAGGCAGCATGGCTAGTTGGGTCATTCCCAAGCAGGGTGTATTGTCACCGATCTAGGGAATATTCATATTTATACTTCTTTTTGATTCTATATCTTCGGATGACGGTTTGATGGCCTATAACCGTGGTGGCAATATATTCGCGACACTCAAGCTAAATGAGTGGGCGGTCATATGTGGCCGGGTTGCAAGACGTTCTTGTTGAACCCTGAGTGTATCACCTCTAAAGTACACTATTCAGAAGGTGCTCCCATACCTTGTCTGTTGGAATCCATTCTCCGATAAGAGCCCTGCGGTTTATGATTTTATACTATGTATGTAGAACGTGAGATGCAAGCGTTTCTGCTAGATTGATACCTATTTGTACTTAGACATTATTATAATATCACAATGATATTGATTGTCAAAGTTGTTCAGATACTCATAAGGGAAAAACCCGTTCCGTATTCACGGCGTGGTCTTATGAGATATCCTATACCTGTTTTAAACTATTTTACTCATACCAGTCCCATGACTGACCCGGAGTTTACTTTGTTGTTTTCCCTAAACTCTTGGGTGCCTAAATTTGTACGGGCAGTCAAGTAGTCGGGATTTACAGATATACTTGGAGAGCTTGGAGCAGGAGGCTGCAAGATTTTATAGCTATAGTTATTTCCGCTGTGTTGTAAGTGTTGTACTCTGATAAGTGCTATTGTATATATATAACTGTTTACTTCAAAGTTATGTTATATATTATATGTTATTCGTTCTGCTGTGAGATTCGTGTTACTCTGATGATTCTGATGTTCTTCTTCTTCTTCTATTCTATTAGTTCTATCTTTTCTTTCTCACCTTCTAAATTCTTTCACTAACGTCTCAGAATTTCCGACTCTCGAGGAGTCAGAAATTTCCAGCCGTTACAGTTGGTATCAGAGCTTAAGTTAACAATTACTTGGCTCTGTGGCGTGACTCGGTAGAGATAGGGTTAGTAATACCCTAGACTGAGATTGAGTGTATATATATGAGTGAACGTATTTCTTATTGATATAAAAATTTGTTTTATATTGTGGAGATTCATTGGTTGAGTCGTTTATGAGTTCTGGTCGATCAGTTTGATCCACTGTATCGGTAGGAGTTACTAAACACTTGAATACGATGAACCATCATGGTATGTTTTGAAAGAGGGTAAACGAAATAGTTTACCCAACGTATATTTTGAATATATTGGATATATTGGTTGTGATTATAATCGAGTAAGATTATAAATTAAATGGTTATGTGAATAACCAATCAGAATTCATATAAGTGAAATACGTGAAATCAGATGAGTTAAATCTGAAATTTAAACCAGAAATTGAATTAAACCTCTGGAGAATTGGATAAGTGGTTGTAAACGGATTTGGATAAAAAAATAAGGAAAATTTAAGATCTTGGGAGATTTTAAATTGTTTTACAAGCAGTGTGAATTATATTTTGAAATGAATTTCAAAGCGGAAATGTTTAGAAATGGTTTTATAGTATTGAACTCACTTCGATCGCTGGAAAATAGAATCTGATGACGACAGCTGCATCATCAGTATTCATTTTCGAGTTGTAAGTGACGAATTACTACCAGAGATACTGTTTTGAATTTGTTTTGGGAAAGGCTGTTTGAATTAAAAACAAATTTAACAGAAATTTGTGAAAGCAAAATTTGAATTAAAGTAAAGCCAGTAAAGTGGTAACTGAGATTGAATTGGAATGATATCAAGACAAATTGGATTGTGAGTTCAAATTTGAAGTGTGATGTGATAATCAAGTTAAGAGTTTGAAATCGAGAATGGAACTCGAATTTGAAATAAAATTCGACTTAAGATATAAGCGAATGGTTGTGTCATGGATAAAAGCAGATTGGATTTGATTGGGGTAACTCTTGTGTATGCTGAGTTGATAGCATATGGAAGTGACAGAGTTGATATGCCCGACAAAAATGTACAAGTTTATGTTTCTATTGGATATAAGATTTATAAGCCGAATTGGCAAGCCGCTTGGCTGTTTGATTTTCTTTTGGATTGGAGGAGGCCTAGAGAGGCGAGATGTGGTTTGACGTATTGAGTCGTACAAAGGAGGTTATGGCGAAATTTTTCGAAAATTTAAGGTGTTAGAAAATTTTCAGAATTTTTGAAAATTTTAGTTGGTTGGAAATGAATTAATAAATTAATTAAAATTAAATGGGTCCAGTCGAAACTGAAATTTAGAGGTAAACAAAAAAAAGGATTTTTAAATCTAGTTAGTAGAGTTAGTAGCATTTTTCTAACTTAGCAATTTCGAGGACGAAATTATTTTAAGGGGGGAAGTCTGTAATGGTGCGTTTTGTTAGCTGTCGAATAATTAATTTATTTAATTATTTATATATCGATTTGGTGATATCGATAACTTAAAGTACAACGTTCGAACTTATAATTTATAATTATAATTAAAACCGAGCTCGAAATGGCGCTGTAGTTCGCTATTTGGCGATTTGAACTTCAACTGAATGTACATGATTCATTTTAAGCCGAATTTCTGTGAAACAAGAAACGTATGGAGATGGTGGAGTATATCTTTCTAGTGGAAGAGAAAAATCGGGATTTCGTCGTGTAGATTTTGATGTATGTCCAAATCAAATTTTGAAATAGTCGCTATAGAATCGGTTATCGACCGTATCGGTTTATTCGATATAACTAGAGATCGGGTTTGAATTTAGACAAGGTTCTTTTGGGAAGTAGTGATAATTTAATTTTTAGAATTTTACCGTAATTTTTAATTAATTAAATAAGCAACTTTTTATTTGGGGTATTTTGCACCCTGTAATCAACATTTTGAGGTTTCAAAATATGAGTCAATCTACCGGTATTATTATATTTCTGGGATTGTGGCACATTGATCGTCACGATGGTGTAGTTGATCCGGTAGATAGCAGTTCAAAATTTACGAAGTTTTGTAAAATGAGATGACCAAAATCTTTTGAACTCAAAACAAAATATCCTAATTATTTCCGGCCAAAAACAAGACCACATCTTCTTTGTTCACACCCACAAATTCTTTGTGGTTTCAACCCAAAAGCATGGAGGAACATCCTCCACAAAACTCAAGAACTAAATTATATAAATACCACTATATCACTTCTAAACCCGAGGATCATTTTCTGGCAACAAGGAAGTAGCCGCCGAGTTCATTTTTCAGGAAAATACATTTTTCTGAGCTTTCAAAATTCAAGAACAATTCAAAACAAATTCCTAAAATCTCAAAACAAGTTTCTTCTCAATCCACATAACTTTCTCTTCAATCTAGTGGGATTTTTCTTGAGTGCGGTCAAGTTCTGAGATATGCGAAAGTGGGACAGCAACCTAGGGTTTGAGATGTAGCCAAAATTAGCGAGCGATGCTTCAATTGGATGTTGTTTTTGCGTTGAGGGGATCAAAGCGATCTTGCAAGCAAAGATTTGGGGTTTTCGGTGGTTTTCGTGATCGGACCTGCTACTGGAAGGGAGTCGACGGAAATTCCTTGACAGGTTCGAGTGTGGCGTGATGGTGTGCAGGGTGTCAAGGATTTGATGAGGAGTTCGATGGGGTCTTTATTTCGGAGAACGATGGGAAGTCGAAGGAGTATCTGGCGCTGGAAAGTGTCGAAGGTGGAGGAGCAGTCCTGAGGAGCTCACGGCATTTTGTTGAGGAAGGAAGCAAAAAGAGAGGTCGGCCTTTTTGTCTGATACGAGTGTGGGCCTTAAGGTGAAAGGGGAAGCCCAAATAAAGTTAGATTTTTGTTTTAATTTAATTTAAAGATGTATACCAATTTTGTTAATCTGATAACTTGTGCATACGGTATCAGAATCGCGAACCGTAAGTTGCGTTGGGACCGTATGGACGGACACTACACAATGGGACTGACCGCGAGTCGATTGGAGCACGTTACAATTTATGGCGAAATAAATTGTCCGACTTAATCAAATAACGCAAATCGTTATTTAACGGTTAACGCGCAATGTGAGTAAAACTCACCAACTCTGAATAGTTCTATTTTTACAGTGTATTCTTAGGACTGTTAATTATTGTCTGTTTGACTGTGTGTTGACTGTTGATTGAACTGCTAGTCAGTTAGTAGAGATTATATATATATGTATATATATATATATATATAAACCGTCAAATAGTTATATGTTGATTCTGTTCTAACAGAATATTATACTGGTGTTGTCTAACATCTGTGGTGCAGGGAAACAGGTTGGAGGAATCCAACAGGATTCCTCAACAGTTATTTTACTGTGATTTTTATATTGTGATATATAATGTGATGTATATAATCTATGTGATTTTGTGTGGTGGCACGATATTTATCGTTGTTATATGGCGTGTTAAATACCATGAGAAATACCAGAATGTAGGAGAGGGGTTTTCAAAGTATATTTTGAAAATAGTTTATTTATATAAAATCAAGGGATTTTATACATATATATATATATATATATATAAGAAAAAGGATTCTGAATATAAAGGAATATAGTTGGTAAAAACAAATATAAAAGAATTATATTTGTAAATCAAATACAAGGGAATATATATGTTAATCGAATATAAGGGGATATATTTGTTAATCAAAATATAAAGGAATTATATTCGTTAAAAGAAATATAAAGGATATTTATTTAGAGATTAAATAAATAGAATTAAACTAAAGGAGATATTTATTTGTTAAATAAATAGGAGTTAACCAAGTGAATTGGTCGAGTTAACTAAGTGAATCGGTTAGAGTTAATCAGTGTGAATTAGTTAAGTTAAACTAAGTGGTTAATCGAAGTGAGTTAGTTAAGTTAACTAAGTGGTTAATCGAAGTGAACTAGTTGAGTTAAACTAAGTGAATCGGTTAAAGTTAATCAACGTGAATTAGCTAAGTTAAACTAAGTGGATTTGTTCAGTAAATCAAGACGAGTTAACCAGTTAGGTTAAACCAGTAGAGTTAACTAGTTGGGTTAACCAGTTAGAGTTGACCAGTTAGAGTTGACCAGTTAGAGTTGACCAGTTAGAGTTGACCAGTTAGAGTTGACCAGTTAGAGTTGATCAGTTAGAGTTATCCAAGTAGAGTTAATCGAGTAGAGTTGTCGAATATCACTTATCCGAAGTAGAGTTATCGAATATAGTGTATTCGAGAGAAGAGAAATCGAATATAGTTTATTCGAGTGGAGAAGTCAAATGTTATTCATTTGAGAAGAGTTATCGAATATTATTTATTCAAAGAGTATTTATCGAATATTAGTTATTCGAAGTTAGTTAATCCAAAGGAGTTATTCGAAGTTAGTTAATCCGAAGGAGTTAGTCGAAGAGTTAATCCAAAGGAGTTATTCGAAGTTAGTTAATCCAAAGGAGTTATTCGAAGTTAGTTAATCCGAAGGAGTTATCGATGAGTTAATCCGAAGGAGTTAGTCGAAGAGTTAATCCAAAGGAGTTATTCGAAGTTAGTTAATCCGAAGGAGTTAATCGATGAGTTAATCCGAAGGAGTTAGTCGAAGAGTTAATCCAAAGGAGTTATTCGAAGTTAGTTAATCCGAAGGAGTTAGTCGAAGAGTTAATCCAAAGGAGTTATTCGGAGAGTTAATCCAAAGGAGTTAGACGAAGAGTTAATCGAATATAGTTATTCGAAAGAAAGTGTTAATCGAATATAGTTTATTCGAGTAAAGTTAAAAGAGTTAATCGAATATAATTTATTCGAGTAGAGTTAGAGAAGTTAAATCGAATTTAGTTATTCGAAAGGAGTTAATCAATTTGAGTTAAGTTAATCGATTTGAATTAAGTTGAATCGAAATGGAGTAAATCGATTAGAATTAAGTTAATCGAGTTAGAGTAAATCGAATATTGGTTATTCGAAGGTAAGTTATTCGAATTAGTTATTCGAAGGAGTTAATCAAATGAGTTGATCCAAAGGAGTTAGTCGAATATTAGTTATTCAAATAGAGTTAAAGGAGTTATCGATTTTATTTTGATCGAAAGGAGTTATCGATTTGTAAATCGAAAGGAGATTTTCGAATATAGCATATTCAAAAGAAAGAGATCGAATATTGTTTATTCGAAAGAGAGAGATTTCGAATATGAGTTATTCGAAGAGAGATAATCGAATATAGGTTATTCGAAGAAGAGTTAATCAAATAGAGATTACTCGAAAGAGAGTTATACGTCGAATTCGATTATAGCGAATTCGGGAAAGTACTATTTACTTTCCAGGGTTTAAATCAAGATTTAGTTATTGATTTAGAAATTAGGTGTCTGTTAAATTATTCGAGTTAGGAGATAAGGTTATAATTTAGGTTAGATATTGCAGAAGTAGGAATTATAACGTTATAGTTATAATCAAACGTTATCATATAAGGAGTAGATTCGTAACCTGAATCCGAGAATTTGCGTAAACAGATGATTGGAAAAAGTGAGTGACGAGCTTCATCTATTTCACAGTAAAGGACGTTGTTCAATTAAGGTCTGAGAGGTAATTATACCCCAACTTGATTGACTTCAGAATTGACAAAGGAATAGTTGTGGTTCGATAGAAAAGGTTGATTTGAAATATAGTTAAGTAATAAGCGATTAATGGATTAAGCGTAACGATGTTTTATACAACGTTCATTGGAAATCCGTAAATGAGTTTTGGAAACGTTTTCCAAATATAGTCAGATATGTTTTCTAAACAGAGAAAATGAAATGTTTTCATGATAAGAATTTAAGAAATAGAGTTAAGCAAATTCAGAAACTGACTGGAGAGGGTAAGTTGAACGGTTTTCTAAGTGACTATCTGATGTTGGTTTCGACCTTCCGTATTGATACTTAGAGAATTGTTCTCATACTAGTTACAATTAGGGACTGATAGTTGCGAAATAATAGTGATGTGAAAATAAGCTATGGAAATGTTTTCCAATGATTAATAACATATATTTTCTAAATATACGAAATAAGGAAATATGAACATATGATTGATCGATCGAATTTCCATTTGGAAATAAGATCGTTGTTTGTACACCGACATGTTTTCATTTGATAGTTAACTCACAGACTATCGAAGTTTTTACCATTTTAACGTTGTTAATATGGAGAGACCGGTTGGATTATTATCCAAAGAACCACTCTGTATCGGCATAAGCGTTGCGAGCAATATATGCCAAAGATAAATTGAAGACGGAGTAAAGTGCAAGGGTTGTTGTATACGTCTTAGATAACAGTGACTAAGATGGATATACTGAATAGTGCCTTCGGTTTGTCCAGTCCCAGGACAACGTATATGGAAGAAGGTATGACAGAGTATATCCAATGGATCGCGTAAGTTGATCTGTTCAAACGTATTCACGTTGGGTGGCGGAGGAATTCGTTTCTCTTAGCTATATACCCGTGTTATTTTTGGATAAGTCAATTAGTGATTTGGTGGGTATGACGATGTGGCATTCAAAGTGAATGGTGATCAGATGTTCTGAAGATAGACGTAGCTTCTGGCTTCACACCAGGAAGTAACAAAAGTTGGGCTAGGCAGCATGGCTAGTTGGGTCATTCCCAAGCAGGGTGTATTGTCACCGATCTAGGGAATATTCATATTTATACTTCTTTTTGATTCTGTATCTTCGGATGATGGTTTGATGGCCTATAACCGTGGTGGCAATATATTCGCGACACTCAAGCTAAATGAGTGGGCGGTCATGTGTGGCCGGGTTGCAAGACGTTCTTGTTGAACCCTGAGTGTATCACCTCTAGAGTACACTATTCAGAAGGTGCTCCCATACCTTGTCTATTGGAATCCATTCTCCGATAAGAGCCCTGCGGTTTATGATTTTATACTATGTATGTAGAACGTGAGATGCAAGCGTTTCTGCTAGATTGATACCTATTTGTACTTAGACATTATTATAATATCACAATGATATTGATTGTCAAAGTTGTTCAGATACTCATAAGGGAAAAACCCGTTCCGTATTCACGGCGTGGTCTTATGAGATATCCTATACATGTTTTAAACTATTTTACTCATACCAGTCCCATGACTGACCCGGAGTTTACTTTGTTGTTTTCCCTAAACTCTTGGGTGCCTAAATTTGTACGGGCAGTCAAGTAGTCGGGATTTACAGATATACTTGGAGAGCTTGGAGCAGGAGGCTGCAAGATTTTATAGCTATAGTTATTTCCGCTGTGTTGTAAGTGTTGTACTCTGATAAGTGCTATTGTATATATATAACCGTTTACTTCAAAGTTATGTTATATATTATATGTTATTCGTTCCGCTGTGAGATTCGTGTTACTCTGATGATTCTGATGTTCTTCTTCTTCTTCTATTCTATTAGTTCTATCTTTTCTTTCTCACCTTCTAAATTCTTTCACTAACGTCTCGGAATTTCCGACTCTCGAGGAGTCGGAAATTTCCAGCCGTTACAAACAGTTATTCATTTTTAATTTAAAAGTGAGGATATCATGGGACCACGTCGTATAACACGGAACGGGTTTACTCCTCATGAATCTTAGTTTTAGAATAAAACAATGCAATGCTTTTTGAAAATTGAAGCTATTATAAGACTCAGGTCCCATCACACAACGAATGCAGTCGGAGGATAGAGTTTTCCCTTATAATAGCCAAAAATGCTTGATACGCTAAATTTCATCTTTTATTATTACTATAAGTGAAGAAATCAACTTCGAATATAAATGTATCAATCATAGGCGGCATGGGTACCATATATCATGTCGTCGTACTAGTTCTACAATCAAAACTGAAATATCGTATTGGAAGTTGGATTTCCATCTATGAACCAAGGCAAGGTGCAATCCTTCCATTTCGAGACACTCTAGCCCGTGCCTTAGGCTTCAGCCGCAACTGTACCTAGGTAACATGCAGGGCCGGTCCACACTAAGTGCAATGGTGAATTCATAATTCCTAAGCATGCGTTTCCCCGCCCTATGGGGTGTAAATGAGCTAAATGACTCCATCGGCTCCCGCAGTAGCCGGATCGTAAATAAGCCAAATGACTCCATCGGCTCCTGCAGTAGCCGGATATATCCAAGTCGCCTCTCTATCCATCAAGTAATAATAAGAAAAATCCACATGTGTAAAATGTCAGGGCTGGTAGGTCGCTGACACCCCTCCTAGCTAGAAATAAACGCAATGCCCTCCCTGTTGTCCTCTCCCGTTTCTGGTTCATACCGGGTGTGAAGCTCGTGAAGTAATGTTACACAAAGCAATGCTAATTAAAGTTGTGCTCTGATCATCAACCACAAGGCTCTGCTTTTCAACAAAAGCCTTGATCATTTGCATCTTAGCATGCCACATTGTCAATCCATACCACACCATTGATTTCTGCCAATATATAAAAGGGTGCTAAGTAAGAGAATAAATTCTCCACCACCAAACAGATATATATTTAGCAGAGATCAATGAATACAGCATAAAGGAATACAACGTCAGACATGCCATCCATTTACAAGTCCGTTCTGGGTCTAAACGAAACCGGAGGCACCTTATACTCACATATCCGGTCGATCTCCTAGTACGTTTGGATGATCACCACTTTTTCCACCATCTTGGGTGTACGGTCCAATCAAGATATCAGTAATCACCCAAACGACGTGAAGATCTCCGGTCTTCAACCACCGTCTTCATCTTCGACTCTTAATCGTCGTAGAAATTATTCAGAATGGGTTAAACCCGGTCTTTCCGAATAACTCACGTATTTTATAATCAAGTGCTATAAAAACACATCAAATGCCTCATTCCAATTCAGAATATTCTTTTAGTAAGATATTCACATTTTTATATTTTATCAAAGATAAATCTTTTTGAATTTATTCTTTAATCTTCCATTAAATATAGAGTCTACACGGAAATCATAACAGTTTATAATCGATATAAATTTCTGTATCGGAATAATAATATAAATGGAATAACGGTAAGGCCTTTTAAATTCCATATATAGTAATAGTCTTCATTCACAGAAGCTCATCTCGATTATTACCAAATCGAATTCCATTCAATTCCAATTTAATATACGAAATTGGAAAATTTCACTTTGGAAAGTTTCCATTTAAATCTTAATAAAAGATTTATAAATTCCAAATTATATTTTCATTGTCAATTGGGTTAAAGAACAAATGTCGTTTAAAAACACAGTTCACGATAAACCCAATTCACATTTTATTTAATTCCAGTTACCAAATATAATTGGAAACTCTAATAATCTTCATTAAATGATTTATCCTTTCCAAATTTATATTTACTATTTAGTTCCAATTAAATATTAATTGGAAAACTTCATTAAATCTTGTTAAAAAGATTTATCCTTTTCAAATCGGGGTTTAATAACAATGTTATTAAAGACACCGTTCACGACAGCCCAAAATCCAATTTATTTTATTCAATTCCAATTTAATATTAATTAACTGGATTTTTATTCTAGTTAATAACTACTTCAATTCGATAAAAATTTATTTCTATCTTTTCAAATATGGAATTTTTCATCCAAAAACTTTCTACATCATTTATTATGATTTTACATAATTTTTCCATATTTTTAATAATTTTATTAAGGCCTTTACAGTCGGTTTCCAATAACAGTCACCGAACTGCATCCATAGCGGCCTTTTTCAAATTTTATTTGGACATAATTCCAAATCCATCCGTTAGATTTCAAATCTCTTATATTCATTGGAAAGCTCTTTTCGATACGAACCCAACGGTTCCGGTTTTAGGAGAATCCGACGGTCGGATCTCCCGTTATGTCAAATCGAAGTTAATGGTCGAAATTCGCGAACGGTCGTTGTGCGGCGCGTTCTATTCAGGTAAATATATATATATATATTATATTTCTCTGATTTCCATTTAAAACGTATTTTATAAAATATTTATGAAATCGTTTTAAAACGATTCCAACTTCATTTTCAAATTTAAATCAAAACTGAATATTCTATATTTTTATCATATTAAATGATAATATTTTCAAAATTTGAGGTTTGAAATTACTTCGCTTCAATATTCATTATAAAATGAATAAAATCGATCGATAAACCCGTTCGGGTTAAAATAGCGTTTGCTACTTAACTCGGCTTCATATTTTTATATTTTTGTGTCCATCCAAAATCGATCATCAGAATAAAAGTTATATTCCTCACTGAATATTATTTTAAAATATTCGTTATTCTAAAATAATCTTTATTTTGAAAGATTCTTTATTCTAAATGTGCTTCATTATAAAATGTTCTTCTACATTAAAATGTATATTTAAATTAAAATGTAATATTTCATTAAAAATGATTCTTTTATATAAAATGTTATTTTACACAAAAATGTACTTTTACATAAAATGATCTTTACAATAGAGATGATCTTTACATTAGAAATGATCTTTTCATTAAAAATGATCTTTACATTAGAAATGATCTTTTTTACATAAAAATGTTCATTACATAAAATATTTAATACATAAAATGTTTCATTACATGAAATGTTTCATTATGTTAAAATATTTCATTACATTAAAATATTTCATTTCATTAAAACATTTCATTTACATTAAAATGTTTCATCGCATTAAAGATGTTATTTCACATTAGAATATTTCGTTACATTAAAAAAAATGTTATTTACATTAAGGTATATCATTAACATAAAAATGGTTCTTTTAACATAAGCATTATTTATAAAATATTATTTATAAAATATGTTTATAAAACATATTGATAAAACATTATTTAATTCTAAATCAGAATGTGACTCAATCAATTACCATATAACTTCAGTTATATGGAATTCATACATTGCCTGTATTCAATAACAGTGATTAACAATCATCAAACCGTTTATTCACATCCAAAGTGACACTTATAATTGTGTGAGCGTTAAAATAAATAAACGATGCTCATCACAGTCTGTCGATCAATTGATTGACATATAATTAAATTCAGGGAGATGTGAATAAATTATCATTCCCAGACCCGTGTGGGGTGATCGACGCTAGAAAAGTGCGATATTGTAATAAATTCTGCAAGCGCACAGATCGTGTAATATGCAGGTCGAACACAGGGAGGATAAATTAAATCAGATTATTTATATAATTTCTTGGGCGAGTTAGACAAAATTTGGGGGTTGATTTTGAAAAAAATAAAAATTGAAACTGCGATCCGATTCAGAACAAATCTAATTGAACCGACGATCAAATCACCATTATCAATTGGAAATTAAAATGAAAAATAGAAATAAAATGTAGAAATTAAAATTGCAGGAAAAGAAGAACAACAAAAAGTAATTTAGGATTGTCGTTGAAACTAATCAAATGACTAATCACTAATAAAAAAATTGTAAAATACAATTGGTGTTCTTCCAAAACTAATTGTGAAGACAACACCGATTGCTAAGAAAAAGAAAAATGCAGAAAAATAAAAGAACTAGAAACTTTATTAATGGAGAAGAAGAGAAAGTAGGATGGTGGCTACAATGATATTACAAGGGTATTTGTAGGAGATAACCAAACCCTAACCCTAATTACAAATGGACCTAGCCATTACGTCACTAATTAGTTTACAATGAGAATCTCAAATGGGCCTTAGTTAAATCTATTAAATTTTTGGCCTTTCTTCTTTTCCTCTTGGTTCTTTGACAAGCCTCCCTTGATTTGAGACGTGCATGCCTTTTTACTAATCATTTTCTTGTCCAACAGCAACTAGATGTGAGATCTTCATCTACAATTCTTCAAAATGTAAATATATAGCAATTTGATCTCCATTTCTCTAGTTTTCTGGTTGCATGCGTGCTTGGTTGGAATATCTGTAAACGTAACAAAACAATACCCAAGTAATATTTATTTATATATAAAAAATAAGATGTAAGAGCATAAAATAAACACATTTCTATGTCAATAAAATACCCCCACAATTATCTTTTACTCGTCCTCGAGTAAAACAAAAAATGAAAAACTAACTAGATATGTCACGTTCTCATAGGAAATACGATTGCATTGAGCGTATGCAACAAGCTGTTAAACCTCTAGGTGTCCCTAGTAGGACGAGTGGTGTCTCGTGAGGGTTTTCAGCGGATACTACCCACAAAATCCAAATGCAGTATGCTATGATTCTAATGAAACTACATGAATGCAATGGACATATGCAAAATAAAAACAAAAAATGAAAACAAGACTTGTTTCAGAATTGGTACAACTAATTAAATCATCAATTTCTAGTCAGTTGACTTTATTTTAGATACATCAACCTATCACAAAGTTTTAACATAATTCAAGTTTTCAATGTTAAACTCTAGTTTGGCCGGTTAGTTCGGTTGATAGCATAGTGCAGCCATGAAATAAATTCTTTGTTTGCTTGTCATAGTTTTCAAAATGGTATTCTCATTTCCTTGTGTATGACTAATCAAATTAGTAAGGGAAATCAGTGTTTGGGCATCATCGCTTATCCTCTATCTTCATAAAAGTTAATATTTATGATTAATTACATACACCTAACTTAAAAGACCAAGGTATGCCACTCATGCACTGCCTCGCGGACTGACATGAGAGTTTGGAACAGAGCTTGGCGGATTGTGCAGACCGACGCTGACTTTGTCAACAACATGTCAGTAATCCTTAGTTTTCCAATCTCACAAAATGAGACCAAGATATTCCAACACTGACTTTGTCAACAACATGTCGGATAGAGCTTGGCTGGTTTGCACACCAACGCTCAATTTACAAGCAATGTTTGCTACCCTTGGATTACTATTATTATTATCATTGAAATTATAAGAACAAGAGACAGAGTTACACAATTTCAGCTTAACAAGACTCTGTTATAAAGATTCGAAAAGCCAATATAAGTATTTTTAAGTCCTCCATTTATTAAACAAAGACTACAATTAAGAATAAACTTCATGGCCATCACCTAAGAATCCTTCTATGTACCGGTTACACTATTATCCTTCAAAATTCAACTTTTCATTATATTTCTAATTCGATCTTGGTTGAGAGATTAAAATACTACCAACTGACTAACAATTGTTAATTTATTTTATTTTATCAAATCTAAAATGAGTCATTTTTCAAAAAAAAAATGGAATGTTACTACAGTCTAAAATGCATGATGGTCCTACATGAAAAGAAAGAAAATAAAAATAAAATAAAAATAAAAATGAATGTAATGCAGACTCCCCCCATACTAGAACTAAACAGTGTCCACACTGTAATTTTTTTCTGAATGTGAAAGATAGAAACCAAAGATGGATTAAGTGCAAAATGATTTGTAAAATAAAATGCAATTTAGCAACTATATGCGTATGAAAATCATATGCAGAATGAAATCTATGATGATGATGTGTGTTATGTGAAAATTGAGATTTCCTTTTCCCTCCATGCTTGCCTCTATCGAAAATGATGTATGATGACTTCGTATATGATTTTTGAGGTACAAGAGGCATGTCAATAACTTCTGAATTCAAAATCTTCCCTTTGCAAATTTGGTTGTGACAGTGATTTATATCATTCAGATGAAAATTACCATAATCCCATAAATTTGAGTGTTTAACCACAATTTCTTCTGATGATATGGAATTACGATTATGTTTGAGACGTTCCATATATTCATCCTCGTCATTTAAAAGTTCAAGTTCGTCTTCAAATAGTTCTTCAAAAGATATATTTAGCATGTCTATTGAGATAGGAGAATCATAATGGTTTTCATTCATCGTTCAAATGTTGAAAATCCAAACTTAATATTGATACAAGTAGCTTTTATTACAAAATAAATAACGTACTTAAGTATATCTTATTAATTAATAATCTTGATTTTTGAAGGGGGAAGAGGGTCTTATGGCCGTTCACGTATAGCATAAATACTAAGGGATACGACCAATGTTTTACGGGTAGTATGCAACCTCTTTTGCTAGAAGTTCAATAAATTGAACTAATATATATCCGCCATCAAACCGTTGAGAGAATCAATTTCATAAAATACACTCTTATAGTTAAATATTTTGAAATATCTAATCAGGTTCTAGTGTTGAAAAAACGAGAGTGATGATTTCAATTATGAAAATTTCAGTCAATCACAACAACCAGACAATAATAATCATAGAAATTACAAAAAAATATTGTACAAGCAAGCCGCTGTCCCTGTAGAAATTTTTACAAGCGATTTCTATATATTTCTTTGTAGTAGAACACCTGTAGAGTATAGAAAATTTTACAATAGGGTATAACAGTCTATCGAGGGAAGTTGAGTAGCTGTAGCGATTGAAATCCCAAAGTTTGCAATTTGTTCACCTCTGAATTCCTTGATTGATTTCTTGAACTCTATTCTTCCTTTGACGATTGACCTTGATTTTTTTTTCTTTTTTTCTTTGTAGAAAAGAAAAGAAAATGAAACAAACAAAAACTAGAAATAATAGAAAAGGAGAGGGAAAAAAGAAAAAAAAACTAACAAACTGACTCAACTAAAAGAAAAAAAAGAGGCAAACTACTCAGCTAAAAATAAATAAAAATTAATCCTATAAAAATAAAACTCACACTTTTTTTCTCTTTTTTTTTAAACTAACAAAATGACTAGCCTAAAAGAAATATAAAACAAGCATAAACAAACTCAGCAAGAGAAAAAAAAAGAAAATGAAAAACAAATCTAAACACAAAGAACCAGGAGACCAAACTGGACTCGACCAAACTGGACTCAACAAAACTTGAAACCCAGCTACAATCAAATCTCACCCTCACAAAGTCACGTTCGAATTATTTTTCTCCCTGAACAGTCTACCTTCAAATTAAACAGATAACCCTCCCAAGCTATTATTCCTCACAAAGAAAAAAAACTTGTTCAGAAAACAATTTCCGCACAAAAATCAAATCAATTTTTTCTTCTTCTTTCGAATCGAAGATTACCGCTCAAATCGAGTTCAAGTCGAGGTTTAGATTGCTAATCGGGTTTCGGATGTATGGTAAAATGATCCGTTGGCTTACGAACCGAAGACTTGTTGGCTTGTGAATCGAATTCCTGAAGCTATTCGAGGAGAAGGGTTTCGAACTGTTGACTAGAGCTTTGAATGGAGGGGTGTGATTTCGGTTTGCAGTTGAATGTTGTTGCAATTTGATGGTGCGTGCTGTGTTTACGCGGTTCTCGATTTGTGAAGATGTGGTGAGATCGGTGGACTGAAAGATGGTTTGCGGTTTTTGAGGAGGCTTCGGGGTTGGAGTATTCAACGGGTTGGGTGAGTTTTGGAGTATGGACAGTGCGATGGGTGGATGGGGTTTACAACGTTATGTATGGGTGGTTTTATGGAGACAGCGGTGAAGGAGGCTTTGCTTGAGTATTGGTCTGCGGTTGGTATGAGGATGGCTGTTCAACAGAACTTGTTTGTGGAGATTGTTTGTGCGAAGTGGGGTTTGGGTTGTTCACGTGAACAAGATGAAGTCGATATTGGTGGCTTTGTGAAATTTTTGTGATGAATTTTGGCAATGGTATAGCTTGAAGGGGAGTTTGTTTGTAAGTGCGTGACGGTTTGTAGGTGGCGTTGAAGGACTGGTAGAGTACGGTATATGAATTACAGATGCTGTTTGGTGAACGATTTGTGAAGTTATGGCGATCTATGGTGTACTGAATGGTTTGTTGATGGGTGCTTGGTCAAGACAGAGGTTTAGGTCAAAGAGGGCGTGAGTTATGGATGTGTTGAGAGGTTATGTCAGGGAATGGTGGAAGGGGATCGCTTGTGGAAGATGAAAGGTGGATGCGGGTTTCTGTGAACAGGAGGTGCTAGTGTGGGGCTGTTGTATGATTGTGTAATGAAGAGGATGTGATGGTCTTGTGACAGAGAAATTCAAAGCAAGAAGAAGAGGTTTATGTTGTAGATGCAGAAGGAAAAAAAAAAGAAAAAATTTGGAAAGAAATAAAGAAATTGCAAAAGTGGGAAAGAAATTAAAACAGAGAATTAAGTACAAGCCAGAGAAGGAAAATTGCAAAAAGAAAATCTGTTTTTTTTTTAAATGTAAAGAAATTAAATGTAAACGATGTAAAAGAAGAAAGGAAAGATTATGTGCTGAAAAGATGAAAGAAGATTGAAAGGAAAGAAATCAAATTAAATTTGGCAAATTTTTTTCCTCTTGTGTAGAAGATTACAGCATCAATAATCAATACTAAATCAGCTAAACAAGATTTTTTTTTTCTATATACAAGAAAACAGAAAGATAAATAAATAAAATAAAACTAACACGAATCAGAAATTAGATAAATAATAAAATTTAATCGTTACCTCCCCGACAACGGCGCCAAAAACTTGATCGACGCTAGAAAAGCGCGATATTGTAATAAATTCTGCAAGCGCACAGATCGTGTAATATGCAGGTCGAACACAGGGAGGATAAATTAAATCAGATTATTTATATAATTTCTTGGGCGAGTTAGACAAAATTTGGGGGTTGATTTTGAAAAAAATAAAAATTGAAACTGCGATCCGATTCAGAACAAATCTAATTGAACCGACGATCAAATCACCATTATCAATTGGAAATTAAAATGAAAAATAGAAATAAAATGCAGAAATTAAAATTGCAGGAAAAGAAGAACAACAAAAAGTAATTTAGGATTGTCGTTGAAACTAATCAAATGACTAATCACTAATAAAAAAATTGTAAAATACAATTGGTGTTCTTCCAAAACTAATTGTGAAGACAACACCGATTGCTAAGAAAAAGAAAAATGCAGAAAAATAAAAGAACTAGAAACTTTATTAATGGAGAAGAAGAGAAAGTAGGATGGTGGCTACAATGATATTACAAGGGTATTTGTAGGAGATAACCAAACCCTAACCCTAATTACAAATGGACCTAGCCATTACGTCACTAATTAGTTTACAATGAGAATCTCAAATGGGCCTTAGTTAAATCTATTAAATTTTTGGCCTTTCTTCTTTTCCTCTTGGTTCTTTGACAAGCCTCCCTTGATTTGAGACGTGCATGGCCTTTTTACTAATCATTTTCTTGTCCAACAGCAACTAGATGTGAGATCTTCATCTACAATTCTTCAAAATGTAAATATATAGCAATTTGATCTCCATTTCTCTAGTTTTCTGGTTGCATGCGTGCTTGGTTGGAATATCTGTAAACGTAACAAAACAATACCCAAGTAATATTTATTTATATATAAAAAATAAGATATAAGAGCATAAAATAAACACATTTCTATGTCAATCAAATACCCCCACAATTATCTTTTACTCGTCCTCGAGTAAAACAAAAAATGAAAAACTAACTAGATATGTCACATTCTCATAGGAAATACGATTGCATTGAGCGTATGCAACAAGCTGTTAAACCTCTAGGTGTCCCTAGTAGGACGAGTGGTGTCTCGTGAGGGTTTTCAGCGGATACTACCCACAAAATCCAAATGCAGTATGCTATGATTCTAATGAAACTACATGAATGCAATGGACATATGCAAAATAAAAACAAAAAATGAAAACAAGACTTGTTTCAGAATTGGTACAACTAATTAAATCATCAATTTCTAGTCAGTTGACTTTATTTTAGATACATCAACCTATCACAAAGTTTTAACATAATTCAAGTTTTCAATGTTAAACTCTAGTTTGGCCGGTTAGTTCGGTTGATAGCATAGTGCAGCCATGAAATAAATTCTTTGTTTGCTTGTCATAGTTTTCAAAATGGTATTCTCATTTCCTTGTGTATGACTAATCAAATTAGTAAGGGAAATCAGTGTTTGGGCATCATCGCTTATCCTCTATCTTCATAAAAGTTAATATTTATGATTAATTACATACACCTAACTTAAAAGACCAAGGTATGCCACTCATGCACTGCCTCGCGGACTGACATGAGAGTTTGGAACAGAGCTTGGCGGATTGTGCAGACCGACGCTGACTTTGTCAACAACATGTCAGTAATCCTTAGTTTTCCAATCTCACAAAATGAGACCAAGATATTCCAACACTGACTTTGTCAACAACATGTCGGATAGAGCTTGGCTGGTTTGCACACCAACGCTCAATTTACAAGCAATGTTTGCTACCCTTGGATTACTATTATTATTATCATTGAAATTATAAGAACAAGAGACAGAGTTACACAATTTCAGCTTAACAAGACTCTGTTATAAAGATTCGAAAAGCCAATATAAGTATTTTTAAGTCCTCCATTTATTAAACAAAGACTACAATTAAGAATAAACTTCACGGCCATCACCTAAGAATCCTTTTATGTACCGGTTACACTATTATCCTTCAAAATTCAACTTTTCAATATATTTCTAATTCGCTCTTGGTTGAGAGATTAAAATACTACCAACTGACTAACAATTGTTAATTTATTTTATTTTATCAAATCTAAAATGAGTCATTTTTCAAAAAAAAAATGGAATGTTACTACAATCTAAAATGCATGATGGTCCTACATGAAAAGAAAGAAAATAAAAATAAAATAAAAATAAAAATGAATGTAATGCAGACTCCCCCCACACTAGAACTAAACAGTGTCCACACTGTAATTTTTTTCTGAATGTGAAAGATAGAAACCAAAGATGGATTAAGTGCAAAATGATTTGTAAAATAAAATGCAATTTAGCAACTATATGCGTATGAAAATCATATGCAGAATGAAATCTATGATGATGATGTGTGTTATGTGAAAATTGAGATTTCCTTTTCCCTCCATGCTTGCCTCTATCGAAAATGATGTATGATGACTTCGTATATGATTTTTGAGGTACAAGAGGCATGTCAATAACTTCTGAATTCAAAATCTTCCCTTTGCAAATTTGGTTGTGACAGTGATTTATATCATTCAGATGAAAATTACCATAATCCCATAAATTTGAGTGTTTAACCACAATTTCTTCTGATGATATGGAATTACGATTATGTTTGAGACGTTCCATATATTCATCCTCGTCATTTAAAAGTTCAAGTTCGTCTTCAAATAGTTCTTCAAAAGATATATTTAGCATGTCTATTGAGATAGGAGAATCATAATGGTTTTCATTCATCGTTCAAATGTTGAAAATCCAAACTTAATATTGATACAAGTAGCTTTTATTACAAAATAAATAACGTACTTAAGTATATCTTATTAATTAATAATCTTGATTTTTGAAGGGGGAAGAGGGTCTTATGGCCGTTCACGTATAGCATAAATACTAAGGGATACGACCAATGTTTTACGGGTAGTATGCAACCTCTTTTGCTAGAAGTTCAATAAATTGAACTAATATATATCCGCCATCAAACCGTTGAGAGAATCAATTTCATAAAATACACTCTTATAGTTAAATATTTTGAAATATCTAATCAGGTTCTAGTGTTGAAAAAACGAGAGTGATGATTTCAATTATGAAAATTTCAGTCAATCACAACAACCAGACAATAATAATCATAGAAATTACAAAAAAATATTGTACAAGCAAGCCGCTGTCCCTGTAGAAATTTTTACAAGCGATTTCTATATATTTCTTTGTAGTAGAACACCTGTAGAGTATAGAAAATTTTACAATGGGGTATGACAGTCTATCGAGGGAAGTTGAGTAGCTGTAGCGATTGAAATCCCAAAGTTTGCAATTTGTTCACCTCTGAACTCCTTGATTGATTTCTTGAACTCTATTCTTCCTTTGACGATTGACCTTGATTTTTTTTTTCTTTTTTTCTTTGTAGAAAAGAAAAGAAAATGAAACAAACAAAAACTAGAATTAATAGAAAAGGAGAGGGAAAAAAGAAAAAAAAAACTAACAAACTGACTCAACTAAAAGAAAAAAAAGAGGCAAACTACTCAACTAAAAATAAATAAAAATTAATCCTATAAAAATAAAACTCACACTTTTTTTCTCTTTTTTTTAAACTAACAAAATGACTAGCCTAAAAGAAATATAAAACAAGCATAAACAAACTCAGCAAGAGAAAAAAAAAGAAAATGAAAAACAAATCTAAACACAAAGAACCAGGAGACCAAACTGGACTCGACCAAACTGGACTCAACAAAACTTGAAACCCAGCTACAATCAAATCTCACCCTCACAAAGTCACGTTCGAATTATTTTTCTCCCTGAACAGTCTACCTTCAAATTAAACAGATAACCCTCCCAAGCTATTATTCCTCACAAAGAAAAAAAACTTGTTCAGAAAACAATTTCCGCACAAAAATCAAATCAATTTTTTCTTCTTCTTTCGAATCGAAGATTACCGCTCAAATCGAGTTCAAGTCGAGGTTTAGATTGCTAATCGGGTTTCGGATGTATGGTAAAATGATCCGTTGGCTTACGAACCGAAGACTTGTTGGCTTGTGAATCGAATTCCTGAAGCTATTCGAGGAGAAGGGTTTCGAACTGTTGACTAGAGCTTTGAATGGAGGGGTGTGATTTCGGTTTGCAGTTGAATGTTGTTGCAATTTGATGGTGCGTGCTGTGTTTACGCGGTTCTCGATTTGTGAAGATGTGGTGAGATCGGTGGACTGAAAGATGGTTTGCGGTTTTTGAGGAGGCTTCGGTGTTGGAGTATTCAACGGGTTGGGTGAGTTTTGGAGTATGGACAGTGCGATGGGTGGATGGGGTTTACAACGTTATGTGTGGGTGGTTTTATGGAGACAGTGGTGAAGGAGGCTTTGCTTCAGTATTGGTCTGCGGTTGGTATGAGGATGGCTGTTCAACAGAACTTGTTTGTGGAGATTGTTTGTGCGAAGTGGGGTTTGGGTTGTTCACGTGAACAAGATGAAGTCGATATTGGTGGCTTTGTGAAATTTTTGTGATGAATTTTGACAATGGTATGGCTTGAAGGGGAGTTTGTTTGTAAGTGCGTGACGGTTTGTAGGTGGCGTTGAAGGACTGGTAGAGTACGGTATATGAATTACAGATGCTGTTTGGTGAACGATTTGTGAAGTTATTGCGATCTATGTTGTACTGAATGGTTTGTTGATGGGTGCTTGGTCAAGACAGAGGTTTAGGTCAAAGAGGGCGTGAGTTATGGATGTGTTGAGAGGTTATGTCAGGGAATGGTGGAAGGGGATCGCTTGTGGAAGATGAAAGGTGGATGCGGGTTTCTGTGAACAGGAGGTGCTAGTGTGGGGCTGTTGTATGATTGTGTAATGAAGAGGATGTGATGGTCTTGTGACAGAGAAATTCAAAGCAAGAAGAAGAGGTTTATGTTGTAGATGCAGAAGGAAAAAAAAAAGAAAAAATTTGGAAAGAAATAAAGAAATTGCAAAAGTGGGAAAGAAATTAAAACAGAGAATTAAGTACAAGCCAGAGAAGGAAAATTGCAAAAAGAAAATCTGTTTTTTTTTTAAATGTAAAGAAATTAAATGTAAACGATGTAAAAGAAGAAAGGAAAGATTATGTGCTGAAAAGATGAAAGAAGATTGAAAGGAAAGAAATCAAATTAAATTTGGCAAATTTTTTTCCTCTTGTGTAGAAGATTACAGCATCAATAATCAATACTAAATCAGCTAAACAAGATTTGTTTTTCTATATACAAGAAAACAGAAAGATAAATAAATAAAATAAAACTAACACGAATCAGAAATTAGATAAATAATAAAATTTAATCGTTACCTCCCCGACAACGGCGCCAAAAACTTGATCGACGCTAGAAAAGCGCGATATTGTAATAAATTCTGCAAGCGCACAGATCGTGTAATATGCAGGTCGAACACAGGAAGGATAAATTAAATCAGATTATTTATATAATTTCTTGGGCGAGTTAGACAAAATTTGTGGGTTGATTTTGAAAACAATAAAAATTGAAACTGCGATCCGATTTAGAACAAATCTAATTGAACCGACGATCAAATCACAATTATCAATTGGAAATTAAAATGCAAAACAAAAATAAAATGCAGAAATTAAAATTGCAGGAAAAGAAGAACAACAAAAAGTAAATTAGGATTGTCATTGAAACTAATCAAACGACTAATCACTAATAAAAAAATGTAAAATACAATTGGTGTTCTTCCAAAACTAATTGTGAAGACAACACCGATTGCTAAGAAAAAGAAAAATGCAGAAAAATAAAAGAGAACTAGAAACTTTATTAATGGAGACGAAGAGAAAATAGGATGGTGGCTACAATGATATTACAAGGGTATTTATAGGAGATAAAAAAACCCTAACCCCAATTACAAATGGGTCTGGCCATTACATCACTAATTAGTTTACAATGAGAATCTCAGATGGGCCTTAGTTAAATCTATTAAATTTTTGGCCTTTCTTCTTTTCCTCTTGGTTCTTTGACAAGCCTCCCTTGATTTGAGATGTGCATGGCCTTTTTATCAGTCATTTTCTTGTCCAACAGCAACTAGATGTGAGATCTCCATCTACAATTCTTCAAAATGTAAATATATAGCAATTTGATCTCCATTTCTCTACTTTTCTGGTTGCATGCGGGCTTGGTTGGAATACCTGTAAACGTAACAAAACAATACACAAGTAATATTTATTTATATATAAAAGATAAGATATAAGAGCATAAAATAAACACATTTCTATGTCAATCATGGGGTTTCAAACAACAACGATTAATCTAAATAAATCATTGGTAAATAAATTTAACCAACTTTTCACTGTCCAAATTATAAATGAACACTTATAATTCGATTCCAATCCCTACATTAATATTAACATTATTTTTAATATGGTGGTCATCACAACATCACAAGTAATCACACTATACAGCCAATTTAAATCGTCCATGGTTTGTGGACGGGAAAAGTGATCTAACATGCACCGTATACAGTTTATAGTGATTGAACTGATAAAAATATAAACTGGCAATTCTATATATTTTTCAGTTATGAAAATAAATAAATAACTGTGTAAAATTTTCTAGTGAGAATTTCTTACCTTTGGTTTCCACTCCGTCAATTTTTAGTGGATGGTGGTTTTTGGATTTGCTCCAGTACGCAGTGTTCTTCACCGTGATCTCTACGCAATCTGTTTCACACAGTTTGTATTAAAAATCATATTTTTAATGTTTTTCTATATATATGGTAAAAATCGTACTTTTCTTCACGTTATGGTTATATAAAAATCATATTTTTATATTTCTATTGTAAAAACAATGCAATTATATATTTTATAAACAATGTCTCTGTATTTACAAAATAATGTTTTTCATTGGTTTACAAAACGATGTTCTTTTTGATCAACAAAACGATGTTGATTTTCATTTTTAAAACTAATTCTATTCTTATTTTTGAAAACAATGTTCCTTTTTACTTTTAAAACAAAGTTCCTTTTATTTTATAAAAACAAAGTTCTTTTTATTTTATAAAAACAAAGTTCCTTTTATTTTATAAAACAAAGTAAATTTTATATTTGAAACAATGTTATATTTTTATCTTTAAAAAACAATGTTCTATTTTTATCCTGAGAAACAATTCTATTTTTATTTAGAAAAACAATTCTATTTTTAACCTTTAATTACATACTTATAACAATAATTATATCAGTCAAGTTAATAACCATCGTTGATCTTCAAATCGGAAGGCCACGGCTTTGTCATCTTCACGCTCCAAGTCCTCACGCTTCTGTGCCTTTGAACCCAATAGCTCGCAAGAAAGAAGAGCCACCACACGCAAATCCACCTTACCAGACCTCGATCTGAACCCCCACCTCGAAGCTCCTTTGTGTCGCCCAACATCACCAGCAACCATGTTGGGTTCGATCCCCTCCTGCGCATCAAAACAGCGTTCGAACGCTGCCCACTTGAGCATGAAAATCGAAATATCCAGGCAATGGAACCTCACCAAACCATATGGAATGAAGGAGCTTTCGATCCACTATAATTTTTCTTTTATAAAATTGATTTAATTTGAATCCGTTCAGAAGAGATTCGGGGAAGAAAGATCGAATGAAATGAGCCATTCATTTGATACAGGCGGCTGGTTTCTGATTTAGAGATTAGGGTTGGGTACGGAATACATCGTATTTATACTGTATTTGTAGAGTATTTTATTTTATTTAATTAATTCAAGAAAATAACTTGTTAAATCATCCGAACTCCAAACGAGACCCAACGAGTGTCGCCCCTAGCCAAATACCACCGTCCCGGACACAATGGAACATGTTTCGTAACCCAATTCGGCTGTTACGATAAGTTTTTCTCAAAATTAAAATATAAATCAATATATATTGAATTAAAATATACATTTCAATTTACTGAGGCCACATACTAACTCTAAAAATTCCCAAAAAATTATTTCTAGCTATGTTTTGACGATACGGTCCTAACAAAACTAATTTCGTCAAATATCGAGAACGTTTGAAAAATGGCTATTTTCAAGTCGATTAAATTTGACTGAAATGGACAAAACACGTTTTCTTTTACCACGCTCACATATTAATTCTAAAAATTGTGAAATTTGGAATCTAGCAATAACTTAACATTCCAAATCCAACAAAAGTGGTTTCATCGAAAACGGAGGTCGTTTGCAAAATGGCTATTTTTAAGGGCCATATATTATATTAAAATATATATAAATTCTACAGCGACTTTTCTGAATTTTAAATTGGACTTAACTTTTAATTTATAAAACAAAATTCAGTTTCTTAACTTCGTTAGAAAGATATTGTTAATCAGATTCAAATATTTCTTGTTTTGTCCAATTCTGATTTAAAATGAATTCTGTACAGTCAATTGAAATTAGAAATCGAATTTTCAAACTGCCACGCCCTTTCAGGCTCGGTTTATAATTAAAATAATTTTATTCGTTCTAACTTCGATTTAAATAAAATTTTAGTCGTTATTATTTTAAATAAATTATTTTAAATATCTAAAATCCATTAAATTTGCTAAAATAAATTTTTTAAATTGGTTCTGAAATACCTGGTTGTTACAGTCTCCCCCACTTAAAATCATTTTGTCCTCGAAAAGGAACGAAGCTAAAAGTTGTTTAACTAACCAACTCAATTTTCAATTCTATTCAGTTTTCAATTTAATTAAATATTAAATTCGATTTTGCTAAATTTATCATTCTTTTATGCATTGGTTAAATTAATTATTATTCCAATAATTTAATTAGTTGAACTAATAATCAAACAACACAACCAACAATCAATTAGGTGATTAACTTATAAAATATATACAACTTTTATTTATAGATAAAATTCATATTTTCAGTGTAGATCACAGCAATTAACCCTAACTAAGTTTTGGTTCTCACACCAGTCAAATGGAAATATATAGATATCCCACCTTCGATACTCGAACATAAATACTGATGATGAGGCCTCAATCATCAAAATCATCTCCGGGCGACTATAGTGTGATTCTATATCTATCCAGTATATTAAAATTTTGAATATCATTTAATTACTCGTATATTCAAAATCATTAAATACTCGATTGCCCGAATTAAAATAAAATAATATACTCAAATACGTATTTTAAGATAAACCTTTCAAAACTAAATTCATTTTATTATTATTTATTTTTAAAATAACACTCTTCACACTCGTTCTAGGACGCTACTGATCCTATCTCTAACGAGTTATTCTCATTGGATATTACTAATCCAATCTCTGATGAATTCTTTTGTTCGGTTGTAAAGTGTCTTGTTCTCGAGTTCTGTAAACCAAAGCTCTGATACTAAATGAAACAACCCAAACTTGCCCTTACGGGAAAGCCGGATTGAATTGAAAACACGACAAATCAGAACACAAACAGAAGAACATTTTATTGCTTATTACGACAATTACATCAGAGTACAAGAATAAAGAAGAGTATAAATTAATATTACACATTGGAAATACAATACCAGAGTTTAAATTATATTTAAATAGCAGCGGAAAAATAATACAAAACACAACTGAAAGAAATACACGGATACAGAGCTTCTGAATATCGCTTTAGCTATATGCCAGGATCCTGTGAATATGATATCTGCAAAAACCAAAATTACTAGCTGCCCGTGTGGAAAATATAGACACCTAGAGTTTAGGTTAAAACAATAAATTCCAGGTCAGTCATGGGACTGGTGTGAGAACTAAAACAACTATTCATTTTTAATTTAAAAGTGAGGATACATGGGACCACGCCATATAACGCAGAACGAGTTTACTCCTCATAAATCTTAGTTTTAGAATAAAAAATGCAATGCTTTTTAAAAAATGAAGCTATTATAAGACTCAGGTCCCATCACACAATGAACGCAGTCGGAGGATAGAGTTTTCTCTTATAATAGCCAAAAATGCTTGATACGCGAAATTTCATCTTTTATTATTACTATAAGTGAAGAAATCAACTTCGAATTTAAATGTATCAATCATAGGCGACATGGGTACCATATATCATGTCGTCATACTAGTTCTACAATCAAAACCGAAATATCGTACTGGAAGTTGGATTTCCATCTATGAACCAAGGCAAGGCGCAATCCTTCCGTTTTGAGACACTCTATGTAATGACCCAGATTTCTGTCGAGTTAATTTTAAATGTTTAATATGGATTTAAATATTGAGTTGATAATATAAATGGAATTTTTATATTAAGTTATCGATTTAATAATCGATTTCGATTTAATATCGAATATATTAAATTATCGTAATATGAAGTTAATTCAATTCGAAGTTAAAACTAAATTGAAATCAGTTCATACGATCAATACAAAATTCTGTTATAATTAGAATAATAATATTTAATTCCTTATCAAAAAATTTAATGTTTTGAAATTTAATTGATATTGGTTTAAATTAATATCTCCTTCAGTTGATAAAATTTAACTTCGTAGCTCATTCCAGTGTGTCCGGAATGGTAGTATTACCCTAAGAATGTCAGTTGTTGGGTTCAGAAAGGAGTTAGGTATCACGAAGTAATTCAAAATTTAGGATACTGATTTTTAACGAAAACAAATTTAAAATAAAAATAAATCCTTTTTGTTGGGTGGACCAGAACAGAACAACAATGAAAGCCAAGTCTCCTCTTTCTAAACCGCAAACTTTCTTTGGCCCTGGTGTATCCACATTCATAACTAATGCGGGCTATCTCCTCCCACTCAACAGAAAAAAGGAAATCAAAACATTTTGCCTTAAAAAGCTCACGTGAAAGCCGAGTTCCTCTTCCAAATATAAATGTTCGCTCCTCTGTAAACCAAAAGCTTCTGAAACAAATAAAGTGGCCGAGCTTTTCAAATCAAAATCGAAGTCAACAAATTCCTATAACTTGCAAAATCGTATTCGTATAGTATCCGACTCCGACCCTGAACCTCGCGAGTGGTTCGAATGAGTTACGGTAGGGTTCTGGGTTTGAATTCAGTGCTGGAGGCATCGCGTAAGGGGATCTCGGCTTTGTGAACAGTGCGATGGGACATAGGGGCCACGACAGCTGAAGTTAGGGTTCGGTGGATCAAAATTCAGGCGATGGAGTTTACTGATGTCGAGACTGTAATAAAGGTGAACTGGAAGGTCACGTTTTCCTTGTAGCTGATGTTTTTGGGAATCGCGATAGGAAGTTCGGGGATTTTGGTGCTGGCAGTCATCGATTTGAGAGAGGATTACTGCGTTGGACTCTTGGCATCATGGAGGGACTCACGTTGTACAGAAGAGTTTCTCGAGGGTTTTTGACTGTCGTAGAAGGGTGCGATGACTGTATGGTGTCGGAGGGTGAGAAGGCGCACATCTGGGGAGGTCGGTATTCAAACAGACATGGACATATGACATAGTGGTGATGAGCGGTGCCTTGAAAACTTGATGGTCACGTTGGGATTGGAGAGGTTGCGATGAGGAGATGAGTTGCATGTTAGGCTTATAGTGATGTCGAGACATGAATGCTGAGGAGAAGTACCATTGGCAAGATCGAAATGGGGTGGTGTTGCTTGGTTGATCGGATTGTTGTGGTGTAGAGTGGCAAGTTTTGGTCTGATGGTGATCAGTAGCTTGCATCGGCCGATGGAAATGGTTAGGAAGACTGTAGTGTTTTAGTCGAGGAAAGCGAGGTATATGTTTTTACCAGAATTTAAAAACATAGAATAATTTAATTATTTATTTCTAGTTTAATTAATGAATAATTGTTTAATCGATAATTTAAAATAAATAATTTTAGGTACTAAATACGACTAGAGTAAATGGGTAGCCAAGACGACATGGAAATTTACGGAATATTCAGCAAACAAAAATATCAGTGAGTAAATCTCACTCACCTTTTATTTAGAATTATTTTTGTTAGTTAAAAATAATTGTTGTTGCTTGTTTGGTTGCATTAAAATATTACTGTGGCATGTTTAAAATATATATATAGTTACTTAGGCTTGACTATTATAATATATATTGGTTTGGTGGATGGATTGTTCCCACAGTCTCATTAGCGGATGCCCGCGGTACCATAGCGGATGATTTCCCTATGCGCCCCACAAATAGATATTAGTGGATGACCTTCATACCGCGATATCCTACCTCGATGCAGGATGGGTATTATTTATGTTGACTAATATATTTGGATGCAGGAAAACAGGTTGGAGGGATCCAACTGGATTCCTCAAAAATATATTATCTGTTTGTTTATTTGTTTGCATATATACTGTCATATATCATGTGTTAGAAAACCTGAAATAAATAATTGGTTGTTTGGTGTTTAAATATCACTGGGCCTAAATGTTCATATTTAAAAATATCATGAAAAGGAATTTTTCAGATTTAAAAAGAAAATTCTATTTTTCTAAAATAGAAATTTGAAATTCGAATAAAATAGAAATATTAACTTGTTTTAAAGAATAAAAACAAGTAGTTCATTTATAAACGAAGTTTATAAATAAAGTGAAATGAATTATCATTGGATAATTCAAAAAATAGAAATACAAGTGTGACTTTGGGAAGGGAAATATATTTTCCAAAGAAGAAATATTTTATTTGAAAGCGAGACTTGTTTAATAATGATGTTTGTAAATAGAAAGGTGAAAAATTATCATTTGGATAATTTAAACATTTAAATTCAAAAGTGAATTTAAAGTGAGAACTTAGAATCGGTTTAAATAATATACGATTAACTTTATTCCGATATTTAGAATATAAATGAAGTTGAATAAATCCTTAGGATTTATGTTTGAATTCAACTATGTTGGATTTATAAAAATAAGTTATTCCCAAATATAATTAACCAAGTTAAAGGATAAATAGATAATCGAGTTTGGAATCGAGTTTACTTTGAATAAGTAAATTAAACTTGTGAATTCATATTCGAATCGAATATGAAACCGGAGTTAGAAAATAGAATTTGATTAGTTTATAAGTAAGTTAAAATATATTTGAACATGTTATATTCAAATATCAAAATGAAATAAGCAAAAGAGTTATTTAACGAATTTATTAACGAGTTGAGTTAAAACAAGTGTATTAATTTGAAATGAATTAGAAATGTATGGATATACATGAGACAGGTTTGGAATGAAGTGTTAGAGGAGATATAAATAGAACGCTCGACAAAAAGGTATGTATTTAATTTGAATATGAGATTTCATGCGCCGTATCGGCAAGCCGCTTGGCTTTTTGATTTTCTTTTTGAATAGAGAGGCCTGTGTGGCGGTTTGGGGATTTTCCCGATGCTCCCAATACAAAGGAGGTTATGGCAATTTTTTTCGGAAATTTAAGGAGTTAGAATATTTTTAAGAAAATCTTGATAACTAGAAATCAATGTATCGATATATATATAGAAGTCGATAAGGAAACGAACTTAAAAATAGAATAGTATAAATAAAAAGGAAATCTTTATAAAGCAAATAAAGTTAGTTGAATAAGAGTTAAGCAAATAGAGTTAAAGAAATAGAGTTAAGCAAAATTAGAAACTGACTAAAGATAAGTTAAGTTGAATAGTTTTCTGAGTATCGATCTGATGTTGGTTTCGGCCTTCGGGATTGATACTTAGAGAATTGTTCTCTTACTAGTTTACAATTAGGGACTAATAGTGTGGAATGGTAGTGATGCGTGACTAAGAGATGGAAATGTTTTCCAGTATTAATAACATATATTTTCTAAATATAGAGAATAAGAAAACGTGAACACACACGCACACACACACACACACATATATATATATATATATATGATTGATCGATAGAATTTCCATTTGGAAATAAGATCGTTGTGTGTACACGGACACTTTCAATTTGATAGTTAAATCACCTACTATTAAAGTTTTTGACCATCGTTGTTAATATGGAGAGAGCGGTTGGATTATCATCCGAGAACCACTCCGTATTGGCAGTAGCGTTGCGAATCAGATTATATGAAGTTAATCGAAGACGTAGTAAAGTACAAGGGCTTTTTCTATTAATGGAAATTGTGCCTTCGGTTTCGTTTAGTCCTAGAACGAACGTATATGGATGATTGTCTGACATAATATTTCTAATAATCGCATTTTGGATTGTACAAATATATACGGTCGCAATGGATTTATTCCCTTAGCATAATATTCAGAATATATTTGTGTAAACCCAATTAATGATTAACGTATCTGATGATGTGGCATTCAAAGTAATTGTGTTATCAATGAGAGGTTAGTAATTGTAGCCTCAGACCTCAACAGCAGGGAAATGACAAAAATCGGGCATGCAACATGGCTATGTGGGTAGCTCCCATTAGGGTGTATTATCACCTATCTAGAGATTCATTTAATTCCTTATTCTATTCGATGTTGTCCCATTCGGGAAACGGTTGCTGATCTCAACCGTTGGTGATATACATTCGATACACTCAAGAGAAATGAGTGGTCGGTCATGTATGGCCGGGTTACAAGATGTTCTTGTTGAACCCAGTGTATTCTCCTCTAGAGATACACTATCGGAAGGTGGTTCCATACCTTGTCATAGTTGGAAATCAAATCCCCAATAAGTGCTCGCGGTTTTGATTGTATATTATATATGTGTAACGTAAGGTGCAAGCGTCCCACTAAGATTATATTTATTTGATTTAGACACTATTATGATATCAAAGAGTTTTGATATAAAGACCTTTTGGATTCTCACAAGGGAAAAGCCCGTTCCGTGTTATACGGCGTGGTCTTATGAGATATCGTTTATTTCCTCAAGTTGTTTTAAACTGTTTACTCATACCAGTCCATGACTGACCCGGAGTTTATTTTGTTTTGTTTTACCTAAACTCTTGGATGCCCAAATTTGTACGGGCAGTCAAGTAGTTCAGGATTTTACAGATTTATCTAAAGGAGCTTGGAGCAGGAGGCTTCAACATTAGTTATCTAGTGTTATTAACACTGTATTGCAAGTGTTGTACTCTGATGATAATGTTATGTATATACAGTCAAATTTTGTATTTCAAAAGCTATTGTATATTATATTTTATTCCGCTGCGATGTGAGATTCTGTGTTGTGTTTTCTGTTCTTCTTCTTCTATTCTAATTTTTCTTTCTTTCTATTTCTCATCCTCTAACTTCTTTCTATTAATGATTTGTATTTCTATGCAATTTGGGTTGAACGTGTGGTGTATTTAGTCAACTCAGATAGTGCGGATTTGCGGGACGTTAAAATCTAGCCCGTGCCTCAGGCTTCAGCTGCAACTGTACCCAGGTAACATGCAGGGCCGGTCCATACTAAGTGCAATGGTGAATTCATAATTCCTAAGCATGCGTTTCCCCACCCTATGGGGCGTAAATGAGCCAAATGACTCCATCGGCTCCTGCAGTAGCTGGATCGTAAATGAGCCAAATGACTCCATCTGCTCCCGCAGTAGCCAGATATATCTGAGGCGCCCTCTATCCATTAAGTAATAATAAGCAACATCCACATGAGTAAAGTGCCAGGGCTGGTAAGTCGCTGACACCCCTCCTAGCTAGAAAGAAACGCAATGCCCTCCCTGTTGTCCTCTCCCGTTTCTAGTTCATACAGGGGTGTGAAGCTCGTGAAGTAACGTTACACAAAGCTATGCTAATTAAAGCTGTGCTCTGATCATCAACCACAAGGCTATGCTTTTCAACAAAAGCCTTGATCATTTGCATCTTAGCATGCCACATTGTCAATCCATACCACACCATTGATTTCTGCCAATATATAAAAGGGTGTTAAGTAAGAGAATAAATTCTCTACCACCAAACAGATATATATTTAGCAGAGATCAACGAATACAGCATAAAGGAATACAACGTCAGACATGCCATCCATTTACAAGTCCGTTCTGGGTCTGAACGAAACTGGAGGCACCTTATACCTCGCATATCCGGTCGATCTCCAAGTACGTTTGGTTGATCACCACTTTTTCCATCATCTTGGGTGTACGGTCCAATCAAGATATCGGTAATCACCCAAACGACGTGAAGATCTCCGGTCTTCAACCACCGTCTTCATCTTCGACTCTTAATCGTCGTAGAAATTATTCAGAATGGGTTAAACCCGGTCTTTCTGAATAACTCACGCATTTTATAATCAAGTGCTATAAAAACACATCAAACACCTCATTCCAATTCAGATTGTTCTTTTAATAAGATATTCACATTTTTATATTTTATCAAAGATAAATCTTTTTGAATTTATTCTTTAATCTTCCATTAAATATGGAATCTACACGGAAATCATAACAATATATAATCGATATAAATTTCTATATCAGACTAATAATATAAATGGAATAACGGTAAGGCCTTTTAAATTCCATATATAGTAATAGTTTTCATTCACAGAAGCTCATCTCGATTATTACCAAATCGAATTCCATTCAATTCCAATTTAATATACTAAATTGGAAAACTTCACTTTGGAAAATTTCCATTTAAATCTTAATAAAATATTTATAAATTCCAAATTATATTTTCATTGTCAATTGGGTTAAAGAACAAATATCGTTTAAAAACACAGTTCACGATAAACCCAATTCACATTTTATTTTATTCTAGTTACCAAATATAATTGGAAACTCTAATAATCTTCATTAAAGGATATATCCTTTCCAAATTTATATTTACTATTTAATTCCAATTAAATATTAATTGGAAAACTTCATTAAATCTTATTAAAAAGATTTATCCTTTTCTAATCGGGGTTTAAGAACAATGTAATTAAAGACACCGTTCGCGACAACCCAAAATCCAATTTATTTATTTAATTCCAATTTAATATTAATTAATCGGATTTTTATTCTAGTTAATAACTAGTTCATTTCGATAAAAAAAAATATTTCTATCTTTTCAAATATGGAATTTTTCATCCAAAAACTTTCTAAATCATTTATTATGATTTTACATAATTTTTCCATATTTTTAATAATTTTATTAATGCCTTTACAGTCGGTTTCCAATAACGATCACCGAACTGCATCCATAACGACTTTTTTCAAATTGATTTGGACATAATTCCAAATCCAACCATTAGATTTCAAATCTCTTATATTCATTGGAAAGCACTTTTCGATACGAATCCAACGGTTCCGGTTTTTAGGAGAATCCGATGGTCGGATCTCCCGTTATGTCAAATCGAAGTTAATAGTCGAAATTCGCGAACGGTCGCTACGCGACGCTTTCTATTCAGGCCAATATATATATATATATATATATATATATTTCTTTGATTTCCATTTAAAACGTATTTTATAAAATATTTATAAAATCGTTTTAAAACGATTCCAACTTCATTTTCAAATTTAAATCAAAACTGAATATTCTATATTTTTATCATATTAAAATGATAATATTTTCAAAATATTAGATTTGAAATTACTTCGCTTCGATATTCATTATAAAATGAATAAAATCGATCGATAAACCCGTTCGGGTTAGAATAGCGTTTGCTACTTAACTCGGCTTCATATTTTTATATTTTTGTGTCCATCCAAAATCGGTCATCAAAATAAAAGTTCTATTCCTCACTGAATATTATTTTAAAATATTCGTTATTCTAAAATAATCTTTATTTTTAAAGATTCTTTATTCTAGATGTGCTTCTTTATAAAATGTTCTTCTGCATTAAAATGTATATTTACATTAAAATGTAATATTTCATTAAAAATGATTCTTTTATATAAAATGTTATTTTATACAAAAATGTACTTTTACATAAAATGATCTTTACAATAGAGATGATCTTTACATTACAAATGATCTTTTCATTAAAAATGATCTTTACATTAGAAATGATCTTTTCATTTGAAATGATCTTAACATTAGAAATGATCTTTTTTACATAAAAATGTTCATTACATAAAATATTTACTACATAAAATGTTTCATTACGTTAAAATATTTCATTACATTAAAATATTTCATTTCATTAAAACATTTCATTTACATTAAAATGTTTCATCGCATTAAAAATGTTATTTCACATTAAAATATTTCATTACATTAAAAAAAAATGTTATTTTACATTAAGGTATTTCATTAACATAAAAATGACTCTTTTAACATAAACATTATTTATAAAACATTATTTATAAAATATTATATATAAAATATGTTTATAAAACATATTGATAAAATGTTATTCAATTCTGAATTGGAATGCGACTCAATCAATTACCATATAACTTCACTTATATGGATTTCATACATTGCCTGTATTCAATAACAGTGATTAACAATCATTAAACAGTTTATTCACATCCAAAGTGACACTTATAACTGTGTGAGTGTTAAAATAAATAAACGACGCTCATCACAGTCTGTCGATCAATTGATTAACATATAATTAAATTCAGGGGAGATGTGAATAAATTATCATCCCCGGACCCGTGTGGGGTTTCAAACAACAACGGTTAATCTAAATAAATCATTGGTAAATAAATTTAACCAACTTTTCACTGTCCAAATTATAAATGAATATTTATAATTCAGTTCCAATCACTACATCAATATTAACATTATTTTTAATATGGTGGTCATCACAACATTACAAGTAATCACACAATACAGTCAATTCAAATCATCCATGGTTTGTGGGTGGGAAAAGTGATCTAATATGCACCGTATACAGTTTATACTGATTGAATTGATAAAAATCTAAACTGGCAATTCTATATATTTTTCAGTTATGAAAATAAATAAACAATTGTGTAAAATTTTCTAGTGAGGAGTTCTCACATTTGGTTTCCACTCCGTCAATTTTTAGCGGACGATGGTTTTTGGATTTGCTCCAGTACGCAGTGTTCTTCACCGTGATCTCTACGCAATCTGTTTCACACAGTTTGTATTAAAATCATATTTTTAATGTTATTCTGCATATATGGTAAGAATCGTACTTTTATTTACGTTATGATTATATAAAAATCATATTTTTATATTTCTATTGTAAAAACAATGCAATTTTATATTTTATAAACAATGTCATTATATATTTTATAAACAATGTCTCTGTATTTATAAAACAATGTTTTTCTTTGATTTACAAAACGATGTTCTTTTTTATTAACAAAACGATGTTGATTTTCATTTTTAAAACTAATTCTATTCTTATTTTTGGAAACAATGTTCCTTTTTACTTTTAAAACAAAGTTCCTTTTAATTTATAAAAAGAAAGTTCCTTTTATTTTATAAAACAAAGTAAATTTTATATTTGAAACAATGTTCTATTTTTGTCTTTAAAATACAATGTTCTATTTTTATCCTGAAAAATAATTCTATTTTTATTTAGAAAAACAATTCTATTTTTAACCTTTAATTACATACTTATAACAATAATTAAATTAGACAAGTTCATAACCATCGTTGATCTTCAAATCGGAAGGTCACGGCTTTGTCATCTTCATGCTTCAAGTCCTCACGCTTCTGTGCCTTTGAACCCAACAGCTCGCAAGAAAGAACAGCCACTACACGAAAATCCACCTGACCAGACCTCGATCTGAACCCCCACCTCGAAGGGCCTTTGCGTCGCCCAACATCACTAGCAACCATGCTGGGTTCAATCCCCTCCTGCGCATAAAAACAGTATTCAAACACTACCCACTTGAGCACGGAAATTGAAGTATCCAGGCAATGGAACCTCATCAAAACCGTATGGAATGAAGGAGCTTTCGATCCACTATAATTTTGCTTTTATAAAATTGATTTAATTTGAATCCGTTCAGCAAAGATTCGGGGTAGAAAGGTCGAATGAAATGAGCCATTTATTCGATACAGGCGGCTGGTTTCTGATTTAGAGATTAGGGTTGGGTACGGAATACAGCGTATTTATACTGTATTTGTAGAGTATTTTATTTTGTTTAATTAATTAACTCAAGAAAATAACTTGTTAAATCATCCGAACTCCAAACGAGACCCAAGAGTGTCGCCCCCAGCCAAATACCCCTGTCCCGGACATAATGGAACATGTTTCGTAACCCAATTCGGCTGTTACGATAAGTTTTTTTCAAAATTAAAATACAAATCAATATATATTGAATTTAAACATACATTTCAATTTACTGAGGCCACATACTAACTCTAAAATTTCCAAAAAAATTATTTCTAGCTATGTTTTGACGATACGGTCCTAACAAAACCAATTTCGTTGAATTTCGAGACCGTTTGAAAATGGCTATTTTCAAGTCGATTAAATTTGATTGAAATTGACAAAACACGTTTTCTTTTGCCACGCTCACATATTAATTCTAAAAATTATGAAATTTGAAAGCTGGCAATAATTTAACATTCCGAATCCATCAAAAGTGGTTTCGTCGAAAATGGAGGTTGTTTGCAAAATGGCTATTTTAAGGGCCATATATTATATTAAAAAATATATAAATTCTACAGCGACTTTCTGAATTTTAAACTGGACATAACTTTTAATTTATAAAACAAAATTTCAGTTTCTTAACTTCGTTTGAAAGATATTGTTAATCAGATTCAAATATTTCTTGTTTTGTCCAATTCTGATTTAAAATGAATTCTGTACAGTCAATTGAAATTAGAAATCGAATTTTCAAATTGCTGCGCCATTTCAGGCTCGGTTTATAATTAAAATAAATTTATTCGTTCTAACTTCGATTTAAATAAATTTTTAGTCGTTATTATTTAAAATAAATTATTTTAAATATCCAAAATCCATTAAATTTGCTAAAATAAAAATTTTATTTTGGTTCTGAAATTCCGGGTTGTTACATTTATAAAACGGAAGAACTACTTAAATCTCTGACTCATGACCAGAGATATACTGTGGTTCTGTCGTGGTAAAAATCTACGGATTTGCAAGGACTACTCGCTACTGATCTATAGGGTGATTCCTAGGATGTGGTAGGAAGGTGCCTTCGGTTCATCCTGTTCCTGGATGACTTGTATGGACGAATGTCTGACAGAGTATTTCCAAAGGGATCGCGTACGTTGTTCTCTTCAAACGTGCCAAGTTGATGGCATAGATGGGAAACTTCTTTAGCTTAACAACTAGAGTATTTTTGTGGAAATCAATTAGTGATTTCTGGAGGATCTGACAATGTGGCATTCAAAGTGAATGGAGATATACTGTTCTAAACAATAAGCGTAACCTCTAGCCTCATCAACTGGGAAATGACACAAAATCGGGTAGGTAGCATGGCTATGTGGGTCGGACCCATTAAAAGGGTATATCATTATCTGATCTGGAGAAATCAAATGCCTTCGGTTGTCCCTTTTTATTTTTATATGTATGTTATCAGTTCGGTTGGCTGGCCCCCAACCGTGGTAATGATATATTCGGTACTCTCAAGAGAAATGAGGGGCCAGTCATGTGTGAGCCGGGTTGCAAGACGTTCTGTTGAACCCCAATGTATTCATCTCCGGAGGTACATTGTCGGAAGGTGGTCTCATACCTTGCCAGGAAAATCCATTCTCCAATAAGAGCCTGCGGTTTTGATTGTATACTATTTATGTAGAGTGTGAGATGCAAGCGTTCTACTAGATTTATATTTATTTGTGCTTTGATATACATTATTATAATATCAGAAAAGATATTGATTTCAAAACTGTTTTGGGTTATAGTAAGGTAAAAACCATCCATGTTTATGTGTGGGCTAGTCTTACTATTATCCTTTTATTTCAAAAAGGATTTTTCAAAATTTAACAAGTAGTTTGTTCTCTGAATTTATCACTGAAAGTATTCCAGACTGATCCGGGTGAATTTTGCTTTGCTTCAAATGTGCTCGGGTCAGACCGAGTATATTTACAGGTTAGGTTTTCGCTTGGAGTCCAGGAGCTAGAAGCAGGAGGCTTCATCGTTAGTTATATAAAGGGTATTTCCGCTGTGACAGATATATGTTGTACTCTGATGATTGGTATGTGTATACAGTTTTCTTTTGTATAAAGAGATTTGATATATTTTATTTTATTCGTTCCGCTGTGAGATTCTGTTGTCTTCTTCTTTTTCTTCTATTCTAATATTTCTTTCTTTCTTTTCTCATACTCTAAATTCTTTCTAATAACTTTCTGGATGTTCGGTACTCAAGTTCGGGACACGGGATGTGATTGAGTCCAAATTCGTGCGTCGAAATTTTCCGTTTCGTTACAAGAGATCTTAACAAATACTAAGTCGCCAACGAAGAATTTCAAATCTCTTTGCCTCTTATCAGCATAACTCTTCTACCTATCTTGGGCAGCCTTCGTTCGTTGTTGAATAACCTTGATCTTGTCCGAAGTTTCTATTATTACATCTTGTCCAAGCACAAATTTCTCATCGGTTTTCAGCCAACATGATGGTGAGTTGCACGGTCTTCCGTACAAAGCTTCAAATGGAGCCATACCAATACTGGACTGATAACTATTATTATAAGCGAACTCCACTAGATGCAAATGGTCATCTCATGACCCTCCAAATTCCAATATGCAAGCTCTCAAGAGATCTTCTAATACTCGATTCACCCTCTCCGTTTGACCATCGGTTTGAGAATGATACACGGTATTGAGATATAATTCTGACTCTAAAGCCTCTTGTAAGCTCTTCCAAAACCCACTAGTAAATAACGGATCTCAGTCACTTACAATACTTTTAGGTACTCCATGAAATTTCACTACCCACTTCATATACAGTTCCGCTAACTTAGCTGCCGTTCTATCCGACCTGACTGGTATGAACCTTGCACTTTTAGTCAATCGATCCACAATCGCCTAAATACTATCATAACCCGATCTAGTCCTTAGTAAACCATTAATGAAATCCATTGATACTTGTTCCCATTTCCATTCTGGAATTTCCAATGGTTGTAACAATCCACTGGGCTTCTTTTGCTCAGCTTTGAGCAGTTGGCAATTCATGCACTTAGCTATAAACTTCCCAACGTCTCTCTTCATCCCTTCCCAGTAGTAGGTCTGCTTCATGTCTCGATACATTTTGTTACCACCAGGATGTATAGTCAACTTTGAGTGATGACACTCTCTAAGTACTTCGTCTCTCAATCCATTGACATTGGGTACAACTAGTCTCCCATTCTTTCGAAGACATCCTTTTCGATCAAGCCCATACTTGTTCATCTCCTCATCGATATGCATCTCTAACTTGGAGATGATTTCCAATAGGTTAGGATCGTCCCTCTGGCTGGAGCCGATCCACTCAATCAAAGTGGATTTGATCATCAAACTTGCTAACATTTCTGGGTCCAATTCACATTTAGGTCTGAAATCATATCTTGCGATATATTCCAGTTGCTTCCATTCTAGAAACATAGCCCCTAAACTGGCATGTCTCCTACTCAGGGCATCAGCTACCGCATTGCCTTTCCCAGGCGTATATACGATATCAAAATCATACGAAGCCAAGAACTCTAACCATGTCTGCTGATGGAGATTTAAATCTTTCTGGAAGAAAAGGTACTTTAATGACTTATGATCGGTAAACAACTTAAACCTTTCTCCCAAGAGATAATGTCTCCACATCTTCAATGCGAACATGATCGCTGCCAATTCCAAATCATGGGTAGGATATCTATTCTCATGTGGTTTCAGTTGCCGACTAGCATAAGCTACAACCTACCTCCTTGCATCAATACAACACCTAGTCCGGTACCACAGGCATCCGTGTATACCGTCATCCCTTCATTCCCTTTTGGAATGACTAACACTGGCGCACACACCAACTTTTCCTTTAGACTTTTAAATGTGTTTTCACACCTTTCATCCTAGATGAAAGCTTGATTCTTCCTGGTCAACTGAGTTAATGGTGCTGCTATCTTGGAGAAGTCTGGGATAAACTTACGATAATATCCAGCTAAACCCAAGAAACTTCTTACGTCTGTTGCATTCTTGGGCGTAGACTAATCTTGCACCGTAGCTACTTTCGTAGGATCCACGACGATACCATTCTCTGAAATTACATGGCCCAAGAATATCACTTCCCTCCTCCAGAAGTGACACTTAGAAAATTTCGCTTTCAATTGGTGTTTTCTCAACACCTCCATCACTATCCTCAAATGCTCCTTGTGTTCTTCCTTTGTCCTTGAGTAAACCAAGATATCGTCCACGAACACAAGAATAAACTTATTCAATTGATCTCTGAATACCCTATTCATAAGGTCCACAAAATATGCTGGTGCATTGGTCAACCCGAATGGCATGACCAACCACTCATAGAATCCAGACAACGTCCGAAATGACGTTTTAGTTATACTCTCAGCTGCCACCCGGAGCTGATGAAATCCTATCGCGAGGTCCAATTGGGAGAACACTCTTGCTCCATTTAGTTGATCAAACAAATCACCTATCCGTGGAAGAGGATACTTATTCTTCCTCGTCACCTTATTCAACTTGCGATAATCCACACATAAGTGAAAGGAACCATCTGCCTTAGTGGCAAATACAACTGGTTCTCCCCACTCGGAAACACTTCTTCGGATAAATCCCTTCTTCAAAAGATCGCTTACTTGTACCTTGAGCTCTCGCTTCTCCCTTGGTGCCATACGAAGAAGTGGCATCACTATAAGCCTGGAATCTTTCACTAAATCAATACGAAACTCGATCTCTTGGTGTGGTGGAAGTCTGGTCACTTCCCCGAAGATGTCCGGATACTGGCCAGCAATGGGAACCTCTGATAACTCATCATGCGGGATGTCGAGGGAATTTAGAAAACTAGCCATCACCTCATCACTAAGCTGGCTACCAAACACTACCCTCCGCCCATTGTCCGCTCTAATAGTCACCGAAAACCCCTCACAGTCTACCACCACCCCATATCTTTGGAGCCAATCGACTCCCAAAGTAATGCCAAACCCAGTAAAGCCCAAAACAAAGCAATCACAAGAAAACATACATCCATGACTCAATAAGACCAAATTACGACAAATCATGCTAAGGCTTGTCGAACCACCAATCGAGTTCGTCACAAATAAAGGTCTATCGACAATCTCGGGTTCCAATCCCAACCTATCTACCAGGTCACTAGATACGAAGGAATGGGAAGCCCCGGTATCAAACAATGCTCGAACAAGAACATCATAAATAGAAAGCATACCTTGAATAATGACATTCTTCCCTTTCTCCACCGCAGTTGGGGAATTCGACGAAGAAGGAACAACATTGATAGCATATTCTTTCACAATCTTCTTCTCTTTCGGAGGTTGTGGACATTTATCCTTGTGGTGTCCCACTTGGCCGCAATTGAAGCATTTCCTGCCCGCTGGCTTTGCTCGACATTCTTTAGCATAATGGACCTTCTTGCCACAGCTAAAGCACTCTATATCTTTCGTATTCTTCTTTTTCTGACCATTCTTGGTCTGATTCTGCTTCCTCTTATTCTGATAATTATTCTTGCCTTCACTGGTTGCCTGCGGCTTTAGCTCCTCCGCAGATGCAACCTCAGTCTTCGACTTAGGGTAAAGACTATATGATCTCAATGCTTTTCCCACAATCGACTCAAATGTCTCATCGATGTGGTTTATAAGTCTTTCCCCTAAGTACCCATCTAAACCAGTTATGAACTTCTCGTTCTTCTTCTCGGCAGTATCGATTTGGGATAATCCATACTTTGGTAAAGTGTCGAGTTCAGCAAGATACTCCAAGACAGCCCAACCATCTGCTTGAGTTCCAAAAATCTCCTGAACAGATCTGATTTCTTAGCAGTTGGAATAAACTTATCACTGAAGCGAGTCTTAAACTGATTCCAAGTAATCTGATCCTCAGAAGTAGCTGCTTTAATGACATTCCACCAATTCATTGCCCGTCCTTGCAGCTGACGGGATGCTAGCTTTCTTTTCATTTCATCCTCGATTCCCAAATCCTCGAAGATGCGCTCACAACAATCCAGCCAATCTTGAACATCCATAGCCGATTCTGTTCCGTGGAACGGCTTCCCACCAAGGCTAGTATAATCCTTGTTAAGCTTGGCGAAATCGGCTCTAGGCGTCTGCACTACCTCACCACCACCATTTGCAGCATTAGGAACTGCTCCCTGAGCATCCCTATGCATCTCTGGCATTAAAGCAGTGAACATCGTCCTCATGTCAGGGACATTCTCATTGTTGGCCCTTGAACCTACTCCCTCTTCATCTCCTGCTGCGGAGTTCCTCACCGCATTCCCTCTATTTCGGGTCATCGTTCAATCTGTAAAGAGAAACGATTAACCATCTCCATAGTGGTGCCAATGCACTGCGACTTCATTCTTAGATATACTAATGGTGTACATATATATATATATAGCTTTTGAAAACCAAAATATAACAAATACGCGCTCTCATATACGTATACTATCTCTCCCTGGTGTCTTCCCCTAGGTTAACTACGCAACCTAGAGCTCTGATACCAAATGTGACGGCCTGCCCCACAACAGTTGACATTTCTCCGAAATGCGCTGTGCTGATGTCCAACCAACACGGGACGGTCGTTAAGGTAGAAAAGATGAATCATCAAAGAACCTATAGTATATCTCACAGAGCATGGGATAAAGTATAATAACAACATAACTTGACATAAAACAAGCGATACAGTGCATAAGTTGAAAACTAAACATCATAACAACGGAATCCAAATACAGCTTATGATCCAAACCATCATATTACAACTTTTAAAATACTGTCTCTAAAGCAAAATAGGAAGGTACACTACTAATGCCCAAACTAGTGACCAACAACAACACAAGGAGAATATATAGGAATAATACGTGGAAGCCTCCTGCTCGTCTCCGAACAGCTACTCGTGCATAACCAGCTAACCTGTCTCTAGTCTGCCTGTTTAAGAGCACATAGAGTAATAAGAAGAGACATAAAACTCTTGGTCAGACAAAAATTTGGTATGAGTGATAGCATGACCATAACTGCAATAAGCAATAACAGGTATAAATAATCATACCTGAACTTGGACCTGCAACTAAAGAGTTAGCACAACAGGATGTACAGTACTTTAAGGTGACACTAGCATATGGTGTGAAAATAATGGGGAGGGGGTGTGCATGTCATGGTGATAGCAAACATCAAACATAGCAATCATCCTCACATCTCTCACTCAGTGCATAAAGCATACTTTATCCACCGCTTTGATCACCAGAGCCATTTGGGGCCTTGATGGAACTCATCTCCATCCAAACCTTACTACGACCACTTTTCCCTTGGGGTCCTACTAGAATTCGATTCCACACAACTTTGACCCCACCGCACTGGTCCATAGTCAACGCCCCTTCATCATAGTGAATCAAAGTTATCGATACCGATAACCCCATTGCACACGTCCCGCAGCAAAGTCCAACCTTGAAGTAAACTCGTTGGTTCCCAACTGGATCCTGAGTACAAACTTCCCATTTGGGCTTCCTTTGCATCTCGGGTTTTAGTCTCTTCATCCCAATTCGTGACTCTCTAGTTTCCATTCAGTTCAGTTCATATCCTTCGCCATGCCTCGGTTCGATGCTCAAGTCCTTAGCTCGGCTCGTGGTTCATGGTCAACTCCGGTTCGTGGTCCACATTTTGAATCTGGCTGGTGGCATCATGGTGGAGCGATTCTTGGGTGGTGCTTCGGTCCGGTTCGAGATTCGCCCTCAGCTCCGGTTCGTGATGAATGGCTCGTGGTCCAAGTGCTCGGCTCGAGGAGGTGGTTCTTGGCTCCAGCTTCAGGTCATGGTTCACACCCTGATCCAGCTCGTGGTACTTCCCTCACCACGGTTCGTGGTGCTCTCTCGGTCCGGTTCGCGGACCCTAGACCACGAGTGTGGTCGGGTCGTGAGGGGGTGTCACGAACGGGTTACTGTACTGCTGCCTGTAACTTTTTCAGCAAGTTATTTACGCCACATGACGGCGTTTTCAACCATTCTAACTGTTCTAGGCAAACACGAAACATTGCAAACGGTAATAGCATCATATAGCATCAACCATAAACACCAAAACGATGAATAATCATAACAATATGGATCAAACATACGCAAAACCCATGTTTTCCCCTTAATCATGTTTTAGTCAATTCTAACATTAGGATTAGCAATACATATCCAAATTAACCCAAATTTCTAACACAGGTATAAAATAATATTTCGAAATTTCTAAATATTTTTCCAAAATTTTACGCGTTATAATTTCGCTAATCATCACTAATCACCCCTAATTAGCTGTAATTAGTGTAAAAACAAGCTAATCACTCACCTTAGCCACAAATAAAATATTAGATCTGAAACTCTACTACTATGGCGCAGTTTCCAATGTAACACAGCAGCTCCAACTCTGATTTAACACTAATCCTCCTTAATTTTGTGTAGATTAGGCTAATATATGATTAAAAGGTGATTAAGGATGAATTTAGAAGGAGGAGGCCATTACTAGGGTTCAAAGGTTGTAAGTGGCGGCTGGAAAACTGAATAAAACTGAATTTCCAAACCCTATCAGTCTTCCCATAACTTTAGTCCCGAAATGGGTTATGGGCCTAGTTGCTAATCACCCTATTTGGCCCGGTTAAGCTATTTTTCACCTTCTAAACCTTGTTTCAGCCATATCTCCCAAATGGTAAGTCCGTTTGATCAATGTGACCAGTCTACGGAAATGTAAACCACCATCCAAATCCAATGGAAGTGGTTTCAGGTCAAAATCCTTACCAACCAAAAGTTATAGGCAAAACAAGACTCGCCAAGGGCAAAACGGTCATTTAAAAAGTCGCAAAAACCGTGAATATGGGAAATGACCCCAATAGTCGTTTCCTAAAGTTACACGACCATACGACCTCGTATGAAAATGAAATAAATATTCTACGATCCTTCGACTCGTAGAATGCGGGTCGTTACAACACAGTTGTAACAATCCGTATTTTTGGTAATTACCTATTATAATAAATAAATAATTAGAATATAATACTTGGGTAATATTTAAGTTGGATGAACCATTGGTTCGATTATTTGACTTAATTCGTTGGGTAAATTGGTGTTTCTTGGTTTGGTGGTGGAATTCAATCACACTAAAGTGATTAAATTGAGTCATGTATAACTAATTGTGAAATTTGAGTTATAAAGGGATAATACTGATTTTGAGAGGAAATGGATAATTATAACATTTAAAATATTAGCAAATGTTAATACAAGTTGTAGTATTGAAATAAAGAGAGTAAATGTGTTCTATATAGTATTTATTGGGTTAAAATCATTTTTATTATGGCTTGATAACAATAATTGTAAATATTTGGTTAACAAAACAATTATTGGAATTTTGGGTATAAACATGTAATATTGTGTAAACCTTAAAAGCTAGAATTGTTGTAATTAAAAATAAATATAAAAATATGTGTTTTGACATGTTTAGTGATTTATTAAGTTAAAAATGTGCCAATTGTGGTATTTATTTTTGTTTTTGCTATGAAGATTATACTAATTTAAGTAAAATGTCTAAATGTGTGTAACTTGTGTAAATTTTGTCCAAAAATTAAGATTTAGAGGTAATAAGCTTTAAAACATCTAAAAATGTTGTTAACAAAATTATTTAACATCGTTTGATATTTAAACTATGATTTTGGTAGACATTATGATGTAAAACTTAGTTTATTTGACCTAATTATGTGTTTATAGGCTTAATTAGTTTCTTAAAGGCCTAATTGAGTCATTAGGTGCTTAATTGGCTTAATCTGGGCCTAACTGCATACTTAGGCAAAGATATTTCTAGAGAAAAAGGGAAACAACGCAGCCTTCCTTATTTTCTTTCTTCACTTGTAAATCAAAACTAAGTAAAAACCTAAAAATACACAAACCACTTCACTCTGAACTATAATTTGCCTCCAATCCACCTACAAACTCTAGATTTTGACTGTTTAAACTTAATAGCAGCAGGTAATATACTCTAAACTCGGATCTAATCCAAGTTTTATCGTTGTTTTTGAGAATTGTTGATTTACAGTGAAATTTTTATATGCATGTCCTAGCTAGTTCAAGTACAGGTAGAAAGATGTCTTCTTCTAGTCAAAGAGCTCCAATTCAATGCAATAATTATCTATCTTTGTTGTAATCACTTCTAAGGTAAGTGCTTACTCACATATTTTAGTCACACCTGAGTATTTTGAAGTTTCTGTGAAGCCTGAGAATGAATTATTGATTTCCAGTAGTTTTCTATTGAAAATTTTCCATTTGTGCAAACATAGTCAAAGGTATACTTTGAGAGTATGTATCTTGGTCATATGGCATCGAATTTGAGCCATTACATTTTTTTTGCATATAAAACCTTTATTATCATGCTTGTGAATTTTCAGCCATTTTTGAGTTGATTAACTAAGTCAAATTGATGCCCAAGTAGCATATCGAGGTTGTTTTCAGCTTGAGCAGTGCGCCGATGGAGGGATCAATCGGGAGGTTGACCTACCCCATTGAGTGGTTGACCGGGCGGTCGACCTCTACAAAGGGGCGGTCAATCTGGTGGTCGACATCCTTGAGAGATACCTATAAGCTGAAGCCTGCTTCGTTTTTGTTGTTTCGGACGTTTTGGGTTCTTTATTTCTTGAGTTTCCTAAAGCTTTTCACTTGAGTTTTGATGTTGTATATGCTTAGTAAACTAAGCTATTGCAACTCAAAATCTAAAACCCGGATTTTGATGATGTTTGATGAGTTGAGTTTTGAGATGAGTTTTGGGTGAAATTGAGCACACATGCACATTTAGTTTTCGATAAGTAAATAAATAAGCGTTTTTATATAGTTTTGAGGCTAAAATATTTTCATGATTTAAGTTTTTAATTATAAATGGCCTTGGAATAATAGTACAAAAGCCTATTTTGCATTATGTATATAATTTTAAGAAAAGAGGACATTTGATTTTCGAAATTGTTTTATAAACTTGTTTTAAAAGTCAAGTATTTTCTTATTCAAAGATCACACTTTTCCGCACTCTTCAAGATAACGTATTGGATGTTAAACGAAATCGTAAACCCCGTGGTATGGGACATGGTGGTATACAGACTTGGTTACCTCTGGTATAGTTTGATTGAAGCCGATGATTTGATGATTTTCTAAGTTTTCTAGTGCGAAGTTGACCAGCGGCTAGTAAACCAACATTGAGAACGTGTGGTATGAGACGCACTTTTACCACTGTTTGGGTTATTGACTGTGAGCCAGTAACGCATTTTGAGGAGGAAAAGCCAGTACTCTCTTTAGAGGATGCCGGGACTCGGAGCAGTCACATATATGTATTCACTTGACCGAAGTGGTCAAGTTGCACTCGGCCAGGGGATCGCAGTGACAAGCGCCTAAATGGAATACGTATAAGTACTAGGCTACGCTCGAAGTAAGCCTTATTAAATCCCGAAGTGGGCAATAGCTGGAAGTGGGATTATTTTGATGGCATATACACGTTATTTATGATGATTTCATTTTATGATTGAAGTTTGAATATTTTAACTTTATTGGAATGATCAATCATTTATGCAGTGCATTTGAGATTCTTATTTACTTATTTTGGGATTTTCGATGATTTAGAGTGAAATACTCCTTTTATTGATGATTTACCTTCTTTAAGTTTATTTGATTATTTTGGGGATTTCAGCGTGTATGACCATCTTGTTGCTTGTGAATGATGTTGAACCTAGCCTGGGGGCTAGTACAAGGGACTAGCGTATAACCTTACGTTGAGACATATGAGTTTAACCCAATTACTTTTATGTCTTCACATTAACAATTCTTTGAGAAAAAGAGTTGTATTTTGCGTACTTATTTTTCTTATACACGTTATTACTCATGGTTGACTATACTGACCCATGTGTGTTAATGCTTGGGTTAGCCTGAGCTTTTCCAGGTACTTTCTGCTGCTGTAGATATCTTTTCCTCCGCTTTCAATCGTTTAGTTTTGGGCTTCCTTGTTTATCTATTTTGTTGTATATATTGTATTCGATCCACGTACTCTGATGATGTATCCTATTATTTTGGACTGGTTATACCTACCACGTTTTATAACACTACTTGTTGTATATTATATGTATATGTATTTATGCTGGGTGATATGTTTTATGATGTGTTTAGATTTATCGTTCATATTTGTTTTGAATAATCTTCTAGTCAACATAGTATTGTATAGGTAGAGATTAAGAGTATCGGACCACGGAAAAAAAAGATAGTACATTTTATCGATGCTCTTAATGTTTAGTTGATACAAAAATTATGAATGGTCTCCCTTAACCAGCCCTATTCTCTGCACTACTAGACAACGTCAATAGTTAATGTACTTTACTAATGTGGATCTCAGGGTAGGACATCACAGCTTGGTATCAGAGCTGAGTTCAGAACAAAATGCGAGTAATACAGAATAGAATATAAGCAATACATTACATTGAGATACAACATAAGTGGAATATCTAACCTTTGTATCTTAACCATGAGTTGAATCATGTATACTTGTGCCTTAACTTCTTTTGTGTGGGGGTAGATATAGGAAGGGAATGCATTTATGAATAAATTTTTATAATTCAATAGTATTCCTTACATAATTGGATGTGCAAATATATATTATCGCACACTAATCCTATCTTATTTTATGTTGTAGTTTATTGCTGGGCGGGGTAAGAGGCACCAGGCGGGCACGGGGCCGAGTAGTGGTCCAGGTCCCGAAGAGCGGGTTGGGTCGTCTAGTGGCACCCATTCTATCAAGAGTGATTGACCTGCCAGTGGTTCTTGACCTGAAGCGGTCAATCTTTCTACTTATCAGCTTATGGAGCTCATTCGGGGCACTAAGCCGCCAGCTCCTTCTCGATCATCCCCTCCGCGCAAGTCGACCTTTGCACGTATGTGTTGCGACTACTCCCATCTTGGTGGGAAGCCCTTTCTACATTATGAGTCAGTGTTATAGGTCCATGCATGGATCCGTACTTACGAGCGCATTCTTACTCGCATGGAGATTTTCTCTTATCATCGGGTCCTTGTAGCATCTAGTATGTTGCAAGGTCGAGCATTGGATTGGTATGAGCTATTGGTAGCCGAGATTGAAGGGTCCACTCCTGAGTGAAAGCAGTTCTGTGAGCATTTTGAGCTCAAGTTTGTTCCTGTGTCGGAGAAAGTCATCCTTCCACATCGGTTCCTTGATCTCAAACAAGGGAAATTGACAATTTCCGAGTATGTATCGTCTTTGAGGCTCTCTCCAAGTATGGTTTGGATCATATCAGTACATCCTACAAAAAGAATTTCAAGTTTGTTTCTGGGTTAAGAAAGTATCTTAAGAAGTCCTTGATGTTACATCTTAAGTTGTCTTTTGAGGAATTGGTTGATGTAGCCCTTCATCTCGAGGCAGTCGTGAATGAGAGAGGTAGTGGAGATGAGAGTGGAGTTTGAAAGAACTTTGGCAAGAAGAAGATTCCATTTCAGAAATCCAAGTCTTTTCCTAGTAAGAAGAAGAATCCATTGGGTCAGGCTTTTCAATCTAGTGGAGCACCGCCTGCCAAGTAGGGTTGCATCAATTGAGATCATTTTGTTCGTGACTGCCTTAAGCCTGTATTTGCCTCTATTGTAAGAAGGAAGGACATATGGCCTCCTCTTGTCCCTCAGATCCTAGGTCCAGACAGCAAGGTAGGCTTAATGTGATGGAGTCGGATGGAGCTTCCTCTCAACAGAGAGGTATGCTTCTTATTCTCGAGGGTTCCCTTTTATTTCACGATCGCATGATTAGAGTTCTTTTCGATATGGGTGCTTTACATTCATTCGTATCGAAGGAACTTGTAGATATGCTTTCTTTGGATGTTTGTTGTATTGTGACTTTTTGGAGGATAGCTTGGAGGATCCACCACTCTTACTTTTATTATGCAATGATGTAGAGATCTTTACTCGTGAGTTTTATTTTCATGCAAATTTGCACATATTTCCTTCTCTTGGGTTTGATATGATTTTGAGTATGGATTGGCTCGTGTGATATGAAGCCAAGATCTTATGTGTCTAGCGTATCTTATATCTTTGCCACCCCGATTCCTCTTCATTGCTTTCTCTTGTGCTTAATGATGTTGAGTGTGATTCTATGGCATCTTTATATTCTCCCTCTCAAGAGAACGATGATGATGATGTGTCTCGCATTCCTATGGTTTGAGATTTTGCAGATGTTTTCAAGCTTGTTTCGTGGTTGCCACCCAAACAAGCTATCGAGTTCTGTATAGATTAAGTTTCTGGAGCTCACCCAGATAGTCGTCTTCCCACGCGGATGTTAACTTAATAAAATGAGGAACTAAAGAAGCAGTGTAAGGTCCTATCTCTATACCCGCGTTATCCAAGACCATTACAAGCAACGGTGTCAATTAACTAGAAGAATAAGGCTGTTGAGGAGCGACCATTTGTATATAAGCTTTGAACGAGTGTTAAATATGTCATATAATGTGGTCTTACTTTTAAAATCTCATGAGGTAATCGGACACATCTAATTCAAGTCCAAATCTACTACACAATGGCTATATATAATTCGAAATCAATATAAAATGCATAATAATATAATTAGAGTCATACATAGATATTCACATCACTAAGGAAGAAATATGTATGAATATAACACATAGAAGTAAATATAAAGATATTGGTCATAGTCAATCCATTATACAACAAAAGAATGGGTACAAGCTCTAGCTAAAAGAGCATGTATATATAGATGTCTCATAAACATATAACCCAAAATTACTACAATAACAATGTAGACATGAAAAACCAAGAAGTGGCCCCTGTTAGAAGTCTTGAAAAAGCAGTTGTAATACTCAATATGACCCGAGTATTATTTATAAGAAAAAAAACAATAAACGGATCAGTCTAACTGTACTCATCATAATAAACTAAAATAGGATAAGAGATATAATCAAAAAATGACATATATGAGAAATAACAACAATGTTCACATGGCTTGCCAGAAAACAATGTTCACATGTAAAATGAGAAGGTTCGATATGTCCAGAAAATATGCCAAAGAAATCTCGGTGCTATGTAAGGATACACCAATAACAAAGAAACAAAGATTAATAACACAACATCAATATAACTCAGATCGATAGATTAGCATCAATAATACTCAAATTCTAGAAATCGATAAATTATAAATCTATAAGATCCCTAAGAAGGGGAGGGGATGCCTAAATCAAGGCGGCAGCCCGAAGACTTACCAATACATACATCAAGGTGAGACGCGATATCTAGGCAGCTTGCATATAGTGTTGAGCCAAAGCGCCTCGGATGGTCCAAAGACCGCGGGTCGCAACCCCGCTAAGATGATCCGAAGATCATTGATAAATCAATTGAACCGAAGTTCCTCTGGATGATCCGAAGATCATCAAAATAAGAAATGAACCAAAGTTCCCCAAGATGATCCGAAGATCATCAGAATGACCCGAAGGTTGAAATGATCCGAAGTTCCTACGATATGGTGGAACCGAAGTTCCTCAAATAGTCTGAAGACACTCAAGATAAACCAAAGTTCCTCAGGATGATTCGAAGATCATCAAAGTGCCCCGAAGGTTGGAATGATCCAAAAGTCCTTAGGATGATCCAAAGATCATCAATATGATCAAAATTGATCAAGTATAGTGTAAACCACACCAAGCTAGTAAATATAGGAGTCAAGCTACATGTCTCATAACCACCTGCTATACTCGAATATTTATGAACAAGTTGTATAATTCACTAGAAATATGAAATGATCATTGCCACGGTGTTCAATCGAACAAGTCCAAGAACTAACCGTCAAAGCAAACACAAAGGTTCATAGTCCTTGTTTTTACTAAGGCGTTTAATTAGATTTCTCACATGAACAAGAAAAGGGTTTATATAACTATATACTAGTAGATTGGAAAACAATTTATAAAATAACTTCATATAATGAAGTCGGATTAGAAACCAATTTGGAAGATAACCACATATAATGAAGTAGAGTTAGAAAACATTTAGTAAAAGATTATGTATCTACTAATAATTTTAAACCCTTTATATGATTTCGAAGTGGCAAATCTTGTATAATAGTGATCGAATTAATGATCGGACTAATAATTCATGTTTTAATAACGTAAATTAAATCTCACGACTAACGATTATAAATTTGTTCACCACGAATCAATCGAAAGTCAACCAAAGGTCAATAATCAAGCTGTTAAAATTTGGGAACCAGAGAAACTGAAAAGTCACAGAAAAATACCAAACAGACAGAAACTCGGCCAGGAAAGATCCTGAAACAACCTAAACTGTTGATCGTGGTTTCCACTGGTCAACGACAGAAAATAGGTTCAGTCGACCGAACTCAGAGGTCAGTCGACTGAATCTGTGTAAACTTCAGAATTCTGCGCATGTATAGGATTCAGTCGACTGACCCCTGTAGTTAGAGTACTGACCTGCTACCACATCAAATTCCTGGTTTTGGATCAGTCGACTGAGCTCCTGAGTTAGTCAACTGACCTGCTACTAAGATTAGCTCATGGTTTGGCCTTACGGCCAAGTCAACTTTTATGGATTTTGGGCGATCGACGGAGGCAAATAACTTCATTGAAGTGAAAATAAGGCCTTAATGATTCGCCGAAATACTTCACAACACAAAACCCAAACATTATAAAGATTTATACTCGAATTCATCGAAATGAAATCAAAACTCATGAATTGGGAAGTTCACGCAAAAACAACTCAATACACTCGATAAACACACAACACATAAGTGCCAAAGGCACACTAGAAGAGCATATATCTTCAGGCATAGATGTGAGTTCTCCAAAAACTCACCTTTACTTGCTAAAAGGAAAAAATCGGTCCAAAGCTTAGCTAAATCAACCTCTCCTCCAATATAGCTTGCTAACCTCCAATCTAAACACATATAAATGAATTTCCTAAGAGTTAGGTGTAGAAAATCTCAGAAATTAAAGAGGAGTTGAGTTGTAGAAGATGGAGAAGCTTACCCTAGTTTCAATGCTTGATTCCCTCTTTATTTGAGCTCCAAATTGAAATCCCTAGCTTAGGAATTTTGGTTTCCCATTCCCCATTTTCCATTTACTTTGAAGTATTTTGAGTGAAGGAAGAGGAGAGGGCACTATAAGAAAAACTGCATATAGCAGCGGCAATATCCGCTTCTAATCCGTCGCTATATTGGACTTAGCGACGGATTTCCTGCATAATACTATGATCGGTAAAAACCATGACGGTAATTGTGTCAGATTTTTGCGACGGAATTTAGCATGAGTTTTCCGACAATTTTCTGTCATTTTACTTGTTATATAATAAAAATATAATTTTATTTATTAATTTTATTTTAATTTATTTACCGACTATTTACCAACGGATAAGTAATTTATAATAAATTATTATTTATAAAAGACGTTGGTAAACCCTTGCTAATTTCCAAAGGATTAGCAACGGAAAATAAATCGTGGTAGACTTAACCTCACTTTTTTGTGAGTAATCCGCCGTTATTCCCCTTCTGATCTACCAATGTGTGTGTGTGTATATACACACACACACATATATATATATATATTCATATAAATAAATACACACACACACACACACACACACACACATATATATATATATATATACAACAAACATCATTCAACTGTGAACACTAAAACAAATAACATATTAAAAAAACAAAGATAAATTGGTCAACAATATTAATTTAGAACTTAAAAGAACATTCTTGATCACATACAAAAAAACTACAACATCCATAATCTTTCATCAGTTCATACACCAAGATGAATTATGAACAATAAAACTATTCAGTTGGTGTAACGTTATCCATAAAATTGCACTGTTGTGATTAATCTTTTGTAAAATTATAAACCATGGACTACTTCGCTTCATCTTCAGCTCTCAAACTCAATACTGCCAATTCACTTCCTCCTCTTTCCGGCACTTTTGAGATACCTAACCTTTTGTTCTTCTTCTACCAAATATTCATCTCATCTTGTCGCTACTGACATCACCAAGAAAAAGGTGGTCTTTAGTTCAGAAATGGTGGATGCCCCTTGCACTTTCTTTATTTCACAAAATAAATTTTTTTCATCAGTCGTTATAACTACCTACAGTTCAAACTTGACAAGTATTCTATGAGATACTTGTAGAAAAACATGTATTGACTTCTAATATCTGTAGCATTACAAGAAAACATGGTACATTCTTGTTCATTTATATAGTTTTCACCATTACAAAACAGAAAGTATTGAAAAAAAAATAGAGAATATATCTTAATTTGTAAGCTGAATGCATTTTTTAGTTCCGTCAATTTTGATGGTTTTTGTTGTATCTCATACAAGAAGAGCCATTAGCAATCGTTCATCATATCAGCACTAAGTCATTTACATAATGAAGTTCAAATAATTCTCATGACTGGGAACACTTTTTGAACCTGTGGTCACGACTACTTGTGGTAACAATGCCACAATTTCTTTGAGTCTTGAAACATTTTTTTTAGCAACTTTACTACTATTTCTGCATCAAACAGTTAGCTTATGAATACAAAATGTAGTTATAAAGTTGTATTAAATCAAATTTTGTAACTTTTCAACCTGCCACTTTTTCAAATACAGTGTAATAGCCCACGATATCATACACGCAAACCTTTCTTTTATTTTTAGAAAGAAAATGGGGCTACGGACCTTGGAACCTTGTCCAACCTTAATTAGGTATGCCCGGGTTTCAAATTTCATATTTTGATTAGGTATCATTTTGGGATTTTTTCGTGTAAAGTATATCTCATGATATTCTCAAAGTAACCTACGTGTCTAGACACGACCTTGACAGCTAGATCCACTCACAAACTTTCCTTCTGTTAGAGAACCATTATGACTTATAACATCACAGTAGTATAAAATTGGCCAGTGCAAGTATAAAGTTACCTGCTTTCCTTCAATGGTAATGCGTCCAGTAAAGACCGCATCATTGCTGAAACCTGCAAAAGGTCGCATCATTGCTGGAACCTGCAAAAGCGCAAAGATAAGTAGAGCTATCATTAAAAGATATGACAGGTATGAAAAAATATAACAGCTCTTTTTTCTCCTCTCAAATCCATTGCCTCGCTATACTCCACCGCTCCTACTTTGCACCCAAACAGGTTTTAATCTATAATATCACGGCTTTGCTGAGCTACTATGCTACATGTTGCTGTCTATAATATCATATCTCATTCAGTTATTGCCTTAACAAGACACTGCATGCTTTAGCGGTGATTCCTGACTTCACTTGGCCTAACAGTTAAAAGATAGAAACTATGCTGCTGTTATGAATGTTTTGCTTCAAATTCATTTGCTTAGAGTTAGTTCCATATATCTTCTAGGAATATTATATTACTACACCAGCTTACTCTTATCTTGCTTCACTTCACACCAGTCTTGACTTTATGTATCAAGCTGAAAAATTGTACATATAAAAAGCTGAATATGTGCATTAGTACATCTCGGAAAATGGCAAGCAAGGAAATCATCTAATTGAAAAGCTGTACATATAATAAACTTATATATCTAGCATGAAAATACAGGAAGAAAGAGAAGAAACAATTTCTAACTAGCCAAAATAATGCAGATCATAAGATCAACCCAAGTTAAATGCATACTCAGTGAATTGTCGTATTTCAGTGATAATAATTATAGCCCAGTTGAAAATATATTTGTTGTACAGAAATAGAAAATGCATGATTGTCATTTTAATCTTAAATCGGCATACAAATCCATATTTTATTCAAATTGTAGACTATAAAATTTAAAACGTGTTTCACAGAAAATAAAAATAAAATGAGTAACTTTAATTAGTTGTTAAAATAAAATAATTTGTTAGTTCTGCATAGTTGGTTGAAAACTGAAATGAGTTCTTGCAGCTAGCGTATACCAACTCATATTTCAACATCAGCATCATGCCTTAATTTATGCTCGCATTGATAACATTAATGAAAAACAAATTGCATTGAGAGTGGAGGCTGATAGAAGTCAAAGCCTTAATCCTAAAATAACACAAGGGGCCTTTATATATAGGCAAAACATCAAACAAAAGACTATATTGCCCTTTAGTAGAATATTAATTACGCTAACATCCCCCCTCAAACTCACGATGCGATAGCAATGAGCATCGAGAGTTTGTCAGTCAAAAACCGGAAGCGTGAAGATGACAAAGATTTTGTGAACAAATCTGCAAGTTGCAAGGAGGAAGAGACAAATGGCAATGTCAATGTGCCATTCTGAAGATGGTGGCGAGTAATGTGGCAGTCAATCTCAATATGCTTGGTCCTTTCGTGAAAGACGGAGTTATGAGCAATTTGAATAGCACTTTTATTATCACAGTACAAAGGAGTTGGTTATCGCAAGAAAACACCCATATCAGCAAGCAACCATCATAGCCAAACAATTTCACAAGTAGTAGAAGCCATAGCTCGATATTCTGCCTCTGTTGAAGACCGAGATATAACATCCTGCTTCTTACTTTTCCAAGAGATTAGAGAATCTCCTAGAAAAATACAAAAGCCAGTAGTGGATTTGCGATCAGTAGGATCACCAGCCCAATCTGCGTCAGAGTAAGCACATAACTCTAAAGATGAAGTAGAAGAAAGCAAAAGAGTCTGAAACTGAGTGCCACGAAGATATCTCAAAATGCGAATAACAGCAGCCCAATGAACTGTAGTAGGAGAAGTAACAAACTGACTGACTATGTGAACAGCATATGCAATGTCAGGGCGAGTGATAGTGAGATAAACCAAACTTCCAACAATCGTTCTATAAAGACTAGGATCTGGCAATGGAGATCCATCAGTAATAGAGTATCGAGCATTGAGCTCAATTGGAGTATCAACAGTCTTATTATCTGAGAGACGAGCGCGCTCAAAAATGTCAGAAATATACTTAGATTGAGAAAGAAGATAACCTTTTGGAGAAGAAGCAACTTCAATACCCAAGAAGTAACAAAGGGGACCTAAGTCTTTCATAGCAAAACATCGAGTCAACTCGGACTTCAACAAATTAATTCCAACAACATCATCGCCTGTAATAATCATATCATCAACATAAAGAGAAAGCCTTAACCCTAAAATAACACAAGGGGCCTTTATATATAGGCAAAACATCAAACAAAAGACTATATTGCCCTTTAGTAGAATATTAATTACGCTAACACGCATGATATAAAGTGTGAAAATGTAGATGTCAAACAGATTAACAATAGTATCATTTCTTTAATTTCACAGGGGAAATATGACCTGATTAGTTTCTGCATTTAAACATGATAAGTGCGAAGAAACGAGGAGAAGCGGGTCAGGGAGGAGGCTGGGATTTTAGAGGGCAGTAATGACATTAAATTCTCAAAAGTAACAAAACCGCCTTTTAATAAGAATTTGCAACTACTGTCAATCAAAAGAGAGTCAGCATCCAACTAGATTTACATAAATATTATGATTGATGAATATTTGCCATACCAGCATTTGACATAAGCCTAACTTAGCAATTTGGTCACTTATATTGTTACTACGTTTACATAAAATGGTGTTCATTAGTAATAGTGATTACCTTTGCCATCAGAATATGACTTAAACATTGGGCTTCTTGACGCCGTGAACCAGCATGAGATGATATTTGTATAATCACATTAGCTTCAGGGATATCAATTGAATTATCACCCACCTGAAGTACACCCATATACAAATTATAATAATCATTAAAAAAGAAATCCTATCAATTCCTGTGTTATTTTCCTAGATATACACGACACTTCTCAAATAGTGAACACAAACCTTGGAAAGGAAAACAACGTTCACGTTTGGGTTTTCCTTGAATGCTGAGACTCCTACTAATGACTTTCTAGCACCGCAAGGTAACACGATAATGCCATAACGGGCTCTTCCTGCAAATTTTAATATAAGATCATAAAATTTTACTTGTTTGCCAATGAATGATAATATAGAGTTACTTTAGATAATATTTATAATTTTAAATGACTAGTGAATATATGCAACTGGCCGAATACCATTGCCAGACATCTTGCTGAGACTTTTTCCTTGTATGGTCTAGGTTGCAGAGGTTTTTTAGCCTTACGACAAAATGAACAAAAAATTGTTCAAAAAGGACAAGGGAGCAAAATTTTATCCATAAGGACAAATTTTAGTGTAAAAGGAAGGTTTCAAAGGCCCACTATAATTCCTCCTTTACATTAAAATTTGTCCTTACGGACAAAATTTTAGCCTCTTGTCCTTATGGAACAATTTTTTGTTCATTTTGTTCTTTAGGGTATTTTCCTGTTAAATTATATTTTATAAGATACCATTATTTACATGGATAATGGATACAATTAGCATAACTTCAAACTGGCTAAGTAAATTATGGAATTAATGGGCAACAAAAATTAAAATCACATTAGAGTTTCCAATGTAATTAAGAGGTGATAAAATGGTGCCTCTGTGAATTACTTATACCATTAAGCTACATCTATAGCAATGAATGAGCTAGGATAAGTACACAACACTTTGAGCAGGTTAAATAATAAGCTGTTAACAAGAATACGGTGCTATTAATATAGCTTCATCGCATAAAATAAAAAGGCATATAATTTTCAATAAGAATAGAAAATAGCGTACAACTTTGATATTTGTATATCATAGCATTCAATAACTTACATGCAAAATTGTAGCATCCACATAGAATGTCTATAGACTATATCAACATATTTCTTGTCTGCAGGAATTAAAACACCAACATAGCACTCCGCACAGATGTTTTTGAGATATTGTACCACCTACATCTTGACAACCCTGTAAATAGATTTCATAAATTAGAAGATGCAGATACTTCAAGTATTTTCACAAAACTGAATATTATAGATCAAGCGACTTATAAATATTGTTTTAAACTCTCACGTGGGAAGCAAATGCCAACATAAAAGTGACTCGTAGATGAGTGTGCATAAAAGGAAGCATTGAGTTTCTTAGTAGTACACATTCAATCAACATGCACATAAATGTCTCCATAAAATTCAGTTTCATTATTCATCTCAAATTTCATATCCTTAAGTTTCTTTCCCAGTTCATTTAATCCTAAACTAGAGGGCAGTAAAATCTGTCTTGAATTTGTAATGCTTTTCAATACATGAATACTTTTTTCCTTCGAGCTTAAATTGATATAAATAATGGAAAGCAAAATGATGAAGTAAAAAATATGATATGAACAGAGTACCTGGAACATAATGGAATTGAAATAGAAGCAGAAGTGTGATTATTTTCCTGCTTCCATGAAACACTAGGATAGGCAAATAAATAACACTTGGAACAAATTCTTTGCCTTGGTAGTGAACCTGTTTATTTTAATTATAAATTTATTTTAATTATATAACGAGACCAAAATGGCGCGGCAATTTGAAAATTCGATTTCTAATTTCAAATGAATATACAGAATTCATTATAAGTCAGAATTGGATGAAACAAGAAATATTTGAATATGTTTAATCATATCTTTCTAATGGAGGTAAGAAACTGAGATTTCGTTTTATAAGTTGAGAGTTACGTCCAGTTTAAAATTCAGAAAAGTCGCTGTGGAATTTATATATATTTTAATATATTTAAAGCCCTTAAAAATAGCCATTTTGCAAACGACCTCCATTTTCGACGAAACCACTTTTGTTGGATCCGGGATGTCAAATTATTGCTATATTCCAATTTTCATAATTTTCAGAATCAATATGTGGCCGTGGCGCATTTAAACGTGTTTGACCAATTTCAGTTGAATTTAATCGACTGGAAAATGGTCATTTTTCAAACGGTCTTCAAATTTGATGGAATTAGTTTTGTTAGGACCGTATCGTCAAAACGAACCTAGAAATAATTTTTTGGAATTTTTAGTGTCCGCATGTGTCCCCGGTAAATTGAAATGTACGTTTGAATTGAATATATATATATATTTATGTTTTAATTTAAACGGAAAATGATGGAAATAGTCGAATTGGCTTACGAAACATATCCCATTGTGTTCGGAATGGGGGTATTTAGCTAGGGACGACATTCAATGGGTTTGATTTGGAGTCCGGCACGATAAACAATTAATTTGTGAATTAAATTATTAAATATATATATTATATAACACTATATAAGCAAAACCCAAACTCCCCCTTGTTTCAGCAGTCGCCAGGCAAAAATCAAAGGCCCCCATTCCCTGATTTTCGATCCAAGAATTCACCAAATCCTCCTAATGATTTTCGAAAATTCTAAACCTAAATTGAGGAGCTCAATGCCCTCTAGAGATCTGATGGTCATGATGGATTTTTATTGCTTGAATTCGTCAAAATCGACCCACAAAGATCCCGTGTTTAGTCGCCGTTTCAACGCCCTAGGAGCCACCGAACTCGACCATACCCTCGGAGGTGGAAGCCCTCCTGTGCGCCGACGGCATGCCATGTCCAGATCGAGTGCTGGCGATTCCAATTGACGTGCGGTGATGGGGATTCCTGTCGATGGTGGGTTACGGGTTGAAGAAATTCGCCAGGAAGGAAGGGGAACTAACGACCTTGATTAGCTTAGGTGATTAATTAGTTTATTAATTATTTAGTTAATCTTAATAATGAAACGAAGGTATAAACTACGATAACTTTTTCATACATCTTCCAAATTCGATGATTTCAGGTCCGTTGGAATCGCAAGATCTAGACCATAAAACTGACCGCGTCCAAAACAGAGCACATTGGAATTTCAGGCAAATTCAAACCTGAATCGAACCAGTTCAGAAATAGAACCAGTCAAAGTGAGAACTTCTGACTAAAATTATTTTTGTACAGTTATTTATTTTGTAACCGCATATATGAACTGCTCCCCGTCGTTCGCAGACCATGGACGACTTGTTTATTTGATTGTGTTGTGAAAATTGTTTGTGATGTGAAATGAACTATATAAAATATTCATGTGTTGAAATAAATATTTTATCGTTAAAAATAATTTTTTTAACATGGATATAAATAAAGTAAATATTCATTTACAAGTCAGACGATTTGTTTATGTACACACATGTGACTGATATTGATTGGGATGATAAATTTTACACATCGCCCAACTGCACAAACAAAAATATGTGGTTGTTGATTGAAACCTCACACGGGTATTGGGATGATATTTGACGTACACTAATCTCGATTGTTAAGTGGTATATCAGTAGACTGGTTGACAAACTATGTAAGCGTTAATTATTTATATTTAATGCTTATACAGTGTAGAATGCACTCTGGATGATGGTTGATTATTTATCATTGTTGTTATGTACATGTGTTGTATGAAATCCATATAAATCACATTATATGGTAATTTCCTGTGTCTGATTCCAATTCAGAACTGAATAATATTTTAAAATAACGAATATTTTAAAATAATATTTTGTAAATGATCAAAACGTGATTTTGATGTACGATTTTGGATGGACGCAAATTATAGAAATATATAAAGCCGTGTTGATTAGATATGCGCCATTTTGACGCGAACGATATTTATATCGATTTTATTCATTTTTATAATGAATATCGAAAACGAAGTGATTTCAAATTATAACGCTTTGAAAATATTATCATTCATACATTAACGATATGGAATATTCAATTTTGATTTAAAATTGAATATGAAGTTGAAATCGTTTTTAAAACGAAGTTAAAATGATTTATAAAATACGTTTTAAATGGAAATCAACAAAATATATATATTATATATATATATATTATATATATAATATATATACTATATATTTAATGGCCTGAATAGAACACGCCACACAGCGACCATTCGCGAATTTCGACCATTGACTTCGAATTGCGATTACGGCAGATCCGACCGTCGGATTCTCCTAAAACTAGAACCGTTAGGTTCGTATCGAAAAGATCTTTCCAACGAATATAAGAGATTTGAAATCTAACAGTTGGATTTGGAATCATGCCCAAATCAAATTTGGAAAAGGTCGTTGTAAGTGCAGTTCGATGGCCGTAATTGGAAATCGACTGTACGGGCCTTGATAAAATTATTAAAAATATTAATAATTTGTGTAAAATCATAATATATGATTTGGAAAGAATTGGAAAGAAAAAATTCCATGTTTGTAAAAATAAATATATATTTTTATCGAAATGAATTAGTTTATAACTAGAATAATAATCCAATTATTTTTAAATAAATAAAATGGATTGAGAATGGGTTTTAATATAACCAAAATTTCCAATATATTAATTGGAATGGATCTGAATCGAAATCATCTTCGGAATATTTCGATGTTGGATTTCGTGATTATACAGATATTGTTATGGAAATTTAAAAGATATATTTATATCGTTGTTTCCAATACGATATTTGTTGGTTTCAGAATTTGATATTGAATATAAGCCGATATATTTTCTATTCAGAGCCTTGTATTTAATATCAAATGGTATTTTGGGTTTGTCATGAATGGTGTCTTAAATAACACTGTTCTTAAGCCCAGTTGAGAAAAAGAATAAATCTTTTAATTAAGATTATTGGAGTTTCCAGTTATATTTAGTAACTGGAATAAAAATGGAATGTGAATTGGGTTTATTGTGAACTGTGTTTTTAACAACATTCGTTCTTTAACCCGATTAACAGAGAAATGTGATTTGGAATACATAAATCTTATTATTAAGATTTAAAGGAAATTTTCCAAAGTAAAGTTTCAACTTTAATAAAATAAATTGGGATGGGATGGAATTCGATTTGGTAATAATCGAAATGAGCTTCTGTGGAGGAAGACCGTTACTATATATGGAATTTAAAAGGCCTTGCCGTAATTACATTTATATTATTGGTCAGATATGGAAGTTTATATCGATTATATATATTAATCTGTTTTCCATGAAGATTCCATAATTAATGGAATAGGATTTTGGATTTATCGTGAACTGCGTTTTAAATGACATTTGTTCTTTAACTCAGGTAAAGATAAGATTAATTTCTTAAACTTGAATAATCATTAAGTAATGATTATTGAAATTAAAATTGAACTAGAGTTTTAATGAATCTTTAATTAGATTGAAAAGTGAATGTGATAACTAAAATTATCAATTCAAGAAAATGATCGAGAATGGAGTACCACTAGCTTTACTCCAGGCGATAGTTATAAATTTAATTAGATTTGAACGTGAAATGGTAATTAATATTTACCGATAACGCTGTGGTGTTAGATATAGAGTACTACTAGTTTTGCTCCATGGGATGAATTAGTTGGGATTGGAAAAAAAAAATGATTACTTCGGTAAGGTTCGCTAATCCCGATTAGTTTGGATAAACCTTAATTTGGTTTAAATGGATATCCAAAGGAAGATTAAAGAATAAATTTTAAAGGAATAAGGTGCCTCCGGTTTTGTTCAAACCCGGAACGGACTTGTAAGTGGACTGTGTGTCTGACATTGGATATCATTCTGTGTGATTAATGGGTATCAGTTGCATGGGGTGGTTTGCATGTGTGGCATGCTGAGATGCAAATGATCAAGGCTTCTGTTGAAAAGCAAATTCTTGTGGTTGATGATCAAAGCACAACCTATGTGGCATAGCTTTGTGTAACGCTAATTCGCGATCCTCACACCCCGGTGTGAACCAGAAACGGGAGAGGACTTCAGGGAGGACATGCGTTTCCTTCTAGCTAGAGGTGGTGTCAGCGTTTAGCACGCCCTGACATTTTATATTATTACCTACGTGGTTGTTGGAATTCGGGGCGCCTCGATTATATCGGTCGATCCGAGGCCGATGGTCTGGTCGGGGTATGACCAGTTTACGCCCTATAGGGAGGGGAAACGCAGTGTTCAGGCATTTTAATCCACTCTGTATGGACCGACCCTGACGATCCAAGGTTCACTCGAGCTCTGATCCTGAGACACGGGCTAGAGTGTCTCGAAGCGGTAAGGACGATCCCTTGCCTTGGTTCACAACGGAAATCCAACTTCCAATACGACCCCTTGCGGCTTTAATTGTAGAACTAGTATGGCGACATAGTGGTATGAGACACTATGTCGTATAAGATTATTACATTTTATTTGAAGTTACTTTCTTCACTTATAGTAATAATAAAATATTAAATTTCACGTATCAAGCATTATTTGGTCATTATAAGGTAAAACCCTATCCTCCGGCTTGCGTTGCATCGTGTGATGGGACCTGGGTCTTATAATAGCTTCATTATTCTTTATTTAGCATTGCGTTGTTTGTTTTATGCACTGGTATTCTTGGGAGGAAACCCGTTCCGTGTCATACGGCATGGTCCCTTGATTTACTTTATTTCTAAAGTAAAGTTTTAAATAACTGTTTTAGTTCTCACACCAGTCACATGATTGACCCGGAGTTTATTGTTTTAACCTAAACTCTGGGTGCCTTTATTTTCGACACGGGCAGCTAGTAGTTTCGGTTTTGCAGATTTCTATTTACAGGATCCTGGTTTACAGTTGGAATAATATATGGAAAGCTCTGTATCCGTGTATTCCTTCTAGTTGTGTTTTGTATTATCCTTCCGCTACTATGTATTTAAATGTAATGTAAATCTCTAATATTTATCGGTTGTATAATATTTATTCATACTCTGTTATATTCTTGTACTCTGTTGTAAATTGTTGTAATAAGCAATGAAATGTTCTTCTGTCTATGTTCTGATTCGTCTTTTTCTCATTATAATCCGTTCTTCCTCTTCTCTTTGGAGACCGGGGAGGTTCGGGTCGCTATATTTGGTATCAAAGCTTTGGTTTACAGAGCTCGAGAACAAGATACATTAGAACCGAACGAAAGAATTCAGCAGAGATTGGATTAGTAAAATCCAATAAGAACGACCCGTTAGAGATGGGATCAGTAGTATCATAGAATGAGCCGGGGGAGTGTTATTTTTGAAATAAAATTGAAAACAAATTTTGTTTTGAAAAAACTATCAAATTATACGTATTTGAGTATAATATTTTATTTGCATTTAATTTGGACAATCTAGTACATAAAGATTTTGCATATGCTCCTTGCAAACGTATATTCGAAGTTTTAATATACTGGATAGTTATAGAATCACACTCTAGTCGCCCGGGGATAATTCTGCTTTTGCGGCCACATCATCATTATTTATGTTCGAGTTTCGAAAGTGGGATATCTATATATTTCCAATTGACTGGTGTGAGAGCCAAAACTAGATAGGGTATATTTCTGTGATTTGCATCAAAAATATGATTCTTGACTATATAAAATTATGAATTTGAAAACTAATCGACTAATTAATTGTTGGTTGTGTTATTTGATTATTGGTTTGATTAATTAAAATTTTGAATAGTAAAGCCAAATAAAATTTAATGGTGGAATTAAATTGAATATTGATTGGATTCATTTACATATATAGATAGATACGTATATATATATATATATATATATATATATATATATATATTTATTTGTCAAACAGGTTATGGATTAGCTGTTGAGTAAAGAATTTATTTGCGTGCCCGACAAATAGGTAAGCCTTAATGAGTTGGCTGCGCAATTTTATTATTATATAAACTCCTGTGAATGCCATTGGATGCGGTGTGCTTGTTTTTCTATGTGAGATTATAAATGTCACCATAGAGTAGTAACAATAAATTTTGAACTACACCTCATGGCATACTAGTTGAAGATAGCATACTCTATCTTATACCACATGAGCACTTGATGCTTATGTGAGAAGGTTAAAGATTTACCATACAAGCGAGAGGCATGTATGGCGATGACTATATTTCAGGTTGAACCGAAGACTGATATGGACTACATAAAAATGTAACGGTAAATTGCCAGATTAATAAAAACGCCACATGGGTATGGAGTTGACAATAATCACGTCTCTCTAGCCATGAAGGCACAAAAATATTTATACGGTGACGAGAATTTATTCTCTGGAGTTATGATCTATACACACTCCCTTGTGGACACAAAGTTATACCACTATAAATATGTGTATGCTTTTTAGGATTAATTAGGTGCCTAATACAGCCCAACAAATTTTCAAACCCCTTCCCGTACAATGGAGGTTATGGCGAAATTTTTCGAAAATTTAGGGTGTTAGCCAAATTTTTCCGTTCCTTTTCGAGGACGAAAAGATTTTATGTGAGGGAGATTGTAACAACCCGGAAAATCAGAACCAAATTAAAATTTCTATTTTAGCAATTTTAATGGATTTTGAATATTTAAAATGAGTTATTTTAAATAATAACGACGAAAAAATTATTTTCGATGAAGTTAGAACGTATAAATTTATTTTAATTATATAACGAGCCTGAAATGGCGCGACATTTTGAAAATTCGATTTCTAATTTCAAATGAATATACAGAATTCATTATGAGTCAAAATTGGACGAAACAAGAAATATTTGAATCTGTTTAATCATATCTTTCTAACGGAGGTAAGAAACTGAGATTTCGTTTTATAAGTTGAGAGCTACGTCCAGTTTAAAATTCAGAAAAGTCGCTGTGGAGTTTTTATATATATATATATATATATATATATATATATATATATATATATATAAAGCCCTTAAAAATAGCCATTTTGCGAGCTACATCCAGTTTAAAATTCAGAAAAGTCGCTGTGGAGTTTTTATATATTTTAATATATATATATATATATATATATATATAAAGCCCTTAAAAATAGCCATTTTGCAAATGACCTCTGTTTTCAATGAAACCACTTTTGTTGGATCCGGGATGTCAAATTATTGCTATACTCCAATTTTCATAATTTTCTGAATCAGTATCTGAGCGTGGCGTATTTAAATGCATTTGACCAATTTTAGTTGAATTTAATCGACTGGAAAATGGTCATTTTTCAAACGGTCTTCAAATTTGAGGGAATTAGTTTTGTTAGGACCGTATCGTCAAAACGAAGCTAGAAATAATTTTTCTGAAATTTTTAGAGTCCGCATGTGGCCCTGGTAAATTGAAATGTACGTTTGAATTGAATATATATAGATTTATGTTTTAATTTAAACGGAAACTGATGGAAACAGTCGAATTGGCTTACGAAAAATATCCCGTTGTGTTCGGAATGGGGGTGTTTAGCTAGGGACGACATTCACTCGGTTTGATTTGGAGTTCGGCACGATAAACAATTAATTTGTGAATTAAATTATTATATATATATATTATATAACACTATATAAGCAAAACCCTAGCTCCCTCTTGTTTCAGCAGCCGCCAGGCAAAAATCGAAGACCCCCATTCTCCGGTTTTCGATCCAAGAATTCTCCAAATCCTCCTAATGATTTTCGAAAATACTAAACCCAAATTGAAGAGCTCAACGCCCTCTAGAGATCTAGCAGTCATAAGGATTTTTATTGCTTGGATTCGTCAAAATCGACCCATAAAGATCACGTGTTTGGCCTCCGTTTCAACGCCCTAGGAGCCACCGAACTTGACCAGTGGAAGCCCTCCTGTGCGCCGACGATGTGCCATGTCCAGATCGAGTGCTGGCGCTTCCAATTGACGTGCAGTGATGAGGATTTATGTCGATGGTGGGTTACGGGTTGAAGAAATTCGGCAGGAAGGAAGGGTAACCAACGACCTTGATAAGCTTACGTGATTAATTAGTTTATTAATTATTTAGTTAATCTTAATAGTGTAACGAAGGTATAAACTGTGATAACTTTTTCATACGTCGTCCAAATTCGATTATTTCAGGTCCGTTGGAATCGTGATAACAAGATCTAGACCGTGAAACTGACCGCGTCCAAAACAGAGCACGTTGGAAATTCACAAATTCAAACCCGAATCGAAGCAGTTTAGAAATAAAACCGGTCAAAGTGAGAACTACTCACTAAAATTATTTCTGTACAGTTATTTATTTTGTAACTGCATATATGAAATGCTCCCCGCCGTCCACAGACCATGGACGACTTGTTTGTTTGATTGTGTTGTGAAAATTGTTTGTGATGTGAAATGAACTGTATAAAATATTCATGTGTTGAAATAAATATTTTATCGTTAAAAATATAATTTTTAACGCGGATATAAATAAAGTAAATATTCATTTACAAGTCAGACAATTTGTTTGTGTACTCCCATTTGACTGATATTGATTGGGACGATAAATTTTACACATCGCCCAACTACACAAACAAAAATCTATGGTTGTTGTTTGAAACCCCACACGGGTATTGGGATGATATTTGACGTACACTAATACCGATTATTTAGTGGTATGTCAGTTAATTGGTTGACAGACTATGTAAGCGTTAATTATTTATATTTAATGCTTATACAATGTAAAATGCACTCCGGATGATGGTTGATTATTTATCATTGTTTTTATGTACATGTGTTGTATGAAATCCATATAAATCACATTATATGGTAATTGTCTGTGTTTGATTCCAATTCAAAACTGAATAATATTTTAAAATAACGAATATTTTAAAATAATATTCTGTAAAGGATCAAAACGTGATTTTGATGTCCGATTTTGGATGGACACGAATTATTGAAATATATAAAGCCGTGTTGATCAGATATGCGCCATTTTGATGCGAACGATATTTGTATCGATTTTATTCATTTTTATAATGAATATCGAAAAGGAAGTGATTTCAAAATATAACTCTTTGAAAATATTATCATTTATACATTAATGATCTGGAATATTCAATTTTGATTTAAAATTGAATATGAAGTTGAAATCAGTTTTAAAACGAAGATATAATGAATTACAAAATATGTTTTAAATGGAAATCGACGATATATATATATATATATATATATATATATATATGTTATATATATATTTAATGGCCTGGATAGAACGCGCCGCAAAGCGACCGTTCCGAATTTCGACCATTGACTTCGAATTGCGATTACGGCAGATCCGACCGTCGGATTCTCCTAAAACCAGAACAGTTGGGTTCGTATCGAAAAGAGCTTTCCAACGAATATAAGAGATTTCAAATCTAACGATTGGATTTGGAATCATGTCCGAATCGAATTTGGAAAAGGTCGTTGTAAGTGCAGTTCGATGGCAGTTATTGGAAATTTACCATACAGGCCTTGATAAAATTGTTAAAAATATTAATAATATGCGTAAAATCATAATATATGATTTGGAAGGAATTGGAATGAACAAAATTCCATGTTTGTAAAGATAAAAATATATTTTTATCGAAATGAACTAGTTTATAACTAGAATAATAATCCAATTATTTTTAAATAAATAAAATGAATTGAGAATGGGTTTTAATATAACAAGAATTTCCAATATATGAATTGGAATGGATTTGAATCGAAATCATCTTTGGAATATTTCGATGTTGGATTTTGTGATTATACAGATACTGTTATGGAAATTTGAAAGATATATTTATATCGTTATTTCCAATACGAAATTTATTGGTTTTAGAATTTGATATTGAATATAAGCCGATATATTTTCTATTCAGAGCATTATATTTAATATCAAACGGGATTTTGGGTTTGTCATGAACGGTGCCTTAAATAACACTGTTCTTAAGCCCAGTTGAGAAAAATAATAAATCTTTTAATTAAGATTATTGGAGTTTCCAGTTATATTTAGTAACTGGAATAAAAATGGAATGTGAATTGGGTTTATTGTGAACTGTGTTTTTAACAATATTCGTTCTTTAACCCGATCAACAGAGAAATGTGATTTGGAATATATAAATCTTGTTATTAAGATTTAAAGGAAATTTTCCAAAGTAAAGTTTCCAAATTAATAAAATAAATTGGGATGGGATGGAATTCGATTTGGTAATAATCAAAATGAGCTTCTATGGAGGAAGACCATTATTATATATTGAATTTAAAAGGCCTTGCCGTTATTCCATTTATATTATTGGTAGGACATGGAAGTTTATATCGATTATATATATTGATCTGTTTTCCATTAAGATTCCATAATTAATGGAATAGGATTTTGGGTTTATCGTGAACTGTGTTTTAAATGACATTTGTTCTTTAACCTAGGTAAAGCTAAGATTAATTTCTTAAATTTGAATAATCATTAAGTAATGATTATTGAGATTAAAACTGAATTAGAGTTTTAATGAATCTTTAATTAGATTGAAAAGTGAATGTGATAAATAAAATTATCAATTTAAGAAAATGATCGAGAATGGAGGACCACTATTTTTACTCCAGGTGATAGTTGAATCTTTAATTAGATTTGAACGTGAAATGGTAATTGATATTTACCGATAACACTGTGGTGTTAGATATGGAGTATTTCCAGTTTTGCTCCATGGGGTGAATAGGTTGGGATTGGGAAAAATAAAATAAATGATTACTTCAGTAAGGTTCGCTAATCTCGACTAGTTTGGATAAACCTTAATATGGTTTAAATAGATATCCAAAGGAAGATTAAAGAATAAATTTTAAAGAATTTATCTTTGATAAAATTAATGGGAACCATTCCCAAAAAACGAGAATATTTGAATAAAAGAATATTCTGGATTGGAATGAGGCGTATATTGTGTTTGTGTAGCACTTGTTCATAATATACTCGAGTTATTCGGAGAGGCCGGGTTTATACCCATTCTGGATAACTGATACGATGATATGCCGAAGATGAAGACGGTGGTTGAAGACCGGAGGTCTTCACATCGTTTGGATGATTACTGATGTCTTGATTGGGTTGTATACCCAAGACGAGGTAATAAGTGGTGATCATCCAGACGTACTCGGAGATCAACGGATATTCGAGGGCCTCTCTCCTGTATTGGACATATAGGACGAGGAATAAGGTGTAACACCCCGAATTTTCTGTTAACGCTAAAGTTGCAAAAATAATAATAAGTGTGTAAAGGGGGGATGTATCTAATGTGCATACAAAAATAATAATAAGTGTGTAAAGGGGGGGTGTATCTAATGTGCATAGAAAAATAATAATAAGTGTGTAAAGGGGGGATGTATCTAATGTGCATACAAAAATAATAATAAGTGTGAAAAGGGGGGATGTATCTAATGTGTACGTATTTATATGGATTGACAAATAATAGTAAATGTACATTAAGACAGAAATGGTGAACATAATTGGTTTCTCTTTAGAACGAACGGCTAGAATTAATCTTGGCTTCATCGATGGCTCTCATTTACTTGCAACTCTATATAAACAGCCCCTAGCCTCATTCTCTTTACACCATTCTTCTCTAACCTTATGATGCATAAATTCTCGGTGGACATGGCTTCTTCTCCTCCTCTAAAATAAATAAATAAAATAAAATATAAATCTAAGACGAGGAAATGCTGCTCAAATCTTTCAAGAGAAGATTCAAAACAAGCTAGGATTCAAGTGAAGATTCAAACGACTTCAACGACTGTTTTTCTACGAATCTAATCTCTGTAAGTTGGTTACTTTTTAGATCTGAACGCCCTTTTCTATTTGTGACATGAAATTAATGGATATAAGAAATATGCCTTATCATTTCATTGAATCTGTGCTTGTACATACGTTTGGATCTGATTCTTGATTTTGGCCTAGAACATATTGTGACTAAATTTCCAATGCCTAAGACTATGACTATGAAACTATGGACGTTGAAACCATATGCCTTTGACTATGAACATAAGCCTTTGAACATAAACCAATGCCTATGACTATGACAAAGACAATTGTGGATAATTACCTATGATTCATGAACATGATATTATTGCCTAGGATTATGACTGTGATATTGGATCTAAACCTGATTATCGATTTTATCTATTCTTAATTATCCTTGGATCTTGATTATGGGAATTTGTCTATTAAGTTAGATGTACCCATATACATGAACCTATGTTATTTATTCAACCCTTTCCATATCATAATGTTATTAGATCTATAGGCCTTCAATGCTTAAAATCAATTGATTCAGTGTAATTTGTTAGATCTGAAATTAGTAAATTATCATCCTATGCCAGTTGTTATATTTATCTTTTCATGGCATTTTGGTTCATTCCCTTTTTTTCCACGAACCTAGATTTATCTATAATCTAGGATGAATCACGATTATATGAACGATGGGAATACGATTTGGGTATAACATGAAATTCATATTAATTGGCATAATTTGGAATGTGTATTATGACATGCCTATTAAAACGCAAGTTGGGAAATTTGACATAAATGATGGAATATGACATATTAAATTTATTAATTTCAAGTAAGCTAAATTTTAGTCAAAAAACTGTAAACTAAAATAATAATTCTAGTTTTGCCATAAACTGTGAATTAGGTTGTTAAATCAGAATTGGCTAAATTAAAGTTAATTTGGCATAATAAGTATATTAGCACAATTTCGAATTTAGTCATAATTGTGAGTAATTGTCATGTTTAGAATAATTATGGTTAGTGACACTTAATCTGGTATAATTTACATACCAAAAAATATAAATATGATAAATAGGAAAAAGGGGCCATAATAATAAATGTGAGAATGTACATTAAAAGAGTAATAATGGAATAAGTAAATTAGGAGTAATTTACTTATAGAATTTGTCACAAATGATAAATTGTTCATAGACTAAGTTTTGGCCATAAATTATAAACTAGAATATTAAATCTAGTTTTGAAAATGAAATAAGAATATTAGACCTAAGTTGGCCTAAAACTGCAAGTTGGGTTAAATAATAGGTAAGTCAAGACTTGACCCTAGAATATAAGTATACTAATGGGCATGGCAAATGAATATAGTATAAGCCAAATTTATTTAAAAAAAAGAAAAGAAAATGGACTTTGAGGATAAATTGTTAACAATTTATTTATAGACAAAAGAAAGGTTTATTAATGACATCTCTTTTAATAAATACACCAGAAAGTTCTAGGGTGACAGAGAGGATAGTGTCTAGGCTTAGGTTTGGAAAATACAATTTTCCTGCTCCCCATGGCTATCCCTACTGATCCGACGGACGAGATGGTTACTCTCAAAACCGGATTTGGAAATTAGTCAAAACCCTTTTGAACTTAGAAAACACGAATACACCTAACCCGAGGTTAGACTGAGTTGCGATGTAAACCTGCCCAGAACCAACCGGCACATCCAGTAATCGCAACAATATCTGTCGAATGTGAGTGGTAGCGGCTTTAATCTATTTAATTAAAGCTAGAACAAGAATGGTAGGGTTAAGTTAACTAAAACACTTAACCAATTCAACATGATAACTAAACCGATGGGTAGGGTTAGGTTCATACAGACACTTAACACAGTTAAGCTAGAATGGGAGGGTTAAGTCCATAGGAACAGTTAACCAAATTTAACATGTTAACTAGACTAGAGGTTGGGGTTAAGTAAAGTTAATACACTTAGCCAATTTAACACGTTAACTAGACTAGAGGTTGGGGTTATGTAAATTTAATACACTTAGCCAATTTGATGTGTTAGCTGAACTAGACCGTAGGGTTAAGTAAACTTGAACACTTAACCATCAGAGTGTGATAAATGAATAAGGTTAAGTTTAAAACATGAAGAGATAATACTTAACCATTAATATCATGTTAGTTAAAACAGATGGGCAAGGTTAAGTTAAAAAGGAACACTTAACCAATACAGGATGAATGGGTAGGGTTAAGTAATAAGAATTACTTAACCAATATAACTTGGTTTGTGGTGGGGTTAAGTCAACATGAATTACTGATAACACTTAACCAGTTTAACAGGATAAATAAAGAGGGTTAAGTTAGCTTAACTAATGACACTGAACCAATCCAACTTGACGAAAAAGAGAACTAAGTAGTAATTCTTTGTATAACGCGAGAAGGAGCGAACGTCCATCTAGTTTTTGTAACACCCCGAATTTTAGTTAATACTAAAATTCACTAATTACAGGATAAATAATCTCAGATGTGGGAATTAGGGGAAACGGGCTGCGTCATTACGTTCGTCTCGGAAAAATACGCGAAATAGAGTCCGAGTTTTCGAAAATCGGAGTCCGTATGGCCCAGTTATGGCCCGATGAAGTTTGCAGAAAATTCAAAACTAAAACAGATTTAAAAATTTTAAATATGCAGATTTGGAATGGGCCAGGCGGGGTCAGGCGGGAAGCTTCCCGCCCAGCCCATGTCGACAGGGCTGTCGACAGGCCTGTCGACAGGGGTGTCGACATGCCTGTCGACTTGCCTGTCGACAGGGTCCAGGCGCCCAGTGAACCTGGGTGCACCAGGTTGCACCAGGTTGGGTTTCAGGCTGGCTAGGAGGGCTGGTTCTAGAGATTTCCTAAATCTAAGGGTCCTAACCTAATCTAGGGTTAATCTAAGGGCCTAAAACACTCACCTAATCCTATAAATAAGACCCCAACCCTACCCTAATTCATTCATAATTAAGTCTTGTAACTAAACTATGGCAAAATGAAATTTGAGCATGGCCTCCACTAGTTCATGAAGGAGTTGCAAGCAAATCCCTCTCAAATCATTCTCTAATCCATTCTAAGTATCTTAATCTTCTTCATTAGCTTACTAATTGTGTTTTGGTGAGTTTCTATCACTTTAACACCAATTGTTAAAGTAAGTAGATTTGGTGTAATGAGATCTATGGTCTTAAATGCGGATTAGTGAGTTTGAATCATGTATAATGATATGTTACTTTATGTTGTTCTATGATTATGCATATGTGATAAGTTGGTTTATGCATGCTTAATAAGTTGATTTATGCATGTTTAACAAGTTGATATATGCATGTTTAATAAGTGGATTTATGCATATTTAATAAGTGGAATTATGCATGTTTAGCAAAGTGAGATATGCAAGTTAAGTGTATGTTTAAATGCAAGTTGAAAGTGATATGCAAGTTATGCATGCTTATGCAAGTGTATGGATGCTTATGCAAGTCATGTATATGTTTAATGCAAGATTTATGTGATATGCAAGTTATGCATGCTTATGCGAGTATATGAATACTTATGCAAGATATGTATATGCTTAAATGACATGATATGCAAGTTATGCAAGTATGCGAATGCTTATGCAAGTATGTGGATGCTTATGCAAGTATGTAAATGCTTATGCAAGTTATGTGTATGCTTAAATGCATGTTTAACATGTTATGCAAGATTGAGAATGCCTATATGCAAGTTTAACATGTTATGCAAGATATGTGTATGATAATATGCAAGCTCATATGCAACATGTTATGCAAATCATGTGTATGATAATATGCAAGTTTGGGTTATATGTAGTTGGGTTAATATGCTCATATATGCAAGTTGACATCCTCTTAACCCATGACAAAGTTGTATGTTAAACCCATGATATTTGTGATGATCTTCCCCTTATTATGTCATATAACGAGAACGATTTACGTGGGGAACGATGGGATTGGTAAATATGTTAATAAATGAATGTTTGGGTATGATTAAGCATACCATAAAAATAAATTACCATAAGTGGGAATTTACCTATTGAGTTAGGTCTACCCCATGGGAATTTACCTATTGAGTTAGGTCTACCCATGTTATGGAAAACTTGATATTAATTAGGGATAATTAATATGGGGGTGATTAATTAGGTGTAATTAATCGACTAAGACACGAGGTTGGACTCATTTGTAGTGTAAAACTGCCCGGACCCGACCGGCTTAACCAGTTGCTACAAATGTTAGCCCAATGTGAGAGGTCTTAGCCATAAATTAAATACGTGATTAAGGTAAAGACACGAGGTTAGACTCTGTTATGACGTAAGACTGCCCGGATTCTACCGGCTTAACCAGGCGGTCATAACAGCCAGTCTAATGTGGGAGGTCTTTACGGGAGATCACGGTCTTAATTAATTAAGAAACACTTAACCATAATAGCATGTAGTGGGACATGAGGGGTTAAGTGGGTGCCTTGGGTGGCATGAGGAAATTTGGTGGTTGCCTTGGGTGGCATGTGGAATCTAGTGGGTTGCCTTGGGTGGCAATAGAAAATACGATTAGAATACTTAACCAAGTGGAAACATGTAATTAAACATGATTAAAGGGTTAAGTGGGATACACTAGATATTTGACAAGCTTAAGTGGGTAGCTTGTGGGGGCCCATTTCAACCAATATCCCAAACGTATCTTTGTGGGCTCGACCCATGTCGAGTGACGGGACACGCATATTGGGCTTGATTATAAGAGGCCAAAACGGGTTAGCGGTGGCAACGCAAGTCCAACGGGCTTCATATGCGTGTGTGGGCCCGGGCTGGTAGATAAGCCGTTGTTGCATCGTGTAGATATAAAGCCGTGCACCGTTAGTATTGGGTAGCCACTTTAGGGGAGTGATACACCCCACTGTGGGACCAGCACGGGTATCTACGGTAGGGAGCCGATCGCTTGGGGAGTAGTGGGTACACCTAATAAAGATAGGGGCAGACGGCACCTATGTAGGGGTACACGAAACTACTGGGTAAGAATTACTGAGTACACCTAGTAGAGATAGGGGCAGACGGCACCTATGTAGTGGGCTAGGGGTACATGGAACTACTGGGGAAATTTTCTAAGTCCTTAGAAGGGATCAACCTTAAGTAGGAATGACTGGTATGGTGCAGTTAGTAATTATCCTTGGGTGGGTAGATGCGTCCTGACGGTTATCTTAGTTCGTTCTAAGTCTACCAAGCTGCTTAGTGTAGCAATTCATCCCCAGATATTACCGTAGGTCAAGTTTATGTCTTCTCTGGTTACTTTAATGATTGAATTGTTAAAGTTATAGGACTCACTCAGACTTATGTCTGACCCCGTTGTTTTTATCTTTTTCCCAACCCTCAGGTCCTACGGTGGATCCTAGCGGTAGTAGAGCTTGATCGGATTTCTGTTTCCAGTCTTGAGGAGCTTGGGTAGATGTAAAGCTCCAGTTATCCAGTTATCTTTTCTTTTCGTATGGCTATTGTATATGAGAGTGGGATTATGTACTTCTTTATTTTGACAGATGTTGTACTTGACTTTTATCATGGTTTTATGATGTAACCAGACATGTTTATTTCCGCTGTTATGAGATGATGTTTTAGAATTTCAAGTACTATTTATATCTGTCTTGTTGTAATTTTTCTGTTCTATATTCACTAAAATGCTCCACCGATGCTATGGCATTCCCTTATGAGTGACCCTAGCGGGCGTGGGGTGTTACACGTGGTATCAGAGCAAAGGTTACCGGAACAGATAAAATTTTTAGAAAACTATTTTTCTAAAACATCTTTGGAAAAGATATTTTCAAAAACATGTCTTTTAAGAGAAAAGTTTTTGAAAGAAAAGCATAATCCCCAATAGCCATATCTATATCCTTCGAATTCTCCGTTTTGAATCTTTCCTTTTTTCGTTTCAGCATGGCTGAGGATCTTAACTTTCCGGAGGGTGTGACGGTACCAGTATGGTATAGGAGATTGATGGAGGCTAGGGCCACCACTGCGGGTCCAGCGAATATTCCTCCACCAACCGTAGCACCCGATCTTCCTCCTCCCCCTCCTCCTCGCACGGATACTTTTGCTAAGACTTGCAAGGAATTTAAAGCTATGGGAGGGAAACCTTTTCAAGGATCTGAAACCTTTGTGGAGGCTAGAGATTGGCTTAAGGAGGTGGAAGAGTTGATAGATATCTTTGAGATGGAAGAAGGGAAGAAAGTCAAGTTGGCTGCTTGGTTAATGAAGGGAGAGGCCTCATTCTGGTGGGAGGTTACTAATGGAGAACGCCCCGTTGACTCTTGGGCGGATTTTAAGCAAAGATTTGTGGCAAAGTTTCTCTCAAGGGCGGAGGAGAACTTGTATATGGAAAGATTCTTGACTTTAAAGCAAGGAAATCTTTCGGTGAAAGAATATGTTAACAAGTTTAATCAATTGGCAAGGTTTGGCCTAGACATGGTGAATACACCGGAGAAGAAGGCTTTGAGGTTCGTGAAAGGCTTAAATGAACCGATGCATGGGTTGGCTATGACTCACATCCCTATGGGGGCCACCTTCGAGAAGCTAGTTGACATGGCACTCATGTTTGAGGAAGAGAAGGGTCCTAATGCTAATAAGGCACCCGAGAAGAAGGGAGATCAAAAGAGACCTCAACAACAGCAAAGCAAAGGTGGGAAAGGCAATGGTGGCAAGGGCAAGAAGAAGAAGTGTTTCAATTGTGGGACACCTGGCCACCTAAGCAAGGATTGTCGCAAGAAGAAGAAGACCGGTTGCTTCCACTGTGGCGAAGCAGGGCACTTAGTGAAGGATTGCCCTAAGAAAGGGCAAAGGACGGGATCTACCTCAGGAGGACAGGTGCAAGTTCTTATGGCACCGGGTCAGGCTAGGGGGCAAGTACAGGCTTTCGCGGTTCCACCGATTCAGGAGAGAGGTAGAACTATTTCCGTTGAAAGTCTGGTTTTTCTATTTGACCATCCTGTCCGTACATTGTTTGATTCAGGCGCATCGCATTCGTTTATTTCATCATCATTAGTTGAGTCACTGCACCTAGACACCAGTCTGGTAGATGATCCCTTGGTTGTTTCAAACCCAATTGGGGGCTCCACTTATTTATCCATGATATGTTTGGGTTTGAAGATTTCTATACTTAGCATTGAGTTTAGATGTGATGCTTTTGTATTGGGCTTCACGGGCTATGGGTTGATTTTGGGCATGGACTGGTTATCCAGTAATGGTGCCGTTCTTGATTGTGAAAGGAGAGTTGTTAGGCTCATGACCCGCTTGGGTAACACTCTCGAGATTTCTTGTAACCCCAGGGACTCTGTTATGCTAAGTTATCTTGAATCGCTTGACGCTTCGGTTGAGAGTTTGCAATCTGTGAGAGTGGTCCGGGAATATCCGGATGTGTTTGAGGAGGTGAAGGGCTTACCTCCGAAGCGGGAGATTGACTTCCGAATATATTTGGTGGATAATGCTAAACCGGTATCTTTACCAGTGCGCCACATGGCTCCTCGTGAGAGGAGGGAACTCCATAAGCAAGTAGGGGAGTTGCTTGAGAAGGGGTTCATAAGACGGAGCATATCAGAGTGGGGTGCTCCAGTAGTATTTGCTACGAAGGCGGATGGGTCCCTCAGACTTTGTGTAGACTATAGAGAACTCAACAAGCTCACATAGAAGAATAGACACCCATTGCCGAGAATAGATGATCTTTTCGATCAGTTGGTTGGCGCTTCAGTATTTTCTCAGTTGGACTTAGCCACGGGGTTTCATCAGTTGAGGGTGGCTGAGGATAGCATAGACAAGACTGCCTTTAGGACTCCGGATGGTTTCTATGAGTGGCTGGTGATGCCATTTGGGTTGACGAACGCCCCTGCATACTTTGTTGATTTGATGAGTAGGGTGTTCAGGGAGTTCCTTAATAAATTCGTGGTGGTCTTTGTGGATGATATCTTAGTATTCTCTAAGAGTGAAGAAGAGCATGCCCTACATCTTGGGGAAGTGTTGAAGACTCTTCGAGCGCATAGCCTTAAGGCTAAATTCTCTAAATGTCACTTCTGGAGGAGGGAAGTGCGGTTCTTGGGGCATGTGGTCTCCAAGGAGGGGATAGCTGTGGATCCCGCGAAGGTAGTATCAATTCAGGATTGGAAGGTTCCGAAGAATGCTACCGAAGTAAGAAGTTTCTTGGGGTTGGCGGGTTATTATAGGAAGTTTATCAAAGACTTCGCGAAGATATCAGCCCCATTAACCCGCTTAACAAAGAAGAATCTTGTTTTCACATGGGACGTAGATTGTGATGATGCGTTCCGACGGTTAAAGAGAGCTTTAACCACCGCTCCAGTTTTAGTGTTGCCAGATGGGAGCAAGCCATTTGTTGTCTATACCGATGCCTGTGGGACAGGCCTTGGCGCAGTCTTAATGCAGGAGGGAAGGGTAATAGCATATGGTGGAAGGCAGTTGAGGGCACATGAGAAAAATTACCCTACCCATGATCTAGAGCTGGCCGCTATTGTTTTTGCGCTTAAGATTTGGCGCCATTATCTTCTGGGAGAGAGATTCGAGTTGTTCACTGACCATAAATCATTGAAGTACTTATTCTCTCAGAAAGATTTAAACTTAAGACAGCAAAGGTGGATGGAGTTCTTAGCATCTTATGATTTCGAGATAGCGTATACCCCTGGCAAGGGTAACGTGGTGGCGGACGCCTTGAGTAGGAAGAGGTTGTCCTTGAGTCCATTGTTCGTGGAACGACGAAGCTTGGAGTTTATCTCGATGTTTGATTTCAGACCTTCCATTGATTATGTACCCGGTTTGCTAGCTTCTTTGGAAGCTAGACCTACTCTTTTGGGGCGGATTGGAGAAGCACAGAGGGACGACCCACAGTTGGTTGAGTTGATAGAGAAGCTCATAAGGGGGGAGTCGTCCAGCCATTTGAGTAAGTACACCCTAGACGATAAGGGGTGCTTGCGCAGAGACGGAAGACTTTGTGTACCGCTAGAGGAAGGGTTGAGGAAGGCTATTCTTGATGATGCACACCGTTCTAGGATGACCATTCATCCCGGTGGGGATAAGATGTACAAGATATGAAGAGGGTTTTCTTCTGGGCCGGTATGAAGAAAGATGTGGCCGAATATGTAGCTCGATGCTTGGTATGTCAGCAAGTGAAGGCGGAGCAAAGGAAACCAGGTGGATTGCTTCACCCATTAGAGGTTCCGCAATGGAAGTGGGATAGCGTCTCGATGGATTTTATTGACGGGTTACCCAGGTCGAGGAAGGGTAATACATGAATCTGGGTGGTGGTAGATAGACTTACTAAGAGCGCCCATTTCATACCTGTGAAGAGCAAGAGGACTGCTCCATGGCTAGCTTCAGTATATCTTCGAGAGATAGTTCGATTACATGGGGTACTCTCTAGCATAGTAAGTGATCGAGATCCCATCTTCACTAGCGAGTTCTGGAGAAGTTTGCAAGAAGCAGTGGGGACTCAATTGTGTCTGAGCACCGCATATCATCCTCAGACAGACGGCCAGACTGAGAGGGTGAATCGTGTTCTAGAAGACCTTTTGAGGCTTTGTATCTTAGATTTTGGAGGTACATGGGAAGAGCATCTTCCACTGGTGGAGTTCGCATATAATAACAGCTTTCAGTCCAGTATTGGTATGGCTCCTTTCGAAGCTCTCTATGGAAGGCCTTGTCGATCACCTACATGTTGGTGGGAGTCTACGGATAAGATCTTGCTTGGGCCTGATATGGTTAGAGAGACTTCAGAGAAGATCGATTTGATTCGAAGAAGGATGAAAGCAGCGCAGGATAGGCAAAAATCTTATGCGGACAAGAGAAGGACGGATCTTGAATTTGAGGTTGGGGATATGGTTTTCGTCAAGGTATCTCCATTGAGAAATGTTGTTCGCTTCGGATCCGTTGGGAAGTTAGCACCGAGGTTTGTTGGGCCATTTCCTATTAAGGAAAGGATTGGACGGATGGCATATAGGGTGGAGTTGCCCGACAGACTTAGTGGTGTTCATGATGTATTCCATGTGTCACATCTGAGGAAGTGCTTACATGAGACCGCAGAGGTGGTAGAGCCAAGCTTGCTTAGAGATGTAGAGGTTGAGCGTGAGGCGACGATTCGACGAGCTCCTACTCGTATCCTTGGGTCAGAGACTAGGAAATTGAGGAATCGAGAGGTTCAGCTAGTCAAAGTGCAATGGGGAGAAGATGAGAGCAACGCAACTTGGGAGACGGAAGCGAAGATGCGTTCATTGTACCCATTTCTTTTTGAGGGTATGTCTTTACTTTCTCCTCTATCATTGTCTAGTACTTATCTTATCTTTAGTATGTCCTCTCGTTAGTACTGTTTGACCTTTAGATAGGGTGAACCTATGGTTGAAACATGTGTTTGAGACATGTTATGGTTGATGGATGCAAGTGGATGCAAGTGTTTGCTAGTGGTTGCTCGTGGATGCATATACACACACTCTAGGCACTAGATCGGCTCAGTCACTTCATATTGCAATTTGCGTAAAATTGTGTGTAGGAGGCTATATTTATGGATGTATAATGATTGTGTTATCACATGGATGATGCATTTTGGTGAATGATTGTGCACTCATGTAGATATTGTATGTGTCGATAGGGTTCTCTCGCATACATAATGGATGCATGGCACTATCATGGTTTGCATATGTTCATACATTAGATAGGGAACATATACACACACTCTTTGCATATGCTCATACATCATTAGAAATTGTTTAAGGACAATGGATGCCCGTGTTTGATGGTTTGAGTAGATGGTTGTTTGGATGATAGGATACGCATTCTCCTTAGCTTAGAGATTTCGGGGACGAAATCCTTTAAGGAGGGGAGAATGTAACACCCCGAATTTTAGTTAATACTAAAATTCACTAATTACAGGATAAATAATCTCAGATGTGGGAATTAGGGGAAACGGGCTGCGTCATTACGTTCGTCTCGGAAAAATACGCGAAATAGAGTCCGAGTTTTCGAAAATCGGAGTCCGTATGGCCCAGTTATGGCCCGATGAAGTTTGCAGAAAATTCAAAACTAAAACAGATTTAAAAATTTTAAATATGCAGATTTGGAATGGGCCAGGCGGGGTCAGGCGGGAAGCTTCCCGCCCAGCCCATGTCGACAGGGCTGTCGACAGGCCTGTCGACAGGGGTGTCGACATGCCTGTCGACTTGCCTGTCGACAGGGTCCAGGCGCCCAGTGAACCTGGGTGCACCAGGTTGCACCAGGTTGGGTTTCAGGCTGGCTAGGAGGGCTGGTTCTAGAGATTTCCTAAATCTAAGGGTCCTAACCTAATCTAGGGTTAATCTAAGGGCCTAAAACACTCACCTAATCCTATAAATAAGACCCCAACCCTACCCTAATTCATTCATAATTAAGTCTTGTAACTAAACTATGGCAAAATGAAATTTGAGCATGGCCTCCACTAGTTCATGAAGGAGTTGCAAGCAAATCCCTCTCAAATCATTCTCTAATCCATTCTAAGTATCTTAATCTTCTTCATTAGCTTACTAATTGTGTTTTGGTGAGTTTCTATCACTTTAACACCAATTGTTAAAGTAAGTAGATTTGGTGTAATGAGATCTATGGTCTTAAATGCGGATTAGTGAGTTTGAATCATGTATAATGATATGTTACTTTATGTTGTTCTATGATTATGCATATGTGATAAGTTGGTTTATGCATGCTTAATAAGTTGATTTATGCATGTTTAACAAGTTGATATATGCATGTTTAATAAGTGGATTTATGCATATTTAATAAGTGGAATTATGCATGTTTAGCAAAGTGAGATATGCAAGTTAAGTGTATGTTTAAATGCAAGTTGAAAGTGATATGCAAGTTATGCATGCTTATGCAAGTGTATGGATGCTTATGCAAGTCATGTATATGTTTAATGCAAGATTTATGTGATATGCAAGTTATGCATGCTTATGCGAGTATATGAATACTTATGCAAGATATGTATATGCTTAAATGACATGATATGCAAGTTATGCAAGTATGCGAATGCTTATGCAAGTATGTGGATGCTTATGCAAGTATGTAAATGCTTATGCAAGTTATGTGTATGCTTAAATGCATGTTTAACATGTTATGCAAGATTGAGAATGCCTATATGCAAGTTTAACATGTTATGCAAGATATGTGTATGATAATATGCAAGCTCATATGCAACATGTTATGCAAATCATGTGTATGATAATATGCAAGTTTGGGTTATATGTAGTTGGGTTAATATGCTCATATATGGAAGTTGACATCCTCTTAACCCATGACAAAGTTGTATGTTAAACCCATGATATTTGTGATGATCTTCCCCTTATTATGTCATATAACGAGAACGATTTACGTGGGGAACGATGGGATTGGTAAATATGTTAATAAATGAATGTTTGGGTATGATTAAGCATACCATAAAAATAAATTACCATAAGTGGGAATTTACCTATTGAGTTAGGTCTACCCCATGGGAATTTACCTATTGAGTTAGGTCTACCCATGTTATGGAAAACTTGATATTAATTAGGGATAATTAATATGGGGGTGATTAATTAGGTGTAATTAATCGACTAAGACACGAGGTTGGACTCATTTGTAGTGTAAAACTGCCCGGACCCGACCGGCTTAACCAGTTGCTACAAATGTTAGCCCAATGTGAGAGGTCTTAGCCATAAATTAAATACGTGATTAAGGTAAAGACACGAGGTTAGACTCTGTTATGACGTAAGACTGCCCGGATTCTACCGGCTTAACCAGGCGGTCATAACAGCCAGTCTAATGTGGGAGGTCTTTACGGGAGATCACGGTCTTAATTAATTAAGAAACACTTAACCATAATAGCATGTAGTGGGACATGAGGGGTTAAGTGGGTGCCTTGGGTGGCATGAGGAAATTTGGTGGTTGCCTTGGGTGGCATGTGGAATCTAGTGGGTTGCCTTGGGTGGCAATAGAAAATACGATTAGAATACTTAACCAAGTGGAAACATGTAATTAAACATGATTAAAGGGTTAAGTGGGATACACTAGATATTTGACAAGCTTAAGTGGGTAGCTTGTGGGGGCCCATTTCAACCAATATCCCAAACGTATCTTTGTGGGCTCGACCCATGTCGAGTGACGGGACACGCATATTGGGCTTGATTATAAGAGGCCAAAACGGGTTAGCGGTGGCAACGCAAGTCCAACGGGCTTCATATGCGTGTGTAGGCCCGGGCTGGTAGATAAGCCGTTGTTGCATCGTGTAGATATAAAGCCGTGCACCGTTAGTATTGGGTAGCCACTTTAGGGGAGTGATACACCCCACTGTGGGACCAGCACGGGTATCTACGGTAGGGAGCCGATCGCTTGGGGAGTAGTGGGTACACCTAATAAAGATAGGGGCAGACGGCACCTATGTAGGGGTACACGAAACTACTGGGTAAGAATTACTGAGTACACCTAGTAGAGATAGGGGCAGACGGCACCTATGTAGTGGGCTAGGGGTACATGGAACTACTGGGGAAATTTTCTAAGTCCTTAGAAGGGATCAACCTTAAGTAGGAATGACTGGTATGGTGCAGTTAGTAATTATCCTTGGGTGGGTAGATGCGTCCTGACGGTTATCTTAGTTCGTTCTAAGTCTACCAAGCTGCTTAGTGTAGCCATTCATCCCCAGATATTACCGTAGGTCAAGTTTATGTCTTCTCTGGTTACTTTAATGATTGAATTGTTAAAGTTATAGGACTCACTCAGACTTATGTCTGACCCCGTTGTTTTTATCTTTTTCCCAACCCTCAGGTCCTACGGTGGATCCTAGCGGTAGTAGAGCTTGATCGGATTTCTGTTTCCAGTCTTGAGGAGCTTGGGTAGATGTAAAGCTCCAGTTATCCAGTTATCTTTTCTTTTCGTATGGCTATTGTATATGAGAGTAGGATTATGTACTTCTTTATTTTGACAGATGTTGTACTTGACTTTTATCATGGTTTTATGATGTAACCAGACATGTTTATTTCCGCTGTTATGAGATGATGTTTTAGAATTTCAAGTACTATTTATATCTGTCTTGTTGTAATTTTTCTGTTCTATATTCACTAAAATGCTCCACCGATGCTATGGCATTCCCTTATGAGTGACCCTAGCGGGCGTGGGGTGTTACAGTTTTAAAGAAGGCTCCAACGAATTGGGTTACGAAGCCCGAGGCTTCGAGGGGATGTGAGGGTACTCTTGGTATCCCTCTGTGAGGCTGTAGAAGTTTCTCCTAGGCTCACAGAGGTTAAGGTCTGCGTTAGAAGAACCGAGGGTATGCCTTGGTTGCAATATATGGCAACCTAAAGATTAGGATGGACCAACGTGATTCGACGAGAAAACGGTAGCCCTGTGATAGCAACTCGTCGTCTACTATCCATCTTCAGTCAATCGAGATACGTGAAGTGGGAAGGCGGAGAACTCCTACAGACCATATACTTGCTATCTAGTTATGGTTGCGGATGGCCATAGGTTAGTGGGGGCATAAGGGGCCTGCGTATAGTTCTCATTTTTCAAGGTGTGCCTTTCATTAGTTGAGGGAGGGGTCAAGTGGGACCATAGCCACTGGAATAAAAACAGACCTTAGCATCTGCATCGGTAGAAATCTGAAAGCTCCCGACCAAGTTTCGTATTTCTAGAGTAGCCCTGACATGGAACTCGGGCAGCACATTACAGGACATGTGCATCTAGACAAGCGATAACGATTCGCGATACATGCGTAGGGAAAGTTTAGGAACATATACCACTCTAGGTAGTGTATCCTAGACTAAAGGGCAACGTTCAGTAGATAGCATGAACCCTAGATTAAATCTAGGTAATAAACAATAAATGTATGCCTGAAGGCAACCGAAACTACCAGGATTGGGATCACGTTCACATTACTAGTCAGGACACTAGTTAGGTGGTGCAGAGACATAGAAACCATAATAACAAGTTAATAGCGAAGCGGAGAAAGTATAAAAGCATATCCAGTTTATCTTGTCTTAGCATATCTTGTGTTAATCTTATCTTGTTGACCCTATCATCATGGTATTGTCTTGTATTCAGTTAATTAATGTCGTTTTGTTTTTCCCTGTTCACATGCTAGAAGTAACTGAACTTACCAGACTTTATGTCTGACCCAGTTTTCTTTCGTCTTCTTTTCTTCCATCCCCCTCCCCCCCCCCCCCAGGTAGTTAAGGAGGGGATAGTATAACTCAGATTAGTTTTGGGACGGTTGCTCTTTTCAAGCTTGAAGATTCTTGGATACATCGGCTTTGGATTGCTATGGCTGGCTTATGTTACATTGGGGAATATAAATGTATTTTTATGCTTCTTTATTTTGTAAGACAGATGATACTCTGATATTGGAAAACAATTGTTGTACCAATTATTTTATCAATAAAGTGAAGTTTTATTTTCCGCTGTTTTAATTTTGTCTGTCTCGTAATTTATCTGCATCTTTTAACCTAAAATGCTCCACAGAACTTAGTGCATTCCTTTGTGAGTGACACTAACGGATGTGGGGTGTTACACGTGGTATCAGAGCTGATGGTTACCGGATCAGATAAAGATTTGAAAAATTATTTTTTAAAACAGTTTTTAAAGAAGCATTTTCAAAAGAAAAGTTTTGTTTTAAAAGGCATATTCCCCAAAGCCATAAGCACTATCTTTTGATTCTCTGTTTGAGTCTTCGTTTCCTTCTTCCTTGAGTCTCTGGGCTCCCGGCTTTCTGGGAGGTAACCTCATCGAAGGGCAAAGTAGTGCCCGACTTCCATCTATAGCCGTAGTAGTTTCACCTGCGGCCAGTTTTCTTTCAAGCTTTGCAGGGGATTCTGTACGATGGAGGCAGCTTTCGAGAGATTTGTCAACATGATTACACACGGAAGAGGATGAGGAGCTTGGCTAAGGAGCATAACCCAAGGATGAGGAATTATAAAACCTAAGACAAGAGGAAGTATCTTTACTAGGATATAATAGGGCATATAATTAAGGACAAGGGCAAGAACGAGGAACAAGATTTTTAGAAGGGCAAGTACATACTTTCACCTCTAAGCGTACCTAGGAGAAAGGTAGTAAAGTTTTGTTGGAAGAGTCTAGTTTTTCTGTTCGTACTCTTTCGGTTTTAGCGCTTCGCATTTGTTCATATCTAGTTCCATAGTTGAGTCTCTGCACCTTAGTACTTGTATAGTAGAAAGATCCCACTAGAGTCTCAAATCTAATTGGTGGTTCGACCAATTTATTTTTGGTTAGTAGGGATTTGAGAGTAGCTATCGAGTTTGCTTATATCATCTCACATAGATCGTCTAAATTTGGAGGAGATATTCCTTGGGTGCTTGTCTGATATTGGTTTAGGCCTTTGGGGCTTGTACTTGAGGAATGTCGAGTTCGACTAGGATGGTTTGCGTGAAAGATGGATAGTTGTGGCAGGCGCTCTAAATAGAAAAAAAAAAGAATAACCTTAAGAGAGGTAAAAAATACGTAGTGACCTTTTGACCCTCATAGTTATGGCATGATGGATAAGCTAGGAGGAGAGGCCTCTGATCATCCTAGTATATATACACTTGGTACCATGGTTGACATCTGTTTATTTTGGAAATGGAGGTCAGAAACTTCACAATCGTGAAGTTAAATTAGATAAGGTACAGAATAGTGAAGCTCAAGAAGATGCGACTTAGAAGACTGAAGACTAGATACGCGCATCATACCCTTTTTCTTTAGGGTACAACCTTTATTTCTTTTTGTAGGAGCTTTACACATACTTGTTTCCCTCTTTCCAAAGTATAACCTCCAGGACGTATCATCGATCCTTAGGTAGAAGCCAATGGACGAAAACATGTATTTGAAACATGTTATGATTGATGGTTGCAAGTGGTTGCTCGTGGATGCATATACACACCATAGGCACTAGATCGGCTCAATCACCTCATGTGGCATATATATGCGTGTTTATTTTCCGTTAATGGATGTATGATGGTTATGTTATCATATGGATGTTGCATTCGGATGAATGATTGTGCATGCATGTAGAAATAATATGTATCATTAGGGTTCTTTTGCATACATAATGGATGCATGGCACTATCATGGATTGCATTAAGGAGGTCAACTGAATCAGTAGACCGCCTGATTTTGCATTAGATAAGGACATGTACACACACTATGCATACGATCATGAAGCATTAGAAGTCTTTTTTAAGGACAATGGATGCTTGTGATTGAATGGTTGAGTAGTTGGATGATTGGATGGCAGGACACATTCTTCCTAACTTGAAGATTTCAGGGACGAAATCCTAAAAGGAGGGGAGAATGTAACACCCCGAATTTTCTGTTAACACTAAAGTTGCAAAAATAATAATAAGTGTGTAAAGGGGGGATGTATCTAATGTGCATACAAAAATAATAATAAGTGTGTAAAGGGGGGATGTATCTAATGTGCATATAAAAATAATAATAAGTGTGTAAATGGGGGATGTATCTAATGTGCATACAAAAATAGTAATAAGTGTGAAAAGGGGGGATGTATCTAATGTGTACGTATTTATATGGATTGACAAATAATAGTAAATGTACATTAAGAAAGAAATGGTGAACATAATTGGTTTCTCTTTAGAATGAACGGCTAGAATTAATGTTGGCTTCATCGACGGCTCTCATTTACTTGCAACTCTATATAAACAGCCCCTAGCCTCATTCTCTTTACACCATTCTTCTCTAACCTTATGATGCATAAATTCTCGGTGGACATGGCTTCTTCTCCTCCTCTAAATTAAATAAATAAAATAAAATATAAATCTAAGACGAGGAAATGCTGCTCAAATCTTTCAAGAGAAGATTCAAAACAAGCTAGGATTCAAGTGAAGATTCAAACGACTTCAACGACTGTTTTTCTACGAATCTAATCTCTGTAAGTTGGTTACTTTTTAGATCTGAACGCCTTTTTCTATTTGTGACATGAAATTAATGGATATAAGAAATATGCCTTATCATTTCATTGAATCTGTGCTTGTACATACCTTTGGATCCGATTCTTGATTTTGGCCTAGAACATATTGTGACTAAATTTCCAATGCCTAAGACTATGACTATGAAACTATGGACGTTGAAACCATATGCCTTTGACTATGAACATAAGCCTTTGAACATAAACCAATGCCTATGACTATGACAAAGACAATTATGGATAATTACCTATGATTCATGAACATGATATTATTGCCTAGGATTATGACTGTGATATTGGATCTAAACCTGATTATCGATTCAATCTATTCTTAATTATCCTTGGATCTTGATTATGGGAATTTGTCTATTAAGTTAGATGTACCCATATACATGAACCTATGTTATTTATTCAACCCTTTCCATGTCATAATATTATCAGATCTATAGGCCTTCGATGCTTAAAATCAATTGATTCAGTGTAATTTGTTAGATCTGAAATTAGTAAATTATCATCCTATGCCAGTTATTATATTTATCTTTTCATGGCATTTTGGTTCATTCGCCTTTTTTCCACGAACCTAGATTTATCTATAATCTAGGATGAATCACGATTATACGAACGATGGGAATACGATTTGGGTATAACATGAAATTCATATTAATTGGCATAATTTGGAATGTGTATTATGACATGCCTATTAAAACGCAAGTTTGGAAATTTGACATAAATGATGGAATATGATATATTAAATTTAGTAATTTCAAGTAAGCTAAATTTTAGGCATAAAACTGTAAACTAGAATAATAATTCTAGTTTTGCCATAAACTGTGAATTAGGTTGTTAAATCAGAATTGGCTAAATTAAAGTTAATTTGGCATAATAAGTATATGAGCACAATTTTGAATTTAGTCATAATTGTGAGTAATTGTCATGTTTAGAATAATTATGGTTAGTGACACTTAATCTTGTATAATTTACATACCAAAAAATATAAATAGGATAAATAGGAAAAAGGGGCCATAATAATAAATGTGAGAATGTACATTAAAAGTGTAATGATGGAATAAGTAAATTAGGAGTAATTTACTTATAGAATTTGTCACAAACGATAAATCGTTCATAGACTAAGTTTTGGCCATAAATTATAAACTAGAATATTAAATCTAGTTTTGAAAATGAAATAAGAATATTAGACCTAAGTTGGCCTAAAACCGCAAGTTGGGTTAAATAATAGGTAAGTCAAGACTTGGCCCTAGAATATAAGTATACTAATGGGCATAGAAAATGAATATAGTATAGGCTAAATTTATTTTAAAAAAAAGAAAAGAAAATGGACTTTGAGGATAAATTGTTAACAATTTATTTATAGACAAAAAAAGGTTTATTAATGACATCTCTTTTAATAAATACACCAGAAAGTTCTAGGGTGACAGAGAGGATAGTGTCTAGGCTTAGGTTTGGAAAATACAAGTTTCCTGCTCTCCCTGGCTATCCCTAACTGATCCGACGGACGGGATGGTTACTTTCAAAACCGGATTTGGAAATTAATCAAAACCCTTTTGAACTTAGAAAACACGAATACACCTAACCCGAGGTTAGACTGAGTTGCGATGTAAACCTGCCCCGAACCAACCGGCACATCCAGTAATTGCAACAATATCTGTCTAATGTGAGTGGTAGCGACTTTAATTTATTTAATTAAAGCTAGAACAAGAATGGTAGGGTTAAGTTAACAAAAACACTTAACCAATTCAACATGATAACTAAACCGATGGGTGGGGTTAGGTTCATACAGACACTTAACACAGTTAAGCTAGAATGGGTGGGTTAAGTCCATAGGAACACATAACCAAATTTAACATGTTAACTAGACTAGAGGTTGGGGTTAAGTAAAGTCAATACACTTAGCCAATTTAACATGTTAACTAGACTAGAGGTTGGGGTTATGTAAATTTAATACACTTAGCCAATTTGATGTGTTAGCTGAACTAGACCGTAGGGTTAAGTAAACTTGAACACTTAACCATCAGAGTTTGATAAATGAATAAGGTTAAGTTTAAAACATGAAGGGATAATACTTAACCATTAATATCATGTTAGTTAAAACAGATGGGCAAGGTTAAGTTAAAAAGGAACACTTAACCAATACAGGATGAATGGGTAGGGTCAAGTAATAAGAATTACTTAACCAATATAACTTGGTTTGTGGTGGGGTTAAGTCAACATGAATTACTGATAACACTTAACCAGTTTAACAGGATAAATAAAGAGGGTTAAGTTAGCTTGACTAATGACACTGAACCAATCCAACTTGACGAAAAAGAGAATTAAGTAGTAATTCTTAGTATAACACGAGAAGGAGCGAACGTCCATCTAGTTTTAAAGAAGGCTCCAACGAATTGGGTTACGAAGCCCGAGGCTTCGAGGAGACGTGAGGGTACTCTTGGTATCTCTTTGTGAGGCTGCAGAAGTTTCTCCTGGGCTCACAGAGGTTAAGGTCTGCGTTAGAAGAACCGAGGGTATGCCTTGGTTGCAATATATGGCAACCTAAAGGCTAGGATGGACCAGCGTGATTCGACGAGAAAACGGTAGCCCTGTGATAGCAACTCGTCGTCTACTATCCATATTCAGTCAATCGAGATACGTGAAGTGGGAAGGCGGAGAACTCCTGCAGACCATATACTTGCTATCTAGTTAAGGTTGCGGATGGCCATAGGTTAGTGGGGCATAAGGGGCCTGCGTATAGTTCTCAATTTTCAAGGTGTGCCTTTCATTAGTTGAGGGAGGGGTCAAGTGGGACCATAGCCACTGGAATAAAAACAGACCTTAGCATCTACATCGGTAGATATCTGAAAGCTCCCGACCGAGTTCCGTATTTCTAGAGTAGCCCTGACATGGAACTTGGGCAGCACATTACAGGACATGTGCATCTAGACAAGCGATAACGATTCGCGATACATGCGTGGGGAAAGTTTAGGAACATATACCACTCTAGGTAGTGTATCCTAGACTAAAGGGCAACGTTCAGTAGATAGCATGAACCCTAGATTAAATCTAGGTAATAAACAATAAATGTATGCCTGAAGGCCACCGAAACAACCAGGATTGGGATCACGTTGACATTACTAGTCAGGACACTAGTTAGGTGGTGCAGAGACATAGAAACCATAATAACAAGTTAATAGCGAAGCAGAGAAAGTATTAAAGCATATCCAGTTTATCTTGTCTTAGCATATCTTGTGTTAATCTTGTCTTATCTTGTTGACCCTATCATCATGGTATTGTCTTGTATTCAGTTAATTAATGTCATTTTGTTTTTCCCTGTTCACATGCTAGAAGTAACTGAACTTACCAGACTTTATGTCTGACCCAGTTTTCTTTCGTCTTCTTTTCTTCCATTCCCCCCCCCCCAGGTAGTTAAGGAGGGGATAGTATAGCTCAGATTAGTTTTGGGACGGTTGCTCTTTTTAAGCTTGAAGATTCTTGGATACATCGGCTTTGGATTGCTATGGCTGGCTTATGTTACATTGGGGAATATAAATGTATTTTTATGCTTCTTTATTTTGTAAGACAGATGATACTCTGATATTGGAAAACAATTGTTGTACCAATTATTTTATCAATAAATTGAAGTTTTATTTTCCGCTGTTTTAATTTTGTCTGTCTTGTAATTTATCTGCATCTTTTACCCTAAAATGCTCCATAGAACTTAGTGCATTCCCTTTGTGAGTGACACTAACGGATGTGTGGTGTTACATAAGGTGCCTCCGGTTTCGTTCAGACCCAGAATGAACTTGGAAGTGGACTCTGTGTCTAACATTGGATATCATTCTGTGTGATTGATGGATATCAGTTGCATGGGGTGGTTTGCCTATATGGCATGCTGAGATGCAAATGATCAAGGCTTCTGTTGAAAAGCAGAGTCTTGTGGTTGATGATCAAAGCACGGCCTGTGTGGCATAGCTTTGTGTAGTGTTAGTTCGCGAGCCTCACACCCCGGTGTGAACCAGAAACGGGAGTGGACTTCAGGGAGGACATGCGTTTCCTTCTAGCTAGAGCTGGTGTCAGCGTTTAGCACGCCCCAACATTTTATATTATTACCTATGTGGTTGTTGGAATGCGAGGGGCCTCGGTTATATCGGTCGATCCAGGGCCGATGGTCTGGTCGGGGTATGACTAGTTTACGCCCCATAGGGCGGGGAAACGCAGTGTTCAGGCATTTTAATCCACTCCATGTGCACCGGCCCCGACAATCCAAGGGTCTTTCGAGCTCTGATCCTGAGACACGGGCTAGAGCATCTCGAAGTGGTAAGGACGATCCCTTGCCTTCGTTCACGATGGAAATCCAACTTCCAATACGACACCTTGCGGTTTTAATTGTAGAACTAGTATGGCGACATAGTGGTATGGGACACTATGCCATCTATGATTGATACATTTATATTTGAAGTTACTTTCTTCACTTATAGTAATAATAAAAGATTAAATTTCGCGTATCAAGCATTATTTGGTTATTATAAACCCTATCCTCCAGCTTGCGTTGCATTGTGTGATGGGACCTGGGTCTTATAATAGCTTCATTGTTCTTTATTTAGCATTGCGCTGTTTGTTTTATGCACTGGTATTCTTGGGAGGAAACCTGTTCCGTGTTATACGGTGTGGTCCCTTGATTTACTTTATTTTTAAAGTAAAGTTTTAAATAACTGTTTTAGTTCTCACACCAGTCACATGACTGACCTGGAGTTTATTGTTTTAACCTAAACTCTGGGTGCCCTTATTTTCGACACGGGCAGCTAGTAGTTTCGGTTTTGCAGATTTTTATTTACAGGATCCTGGTTTACAGCTGGAACTATATACGGAAAGCTCTGTATCCGTGTATTCCTTCTAGTTGTGTTTTGTATTATCTTTCCACTGCTATGTATTTAAATGTAATGTAAATCTCTGATATTTGTCAGTTGTATAATATTTATTCATACTCTGTTATATTCTTGTACTCTGATGTAAGTTGTTGTAATAAGCAATGAAATGTTCTTCTGTCTGTGTTCTGATTCGTCTTGATCTCATTATAATCCGCTCTTCCTCTTCTCTTCGGAGACCGAGGAGATTCGGGTCGCTATATTTTGTATTAGAGCTTTGGTTTACAGAGCTCGAGAACAAGACATATTAGAACCGAATGAAAGAATTCATCAGAGATTGGATTAGTAAAGTCCAATATGAATGACTCGTTAGAGATGGGATCAGTAGTATCCTAGAATGAGCCGGGAGAGTGTTATTTTTGAAATAAAATTGAAAACAAATTTTGTTTTGAAAAAATATCAAATTATATGTATTTGAGTATAATATTTTATTTGTATTGAATTTGGAAAATCTAGTATATAAAGATTTTGCATGTGCGCCTTGCAAACGTATATTCGAAGTTTTAATATACTGGATAGATATAGAATCACACTCTAGTCGCCTGGGGATAATTCTGCTTTTGCGGCCGCATCATCAGTATTTATGTTTGAGTTTCGAAAGTGGGATATCTATATATTTCCAATTGACTGATGTGAGAGACAAAACTAGATAGGGTATACTGTTGTGGTTTGCATCAAAAATATGATTCTTGACTATATAAAATTATGAATTTGAAAACTAATCGACTAATTGATTGTTGGTTGCGTTGTTTGATTATTGGTTTGATTAATTAAAATTTTGAATAGTAAAGCCAAATAAAATTTAATGGTGGAATTAAATTGAATATTGATTGGATTCATTTACATATATAGATAAATACGTATATATATATATATATATATATTTGTCAAACAGGTTATGGATTCGTTGTTGAGTAAAAAAATTATTTGCGTGCCCGACAAATAGGTAAGCCTTAATGAGTTGGTTGCGCAATTTTATTATTATATAAACTCCTGTGAATGCCATTGGATGCAGTGTGCTGGTTTTTCTGTGTGAGATTATAAACATCACCATAGAGTAGTAACAATAAATTTTGAACTACACATCATGGCATACTACTTGAAGACATCATACTCTATCATATACCACATGAGCACTTGAAGCTCATGTGACGAGGTTAAAGATTTACCATACAAGCGAGAGGCTTGTATGGCGATGACTATATTTCAGGTTGAACCGAAGACTGATATGGACTTTATAAAAATGTATCGGTAAATGGCCAGATTAATAAAAAAAAACCGCATGGGTCTGGAGTTGACAATAATCACGTCTCTCTAGTCATTAAGGCACAAAAACTATTTATAGGGTGACGAGAATTTATTCTCTGGAGTTATGATCTATACACACTCCCTTGTGGACACAAAGTTATATCACTATAAATGAGTGTATGCTTTGTGGGATTTATTAGGTGCCTAATACAGCCCAATAAATTTTCAAACCCCTTCCCGTACAAAGGAGGTAATGGCGAAATTTTTCGAAAATTTAGGGTGTTAGCCAAATTTTTGAAGAACTAGAAAATTCTTAGAAACGGAAAAATTGAAGAATGAAAGCCAGAATGAAAGTTGAGTTGGTTAGTTAAACAACTTTCAGCTCCGTTCCTTTTCGAGGATGAAAAGATTTTAAGTGGGGGAGATTGTAACAACCCGGAAAATCAGAACCAAATTAAAATTTTTATTTTATCAATTTTAATAAATTTTGAATATTTAAAACGAATTATTTTAAATAATAACGACGAAAAATTTATTTTCGACAAAGTTAGAACTTATAAATTTATTTTAATTATATAACGAGCCTGAAATGGCGCGGTAGTTTGAAAATTCGATTTCTAATTTCAAATGAATATACAGAATTCATTATAAGTCAGAATTGGACGAAACAAGAAATATTTGAATCTGTTTAATCATATCTTTCTAACGGAGGTAAGAAACTGAGATTTCGTTTTATAAGTTGAGAGTTACGTCCAGTTTAAAATTCAGAATAGTGGATGTTGAATTTATATATATTTTAATATATATAAAGCCCTTAAAAATAGCAATTTTGCAAACGACCTCTATGTTCGACGAAACCACTTTTGTTGGATCCAGGATATCAAATTATTGCTATATTCCAATTTTCATAATTTTCTGAATCAATATATGAGCGTGGCGCATTTAAACGCGTTTGACAAATTTTAGTTGAATTTAATCGACTGGAAAATGGTCATTTTTCAAACTATCTTCAAATTTGACGGAATTAGTTTTGTTAGGACCGTATGTCAAAACGAAGCTAGAAATAATTTTTCTGGAATTTTTAGAGTCCGCATGTAGCCCCGGTAAATTGAAATGTAAATTTGAATTGAATATATATAGATTTGTGTTTTAATTTAAACGGAAACTGATGGAAACAGTCGAATTGGCTTACGAAACATATCCCATTGTGTTCGGAATGGGGGTATTTAGCTAGGGACAACATTCACTCGGTTTGATTTGGAGTTCGGCACGATAAACAATTAATTTGTGAATTAAATTATTAAATATATATATTATATAACACTATATAGGCAAAACCCTAGCTCCCTCTTGTTTCAGCAGCCGCCAGGCAAAATCGAAGACCCCCATTCTCCGATTTTCGATCCAAGAATTCTCCAAATCCTCCTAATGATTTTCGAAAATTCTAAACACAAATTGAAGAGCTCAACGCCCTCTAGAGATCTGACAGTCATGATGGATTTTTATTGCTTGGATTCGTCAAAATCGACCCATAAAGATCCCGTGTTTGGCCGCAGTTTCAACACCCTAGGAGCCACCGAACTTGACCATACCCTCGGCGGTGGATGCCCTCCTATGCGCCGACGATGTGCCATGTCCAGATCGAGTGCTGGCGCTTCCAACTGATGTGCAGTGATGGGGATTCCTATTGATGGTGGGTTACGGGTTGAAGAAATTCTCCAGGAAGGAAGGAGAACCAGCGGCCTTGATTAGCTTAGGTGATTAATTAGTCTATAAATTATTTAGTTAATTTTAATAGTGTAATGAAGGTATAAACTGCGATAACTTTTTCATACGTCGTCCAAATTTGATGATTTCAGGTCCGTCGGAATCGTGATAACAAGATCTAGACCATGAAACTGACCGCGTCCAAAACAGAGCACGTTGGAATTTCACGCAATTTCAAACCTGAATCGAAGCAGTTCAGAAAAAAACTAACCAAAGTGAGAACATCTCACTAAAATTATTTCTGTACAGTTATTTATTTTGTAACTGCAAATATGAACTGCTCCCTGTCGTCCACAGACCATGGACGACTTGTTTGTTTGATTGTGTTGTGAAAATTATTTGTGAAGTGAAATGAGCTGTATAAAATATTCATGTGTTGCAATAAAATTTTTATCGTTAAAAATATAATTTTTAACGTGGATATAAATAAAGTAAATATTCATTTACAAGTCAGACGATTTGTTTATGTACATCCATTTGACTGATATTGATTGGGAGGATAAATTTTACACATCGCCCAACTGCACAAACAAAAATCTGTGGTTGTTCATTGAAACCCCACACGGGTATTGGGATGATATTTGACGTACACTAATACCGATTGTTTAGTGGTATGTCAGTTAATTGGTTGAGAGACTGTGTGTAACAACCGGGTAAATGTGAACCAATTTAATTTTTTTAAATTGGTTATTGTCAAAGAATTTAAACAATTGAAATAGAACATTTTAATAAAATAATGTATTGGAAATAGTGAGGCAGTTTGAAAATTTGAATTCAAACTTTGACTGACTGTACCGGGTGGAAAATATAACAGATTTTAGTGAAACCAAAAATATTTAAATCTATTTATGAATACCATTCTAACGAATTTGAAAAATCGAAGTTTCATAGCAGGAGTCAAAAGTTATGGCCAAATGAATTTTCAGAAAGGTCGCTATATAGAAAATATAGCCCTTGAAAATAGACATTTTGCAGACGACCTTGGAATTCGACGAAACCACTTTTGTTGGATCCGGGAGGTCAAACTATTGCTAGGTTTCAAATTTCATAATTTTTGAAGCTAGTATGTGAGCGAGGCAAAAGAAAATGTGATTGGTCAATTTCTGTTAAAATGGATCGACTAGAAAATGGCCTTGTTGCAAACGATCTCCGAATTCGAGGAAACTAGTTTTGTTGGGACCGTATCGTCAAAACATAGCTAGATTTATTTTTCTAGAATTTTTCGATTCAGTTTGTGGCCCTGGCAAATTGAAATGTACGTTCAAATTGAATATTAAATGTTTTATACTTTAATTTGAAAAACAACTGATTGTAACAGTCGAATTGGCCAACGAAACATATCCCATTGTGTCCGGGATCGGGGTATTTAGCTAGGGGCGACAGTCGTTGGGTTGAAATTGTTGTTCGTTTGTTCAAAAGGATATTTTTGGAATTTAAAATTTAAATATAATGGGCCACCCCCTCATTTTCTCTCACTTCACGTTGAGTGGTCGAAACCGATTAAAACCCCTACCCACGAACGACGGAAGAGAATTCGAAGCTTCCAAGCCCGATCGTCGTCGCCACGTTCTCTTTCACCGCCCCCTCCAGTTAGATTTTCTGTTCATCTTTCCCTCGTCTATAAATCCATACCACCCTCGTCAGTTAAAGTGTGGTGTTGGCGTCGAATTTCTTCGAGGAAGATGTCGCCTTTAGAGCTCCGCCGTGCGCCACAGGGACCACCGAGTTCGCCCAGACCACCACCGACCGACTCGCCTCTCTTCCCTCTTTCACGTAGTATAATCCGATCCTTCCATAATTGCACGGATTTTCTGAAAAATCCGAACCCTAGTTCGAACCACTTTGAAAGGTGAAACCTTTATTTTATCCGAACTTTGAAAATTCATATCTTTAACATGTGTTGATGAAATTCGATGAAACAGGAAACATCGGGACCGCAAGGAGGCTCTCTACCATCAAGAAGAGACCGCGGATTTTTCTGATCTACCTATGATTTTTAGCACTTCGTAAACCAATTTGAGAAATCTAAATTAAATAGTGTGAATGAAATCGTGTTGTATAAATTATATAAGCGAAGTGTAAATTATATACGCATTGTATACCTCATGTACATGTGTTGTATAAGTTATATAAGCGATGTATAAATTATACAAGCGTTGTATGAAACATATATGCTTTGAATTGTGTTGAAATGCAAGTGAAATATAAAATATATATATATATATATACACACACTCTCCTCATCCACAAACCATGGACGATATTTATTGCTTGTGATTAGCGTTAAAATATATAGTATGTCGAATGGTTGAAAATAATTGTTTGTGGTTGATATTGTGGTTGAAAAATACCTTTGTGGTTGAAAAAACCCTCTTGTGGTTGAAACAAATTAGAATAGAATCGTGGTAATGAAAATAAAACATGCCGCATGCGTGCGAACTAGATGCATGATTCCCCGTTGTCAAAAACCGCGAGGTTTTAAGGTAGAGCGAGGAGCCGTACTAGGGACGGTCCCGGTTTTAACTATCTTGCCGTTATGCTGCCGAAATTTTCTAAAATATTAATGTTGTTACATGTTATGATTCCGCTGCCATATCGATGTAAAATTATTCTATTTATTGTTTTTGCTATTATCTGTACTCTGCTATTGATGATTAATGTGTTATATTCCAATGATTATCCTTAACACCGTCATACGGGTTTTGGGATCGTCACATTTGGTATCAGAGCTTTGGTTAACCTTAGTTCTGGAATCTAACACATTAAACGCCTCGTAAGAATAGAATCAGTAGAGTTCTGAGGCGAGTGGCTCAATAGAGATAGGATTAGTGATGTCCTAGAATGCGCTAAGCAGAATAGCAAAACAATTTGATCAGTACATGTTAGCCTACTTTGTGAACTAGGCAACACAAAGTCAAGAAACCAAACGTTAAAGGGTATTTTTAATTATAAGACTTCGGTTCAGATTGGAGGAAAACACTACAATTTAGATTGATAGCTGCAGTTGTTCGGATCGGGTTAGAGCAGCATATTGGTTCGGATCGGATAGAGTTCTCTGTTCGGATCAGTGATCTCTTACTGGATAGATTGGTAAGATATATCCAATCGGATCGGAAGGCAATTAAATCTTGAATGGATCGGAAAGCCATCTGCTTGCCACCACACTGGAGCGGAGTGGAATAGATTAGAGAAGGAGAGACGCCCAAACCAATCCGGTTCGGATCGGGTATCCCGATCCGAACCCCTTACCTGCACGTCTCCGACCCGCACCTATGATTCATGTTAATCTCCTGTAAAATCGCCTGGAGAACCGGACCGGCTATGACTAATTCCTACCCTTAACGTCCTTCCCTTTGATGCGTTGTCAACCTGATAGTTCATCCGAACCCGAAGAGAGTGCGATGGATGACACGTGGCCCGACCCGGATCAAGTCTCAAGCAAATTCACACCTATAAATACCCCATCTGGAGACAAAGAGAAGGATCTTTTTTCAGCACTTGAAGAATTCAATCACCTCCATCATCCGAACTCCATTACTCCCGGAAAATCCAAATCATCTTTTATTTCTTGTTTTAGTCAATTGAGTGAACAAAAGTGAGTTGTGAGTGAATCTTTCATTGTATTAGCAACTGAATTATTGAATATAGTGAAAAATAAGTGGACGTAGGCATTTGTTCGCCGAACCACTATAAATCTTGCGCGTTCATTTTTATTTTTATCTCATTTTATCTTGTTTCAAATCAATTTGGGTGTTAGAACCACTTTTGGGTCTAACATTTTGGTGCTTTCACTGAGAATCCTCATCTAAATTCTTTATTTTCCGGGATCTCTTTCTACTTTTTGGACCGTTGAGTTCAAAAAAAGTGAATCCTTAAGTTTCTCCGCTTTCTTACATTCGTTGAAGTAATTGTCAAAAACTCATGGCCAAAGGAAAAGGCAAGGAAGTTCAGTCTTTTCGAGGAAATGGAGCTGGCGAAGATCAGCAAAATGCTGTTGTAACAAGATCTCGGGGGCAGAGTTCAGCAGCAGGAAGAATCAATGCAGGAAATCCGAGCCGCCAGCAGGGGGAGAGCTCCGATCCGATCCGGGTAGGAGACTCTGAAGCAGTGCATTCCCCCAATCTGAACCGACCCGAACTGCCTGCTGCGCTCCGATCCGACCAGGCACCCCAGCTCCGATCCGACCCGACCTCTTACCTCCGACCCGACCCGATGCTTGGTGAAGCTGGAACCTCTACTCGAGTCCTTACGAATGCTCCAATTCCAGCTGCCAGGGTTGGAGATCAGGTTAATCCATCTGCGCCCATCACTCAAGGAGATTTTTCGCGCTTGCTTGACATGCTTGAGAGCACAAGGGAAGCTATGAGAGTTCATGAGCGCACTAATCTCATGATGCAGGAAAATATGAGGCTCATGAGTCGGGAGATCAATGAGCTCCGTCGCCAGAAAACTCCATCACCGGTTCGTCACACACCAGTTGATCAATCTTCATCGTCCGAGGAAGAGAGGCCCCGTGAACGAAGGCCACTCGAACGACCTCAGAACGTGGAGCAGTTGACATTTGGATCTTTGGGATCTCATGAGGATATTGCACGAGCATTAGGAAACGATGACCCCACTCTGGGGCAAAGACTCCAGTCCCCTCTTCCCGAGATCGACCGGGAACGCAGGGAACGAAATCGAGCAGAGGCAGCTCGAGGAAGAAGGGCATCCCCTGAGCAAGAGCCCAGAAGGAACTCGGATACTAGGGCCAGGGAACCTGAGCAGCCCCTAACTAGTGCTGATGTACAGGCAATGGTTCGCCGAATTATGTCCGAGAGCCGGAATTATACAAATGAAGACTATGGCATTGAGCGAAGCCATACTCCATTCACCGACGATATCCTCGACTTCCAATTTCCCCGATGCTTTAACTTGCCACAGATGGACAAGTATAACGGAAGGACTGATCCAGGACAGCATTTGATGCGGTATTCGTGGCTCATGAATGCCGCTGCTGCCCCTGATGAAGTGAAGTGCAAAGCATTCCCAATCTACCTAGAAGATGTGGCATTATTCTGGTTTACCCGACTTCCTCCTCGTTCAATTTCTAATTACAAAGAACTAAGCGAGCGTTTCATGAACCAGTTCCGACTACATGCCCGAAAGTCCAAGAGTGTTATTGAATTGTCAAGAATCAAACAGGCACCAGGAGAATCTTTAAGGGCATATCTTGATCGTTTTAACCAAGCCGTAACTGAGGTCAGTGACCCGCACGAACCCACTATTCTGATGGCATTGAAGGAAGGAGTCGATCCTGAATCCGAGTTTGGAGACTACCTTTCTGGGAAAACACCCCCCACAAGGGCGATATTCTACGAAAAAGCCGATATTTATCTAAGACGAGAGGAGGCCAGGGCAAACCGAAAGAGAAAGTCTGAGACAGCTTCAAAGGAGAATGTGCAGAGTAATATTGCCGTGAAGCAGTCTGGGGAAAGTTCTGGCAAGGTTGAAGTAAATGTAGGAAACAAGGGTGGAAACAGCAATACTGGAAATGGGGGAAACAACAACAACCGTAATTCGAACGGTAACAGAAGAAACAGAAATAGGGGAAGTGACCCTAACAAGAGACCCCGATTCCAGAACTACGAGAATTATACACCATTGAATGACACCCTGGAGAATATTTATCTGGATACGTACAACGTGATACAGTACAAAAGACCGCCACCTCGTGATTCGACCGAGAAAGAAATGGCGACAGGGAAATTTTGCTTGTTTCATGGGACTCATGGGCATTCGACCAATGAATGTCGGCATTTGAGGGATGTAATTGAAAAGCTGCTGCGTGAAGGAAAGTTGGATGAGTACAAGGTGGCCCCGAGGGACAGGGGGCAAGGGGAGCAGGCTCCAAAACAAATCCTACCCGCTCACAAGCCTACAGCGCAGCAGAAAGGTAAAGGAATTGTCATCAACTCCATTGTAGGCGGACCTCACCCGGCAATCCGAAGTTTTAGGTCAATGGACCAATATGTGAATGCTGCTAAGCATCTAGATGTGAATGAAGGTGACGATTTGGAAGATGTCACCCCCATAAAACAACAGAAAACCATGTTCGACGACGTGGTATTTCGCAGCCGAGACAACACTGGGATACAATCTCCCACCAATGATCCGTTGGTTATTACTACCACCATTGGGCCGGCCTTGGTCCATAAGGTATTAGTAGACAACGGAAGTTCCGTTAATATTTTGTTTAAGAAGTCATTTGATCAGATGAAGCTTGAGCCCGAAGATCTGAAACCTTGTGAAGGATGGACTAGAGGCTTCAACGGAGCGACGACAGCTCCCATGGGATATATAGAGTTGCCTGTGACCTTAGGGCAAGGAGAACGTAGAAGAGTGCGAATACTTCAGTTCGTAGTATTGGACGTAGATTCGCCATATAACGCATTTTTAGGGAGACCTGCCCTCGCTGAATTTAGAGTTTGTATCGCCCCTTGGTGCTTGTTACTAAAGTTCCCAACCGAAGCCGGGACTGGAGTAATGAGAGGGGATCAGGTTTCTGGACGGGCCTGCTATGTGGCCGAACTGAAGATGTTGATGAAAGGAGTTAATGCTGAGAGTAAGAATGCCTCGTCTCCCTCAAAGGGGGACTCGGCATTGCAATTAGAGAGATTGAACCCGAGGGAGTTGCCCAAAGGGACGCCAGAAGACCTGGATCCCAGAAAAGACGAGGAACCAGAGGCTAGGAATGCAACTCCTAACGAAGCGACAGTGGAAATTTCCATTGATAAAGCTGACCCAGCGAAAGTTTTAAAGATTGGTTCTCAATTGGATCCACGTCGTGCTGAAGAACTGACGGACTTCTTGAAGGCAAACTTAGATGTGTTCGCCTGGACCCATGCTGACATGTGTGGGATATCACCTTCCATTATCAGTCACAAATTGAATGTAAATCCGAAGCATCCGCCTGTGAAGCAAAAGAGACCCATGCTGGGCCCAGAGAGGTCGGCTGCTCTCAAAGAGGAAGTAGAGAAATTGAAGCAAAATGGATTTATTCGAGATTCGACTTATCCCGACTGGATATCGAATCCCGTCTTGGTAAAGAAGCCAAACGGAAAGTGGCGAACTTGTATTGACTTTTCAGATTTAAATAAAGCCTGCCCAAAAGATAGTTTCCCACTTCCCAGGATTGACCAGCTTGTAGACTCGACAGCAGGTCATGAACTTCTTTCTTTCATGGACGCATACTCTGGATACAACCAAATTCCTATGCATGTACCAGACCAAGAGCATACGAGTTTCATTACGAATTTGGGGCTATATTGTTATGTTGTAATGCCATTCGGGTTAAAAAACGCTGGAGCTACTTATCAGCGCTTGGTAAATAGAATGTTTTATGATCAAATAGGAAAAACTATGGAAGTTTATGTGGACGATATGCTTGTCAAATCAAAGCAGTCATCCAGTCATACGCGAGACTTAGCAGAAATGTTTGGTATCTTGCGAAAATACCGTATGAAACTGAACCCTTTAAAATGTTCATTTGGAGTGGCGTCGGGAAAGTTCCTTGGCTTCATTGTGAGTTCCCGAGGAATTGAAATCAACCCTGGCCAGATAGCAGCGATTAGAAACATCGAAGAACCGAGGAGAATTAAAGACGTCCAAAGTCTGGCAGGGAAAGTAGCGGCGTTGAGTAGATTCATCTCCAAAGCCACAGATAAGTGTGTTCCGTTTTTTGATTTGATAAAAAGGGGAAAGAAGAACTTCCAGTGGACTCCCGATTGTGTTGAGGCCTTTCAAAATCTGTTAGAGCTTTTAGAGAAACCGCCAATCTTATCAAAGCCCGTAGATCACGAAGAATTATTTGTTTATCTAGCAGTCTCGGCTCACGCTGTCAGCACAGCCCTGGATCGAGAAGAAGACAAAGTACAAAGGCCAGTAGACTATGTGAGTAAGAAATTAGCAGCGGCAGAGCGCAACCACCCAAAGATTGAGAAGCTTGCTTACAGCCTCCTGATTGCATCCCGAAAACTTCGTCACTACTTCCAAGCCCATCCAATAACCATATACACCGATCAGCCGTTAAGACAGGTGTTGCAGAGACCCGAAGCATCAGGAAGGTTGATTAAATGGAACATAGAACTAAGCCAGTTTGATTTGAATTTTCAACCACGAAAGTCAATCAGGGGGCAAGCTCTAGCAGACTTTATTGCGGAGTTCACCGTTCCAAAGGAGGAAATAATCAATGACCGAGTGGTCAAATCCGAGGATAAGCTAGAGATGAATCCGTGGAAATTATATACAGATGGAGCTAAAAATGACCGAAGGTCGGGAGCTGGAATTGTCTTAGTCACTCCCGAAGGACGGTCGTTATATTACGCCCTGCGATTAGAATTTTCAGCAACTAACAATGACACTGAGTATGAAGCCCTGATTGCCGGGCTGAAACTTGCTAAAGACCTCGGAGTAAAAATGATGGACATATTTTGTGACTCTAAGATTGTTGTTTGTCAAGTGCGAGAGGAATTCGCGGCTCGAGGACCTCGACTTATTGCCTACCTCAAGAAAGTGAAAGAGCTATTGAATAGCTTAGAGCGGTACAACATAACACATATTCCCAGAGTTGAAAACCAGAAAGCGGATAGACTGGCAAAACTGGCTAGTTCTGACAATCCAGAAGGGACTGAGGTAATTCCAATTGAAACGTTGGAATCGCCAAGCTTTGAGTCAATGGAAATTGAATTCGCTCTTGAAGCGGAACCAGAAAAGGAGTCATGGATGACTCCAATTAAGAATTTCCTTAAGAATGGGACACTTCCATCGAAGAAAAGTGAGAAAAGAGCTGTAGTTCGCAAAGCAACCAGATATGTTATACAAGACGATACTCTCTATAGACAAGGATTTTCTATGCCCCTGTTACGATGTATCGCACACGACGACATCAAGCGTGTACTAAGAGAAGTGCACGAAGGTGAGTGTGGAGATCATACAGGAGGTCAAACTTTAGCAAAGAAAATATTGCGGTACGGATACTTCTGGCCTACGATCAACAAAGATGCGGCTGATTATTCACGACGCTGCGATAAGTGCTAGAGATTCGCCAAAATCCCCAGGGCACCGTCAACCCAGCTTAAATCGATAGTGAGTCCTTGGCCATTTGCCACATGGGGAATTGATATCATTGGAGTTTTACCGATTGCTAAAGGAGGAGCTAAGTATGCAATAGTAGCCGTGGATTATTTCACAAAGTGGGTGGAAGCTGAGCCCTTGACTAAGATCACCACAAGAAAGGTGATAAGTTTTGTGGTCAGAAATATTATATGCCGATTCGGGATCCCAAGGACGATTGTTACTGACAACGGGACCCAATTTGATAGCTCTGAATTCAGAAATTTTTGCCAGAAATATAAGATAGACAAACGATATACTGCGGTTGCCTATCCACAATCGAATGGGCAAGTAGAGGCAGTAAACAAAGTTATAAAATCCATCCTCAAGAAACGGTTGGAGCGTGCAAAGGCAAGATGGGTTGACGAATTGCCCCTAGCTTTGTGGGCATATCGAACAACATTTAAAACGGCTACCGGTCATACCCCTTTCTCTCTCTCCTTTGGCTCAGAAGCAGTAATTCCAGTTGAACTGGAAGTTCCTTCCCACAGGGTGACGTATTATGACCCGATGACGAATCGGGCAATCTTACTTGAGTCTCTTGATGAAGTCGAAGAGAAAAGGGACGAAGCAGACTTGCGTGCAGCAAGACATCGGCGTCAGATGGCACGCTATTATGACAAAAAAGTTCGCCTCAGAACTTTTGAACCAGGAGATTTGGTGCTAAAGAGAGTTTTTCCATCCCTTCCTCACCTCGGCCCAAAATGGGAAGGACCCTTTGTCATCCAACGGAAACTTGAAAAAGGAACCTTCAAGTTAACGACCGTAGATGGCAAAGAAGTTCCTCGAGCATGGAATGCCCAACACTTAATGCGATATTTGGATTAGAAATGCTATATTTTTTGTGAATTCTGTAACAAGACATGCCTTGCCTTGGGAAAATCTGATGATATGAATAAAGGACTATAAAGTGGATGTAGGCTACGACTTAGCTGAACCACTATAAAAATATTGTGTGTTATTTACTTTTATGCATTTACATTCATTAGTTGTTCTGTTGTGATTATAAAATACAGGATAACTCAGAGCCTAAAAAAGGTTGAAAACAGTTTGGACATAAAAAAGAAGCACAATGATTATTTGTGCAATAAGACGTAAAAGAATGAGAAAACGACATCCTAACTCTAACTCTCCAGAGAAAGAGAGAGAGTATAAAAGCGTCTCAGACTGAGCGCTGAAGAAGAGATTCTACTCCGAACTCTAACTCTCCAGAGAAAGAGAGAGAGTATAAAAGCGTCTCCGACTGAGCGCTGAAAAAGAGATTCTACTCCGAACTCTAACTTTCCAGAGAGAAAGAGAGTATAAAGGCGTCTCCGACCGAGCGCCGAGAAAGAAATCTTTTCCCGTTGAGAGACCGGGGAATGAATAGATGACTAAGCTCGAACTCTAACTCTCAAGAGAATGAGAGAGAGTATAAAAGAAATGCCAGGAAAAACAACAGGTATTGATGACACAGGAAATGCTATCCCGTTAGAGAATTAGGAGCATTCAGATTGCACGGTTATGCATTGAATAACTTATGGAAATTGACTGGGGACACATATACATACACATATCTCCCCTCTCCACAACTTTGTTTCATAACTATAGACATGTATTTTTACATAAGTGCAGAACTGCTGACAAATAAACATTGCAAAAAGTGAATTATTTTTATTTACAAATGAATGAATTTGTACAGGGAAATAGCTAAAAAAGAAAGTGCGGAAGCTGCTTTTGTAGCAGCACTTATTGGTTCACAAAGATACTAAAAAGATACAGGGGAACCCACTATTTGGGTTTGGAATGAGCCTTCGATTTCTTGGCAGCTTTTTCCACATCCTTTGCTTCCTTCTCGGCTTCAGTCAAGATTCGTTTTGATTTCTTTTTCCCTGAAGATGTGGTACTGGAGCCAGCAGACTTCTTCCCGGAGGGCGGGGCACTGGAATCAAGAGAAGATTTTTTAGCAAGTTCTTCGGTAATAGATCTAGTTGAGAGCTTAACAACTAACCTTGAACCTGCATCCACAACTGCGAGGGGCTTGAGGACCTCAGGGTCTAGTTCTTCGGCTTTTAATTGTAAGCGCTTGTCTCGATCAGCCTTCATGGCCGCCAAGGTAACGTCATCGGCGCTTTTCGACTCCCCAGTTATTGCAACCTCCGGTTCCTCATCATGCCCCTCGTCTCCTCCGTCGTCTTTTAAAGCTGCGATCATTTCTTCATCATGGGGAGTGGTGACCTTAGTTGGTTCATTTCCTTCTCCCAAGTCTGTAAAAGCAGCCTTGTCTTCCCCTTTTTTGGCCCCATCTGCGGGCTCTGTCCCAGCGGTAGCTCCTTGAGCTACATCTGTCTTTGCGGATGATTCAACACCTACAGAATGAGAAACATCGGTTATCAACTCAGGCGAAAGCAAAGGGTTTCTCATCGAACGTTCAATCACGTAGCCAAAGGTAGTAGTAGCCTTGGCAAATTGAGGAGAAAAGATAGGAATACCTTCTGAAGACTTTTCAGCGGGGGTGACTACTACCTCTGGAGTTATTTCAGGAATGGGAGATAGCAAAGTTGTCCGGGGAATTCCCGGGTTTTCGGGATCATACCCTTCTACTTCGGGAGTTGCAGGAGAAGAAGAAGAGGAGCCAGCTTCGGGAATGGTTTTCTGTTTAGACTTCCGCCTCTCTTCTTCCATGGCCTCAGCAATTAGACGGCGCCCTTCAGCTAGGCGCTCCGGTTCGTCGTCTCTCAAGTATTTCTCCATCAGCTTATCTTCATCAAGGGAATCGACCTTAAGTTCTTCTTTTTCCCACTCAACGATTTGATTCCACACTTGAACCAGAGTGGATGGATAGTCCTCGATCCAAGAAATGTTTCGACGACGAATAATGTGCACGAAAAATTCAATCATTAGCTCACCGAAGCCCTGAATATCAGCCTCCGCCTCTGATAGTTGTTTGCGGGTTTCCTCCGCAGATTTAATAGCGCATTCCACATTGCCCTCAGCCAGAGCAGCCCTGTTTTCTGCCTCCAACAGCTTCGAAGCCAAGTCAGCGTTCTTCTTTTCTAATTCAGCACTCCTCTTCGCTAACTCGGCGTTCTTCTGCTCAAGCTCAGCATAAGCAAGGCGTGTTTTAGCGGCATCTGATTTGGCCTCGTCAGCTTGCTTTTTTAGTTCAGAGCGCTCCTGAGTATGAGACTCAAGCAAGTCATGATAACGCTTTTGCATGTCCTCAAACTGTTGTTTGAAATTAGAAGCGTTCTTTTGAGCGACAGCTAGTTGAGCTTGAGTGTCTTCTAAGTCTTTTCCTAAGGTTTTTAAGGCCTTAGCATCCTCCTCCGCGGTCTTTTGCATTGAGTTAGCATTTGTCATTAGAGTGCGGATAATTCTAGAAAGATTGCGTGAATACTTCAACATCTCGGAATATTTTTTTTCTACCAAATCAATTTTTGCCTTGGCCTCATCTGCCCAATTAGAAGAAATAGGTTCAAGGGTAGGTAGAAAGGTCAGAGTCTCGAAGTAGTGCTCGGGAAATTGCTCCTTTAAATATGCCAGCTTTACTGCAGTTCCCGCATCTGGTGGAGGAGGAGCGAGGATTGTTAATTCGGTGTCCCTTCCTGAAGAAGATTCTGTAGAACCCTTGTCTGTCCTAGGTCGTTTGGTAGCAGGGACCTTTTGCTTACTTCGAGACCCGGTTTCCTTTGGAGGAGTTTTCTCTCTACTCCGCTTTTCATGGGAGGAAGTGGAATCCTTAGATGGTGGTCTATCCTCCTCCCTACGACCTTGATAGCTCTTGTATTTTTCTTGTTCCGGTCGAACTGGTGAGCGGGAGCGTGAGGGCCGAGATCGATAGGGATCATAAGGTCTTCTTTCCTCCCTACCACGGTCATCCCGGCGATCATACTCGGCATCCTGAGGAGGATTGGACATGCTGCGACGAAGCTTTCTTATATCATAATAGGATCGAGACATTGTACCTGCACGATAAAATAAACGAAGTTTAGAATCAATGGATTCATGGAGAAAGAAGTGCAATGAATGCTAATGCTGTGGTGTAAAGTGCATCCTAAGTAGTGTGTGTCCCCCCAACCAACCCGAGTCTGAAGCTAGACTGGTACGGGCGGGCTCTTTGGCCTTGGCGGGAGTAGTTTCTTCAGAAGAGGTGAAGACTAAAGGGTCCTTCCTGAAATCCTCTGAAGTATATATAGTCTCAGGTAAGGGGAGATCCCCCAAACCCTGAAATATGTGTTCGTCAGTGCTAGGAACATCCCCTTCGGAGGCGTGAAGTGGCGACTCTTGGGAAGATTTTGACTTGTCTGGAGAAGTAGTTTCCTCGGGGGCAATATACCCTTCACGATGTTTTTCGGCCAGATTATCCAGTTCATCATCTTGTGTGGAAGAGGGAGAAGGAGAAGTTTGAAGAGGAGCTGTAGGAATTCCCGAGCCCTCTCCTATCTCTGGAACTGTTTCCACTGGAGGAATGTATGCATAAGGGACCGTCCCATGACCGATGCTACGGAAAACGGATAGCAGCCCGTGAAAATGAAGGTATTCATCTTTAAGGACCTCGTCGATAGTCAGGAATTTTTGATCGCCATTAAGAAGACGGTGCATCCGATCAAAGAACACCTGATCTGATATCTGTTTGGGATTGTCGACTGCAAACAAAAAGGAAAACAGGTTAGGGTGATGATTCAAATGTATAGAGTCTGGGTTCAGAAAATCAATGCTTTACTTGATTTTGTCCATCTCCTGGCGCATCCGGACTGTTGCTTTATATAGAACCACTCTAGTCTGGAATCTCCAGCTTTACTGCTAAATGGTGTAGAGATTATCTTCCTTTTTGGGACTGATTCAAAGTAACAGAAAGATGGAGTTTCTCTAGTCCGATGTTTGAAATTATAGAAGAAATGAACATCATCGAACGTGAGCTCTACGCCTAGAATTTCACGATATGCTATGAATAAGGTATGCAAATAGGCATATGAATTGGGATGCAACTGCATGGGGGCAATCCGCATTTGTCTTAAGAAATCAACGATGAAAGGCGAGAACGGAGGAATGGCGCCGACCATGCACATCAATCGAGTGACCGTCATATATCCTTCTGGAGGGTTGTGGGGACGGTCAGAGCGTGAGGGCACTAGGGTGTCCCTTTTCATTATTCCATACTTTAAGCAAATTCGAACAAGTCGGTCGTTGTCGATTGTCGATTCTACGGAATCTGGAGGTGACTCCAATATAATGGCTGAGTCAAATTCATCGGGTGCTCGATTATCACCAATCCCTCCTTCCTCTTCGAAACCCAGAGAAACTTCATTTTCTGAAGACACTTCGTCGCTTTCCCGATGACCAACTCCGTAATCCGGACCTTCACTGTCCCATTCCGGATCGGACGAAGAAGATATATCCTCAAGAGTGATTTTGCTAGAAGTTTCCGGAGCTTCTTTCCTCTCAGCTAGACGGGAAGAACGTCTGGGCCTCATTGTCATGGAACTATTGAAGAAGCAATAGCACAGATTAGAGTGAATTATCCCGTGCCCCCCTTTGTGTATGTGTGTGAACTAAAGTGTGTGCAGCAAATATGGGAAATGCAAAATAAAAGTACAGCAATGTAAGACAAAGCTTTGAAGAGAAAGTGATAGTCAGAGTTGTTCTAAATTCTCGTTTCTGTTAACAAGGCACTATCCTAACTGTCCACGAAGTTATTTTCTAGAGTGAATGTTAGTTGAATTAGTTGGGTAGTCTTTATGTGCCAAGTTTGATACGTTCGGTTCGGTTCGGATATGCATATGATAATTGGCTCAATACAAATACAGATAACAGTCGGTTCGGATGCTTCATTAAAGCAAGGTCAGTTCAAGGCAAGGGAAACAACGGGTTCGGAAGCAGGACTGATCTGATCGGATCGGGTGGCCTGATCCGAACCGAACCAGCATCACTTAACCAGTCCATTTATTTCAACCTCTTATCCCATTCACTTCTCCGACCCGAACCGACATTTTCTTTCCTTCCCGTCTTTCTAAAGTATGCAACCCGAACCGATCCCCTTTCCTTCTCCTTCCTTTTTGCTCGTCTTCTACCCGAACCAATTTGTCATCACACTCTTTTCTTCATCTTCTTCCTCTTTCCCCCCTACTCACAAACAAATCCGTTCTTTCACCAAAGCTACCGTTAAGGACAAATATTTGCCCTCTCCAGCCTCGCAACGCCTCGAAGTGATGGCGGATCCACCAGTAACGACGTGGAGTTCAAGCAAAGCCCCGTGGCTAAACCATCCCAATCAACCACGAATTGAAATCAAGAACAGTTACAACGAAGTTATTCGAGATTAAAAAGCTACCTATATGTTCGATTTGAGAAATCTACAACGAATGATTTCAGGATATTGGAGTTTCTGAAGTTTTCAATACTAAGGTTTGGAAGCGGCAGTGGAAAAGAAGAAGAAAAGAAAGAAGACGGTGATGAATTTATATAAGGGGTAGTGTTGACTCCTCGTATTCCTATTCTTTCTCACCCGCTCGGACCGGAGTGAAGGCCCAGTAGCACAACTCTGCCTGAAGGCCCAATGTCCAAGAACCGAATCCACGAAAGCGCTTCGGATCGGAATCCGAACCGAACAAATTTCACACATTAGTTTAGCATCCGACTCGAATTGAGTTCAAAAGAAGAAGAATAAAGGAAGAGTATACCTGCAAGAAGCATTATATGTCGAGAAAAAATTCCCAAATTTGCTCAGAAATGAAGAAAATGTGCATTCTTCTAACATCCGAACCGAATAGAAATCTGTGCATTCCTCCTGACTGTTCTGATTCAAGGACTAGCATTTAAAACGACATCAAAGCACGCTTCGTACAACAGAAGCATCCTTTGAGGGGGCAAAATGTTAGCCTACTTTGTGAACTAGGCAACACAAAGTCAAGAAACCAAACGTTAAAGGGTATTTTTAATTATAAGACTTCGGTTCGGATTGGAGGAAAACACTACAATTTAGGTTGATAGCTGCAGTTGTTCGGATCGGGTTAGAGCAGCATATTGGTTCGGATCGGATAGAGTTCTCTGTTCGGATCGGTGATCTCTTACTGGATAGATTGGTAAGATATATCCAATCGGATCGGAAGGCAATTAAATCTTGAATGGATCGGAAAGCCAACTGCTTGCCACCACACTGGAGCGGAGCGGAATAGATTAGAGAAGGAGAGACGCCCAAACCAATCCGGTTCGGATCGGGTATCCCGATCCGAACCCCTTACCTGCACGTCTCCGACCCGCACCTATGATTCATGTTAATCTCCTGTAAAATCGCCTGGAGAACCGGACCGGCTATGACTAATTCCTACCCTTAACGTCCTTCCCTTTGATGCGTTGTCAACCTGATAGTTCATCCGAACCCGAAGAGAGTGCGATGGATGACACGTGGCCCGACCCGGATCAAGTCTCAAGCAAATTCACACCTATAAATACCCCATCTGGAGACAAAGAGAAGGATCATTTTTCAGCACTTGAAGAATTCAATCACCTCCATCATCCGAACTCCATTACTCCCGGAAAATCCAAATCATCTTTTATTTCTTGTTTTAGTCAATTGAGTGAACAAAAGTGAGTTGTGAGTGAATCTTTCATTGTATTAGCAACTGAATTATTGAATATAGTGAAAAATAAGTGGACGTAGGCATTTGTTCGCCGAACCACTATAAATCTTGCGCGTTCATTTTTATTTTTATCTCATTTTATCTTGTTTCAAATCAATTTGGGTGTTAGAACCACTTTTGGGTCTAACAGTACATCATTACCTTTCCTTATGTTCTCCCCCTTTACCATATATGAAAGTTATCATTTCTGTGAGCTTGACTCTTTTCTTGCTTATACAGTACTTTACTTGATGGCTACGCGAGCCACTGCAGCCAGAGGTGGCCGAGGAGGCCGAGCAAGCAGAGCTGGAGGACGAGGGAATATCCCTGTAGAAGAAGAGGGTCCTATGATTCAGCCACCAGCACCACAGGACTTCGATCTTGATCGACTAGTAAAGAGGTACAGAAACCTCGGAGGCAAACCTTTTTCTGACATTGGCACAGTGACATAGGCTTTGGCATGGTTGAAGACATGCGAGAAGATTTTTGCAGGCATGAGAATTGGAACCCACGACAAAGCGATTATGGGTGCTTGGCTCTTATAGGAAGAGGCCGAGTTGTGGTGGGATGCCATCACCTCTGAGGATGAGGAGGATACTGTTAGGACCTGGGAGGAGTTCAAGACCCTATTCAAGGGAAAGTTCATCCCTGAGCAGGCATTAGAGCGGATGTGTGATCAGTTTGCTAATTTCCAGCAGGGAGACCGTTCTATTCAAGACTACCTCAACAAATTCACACAGCTATCACACTATGCTCCAAAGCTTATTTTGACATCCAAAGCAAAGAACAAGAGGTTCATATTGGGGCTGAAGTGTAAGTACCAGGACCGGGCCATGAGCAACATCAAACTCCCATTTTCAGAATTAGTAGAGATGGCCTGCAACTACGAAGATTTGGATGAGAGGAACTCCAACCTAGACCACGCTAAAAGCCAAGCTGGAAGCAAGCGCAAAGCTTCAGGAGATCAGCCAGAGTCCAGCAATGTAGCAGCCGCTACTCAGCAATCTGGTAAGATACCCAAAGGAAGCTGCTACAATTGCGGAAAGAAGGGGCATTATTCAAATGTGTGCACCTCCCCAAAGAGACTAAAGGCAAATCCAGAAAGCTCAAACCCGAACCCCCGCAGCTCAGCTGAATGCTACAACTGCCATCAGAAATGGCACTATAGCAGGATTGTCCTTTGAAGAAGAATGCACAGGGGGCACACGTTTATGACGGGGAGAACCGACCAGCTATCACCGATGGATCAGGTAAACCCGACATCTTGGGAGGTACCCTTACATTAAAAATATTCCTGTTTCTGTACTTTTTGATACTGGTGCATCACGTAGCTTCATTTCTAGTAACACTGTTCAGAAGTTAAAATTGAATCAAAGGAAGCTTAAAGAACCAATTAAAATTCAAAACCCGATAGGAGGTTCTATTGTTCTCAGTTAATATTGCAGAGTGCCCATCTCCTATTCTTTCTACAAGTTTCCCCTTAGGTTAATCGTCATGAATTTTTCTGAATTCGATGTTATTCTCGGTTTGGAATGGTTAACAAAATATAAGGCCGAAGTTAGATATGCCGAAAGAATCGTGAAAGTTAAAACAAAATTTGGGCATATCACTATACCATGTCTTGGTTCAGAAACCGATAGAAAAGAATTTTGGTCTGCTTTTGAAGTTACTCCCACTTCATTAGAAAAGATACCGGTCGTTAAAAACTATGCGGATGTGTTTGAAGAAGTCGAAAACTTACCTCCGCAAAGAGAAATTGAGTTTAGAATAGATCTAATTCCGAATGCCCGACCAGTAGTACAACCAATTAGAAGAATGGCCCCAAAAGAAAAAGAAGAGTTAGGCAGCCAAAATCGAGAATTGCTTTGGAAAGGTCTGATCAGACCAAGCTTTTCAGATTGGGGAGCAGCAGTAGTGTTTGTCCCGAAATCAGACGGTACTCTACGACTTTGTGTTGATTACCGAGATCTCAATAAGCAGACACTGAAGAATAAATATCCCTTGCCACGAATCGATGATCTGTTAGATCAATTAAATGGGGCGACAGTATTCTCCAGAATGGACCTAGCTACAGGCTTCCACCAATTACGTATAGCCGAAGACTGTGTTCCTTTGACAGCCATCAGGGGTCCCGATTTATTCTACGAATGTTTAGTGATGCCGCTCGGCTTGTGTAACGCTCCAGCATACTTCATTGATCTTATGAACAGAGTGTTTCGTGGTGTCTTGAATAAATTTGTTCTGGTCTTCATCGATGACATTTTAATATACTCCAAGTCAGAAGGCGAGCATGCAAAACATTTAGAACAAGTGTTGGTAATTCTGAGGAGAAATGTCTTGAAAGCTAAATTTTCTAAGTGTATCTTCTGGCTAGATGAAGTTAAGTTCCTTGGCCATGTCATATCAAAAGAAGGGATTGCTGTTGATCCAAGCAAAATTACAGCGATTCAGGACTGGAAACAGCCTACTACCCCCACAGAAGTTCGAAGTTTTCTTGGATTGGCTAGTTACTATCAGAAATTCATTAAGGATTTTTCGAAGATATCAGGTGTATTAACAAAGCTTACAAAGAAGCATGAGAAATTCAAATGGACTCCCGAATGTGAGGAAGCTTTCCAGGAGCTGAAACTGAAACTGACAACTGCTCCAGTATTAACAATTATAGAAGGCAACCAGGACTTGACTGTATGGACAGATGCTTCTATTACAGGGCTTGGAGCAGTATTAATGCAAAAAGGCCAAGTGGTCGCTTATGCCAGCCGTCAGCTGAAGCCGTATGAAAGAAACTATGCCACTCATGATCTTGAGTTGTTAGCTATCATGTTTGCTTTGAGAATCTAGAGGCATTATTTATTGGGCGAGAAGTTCGAACTATTTACCGATCATCAATCATTGAAGTATCTATTCACTCAGAAAGATCTAAACTTGAGACAACAACGTTTGTTAGAATTCCTTGCAGCATACGATTTTGAGATTCTATACACTCCAGGGAAAGCCAATGTTGTCGCAGATGCGCTCAGTAGAAAGAATGAAATCATCGCCAGTTTTATCATTACGTCTTCATTGATTGACAAGATTTCGGACCTTCATAAAGACGATGAATTTATTCAGAGAATCAGTCAGAGAGTCAAGGGAGGTGAACCCATCAGTTTCCAGCTCGATGACAATGGAGTTCTTAGATTAAGGGCAGAATTTGCATCCCAAATCTTCCAGAGCTTTGAAAAGAAATACTTGATGAATGTCATAAGTCCAAACTGAGCATCCATCCAGGGGTGAGCAAAATGTACAATGTTATCAAGCGCACATTCTGGTGGAGATCAATGAAAAGAGATATTTCATTATATGTTAGCAGATGCTCCACTTGTCAGCTAGTCAAGAGTGATCAGCAGAAATTGGTTGGATTATTACAACCATTAAATATCCCAGGATGGAAGTGGGAGCAAATTTCCATGGACTTCATAGATGGTTTTCCTCGAATTAAGAAGGGAAACGACAGTATTTGGGTGATCGTAGATCTCTTCATGAAGACCGCCCATTTCATACCTGTCAGATCCAACAGAACGGCTCAAAGTTTAGCACAGATTTACTTCAAAGAAATAGTTAAACTGCATGGAGTGCCGCTCAATATAGTCAGTGATAGAGATCCCCTATTTACTAGCAAATTCTGGGAAGCATTCCAGACAGAATTGGGAACCAAATTGAATCTAAGCACCGCTTATCACCCTCAGACAGATGGCCAAACTGAGCAGGTGAATAGAATTCTAGAAGATTTACTACGGGCTTGCATTATTGATTTTGGAGGGTCATGGGAAGATCACTTATATTTGGCTGAATTCTCTTATAACAATAGCTACCAAGCAAGTTTGGGAATGTCGCCATTTGAATCGTTATATGGTAGACCGTGCAGATCTCCCGCATGTTGGGTAGAACCTGGCAACAGACTTGTGTTGGGGCCCGATATGATTCGAGAAGCATCAGATAAAGTCGATTTCATCAAGAAGCGATTGAAAACCGCACAAAGCCGACAGAAAAGTTATGCTGATGCGAGAAGAAGAGATTTATCATTTGTCGTTGGTGATTATGTTTATTTAAGAGTTTCTCCGATGAGAGGAGTAATCAGATTTGGCAAAACTGGGAAGTTGGCACCGAAATTTATTTGTCCCTTTCCTATACTTGAACGGATTGGAACTCTTGCATATAAGGTTTCATTACCTGATTTGTTGCCTAGAGTGCATGATGTGTTCCACGTATCTCACCTCAGAAAACATGTGCATGATCCGGATCTTGTTGTAGAAGAAACAACGCAACAGGACTTGGAAATTACTCCAGGATTAGCAGTCAGAAGAGAGCCATTGAAGGTCGTTGGCTAAGAAACTAAAGAGATCAGGAGCAAAAAGGTTCATTTAGTTAAAGTGCAGTGGAGTAGTGATCCTAGAGATTGTACTTGGGAGACTGAGGAAAGCATCAAACAAGCCTACCCCAAATGCAGAGTGGACATCTCTGACTAACTCCAGTGCAAGGTACCTTTACAATACTTTGCATTTACATTTTGTTTCCTACTGTACTGTTGTTTCCTTTTCGGGGACGAAAAGTTTTAAGTGGGGGAGATTGTAACAACCCAGAAAATGCGAACCAATTTAAAATTTTTAAATTGGTTATTGTCAAAGAATTTAAACAACTGAAATAGAACATTTCAATAAAATAATGTATTGAAAATAGTGAGGCAGTTTGAAATTTTGAATTCAAACTTTGACTGATTGTACTGGGTGGAAATATAACAGATTTTAGTGAAACCAATAATATTTAAATCTGTTTATGAATACCTTTCTAACGAATTTGAAAAATCGAAGTTTCATAGCAGGAGTCAAAAGTTATGGCCAAATGAATTTTCAGAAAGGTCGCTATATAGAATATATAGCCCTTGAAAATAGACATTTTGCAAACGACCTCGAAATTCGACGAAACCACTTTTGTTGGATCTGAGAGGTCAAACTATTGCTAGGTTTCAAATTTCATAATTTTTGAAGCTAGTATGTGAGCGGGGCAAAAGAAAACGTGATTGATCAATTTCTATTAAAATGGGTAAACCAGAAAATGGCCTTTTTGCAAACGATCTCAGAATTCGACGAAACTAGTTTTGTTGGGACCGTATCGTCAAAACATAGCTAGATTTATTTTTCTGGAATTTTCGATTCAGTTTGTGGCCCTGGCAAATTGAAATGTACGTTCAAATTGAATATTAAATGTTTTATACTTTAATTTGAAAAATAACTGACTGTAACAGTCGATTTGGCCAACGAAACATATCCTATTGTGTCCGAGATGGGGGTATTTAGCTAGGGGCGACAGTCGTTGGGTTGAAATTTGTGTTCGTTTGTTCAAAAGGATATTTTTGGAATTTAAAATTTAAATATAATGGGCCACCCCCCTCATTTTCTCTCACTTCACGTTGACTGGTCAAAACCGATTAAAACCCCTACCCACGAACGACGGAAGAGAATTCGAAGCTTCCAGACCTGATCGTCGCCGCCACGTTCGCTTTCACCGCCCCTCTAGTTAGATTTTCTGTTCATCTTTCCCTCCTCTGTAAATCCATACCACCCTCGTCGGTTAAAGTGTGGTGTTGGCGTCGAATTTCTTCGAGGAAGACGCCGCCTTTGTAGATCCGCCGTGCGCCACAGGGACCACCGAGTTCGCCCAGACCACCACCGACCGACTCGCCTCTCTTCCCTCTTCCACGTAGTATAGTCTGATCCTTCTATAGTTGCACGGATTTTCTGAAAAATACGAACCCTAGTTCGAACCACTTTGAAAGGTGAGACCTTTATTTTATCTGAACTTTGAAAAATCATATCTTTAACATGTATTGATGAAATTCGATGAAACAGGAAACATCGGGACCGTAAGGTGGCTCTCTACCATCTAGAAGAGACCGCGGATTTTTCTGATCTACCTACGATTTTTAGCACTTCGAAAACCAATGTAAGGAATCTAAATTAAATAGTGTGAATGAAATCGTGTTATATAAATTATATAAGCGAAGTGTAAATTATATACGCATTGTATACCTCATGTACATGTGTTGTATAAGTTATATAGGCGATGTATAAATTATACAAGCGTTGTATGAAACATATATACTTTGAATTGTGTTGAAATGCAAGTGAAATATAAATATAAATATAAATATATATATACACTCCCCTCGTCCACAAACTATGGACGATATCTATTGCTTGTGATTGGCGTGAAAATAGATAGTATGACGAATGGTTGAAAATAATTGTTTGTGGTTGATATTGTGATTGAAAAATACCTTTGTGGTTGAAAAATACTTTTGTGGTTGAAAAATACACTCTTGTGGTTGAAACAGATTAGAATAGAATTGTGGAAATGAAAATAAAACATGCCGCCTGCGTGCGACCTAGATGCATAATTCCCCATTGCCAAAAACCGTGAGGTTTTAAGGTAGAGTGAGGAGCCGTACTAGGGACGGTCCCGGTTTTAACTACCCTGCCGTTATGCTACCGAAATTTTCTAAAATATTAATGTTGTTACATGTTATGATTCCGCTGCCATATCCATGTAAAATTATTCTATTTATTGTTTTTGCTATTATCTGTACTCTGCTATTGATGATTAATGTGTTATATTCCAATGATTATCCTTAACACAGTCACACGGGTTTTGGGATCGTCACACTGTGTAAGCGTTAATTATTTATATTTAATGCTTATGCAGTGTAGAATGCACTCTGGATGATGGTTGATTATTTATCATTGTTGTTATGTACATGTGTTGTGTGAAATCCATATAAATCACATTATATGGTAATTTCCTGTGTTTGATTCCAATTCAGAACTGAATAATATTTTAAAGTAACGAATATTTTAAAATAATATTCTGTAAAGGATCAAAACGTGATTTTGACGTCCGATTTTGGATGGACACGGATTATTGAAATATATAAAGCTGTGTTGATTAGATATGCGCCATTTTGACGAAAATGATATTTATATCGATTTTATTTGTTTTTATAATGAATATCGAAAAGGAAGTGATTTTAAATTATAACGCTTTGAAAATATTATCATTTATACATTATTGATATGGAATATTCAATTTTGATTTAAAACTGAATATGAAGTTGAAATCGTTTTTAGAACGAAGTTAAAACGAATTATAAAATATGTTTTAAATGGAAATCGATGAAATATATATTATATATATTTAATGGCCTAAATAGAATATATATTTAATGGCCTAAATAGAACGCGTCGCACAACGACTGCTCGCAAATTTCGACCATTGACTTCGAATTGCGATTACGGCAGATCTGACCGTCGGATTTTCCTAAAACCGGAACCGTTGGGTTTGTATCGAAAAGAGCTTTCCAACGAATACAAGAGATTTGAAATCTAACGGTTGGATTTGGAACCATGTCCAAATCAAATTTGGAAAAGGTCGTTGTAAGTGCAGTTCGATGGAAGTTATTGGAAATCGAATGTACAGACCTTGATAAAATTATTAAAAATATTAATAATTTGTGTGAAATCATAATATATGATTTGGAAAGAATTGGAATGAAAAAAATTCCATGTTTGTAAAGATAATTTTTTTTAATCGAAATGAACTAGTTTATAACTAGATTAATAATCCAATTATTTTTAAATAAATAAAATGGATTGAGAATGGGTTTTAATATAATAAGAATTTCCAATATATCAATTGGAATGGATTTGAATCGAAATCATCTTGGGAATATTTTGATGTTGGATTTCGTGATTATACATATATTATTATGGAAATTTGAAAGATATATTTATATCGTTATTTCCAATACGATATTTATTGGTTTCAGAATTTGATATTGAATATAAGCCGATATATTTTCTATTCAAAGTCTTGTATTTAATATCAAATGGGATTTTGGGTTTGTCGTGAACGGTGTCTTAAATAACACTGTTCTTAAGCCAAGTTGAGAAAAAGAATAAATCTTTTAATTAAGAATATTGGAGTTTCCAGTTATATTTAGCAACTGGGATAAAAATGGAATGTGAATTGGGTTTATTGTGAACTGTGTTTTTAACGACATTCGTTCTTTAACCCGATTAACAGAGAAATGTGATTTGGAATATATAAATCTTATTATTAAGATACAAAGGAAATTTTCCAAAGTAAAGTTTCCAATTTAATAAAATAAATTGGGATGGGATGGAATTCGATTTGGTAATAATCAAAATGAGCTTCTATGGAGGAAGACCGTTAATGTATATGGAATTTAAAAGGCCTTGCCGTTATTCCATTTATATTATTGGTCGGATATGGAAGTTTATATCGATTATATATTGATCTGTTTTCCATGAAGATTCCATAATTAATGGAATAGGATTTTGGGTTTATCGTGAACTGTGTTTTAAATGACATTTGTTCTTTAACCCAGGTAAAGATAAGATTAATTTCTTAAATCTTAATAATCATTAAGTAATGATTATTGAGATTAAAACTGAATTAGAGTTTTAATGAATCTTTAATTAGATTGAAAAGTGAATGTGATAACTAAAATTATCAATTCAAGAAAATGATCGAGAATGGAGTACCACTAGTTTTACTCCAGGCGATAGTTAAATCTTTAATTAGATTTGAACGTGAAATGGTAATTGATATTTACCGATAACACTGTGGTGTTAGATATGGAGTATTACCAGTTTTGCTCCATGGGATGAATAGGTTGGGATTAGAAAAATAAAATAAATGATTACTTTGGTAAGATTCGCTAATCCCGACTAGTTTGGATAAACCTTAATATGGTTTAAATGGATATCCAAAGGAAGATTAAATAATAAATTTTAAAGAATTTATCTTTGATAAAATTAATGGGAACCTTTCCCTAAAAATGAGAATATTTGAATAAATGAATATTCTGGATTGGAATGAGGCGTATGTTGTGTTTGTGTAACACTTGTTTATAATATATGCGAGTTATTCGGAAAGGCCAGGTTTATACCCATTCTGGATAACTGATACGACGATATGTCAAAGATGAAGACGGTGGTTGAAGACGAGAGGTCTTCACATTGTTTGGATGATTACTGATGTCTTGATTGGGCTGTACACCCAAAACGAGGTAATAAGTGGTGATCGTCCAGACGTACTTGGAGATCGACGGATATGCGAGGGCCTCTCTCCTATATTGGATATATGGGACGAGGAATAAAGTGCCTCCAGTTTCGTTCAGGCCCAGAACGAACTTTTAAGTGGACTGTGTGTCTGACATTGGATATCATTCTGTGTGATTGATGGATATCAGTTGCATGGGGTGGTTTGCCTGTGTGGCATGCTGAGATGCAAATGATGTAGGCTTCTGTTGAAAAGCAGAGTCTTGTGGTTGATGATCAAAGCACGGCCTATGTGGCATAGCTTTGTGTAGCATTAATTCGCGAGCCTCACACCCTGGTGTGAATCAGGAACGGGAGAGGACTTCAGGGAGGACATGTGTTTCCTTCAGCTAGAGGTGGTGTCAGCGTTTAGCAGGCCCTGACATTTTATATTATTACCTATGTGGTTGTTGGAATGCGAGGCGCCTCGGTTATATCGGTCGATCCAGGGTCAATGGTCTGGTCGGGGTATGACCAGTTTACGCCCCATAGGGAGGGGAAACGCAGTGTTCAGGCATTTTAATCCACTCCGTGTGGACTAGCCCTGACAATCCAAGGGTCACTCGAGCTCTGATCCTGAGACACGGGCTAGAGCATCTCGAAGCGGTAAGGATGATCCCTTGCCTTGGTTTATGATGGAAATCCAACTTCCAATACGACACCTTGCGGTTTTAATTGTAGAACTAGTATGGCGACATAGTGGTATGGGACACTATGCCATCTATGATTGATACATTTATATTTGAAGTTACTTTCTTCACTTATAGTAATAATAAAAGATTAGATTTCGCGTATCAAGCATTATTTGGTTATTATAAGGTAAAACCCTATCCTCCGGCTTGCTTTGCATTGTGTGATGGGACCTGGGTCTTATAATAGCTTCATTGTTCTTTATTTAGCATTGCGCTGTTTGTTTTATGCACTGGTATTCTTGGGAGGAAACCCGTTCCGTGTTATACGGCGTAGTCCCTTGATTTACTTTATTTCTAAAATAAAGTTTTAAATAATTGTTTTAGTTCTTAAACCAGTCACATGACTGACCTGGAGTTTATTGCTTTAACCTAAACTCTGGGCGCCCTTATTTTCGACACGGGCAGCTAGTAGTTTCGGTTTTGCAGATTTCTATTTACAGGATCCTGGTTTACAGCTGGAACTATATACGGAAAGCTCTGTATCCGTGTATTCCTTCTAGTTGTGTTTTGTATTATCTTTCCGCTGCTATGTATTTAAATGTAATGTAAATCTCTGATATTTATCGGTTGTATAATATTTATTCATACTCTGCTATATTCTTGTACTCTGATGTAAATTGTTGTAATAAGCAATGAAATGTTCTTCTGTCTGTGTTCTGATTCATCTTGTTCTCATTACAATCCGTTCTTCCTCTTCTCTTCAGAGACCGGGGAGGTTCGGGTCGCTATAAAATCCAGCCTAAAATCCTACCCTATTAATACAAAGATTTGAAATAGTATCCGAAGATTTTGAATAATTACTATGCAGATAATTAATGCTGTACATAAATAAGACACCTTTCCGTTAGTTTTACACGTTGATCTTTTGGTTCTCTTTCCCCTTGTTATAAATATATGTTGCATCCTCTTTTATCAGACAAAACCATTTCTCCTTGCCCATTGTTTATTCCTTCAGCTGACTGGAAATTCCTCCATCTCTCCTCTTTAATTTTTCAAACTTCACCACCTTTTTGCTTTCGCTAAAGCATTACCTTGTAATCCTCTCCACTGTTTCCCTCCTCTATTAAAACTGTTGAACCACTTCAACATTAACACGTTATGTTCCCTCCAACGCCGCATTTCGTGTCCATCTTTACTTCTACCTACATGCGAGAATGGAAGTGTTGTAGTATACATGCATAGACGTGGGTTATGGATACATATGTGAGGAGGAAGAGAAGTGAAGACTAGTGTAGGCACGCGACGGTCGTGGCATTCGCGACCATTTGCATGTAAGCCGGTTCGCAATGATACGAGAATTTGACGGAGAAGATTTGGAAAGCAATATTTGGTGAGAACTTTTACACCGATTTTAAGGGCTAGTTAATTATCGATTAATTTTTGTGGACTCAATTGATTATATATTGACTTATTATTGATTATTTGGGTTAATGATTTAGTTTAATGATGATTTAAAATGGAAAAGGTTCGACCTTTAAGTAGAATTGGTGTAGTCACTTAAGTATGTGAGAAACTATTCACTGAAAAAGGGTTAGATAAAAATTAATTGTTTGCTACTTAATTGTTTTGAGTTATGAGATGATTATTGTTTGATAATACAAGTTTATTAGGATGATTAAATAATGATTAGCATACTAAAAATATGATTTTGAATTGATATTTGTATACTTGTTTAGGTATGTGAGAAATCTAAATTTAATTTAGAAAGGGGTAGATTAGAAAATTATTTGCATGAAACTTAATTATTAGTTTGGACCATTATTGTTAGAGGCAAGTAAAAATTTATTAATTTATGAAATAATTTTCAGTTAGTTAAAATTATGATTTTTGACTAATGTATGAAATGAAATAATTTTTAGCAAGTTAAAAATGTGTTTTTTTAACTGATGTGTGTGACGGACATTAGAAATGTGATATGCAAACAATACTGTATTGATATCATGGAATTGTAACTTGAATTGATTAAGTAAAACTTACAATTTAAGTGTTGATTTGTTGTAGTTAAAAATAAAATTAATTGTGAAGTAATGCGATGAACATGGAATGATAATAAAATTCATTATGACTTTAGTAAGTGACTAACGATGTAAAAATATTTTTTTTAAAATCCCTTTCCTATGTGAATAACGATTGGTTAATAAAATAAATTTAAAAGTTAATCTTTGGCGTTAGATTTTTAATTAATCTGACAAACGTATAATTAAAAGATTTTCATAACAACGAAATGATTCTGGAAATATCTTAAAATTTTGTTTTGGACTCTTAATATTGAAACAAGTTTTGAAATTTAACTAAAAATTTGATTTGAGTTATATTTGTAAATGTTTAGCTACCCATAAGCATTAAAATTTAATTATGGAAAATTTGATTTGAGTATGTAACTAAACATCAATTTATTAAATAGACTTGGTTCCGTTTTTTTTAAAGACCATTTGTTATATTTCCATATTTGTATTTTTATGCATTCAGTAGTAGTTAAAAATTTGTCCTTTTCTAATTCATAATTAAAGTTTCAACTAAAATTGTAGTCCAACTTTCATTGGAAACTTAACATAATATTTCCAAATTTGTTTAATTATTTAAATCTTACAAATGGTATTTTAAAAAAATGGAACCAAGTGTATTTAATAAGTTAATGTTTAGTTACATACTCAAATCAAATTTTCCATAATTAAATTTTAATGCTTATGGGTAGCTAAACATTTACAAATATAACTCGAATCAAAATTTTTGTTAAATTTCAAAACTTGTTTCAGCCTTAAGAGTGCAGAACAAATTTTTAAGATATTTCCAAAATCATTTCATTGTTATGAAAATCGTTTAATTATTCATTAGTAAGATTAATTAAAAATATAAATTCAAAGATAAACTTTAAATTTATTTTATTAACCAATCGTTATTCACATAGGAAGGGGAATTAAAAAAAAATTACATCGTTAGTCACTTACTAAAGTCATAATGAATTTTGTTATCATTCCATGTTCATCGCATTACTTCACAATTAATTTTATTTTTAACTACAACAAATCAACACTTAAATTGTAAGTTTAACTTAATCAATTCAAGTTACAATTCCATGATATCAATACGGTATTTTTTGCATATCACATTTCTAATGTCCGTCACACACATTAGTTAAAAATCACATTTTTAACTTGCTAAAAATTATTTCATATCATACACTAGCCAAAAATCATATTTTTAACTAACTGAAAATTATTTCATATCTTAATAAATTTTTATTTACCACTAACAATAATGGTTCCAACAACAATTAAGTTTCATGCAAATAATTTTCTAATCTACCCCTTTCTAAATTGAATTTAGATTTCTTACATACCAAAACAAGTATACATATATCAATTCAAAATCATTTTTATAATATGCTAATAATTATTTAATCATCCTAATAAACTTGTATTATCAACCAATAATCATCTCATAACTCAAAACAATTAACTAGCAAACAATTAATTTTTATCTAACCCTTTTCAGTGAATAGTTTCTCACATACTTAAGTGACTACACCAGTTCTACTTAAAGATCGAACCTTTTCCATTTTAAATCATCATTAAACTAAATCATTAACCCAAATAATCAATAATAAGTCAATATATAATCAATTGAGTCCACAAAAATTAATCAATAATTAACTAGCCCTTAAAATCGGTGTAAAATTTCTCACCAAATATTTCTTTCCAAATCTTCTTCATCAAATTTCTGTATCATTGCGAACCGGCTTACATGCAAATGGTCGCGAACGCCACGACCGTCGCGTGCCTACACTGGTCTTCGCTTCTCTTCTTCCTCACATAAGTATCCATAACCCATGTCTACTCATGTGTACTACAACACTTCCCTTCTCGCATGTAGGTAGAAGTAAAGATAGAGACGAAATGCGGCGTTGGAGGGAACATAACGTGTTAATGTTGAAGTAGTTCAACAGTTTGAATGGAGGAGAGAAACACCAGAGAGGATTACAAGGTGATGCTTGAGGTAAAGAAAAAAGGCGGTGAAGTTTGGAAAATTAAAGAGGAGAGATGTAGAAATTTCCAGTCAGGTGAAGGAATAAACAATGGGCAAGTAGAAATGGTTTTGTCTGATAAAAGAGGATGCAACATATATTTATAATGAGGGAAAAGAGAACCAAAAGATCAACGTGTAAAACTAACGGACAGGTGTCTTATTTATGTACAATATTAGTTATCTGCACAGTAATTATTCAAAATCTTCGGATACTATTTCAAATCTTTGTATTGATAAGGTAGGATTTTTGGCAAGATTTAATCAGATATTATTGCCTGTCATATCTCCTAAAAAGGAGGAAAACTTTATTTGTTCCTTATAAACGGTAATAAATGGATAAATTTTAAAACCTATTAATTGACATATGTGTCAATCAAATTTCTTACATGCATAATTAATCCTTTGCCATATATAAAATTAAAGACATTTCTATGTATACATATACAAAATAATTCGAATTTATACTAATTAATTGCAAGATATGCAATTAACCTTCCCATAATATATAGAGTTAATAAAATAGAATCACCCATAAATATTTAATAAGTAAAATATTTTGACAATTAATGCATAATTCATTGCCAATATATGCAATTAATTCTTATTAGCAAAAGAATTAAATATAAAATTTTAAACATATATTTTCTTCTTACCAAATTGCAAGATCAAAAATAATTTCTTAATTAAATTACAAAATTAATTCATAATGGTAATAACTTCTACAACGTTCACTTAAATATCGCTCAAAATAGACCAAATTCGAAATATAAATATTTATTTTGCGCTAAATCTTAATTTAATTTATATTTTAAACGTCAATTTTTCAAGGTTGTTATAGTTTCTATAAATTCGAGTGAAATCTTTTCTTTACTTACGTTATCTCTTAGAAAATGATGTCTCACATCGATATGTTTAGTTCTCGAATGATGAGTTGGATTTTTAGAAATATTTATAGCACTTGTATTATCGCAGTATATAGGTGATTTATTTATATTTAAACCAAAGTTTGTTGCATATATATTACTTGTGAACAAGCCAAAGCAACAGAGATATATTCTGCTTCAGTTTTTGACAAAGATACAGTGTTTTGGTTTTTACTAAACCACGAGACTAGTGAATGTCCTAAGAAGTGACATGTTCCACTAGTGCTTTTACAATCAGATTTACATCCTGCATAGTCAGCATCATAGTACGAAACTAATTCGAATGAATCATCCTTAGGGTAAAATAATCCAAAATCTGATGTATGCTTTACATATCTGAGAATACGTTTTACGACTTTTAAATGGGTTTCCTTAGGTTGTAACTGATATCTTGCACAATGAAATACACTATGCATTATATATGGTCTACTAGCGGTTATATATAATAATGATCCTATCATTCCTCTGTATAGTTTTTGGTCAACGTCCTTTGATGTATCATCTTTACTCAAAGCAATATTAGTTTCCATAGGTGTTGGTCTCCCATTTGTTGTCGTTAGATTATATTTATTAATTAGATCTTTTGCATATTTTCTTAATTAATAAATATTCCATTCTTTAATTGTCGAATCTGTAATCCTAAAAAGAATGATAGTTCTCCCATATGGCTCATTTCAAATTCTTTAGTCATAATATATGAAAATTCTTTATTCATTTTATGATTTTTTGACCTGAAGATCATATCGTCAACATATATTTGTACTAAATGTATATCTTTGCTATTCTTCTTTTTAAACAAAGTATTATCTAATTTTCCTATTTCAAAGTTTGATTGTAACAAATTTCTTAATCTATCATACCAAGCCCTAGGAGCCTGTTTTAATCCATATATTGCTTTCTTTAGCTTATATACATGATTTGGTAATTTTCCATCTTCAAATAAAGGGGGTTGTTCTACGTACACGTCTTCCTTGACAAATCCGTTAAGAAAAGCACTTTTGACATTCATTTGATATAATTTGAAATTATTATGGTTTGCAAAAGCTAATAAAATCCTAATAGCTTCTAGTCTTGCTACGGGGGCAAAAGTTTCATCATAATCTATTACTTCTTTTTAAGTATAACCTTGTGCTACTAGTCGTGCTTTATTTCTTACTACCTCACCGTGTTCATTCATTTTATTTTTATAGACCCATTTGGTTCCTATTATTATTTTATCCTCTAGTCTAGGGACGAGTTCCCATAATTCATTCCTAGTAAACTGATTCAGTTCTTCTTTTATGTGTCCATATCCAGACAAATCGACTCAAAAAACAGACAACAATAATTCATCCAGAAAGAAAGCATATGCAGGAACATTAGATGATTCAGATTCATCATCAAGTGATGAAGAACCAGAAACCAGAAATACAAATATATCTTTACGGCAATTCAGAGTTCAGGAAATTTCGAAGAAAAGGATCTAAAAACCGGGTACGCTTTAATTAATTTCTAATTTTACTTGGTTGAATTGTTGCTTTATTTGTTTGCTTTGATTTGATTATAAAACTTTAAAAATTAAAATTTGAAATTCAAAATTATAATTTAATAATAAATAACAAATAAAATAATTAAATAAATTGTTAGTGTGTTTACTAGGATTAGAATTATTTCAGGAAATCGTTAAATCTGAAATATAAATCGATAATATAAATTTTCATTCACTAAATTTAAATCCTCTTTGAAAATATACATGTATGTCGACATACAAATAAGTCTATGTCGACATACCTGACCAGTTTTGAAATTCAAATTTTGAATTTCTAATAGTTTAAACTTTCATACTTCCCTCCAACTATTCACCAAATCCTAAGGTCTGAAAAGGTATCATTTCTGTAAGAACACGTAACTTCCCCGTGAAGGAAAGAGCGGATACTTTGAGAACAACACAATAAAAGAACGCAGACGGAAGAACATTTCATTGCTTATTACAACAATTCCATCAGAATACAAGAATATACAGAGTATGAATAAATGAATTACATTCGATAAATATCAGAGATTACAATAAATTTCATAGCAGCGGAAAAACAATATAAAACACAACTGAAAGTAATACACGGATAAAGAGCTTTCCGAGCATCATTCCAGCTGTAAACCAGGATCCTGTGAATATAAATCTGCAAAACCAAAACTACTAGCTGCCCATGTCGAAAATAGGAGCACCCAGAGTTTAGGTTAAAACAATAAACTCTAGGTCAGTCATGTGACTGGTGTGAGAACTAAAATAGTTATTTAAAAACTTTACTTTAAAAGAGAGTGATTCAAGGGATCACGCCGTATAACACGGAACGGGTTTCCTCCCAAGAATATTAGTGCATAGAATAAACAACGCAATGCTTTTTCGAAAAATGAAGCTATTATAAGACCCAGGTCCCATCACACAATGTAACACAAGTCGGAGGATAGGGTTTTCCCTTATAATAGCCAAACATGCTTGGTACATTTTAAAAACAAATCATTTGATACTATAATAAGTGTATAGTGTCAAAACAATTTCAATCATAAATATCAATCCTAGGCGGCATGGGTACCATCTATCATGTCGCCATACTAGGCTCTACAAATAAAACCAAAATATCTCGTATTGGAAATTGGATTTCTGTCATGAGTCAAGGCAAGGGGCAAGCTCCTCTCCGCTTTCGAGACACTCTAGCAAATGCCTCAGGACTACACACTCTGGGTAACCCCTGGATGCTTCAAGGCCGGTCCTCTCTTACGTTTGAGGATTAGTTATTCCTGAACACACGTTTCCCGGTCCTTACAGACCTAAAATCGAGGCGCCTCATCCAACAACCACATAGGTGAAAAGTATATAAATGTCAGGACTGGTAAGTCACTGACACCACCAAAGCTAGAAAGAAACGTTGTGCTCTCCCTGCAGTCCTTATCCCGTTTTTAACTCATACCGAGGTGTGAGGCTCGCGAATTCACGTTATACACAAAGCTACGCCGCAGAGGCCGTGCTTTGATCATCAACCACAAGACTTTGCTTTTTCAACAGAAGCCTTGATCAATTGCAACTTAGGCGTGCCACACAGGCAATTCATGCCATGCGACTGATGTCCATCGATATACAACCTCTGAGCTCGTACGTCTCAGAGAAGGGCGTTAAGCAAGAGAATAAATTCTCCACCGCCAAACAGATGTATATTTAATGGAGATCAATCAACACAGAATGAAATCCAATGTCAGACACACAGTCCATTTACAAGTTTGTTCTGGGTCTGAACGAAACCGGAGGCACTTTCCTCGCATATCCATCGATCTCCAAGTACGTTTGGACGACCACCAACTGATTCCCTCATCTTGGGTGTACAACCCAATCAAGATCATCAGTAATCACCCAAACGATGTGAAGACTTCTGGTCTTCAACCACCGTCTTCATCTTCGACTTATCGTCGAATCGGTTATTCAGAATGGGTATAAACCCGGACTTTCCGAACAACCCGCGTATATAATAAACAAATGTTACACAAACACAGCATACGCCTCATTCCAATTCAGCAGTCACTAACCGCAAATTAGCAAGAGAACAATTTCCCAAATATTAACCCCGAAGGCCGAAACCAACATCAGATCAATATCCAAGAAACCATTCTTCTTAACTAACCTACAACTAGTTTCTAAATTTCATAATCTTAGGGAAAGGTTCCGATTAATTTTATCAAAGATAAATTCTTTAAAATTTATCCTTTAATCTTCTTTTGGATGTCATTTCAAACCAGATTATGGTTTTCCAAACTAGTCGAGATTAGCGAACCACACCGAAGTAATTATTTATTTTATTTCCCAATCCCAACCTATTCATCCCATGAAGCAAAACTGGTAATACTCCATATCTAATACCACAGTGTTATCGGTAAAATTAATTACCATTTCACGTTCAAATCTAATTAAAGATTTAACTATCGCTTTGGAGCAAAACTGTAGATACTCCATTCTCGCTCATTTTCCAAATTTGATAATTTAAATTATCAATTCACATTTCAATCTAATTGCAGATTCATTAAAACTCCTTTTTCTGGGTTAAAGAATTAATGTCGTTTAAAACAAAGTTCACGATTAACCCAAATCACATTATATTTATTATCGGGTTAAAGAACAAATGTTATTTAAAACACCATTCACGATAAACCCACAAATCAATTCTATTTAAAACCCATTTCAAATCCAATTTATTTATTCAAAATAAATGGGTTTTTATTTTAGTTCTAAACTAGATCATTTCGATAAAATCTATTTTTATCTTTTCAAATACAGAGTTTTTCATCCCAATTTTCCCCAAATCATTCCTTATGATTTTACACAAATTTTTACTATTTTTAATAATTTTATCAAGGCCCGTACAGTCGATTTCCATCAACGGCCATCGAACTGCACTTACAGCGACCTTTTCCAAATTTGATTTGGACGTAACTCCAAATCCAACCATTAGATTTAAAATTTCTAATATTCGTTAGAAAGCACATTTCGTTACGAACCCAACGGTTCTGGTTTTAGGATAATCCGACGGTCGGATCTCCCGTAATGTCCGTTCGATGTCAATGGTCGAAATTTACGAACTGCCGCGGCGCGGCGCGTTCTATTCAGGCCATTATATTATATATATAATATATATTTCGTCGATTTCTATTTAAAACGAATTTTATAAATAGTTTTAGATTCGTTTCAAAAACATTTCAACTTCCATTTCCAATTCAAATCAAAATTGAATTTTTCCTTATAGATTCGTTTTAAAATTCATCTCAATTCAAATTCGTTTTATATTCAATTCAATTCGAATTCGTTTTATATTCAATTCAATTCGAATTCGTTTTATATTCAATTCAATTCGTGTTCGTTTTATATTCAATTCTATTCGAATTCGTTTTATATTCAATTCAATTCAAATTCGTTTTATATTCAATTCAATTCGAATTCGTTTTATATTCAATTCAATTCGAATTCGTTTTATATTCAATTCAATTCGAATTCGTTTTATATTCAATTCAATTCGAATTCGTTTTATATTCAATTCAATTCGAATTCGTTTTATATTCAATTCAATTCGAATTCGTTTTATATTCAATTCAATTCGAATTCGTTTTATATTCAATTCAATTCGAATTCGTTTTATATTCAATTCAATTCGAATCGTTTTATATTCAATTCAATTCGAATTCGTTTTTTTATTCAATTCAATTCGAATTCGTTGTTTTATTCAATTCAATTATAAAAATGAATATAATCGATATAAATATCGTTCGCGTCAAAATGGCGCATCTCTAATCAACACGGCTTTATATATTTCAAAAATTCCGTTATTCTATTCAACAAATGAATATTCATTCTATTCAATACGTGAATCTATATTTTTGTCAACACATGACTAATCTCAACGAATGAGTACTGTCCACGTGTGACTATTTTTGTTATTCAATATATTTTATTAAAATTATGGTATCTCTCATTTGATTTAAATCAGACTCCAACCGCAAATTATTAAGAGAACGATTCCCTGAATATTAACCCCGAAGGCCGAAACCAACATCAGATCAATATCTAGGAGACCACTCATCTTATATATTTTCCAGTTAGTTTCTAATTTTATATATGATAAAGATGTAAATTTTATTGTTAAAGTATTTCGTTCAACACATGACTAATCTCAACGGATGAGTACTGTCAACACATGAACCTTTATTTTATAATATTCTTTATTTTCTAAATTGGAATGAGGCCCAATCAATCACCATATAGTGTTAACTATATGGATTCCATACAACACATGTATATAAGCAACGATAACTAATCAACCATCATCCAAAGTGCACTACACTGTATAAGCATCAAATATAGATATCTAATGCTTATAACAGCCTGTCGATCCATCGATCGACATACAACTAATTATTGGGATTAGTATATGTCATATATTATCCCAACACCGTGTGGGTTTTCAAATCAACAAACACAAATTTTATTTGTGAAGTTGGGCGATGTGTAAAATTTATCGTCCCAATCAATATCAGTCAAATGTGTGTATATAAACAAATCGTCCGATTTGTTTATATTTATTTATTTCATTTCATATACACGTTAAAAATTCCATTTTTAACTATACAATATTTATTTTCTATATAAATATTTTATTTCATTTCACATCACACAATCAACTACACATCAAAATCAATCAAACAAACAAGCCGTCCATGGTCTGTGGACGACGGGTGTCGGGTGCTGCTAAACACCGTCTGCATCCTAGTATATATATTTTTAACTAGAAGATTAAAATAAAAGGTGAGAAGTTCTCACAGAGGGATCCACTCCGCCGTGCTTTGCTTTTGAATTGCTGAACCGACTGAAGCTGCTTGAAATTCTACTACGGTCCTTTTCACGCTTTTCAAAATAAAAATTATATTTTTATTACTTCTTTATATATATTTTTACAATGTTTATTCTATATAAAAATTATATTTTTATATATATTTCGACTTCTTATACAAAGATCGAATTTTTATATCATCACTATAAAAATCACATTTTTACTTCATTATATATATAATAAAAATTAGATTTTTATTTCGCTACATATATAAAGATAATATTTTTATATTCTCTATTATATAGAAAATCTATTTTCAATACACTACTTTATAAAAATAGTATTTTTATATCTTCTATTATATAAAGATCATATTTTTGATTCACTACCTATATAAAAATTATATTATTAACCTTTCTATAATATAAAAATTATATTTTTACCTTTCTATAAACCATATCCTATCGCTAACAAAACCCCAATCTTCTCGCTAAACAAAATCATAGCTTTTTGAGTTAAAAATCATATCTTTGAACGACAAAGATCTAAACTTTATCCATTTACTATATTATAAAAATCGCCCCTTTTTCTTCCCTATCTTCATAATAAAAATCTTACTTTTCTTTCTATAAAAATCTCTACTTTATATGTTCAAAAATTATAATTTCTTGTAAATAGAAATCTAAGCTTGTTTAAAAATAAAAGTTTAACATTCCTAAAAATTACAGCTTTATAAATTTAAATTTGTACTAAAAACTGAAAATTAAAAATCAATGTAAATAAAAATAAAACTTACAGATTTTGGATTGAGGAGGATTGCGATGAACGGAGGGGGCGTGCTTCACTGTCGCGCTGAGCAAAGGGGAGGGAAGCGGGAAAGAGAAGAGGAGGTCGAGGAACTGTGCAGTCGGAGGCGTAGTCGGGGGGTCCCTGCGTGGTCTAGCGGCGGGCCAAGGGAGATGGGCGGTGGTCTGATTTCGTGGGGGTTGGGTTCTAAGGTTCGGCGGTTTGGGGTTCGCGATTAGTACTGGAGAAGGAGGAGAGAAGTGGCGAGAGGAGGGAGATGAAGGAGAAGGCGGCGTGGTGGGGTGAACCGCCGACGGTGGCGATGTGGGTGGCGGCTCCATTGCCCTTTTTCATATTTTTTTTCGATTTCATCGTGAAATGGCAAGGGGGGCCTGAGAGGTAATAGGAGGAGAGGGATTTATTTTAATTTATTTATTTTATTTAATTTCAAAAAGCAAGTTTTATTTTCGAACTCGAAATTGAACCCACCGCCTGTCGTCCATAGCTAATTACCCCCATTCCGAACACAATGGGATATGTATCGTAGACTGATTTGATCGTTTCGATCAGTTTCCATTAAAATCAACATATAACTCTATATATTGAATTTGAACGCGCATTTCAATTTACCGGGGTCACATACGAACCCTAAAAGTTCCAGAAAAATATTTTCTAGCTTCGTATTGACGATACGGTCCCCAACAAAACTAGTTTCGTCTAATTCTGAGACCGTTGGAAAAATGGTCATTTTCCAGTCGATTAAAATCAACTAAAACTGGTCAAACACGTTTTCCTTTGCCACGCTCACATATTGACTCGAAAAATTATGAAAATTGGCATCTAGCAATAACTTGACATCACGGATCCAACAAAAGTGGTTTCGTCAAAATCCGAGGTCGTTTGCAAAATTTCCATTTTTAAGGGCTTGAATTCCATAGCGACTATTCAGAATTTTCGTCTAGATACATCTTTTGATTCCCGCTATAAAATTTTGATTTTTCGGATTCGTTGGAAAGATATTCTCAAATGGATCCTATTATTTTTGGTTTCACTAAAATTCGGATTGTTTTGCACCCGGCACATTCAAATGAAGTTTGAAATCGAATTATCGAACTACCGCGCCATTTTTAATTCCATTTATAATTATATATAATTATTTATATTCTAACGACGACGTATATAATATATACGTTCTAAATATATTCAAAATAAATTTTTAGTCGATATTATTTAAAATAATTCATTTTAAATATTCAAAATTCACTAAAATTGCCAAAATAAAAATTTTAAATTGTCCCAGATTTCCGGGTTATTACAATCTTCCTCACTTAAAACTTTTCGTCCCCGAAAAGGAACGAAGCCAAAAGTTGTTTAACTAATCAACTCAACTTTCTCTATTTTGATTACGGCTTAAGTTCTTCAACTTTTCAGTTTCTAAGAACTTTTCAAATTTTTCAAAAATTTGGCTAACACCCTAAATTTTCGAAAAATTTCGGCATAACCTCCCCTGCACCAGGAGCCACGGGAAAATCCCGAAATTGCCATACAGGCCTTCTGATCACAAAAAGAAAAAGAAATAGCCAAGCGGCTACCCAATAGGCTCATAAAATCATCATCACCCAAACAAAACAGTAAATTATAGTAAATATGTACCTATTTGTCGGGCAAACAAATTTTATTCTCTGCTCTAGCCTCCTTGCTATGACCTGTTCAATGTAAGTGCATGTATATGCAAGCAAATGCGACCAATTTTCAATACAGTTCAATATTAGGTTCAATTTGGCATAACGGTTAAAAATTATCAAACAAATAAACAAACAACTCAAACATCAATCAATTAGTGGATTAACGTTTCAAATTCATAATTTTGATATATATACAAAAATCATGTTTTTGATGCCAAATCACAACAATAAATCTATCTATATAAGTTTTGGTTCTCACACCAGTCTAATGGAAATATATAGATATCATACCTTCGAAACACGAACACAAATTCTGATGATGATATATCAATCATCAGAATCATCTCCGGGTGTCTAGAATGTGATTCTATATCTACCCAGTATATTAAACTTCGAATATACGTTCATGATGCGTATATGCAAAATCTTTATATACTCGATTGTCCAAATTCAAAATAAATAAATATTCAAATACGTATAAAAAATGGTTTAAATTTTCAAAACAAAATTGTTTTCATTTGAAAAATATACTCTTCACACTCGTTCTAGGATACTACTGATCCTATCTCTAACGAGTCATTCTAATTGGATATTACTAATCCAATATTTGATGGACTCTTTCGTATGGTTCTAATGTGTCTTGTTCTCGAGCTCTGTAAACCAAAGCTCTGATACCACTGTAAGAACCCGTAACTTTCCCGTGAAGAAAAGAGAAGATACTTTGAGAACAACACAATAAAAGAACGCAGACGGAAGAACATTTCATTGCTTATTACAACAATTCCATCAGAATACAAGAATATACAGAGTATGAATAAATGAATTACATTTGATAAATATCAGAGATTACAATAAATTTCATAGCAGCGGAAAACAATATAAAACACAACTAAAAGTAATACACGGATACAGAGCTTTCCGAGCATCATTCCAGCTGTAAACCAGGATCCTGTGAATATAAATCTGCAAAACCAAAACTACTAGCTGCCCGTGTCGAAAATAGGGGCACCCAGAGTTTAGGTTAAAACAATAAACTCCAGGTCAGTCGTATGACTGGTGTGAGAACAAAAACAGTTATTTAAAAACTTTACTTTAAAAGAGAGTGATTCAAGGGACCACGCCGTATAACACGGAACGGGTTTCCTCCCAAGAATACTAGTGCATAGAATAAACAGCGCAATGCTTTTTTGAAAAATGAAGCTATTATAAGACCCAGGTCCCATCACACAATGCAACGCAAGCCGGAAGATAGGGTTTTCCCTTATAATAGCCAAACATGCTTGGTACGTTTTAAAAACAAATCATTTGATACTATAATAAGTGTATAGTGTCAAAACAATTTCAATCATAAATATCAATCCTAGGCGGCATGGGTACCATCTATCATGTCACCATACTAGGCTCTACAAATAAAACCGAAATATCTCGTTTTGGAAATTGGATTTCCGTCATGAGTCGAGGCAAGGGGCAAGCACCTCTCCTCTTTCGAGACACTCTAGCAAATGTCTCAGGACTACACACTCTGGGTAACCCCTGGATGCTTCATGGCCGGTCCTCTCTTACGTTTGAGGATTAGTTATTCCTGAACACACGTTTCCCAGTCCTTACAGACCTAAAATCGAGGCGCCTCATCCAACAACCACAAGACTTTGCTTTTCAACAGAAGCCTTGATCAATTGCCACTTAGGCGTGCCACACAGGCAATTCATGCCATGCGACTAATGTCCATCGATATACAACCTCTGAGCTCGTACGTCTCAGAGAAGGGCCTTAAGCTAGAGAATAAATTCTCCGCCGCCAAACAGATGTATATTAATGGAGATCAATCAACACAGAATGAAATCCAATGTCAGGCACACAGTCCATTTACAAGTTCGTTCTGGGTCTGAACGAAACCGGAGGCACTTTCCTCGCATATCCATCGATCTCCAAGTACGTCTGGACGACCACCAACTGATTCCCTCATCTTGGGTGCACAGCCCAATCAAGATCATCAGTAATCACCCAAATGATGTGAAGACTTCCGGTCTTCAACCACCGTCTTCATCTTCGACTTATCGTCGAATCGGTTATTCAGAATGGGTATAAACCCGGACTTTCCGAACAACCAGCATATATAATAAAAAAATGTTACACAAACACAACATACGCCTCATTCCAATTCAGCAGTCACTAACCGAAAATTAGCAAGAGAACAATTTCCCAAATATTAACCCCGAAGGCCGAAACCAACATCAGATCAATATCCAAGAAACCATTCTTCTTAACTAACCTACAACTAGTTTCTAAATTTCATATTCTTAGGGAAAGGTTCCCATTAATTTTATCAAAGATATATTCTTTAAAATTTGTCCTTTAATCTTCCTTTGGATATCATTTCAAACCAGATTATGGTTTTCCAAACTAGTCGAGATTAGCGAACCACACCGAAGTAATTATTTATTTTATTTCCCAATCCCAACCTATTCATCCCATGAAGCAAAACTGGTAATACTCCATATCTAATACCACAGTGTTATCGGTAAAATTAATTACCATTTCACGTTCAAATCTAATTAAAGATTTACATATCGCTTTGGAGCAAAACTGGTGATACTCCATTCTCGCTCATTTTCCAAATTTGATAATTTAAATTATCATTTCACATTTGAATCTAATTGTAGATTCATTAAAACTCCTTTTTTTGGGTTAAAGAATTAATGTCGTTTAAAACATAGTTCACGATAAACCCAAATCACTTTCTACTTATTATCGGGTTAAAGAACAAATGTTATTTAAAACACCGTTCACGATAAACCCACAAATCAATTCTATTTAAAAACCGTTTCAAATCCAATTTATTTATTTAAAATAAATGGGTTTTTATTTTAGTTCTAAACTAGTTCATTTCGATAAAAATCTATTTTTATCTTTTCAAATACGGAGTTTTTCATCCCAATTTTCCCCAAATCATTCCTTATGATTTTACACAAATTATTACTATTTTTAATAATTTTATCAAGGCCAGTACAGTCGATTTCCATCAACGGCCATCGAACTGCACTTACAGCGACCTTTTCCAAATTTGATTTGGACGTATCTCCAAATCCAACCGTTAGATTTCAAATTTCTAATATTCTTAGAAAGCACTTTTCGATACGAACCCAACGGTTCCAGTTTTAGGAGAATCCTACGGTCGGATCTCCCGTAATGTCCGTTCGAAGTCAATGGTCGAAATTTACGAACTGCCGCGGTGCGGCGCGTTCTATTCAGGCCATTACATTATATATATAATATGTATAATATATATTTCGTCGATTTCTATTTAAAACGAATTTTATAAATAGTTTAAGATTCGTTTCAAAAACATTTCAACTTCCATTTCCAATTCAAATCAAAATTTAATTTTTCCTTATAGATTCGTTTTAAAATTCATCTCAATTCAATTCAAATTCGTTTTATATTCAATTCAATTCGAATTCCTTTTATATTCAATTCAATTCGAGTTCGTTTTATATTCATTCAATTCGAATTCGTTTTATATTCAATTCTATTCAAATTCGTTTTATATTCAATTCAATTCGAATTCGTTTTATATTCAATTCAATTCGAATTCGTTTTATATTCAATTCAGTTCGAATTCGTTTTATATTCAATTCGAATTCGTTTTATATTCAATTCAATTCGAATTCGTTTTATATTCAATTCAATTCGAATTCGTTTTATATTCAATTCAATTCAAATTCATTTTATATTCAATTCAATTCAAATTCGTTTTATATTCAATTCAATTCGAATTCGTTTTATATTCAATTCTATTCGAATTCGTTTTATATTCAATTCAATTCGAATTCGTTTTATATTCAATTCAATTCGAATTCATTTTTTTATTCTATTCAATTCGATTATAAAAACGAATATAATCGATATAAATATCGTTCGCGTCAAAATGGCGCATCTCTAATCAACACGGCTTTATATATTTCAAAAATTCCATTATCCTATTCAACAAATGAATATTCATTCTATTCAATACGTGAATCTATATATTTGTCGACACATGACTAATCTCAACGAATGAGTACTATCCACGTGTGACTATTTTTTTATTCAATATATTTTATAAAAATTATGGTATCTCTCGTTTGATTTAAATCAGACTCCAACCGCAAATTAGTAAGAGAACGATTCCCTGAATATTAACCCCGAAGGCCGAAACCAACATCAGATCAATATCCAGGAGACCACTCGTCTTATCTATTTTCCAGTTAGTTTCTAATTTTATATATGATAAAGATGTAAATTTTATTGTTGAAGTATTTCGTTCAACACATGACTAATCTCAACGGATGAGTACTGTCAACACATGAACCTTTATTTTATAATATTCTTTATTTTCTAAATTGGAATGAAGCCCAATCAATCACCATATAGCGTTAGCTATATGGATTCCATACAACACATGTATATAATAACAACGATAAATAATCAACCATCATCCAAAGTGCACTACACTGTATAAGCATCAAATATAGATATCTAATGCTTATAACAGCCTGTCGATCCATCGATCGACATACAACTAATTATTGGGATTAATATATATCATATATTATCCCAATACCCGTGTGGGGTTTCAAATCAACAAACACAGATTTTATTTGTGAAGTTGGGCGATGTGTAAAATTTATCGTCCCAATCAATATCAGTCAAATGTGTGTATATAAACAAATCGTCCGATTTGTTTATATTTATTTATTTCATTTCATATACAAGTTAAAAATTCCATTTTTAACTATACAATATTTATTTTCTATATAAATATTTTATTTCATTTCACATTACACAATCAACTACACATCAAAATCAATCAAACAAACAAGCCGTCCATGGTCTGTGGACGACGGGTGTCGGGTGCTACTAAACCCCGTCTGCATCCTAGTATATATATTTTTAACTAGAAGATTAAAATAAAAGGTGAGAAGTTCTCACAGAGGGATCCACTCCGCCGTGCTTTGCTTTTGAATTGCTGAACCGACTGAAGCTGCTTGAAATTCTACTACGGTCCTTTTCACGCTGTTCAAAATAAAAATTATATTTTTATTACTTCTTTATATATATTTTTACAATGTTTATTCTATATAAAAATTATATTTTTATATATATTTCGACTTCTTATACAAAGATCGAATTTTTATATCATCACTATAAAAATCTATATATATAATAAAAATCAGATTTTTATTTCGCTACATATATAAAGATAATATTTTTATATTCTCTATTATATAGAAAATCTATTTTCAATAAACTACTTTATAAAAATAGTATTTTTATATCTTCTATTATATAAAGATCATGTTTTTGATTCACTACCTATATAAAAATTATATTTTTAACCTTTCTATATTATAAAAATTATATTTTTACCTTTCTATAAACCATATCCTTTCGCTAACAAAAACCCAATCTTCTTGCTAAACAAAATCATAGCTTTGTTGAGTTAAAAAACATATCTTTGAACGACAAAGATCTAAACTTTGTCCATTTACTATTTTATAAAAATCGCCCCTTTTTCTTCCCTAACTTCATAATAAAAATCTTACTTTTCTTTCTATAAAAATCTCTACTTTATATGCTCAAAAATTATAATTTCTTGTAAATAGAAATCTAAGCTTTCTTGTTTATAAATCAAAGTTTAACATTCCTAAAAATTATAGCTTTATAAATTTAAAGTTATACTAAAAACTGAAAATTAAAAATCAACGTAAATAAAAATAAAACTTACAGATTTTGGATTGAGGAGGATTGCGATGAACGGAGGGGGCGTGCTTCACTGTCGCGCTAAGCAAAGCGGGGGGGGGGGGGGAGAAATAGAAGAGGAGGTTGAGGAACTGTGCAGTCGGAGGCGGCGTCGGGGGTCCCTGCGTGGGACAGCGGCGGGCCAAGGGAGATGGGCGGTGGTCTGATTTCGTGGGGGTTGGGTTCTAGGGTTCGGCGGTTTGGGGTTCGCGATTAGTACTGGAGAAGGAGGAGAGAAGTGGCGAGAGGAGGGAGATGGAGGAGAAGGCGGCGTGGTGGGGTGAACCGCCGATGGTGGCGGCTCCATCGCACGTTTTCATTTTTTTTTTCGATTTCATTGTGAAATGGCAAGGGGGGGCCTGGGAGGTAATAGGAGGAGAGGGATTTATTTTTAATTTTAATTTATTTATTTTATTTAATTTCAAAAAGCAACTTTTATTTTCGAACTCGAAATCGAACCCACCTCTTGTCGTCCATAGCTAATTACCCCCATTCCGAACACAATGGGATATGTATCGTAGACTGATTTGATCGTTTCGATCAGCTTCCGTTAAAATCAACATATAACTCTATATATTGAATTTGAACGCGCATTTCAATTTACCGGGGTCACATACGAACCCTAAAGATTCCATAAAAATATTTTCTAGCTTCATATTGACGATACGGTCCTAACAAAACTAGTTTCGTCGAATTCTGAGACCGTTGGAAAAATGGTCATTTTCCATTCGATTAAAATCAACTGAAACTGGTCAAACACGTTTTCCTTTGCCACGCTCACATATTGACTCGAAAAATTATGAAAATTGGCATCTAGCAATAACTTGACATCACAGTTCCAACAAAAGTGGTTTCGTCGAAATCCGAGGTCGTTTGCAAAATTTCCATTTTTAAGGGCCTGAATTCTATAGCGACTATTCCGAATTTTCAACTGGACATATCTTTTGATTCCCGCTATGAAATTTTGATTTTTCGGATTCATTGGAAAGATATTCTCAAATAGATCTTATTATTTTTGGTTTCACTAAAATCCGGATTGTTTTGCACCCGATACATTCAAATGAAGTTTGAAATCGAATTATCGAACTACCGCGCCATTTTCAATTCCTTTTATAATTATTTATAATTATTTATATTCTAACGACGACGTATATAATATATACATTCTAAATATATTCAAAAAAAATTTCTAGTCGATATTATTTAAAATAATTCATTTTAAATATCCAAAATTCACTAAAATTGCCAAAATAAAAATTTTAAATTGGCCCAGATTTCCGGGTTATTACAATTTCAATCTGGAAAGTTGCGTCTATTTAATTAATATCCATTCAATTTCTATATATAAATCTACTCTTTCTACCTTTCATTCACAGCTCAAAACAATATTCTTCATTTCTATTCTCTTCAAAAGTATCAATTCAATGGCTTCCTCTAGTTCATCCCAAAAATTGAAGATAACCAGAACCATCAAAGGTTATCTTCATAATGACAAAGAGGCCATCAAAACCTATGGTAACTACTTAGCAAATGCTAAAGTTAGCACGGATGCTTTCCCCGGTATTAGCGATTTTCCCTTTTATGATTTCATTTCTCTTTTTCAAAATAATGAAGTCTTAAGTCTATTTGACATCCGTGACAATGACGAATTATGTTATCCCAAACTCATCAAGTTGTTCTTTATGAATCTCAATCGTGGATTTTACAAAGGCAACGAAGATCAAGTATGGAGTAGTGTCAAAGGCACTCAAATTGTTCTTGGTGCCGAAATCATAGGCACTATTCTAAATTATAGAAGCACGGGCTCGAATTTTTTGGATTTTGTTATTGACGAAACAGATTTGGAAACCTACCATGACATATTTGAAGATGGTGCTCCAATGGATTTAAAAAATCATTCCTTTCTTCCAAAAACTAGAATTGTCAACCTTCTCCTTCAACATACCATCACTCCCCGTTCCGGAAATTTCAAAAATCCTACCACCAAAGTCCAAAAGGCTCGTTCCGAAATTATATTTACAACAAAATACTTTGAAAATGCTCAAAAATGAAATTTACACAAAGGGTATGTCGACATACATAAAACACTATGTCGACATATAACTGTCATTTTTTCAATGTTGAAAGGAAGTGTGTTTTCACTATTTGTGATGGTTTTGAAGCATGACATCATTTTATACATTATAAAAAGGGCTTAAATTCGAATTTTTTTATCATCACTTCTTTTCTAACTTCATCCTCTTTCTTCGCACCATTATTAATCACTTTTATGATTTCTACACTTATACTCTACCGAATTCAATTCTGTTTCGATCAAACTTTTTCTCTCTACACTCTCTCCTCTCTGAATTAAGTGTAATTGAAGAGTTATAGGGCTGTTTGTAATTGTTTGGGTTGAGTAAAGTAATCGGTGGTTGTAGCTACCCGAACCTCCCCATGAAGGAAAGCGCGGATTGCTTTGAGGACAAGACAAATTAGAACGCAAACAGAAGAACATTTCGTTGCTTGTTACAACAATTACATCAGAGTACAAGAATATAACTGAGTATAAATGAATAATATACAATTGACAAATACCAAAGATTTAAATTACTAAGCAGCAGAAAATAGTACAAAACACAACTAGAAGAAATACACAGATACAAAGCTTTCCGAGTATAGTTTAAGCTGTAAACCAGGATCCTGTAAATAGAAATCTCCAAAACCGAAACTACTAGCTGCCCATGTGGAAAATAAGGGCACCCAGAGTTTAGGTTAAACAATAAACTCCAGGTCAGTCATGTGACTAGTGTGAGAACTAAACAATTATTTAAAATTTACTTTTAAATATAAAGTAAATCAAGGGACCACGCCGTATAACACGGAATGGGTTTCCTCCCAAGAATACTAGTGCATAAAACAAACAGCGCAATGCTAAATAAAGAACAATGAAGCTATTATAAGACCCAGGTCCCATCACACAATGCAACGCAAGCCGGAGGATAGGGTTTTACCTTATAATAGCCAAATAATGTTTCATACGTTTAAAATAGATTATTTTGATATTACTATTAGTGTATAGTGTATAAAACAATTTCAATCATAATATCAATCATAGACGGCATAGTACCCAATACTACTATGTCGCCATACTAGGTATACAATTAAAACTGAAAGTCACGTATTGGAAATTGGATTTCCATCATCAGTCGAGGAAAGAGGCAAGCTCCTCTCCATTCGAGACACTCTAGCAAATGTCTCAGGACCACACACAGCGATCCTTGGAACTTCAGGGTCGGTCCTCTCTTACTTTTGAGGATTGGCAATTCCTGAACACACGTTTCCCAGTCCTATCATACCTATATCCGAGGCGTCTCGCATTCCAACATCCGCACAGGTAAAAAATATATAAATGTCAGGTCTAGAAGTCACTGACATCACCCATAGATAGAAAGAAACGTCGTGCTCTCCCTGCAGTCCAATTCTATTTTTGACTCATACCGAGGTGTGAGGCTCGTGAATTAACGCTATACACAAAGCTATGCCACACAAGCCGTGCTTTGATCATCAACCACAAGACTTTGCTTTTCAACAGAAGCCTTGATCAATTTCTACTTTGGCATGCCACACAGGCAATTCATGCCATGCGATTGATATTGGAACGACCCGGATTTTCAGCGGCTTTGGTTATCGACGTAAGCTCGACGTCGATAACCAAAACATCGAAAAATCCCGGTAATTAATGAAAGAAATTAGAAGGTGAGAATAGATAAGATAGAAACTTAGAATAGAAGAAGAAGAAGAACACAACATCAGAGTGACACGAACCACACAGCGGAACGAATAACATATAATAGATAACATAACTTTGTAATATAACAGTTATGTATACAATAGCACTTATCAGAGTACAGCACTTACAACACAGCGAAAATAACTATAGCTATATGATCCTGAAGCCTCCTGCTCCAAGCTCTTCCAGTATATCTGTAAATCCCGACTACTTGACTGCCCGTACAAATTTAGGCACCCAAGAGTTTAGGGAAAACAACAAAGTAAACTCCGGGTCAGTCATGGGACTGGTATGAGTAAAACAGTTTAAACAGGTATATGAACAAGTAAACGATATCTCATAAGACCACGCCGCAGAACGGAACGGGTTTTTCCCTTATGAGAATCCAAAATATCTTTATATCAAAAACCTTTTGATATTATAATAATGTCTATGTACAAATAGATATCAACTAGCAGAAACGCTTTCATCTCACGTTCTACATATATAGTATACAATCAAAATCGCAAGCACGTATTGGATAATGGATTTCCAACTATGACAAGGTATGGAACCACCTTCCGATCAGTGTACTCTAGGAACGATACACTGGAGTTCAACAAGAACATCTTGTAACTCAGCCACACATGACCGACCACTCATTTCGCTTGAGTGTATCGAATGTACATCACCAACGGTTGGGATCAGCAACCGTTCCCGTATATATATGGGACAACATTGATAGATGTAAGAAACAAATGAATATTCACTAGATAGGTGATTATACACCCTACTTCGGTGCGACCGACTTAGCCATGCTGCCTGCCCGATTTCTATCATTTACCGGTTGATGAGGCTAGAAGCTACGCTTTATCATTACATCAGATTCACTTCGAGTGCTACATTGTCAAATCCATCAGAATCACTAATTGACGTCTACAACCATACATTACGTGTCAGCTAAAAGAAGTTTCCTTCTCCGCTTCCACTCTTGGTATAGTTGAAGAAATCAATGTACGTGACCTTTCTGGAAATACTCTGTCAGACATTCATCAACACAAGTCATCCTCATTCCCTTAGAATGTCACATTGTCATACCCGCCAAATCACAAATTGACTTATCCAAAAATAACACGGGTATACAGCTAAGAGAAACGAATTCCTCCGCCACCAAACGTGAATACGTTTGAACAGATCAACTTACGCGATCCATTGAATATACTCTGTCAGACCTTCGTCCATACAAGTTGTCCTGGGACTGGACAAACCGAAGGCACTATTCTGTAAACAGGATAGCCCTTGCATATTACTCTGTCTTCAATTATCTTTGGCATATATGATTCGCGACGCTTATGCCAATACAGAGTGGTTCTTTGGATAATAATCCAACCGGTCTCTCCATATTAACAACGTTAAAATGGTCAAACTTCGATAGTCTGTGATTTAACTATCAAATGAAAACATGTCCGTGTACAAACAACGATCTAAATTCCAAATGGAATGTCAATCGATCAATCATCATGTATATCTATACATATTTCCTTATTTTCTATATTTAGAAAATATTTGTTATCAACGTTGGAAAACATTTCCATTGTTTATTTACGTATCACTATCCTTCCACAACTATCAGACTCTAACTATAAACTAACAAGAGAACAACTTCCTAAGTATAAACCCCGAAGGCCGAAACCAACATCAGATCGATACCCAGGAAACCATTCAACTTATTAATCTCTAGTCAGATTCTAATTTTGCTTAACTTTATATTCTTTAGCTCCATTCGCTCAACTCTAGATCGCAGCGATCACAATGGTTACGCCTGATTCCCTCAGGAAACATCCGAACGCCGTAGGCTATTTACAGCCCTGCGAATTACGCTAGCAGTCGTGCTAAATGGCAACTCATCTTGAATAACTATGTTTGTTTTAACTCTAACTGTTTAACTCTAACTGTTTCACTCTATTTGACTAACTCGACTTGACTAACCCCTTTCGAATAACATATTCGATTAACTAACTTTCGAATACCATATTTGATTTCTCCTTTTTAACAACGTTTTATTCATTTGAAATGATTTACTTCTAAATAACGGTTCTACACTTTAAAAATGATTTCCTTTTTATAATGTTTCCTTTTCAATTCTATTTGTAAATGGTTTACAAATAATCCCTTTTCAAATTTATTCTTGATAATATTCTAACTCCTTAAATTCCCGAGAAAATTCGCCATAACCTCCTTTGTATCGGGAGCATCGGGAAAATCCCCAAACTCGCCACACAAGCCTTTCCATTCAAAAAGAAATGTTTTGAATTTATTTCCTTTCTGAATATCTCCTCTTTATAAATATTCCAATTTATAAACATTTCTTATTTATAAATATTCCAATTTATAAATATCTCTTATTTATAAATATCCTATTTTATAAATATTCTATTTTCAATATCACTTTGAAAATTCCCCTATCAACATTCCGGTATGTTATGGTATTCAATCATATCAAATTACGCTGTTCAATATTGTCCATACCCACACAATCAACAACAGGTTAAAATTCACATCATATATTAAAATATATGAAAAACAATAAAATAACTGTTGAGGAATCCAGTCGGATTCCTCCAACCTGTTTCCCTGCATCACAGATGTTAGACAATATAGATAACATCACTTTCAGTTCCATATGATATATTCTGTTAAACAGAATCAATATAGAAATTTAACTAACTGACTAGCAGTTCAATCAAACAATCAACACATAGTAAATCAGACAATTTCTAACAGTTCTAAAGATACAACATAAAATTATAAACTGTTTAGAGTTGGTGAGATTTACTCACATTTGCGCGTTAACCGTTAAATAAAGGTTTGCGTTATTTGACTCAGTTGGACAATTTATTTCGCCATAAATTGTAATGAGCTCGGATTCACTTCCAGTCAGTTCCAGTGTATAGCCACCGTCCATACGATCCCAATGGATCATGTTTCGCTGAATTTCGATAACGTATGGTCAAGTTATACGATTTACAAGCTACTACATATTTTATATATAAATTATATATATATTCAAAAAGTTATCGGGCCTCACCATTTTAAACCCGGCCCACTACTCTCCTTGGAAGCCCGCTACCCTGAATCGTCTTCCTCCTACAGATCGCACATTCGTTCCCAGACATCTCCAATACTTTGACCTCCATACCATGTTCTAAAACCAGATCACCCCTTTTCTCAATTATTAAAAATACTTTACTAACTTTATAATCACGTTTTACCCTTAACACACTTGCTTATCCTTCCTTCTCCTCATCACGTACAGAAACCCGAGCCTACTGTTGCCATTTCCTCCTCTTTATGCCTTCCAACTCACGTGTACCGTACTAGTTCATCTCAGGTCCTCCCCCCTTACAATCGCCTCACACACTCACTGTCCTTCATCCTTGTCTCGAGCTCCTCCGCTTTTCAGTTATTCCCTTAACACATGAAACCAATGCATTCAGTTCCAATTCGAACTCCTTCCGTCCCGCAGGACTCACGACTCCATCACGCACACTACCATTACCAGACTTCCTTCTGCTGCTCCTTCAACACTTCCTTCCAAGTCCGAACTGCCGCTTCCCCCGTGAAACATCATCACCGCCATGTTCTTAGGTCGCCGGATCTGACAAGAGCCCCTCCACGACGTCCTCCATTTCCTGACCTCCCATTCTTCCTCATGAACCCCATATAAACGCATTCAAGTCTGAAGCACAAGCCAACAGGAAAGCTACAAATTTGGTTTAGCAATTATAGGAATTTAGAGAAGTCGATTAGATTCTCTGAAGGATACGGTTTCACGGTTTTGAGAGAGGAACCCGGCGGCATGGAGAATTGAACATGAATTAGGTTAGAATAATTATTAAGGGTGTTATATATGTTTTTCTTTCTTGGTTAAGAGGATGAGTTCAATCCACGTTTTGCTTCTGTCCAACCACAGGAAATGAATTGGAACCGGTTTAAATGGACGTGGAGTCCTTAATGGCCAAGTAAATAGAAACCACCATACTATATTAATCTACAAAAAATATACGAGACAAGAAAGGACATAGCTATTTACTTTCAAGATATAGTTCTGTGTTCCACTCAGTGATGCATGCGCCTTTCATTTCAAATTAATAAGGCATGACGTATTCGAGATAAAAGTAGCTATCTGTGTCCATTGGTTATATTATTATATTTGAATTTTAGTTTATTTCTAAACATGTTTGTATACAAACAAATGCTCACGTGTGACTCTGTATATATATCAACGCAAGCTGTTACGGACAGATATAAAAACACCGGTGAGACGAGCAATGTCCCACGATCCCAAAAAATGTAATAATACCAGTAGGTGGACTCATATTTTGAAATTTGAAAATGTTGATTACAGGGTGCGAAATACTTCAAAATAAAAAGTCGCTTATTAAATTAATTAAAAATTATAGTAAAATTCAAAAAATTAAATTATCACTACTTCCCAAAAGAACCTTGTCTAGATTCAAACCCGATCTCTAGTTATATCGAATAAACTATTACGGTCGATAAACGATTCTATAGCGACTATTTTAAAATTTGATTTGGACATATCTCAAAATCTACACGACGAAATCCTGATTTTTCTCTTCCACTAGAAATATATACTCCACCAGCTCCACACATTTCTTGTTTCACAGAAATCCGGCTTAAAACGAATCGTGTACATTCAGTTGAAGTTCGAATCGCCCATTTACGAACTGCAGCGCCATTTCGAGCTCTATTTTAATTATATTAAAATTTTATGTTCAAACTGTCGTCGATTGAATATATTCATCAATATAATTCAACTCTAAGCTGAATTGAATCTAAGTGACGACCCCGTTCATCGAATATTGTGATTTCCAATATTTTTGATTATTTCTGAATTAAATATATTATTTAATTATTTAATTAAATTAATTATTCCATATTATTTAATTAAACCTCTATTTAATTCACTACATCACGATATATATAATTAAATAAATTAATTATAATACCCCTGTCAGTGCGGGTCATTACATTCTTCCCCACTTAAAATAATTTCGTTCTCGAAATTGCTAAGTTAGAGAACGACCCTACCTATTGGAATTCCTAAGATTTGTATACCCCTTATTTCTGATTCCAACTGAACCAATTAATATCGACTAAAATATTTATTCATTCCGACTAACTAAAATTTTTAAAAATTCTGAAAATTTTCTAACACTTTAAATTTTCGGAAAATTTCGCAGCACCTCCTTTGTACGGGGTTACCGGAAAAATTCAAACCTTGCCACACAGGCCCTCTCCAATCCCAAAGAAAATCAAACAGCCAAGCGGCTTGCCAAATCGGCTCATAAATTCCAAACTCATATAGAATTTAAACTTGTACCTTTTTGTCGGGCATATCGCTATATCCCTGCTATTCGTTACCACTTCTGCATATAACAATGCATTACCAACTTGATCTCTAATCAGTTCATTCTCAAAACCAAATCATTAGCTTATACCTAAGTCGGATTCTATTTCAACTCGAGTTCCATTCTCGATTTCAACTCTTAACTCATCAATTCAATTCTATCCTAGATTATTCTATAATCAAATCAAGTTTCATTTAACTTGGTTCAAGTTAAATTCCAATTTATTTATTCAATTTTTACCATCTCAATCTCATTAACTTCATAAGTTAAATTCTAATTCCATAACTTAAATTCCTGGGTTTCTTTTAAATCAATTTGAAATAACAATACCAATTCAAAACATTTGAATTTCTAAACAACTAATTTTCTCAAAACAATTCAAAAACAAAACCTTTGGTAGTAATCCACCACTTAGAAACTCGAAAATCACACCGATGATACTGCGCAGTCATCATCGGAATTATTTTCCAGCGACCCAAGTGATTTCAATACTATATCATTTTCAAAATCATTACTAAATACTTCCATTTTGAAAACATTTCAAAATCTCCCAGGAACTTAAAATTTCCTTATTTTAATTCCAAATCTGATTTAAATTCATATTTAATTCATCTTATTTCATATACTTTACTTATATGAATTCTGATTAGTTATATATAGCCATTTCACATTTTATAATCTTACCTGATTATAATTACTACCAACACGTCCTATATATGATAATATATCACATATCCATACTGTGTCGGTACATCGTATTCAAGTATTTATTTACTCCTACCGATACAGTGGATCAAACTGATCGACCAGAACTCATAAACAACTCAGCCAATGAATCCCCACAATATAAAACCATTTTTATATCAAATACAAATACGCACTCGTATATATACACTCAAACTCAATCTAGGGTGTTACTAACCCTATCTCTACCGAGTCACGCCACAGAGCCAAGGTAATTCTTAACTTAAGCTCTGATACCAACTGTAACGACCCGGATTTTCAGCGGCTTTGGTTATCGACGTAAGCTCGACGTCAATAACCAAAACATCAAAAAATCCCGGTAATTAATGAAAGAAATTAGAAGGTGAGAATAGATAAGATAGAAACTTAGAATAGAAGAAGAAGAACACAACATCAGAGTGACACGAACCTCACAGCGGAACGAATAACATATAATAGATAACATAACTTTGTAATATAACAGTTATGTATACAATAGCACTTATCAGAGTACAGCACTTACAACACAGCGGAAATAACTATAGCTATATAATCCTGAAGCCTCCTGCTCCAAGCTCTTCCAGTATATCTGTAAATCCCGACTACTTGACTGCCCGTACAAATTTAGGCACCCAAGAGTTTAGGGAAAACAACAAAGTAAACTCCGGGTCAGTCATGGGACTGGTATGAGTAAAACAGTTTAAACAGGTATATGAACAAGTAAACGATATCTCATAAGACCACGCCGCAGAACGGAACGGGTTTTTCCCTTATGAGAATCCAAAATATCTTTATATCAAAAACCTTTTGATATTATAATAATGTCTATGTACAAATAGATATCAACTAGCAGAAACGCTTTCATCTCACGTTCTACATATATAGTATACAATCAAAATCGCAAGCACGTATTGGATAATGGATTTCCAACTATGACAAGGTATGGAACCACCTTCCGATCAGTGTACTCTAGGAACGATACACTGGAGTTCAACAAGAACATCTTGTAACTCAGCCACACATGACCGACCACTCGTTTCGCTTGAGTGTATCGAATGTACATCACCAACGGTTGGGATCAGCAACCGTTCTCATATATATATGGGACATCATTGATAGATTTAAGAAACAAATGAATATTCACTAGATAGGTGATTATACACCCTACTTCGGTGCGACCGACTTAGCCATGCTGCCTGCCCGATTTCTGTCATTTACCGGTTGATGAGGCTAGAAGCTACGCTTTATCATTACATCAGATTCACTTCGAGTGCTACATTGTCAAATCCATCAGAATCACTAATTGACGCCTACAACCATACATTACGTGTCAGCTAAAAGAAGTTTCCTTCTCCGCTTCCACTCTTGATATAGTTGAAGAAATCAATGTACGTGACCTTTCTGGAAATACTCTGTCAGACATTCATCAACACAAGTCATCCTCATTCCCTTAGAATGTCACATCGTCATACCCGCCAAATCACAAATTGACTTATCCAAAAATAACACGGGTATACACCTAAGAGAAACGAATTCCTCCGCCACCAAACGTGACTACGTTTGAACAGATCAACTTACGCGATCCATTGAATATACTCTGTCAGACCTTCGTCCATACAAGTTGTCCTGGGACTGGACAAACCGAAGGCACTATTCTGTAAATAGGATAGCCCTTGCATTTTACTCCGTCTTCAATTATCTTTGGCATATATGATTCGCGACGCTTATGCCAATATAGAGTGGTTCTTTGGATAATAATCCAACCGGTCTCTCCGTATTAACAACGTTAAAATGGTCAAACTTCGATAGTCTGTGATTTAACTATCAAATGAAAACATGTCCGTGTACAAACAACGATCTAAATTCCAAATGGAATGTCAATCGATCAATCATCATGTATATCTATACATATTTCCTTATTTTCTATATTTAGAAAATATTTGTTATCAACGTTGGAAAACATTTCCATTGTTTATTTACGTATCACTATCCTTCCACAACTATCAGACTCTAACTATAAACTAACAAGAGAACAACTTCCTAAGTATAAACCACGAAGGCCGAAACCAACATCAGATCGATACCCAGGAAACCATTCAACTTATTAATCTATAGTCAGATTCTAATTTTGCTTAACTTTATATTCTTTAACTCCATTCGCTCAACTCTAGATCGCAGCGATCACAATGGTTACACCTGATTCCCTCAGGAAACATCCGAACGCCGTAGGCTATTTACAGCCCTGCGAATTACGCTAGCAGTCGTGCTAAATGGCAACTCATCCTGAATAACTATGTTTGTTTTAACTCTAACCGTTTAACTCTAACTGTTTAACTCTAACTGTTTAACTCTATTTGACTAACTCGACTTGACTAACCCCTTTCGAATAACATATTCGATTAACTAACTTTCGAATATCATATTCGATTTCTCCTTTTTAACAACGTTTTATTCATTTGAAAAGATTTACTTTTAAATAACGGTTCTACACTTTAAAAATGATTTCCTTTTTATAATGTTTCCTTTTCAATTCTATTTGTAAATGGTTTACAAATAATCCCTTTTCAAATTTATTCTTGAATATATTCTAACTCCTTAAATTCTCGGGAAAATTCGCCATAACCTCCTTTGTATCGGGAGCATCGGGAAAATCCCCAAACTCGCCACACAGGCCTTTCCATTCAAAAAGAAATGTTTTGAATTTATTTCCTTTTTGAATATCTCCTCTTTATAAATATTCCAATTTATAAACATTTCTTATTTATAAATATTCCAATTTATAAATATCTCTTATTTATAAATATCTTTTTTTATAAATATTCTATTTTCAATATCACTTTGAAAATTCCCCTATCAACATTCTGGTATGTTATGGTATTCAATCATATCAAATTACGCTGTTCAATATCGTCCATACCCACACAATCAACAACAGGTTAAAATTCACATCATATATTAAAATATATGAAAAACAATAAAATAACTGTTGAGGAATCCAGTCGGATTCCTCCAACCTGTTTCCCTGCATCATAGATGTTAGACAATATAGATAACATCACTTTCAGTTCCATATGATATATTCTGTTAAACAGAATCAATATAGAAATTTAACTAACTGACTAGAAGTTCAATCAAACAATCAACACATAGTGAATCAGACAATTTCTAACATTTCTAAAGATACAACATAAAATTATAAACTGTTTAGAGTTGGTGAGATTTACTCACATTTGCGTGTTAACCGTTAAATAACGGTTTGCGTTATTTGACTCAGTTGGACAATTTATTTCGCCATAAATTGTAATGAGCTCGGATTCACTTCCAGTCAGTTCCAGTTGGAAAGCTCTTTTCGATACGAACCCAACGGTTCCGGTTTTAGGAGAATCCGACGGTCGGATCTCCCGCAATGTCCGTTTGAAATAAATGGTCGAAATTCACGAACTGCCGCGGCGCGGCGCATTCTATTCAGGCCATTATATTATATATATAATATATATAATATATATTTCGTCGATTTCTATTTAAAACGAATTATATAAATAGTTTTAAGATCGTTTCAAAAGCAATTTCAACATTCTTTTCAATTCAAATCAAAATTGAATTCTTCTTTATAAATTCGTTTTAAAATTCATTTCAATTCAATTCAAATTTTAATTCAATTTGAATTCATTTCAATTCACTTTCAATTCAATTTGAATTCGTTTTCAATTCATTTCGAAATCGTTTTCAATTCAATTCATTTCGAAATCGTTTTCAATTCAATTCATTTCGAAATCGTTTTCAATTCAATTCATTTTAAATTGATTTCAATTCAATTTAATTCAATTTGAATTCATTTCTATTTTATTCGAATTCAAATTCACTTTCTATTCAATTCGAATCGAATTTAATTCAATTTGAATTTCCTTTCAAAATATTAAATTTTGAAATCACTTTTCAATATTTATTATAAAACGAATAAAATCGATATAAACATCGTTCGCGTCAAAATAACGCATCTCTAATCAACACGGCTTTATATTTCAATAATTCGTTATTCTATTCAACAAATGAATATTTGTTCTATTCAACACATGAATCTATATTTCTTTCAACACACGACTAATCTCAACACATGAGTACTGTCAACACCTCACTATTTTTTTTTTATGTAAAATATTTTATAAAACTATGGTATCTATCGTTTGATTTTTAATTAGACTTCTACTGAGAAGTAGTTCTAATTTTAAATATGATAAAGATGTAATTTTTATTATTTAAAATATTTCACTCAACACATGAATAGTTTCAACACATGAATTTTCCTTTATAATATTCATTATTTTCCCGATTGGAATGAGGCCCAATCAATCACCATATAATGTCAATTATATGGATTTCCATACAACACATGTATATAATAGCATTGAAAAATAATCAACCATCAACCAAAGTGCACTACACTGTATAAGCATCAAATATAGATATCTAACGCTTATAACAGCCTGTCAATCAATCGATCGACATATTTAATCAATCAAGATGAGTGAACTTCAAATTTCATCCCAACACCCGTGTGGGGTTTCAAACAATCAAACACAGATTTTATTTGTGCAGTTGGGCGACGTGTAAAATTTATCGACCCAATCAATATCAGTCAAATTAGTGTATATAAACAAATCGGCCGATTTGTTTATAAATATTCATTTATCCACTTTCACGTTAAAAATTATATTTTTAACGTCAAAAATATTTATTTCAACACTTGAATTTCTATTCAGTTCATTTACACAATAAAAATGATATTTTTATTTTTCTAACATATTTTAGAAAATTTCGGCGGCATAACGGCACGATACTAGAAACGGGACGAGGCCTAGCCTTATCCCCGGTCTAGTGAAGGCCCACGCCATTCACACATCAAATTCTAATCAATTCAAGTTCACCAAATAACCCAATTCAAATCAAATAATCTAACCAATCTACACAACCAAACAAACAAGTCCATGGTATGTGGACGGGTGTCGGGTGCTTCTAATAAGCACCGTCTGCATCCTAGTATATATATATATAACTAGAAAAAGAATTTTGAGTGAGAAGTTCTCACCTAAAGCTATCCAATACTGCGACTCTTCATTTATAGAAATCTTCTTCGTTATCCCATCTTCGTCATCTTCGTTGCCCGTAGTCACTATATACATAAAAATCACATTTTTATATTTTGATGTCTTTTAAAATAAAAATCACATTTTTATTTGTTCGTTCTCAATTTAAAATCATATTTTTATAATCACTTCATATATTTAAAAATCGAATTTTTACTATGCTATTCAATATATAAAAATCATATTTTTATAATCACTCATATGTTTAAAAATCGAATTTCTTTACTATGCTATTCAATATTAAAAATCCCGCCTTTTCTATTTTTAAAATCTAATCTTTTCTATTTTTAAAATCTAATCTTTTCTATTTTAAAAATATCGTCTTTTCGTCGATAAAGATTTTACCTTTTCTAAAATAAAGATTTCGCCTTTACTAAAATAAAGATTTTGCCTTTATATAAAAAAAAATCATCACTTGATTTCAACGTATATAAAATAAAAATCAGATTTTTATTTTGCTACATATACAAAGATTATATTTTTAATATTCCTATGATGTAAAAATTATATTTTTATTACTTTTATATAGTAAAGGTTATATTTTTAATACTTTAAAAATATAAAAATCATATTTTTACTTCTTCTACTCAATAAAAATTCCGCCTTTTCTATTTTAAAGTTTAAACCCTTTTTTTTCTATTTCAAACCTTTAAAATAAAATCAATTTTAAAATTCCTTTTAAATCAGTTTTTAAATCTTTTTCTGTTTATATAAAATAAAAAATAAAATAAAAAAAATAAATAATATAAAAAAACTTACAGGGGGGGGTCTGACCTCTGGCGGCGGTGGCTAGGGCTGGGGGCTTGGACGCGGCGGTCCTGGTGGAGGAGGGGTGCGTCGGAGAACGGGGGGGTGCAGCTAGAGGAGGAGAGGGCCAGACCTGCGATGGCGAACGAATCGCGATGAGGGATTTTGGGGGGGGGGGACGGTTCGGGGCGTTCGAATGGAGGAAGGAGGAGAGGAGGGAGAAGGAGGCGGCGGCGCAGGGGCTGCGCCACCCCTGGCGGCGGCGACTGTCCGTCGGGGAGGGGCGGCGGCTCCTCCCCCGTGGCTCTCCTCTTTTCTTCTTTTTTTTTTCTTTTTTTTTCTGAAATGAAACTAACGGGGGGGTATATGAAAAAAAAAAGGTTTTATATTTTTAATTATTTAATTATTTTATTTTAATTCAAAAAGTCAACTTTTTCAAACGACCTCTAAACGAGGTCCACCGCCTGTCGTCCCTAGCGTTTCAGCCCCATTCCGAACACAATAGGATATGTATCGTAGGCTGGTTCGGCTGTTACAATCAGTTTCCGTTGAATTTACATTTAAATCACTATATTGAATTTTAAACGTACATTTCAAATTACCGGGGTCACATACTAACTCTATAAATTGCAGAAAAATATTTTCTAGCTTCGTATTGACGATACGGTCCTAACAAAACTAGTTTCGTCGAATTCTGAGACCGTTAGAGAAATGGCCGATTTCCAGTCGATTAAAATCAACTGAAATGGTCAAAACACGTTTTCCTTTGCCACGCTAACATATTGATTCGAAAAATTATGAAATTTGGAATCTAGCGATAACTTGACACTGCGGATCCAACAAAAGTGGTTTCGTCGAAATCCGAGGTCATTTGCAAAATGTCCATTTTTAAGGGCCTGAATTCCATAGCGACTATTCAGAATTTTCAATTGGACATATCTTTTGATTCTCGCTACGAAATTTTGATCTTTCGGATTCGTTGGAAAGATATCCACAATTAGATCCCATTATTTTTGGTTTCACTAAAATCCGGATTGTTTTGCACCCGGTACATTCAATTGAAGTTTGAAATCGAATTATCGAACTACCGCGCCATTTTCAACTCTATTTATAATTATATATAATTATTTATATTCTAACGACGACGCGTATAATATATACGTTCGAATTATATTCAAAATAAATTTCTCGTCGATATTATTTAAAATAATCTATTTTAAATAATCAAAATTCGTTAAAATTGCTAAAATAAAAATTTCAAACTGGCCCAGATTTTCGGGTTATTACAGTATAGCCACCGTCCATACGATCCCAACGGATCATGTTTCGCTGAATTTCGATAACGTATGGTCAAGTTATACGATTTACAAGCTACTACATATTTTATATATAAATTATATATATATTCAAAAAGTTATCGGGCCTCACCATTTTAAACCCGGCCCACTACTCTCCTTGGAAGCCCGCTACCCTGAATCGTCTTCCTCCTACAGATCGCACATCCGTTCCCAGACATCTCCAATACTTTGACCTCCATACCATGTTCTAAAACCAGATCACCCCTTTTCTCAATTATTAAAAATACTTTACTAACTATATAATCACGTTTTACCCTTAACACACTTGCTTATCCTTCCTTCTCCTCATCACGAATAGAAACCCGAGCCTACTGTTGCCATTTCCTCCTCTTTATGCCTTCCAACTCACGTGTACCGTACTAGTTCATCTCAGGTCCTCCCCCCTTACAATCGCCTCACACACTCACCGTCCTTCATCCTTGTCTCGAGCTCCTCCGCTTTTCAGTTATTCCCTTAACACATGAAACCAATGCATTCAGTTCCAATTCGAACTCCTTCCGTCCCGCAGGACTCACGACTCCATCTCACACACTACCATTACCAGACTTCCTTCTGCTGCTCCTTCAACACTTCCTTCCAAGTCCTAACTGCTGCTTCCCCCGTGAAACATCATCACCGCCATGTTCTTAGGTCGCCGGATCCGACAAGAGCCCCTCCACGACGTCCTCCATTTCTTGACCTCCCATTCTTCCTCATGAACCCCATATAAACGCATTCAAGTCTGAAGCACAAGCCAACAGGAAAGCTACGAATTCGGTTTAGCAATTATTGGAATTTAGAGAAGTCGATTAGATTCTCTGAAGGATACGGTTTCACGGTTTTGAGAGAGGAACCCGACGGCGTGGAGAATTGAAAATGAATTAGGTTAGAATAATTATTAAGGGTGTTATATATGTTTTTCTTTCTTGGTTAAGAGGATGAGTTCAATCCACGTTTTGCTTCTGTCCAACCACAGGAAATGAATTGGAACCGGTTTAAATGGACGTGGAGTCCTTAATGGCCAAGTAAATAGAAACCACCATACTATATTAATCTACAAAAAATATACGAGACAAGAAAGGACATAGCTATTTACTTTCAAGATATAGTTCTGTATTCCACTCAGTGATGCATGCGCCTTTCATTTCAAATTAATAAGGCATGAAGTATTCGAGATAAAAGTAGCTATCTGTGTCCATTGGTTATATTATTATATTTGTATTTTAGTTTATTTCTAAACATGTTTGTATACAAACAAATGCTCACGTGTGACTCTGTATATATATCAACGTAAGCTGTTACGGACAGATATAAAAACACCGGTGAGACGAGCAATGTCCCACGATCCCAAAAATGTAATAATACCAGTAGGTGGACTCATATTTTGAAATTTCAAAATGTTGATTACAGGGTGCGAAATACTTCAAAATAAAAAGTCGCTTATTAAATTAATTAAAAATTACAGTAAAATTCAAAAAATTAAATTATCACTACTTCCCAAAAGAACCTTGTCTAGATTCAAACCCGATCTCTAGTTATATCGAATAAACTATTACGGTCGATAAACGATTCTATAGCGACTATTTTAGAATTTGATTTGGACATATCTCAAAATCTACACGACGAAATCCTGATTTTTCTCTTCCACTAGAAATATATACTCCACCAGCTCCACACATTTCTTGTTTCACAGAAATCCGGCTTAAAACGAATCGTGTACATTCAGTTGAAGTTCGAATCGCCCATTTACGAACTGCAGCGCCATTTCGAGCTCTATTTTAATTATATTAAAATTCTATGTTCAAACTGTCGTCGATTGAATATATTCGTCAATATAATTCAACTCTAAGCTGAATTGAATCTAAGTGACGACCCCGTTTATCGAATATTGTGATTTCCAATATTTTTGATTATTTCTGAATTAAATATATTATTTAATTAAATTAATTATTCCATATTATTTAATTAAACCTCTATTTAATTCACTACATCACGATATATATAATTAAATAAATTAATTATAATACCCCTGTCAGTGCGGGTCATTACAGATATCCATCAATATATAACCTCTAAGCTCATACGTCTCAGAGAAGGGCGTTAAGCAAGATAATAAATTCTCCGCCGCCAAACAGATATGTATTTAATAGAAATCAATCACACAGAATAAAATCCAATGTCAGACACACAGTCCATTTACAAGTTCGTTCTGGGTCTGAATGAAACCGGAGGCACCTTATTCCTCGTCCCATATGTCTAATACAGGAGAGAGGTCCTCGCATATCCGTCGATCTCCAAGTACGTCTGGACGATCACCAACTTATTCCCTTATCTTGGGTGTACAGCCCGATCAAGATTGTCAGGAATCATCCAAACGATGTGAAGACCTCCGATCTTCAACCACCGTCTTCACTTTCGACTTAACGCTGAATTAGTTATTCAGAATGGGTATAAACCCGACCTTTCCGAATAACCCACGTATATAATAAACAGGTGCTACATAAACACAACCTACGCCTCATTCCAATCCAGAATATTATTTTATTCAAATATTCACATTCTTAGGGAAAGGTTCCCATTAATTTTATCAAAGATAAATTCCTTTAAATTTATTCTTTAATCTTCCTTTGGATATCAAATCAAACCCAATTTAAGGTTTATCCAAACTAGTCAGGATTAGCGAGCCACACCGAAGTAATCATTTATTTTATTTCCCAATCCCAACCTATTCATCCCATGGAGCAAAACTGGTGATGCTCCATATCTAACACCACAGTGTTATCGGTAAATATTAATTACAATTTCACATTCAAATCTCATTAAAGATTTAACTATCACTTGGAGAAAAACTGGTGATACTCCATTCTCGATCTTTTTAATCTAATTAAAGATTCATTAAAACTCCACTTAGTTTTAATCTTCCCAAAAATCAATATTAATGATTATATAACTTGGGAAATCATATTCTGTCTTTAACTGGGTTAAAGAACCAATGTCATTCAAAACACGGTTCACGATAAACCCAAATCCACATTCCATTCTATCAGTTATTCTAGTTATAAACTAGTTCATTTTAATAAAAATACATTTTTATCTTTACAAAAATGGAATTTTTCATTTCAATTCTTTCTAATTCATATATTATTATTTTACACAAATTATTAGTATTTTTAATAATTTTATCAAGGCCCGTACAGTCGATTTCCATAAACGGTCATCGAACTGCACTTACAGCAACCTTTTTCAAATTTGATTTGGACATAATTCCAAATACAACTGTTAGATTTCAAATTTATCCTATTCGTTGGAAAGCTCTTTTCGATACGAACCCAACGGTTCCGGTTTCAGGAGAATCCGACGGTCGGATCTCCCATAATCGCAGTTCGACGTCAATGGTCGAAATTCGCAAACGGTCGTTGTGCGACATGTTCTATTCAGGCCATTTAATATATATATATATATAATATTATATATATATTTCATTGATTTCCATTTAAAACGTATTTTATAAATCATTTTAAATTCGTTTAAAAACGATTTCTACTTCATATTCAATTTCAAATCAAAACTGAGTATTCTTTATCATTACTATATAAATGATAATTTTTTCAAAATATTAGAATTTGTAATCACTTCCTTTTTCTATATTCATTATAAAAACGAATATAATCGATATAAATATCGTTAGCGTCAAAATGGCGCATATCTAGTCAACACGACTTTATATATTTCAATAACTTCGTTATTCTATTCAACAAATGAATATCTTCTTCAACACATGAATATTTATTTTATTCAACACATGAATATCTACTTTTATTCAACACATGAATATTCAATTCTATTCAACACATGAATATATAATTCTATTCAACACATGAATATATAATACTATTCAACACATGAATATATAATTTTATTCAACACATGAATATATAATTTTATTCAACACATGAATTTTCTTAGTTCTTTTCAGAATATTAATTTAAAATATTCTTTTCTTCCCGGATTGGAATGAGACTCAAGAAATTACCATATAATGTTATTTATATGGATTCCATACAACACATGTATATAACAGCAATGATAAAAAATCAAACATCATCCAAAGCGCACTACACAACTGTCTGTCAACCTACCGATCGACATACAACTATATTATTGGGATTAGTGTACATCAAATATCATCCCAATACCCGTGTGGGGTTTCAAATCAACAAACACAGATTTTATTTGTGCAGTTGGGCAATGTGTGAAATTTATCGTCCTAATCAATATCAGTCAAATGTGTGTACATAAACAAATCATTTGATTTGTAAATTAATATTTTATTTCTTTTCAGGAGAGTTTTCTGCCGTCCATATATATATATATATATATATATATATATATATATATATATATATATATATATATGTTAAAAATTATACTTTTAACGTTATAATATTTATTTCAACACTTTACTATTTTTAATTAACACTTTTTATTTTTAGAAAATTTCAGCAGCATAACGGCGCTATATTGAAATCGGGTAATGTCTAGCATTACCCCTCTCCTTTACTGGCTTACGCCATATACACATATCAATTTCATTTCACCCAAACAACCAAATTCCAACAAATAATCCAATCAACTACACAACCCAGCAAACAAGCCGTCCATGGTTTGTGGACGACGGGTGTTGGGTGCTACTAAACACCGTCTGCATCCTAGTATATATTTATATAACCAGAAAATAAAATTTAAAGTGAGAAGTTCTCACCGACTAGCTAAACCCAACGCCGCGACTCTTCATATGTAGAAAATTTCGCCGTGCTTCTAACGAGATCTGTTTCACGCAGTTTTATTTTAAAAATCTCATTTTTATTTCATATCCACATGTATAAAAATTGCATTTTCATGATATCACTTCTTGTATAAAAATTATATTTTTATCGCCACTTCAAATATATAAAAAATCATATTTTTATATCGCTACATGCACATAAAAGATTATATTTTTATAACACTACTTGTACATAAAAGATTATATTTTTATAACGTTGTTCACATAAGCAAAAAATCCAATTTTTACATGCTATTCACATAAATAAAAACCATATTTTGATTATGCTACTATATAGTTAAAAATCATATTTTTATACCAATGTTAAATGGATAAAAATCACATTTCTAAAATGGTGTTTATATTTTAAAGATTATATTTTTATAATGTTTTCATATAAATAAAAATCGAATTTTTATTTTGCTACAACATACATAAAAATTGCATTTTTACTACGCTACTATATAGATAAAAATATAATCTTTTTGACGCTACTATATATATAAAAATCCAATCTTTTTGACGCTACTATATAGATAAAAATTCTATTTTTACTACGCTACATACAAAAGAAAAATCTAATTTTTACTTCGACTTCTTATGAATAAAAAATAATTAAATATATTATAGTATATATAAAAATAACATAAGAAATTAGAAAAATAAAATTTAACACTAGAGTATGTCGACATAGTGTTTTTTGTATGTCGACATATAACTGCCAGAATTTCAAATTTAATTCCCACCAAAAGTTAGTTATTTGAAGTATTTAAATCTTCTACTTCAACTTTTCTTTTTCATTTCTCTTCTCTGTAAAAACTCTAAACTAAATAATACAATGGCCCTAACTAATCCAAACACCCAAATCAACTCCGATTCACACGCTGGAGCATCCGAGAGTCCTTTTCAACGATCTACGCTATCTTAGGTAATCAAAATTGAAGAAAAGATGGAGTATGTACTACAAATGATGGCTGAAATGCAAGTATTACAGATTAGGATGAATCAAGAGCAAAACAGGGAAGGGAAAGTAGTAAGGAGTCTACTTAAATACATAATGGATAATCAGGCTAATCCGATTATCATTGATGATGATAATCAAGCCATAGTATAGGAGGAAGAACCAAAAGAAGTCCCCGAGGAATAACCAGAAGAGGAAGAAGAAATGATAGAGGGGGAAGAATAACAAGAGACTCAACCAACGATTACGGAAGAAGACGATAATGTTGAATGGCAGGAGAGGTTTTCTTTGACCAAAATGGGAAAGTGATTGAAAAGAATGGAGAATTTTGTCTCCATTATCCTAATTGTCCGATTCACAAATCTCCTATTGTCAATTAGTGTTTAAGGTTTTCGTTTTCTTGCGTTCTTACGATAATTCGTGATTGTTTATATTCGCGTATCATAATTTGTACGAACTCATATTCAATGTAAAAATTGTTTATGTTTGAATTTTAAGTGTTATAATTAGTTATGATTTTATGGATATAAGACTAAGGGGGAGAATACGTTATTATATTAAACGTAGGGGGAGTATTTTTACTTTGAATTGATTATAGATTAAGGAGATATCAAGTTCTATTTAGATAGTTAAATAATTTAAGGGGGTGTTCTTGTAGAATTTCTTTTTGACAATGCCAAAGGGGGAGAAATTATAAAATATAGACATGGTTTATAGGATTCATATAGACAGTTGTGTATTTAAAGGATCATCATCAACATGTATGTACAGGTATGATATTTTATAAACTAAGGTTGTCATCATCAAAAATGGGGAGATTGTTGGAGAATGGAGTTTTGATGACAACAACCTTATTTCAATACTAATTGATTATAAAATATATACTAACACTTCTGTTAGAATATATATGTTAAAATAGGGTTTTGTATCCAAACTCCAAATCAAACCTAATGACTGTCATTCCTAGACAAATACCCCCCATTCCGGGCATAATGGGATATATTTCGTAAGACAATTCGATCATTTCGATCAGTTTTTAATCAAAATTAAAATATAAATCAATATATATTGAATTTGAACATACATTTTAATTTATCGGGGTCATATACTGATTCCAAAAATTACAGAAAAATAAATCTAGATATGTTTTGACGATACGGTCCTAACAAAACTAATTTCGTCGAATTTGGAGACCATCTGAAAATGGCCCTTTTCTGGTCGATTAAATTCAAGTTGAATTTACCAAACACGTTTAAATTTACTACGCTCACATATTAATTCCAAAAATTATGAAAATTGAAACTTAACCATAATTTGATTTCAGGATCCAACAAAAGTGGTTTCGTATTAAACAAAGATCATTTGCAAAAAGCTATTTTTAAGGGCTTATATATTATTAGAATATATATAAATTCCATAGCGACTATTTCAAATTTTAAACAAGACATAACTTTCAATTTATAAAGTAAAATATGAATTCCTTAATTCATTAGAAATATTTCATTACACAGATTATAATGTTTCTTGTTTCGTCCAATTCTGACTTATACCGAATTCTATATATTCAATTGAAATTAGAAATCGAATTTTCAGACTACCACGCCATTTCAGGCTCATATTGTAATTAAAATAAATTTATACGTTCTAACATTATTTAAAATAAATTTTTAGTCATTATTATTTAAAATAAATCATTTTAAATATTCAAAATACATTAAAATTGCCAAAATAAAAAATTTAAATTGGTTCAAAATTTCTGGGTTGTTACATCTCCCCCGCTTAAAATCTTTTCGTCCTCGAAAAGGAACGGAGTTGAAAGTTGTTTAACCAGCCAACTCAACTTCCATTCTGACTTTCATTCTTCAACTTTTTAGTTTCTAAGAATTTTCTACTTTCTCAAAATTTTGGCTAACACCCTAAATTTTCGAAAAATTTCGCCATAACCTCCTTTGTACAGCCCTATCGGTAAAACCACAACTTGACTCGCAGGGCCCTCATCAATCAAAAAGAAAAAGCCAATCGGCTCATAAAATCATCAAAACCCAAGAAATGCAGTAAACATGTACCTATTTGTCGAGCATACAATTTTATTCCTCTTCTTAGCTTCCTTTCTATGACCTGTTCAACATATATAGATGTAATATATCCAATTGCAATCAATTTTCAATCTAATTCAATATTTGATTCGAATTGGCTAAATTTACCTTTCATTCTCTTATTGGTTTTATTATTCCAATATTTTAAATTAGTTCAACCAATAATCATACAACACAACTGGCAATCAATTAGTTGATTAGCTTTTCAAATATATAACTTTTATATATAGTCAAAAATCATATTTTTAGTGCAAATCACAATAATAAACTCTAACAGTTTTGGTTCTCACACTAGTCAATTGGAAATATATAGACATCCCACTTTCGAAACTCAAGCACAAATGCTGATGATGTGGCCACATCATCAGAATCATCCCCGGGCGACCAGAGTGTGATCCTATATCTATCCAGTATATTTGAGGCTTCGAATATACGTTAATTACGTGTATATTCAAAATCTTTGTATACTCGATAGTCCAAATTCAAAGTAAAATAAAATACTCAAGTACGTATAATAAAATATAATTTTCAAAACTAAATTCGTTTTTATAAATAATACTCTTCAAACTCATTCTAGGATTCTACTGATCCTATCTCTAACAAGTCATTCTCATAGGACATTACTAATCTTATCTCTGACGAATACTCTTGTTCGTTCTAATGTGTCTTGTTCTCATGCTTTGTAAACCAAAGCTCTGATTCCACAATGAAATAGCCCGATGAAATCCGGTAGGCTTTGCAACCATCCTTTCATCCCCCAAAGCTGCAAGTAATACCCACTATGTCTCAGGATTCAGTCGCAACTGTACCTGGATGTGCCAGGGCCGGTCCACACTTACATTAGTGGATTAGTACGTAATTCCTGAACAATACATTTCCCTGACCTATGGGTCATAAAATCTGGTCAGTATGTTGACCATATCAAGAGCCATTAGAGACTCAAATCCGAGGTACCTCGCTTTCCATCATCCACATAAGTAATATGTCTGGGCTCCATACCATGACACCACTCCTAGTTAGAAAGAAACGCATGTCCTCCCTGCGGTCCTCTCCCGTTTCTGGTTCACATCGGGGTGTGGGGCTCGCGAATTAATGCTATACACAAAGATATGCTACATAAAGCCATGCTTCGATCATCATCCACAAGACTATGCTTTTCAACAAAAGCCTTGGTCATTTGCATCTCAGCATGCCACACTGACAATTCATTGTCAATATATTACCTCTAAAGCTTGTACGTCTCATAGAAGGGTGTTAAGCAAGAGAATAAATTCTCCACCACCAAACAAATATATATTTAATAGAAATCAATCAATACAGAATGAAATCCAATGTCAGACACACATCCATTTACAATTCTGTTCTAGGTCTAAACAAAACCAGAGGCGCCTTATTCCTCATCCTGTATGTCCAATGCAAGAGAGAGGCCCTCGCATATCCGGTCGATCTTCAAGTACGTCTGGACGATCACCACTTATTACCTTGTCTTGGGTGTACAGCCCAATCAAGACATCAGTAATCATCCATACGATGTGAAGATCTCCGGTCTTCAACCTCTGTCTTCATCGTCAACGTTTAGTCGTCGTATCAGTTATTTAGAATGGGGTAAACCAGGTTTTTCCGAATACCTCGCATATTTTATAATCAATAATCAAGTGCTGTAAAAACACATTATACGCCTCATTCCAATTCAGAATATTTTTTTATTCAAATATTCACATCTTTCGAGGGGTTCCCATTAATTTTATCAAAGATAAATTCTTTTAAATTTATTCTTTAATTTTCCTTTGGATATCAATTTCCAAAAGATTCATTTATCTTTTCACAATTCTAAACCAAATTAAGGTTTATAAAGCTAGTCGGGATTACCGACCATACCGAAGTAATCATTTCTTTTATTATCCCAATCCCAACCTATTCATCCCATGGAGAAAAATTCGTAATACTCCATATCTAACACCCACGGTGCTATCGGTAATTTTAATTACCATTTCACGTTCAAATCTAATTAAAGATTTAACTATCGCCTGGAGTAAAACTGGTAGTACTCCATTCTCGATCATTTCCTGGATTCGATAAATTTAATTATTCCATTCTCCTTTTTAATCTAATTAAAGATTCATTAAAACTCCAACTTGGTTTTAATCTTCCAAAAATCATTGTTTAATTTTAGGAAATCAATCCTGCCTTTAACTGGGTTAAATAACCAATGTCATTTAAAAACAGTTCACGATAAACCCAAATCATCTTCCTTTAACTATGGAATCTTCACGGAAAACCAATCAATATATAATCGATATAAATTTCCGTATCAGACTAATAATATAAATGAAATAACGACAAAGCCTTTTAAATTCCATATATAATAACGGTCTTCCATCACAGAAGCTCATCTCGATTATTACCCAATCGGATTCCATTTAATTCCAATTTAATACATTAAATTGGAAAACTTTACTTTGGAAAATTCCATTAATCTTAATTAAAAGATTATAAATTCCAAATCATAACTTCACTGTTAATTGGGTTAAAGAACAAATGTTATTTAAAATATCGTTCACAATAAACCCAAAATCAACTTCCATTTCTCAACTGGGTTTAAGAACAGTGTTAATAAAGACACCATTCATGACAAACTCAGAATCCAATTCGATATTAAATACAAGGCTCTAAATATAAATTATATCGGCTTATATTCAATATCCAATTCGTAACCAACCAATATCGTATTGGGAATAACATTATATATATATATATATATCTTCCAAATTCCCATAATCATATCCGTATAATCACGGAATCCAATATCGAAATATTCCAAAGATTATTTCCATTCAATTCCTTTCCAATTCATACGTTGGAAAACTGTGGTTATATTAAAATCATTTCAATTCCTCGGTTCTTTATTCTAGTTTTTAACTTGTTCATTCTGATAAAAATACTATTTATCTTTATAAATATGGAATATTTCATCCAAACTCGTTCCAAATCATTTATTATTATTTTACATAATTTTTCCAAATTTTTAATAATTTTATTATCGCTATTTCAGTCGATTTCCATATACGGTCATCGAATGCATTTACAATGACCTTTTCCAAAAGTGATTTGGACATATTTTGAAATCTAACCATTAGATTTCAAATCTCTTATTATCATTCAGAAGCTCTTTTCGATACGAACCCAACGGTTCTGGTTTTAGGAGAATCCGACGGTCGGATCTCCCATTACGTCAATTTGAACTCAATGGTCGAAATTCGCGAATGGTCGCTGCGCGATTCAGGCCATTTAAATGTACATAATATATTTCGTCGATTTCCGTTCAAATCGTATTTTATAAATTTGTTTTAAAAACGATTCCAACTTCCATTTCAATTTTATATCAAAATTGAATATTCCATATTATTATAATACTAAAATGATAATATTTTCAAAATATCGGATTTTGAAATCAAACCCTTTCGATATTCATTATAAAATGAACAAAATCGATATAATTAATCCGTTCGAGTTAAAAATGGCGTTTAACTACTTAACTCGGCTTCACATTTCTATATTTTCGTGTCCATCCAAAATCGGACTTCAAAATCATATTTTGATTATTTACGGAATATTATTTTGAAATATTCGTTCATAATATGAATCGGAATGCGACTCAATCAATTACCATATAATTTCAGTTATATGGATTTCATACATAGCATGTATTAAAAATAGTGATAAACAACCTGTAAACAGTCAATTCACATCCAGAGTGCATTCTACACCGTGTAAGCATTAAAATAAATAAATAACGCTCACAACAGTCTACCAATTCATTGATTGACATACAATTAAATTCAGGGGAGATGTGAATAAATTTTCATCCCCAGACCCATGTAGGGTTTTCAATCATCAACAAATAATTGGGCGATGTGTAAAATTATCATCCCAATACCCGTGTGGAGTTTACATCACAGTCCATGTGAATATAATTCTATTTTCACAGTTTAATCATAATAATAATATTAAAACTATACCCATCCATCATCCACCAAACAAATAGTACAATCACACAGTGTCATCCACATTGTTGAAATACGAGTGTCATAAATTCAAACAACGCTTCTTGTGCAAATGAGTCGTGAATAGTTCATGTGTTGAACTCAAACAAGGTTTCATACAATATGTAAATATCAACACTGGCAATTTATATATATTCAGTTATACAATAAATAACTATAAAAAAATTTAGTGAGAAAGAGTTCTCACATTGGGTTCCACTCCGCCATTCTTTATTGGTGATGGTTTTAATAAAATTAAACTGGTCGTTTAATTTTATCAAAAATTCCTAGTGGCTCCGTTTCCGTTCTGGTCAGTTCCATGTTGTAGCGTTCGTTGTTGCGAATCCAACACAACTGAAATCACCGCATTTGGACATTGTATGAAAAAGATATTGATTTCTATACGTTAATTACATTGATAACTAAATAAATATATAATTAATTAATTATCTTTTACCACTTTCCTAATCATGTTTAAAAAAACGCGACCCTTTTTCTAAACGACGGCTACAGGTTTCACGATTAAACCCAAACTTCGATGCCCTAGGGCTTCCTTGCGCCGCCACCACGGTGGTCCAGACCACCATCGTCGTGCACCCCTCGAACCGCCGTGCCGCCCTCGAGCCACGCCTTAACCACCGCCCAGTCCGGTCGAGCCCTCTCATCGGAATTCGCCTTTGAACAACGAACATTCATGGCCCAATTTCACCCTATATACGAAACTTAAATTGATCACGCCGGTGCCAAATTAAAGGGCTCACTTTCCTCTTCGTTCTTTCCTTTAATAGTTTTTGAAATTAATGTTTGGACTAGGAGGATTTAGAGGAGGAAGTTTTGAGCGATTTTAATTGTTTAACTGTGAGTGGCGACGCAGATTTTTTGACGAATGGGAAAATTAGAAATTTAGGGTTTTAAATTAGTATATATATAATATTATTATTTTATTCGTGAAAATAGGGTTTTGTATCCGAACTACAAATCAAACCCAACGACTGTCGTTTCTAGCCAAATACCCCCATTCGGACACAATGGGATATGTTTCATAAGCCAATTCGATCATTTTGATTAGTTTTTTTATCAAAATTAAAATATAAATCAATATATATTGAATTTGAACATACATTTTAATTTACCAGGGTCATATACTGACTCCAAAAATTACAAAATAAAAATAAATCTATCTATGTTTTGACGATACGGTCCTAACAAAAATAATTTCATCGAATTTGGAGACCGTTTGAAAAATGGCCCTTTTCTGGTCGGTTAAATTCAAAATGAATTTACCAAACACATTTAAATTTACTGCGCTCACATATTAATTCCAAAAATTATGAAAATTGAAACTTAACCATAATTTGACTTTTCGGTCCATCAAAAGTGGTTTCGTCGGAAACGGAGGTCGTTTGCAAAATGGCTATTTTTAAAGGGCTTATATATTATTAAAATATATATAAATTCCGTAGCGACTGTTTCAAATTTTAAACTGGACATAACTTTCAATTTATAAAGTGAAATCTGAATTCCTTACATTCATTATAAAAATATCACTACACAGATTCTAATGTTTCTTGTTTCGTCCAATTCTGACGTCACTACAACAAATTGACCAAATTACAACGGTGGAAAAAAGTTGTAAAAGACTTTTTACAATGGTGGAGCCACCGTCGTCTATTAAGAAGTTGTAATAGACTAAATTCTTTTACAACTTTTCTGCACAGTTGCGACACCGTTGTAATATGAAATTTTACAACTTTTTTCTACAGTTGTAATAATCTTTATTACAACAGTTATGCACCGTTGTAATAATGAGTACTACAACTGTTATACACCGTTGTGATTGACAATTGCATTTAAAAAAAAATAGACATCTTTTGCAACTAAAATGAACAATACGCCAAATATTTAAATACTATAAGAAAATCAGATATAACGGTTGTTTGCAAACTAAATTATTAAAATACTCAAATTTTCAGTATTACAAATAAGTTTAAGAAAACATTTTGCGCATTAATACATACTTGACCATTACAAAGCAACTTGGTACAAGCACAAGTTATCCACAAAAAATTGCATATCCTACGGAAGTACACTAGTCGAAGACAACGAAATCTTTATGCCATTTATCTTTTTGGTGCAAGTTCACTGCAGTGATCTGAAACCTGTTGCATAAGAACAAAGTGCATCCACTACCTGAAATTAATAGAATAGTGCAGTCATTTTCCAATACCAAGTGATTCAGAGATAAAAATAAATTAATATTTTTTTTTGGAAAATACCTATCTCTAACCTTGCTGAGCCGAAGTACTCTGTGCACTTATTTGTGTTTTCGGGTGCTGCAATCAATTATCAGCATTGATTTTATGATCAACTTTCTCCGCTTTCATTGCTCATCACTATTGATTAAGTCCTTGGTATCATCGAAAAATGCATCTTTGTCCCTATAAAATTCAGAAGAATAGTCTTTCAATGATAAGGAAGAATCAGCAACAGGATTGTTACACTTTTCCAAAACATACAGAACTATGGTTCAAAATAGAATCAAAAGAAGAAGAAAAACTATGTAAAGTAGACACAACACTTGCTTACATTTTATAGAACTTACCATACTTTAGAAACATAGTATATTTGAAAAATGAGTTTAAACTAATCTTCAAATATGATTCGATTCTAACATTCGAGTACATGAATAACTATTTCAATGTAGTCAAACTTAATTCTAAAGGATCTACAATTGTAGTTGGTAACTATTTGTATACTTATACTATATAGTGTTGGAACTGATAACAGTCTAAAGAAAAATAACAGTAACTGAAAAGCAAAAATATTGATAACTGCTTTTGGAATATATCAAGTATCATACTAGTTTAAATATTTACCTCAAGCTCGAATTTATGCATCTCCACCAAGTCCGATACCACTTCATCCAAACTCGACTTAACTTGTGCAGTGGCTTCCCGGAATTCTTCCATCCTGGTTAAACAAAGAAAGTCAGAAATATAAAAATATGAAATAATAAGTGAAAATGTATGAAACCGTAATGCAAAGTAAGAAAATAGACTTAACTAGGAAAACAACAAGTGTTATACTGACATGAACAGCGTCAGCGCCAAGAATGCCAATCACTACAAGTTACCTCATTTAAAAAATACCCTAAAGCACACTACGAAAGGAACCTCACTTCCACCACAGAAGCCATAAAAAAGATCGAACAGAATAACTGCTACCACCAGCAACACCAAGAACCAAAAGACAATATCGTACAATAAATTCCAAACGACAAACAGACTCAAGGCGAGACAAACCACAACACAGCAACTCAAAAATCTCCTATCAAGCACTAGCAAGCAGCAACACAGAAACTAAAAACTGACAAGGGATAAAAATTCGCAAATCAGCATGACGCTCATGCGTTCCACAGCTAACAAGTTAGCCTGCCTTTCCGTAGTCACAGAGAATCCCTCGATAGCCAAATAGATCTGGGCAGAATAAAAGGAGAAGACGCGTAAAGAAACCTAAGAAACCAAGGTCTGAAGGAGGAAGAGTCATGAGCGAAACTGTACGAGAAAAGATCGGAGGAGAGAATAGCAATTGGGAAAAAGTGCTGTGGTGGAACCAAAATTTAGATTTGGAAGTGAATCGCGAAATGAGGACTAAAATAGTTGTAACGAAACTGAACCAGCATTAATCGGGAAAGTTAGGTCAGAAGAATGGAAAAGAGATAAAATCAAAGGGGAGAAACGAAGGAAGAAGTCAAAGGGTAGGCGGCAGTGAAGAAAAGACCCTAGTCGCCATTAGTAGAGGAAACAGCTGAATAGATCCGTTGTTGAAGATAGTAGCTGAAAGTAGGTTTAAGAAGAGGGGAGCTGAGGGAAAGAAATCGCAAGTCCTCACGGAAAAGATCCGAATAAATTAGGGATCCGTTTTGACATACAGAAAAGAACAAGACGTGGTTTAATTTGTAGTTACTTTGAGAGGTTGGCGCACAGAAGACGCTAGAAACATAAGACACGAGTTCCCTTCGAGCCAAATTTTCAGTTTTACCGCCATCCTACGTTCATCATAGTTTTACCCTCTTTCTTTGTTTCATCGTTCTGCAATATCATGAGTGCCAGATTTCCATAGGTCACAACTAAAATTTCACCAAAATTTAAATAATTAAAAATTATAAGTTAGAATTAATAAGTTAAGTTTTAGATTAAATATAATATGAATTTCTTCAAAATTAGTTTTTACTAAAATATTACTTATCAATAACGTTATTGTTAATTAGTACTAATTTATTCTTAGTTATAATTATTACTAATTTCTTTGTAGTTAAATTTTATGTATAGTTAAATTCATATACCACATGTTATTTTAATTTAGTTTTAACTATTATTATTTAATTATCGTTCGATTAATCAACATTGTTTACAAAATTTTATAATTAATTATAAATTATAACATTCAATAGTGAGTTATTTATAAATTGTAGATTATAAATTATTAATTAGATAATTACTACTATTTTATTTATTATTAATAATAATTTAATACCTAATTATTGAATATTCATTATTAACTAACTATATTCACTAGTACTAATAACCAAATATTGAATATTAACTACTTATTAAATAATAAATATTAATCACTTATTAAATATTAATTACCGGTTATTAATTTCTCAATAAATATATTAATTAATAATACCAGTTATTAGTAAGTAGTTAACATACATTAACTATTAAAAATAAATTACTACTTATTAACTATTAATTATTTAATAATAATTGATAAATATTACTGATTTCTAAGTTTATTAATAATTATTATTATTAAATATTAATATAATTAGTTATCAAAAAAAGATATTATGAACATGAAGTTTGTAACAACATCTATTACAACTAATGAAATGAAAAAGTTGTTAAAAATATGTTTTTTACAACTTTAGAGAGATGTCAGTTGTAAAAAAACATTTATTACAACTGTGCTTTTCCCACAGTTGTAATAAACATTTATTACAACTGTGCTTTTTCCACAATTGTAAAATTAAAGTTGTAATATGGTGTTTTTGTTGTAGTGGACTTGTATTGAATTCTATATATTCAATTGAAATTAGAAATCGAATTTTCAAATTACCACGCCATTTTAGGCTTTTATTATAATTAAAATAAATTTATACGTTCTAACTTCATTTAAAATAATTTTTTAGTCGTTATTATTTAAAATAAATCATTTTAAATATTCAAAATCCATTAAAATTGCCAAAATAAAAATTTTGAATTGGCTCAGAATTTCCGGGTTGTTATATTCTCTCTACACTCTCTATTCTCTGAGTCAAGCGCTATTGAAGAGTTATAGGGTTGTTTGTAATTGTTTGGGTTGAGTAAAGTTATCGGTGGTATCCCTTGTAGCCGTGAAATCAAGGACGGAATCGGTGGTATCCCTTATAGCCGTGAAATCAAGGACGAAATCGGTGGTATCCTTTGTAGTCGTGAAATCATGGAGGTTGTAATTAGATTTTGATATAGTAATAAAACTCTACGTAATATTATAGCAAGGAGGTTTAATGGTTAGATAGATTGAATTTTGACTTGTTCGGTGGGTATGTCAAGCACTGTGGTGTTTTGAGTAAAAAAAAGGTTGAGTCACCCTTTTTCTTAGTCTAGTAGCATCTGTGGATAAATATTAGTTAAATTCAGATGATGCATGAAAGATAGATGATGAAATAGTAGTGAAAGCATATCTATCAAATGAGCAGCTTGACATGTATTTCTACATATGAGAACTAAGTTATAACCCATCTTTTTTCATGAATGAAATAATTAATATTTACAGGTTTGAATCTGTACATATTTGTAGGGTATACTATCAATTCAGTCTTCACGATGAACATTAATATTTGTTTTTCTTAAAAGACAAAAATGAATGAGTTAAAACTTTCATTTTTTGTTGTATTTTATTGGATGCATGCTTAAGGCAGTTCATTGGTTTTATAATCCCTATGTAGTTTTGAACTAGTTATGGAACTAATCTTATAACGTTAATGGGTTTCGTTGTTTTCAACGTTACATCTTTTGAACTACGTTATGCATAGGTGATGCGCTTGATACTTGCAATTAAGCATTGAAGTTGGCAAAATATTAGAATAACTAATTATTAAATAGTAACATAATTCTACCTCGAGGTGGTAGAAGCTTTCCTTTTACAGGTTTACTCAACATCTAAACGTAGTAGTTATCCATGCCTATTACTTTTCATCTTCTTCTTAAAAATCAATGCGTAAAAACTTTTGCACTTAAATACTTAATTATTATGTCTGCTTTTCTGTGTTTACCATGTATTTAACATACTCAGCTGTAATTCACTTTATATTTCTAAACTATACATCCAATCACGAATTTACTTAGACAAAAATATCACATCCCTGTAAGGCTGTAGGCACTGTTCTATGGTTGTACATTGACGGAGATGATGCACATTTCAATTCTATTTGCCTCACACTAAAATCACAGCCACACCTGCCAGTGACCATGTTTTTTCCATTTATTAAACACAAGTTTCATTGCACACACAATAGCTTCAAATGCCCCATCAACACACGTACGGGTCGACCATCATTTAACAAATGCAATATTCAAACTTGAATAGGCTTACACATGTTCTAACTTCATTTAAATATACATGCAGCCTGGATTCACCATATTCGACAATATTCACATATATTCAATATTGACAGATAAATGAACATCCATGCGCCTTATTCGCATCTGAACATTGGACCACGCTTCATAAATATACAGGCCTTGGGCCGATAGTTCCTTTTAGTATTCATTATTTTTAGTATGTTTGAACTAGCCGTTGTAACATCAGGCTATATATACATCCCTTGCGCTGCTATTATTTCTTGTACAAGAATCATTACAAATCATCTATAATAATAAAACCCCATTTCTATCAGAGCTTTTCTTCATATTTTCTGATTTGGTATCAGAGCATACAGCCGAAAGGCATCATTTTCTTTGATCAACTTAACCCGTAAATCCAACGGGATTGCAGATTCTTTCTCCTCAGTTTTTTTTTTAATCTTCATCATCGGAGATCCTTGGACTTTCGGTACTGTTGATCTGCCAAGGATCATCATAAGAACTGTGCCACGCCGTGCACTTCAAACAAGCTGCATCAATTTTTATTCACCGGCTTTTGGTGAATAATTAAGCGGCTACAAACACCTGATCCAGTCGTGCCAAGCAAGTTACTGCGACTACTGCATCAAAGTATTGCGTGTCAGGCTCTATTCTTGATCACCATTTGTTTTTCGAGCTTTTTTCTGTTATCTGGGGCTTGCAGATAGGCTGTAGTTCATCTATCCTGCCACGCCACATCAGCATCTCCAATGGCCAATGATAATGAGGCCACGTCGGCTGTTTCAAGCACCGGTAACAATAGCAATCCACCCAGCAACAACAACCTAATAAAACCAAAGAATCAAATTATCACTACTGCCTTGGATGAAGAAAATTACATACTGTGGAAATACCAGGTAGAAATTGCGCTAAGGGGGTATGGACTATTAGAGTATATCAATGGAACAATAGTAATTCCTCCAGCTATGTTACTGAACCAAGGTGGCGGCACAACTCCAAACCCGAAACATTTTAAATACCAAAAACAAGATAGCCTCTTATCGTTATGGTTGTTATCATCTATAAGTTCAAGCTTATTATCTCCAATTGTAGGATGTAAAACATCATATGAAATATGGACAACCATTGAGCGGATTTTCAGCTCGCAATCTGCAGCAAGGATAATGCAATATAGAAGGGAATTGCAGAATATCAGAAAAGAAGACGCTAGCATGAAAGAATATTTGGGGAGAATCAAAACCATATGTGACAAGTTAAATATCGTTGGACATAAAATAAGCGACAGTGAATAAATATTATTCATTATGGGTGGACTTGATGAAGAATATGTTTCACTAGTAACAGTTATAGCTACTCAATAGACTCTACCTGACTTACAGTTTGTTAAGACTGCCTTACTCGCCCATGAAGGAAGAATTGAGCAAATAAAAGCAACACAAGGTGACTTCTCTGCTAATTATGCTACAGCTAAGAACAAGCAACAAGTAAATAGTAACAATAATGTAAACAAGCCAAAAAATCAGTACCAAAGGGCTACCAACCTCAAAGAGGATTCCATCCTCAAAGAGAACGAGGAAGAGGCAGGCGGAACAATAACAACAGAGTAAAATGTCAAATATGTCAAAAATTTGCTCATATGGCGAACATGTGTTATTTCAGATATAACACAAATGGAAATCAACAACAAAATAATCAAAATAATGCTTTTCAGAGAGGTGCGCAAGCTAATAGTGCTGTTATGGGAAGTACTAGCAGGAATGTCAGTGACACTAACAAGAGCTCAAACAATGACAACAATGATACAAGTGGAAACAATGACAGCAGCTATGAGGAATGGTTTCCATACTCGGGTGCGACTCACCATATTACTAACAATCTTCAGAACTTAAATCTTGGAGGTAAAAACTACTCAGGTATGAAAGCTTTACGCATGTGTAATGGTGAGACTACAAGTATCACACACATTGGCAGGGGTACCCTTTTTGGGGACAAAAAATTAAAGCTAAACAACCTACTTAGAGTACCCTTTATCAGCAAGAATTTATTAAGTGTGTCAAGATTTGCCAATGACAATAACGTGTACTTTGAGTTTCACCCTAGATTTTGTGTAGTCAAAGATTCGCTAAGTCATAAAATATTACTACAGGGTAGTCTACATGATGAACTATATAAATTTTATAACTTGAAGACTGGGATTTCAAGTGAAGAATTCTCATGCAATAATGTAGACACTAGTAGTAGTAGTAATAATAATAATTGTAATGTGGACATTAGTCAAAATAATGATAAAGCTGATATTAGTAATTGTAATTGGGGTATTAGCAATAATATTGAAACATGGCATATGAGACTACGACACCCCAATTTTGAGACTGTAAAATCTGTTTTAAGTAGCAATAATATAGCTTTCAATATTAATATACCTACTAAACACACATGCACACACTGCCAACTTGGCAAAAGTCACAAACTTCCGTTCAGCGATTCTGAAACCAAATACAGCAAGCCACTGGAGCTTGTAGCAGCTGACCTTTGGGGTCCAGCACCATTGAACTCTTATCAAAGGACACAGGTATTATCTATCCTTTGTAGATGCTTATTCGAGATACACGTGGATCTATATGCTAAAAACTAAGTCTGAAGCATGTAACATTGTTATGCAATTCATAACATTTGTGGAAAAAAAATAAACAGTAATGTAAAAGTTATACAGACAGATGGGGGAGCGAAGTTTAAGCCTTTAAGTAATTTTTTCATCAAAAAAGGCATCAAACACAGGCTGACCTGCCCGCACACATCTGAGCAGAATGGTCTCGTAGAAAGAAAACATAGACACGTGGTAGAAACTGGTCTAACATTATTATCACAAAGTGCTCTACCCATGAAATACTGGACTAAAGCTTTTTATACTTCAGTGTATTTCATAAATAAATTACCCACTAAAGTTTTAAATAATAAAACTCCACACGAATTGATATACAATGTTAGACCAGACTATAAATTTCTAAAGGTATACGGTTGTCTATGTTTTCCATGTTTAAGAGATTATAACAAACACAAATTGAGTATGCGATCAAGCCCATGCACTTTTATCGATTATGCTCAAAACCAAAAAGGCTATAAATGCATGGACAAAAACGGGAGGATATACATTTCTAGGCATGTGATATTTGATGAAAATACCTTACCCCTTGCAGGAAAATTAATTTTTCGAGAAAACAATGGAGCAAGCATTACCAAAAATACGCAGTTCAAACCAGTCTCTACTGATCAGCTTGAAGACAATAATAACATGCAGCAAAGCAATTTGAGCAACACAAACATGCAAACTGGAATGATGACAGAGACAGATGAGCGCACAAATGAGACAAACATCAATTCAGAAAACATGCAGACAAACCAGACTGATCAGAACACACGCAATGCAGCAGGCAATGACACAGAAACAAACAACAATGAAGAAGTGCAACAAAGGGAACGATTGCAGACCAGACATCACAGGATTACTAGGTCAAAAAGGGGGATATTCAAGCCAAAAGTGAAACACCCCACCTCCGTTAGGGTCACTCTCAAAGGGAATGCCCTAATTTTGGTGGAGGTTTATAAGTATAAGTCACAGATATACAAGACAGATATAAGAACACATATTTGTAAACAGCGGAAAATCAACAACTTTTATTTCATAAAAGCAAATACGTGCTACAACAACATCACCATAATTGTCTTACATCTTTTCCAAAACATAACACTTTCATAATCTGTCTTGATTACATTATTTAAAGAAGCATAAATAAAACATAGATAAACTGCAAAAGCTCCATAATGGATTGTCCAAAGCCATAGATCAAAATGAAAAGGTCCAAGCAATACATTTCTCTTCTTCAAGCTGGATGTTAAGGCTGGTCAAGCTGCGGTGTTCCCTCCCTGTGGACCTGGGGGGGGGGGACGGAAGAAAAGAAGACGAAAGAAAAGTAGAGTCAGACATAAAGCCTGAGTAAGTCTAGTACTATTCTGTCTATGAATAAAGAACTGGGTATGATAAGTATAAACAAGAAGTGGGAAAGCACTATAAACTTGGTTAAGTTGTCTAGGGTCGAATATACTATCGTACCCCATGTTAATCTCTGAACCCATATAAACTAGTTTCCAACTGGCACCCCATAATCAGGGTGAAGTGATCCATTCTATGATGATCGGCTCCTACTCGCATAGTTACATGTGTCTTACGGCCCCCGATGTTGTAGTTACCTATGCTGGTCCCACCATGGGGTGTATCAAGTCCCATGGTGGCGGCCCGACACAATCCTAGAATGCACAGGTATGCTACTGGTGTCCAGTGCTTTTTTTTTCTGCGCCGGAGTGTGTGCACGCCCTCACCCCGTTAGAACCTACACTGCTACACCACCGTCGTCGATTTGACCTCTTACAATCAGCCCAGTAATCGTGCCCCACCCTGCCTAGTTTCAGGGTATCCTGATACACCTTCTAGGGTTACTGCTGAAAAGGGTCCCCCGTTACTAGGTTTTCTATCTCTAGCCAACATGCTAAGTTGGTTAAGTGTTTTCTAACCAAACCCCCACCAGTCCGTTTAGTTTAGCATGTTCCATTTTGATTAAGTCTTTAGTTCACTTAATCCTAACAATCCTGACTCAGCCTTAATTGTCTTATTAAAGCCTTGACCTCTCACATTAGACAGGTATTATTGTGGCTGTTGCCGGTTGGTTCCGGGCAGTCTTACGCCACAACTCAGTCTAACCTCGGGTCCTTATTGGGCTCCATGTTTAACCTCCCACATTGGATAGGTATTGTTGTGACCACTGGACAGCCGGGCGGTTCCGGGCAGGTTTACATCACAACTCAATCCAACCTCGGGTTAAACACATCGTATGTTCTACATTTACATATTTTGTCTTTCTTCTTTATTTTCTTATATGTAAATATTTGCGGCCCATTATTAAGTTAATGGTGTAAAGGTTACACCAATCATGGGCCCAACCCATACTTGAATTTGGGCCCTTCTACTTTATGTTTTCATTTATTAATTAATTTAACCCAACGTTATTTTCCCCCGTTTAACACGTCCGTTTATTTTATATATGTTGGGCTTAGCCTTTTTAAGCCCAACTTAGCCATGAGAAAAAGGGGAGGCTTAAAGCGTGATTACATACACAAAAAGGGGAATGTGAACGCATGAACTTGCAACATAACGTTGGAATTGCAAAATAGAAACTGGTGTACTTGCATAGTAGTAATGTATACTTTGGTCATAAAGCATAAGGGACATGAATCAAAGCATGTAAACTTGTAGTTGAGATACGAATATCAATATTGACACATAGGCTTAACTACAACATAAACCTATATTTTTATTCAGGCATAATGTCAAACATAAGCAAATCATGTTCATAAGATTACTACATGTTTACAGAGGTGTTTACTTTTGTTACTAACACAAAAGTATAGTTCAACTAAATCATGATTTTAAATCTATTCACATAACCATGGCATAAATATTTCTAACATGAAATCATGATTTTTACTTTAGTCATGCAAACTTGCAAAAGGGATTCTTGAATCTAACCTAGCTATGTACCACATATGTCATCATATAATTCTTGTTAACAATATGGATTTCAATTATGCAAAATATCAATCATAGCCTAGTCATATTCATAAGTTTGCAAATAGGTTTTCTAGTACAAAAGCATGACTTAATACATAGATCATGATGCCAAATTCTCAACATAATTTCATATGGACCATGATAACCCAAACTTATTCCAATTACTTCACAAAAATGATGTTTGTATAAAAATACACATTATGATGGCATAGTAGCAAAACCCCAAACTTGCATGAATTTCAATTAATCAACTACATACATGTAGCTTCAACATAGATTACATAATTTGCGAATATTCCAAACGTATACTTGCATAAAACTACCGCATGTAGTTTTTCATAATTGAATAACATAATTCGAGAATATCCAAACGTATACAATACTCCAAATCGATGAGAATCATAGTAACGCACAAATATGAATTACTTTATCGCCACAAATCAAGTATACAAACCAACACAATTATTTGTTCATACCAAAATAATACTCTACTTACAATGGTATGGCGAATTCTCCAATTTAGGGATTTGGAGATGCGATTCCTTGTTGATTTGATTTGTTTAGGTTGCTTTATGCTTTAGAATTTTCCTCCTAATCCTTTCTCTCCAATTGGCGGCTACTCTTAGTCGTTCCTCAGCAACATGACGGCTTTGTTCTTATTTTTGAATGAATAGATTAGGGTTGAGTCTAGGGTCATTTTTATAGAGGTTATGAACTGATTAGGACCATTGATGTTGCTTGGATTGATCGTAGCCATTCATTCGAAAGAGAGACCAATTAGAGCCTGCCACCTAGCCCTAATGACAAAGCAAGCTTCTGAAAATCGGCCAAACACAGACCTGGCCAGCCAGGACTAGACCAGACCTGGCCAGCAGGTCATTTTTGACCTGGGCGCACTTGGCAGGTGCGCCAGGTCAAAAATGTACTGGCGCACTTCACAAGTGCGCCAGTGCATTTTTGTTCTGGCGCACTTCCCAAGTGCGCCAGTGCATTCTGACCCTTTTCCGGTTTTTCGCCCAACTTCGTTCGTCCATAACTTCTTCATACAATATCCGTTTTTCGAAAACTCGGATTCTATTTCGCGTATTTTTCCGAGACGAACGCAATGGCGTATCCCGTTTCCCTTAGTTCTTTGATTTAAAATTAATTATACTTTAATTTATGAATTGCACAGTTATAGAATTCGCGGGGTGTTACAAAAAGCATATACCACTGTATTAATGGAGACTGAACCATTTAATTTCACACAGGCCATCAAGTCAGACAAGCGGATGCAAGCAATGGACACTGAATATCACGCGCTGATCAAAAACCAAACTTGGAGCTTAGTAACACCACAAATTCACAAAAACATGATTGGATGTAGATGGACATACAAGATTAAAAGGAAAGCAGATGGGACAGTCGACAAATATAAAGCCAGGCTAGTCGCAAAAGGATATGCTCAACAATTTGAGTTTGATTTCAATGAAACGTTTTCCCCAGTTATAAAGCCTACTACAATAAGAGTAAGTCTAATTATTGCATTGAGCAAGGGATGGAACATAAAACAACTCGACGTCAATAACGCTTTTTTAAATGGAGATCTCGTTGAAGATGTTTACATGGAACAACCCGAAGGCTACAACAATGGTACTAAACAGGTGTGTAAATTACATAAGGCAATATACGGATTAAAGCAGGCATCGAGGGCATGGTATGAGAAACTTAAAGCTACTCTATCTAACTTGGGATTTACAGAAGCCAGATCAGATAACCCATTATATATGAAGAAAGACGTTTATGGAACTACTTTTATACTCGTATATGGTGATGACATGTTAATTACCGGGGATAATGTTCGAGAAGTTAACAGAATAATTAACATGCTGGACAAAAAATTTGCAATCAAAGATTTAGGAGAGCAAAGTTTTTTCCTTGGAATACAAATTATCAAAATAAATAACAACGAATTGTTATTATCTCAACAAAGCTACATTTTAGAAATATTACGCAGGGCAAATATGCATCAAGCTAAGCAGCTACCAACGCCCATGATAAGCAACTTACGATTATCGAAACACAAGGGAGAAAACATTGATAATGCCAAACAATACAGAAGCATAATAGGAGCATTACAGTATGCAACGATTACTCGACCAGATATATGTTACAGTGTTAACAAACTAAGCCAGTATATGCAAAATCCTCTATCAGAACACTGGGTCGCTGTTAAAAGAACTTTGCGATACTTGCAAGGAACTAAACAGCATGGGATTAGCAACAAATCAGAGAAAAACTTTTACTTACAGGGTTTAAGTGACGCGGACTGGGCTAATGACGTCGGTGACCGCAGATCTGTGTCTGGATATTGCATATATCTCGGATCAAACATAATCTCGTGGTGCATGAAGAAACAACAAACAACATCCAGATCTAGCACGGAGGCAGAGTATAGAGCTTTAGCTAGTACAACAGCGGAAATCGTATGGATTGAATCTCACCTTGATGAGCTAGGGTTTACTCCAAGTCGTAAAGCCAACTTCTGGTGTGACAACAAAAGCACCGTATCACTCTCCCTCAACCCCATTCAACACTCACGAACAAAACACCTCGAAATTGACCTTCACTTTGTTCGGGAAAAAGCATAAGTAGGAAATCTAGCGATTTGTCACATTCCAGCATATTATCAGCACGTTGACATATTCACAAAGGCTCTTTCTACTAAGATTTTTTTAACGACTGAAGGAAGAATTAAGAATAATTGACGGCAGTGAGAATGGAAATGGGGAGACAGTAATTAAAGGCGGCGAGAATCGAAATGGGTAATCGACGGCAGCGAGAATGGAAATGGGGAGACAGTATTCAAAGGCGGTGCGAATAGAAATGGGGAGACAGAAAACCTAGATCCAATTGAAGGAGGGTATTGATAGATAAATGAACATCTATGCGCCTTATTCGCATCTGAACATTGGACCACGCTTCATAAATATACAGGCCTTGGGCCGATAGTTCCTTTTAGTATTCATTATTTTTAGTATGTTTGAACTAACCGTTATAACATCAAGCTATATATACATCCTTTGTGCTGCTATTATTTCTTGTACAAGAATCATTACAAATCATCTATAATAATAAAACCCCATTTCTATCAGAGCTTTTCTTTATATTTTCTGATTTTTCAACTAAACAACTCGCCTTTGTCTTTTATATGCCCACTTTCAACTAAACAGTTCTCGTCGTTAGGTGTTTAGTAGTCTTTTGTGATTTATTCTCAAACTTTGATGTTAACCAGATACTTCAATCATCTACTATAAAGATCCACCTTTTCGAATGTTTTATGAAACCAACCCAAATCGTTCGAAACAATAGATTATTTTAACTATGGAGTTCAATAAAATCAAATCACAGAACACAAACAGATCCTGTGCAGTTAAAGCGCTTAGCGGTACCATAGCGATAGAAGTGCAAAAAGGTGAAGTGGGGATAAAGTGGGGCTATAACGGAAGCGCAAAAAGGCTTATTAAATGTTGAAACCATATATGTGTAGAAAAAACCAATATAAAATAATCTTATGTAACAAAATCAAAGAATATCATGATTATGTACACTAGATTTGATGAATATAATATGTTTCTACAATATATCACTACAAAAAAACAATCAATTAAAGACTGTAAATCAAAGACGGAAAATTTTCAGTTTCTAATTAAGAACTGCTTAATGACCGATAAACCCGGTCATTTAACTTTTGATTTTACAGACCGAATGGAAGTCTTTTCTCAGTTTGTACGTTTTAAAACAATGTAAATACTGAATTTCGATCATTAATGGGTGTTTAGATTACTAAGTATCCGATGATTAGAATTCTCTCATTCTTTTTAATCGTATGGCTGAAATTGACGATCCGGGTTATTAGTTTGAGGTACCATTTAAATTAGTGCTTGCGGCTAAATGAAAACTGTCCACTTCTTTAATTTAAGGATCTTGAAGGCTCCACTTTCCCAGTATGCAATTGAACTATCTTTCTTTTCCACTTATAGAAATAAATGCAAACCTCTATCTTCTTCTAGGACGGAGCTGCATGCATGAGCCCCTGGGCTATAACCCGGGTAAGATTTGTAAACATGAACCTAATATAGTAATCTTTGCCATTTATACTTTTAGTATTCATTCTCCTCAATAAAACTAGTTTTTATCATTTATTTTTGTATTAGTTCTATTATCTGCTTAAATTAGATCAAATGTAATAAAAAAAATATCTTAATTAGTTTCTTACTAATTTTTATATTCTTAAAATATCAAATGTTTCATGATTAATGCAGATGAATTCGATACTTGAAGGGGAAACAAAGTGGAATTTTTCCAACTATTAAGATGCTAACGAAAAAAGAGAGTGCCAAGATCCGATTTAACTTAAGTCGGCCATATTCAAGTATAAAAATACAACAATCCTTGGGGCAAACAAAATTTTGCATAACTATTGGAAAAGGATAATTAGAAGAATTAGGAAGTAGAAGCAACCCTAGGTTCAACTTCTGGTGCAATATTTGCAAGAAGAACACCCCAGCTTCGCAACAAAATCATCAAGTTGAGGGATATATTCCTGACCAAATAAAGATGCGTTTTATAAAAGGTTTAATTATTAAAGAACGGAAACAACATCAATAATCAACAAATGCAGTAACAATATCATTTTTGCAGTTTTACATTCAATGTTATGTTTCATAAGTACAATCTTAGCCCGGGATGATCTAAATTTCTGGCACCTTCCTTAATCTTCTTACTACTCACCGATTCATAGATCTCTGCTCACAAATTTTGTTCACTTATCTATAAAAAGTTGTTCTTTGTCAGGTATTTGAAATAGCGATCTTTGGTGCTTTGATGGCAAAATAATGGTGAGACGTTGTGTAGAAGAACAGTCTACAGAGTTCTGGTATATTTTAAGAACAATTTTCTTTGGTTCTACTATTCTAAAGTTGGATATTAGCAGTTGTTGGCTAATGATTGGAAACAAAGACATTTTCTTCAAGCAGAGGAATGGGATGTTGAAGACTGAAGCGGAACAGAAGATCGAAGCACTCCCCTGTTCTCTTTCTCTCTAGTCTTTTTGCTTCAAGTAGCAAAGCCTCATGCACTGTGAGCGATCCTTGTGCGGAGCGATCCATGCTTGGTGCGCCTGAGCGCTCTATGTGCTCAGTAATGCATGCTGGAGACATCTCTAGAGTGTTCATGATTATATATTCAAAGTACAACCCAGTAAGTGGACGGTTTCATATACTCTAGCTACATAACCGTGGGCGTGGTGCCGGTAGGGATGGGTCTCAGCGAGCTTGTTGGGATGGTACTGGAATGCTTTGGGCCAAAGGAATTCCCTACTGCAGTCATGTTGTTTGGTGGGTGTGAATGAGTGGGGACTTGGGTGGAAGTGAAGTAGTAGGCGTGTGTGGATGATGCGACGCAGGAGCTGTCGAGTGGCGTTGTGTTTATGTATCAGAAGTTTTATGATGATGTGGCAAAGTTAGGTTAACAACTAGGACAGGGAGGAGCAGCAGTTGAAGGGAAGGACGTGAAAGATGGCTGGATTAGAAACCAGACGCTTATGGATTAAGTGATTTGGAAGTTTGGTTTGCCATATTTATATTCATGACTTATAGCATAAAATTTTGGTGTTTAATGTTGTAATGAATCATATACTTATATATGATGGGTTATTGAGTTAAATATGTATAAGTCTATGCATTGCAACAGTTTATTATTGAGTTAAATACGATGTGTTGTAGTTTCACCTGCCACCATCTGTATGAATCAATGTTCGATTGTGTTTGAAAAAAAAAACTTTAAATTATTAGATTGTGGGACTGAATCTACTCATCACTGTGCATTGAATGAGATGGCTTAAAGTGGCTTCAGTTTTTGTTGATCATAAAAAAAGAAAAAAAGAAGAAGAAGAAGAAGAAGAAGAAATGCACATATAATAATTAATGTATTTTTAACTTTAAGACTGAGTAGTAACTATCTCTCGGTCTCTAGAATTCTTTCTTTAAACAATTTGGAAACTGAAACGTCAATCTTTAAGTGTTAAGACTGAATGCGCAGTCTCAAACATCTTTAAGACTTGAGAAATAGTAACTGAAAGAATTGGTTTTTAATCGGTCTTTAAAAGCAACGTAGAGAATGAATTGTATAGATAAAGGTTGATATTTTCAGTCTTTAGTTTAAAAAAAAATTAGTAGTGTATTAAGCAATTATGCATTAAAATTAGCTCTTTACACTAACTTTACTGATAATTATATAAAGAGAACTAGTCAAATCAATCCCTATGTATTAATATTGCTAAAGCGGATGCTAAATAGCCTTGATTTAGCAGATGCAATGGAAGATAAGGGGCTACAAGAGGATATATTATTCATTAGTGCTAAATTAAAATAACGTAGCGGTTGAAGAGCACAACGAGCTATAGCGGGGATTTTGCGTGGCTTTATCGGGGCTTTAACTGCATAGAACTGATCACAAATATAATATAGCAGAATAACTCGCAGCAGAATAAATAACTTAATAGTTCACGACACTACTAATCAAAAAATCTCAAATTAAAATATATAATATCATAACTATAAATTGATACATCAGAAAATCTTAGATACATAAATGCCTAGTACATAAGGAATGATAGAAAGAGAACAACTAAACCATTAAGATAGTAATTAGTAGTTAGATAATAAGCTAAATCTCCAATAGATCTCCAACTCCTAAATGATGAATCGCCAAAGTTGAACTACTCGGTATGACCCGAGCATAAAGTAAAAAACAAAACAATCGAGTTAGGATTAACATTCTCAATAGTAAATCAACTCAAATAAAATGCATCAGTAACATACATAATGTTTAGGATCCATTTTTAAGGATCTATTAGACTAGATATCGTATAATACAATACGTTATTATAATAATGTCTATTCAGTAAAGTTTTAAATATTGTAAGCGGGATTACATTTATACCCTTTTACCATTTACAATACCGTAGTTTATAAGATACCGTAAGTCCACTATAAACTAGTGGCCATCGGAGAGCACTCCATAGGTATGGTAAAAATCAAAATCATAGGGGGCTCGATTAGGATAATATGACAAGGCACACGAAGCAGTACCCAAGGTAGGATTCTATTAATTGCACACCAAGACTGGTTGTAACGCATAGCCGAAACTACCTCCCACCTTGAACAACACTCCCATAATCAAAGGACCCAAATCAAATCATAAAGTAATCGATGGTATTAAAGAAGTGTGTCCACTAAGAGGTGCTACCTCTATTAATCATGGTATAGCTCCTGATTTGGTCATTTTAATTATGATCTGAAGGTAAAAGCTATCCATCATCATTCTCTTACTTCGTTCCAGTAGTGTTCGCCCAAACCACTCTACTTTATTCTGGATTCTCCATCATGTGCACAGTTGTCAAAATTGATTCTTGGTATTGGCAGAAAGTACGACAATATCCGGCCCCGGTCTCTTTGGCAACCAAATGCTTATTTCACAACATGGTCATTTATATGTAGAAATCGTATTTAATATATCATAATCCAAATAATAATAATAATATTGATTAATATTCAAATAATTATGTTCAAATATTTTACAAAAACAAATAATAATGATATCATAAATCATATTCATTATTTGATTAAGTTCAAAATTTCAGATTTCATATTTACAAAATTGTTTACTTACAAAATTACACCTTGATTTCACATTTCTATGTCTCAAATGTCATTATTTCAAAAATCTTTGTATTTGCATTTCAAATTCATTAGCTTAGGCTAGGAACAAATTTTGTTTAAAATAATCAGTATAATTGTTGATGCGGAAAATCACACCTAAAGATTCTCGAGTTAACAAGGATAAAGTTTCGCGCACGAAAATAAAGTGCGGAAAGCAAAAACACAAGATTTATAGTGGTTCAATCTATATTCAACCTATGTCCACTTTGAAGCTTTTGCCGATTTTATTCACTACTGAATGCTTACAGTGAGGGACATCATCATTACAGTGGTTTACAATGATTCACTACGTATTCGGGAGTCACTGTTTGCAAGTTCAAAGCCTTGAGAAAAAAGCTACTTCTTTTTCCCTAAAGCTCGAATGGTATTTAATGGTGTCTAAGGTCCTTTCAAGATGACAAATATAGTAAATGCCAACCCCCTTCAAGTATGAGGTAGGGGGTATTTATAGGTAGTGGATTAGGTGGAAGTAGGTGAAAAATGGGGACCATATGCCGAATTTCACATCCTGAAGCAGCATCAATTGGTGATTTCGCTTCCCTTAGGGGGATACGAAATGTCATATCCGGGGATATGATTTTCATATCCCGGATGGTATAAGCTTTGTATCCTCTAGGATACAAAATCTTGTATCCGGAGGGATATGAGTTTCGTATCTAGTGGGATACGAAATCTCGTATCCTGAAGGATACAAGATGCGATTCATAGGGATACGAATTCTTGTATCCCAGCATATACGAAGTGGGTATCCCAAGGTATACGTAGTGTGTATCCCAAGGGATACGAGATGCTAGGATTATGAACTGATTAGGGATGCGAAATCTTGTGCTGGTGGTCTTTTTTAGGGGCTGCGAGTTCTACACTCGTGCGACTTCGTTCGGGACTGAATTCTGAGCATCTTGGAAAAACTTTGGGCTTTTGTACCACGCGATGGGCTGAATCGAGTGGACATGTAGTGCTTTTGGTAACCGGACCAAAAGACCGGTTAACACTTGCACCGTAAAGTACGTCTTGTCTTGACATGATGTGCTTTGAGTTGAGTTGAGCATCTCTTGAAGTTGGAATGATCTCCAAGCTCCGTTGAGTGCTTTGTCATGACCATTTCGTTGATCTTGTTGAGAATTCTGATTCCCTGGTAGCTTTAGTGAACATCTAATTCCTGTCGACTCAAGAAATTAATTCGTCTACTCACACTTATATCGGAACGTAAACGGGTCGTTGTCAACACAGTGTCGCGTATCCACGCACATGTTTTCATGTGGTTTTGCGCGATGCGATCGTAATTTGAAATGAAACATAATCGGTAAATATTTTTTCATCTTATAATTGTGTGAGTTGGTTTCGGAAAACGATATTGAATCGCGAACTCAATCGCTTGGCATACGCTTTTGAGTCGTTTAAACTTGTGAGAACATGATTGGTAAACGAATCGAATTGGGCTTGATAATTGGGATTTCGAAAGCACGTGCCAACTATCGTCGTCGGAGCCGTGAGTTAGGAATTTTCCGGAGGTCGAAATTCCTTTCTCTTTTTTTAGAGATACGAAATTTGGTATCCTAGAAGGATACAAATTTTTGGTATCTAGTATGGGATGCGAAATTTGTATCTTTGAGGGGTGCGAATGTAACACCCCGAATTTTAGTTAATACTAAAATTCACTATTTACAGGATAAATAATCTCAGATGTGGGAATTAGGGGAAACGGGTTGTGTTATTGCGTTCGTCTCGGAAAAATACGCAAAATAGAGTCCGAGTTTTCGAAAATCGAAGTCCGTATGGCCCAGTTATGGCCCGATGAAGTTTGCAGAAAATTCAAAACTAAAACAGATTTAAAAATTTAAAATTTCAGATTGTGGGATGGAACAGGCGGGGTCAGGCGGGAAGATTCCCGCCCTACCCATGTCGACAGGGCTGTCGACAGGCCTGTCGACAGGGGTGTCGACTTGCCTGTCGACTTGCCTGTCGACAGGGGCGCGCCGTCCATTGAACCTGGGTGCACCAGGTTGCACCAGGTTGGGTTTCAGGCTGGCTAGGAGGGCTGGTTCTAGAGATTTCCGAAATCTAAGGGTCCTAATTTAATCTAGGGTTAATCTAAGGGCCTAAAACACTCACCTAATCTATAAATACACCCTAAACCCCCCCTTAATCCTTACCAAAAATAGAAATGATGGCCTCATGCCGCCAAATTAAATCCTAAGGGGAGCCTCCACTAATTTATGAAGGAAGTTGCAAGCTAATCACTCTCTAATCAATCTTTAATCCTCATTATCTTCATAGTTAGCAACTAATTCTACTTCATAAGGTTGCTAATCTTGAGTTTGGTGAGTTTCTATCACTTTAACATCAATTGTTAAAGTAAGTAGATTGGGTATAATGAGACTTATGGTCTTAAATGCGGATTAGTGAGTTTGAATCATTTATAATGATATGTTACTCTATGTTGTTCTATGTTTATGCATATTTGATAAGTTGGTTTATGCATGCTTAATAAGTTGATTTATGCATGTTTAACAAGTTGGGTTATGCATGTTTAACAAGTGGGTTTATGCATATTTAATGAGTGGAATTATGCATGTTTAACAAAGTGAGTTATGCAAGTTAAGTATATGTTTAAATGCAAGTTTAATGTGATATGCAAGTTATGCATGCTTATGCAAGTATATGGATGCTTATGCAAGTCATGTATATGTTTAAATGCAAGATTTATGTGATATGCAAGTTATGCATGCTTATGCGAGTATATGAATGCTTATGCAAGATATGTATATGCTTAAATGACATGATATGCAAGTTATGCATGTTTATGCAAGTATGTGAATGCTTATGCAAGTATGTGGATGCTTATGCAAGTATGTGAATGCTTATGCAAGTTATGTGTATGCTTAAATGCATGTTTAACATGTTATGCAAGTTATGAGAATGCCTATATGCAAGTTCAACATGTTATGCAAGATATATGTATGATAATATGCAAGCTCATATGCAACATGTTATGCAAATCATGTGTATGATAATATGCAAGTTTGGGTTAAATGTAGTTGGGTTAATATATGCTCATATATGCAAGTTGACATCCTCTTAACCCATGACAAAGTTTTATGCTAAACCCATGATATTTGTGATGGATCTTCCCCTTTATTATGTCATGTAATGAGAACGATTTACGTGGGGAACGATGGGGTTGGTAAATATGTTAATAAATGAATGATTGGGTATGATTAAGCATACCATAAAAATAAATTACCATAAGTGGGAATTTACCTATTGAGTTAGGTCTACCCCATGGGAATTTACCTATTGAGTTAGGTCTACCCATGTTATGGAAAACTTGATATTAATTAGGGATAATTAATATGGGGGTGATTAATTAGGTGTAATTAATCGACTAAGACACGAGGTTGGACTCATTTGTAGTGTAAAACTGCCCGGACCCGACCGGCTTAACCAGTTGCTACAAATGTCAGCCCAATGTGAGAGGTCTTAGCCATAAATTAAATACGTGATTAAGGTAAAGACACGAGGTTAGACTCTGTTATGACGTAAGACTGCCCGGATTCTACCGGCTTAACCAGGCGGTCATAACAGCCAGTCTAATGTGGGAGGTCTTTATGGGAGATCACGGTCTTAATTAATTAAGAAACACTTAACCATAGTAGCATGTAGTGGGACATGAGGGGTTAAGTGGGTGCCTTGGGTGGCATGAGGAAATTTTGTGGTTGCCTTGGGTGGCATGTGGAATCTAGTGGGTTGCCTTGGGTGGCAATAGAAAATACGATTAGAATACTTAACCAAGTGGAAACATGTAATTAAACATGATTAAAGGGTTAAGTGGGATACACTAGATATTTGACAAGCTTAAGTGGGTAGCTTGTGGGGGGCCCATTTCAACCAATATCCCAAACGTATCTTTGTGGGCTCGACCCATGTCGAGTGACGGGACACGCATATTGGGCTTGATTATAAGAGGCCAAAACGGGTTAGCGGTGGCAACGCAAGTCCAACGGGTTTCATATGCGTGTGTGGGCCCGGGCTGGTAGATAAGCCGTTGTTGCATCGTGTAGATATAAAGCCGTGCACCGTTAGTATTGGGTAGCCACTTTAGGGGAGTGATACACCCCACTGTGGGACCAGCACGGGTATCTACGGTAGGGAGCCGATCGCTTGGGGAGTAGTGGGTACACCTAGTGGAGATAGGGGCAGACGGCACCTATGTTGGGGTACACGAAACTACTGGGCAAGAATTACTGAGTACACCTAGTGGAGATAGGGGCAGACGGCACCTATGTAGTGGGCTAGGAGTACACGAAACTACTGGGGAAATTTTCTAAGTCCTTGGAAGGGATCAACCTTTAAGTAGGAATGACTGGTGTGGTGCAATTAGTAATTATCCTTGGGTGGGTAGATGCGTCCTGACGGTTATCTTAGTTTATCCTAAGTCTACCAAGCTGCTTAGTATAGCCATTCATCCCCAGATATTACCGTAGGTCAAGTTTATGTCTTCTCTGGTTACTTTAATGATTGTATTGTTAAAGTTATAGGACTCACTCAGACTTATGTCTGACCCCGTTGTTTTTATCTTTTTCCCAACCCTCAGGTCCTACGGTGGATCCTAGCGGTAGTAGAGCTTGATCGGATTGCTATTCCAGTCTTTAGGAGCTTGGGTAGATGTAAAGCTCCAGTTATCCAGTTATCTTTTCTTTTGTTATGGCTATTGTATGAGAGAGTGGGATTATGTACTTCTTTATTTTGACAGATATTGTACTTGACTTTTATCATGGTTTTATGATGTAACCAGACATGTTTATTTCCGCTGTTATGAGATGATGTTTTAAATTTCAAATACTATTTATATCTGTCTTGGTGTAATTTTTCTGTTCTATATTCACTAAAATACTCCACCGATGCTATGGCATTCCCTTAGTGAGTGACCATAGCGGGCGTGGGGTGTTACAGCGAATTTGTATCCTGGTGGTATACGGAACCGCATCCTATGGGGATGCAAATCTGCGCACAAGGGATGCGAAATTCGTATCATAAGGGGATGCAAATTTCATATCCTATTCACCATCCCTCCCTTTCGTATATATACCTGGATACGAATCTCCTTCCCTTTTACCTGGCATAAAATCGCATCCCTAGGATTTGGAATTCTTTCCCTCGAAATCGATATACCCCCAATTCTCAAAAAGCATGCGTCTTGCATGAATCAAACTCAGATGGGTTCAAATCTAATCAGGAAATTCGATTTTTTATTTGACCTCATTCGATTCGATCGATTTCATACGTCCAATGTATGAGACCATGGCTCAAAGTCTGGCCATGGTGTCTCGTAGGGAAGGCGAGGCTCCTCTTGGGATTTCGAGGAATAGTGGGGTCAAAGTCTCTGGGAAACGAAATTGGTTTTTGTATCCCTAGGACTTAGTATCCCGGAGGTGATTTGGAGAGGGAGAATAAAATGCGAAGGAGAGGAGGCGAAGGGAAAAGTGGAAGAATGAGGGTTTTGAAACTAACACCTCACATCCTAGAGTCGTGGAAAGGATACGAAAATTCAGTTTCGTATCCCTGGTCAAGGACGGATTACGAGTTATAGCTTTTGTATCCCCAAAAGGGGATTCGAAATCAGAATTTTGCGTCCTCCCCAGGGAGTCGAAATCAAGATTTTGTACCCCATACATAGGGTATGGGATACGAAACTTAGTTTCATATCTTGAGGGGAGGATGCGAAATTGAGGAGTCATCCCTGGAGAGAGCTCGACACGAGCTAGGAATGAAAGGCTGTGATGCAAATTTTCGTAAGGGGAAGGGGATGTGAAGCCGCTCGGCCTGGGGATGCGACTTTGTATCCCTAGGACTTAATCGATTTTATAAAACTCTAAGGGAGCTGGATGTGAATTCTTCGTACCCGGTCGCTCCACCCCATCATGCCTTAAGAAAATTCGACTTTTGAGGGATTTGTTGTCGAATTAGCATTTTCCTCACGACGTCGCGTGATTGGATAAGACTTGGGTTTGAGCGCGTTGATCAATGACCCCTTCACGCTCGAACTAGAATTGATAATTCAGACTTGTATATCGGATTAGAGCATAAACTCGAACTATGGACATGTGACTAAATTACCAACCCATAGACTTGGTTCCTGACCGTAATCACGATGTAATCGCGACTCAATGTGAATCCGACGATATCGATTAACGACAACGATGGTTTTAATTCTAGGGACTAATGATCATCACCGTGTCCCGAGTTCTTTTCATTATAATCGTACCAGTACTCCACGACACTGCATGTTCCACATTAGCTTACACCAATACAGAGGGCACAAGTTTTTCAGCGCGATAACTAATGCGCCTATCTTAAAAGTATAGTTTGTAATGGCACCGAGATCTTCTCGTAGACTTAAAGGCATGGAAGCTAATACTTCAGAACTCTCACCATCGCGGATTGGGTCATCCAACAATTTCGGTTTGGGAGGCAGCGAGCTTGAGACCTCAGAGGTGTCCACCCCCATCTATCATATGAGCCCATCTGTTGCACCCGACCAACGTGTACATTTAAAAGGACCACAATAGTCGGTCGGGCCTACGGTTGAGCCAACGATACCAAAAGGGACTGGAGCTGTAAAAAGAAACCCAGAGATAGAAGAGGATGTAGATATTATGCGAGAAGACAACCCCGAGGCACCAGATATGATGGAGGACGCCGCTATAGTTGATAATTCATCGGATTTGATGCCTTCGCGGATGGATGAAACTATGTTGAGGCGCGTTTGTAAGAAGCAAGGCATACCCTAGGACGATGTTCGTATCCCTGAAGAGGAGGATAGGGCACACGCACCTCGTAAAGGGTACACTACCTAGAACAGGCATATGTTGAAAACAGTGCTAGAATAGGATCGATTAATATGGAACTACGTGTATATACAGAAGTGTGAATAATGTGATATTCTATACTTTGCTATACTTATGCAAGAATTTTTTTAATAATCTAAATATTAAGATATCACAGATAAGCAATATGCAGTAAAATAAAAATAAACAACACCAGGAATTTTTGTACTGGTTCGGAGCACCGTCCGACGTCCAGTACTCTCATACTCCTTATGGAATTTCACTAAGAAATACCCTCACTTCACCTAGAGGAATAGATTTACAAACACCCGAGCAGCATAACGTGGACCTGAGCAGCAGAACATGATTTCGCCTCAGCAGTCGAAGATGACTTTTTGCAAGAGCAGCGGAACATGACTTCATAAATACAATAATAGCTTTGACTATATATGTGTTCTAAATAACACGAATGAGTCAGGGTTTGAGTACACCCTTCCTATAATCTTATCCTCAAATATATGATGTGTTTGTGATGATTTGAAGAAAGTATATTTCTTTTGAATCAAGAAGTATGAAAATAGAATCAACAATTCAAAGCAATGAGAATTATTTTGAGATCTTTTGAATGCAAAGAGTAGATAGAAAATTAGATCAGAAATAAAGACAAGAATCGGTGATTTGGAAAGTGATGTTTGTAGTGTATGAATAGTATACGAATAGTAGTAATTATTCGTGAAGAGTTTCAATCAAAAGAAGCAACTATTTCTCTTGAAATTAGATTGAACCTCTTCATAAAAAGAAGTGTCTCTTCGTTGGAAATGGCAGTTGGAAATAATCAGTCGACTGGTGGAAACTGATCAGTCAACTGATGGAATTTGAATACATACATACATACATACATACATACATACATACATACATACATATATATATATATATATATATATATATATATTGATGCACAAGTGCATAGGGTTGTGAACTTTGTTACACACCAGTAGACTGGTGGAATATCAACCAGTCGACTGGTCTATGCACAAATGCACAGTCTTGTCACTTGTGTGCCACTATATAATATATATTTGTTTGTGTTATTGTGTCGCTTGTTTTGTGATATTTGAGGATAGATTTTAACAATATATAACACAACTAATTTACAAATAAATAAATAATCATACTATATCACTTTTCCTTTGATCTTCTCTTCTTCCTTGTCATGAATCAAAAAATTTTGAATTAACATTCTCCCCCTTTTTTATTGATGACAATCTCTTGCAATCTCTTATAGATAGTTTCAAAATGTTATGTTTATTTGTTCCCCTAAATATGTGATATGAATTTTCTCCCCCTAAGTATGTGGCTATAACTTTTCCTACAACAACTTGTTAGTATATAATCCTTTCTCCCCCTTTGTCATTGATTAAAAAAAAGAAATAGCACCAAGTCAGGAACACAACTATAAAAATCGTTCTCATGGAGATTCTCCTCAAAAAAACCATCTTATTCTTCATCTCTGAAATGACGATCTCCTTTAGAAGGATTTATTTAAACAAGGTATATCAAAGGCAGGTGCAGCACAAATAATAAACCCTATTCTAAGATCTCGAAGCAACTGGCCGGTGCAAGTCCAATTGCTACGACAAATTTTCTTAGTCCTAAAGTGGTGATACCTTTTTGCTCATCTCAATCCAACCAAATGATCTTTCGCTAAGGATGAGACTTAAATGGTATGAGTAAAATCGAATAACGCAATTAGGTATTATGGACTAAGAAATGGTCGGAGAGAAGAAATTAGATCTTGGAGTACTAGTGAGGCAAGATCTAATGCGCAAACTGGTGCCAAAAAAAAAAAGAGGAGGCGAGGAGGTAACAAAAATAGAGAAGAAAGATAGAGATATGGTTCGGCTAGATGAGGGAGAAAGGACAAAAAAAGAAAGTTAAGAGGCTAATTTGGACGCAACTTTTATGGTTGAGTCCTAGGTCCAAGTTGTATCAAAACTCATCGCGTAATTGACCATTCTTAAACGGTCAACTATTAAACGGCTTTGGACAAAGATTGAACCTTGACCTTATTAGGACGGATTAAAATATTAATCGTACCGTGTCATCTTTTAAGATTTAACGCGACCCAAAAAACAATTTTCCTCATCATGGTGGTATCCACGACCACACTCAAACTTCGAACCGTCTCCAAAGGTTTATAGTTTCAAAAATGATGCTGTGACCACAAAACCAACGAACGACTTCCAAAATAATTCAGCTAGAAATCCGTAATTAAATTAAAACAGATTTTCCCCTTACTAGCTGACAACAAACGATTCACGAATTCAACTACCCCAAAAATCAAGATGAAGGATTTTTCCTTAGCCTTTTCGAAAAAAAATTAAAACCTTTGTAAAAATGGAATTTATTATAAACTAACGGTTTTGTATTTATAAGTCCAATTTACTATTATTTATATTCCAGTTTATATTACAAACTGAAAAACCTTTTCATGTCCAAAAATGTTGGACCTTCAAAATCTTAGTGATTAATTGTGATAATTTCAAAAAATTATCCAATATATATAGGAAGAGGGATACTAAAAATAATAAGGAATGGATATTTATTATTCTTAAGTTTAGTGGTATATTCCTTGTCATTTCCAATTCCATCTCTCCTACAAATCAGATTATATTTAATAAAATTACACAAAACCCCGATAATTTTGAAATACGAATAGATTAAAATTCTAAAAACCACATCTTTACCAAACTATTTTCCGAAATCATATTTCAAAGCTGTTGAAATCCAATTTTAGTTTCTCTAAATAGTTTTAAAAATAAAATTTCCTCGAATACAAGGCCAAGAACTCAATTGATTATTTCAATAAAGGTAGATTCGGAAATCCAATGAAGTAACGAATGGATATACCTCGTAATATATTTTAGAAATAGACATGACATATTAACATGGACTTTTCCCATTTTGGATTGAGCAATGGTCTTAACCGGAACTATCAACGAAAAAAAAAAACAGAAATCGCGACTATCTCGGTTGTAGCTAGAATTTTGTCCAGTCTCTAAACTCAAATCAACGGAATCCACCATATGTCGTCTTCATGATCTTCACGAGGAGATATCCAATGCAATGTGCAGTAAGACTGGATTGGCTAGAAACCCAAACTCAACATATTCCAACTCTTTGTCGCTTAAAGCCCATTTTATAAAATTAGGCCCATAACTAATTCATCATTGGAATAAATTAAAGTGAGTAAGAAAGACGAAAAAAAAGAAAAGAAAATTAAATTACGTTCTCTCACGAGTCCTAATTCAACAAATTCCTCTGATCATTTAACTTAAGCTCTAATACCAAATGTAACACCCTACACTTTTCTTTGCCCAAATTTCAACAAAAATGGAAATTCAAACACATCCTAACATGGAGCGTGTAAATCTGGTACCTGGAATAAATGATCATGAGCATAATCATAGTACGATAAAATAACTCACAGCGGAAACAAAATAGGATAAACTAGTATTTACTCAAGTGACTACCTTTTTCAAAGTAAGCCACTTTGCCAATACCGAGCACGAGAGAGAACGAGAACTGAGAGCCAAATTTAAACACCTGTAAGAACCCGACCTCCTCTAGAATACCTGGGAGGTTGTAATCAGGAGGTTGGTCAGAACAACAAGTTCTGGGGACTAAGAAATTTACAACATAGACTATAATACACAGATGTATGCCGTTTGGTTCAACCCAAGATGTATGCTTATCAAGGTTAGTGATTCTAGCCTAACCTTAAAGATGTTTCACGCATGACTTTACTACCCTTCCCAAGGTAGTATTCCCAAAGTATACTACCGAGATAGGACGTTTACGCAGCACACAAGATTCACACAAATATCAAGTGTCTAACCAACGAGGTGGATATCCAAGTCTATCGCTCATTAGTGTTTTAGGGTTAAGACCCAACGAGGTAGGCATTCTCGGTCACGTATGGCCCTATTAAAGGTGGATTCTTGTGATCTCTTATAACTCTGAGGCAGACCTTAGCCTCTTAAAACTCCATCCTAATATGTTAACGTTCTTAAAGTTTATACTCTTTATTGTAATATGAGAGGTAGTATTGCGAATGTTACTACTTAAATGATATTACAGTAGAACACCTATATCGCTTAAGACTTCCCTTAGACAGTTGGTGAGCATGCAATGGCCACATATCTTTCATATACCAAGTCTGTTCCTAGTTGAGCCCTTACAAGCTTCTAGAGGAAGTGGACATCCCCCGTGAACTACCCTACTCCGTTACCGCTTATGCATAACCACTATTAGTGAAGGAGGACCCAAAGATTTACTTTGAATCTAATAAGGGTGAGCCCCATGACTTTGGTTCCTGTCCAAGGAATAAACCTTCAGAAGGATCCTAGTCCTAACCACTTAAGACCCGAATTAGATAAGAAGAGAGTCAGCCATTTAGGACCTCCTCAAGGTGTAGTAAACCTGCCTATTTTCACACACAATAGACTTATATATACATATATATATATATATGCACACATATATATACACACACATAGACACACACTTCATTATCGTCACGGGTTCATATGGTTAATAATATTTTACATTATTAACCTACTAAGTCCAACTCTATTTTAATTATAAGTTCTATATTTATTAATATAAATAAGGAAGGCTATTTCCTCTTTTACGTAGGATATTTATTTGATTGCTTCCCTAATTGGACTTAGTATTTGAACAACAACCAATACCCATTAGTCCCCCTTTTTTCATTTCTTTTGTTCATATATTAATTGCCATTTATAACCATAACAGTCATATTTTTTCTAAGGAAATCATGTATATTAAATTCTCTTTCTGTTACCATTGATTATAATTAATGCCATTAATGAGCCTAACGACCATAATTTCCCTAAGGCATTAATTCACAATGGACATCCTTATCTTATCAGTCCCGAATATATCTATTTGTTGTACCCTAATAGACAACTATTATTCTTATTTGTTTATTTTTTACCTGTTATATATATATATGTGTGTGTGTGTGTGTGTGTGTGTGTGTGTGTGTGTGTGTATACCAGACCTCTCACATTAAGTTGACTACTTGTGAATGTTGGATTTGCCGGTCGGTTCCGGGAAGACTTCTTCCACAAGTTGAACTTAACCTCGTGCCTTAGTACATTTACATTTATGCATTAGACCCGTCACATTAAGCTGACTACCTATGGTTTCTAGATTTGTTGGTTGGTTCCGAGCAGGCTTATACCACAAGTTGAGCTTAACCCCATGTCTAAATGCAGTTATAATTAAAATATCCTAATTGGGGTGTATAACATTTATTTTAATTAATTTAGAAATTGTAACCATTATCCTATTAGATTCATTTTCCCCAAATCAACGTTAGTTACAATTGTTATTTATTTATTTATGGCCTTATTTATAACAATCAGTTACACTAATTGCTATAATGGTCAACATAAATATATTCATTAAATATGGGATATAATAATAATATATCCATAAATGAATACCATTCGAACATTCAAACATTTCAAGTATCCAATGTAATGTATATTTCGTTATTTACGTAGGCACGGATGGATAATGTATATATTATTTATATTTTTGCGCAGTTAACGTAGTAGTCTTTTATTATTATTATTATTATTATTATTATTATTATTATTATTATTATTAAATTATTTGGTTTGATTGACAACCAAACATTCCTTTTTACATTCAATACTGTCAAAAGGTTTCAAATCTTACAAAATGACTGTTAGTCGTAATCATTGTAAATGATGCCTAATTAGTGCAATTGACATATTTCCAAATCACAAGAAATATATGTAAATGTATATAATTTGGAATAGTTGATGTAAATTACACACAAATATGTATATTTACTTTTATATGTACATTTGCACCACTTTTCCCTTTTTTGATCTTTTTTATCATATCTCTTGTGATTTCAAAATGATGCCATTTTATTTAAAAGGAGGCAAACGACATATTTACAACAATTAAGCCAAAACCCAACAATATTGAATACAAACAGGCATATTTCTTCCAACATTACAATCACATAACTTACCAATCAATTTTTTTTACCCACATTCACATAATTTATTTTTCAACACTGAAGTAGAGATCTGGAATGTAACTACATCTAGCTGATGTTTACATGGGACTGATTTCCAGATCTACCGTGCTTTACAACAATTACAATACATATTACAACATAACTGTAGGAATATGTGTATACAAATTTAAGAATCCTACAATTAACATTATGCCTAACCACAATTCAAAATTCACAAGTTTTAACAATGTTTATGATCAGATCTGATAGATGTTAATTCATTTACAACAATAATATTAGCAGATCTGATGAGAATAGGCATAAAACTTTAGATCAAATTCAAAGGAAATAAATAACTTATTATAACTGTATACATATATTTCCCACTCACTTTAAAGCATCCAACGTTTGAATCTTTTAGGCCTAAAATTCCCAAATTCTTATAAATCTACAATTTAACTGAAAAGGGGATGATTTCAAATCTGTAGACTTGTAAGAAAATAGGAAAAGAGGTGAGAACCTGATTTGGAGCATCAATTTACATTCTTTTCCATTAGTTCTAATAATCCTCCCAATTTCATATGAATTGGATTTGATTTGTTGTGTATGGATATATTTTAGATTAAGAAACTAGGTTTGAAGAAGGAGGAAAATGGAAGAGCCCCGCTGTCACTACAGATTTGTGTGTAAAAGAATGAGGCATTACCCCTTTATTTATAGGAGTGGAATTGTCCTAGGACCATTAGATCTATTTTAATTAACAATCGTCCGTTTATATTATAAAACACAACGAAACTACCCCTCAAAACCTAGCCGTCACTGGGTGTACAGGCTCGGAGTGGTCGACCGCTCTATACTGCGGTGTCGACCGCTCTTGAGCGGTTTTGCCTAGTGAGGGCTAGTTTAAAGAGGGAAACATATAAATTAATTATTCTGTTTATTTATTTCAATCCGTTTTTCATATTTCGTCCATAATATTTTCATACGGACTCCGTTCGCGAAACTCCAAACATGAAAGTTGACCAGAATTCTAAGACGAACGCATTAGTTAAAGTTTCGTGGTCAAATTTCATCATTTGCAAAAAATTACTATTTTTGAGATTCTAATTAAATAATTATTTATTGTGAAAATTTTGGGTTGTTACAGACATTGCTTTGCCACTGCCACCTTTCGTATCGGTACTAAGCTTTTTCCCTTTATGTTGGTACCAATAGCTTATTGACTAAGTTGCCACCTTGATGCTTTCGTTCTTAATTGTCTCGGTAGCTTATTGTCGGCTTCATGCGTCCGGATCATTCTTTTAAGCTGGTTGCAGTCTGATAGCCCTTCACTGACAATAGGCTTCGACGTTAAATTTGGCAGTATCATTCCCCCCCATTGTGAAGGGCTAATTTTGACATTTCAAGTCAAATTTTGGCTTTTACATCTATACTCTGATTTCCTGCCTTTTGGTATTCTTGATTCGATCTACATCGTTGATCAGTGCTTATTTGTACGGTTGTAATTTAGAAAGCGCTTCTAGATATAAAGTCTCTTTTCTTCTTCCTCAATTCATAGCCATCACAAATTCAACCTTGTTTCTGTAAGTATTTTAATAAATTTAATCGAATAATTTGAGACAACATTTCCTCTTTTTATCTATGAACTTGATTAGGATCCTTAGGTACTTAATCTTTATTGTAACTGATTGATTCATATGAAGTAGCTGTAATGACAATAATGGAAGACTTCGTGGATTTATCATTTAACCCCCTACCAAAATTTCCAGGGTTTAAAACGCAAGACATTTTATATATAGGTTTCTTCTTCAATATGAGGATAAGGTAAGACATCCCTTAAGGTACTGATGGTCTTAACATTAATGCTCTTACTTCCCTTTTTGGTTTCGGTTTTAATATTACTGAACACAATGTCCAAAGTCATGTGCCATCAGAATAGGATACGAGTGATGCTAAAGGTCACACCTTCTTTTGTTAGAGAATTAGTAAAAAAAATGTTTACTGTTGTGTATGCATGTTTAATGCTAACCCCACCGATACCCAAGCTTGACTCTTGCAAAACTAGGTTTTTATGCCGAGACCATTGATAAGATCATACCACATACTAAACAATATTTTAGACATGTATGCATAATGCATATTCATATGTGCATTATTTTAATGGTTTCCAATTTCATGATTTGTGGAATGCTCCTGATTTTCTATAAGCGTATTTGATGGCTTATGCTAATGAATTCGTATAGTAATTTTAAACTAGAAAAATTAACATGCTAATATATTTTATGGAATAACATCACCTGGTAGTGTTACGTCTGAGAGTACAAAGCTTATTGTTCCCAGGCAATTCTCTGCAGATGGAAAGCTGACCCAGGACGAGGTGAGAGCCACTCTCGAGAGTTATGGTATGGTAGGAGTTGATGTTGTTCCTACTTCCGAAAAGGGTACTATTCAAAGTCCTCCAAAGGAATTTTTGCTTATACTGTTGTTCACATCTGGCATGAAGGTCTCTTCCCATTCCCAAACTTTGTTATAAGTTTCTAACAATATCTGAAGTTATCTCTGGTTCAATTAACTTCGAATACATATACCTTCCTTTTATGTCTCGAACTTCTAGCATTGGAGTTAGGTATGTCTTCTCTCAGCCCTCGTCTCTTGCATTTGCTACAATCGTCTGTAGTCAAAGAGACTGATCTTCCTCTATTTCACGCCAACCTTTCTAAGATATTGATTACTGATAACCTCACCCAGCTCTCAGATTGGGATAAACAATTCTTCTATATCGGATGTCCTCCGGGTATCACAGGAATTTTTACTACTCAAGGTGAATTGTACTTCTCAGTGTCGGTTCCCTTCTTTCTTAAGCTTTTTTTTAACTTCCCGTTTTATCCTAGTTTCTGTTCCCACAAGAAAGGACCGAAGCGATGAGGAGGTTCAAGCTGTCAGTGATATGTATAAGCTTCCGAGAAGTTGGATGAATGTAACACCCCTAAGTCCCACATTGTGGAAGCCTGTGTGAAGTGGGTACTTATATAGTAAAGCCCAACTCTTACTAACGCCGAGGCCTTCTGAAGAACAAAACCCCACACCTATATGGTGGCTAAGTTGGGGACAATATCTTGCACGAACGAAGGTGTGGGCTGTTACAGTGGTATCAGAGCCAATACCCAGCTGGAGTTGTGGCTCCTGTGTGGACCACAACGCCTGAGTGAGGTGTTTGTAAGCCAACGGGGACGTTGGACTCTGTTGGAAGGGAGAATGTAACACCCCTAAGTCCCACATTGTGGAAGCCTGTGTGAAGTGGGTACTTATATAGTAAAGCCCATCTCTTACTAACGCTGAGGCCTATTGAGGAACAAAACCCCCACACCTATATTGTGGCTAAGTTGGGGACAATATCTTGTGCTAACGGAGGTGCAGGCTATTACAGTAAACAATCCATCTTATTGACTTTGAGAATTATTTAGAAATACGGTTTTCTTCCTACGAGACAAAGGATCTAGGAAGGCCTCCTTTGCATTTTCCTGGATTTACGCATCTATTTCCGGGCTCTGGTGTATTCACCAACTTGTCCCCTCTATCTCTTGGGTCCCCATGTAAGGACTTCTTTTCAATGTGGTTTTGAAATATTGTCTTATATTAAGTATATCTAACCCCATGGTTGTTTCAAGTAGCTGACAAAGCTCTTGATTGGTAATCTACTTTGGAGGGATTATCCTAATCTAATGTTGCGGGTAAGAGAAATCTTACCACCATTACCGATGAACCAGCTACTAAAAGACGCAAAGATGAGGCTTCCACTCCCCTTGTGTGTTATTGGGTCTAATGAGTATTATACCCCTACTTCTGCTACTCTATCTGCCGGTGCGACCCCGAGCACCACACCCTTTCAGACTACGACTTCGGATAGTGATTTTATTCATTATATCTGCGTACCTGACACTCTCGGATCCTTAAATTTGATTGAACATGAGTTAATGATGCATTTTCCACCCGGACAAGCCAGTCCCTCCAACCTCCTCCAACGACTCGAAGTTTTGATGAACTCTTAAGGCTTGCCCTTTCTTCTGATGACATAGCCAATTTTTCGCTTATGTCCTCATTTTCAGATTTAGCAAGCTGGCCACAATCGTTTATCGAACAATAATTACTAATATGGACTGGTTTTTGCTTTATATTTACTTCTATGTGAGCCTTGACCCATATTTCCTTTTCCTAAATTTCTAAGAGATTGTTCTCTCTTCTAGAGACAGTTACTCCACTTTCTCTGGAGGTTATGTCGCTTAAAGGAGAGAAGGATGCCTTAACTCATTCAGTTTAATCCTTGATGGAAGCATACAAGAAAGAGTGTGCAGAACTGAAGATGTCTCTTGAAAACGTCAGATCAGAATTAGAGGATGAGCTAGGTTCCTTCTGAATGACCAGGTACTAGCACTTTAACAATTTAAGCAGGAGGTTGAAGATGAGAAGGCCAGGATGGTGGCTAGTCGTACTAATAGACTAAGAGAAGGATAATCAAAATTTTCAAGTTCAAAATGCGCTATCCACTTCTAAGCGCATAATTTACGAGGCCAAAAATAGGATCTTTGAATTTAAAAAAGAGCACTTCCCAAAGATTGCACTGGAGTATTACGAGGATGCTCTTTTCTTAGCATTCTCTGATAACTTCAAAAAGTTTCATGAAATAGAATTTCCTTTTGTCCATCTTTCCATTCAAAGTAGGGTCATTGAAAGGATTGAGTTAGCCAAACAAAGGGTTAAATCCCCCAAAAGGACAATACCAAGCTCGAAGGTCTTTTATATGTTGAGGACCTTCTGGATGATCTCGATTCAGGTATGGAGGAAGACGAATCCACGAGTTCGGAATATGACTGAGATGACAATGGTGATCAAAGCCTCAAAGGTAAGGAGCTCCCTGAGGATTCAAACAAAGGGAGTGTCATCCCTTCTCCTTCTGCAGGGAATTTTCATATTTCTATAGAACAAGCTTCAGATCCCTTGAATGGTCATGTTGACCCGGATTTGGTTGAATTTTTTTCCAAAGACAGTGATTCCTTAAGCCAAGGGCCGAAAGAAGTGGTGTTTCCTGTGTTCCCTGAGGTCTCTGCTCCTCAGGTATAGTTCTTGTATTGTTCTTACCATGCCGTTCCTGGGTTATAGGCTTCCTGTAACAGTTTATAGGTAACAAAAAGCAACATTTCTTCAATATGATAAAAAGTTAGATAATAACCAGGAAGAGGGATTAACTTTGCCTTTCTTTCACTAAAATAAATTTTCTTACCACAAATCTTTTTGTTTCATTTTGTGCTATGACAAAACTCTATATTAATTAAGGACATACTCTCAAGAGATGCTCAACATTCGTATTCTAATTTAATGAATGGGTGTCCTACCCAGGCTATTTCTCAGGCAACGCCTGAATTTGACAGAGATCCTATAATATGTAACCTCCGCCGTATTTGTGTGAAATATGGACTTCCTGTAGGTTGCCTAGGTAATGAACGGAAAGTCATCCTAAAAGAAACTTAAAACTCTAGTTTGTTGGTTTTAATATATGTAAGATGTACTTTAACCCATGGGATTATTGGTGTAACTCTTGATGTAAGCATATGGTTGTAAATGAGAACTATGATTGATTAATATTATCCTTCAGAGGTAGAATTCATAAATAACTGTGTTTATCCTTCATGTGAATAGGGAAGTCAACTTAAGGTTTCACCTACTTAACTCGAAGAAGACCCATTAGTCATGGTAAAGTCAAAGATCATTTTTAAAGATGCTTCCTCCTTAAGATGGGAGAAGATGTATTATCTTCAAAAGATAACAATTAGGAATCAGGGTGAACAAATATTTTGGAAGGCCGGTTAAAAGAGAAAAGTGAGACTATTCTTGAGTTGGAAAAACAACTAAAAGCCAATCCTTCTACTACTACGGATGAAGATATAAGTAGGTTACTTTGACGAATCGATGAATTAGAAGTTGAGTTGGAGAGTACTAAAGCAAGCTATAAATCCTTGGAATACGCTTTAAAGAACCCAGACTCAGATTAAGAAGTTTAGTTATTACGAAACCCTTCTATTTTGTAGTCGTAATATAGTGGTAGAGTGATACATAAATGTAAAAAAACACTTGACGTGGCAACATTTTGCATGTGGCAACTCATTAGATAATTTTGTAAATAAGGTTATGCAGATATCACTTGACATCTAGTTTTGTACTCTTGATGAGAATACTCTCTCCTTGGTGTTTTATTGCACTATTCTGTGCAAACTTAATATACTCTATTTAGTATTTAACCTTGTAGGGTATATATGATAACTGGCCTATGATATGAAATAGCATGTGCATTATATTCTCATAATGAGCGAATGTATGGTGGAGCAACGTGTTTACTTGTATTTTATGTCTTGTAAATAAACATCTCATTCAATGGTAATTTCTTAAGTAATTCTCCTTGTATGAAGTGTCAAGGAGAATTTCACTTGTTGTACTTTCTTAGAAACGAAAATAGTGTGATTATTTGCACTACATATTTTAAATGGGCAATAAATTCATGCATATGGGTTAACAAGATCTCCCTGAGCAAGATGGAAGATCACTATCTTCGTTTGAAGACTTTTTAGGTTGTAGACTCTAATCATTAAATACTGACGGTAGATCATTTCTTGATAATTAGAATCTTGTGACCAAAATTAGGGTATTAATAAGCGAAGTTCAGAACTTCCCTTCTGGTCAGTAGTTAGAAGTTCCCAGTTGACTAAGATTCAGGCATTTTGTTAGTAGATCAGAAATCCATTCTAACTACTGATAGATGCTTCGAACCAACCCAGCTTCGGGTATTTGATAGAAGACTAGAATTCTTCTTTCGGTAATTAGGAGAACCCCAGAACCAGACCCAGATTCGGATATTTCACAAAAGACCAGATATCAACATCTGGTATTAACAGAAGTCCCGAACCAACCCAGATTCAGGTATTTGATAGAAGACCAGAATTCTTCTTTCGGTAATTAGGAGAATCCCCGAACCAGACCCAGATTCGGGTATTTGATAGAACACCAAATATCCACATCTGGTATTAAAAGAAGTCCCAAACCAACCCATATTCAAGTATTCGATAGAAGACCAGATATCCACATCTGGTATTAATAAAAGTGTTACCCTCCTTTCGGGTTTGTTTTGCAAAGCGGAGGATGTACGCGCTTTGTTAGCCACTCTCTAGGCTTTCTTTTGTCAAAACAGAGGATGTACGTGCTTTGTTGGCCACTCTCTGGTCTTGTGCGTCTGGTGCGCTTCGCTAGCTTATTATCAAGTAGGTCCCGAGGACTTAGCCGACCTCCCTCCAGGAGGCGCCTTACCCTGGCCATCGTAGGCGGTGGTAAGGGCTTAAACACTTTAACTGGGACATCATAGGCGCAGATTAAAGGCTTACTCTTTTGATGCTCTACCCTGGCCATCGTAGGCGGTGCTGGAGGCTTACACTCCACCCCCCTATGGGTGCCTTACCCAAACCATTGTAGGCAGTGATAGGATTTTATCATTCCCTTCTATGGGATACGAGGAACATAAGCAGAGGTAGGGTGTGCTTAGTTCATAGTAGTCGTAGGGCGTACTTTTCTACGAGCAGAGGCAGGGCGGGCTAATTAGATGCTCCGTCCTGACCATTCTGGCGTGGATCAGAGGCTTACGCTTTTGATGTTTTAACAAAGCCCTTTCTGGTTTGGGCGCGGAGAAAGACATACACACCACCCGCTTCCGAGGGGTGCCTTGCACTGACCATCTTGGTGATGACAAGGGGTTTTATCCATTTATTTATTTGACCCATTTCGGGTTGTTCCAAATTCTGGGAGGGTTTCCGTACCCTTAGCTATGTGGGCATTCTTTCCTCAAAGAATCTGTTGCTATAGTTGACTACGTTTTCTTAACGTATCTATAATGTAACACCCCGTAAAATTCATAAGTATCAATAATTAATTAAATAATTAAAAATAAGCAATTAAATTATATGGCTGGAAAATGAGATTTTGCAGCTTTAGGAATTTGGCTACGAAATTCTTTTATTTGGATTCTTGGCGAAATTCTGAATCGTTTTCATATATAATATGTTGAAAACGGTAAACCTATGAAGAAGTTATGTACAAAAAAATTTTGGACAGTAATAATATATATATATAATTAAATGATGATATATATATATATGTATGTATCCAAGAAAAATTCAAAATAAAGAGGGAAGATTTGAATTTTGAAATTAAAGATAAGATCATGGGGACAACGTATATTGCATATATGGAATAATATTAAAAGATTAAGTAACTTATTAAATAAATTTAACAACTCAGGAATGCAGCCTTATGGGGCATTCCAGCCACGAAGGTGTCGACCTCCCCCTCTTAAGGGGAGTCGACCCGCTCATCGGCTGGGCGGCCCAATAAGTCTAGCTGGTTACGTTTTTTTTTTTGGATATATAAAAATGGAAGGCTTGGATTAATTCTAAGTAATTCAACGATCTATGCTCACACGGGCAAGTATAAATAACCTCTCATACCATACACTAGAAACCCTAACTATTCTCTATCGCTGCCTCCATGCTGCCTCTCTACCATTGCTAAATTTCAGAGAAAAATAAAAGAAAAAGGATAAGGATTTCTTCTATTTCTCCAATACTATTCTTAATCTCGCTCTATTTTAATTCATATAAGTTTAATATTCTGGAATTTGGCATAAACATATATATATATATATATATATATATATATGAGATTTTAATACATGTCACTTATATATATAATTAGGAGGATTGACTGGAGCACGTTTGACGTAAGAATTAAAGCGAATCTATTACAGATTTCTATTTTTTCAAAGCCTAGACCTGTGAGTGGAATATGATTTACTTAGGGCATATTTGTAATTTTATTAGATTATCATGTAGAAAGATATGCCTAGGAGGATTTGGATAGTGAAAACATAACTATATCAATCCCCAAAACCTCTATTCTATGCTTACGTATGAATTGTCAATTTATGATTATTTAGGTTTTGTGGACTTTTAATTTTAATAGTGGGTTAAAGATGAAAATGGGTGTTGCTACTATAGTTTCTATTTTGTATAATTCACCTTTATCAAACATTTGATTGTAGCCTAAAAAGGTTTAGATTTGGGTATTTCATGATTTGATTAGGTTTGGATTCTATTTTGAATCCAAATGTATTCATACTTTAAATATGTCAAATATAAACGTTTTTAGGTGCATAATACCCAAAAAAGGGGTGAATTAGACAAAGTGGAAATTATAAACATACATGTGTAATTATATGTAATACTCTATTTTTAATCCAGTACTGAAATTATTCCAACAAGACCACGATGCAAGTTGGAAGTTTGTATGAATGTATATTTTTCATTCACTGCTATATGTTATCTTGTTATTATGCCATCATGCCTAAGTTGTAGTGGTAAAAGTATGGAAACATTAACTTGTATACCTTAATTTGGAGAAATTGACAATTACCACCTCGTTAGAACGTTTCCTCGTTTATACGAACACTTAACTTTGTTACGCGTTATTACAGTATTATTAATATAGAGTAATCAACGTAATTAATGTAATATTGACGTAATAAGTGCGATTAGGATAGGATTCGTATTTGAAATGTCCCTATAATGTATTTGATTGCTTGTGTGTGCGTATATAGAATGGCTTTATATATATATATATATATATATATATTAATAGTGACACATAGACACGAGGTTAGTTGCCATTTGTGGTAGATGTCTGTCCAGAACCAATCGGCAAGTCCAGCAACCACAAGTGGGTCCAATTAATGTGAGATGTCTAGGTGCCATGGGCCATTCAAAAACTTAGTACACTAGACACGAGGTTAAACCAACTTGTAGTAGAAGTCTGTTCGGAACCGACCGGCATGTCCAGCATCTACAAGTATAAGTTTTAATGTGAGAGGTTTAGTGTTTATATATACAACTATATATATATATATATATAAGTCTATTGTGTGTGTGAAATAGGCAGGTTTACTACGCCTTGAGAAGGTCCTAAGTGGTTGACTCTTTTTTATCTAATGTGGGTTTTATGTGGTTAGGACTAGGATCCTTTCGAAGGTTTACTCCTTGGAACAGAACCAAAACTCACGGGACTCGCCCTTATTAGATTTAAAGTAAGTCTTTGGGTCCTCCTTCTCTAAAAGTGGTTAGGCATAAACAGTAATAGAGTGGAGTAGTTCACGGGGATGTCCACTTCCTCTAGAAGCTTATAAGGGCTTAACTAGGGACATATTCGTATTTGAAAGATATATGGCCATTGCATGCTCACCAACTGTCTAAGGGAAGTCTTAAGAGACATAGGTGTCCTACCGTAATATCAGTTGTTAGACCAAAATTTGGCTCTAACACCCAAATCGTTCTGATATGCAGAGAATTATATCTAAAAAATGAAAAAAAAAACATAAAACACACGAGATTTATAATGGTTCGGCGTTAACGAGCCTACGTCCACTTTATATGCTATTGAATATACGTTGAACGCTAGTACAATCAATGATTTCGCTCAATCTCACTCTTATAATTATGAATCTCTCAGTAATTTCGAGGTTATACTGATAAGAAATGTTAACTTGACAGCAATGGTGGAAATGAAACTCAGAATTGCCAAAAGATCCTGAAAATTGCCAAGTTCTGGGCTATTTATAGCTGATTTCTTCAGACGGATCGCGATCATATGTGGCACAAATCTCGACGATCTCAGACTGGTTCGTAGTTTAGTGAAGATTTGGTCAATATGACAGTTGAAGACAGGTGTTGCGAGATCCTGCATTCTCGGATCGTGGTAGAGTTGGTCATAACCTTCATTCTCTGGTTTCTGGAGTTCGGATCGAGCTGGCAAGGGTGGATCGGATCGCATGTTAGCACGGCGATCTGATAGGGCATCGCGATCCGAGGAAGGGTGAGTGACCACGATCGAGTTTGCAGGGGTTAAGAAGAGTGAAGCTTCATATTTTCTTCTTGCATATGAACCTTGATGGCTTGGTCAAAAAGCTAGCCAACATTTTGCCCCCTCGAAGTATGTTTTATCGAGGATGGAACATGCTTCGAAATTGCAGAGACATCTTTTCATAAAAAGATGCAAATCGGTGGTTACGTTTGTCTAAGATGTCGAGTTGCTTCGCAAAGTCGTGTTCTTTGACCAGTATAAATATCCAGCTAAATCTTCAATCATGTCTTTGCTCATTGGATAATTTCCATCTTTTAGGCTTCCGAAAACATCGCTATTAAATCACCAAGTAAGTCTCAGAACTAATTGTTGAAAATAGTATTTTATAGCTTGTTATATTTCTGCGAACTTGGAACATTATTTTTCCGGCTCATCAATCACGTTGGGGCTCAAGTCGTCTTTCTACATTGTGGGTCGCGGTAAACTGCGCAACACATCTAGAGGGGAGCGCTTCATGTCATGGACCGCGGTGGGCTTTTCAACGCATTGCGGCCCGTCAGGCTCCACGAGCCATACAAGACAAAAAAGGGGAGGCCAAATGTTTCTTTCTTTGGCTATATAGGCCGGTCCCTTCTCTCCTCTTCCTTCCTTTCTCCGTTCATTGTCGCGCCGCCAACTCTCCTGAGTAATAACCCTAGCTTTTAATTCTTCGAAAACCCACTTGCCTCTTAATTTAAGAAAGGTAATTATGTTTGAAAACGCTTTCGTACAATTTCTCTCTCATTTTTTCTTGGGTTTTCGCTAGTTTGAGAGGAGAGAGCGGCGGAGTTGTATGGTTTTCGAGATTTTGGAGGCTGATGAAGCGCCATGGATCTTGCTGTTCGAGCTTAGACATGGAGAGGAGAGAAGAAGAAGAAGGAGGAAGGGCTGACCAGTTCGGATCATGAGTGGGGCTTGGGTTCGGATCATGGTAGTAAGTTGCTGGTTCTCGAGAGGATAGGAAGAAGTGGATCGCGAGGGGCCATCGCGATCTGCTCTGGTTTTCACGATCCGTTGCGATGCTCTTCGCTGAGCTTTTGTCGTGTATCCATGCTTGTTCTACGATCCGATGATGTATCACGATCCGAGCCCTGTTTCGCGATCTAGTCCGCTTCACGATCCGAAGTCGTACCGTGATCCAGATTGATGAACGATCCGATAAATTGTTAAATAAACAATGCGACTTAACTCTGATATACCGATGGACAGTTAGGTTAGAGCCTCTGGGACAAGCAATTTGAACGGATCAACACCTTAGCTCGACAACGGACAATGACTGATATCTGGATTATCTTGTTAACTTTATGCTTTTCTTTAATGCATGCATAGGCACACACTTGCACTTGCACACACAGGAGGAAAGGGTAGCTGTATTTTAATTTGTTATACTTACTCGCCATACAGCCATGTCTGATAAACAACCAGTTGAGGTGCTAGAAAGAGATACAGAACAAGGGATATCAGAGCATGACGATCTCAAAGTGATTCCCTCAGATTCAGATTCTGACTTTGAGTGTGAAACAAATACCGATACAGAGTCAACATCTTCTGGAGGTACGTCTCTTGAAGATAAGGAGGATCGAGCTCCTGATGAGATTCCAGGTGTGAAGGAAGCAGATCCAAAGAAGTTAAATGATTCTAAGGCTTCGACATTGGACAAATTGAAATTGGAAAAAGTCTGTCTGAGGCACGTGATTCCTTGGGATGATGTGAAAATCCCTGAAGGGGAAGATAGGCCTCATTTGGCCCCCGAAGGATACATGGTTGTCAGCCGACTCATGTGTTGGGTAGGCGTTATTCCTCGGTTTCCTCCAATTATTGTCGATTTCCTCAGACAGTTACGGATTTCCCCCATGCAACTTCATCCCAATGCTTATGCAGCTTTGTATACTCTGTATGTTGCATATGCGGAAGTTCTAAAGACCGAGCTTACCCTTAAAGATCTGACATTCTATTATCATTTCAAGCATCGCTCTTTGATGACTCCCAACTTTTCCTTCTTCGAATCAGTTCCCAATAGGAAAGTTGTAACAGATGGCTATAGCAATATAGGGGATGTCAAATCTGATTGGTTTTATATAAAGCGTCAAGACGGATGTGCAAGGAGGTGGCTACAAGCAAGTATGCTTTCAACTTTTCAACGTGTACTTTGAATGCATAATTTCAATACTGATGTGTTATGTTATTTCATACAGATCATAATTTTGCGAGAACGGAAGGCTCAGTATATGAGGAGCGAATGTCCTGCCTCCTCAAAAGCAACTCGGACTTCTTAAGAGTCAAGAAGTGTCTTAATGATGAGAACCTTCACAAACACCATCTTCTTGATATGAGATTTGGACTTGGTGCGGGTGGCAAGCCTTACAAGTACGTGCCCCCAACTGAGGGTGAAGGGACCTCCGGGGCAGCTAAAACGGTCGAACACCGCAAAAGTCCTTCGCCAATGATCAATCAGGATGATGAGGATTTAAATATATATAAAGGAGGCGAGGTCCGAACTGATGAGCCAAAGGAGGCCCCAGCTCCTAGAGGGAAATCCCCACCAAAGACTCCACCACCTGCTGACCCCGCCATTCATGAGGAATTAACTGAAGAGCAGATATTTGGGGAACTAAACAAGATCCATCTACCAGACGACATCTATTCACAAGAAGATTTTGGGGGAGAACCATTTTTTCCTACCACCGAGGAAGTGGACGCTTCAGTCCAAGAAAAAGATGTTGCACAGACGAGCCTAACTCTAGGCCCTGGTTCGTTAGGGGGGATTATACGGGATGCACACATCACATGCACCACTTGACACAACACTTTTGTAGTACTGGCATTCACGATTCTAATATTTGCTTATCTTGTTCGCAGGAAGAATGGTTCGCAGGCAATCTTACTCTTATCGTTCCCTTCGCGAGGGCACCCCAATCTTCTTTCAAATCTAGAGCATACTCGCAGTGGAAGTCGGGGGAGAGACAACCAATGACCCCACGATTCTCATCAATCTTATCCTACTCGATCTTGCTCTTCATCAAAGCAAGATCCTGGAAAGTCACATAATCGCCAATTACCACCAACGGGGGGAAAGCAACTTCCTAAAGATTTAACTCCTCCGAAAAGCCCTCCTTCTCACAGCAAGTCTTCCAAAAAGCATCACAAGCCAAAAGGCACAGATAAAGATCCAAGCAAGGATTCCGAGAAGGAGAAAATAACCATCGTCCCCTCTAGTCAACACAGCTAAGCCACTCCTGCCAAAAAGGATATTGTTCATGGACCTGGTAACCATGCTAGGCTAGAGCGATGCGAAAGCAATTTCCTGATATTTTCTTCGAAAGGATGATGTTCGTTCCAGATCTTGAGCCAGTCCCAGAGGATTGGGATACAGAGGTCATGGTATACGTGAGTCACGTGGCTAAACAATACAGGGTAATGAAGAAACATGCAGTTCATCTTTATGATGCTATTCGTCATTTGGAAATGGAAGCAGCTAGATCCAAGGTGAAGATAGATAACGATGCTAGGGGCAGAATAAAAATGGAAAAAGAGTTGGAAGATGCACAGTCCCAACTTTCTTTGGCTAAAAGAGATGCTGAAAATTACAAAATAGAGCTAGAGAATGTCAGGAAGCGTTTTCATAGTGAGCTAGACTCCAATAGCCAAGAACGGGTGGCTCTGAAGAAAGAAGTGGAGGATCTTAGAATGATTAATGCTGACTTAAAGACGGCACAAGACCGCTTTGATTCTGAGAAAGCCGCCTGGCATAAAGAGAAGGCGAGCTTAAAAGACAGCCTGGCTTTGGCTGAAAAAGAAAAAGCAGATCTAAATGATCAACTCGTTCATGCTGAGGAGCGCGCAGCCCTTGCTAAGAGTAACGCCAAGATTGCTATTGAATTAGTTACTGCTACCGCTGACAAGCTCGCTGAAAAAGAGAAAGAGATAGAAGGCTTTGAGGGACTGCTGTTTGACTTCCTGGGTCAAGTCATCAAGACTCGGGACATTTCCTGGATTCCAGACTATCATGTTACCTTAGCCAACATATGGGATGCCATTGTTGAAGGAAAGAAGAAGCGATTGAAAGTTGATGAGATTGACGAAGACGGGCTGATGCACACCGTTCTCAGAGGTAAAGAAGCTGAGGATTTGGAGAAAGGCAGATGCCTAATTAAGGGAGAAAACTCAGGCCAAGGGTAAAAATAAAATCGATGAAGGCTCGAGCTCAGCTGTGGAGCCCAAAGCCTCCGAAACTGAGGAATACAATCCCGATGACCCATTGATTTCTTTGGTTCCAACTCCTCCAACTGTCGGAGCCTTTACTGCTCAATTGGATGAAGGATCAGCTAAAGGTATATCTATATTTTCTCCACAATTTGTCAAAGCAATCGTCACTTGTCGTCGTCTTGCTGAACAGTCAACTGAGAAAACCACACTCTCTCCTGAAATAACATTTGCTTCCCATGATACAGGTGGCGAGCCAGCCGAGAAGGATGCTGAAAATAAAACAGAGGCAGAGAAAACGAATGTTCCTCCAAGCATTAGTGCTGGCATCTCTGAGACTCCAAAGCAGACATAAAGTGCAGCAACGGAGAAAGTCATTTTGGCACCAAGCGCTGGTGTTCCCCAAGATGTTGAGGCCATCGATGCTTTGAAAGATATGGACAGGCATCATGAAGATGATGAAGAGGAAGTCACCATTACAAAGGAAATCAAGGGTGATGTTGAAGAAACCTTGGCTGAAATGAAGGCTAAGAAAGAAAAACAGTTGGCTTTGAAAAGAGAGGAGCAAGAGCCTCTGAGGGTGCCTCCTCTTTCAGAGATTGATCCCAAAACTGGGTTGGTCATAAAATTCGATCCCAAGTCAATTACTAAACAACTTGCTTCCCAGTCTTCTTCTGCTCCTCCAGCCCCCCTCATCAACAAGAGGAAAAGAAAGAAGAGTGATCAATCTGATGTTGACAAGGCGGAGTTGGAAAAGCAGAAGAAGGAGAAAAAACCAAAGCCGTCTCCCAAGCACAAGTAGGATGTAGTTGCTAGTCCATATTTCGTTTTTAGGCTTTCCACTGGCCATGAAATGTATTTGTGAAAATGGCCCTCACTTTTGCTTATCTTTTCTATCTTGTAGGCTTGCAATCTATGAATGAAAATTTATTTATTTTTTGCATCATTGTGTACCTACATTTAATAAACTTCTCATTCTTAATCACCAATCATTTAAATCATAACCAAGTTGAAACTGTACTACATGGTCATTCAAGCAACAAAAAAATTTAAAAATTTTGTACTGTATTAAAGTATATGTATATATATGCCCCCAATCAATCATTAGTACGATGCCTGGCCGGGGCTTATTAAAGATTGATTAGAGTCATATAAACGTTGCCCCCTATTCCTAAATATATGGGATTTGAATCCTTCGGTAGGATAGTAGTTCTTGCGGCGCTAAGTCTCTAGCACCTTTATACTCTCCCGATCCTTCAGCGGGTTAGAGTTCGAGCTCGTTTCGTGATCTGCTCACCGATCCTTCAGCGGGGCAGAATTTCTAGGTGCGCTAAGTCTCTAGCGCCTTTATACTCTCCCGATCCTTCAGCGGGTTAGAGTGTTGTCAAGGCGGTTTTTATCATGGTGCACCATCACGCCTTGTGGACGTCATCTTCATGTCCTTCAGAATTCTTGAGAGTTAGAGTTCAAACAATTTTGTGATTTACTTCATTGCACCTTCAGAATTTTGGCTCTTAGTTGCTTTCCATTCCGATGGAAGGCATTTTGAATTACCTGTTTTTGTAACCGCTGTACGGTTTATGGCAAATCTCATAAAAACAGAAGAGCAGATAAGTAAAAGTGCAATAAAGGTAAATAACACGCGATATTTTTATAGTGGTTCAGTCGAATCATGACCTACATCCACTTTATAATCTTTTGCTCAAGAAGCCAGACTATTCTAGGCAAGTCATGCCTTTTACATGATCCTATAAAACAAAAAATAAATCTGACAATTTCATGTCAGATAAGGCCGCAAATGCTGGGCATTCCATACTCTGGGGATTTCTACTCCATCTACCGTTGCTAGCTTGAAAGTTCCATTATCAAGCCTTCGTAGAATGGAATACGGTCCTTCCCACTTCGGGCCCATATGAACTGGGGGTGGAAAGACACGCTTTAGAACTAAGTCTCTGGGTTGAAAGGTTTGGGATCGAACCTTTTTGTTGTAATATCGGGCAACTTGTTGCTTGTGTCTCAAGGCACGCATGTCTACTTCATCCCTCTTCTCTTCTATCATATCTAGGGATTCAAGGAGCAATTCGTTGTTAGTCATCGGATCATAATAAGTGACTCGATGAGATGGTACTTTTAGTTCTACCGGGATGACTGCTTCTGCTCCAAATGCTAGGGAGAAGGGGGTATGGCATGTCGCCGACTTATACGCCGTCCTATAGGCCCATAATGCCAAGGGCAATTCATCGACCCATATGGCTTTGGCTCGCTTTAATCTTTTCTTGAGAATGGACTTAATCACCTTGTTTGCCGCTTCGACCTGTCCGTTCGATTGCGGATGTGCCACAGAGGTGTATCTTTTCTCGATGTGGTATTTCTGGCAGAAGTCTCTGAACTCACTACTATCAAACTGGGTTCCATTGTCTGTTACTACGATCTTTGGAATCCCGAACTAGCAAATAATGTTTCTAACGACGAAATTGATTACTCGCTTGGATGTGATTATAGTTAGTGGCTCAACTTCAACCCATTTGGCGAAGTAGTCTACAGCCACAATAGCGAATTTTGCTCCACCCTTCGCTATAGGGAGGCTTCTGATGATATCAATTCCCCACATAGCGAACGGCCACGGACTTGTCATAGTCTTTAACTGACCAGGAGGTGCCTTGGGAATCCTTGAAAATCTTTGACATGCATCACAACGTCGTGCATATTTTGCCGCATCTTTGTTTATGGTAGGCCAGAAATAACCATACCGCAATATCTTTTTTGCTAGCGTCTGTCCTCCAGTGTGATCACCGCATTCGCCTTCGTGTACTTCCTGCAATACACGCTTGACATCGTCAAAGGCTATACACCGGAGAAGTGGCATTGAGAATCCCTGTCTGTACAGGACTCCGCCTTCGAGAACATATCGGGAAGCTTTATGAATGATTTCACGCCTCTCACTCTTCTTTGTCGGAAGCGTTCCATTCATCAAGAAATTCTTCAGGGGAGTCATCCATGATTCCCTTTCTGGTTCAGTCTCCAGTACCGGATCAATTTCCATCTGATCTATACTAGGGGACTGCGGTACTTCAATTGGGACTAGTTCGGCATCTTCGGGATCATCGGAACTAGCCATCTTTGCCAAATTATCCGCCTTTTGGTTCTCCAACCGCGGAATATGAGATATAATGTAATGATTAAAACTGTCCAATAACTCCTTCACTTTCTCCAGATATGAAATCAGCCTTGGGTTCTTAGCTTGAAACTCTCTAGTGACCTGGTTCACAATCAACTTGGAATCGCAAAATATGTCCAGCTTTGTGATCTCTAACTCCCTCTCGAGCTTCAGCTTGGCAATTAGGGCTTCATACTTGGAGTCGTTGTTAGTGGTGTGGAACTCTAATCTGAGAGCATAGTATATTAGTAGTTTCTCGGGAGTTTCGAACACCACTCCGGCACCGGATCATTTGTCATTCCTGGCTCCATCAGTATACAATTTCTAGGCACTGGGATCGAGAAGTAGTTTTGGTGGGTCGGCTTCTTTGTTTACTATGTCATCCTCCGGGACCGTAAACTCTGCTATAAAATCTACCATCACTTGTCCCCGTATTGATCGCCGGGGCTGAAAATTCAGACCAAATTGACTCAACTCAATGTTCAATTTTAGTAGTCTTCCAGATGCTTCTGGTCTCTGCAGAACTTGCTTGAGCGGGTTATCAGTGTACACCGTGATAGGATGAGCTTGAAAATAATGGCGAAGCTTTCGGGATGCAATCAGCAAACTGTACGCTAGCTTTTCTATCCTTGGATAATTTCGCTCGGTTGCCGTCAATTTCTTACTCACATAGTATACTGGTCTTTGCACCTTGTCTTCTTCTCTCACTAAGGCTGAACTGATCGCGTGGGTCGACACTGCTAAGTACACGAATAAATACTCGTGATCCAATGGCTTAGATAGTATCAGAGGTCTTTCCAGATGATTCAATAGATTATGGAATGCTTTTATGCAATCAGGGGTCCATTCAAAGTTGCGTTTTCCTCGCTTTATCAATTCAAAGAATGGAATGCACTTGTCTGTAGCTTTAGAAATGAATCTTCTTAATGCAGCTACTTTCCCTGCAAGGCTTTGCACATCTTTGATTTGTTTAGGCTCCTGAATGTCTCGGATTGCCGCGATCTGATATGGGTTGATTTCAATCCCACGCGAGCTGACGATGAATCCCAAGAATTTCCCGGAGGAAACCCCAAATGAGCACTTTGTTGGGTTGAGTTTCATCCCATATCTTCAGAGAATACCAAACATCTCTGCCAAGTCAAGGGTGTGATTGGGTGATTGTCTAGATTTGACTAACATGTCATCTACGTATACCTCCGTCGTTTTTCCAATTTGGTTGTAGAACATTCTGTTCACCAACCGTTGGTAGGTAGCACCTGCATTTTTCGAACCAAAAGGCATCACCACATAGCAGTATAGCCCTAGATCCATAATGAAACTGGTGTGTTCTTGATCTGGAACATGCATAGGGATCTGGTTATATCCTGAATAAGCATCCATGAAAGAAAGGAGCTCATGACCCGCCGTTGAGTCCACCAGCTGATCAATTCTGGGTAACCGAAAGCTACCTTTCGGGCAGGCTTTATTTAGATCCGAGAAATCAATACAGGTGCGCCACTTTTCGTTGGCCTTCTTTACCAAAACCGAATTTGAAATCCAGTCCGGGTAGGTTGAATCTATGATGAACCCATTACTTTTCAATTTTCTAACTTCTTCTTTCAAGGCAGCGGACCTCTCTACACCCAGCCTTGCCTTTTTCGTTTCACAGGAGGATGCTTCGGGTTAATGCTTAATGAGTGACTCATGATTGATTTTGATATCCCACACATATCAGCGTGGGTCCAGGTAAATACATCCAAGTTATCTTTCAGGAAATCCGTCAGTTCTTTAGCTCGAACCAGGTCTAACTGAGAACCAATCTTCGGGACCTTCTCTGGGTCACTGTCATCGATCGGTACATCCACAGTCGTCTCATTGGGAGTCGCCATTCTGCCCCTAGGCTCTTCGTCCTCTCTGGGATCTATGTCTTCGGGCAGTTTTTTAAGCCACTCGTCCATCGTTACTTTCTTTAGTTTCTATGACGTCTCCTCCCTTGCGGGGGAGGAAGCGCCTTTGGTCTCTATGTCTCTTCCTTTACGGAGTAGCTTTAATTATGCGATGTAGCATGATCATGCGACGACCTGATCTCCTCTGACTATGCCAACACCAGCATCTGTAGGAAACTTTAATAACAAGCACCAGGGGGTTATACATGCTCTAAATTTTGCTAGGGCCAAAGGCATTGTATGGCGATTCAATATCCAAAACCACGAAGGGAAGAATTCTCACCCTCTGGCGTTATCCTTCCCCAAGCGTTACCGATAGTTCTACATATCCCATTGGGGCAGTAGAAGCTCCATTAAATCCACGGATCCAACCCTCACATGGTTTCAAGTCTTTTGGCTCAAGCTTCATCTGGTCAAAAACTTTTTTGAACAAGATGTTGACTGAGCTCCCGTTATCAATGAGGACTTTGTGAACAGTGGTCGGGCCAATAGTAACTGTGACCACAAACGGATCTTCGGTCGAAGAATGGACTCCAATACTTTCTCGATCGCGAAAGATGACATCGTCTTATGTTGTTTTACCGGAACATTATCCTCAGGATTGCTACACTCTCTATCTCGAGGTGTTGCTTAGCTGCGTTCACATATTGATCTATTTCCTTGAAGCTATGCCCGGAAAGATAAAGCCCTCCGATTTTGGTGTTGATGACGAGGTTCTTTCCCTTCTGCTGGGCAGTTGGTCTGGCAGCGGGTTGGTTTTGGTTTTGGTTTGGGGCCTAAGCAGTTTGCCCCCTATCTCTCAGAGTTACCTTATACTCGTCCAATTTTCCTTCTCGAAGAAGCCTCTCAATAAAGTCTCTCAGATAACGGCACTCATTCATAGTGTGACCATGAGTCTGGTGGAAGAGACAAAACTTCCCCGTCTCACGCTCTTTCTCCGTCGAATCTCTCAGAGGAGGCCTTTTATATTGGAGAACATTGTACGTATCCATGAAGATATTCTACAACGTATCATTGACTGGCGTATAATTTTCAAAAGACCTGGGCGAGTCCTTCTCTGGGAGTCGTTCCCCCGATTCCTCTTTCGATTATTACCATTACCATTATTATTATTTCCTGATTGGCGACCACCACCCTGGTTTCGATTCCCAACATTGACTTCTACCTTTCCCGAGCTATCTCCTGTTTGCTTGATGGCCACATTACTTCGGATATCCTCCTTATCTGTAACTTTTATTTTTTGGTTAGCATATACCTCCTCCTGACGTAAGCGTATATTAGCTTTCTCGTAGAACAGTTCTCTAGTCGGGGGTGGCTTGCCAGCTAGGTATCTTCCAAATTCGGTATCTTTGTCCACTCCATCGATCAAGGCCATCAAAACAGTTTGCTCGTGTGGATCCTTAACTTCAGTGGCAGCTAGGTTAAAACGGTCCAGATACAACCTCAAGCTCTTGTCTGGTCGTTGTTTGATAAGGAACAAATCAATCACATTCTGTGTCCTCTGTGCATGAATGCGGAACTGATCTATGATCCTTTCACTCAATTCCCTGAAACTAGATATCGATCATGCTGGTAAACGAGTGAACCATAATAGTGCTACTTCCTCCAGAAATATAGTGAATGCTTTACACTTTACGGCATCGGAAGCTACGGCATCGGAAGCTACGGCAGCAGTCATTGACCATGAGTATCTCATTAGATGCTGGATTGGATCAGTTCTACCCGCATAACCGTTCGTTTGAGGCATGTTGAAGCGCCTTGGGAACGTAGCATCCAAAATGTCATCAGTAAAGGGGGTGTGACTGCGGTCGATTCCCCAATCTTCATTTCTATATCCATGGCTATCTGCCATGATTTGTCTGACCATTATCGCAAGGTTTGCACTGGTCAATGTAGACTCGGGATCTGAGCTTCTTGCTCTGAGGGATCCTCCCACGTCTCTTCTAGGAATAGCCGCATAATCTAGAGCTCGGATAGGGCTCCGTTGCCCCCTATTACCGCGATCATTTAGGCGGTGAAAGGGCTGAGGTGGTCAATTCTCAACAGGATTATCAGCAACCCGAGCTCTAGGAATCGCTGCTGGATTATTCATATTGCGGTTAGAAGGCCCCACATTGAGTGCCTCTTCTTCTCGTGGAGGAAGGGTTCCAAATCGAAGCGGTTCTATGTTTTCAAGCCTCTCCAACGGTCGTCTTGGAGGCCTAGGTGATTCTCCTGATGAAGAGGAATACTCTGGGGTAGCCGAACGGGCTAGCGGAGGCGGTGGAGGAGCCCTCTGCCTTACAAGATCGTCAATTCGCCAATCCATAGCGGTGAAATTATGCCGTAACACGGAACTTTCTTGCCTTTGAGCATCTAATGCATCATTTGTCCTCTTTAACATGTCCAAGATGCGTGAGAGGTCTCCTTCGGTTGCAGGAGCAGAAGGGTTAAATTAATCGTCATCATTTTCTCTTATACGTAAAGAGCTTGAGCCAGGCCGAGCAGATGCAGCAGGATGAGAAGAACGAGCCATAACCTCATTTCCAGGTCAAGTTGTAGTATGGTTATCATTTCGGATCGCATTGGCCTTGTGGCGGTGGCCCGTGGCGCCCCCGGGATCGGATCGTGGAAGTATTGGGAGAAGGGTTCGTGGCGAGGTCCTGGGAGCGAGTAGTGACCCCTTCAACTGGTCGGTTCGTGACATCCTCGAGGGATCGAATCGTCCCCTCCTCTCCGCGATCCGAGAGCTCTTCCTCAACCTGTTCATGCACACTTTCTTCAATTGCATCATTCGCGGCTTCATTCGTCTGTGAAGCTCATACATCCTTAAACTTCTTTCCAACCATGATATCTGAGTATCGTTGAAATCTTCAAAAAATCGAAACAGTGAAGTTTTGACCTGTTTTCTTTGGACTTGAGTATCCAAACAACGGAGCAACAATCCAATATGCTGAGAGTTCCTTTCCAAGTGAAAGCACCAAAATGTTAGATCAAAATTTGGCTCTAACACCCAAATCGTTCTGATATGCAGAGAATTATATCTAAAAAATGAAGAAAAAACATAAAACACACGAGATTTATAGTGGTTCGGCGTTAATGAGCCTACGTCCACTTTATATGCTATTGATTATACGTTGAACACTTGTATAATCAATGATTTCGCTCAATCTCACTCTTATAATTATGACACTCTCAGTAATTTCGAGGTTATACTGATAAGAAATGTTAACTTGACAGCAATGGTGGAAATGATACTCAGAACTGCCAAAAGATCCGGAAAATTGCCAAGTTCTGGGCTATTTATAGCTGATTTCTTCAGACGGATCGCGATCATACGTGGCACAAATCTCGAGGATCTCGGACTGGTTCGTAGTTTGGTGAAGATTTGGTCAATATGGCAGTTGCAGACAGGTGTCGCGAGATCCTGCCTTCTCGGATCGTGATAGAGTTGGTCATAACCTTCATTATCTGGTTTCTGGAGTTCGGATCAGATCGAGCTGGCAAGGGTGGATTGGATCGTATATTAGCATGGAGATCCGATAGGGTATCGCGATTCGAGGAAGGGTGGTGACCGCGATCGAGTTTCCAGGGGTTGAGAAGAGTGAAGCTTCATATTTTCTTCTTGCGTATGAACCTTGGTGGCTTGGTCAAAAAGCTAGCCAACATCAGTTAAGTAGTAACATTCGCAATACTACTTCTCATATTACAAGTGAGTATAAACTTAAGAACGTTAACGTATTAGGACGGGTTCTTAAGGGGCTAGGGGTCTGCCTCAGGGTTATAAGAGATCATAAGAATCCACCTTTAATAGGGCCATAAGTGACCGAGAATGCCCACCTCATTGGGTCTTTACACTAAAAACACTAATGGGTGATTGACATGGATATCTACCCCATTGGTTAGATACTTGGTGTTTATTTCAAATCTTGTGTGCTGCATAGACACACGTTGACATATGTAACCTGCTAAAATATACTATATGGACATTAAATAACACCATATTTCAGTCACATAGAATTTTTTGTTCTGACCCCTCTGCATAAAATATCCAACAGGACAGTAGATGGGGTAAAAGCCATCGACGGAGTCATGACCGAAGTTATTAGTAGTTATTGCTTTACTGCTTTTGGAAACTTGTGAGAATGAACCATTTGATGTACCCATTGAACGGATGTAACTGTGACTGTTGTATTAATGTGGTTTTCAAATAAATGGTACATTTTATTTCAATATTATATTTTCTCTTTCCGCCGTGTGCGAGATTTTCATTCGAACTATCTATGTGTATATATTCTGTGCAAATGTAATCCTTACAGGAACCAACGACCCATTTAGAATGGCTCTAAGTTTCGATGGGCCTTTTCTAGGTCGAAATTTAGGCCCATTTCGGGCGGGTTGTTACATTTGGTATCAGAGCCTAGGTTTCCCGATTATAAGGGAATTATACATATGAGAGACGTATTGGTAATTTGAAAAAGATTTTTCAAACTATATATATATATATATATATATATATAATATATTTACCCCAATAAGCATACGCATTTTTACTAGACATCTTTATCGTTTTCTTCCTTTTTCAACTCAAATACTATCTCAGGACTATCCACTAAAGGATTCTTCCTTTTCTTTTCAGATAGTAGAATGACTGAAGACCCAACTGAGCATAGTAACCAGGCAAGACCCCGCTACTTGCCAGAATGGTTTCACCTGTTGCTAATCCTGCCTCGGCAGCTCCTGCCGCTGAGGTTGCCTTTGACTTTTCCCGCCTTTGTAAGACTTTCACGCATCTTAGAGGGAAATCATTTTCTGGGAAAGAAAGTTTTACTAGTGCTTGGTCTTGGCTAATGGACTGTGAAAAAATTTTCGAAGCTACTAGCTGGCCCGATGAAGTGAAAAGGAGAATTGCAGCCGGGCACTTGAAAGATGAGTCCCTTGAATGGTGGAACATAATATCTATGGAGAACGAGGGCTGGGTATTTACATTGGCCGAATTCAAAACCCATTTTGAAGAAAAGTTCTTACATAGGGCTGAAATGACTATTTAGCTAGAGAAATTCATCCACCTCAAGTAAGGAAGCTTGAGCTTACAAGAGTATGTATCCAAATTTACCGAATTATGTAAGTTTGGAAGAGGATTGGTAGATACCGCCATGAACAAATCCCTTAGATTTGTTAAAGGACAGGACTCCCCGTTGAAGCGAACTCTATTAGCCCAAGTAATGTTGGGGCAACTTTTGAAACTTTAGTTGAGACAACTATCCTATGCACGGCTGAAGGCGCTAAGGAGGACAAAGAAGGTGAGAAAGGAGAAAGCTCCAACAAGAACAAGAAAAAGGAACGGTGGAAAAACAAGAATAAGAAAAAATTCAAAAAGGACACAAAAAGTACTACGAGGTGCAATCGTAAGGGCCATGAGGCCAAGGATTGTAGGACTTCTTTAGCGAAAAAGGAGTTCAAAGGAGAATGTTACAATTTCCATGAATAAGGACACATGTCCAGAGACTGCACAAAGCCCATAGTTGTCAAGAGCGACTAGAACTATGCAATAGAGGCAACCTATTCAAAGCCGACTCCCAAGAGACTAAGGGTTGCCCGTACTTGAAGGTATAACCTCTGTTTTAGAAAATTCAGTATACACCTTATTCGATTATGGAGCGACACATTCTTTTATCTCCAAACGATTAGTAAACCTGTTGAACCTTTCCATATCTATCTCGGATAGTCCGATAGAGGTGACCGACCCTATCGGAGGATCTAAGTATCTTGAATAGTTGTGTAAAGACCTAGTATTGGAGGTCAACGATGTCGAATTCCATTGCGAAACGTATGCATTGGATTTTAGAGGGTATGACCTTATCCTAGGTATGGACTGGCTATCGTTTTATGGGGTCGTCATAGACTGCGACAAGAGAATCGTTCGTCTTAGGAGCCGAGGAGGATGTAACCTAAATATTCCTTGTAATGTTAGGAACTAGGATAAAGCCTTATTGTATTCCTTGTCTCCTACTTCTGAAGGACCATCTTCAGTCCCTGTAGTTTGTGAATTCTTGGATTTCTTCAAGGAATTCACGGGACTTCCACCCCACAGAGAAATCTCTTTTCGTGTTAACCTAGAGAATGACGCTAGACCTATAGCACTACCCTTGAGGAATATGGCGCCTAAGGAAAGAAGGGAGTTAGATAAGAAGATTTCAGAGTTATTGCAAGAAGGTTTCATTCATCGAAGTAACTCAGAATGGGGTGCACCTATCGTATTTGCCACCAAAGCAGACGGATCTTTGAGACTTTGTGTGGACTATAAAGAATTTAATAAATTGACTAAGAAGAATAAGTACCCTTTACCTAGAATTGATGACCTTTAACCACTTGGGAGGAGCCCACGTATTTTCTCAACTAGACCTTTCTACTGGATTCCACCAGTTAAGGATTGCGTTGGACAATAAGGACAAAACTGCATTTAGGACGCCAGATAGATTGTTCCAATGGGAAGTTATGCCCTTCGGACTAACGAATGCACCTGCTTTCTTTATTGACCTCATGAGTAGAGTGTTTAGGAGCATTCTAAATAAAATCGTGGTAGTCTTCGTAGATGATATTCTTATATTCTCAAAAGATGGTAAAGAGCATGAAGATCACTTGAGATAGGTGTTAGGGATATTAATAAAGAACCAACTGAAAGCAAAATTCTCGAAGTGCAACTTCTGGAGGGAAGAAGTAAGATTTTTAGTACATATTGTGTCAAGCGAAGGCTTAGCCGTAGACCCTGCAAAGATCGAGGCAATCAAGGAATGGAGGATACCTTGGAATGCTACAAATGTGAGAAGCTTCCATGGATTGGCCGGATATTATGGGAAATTTATTAAAGACTTTGCCAAGATTGCTACTCCTTTAACCCAATTAACGAAAAAGAATTTGGTTTTCGCTTGGAGTAATAAATGTGATATAGCCTTTAAGAAATTAAAGAAAGTATTAACTAGCGCACCAGTCCTTATTATACCGGATGGTTTAAAAAATTTCACCGTTTACACCGATGCATGTGGGACCGGTTTAGGAGCAGTCCTTATGCAAGAAGGAAGAGTAGTTGCCTATGCTAGTAGACAACTCAAGAATCCAGAGAAAAGATACCCAATTCATGACCTTAGTTTACCGCAGTAGTGTTCGCCCTTAAGATGTGGAGGCATTATTTTTAGGGGAGAAATTTAAACTCTTTACTGACCATAAATCCTTAAAGTATTTATTTTCTCACCTAAACTTGAGACAACAACGATGGGTGGATTATATTGCCTCATTTGACTTCACAATTCAATATACCGTAGGCAAGGGAAATGTTGTGGCGGATGCTTTAAGTAGGTAACATGCGACTTTGAATGCGATAATAGAATGGAAGCAATTAGGGTTCCACGCTAATTTTGATTTGCAACCCCACCAACCACTTCTATTAGTTTTCTTGGGGCTATGATAATTAGACCTACCCTAAGAGAAAGGATCCAAAGCGCACAAGACCTTGATGAGGAATTGAGAAGCATAAAGGAGAAAGTGGGAAAGAAAGAGACCTTTCGTCATTCGGTTAGGTATTCGATCAGCGATGATGAGAGTTTACTTTGGGATGGACGACTTTACGTCCCTAAAGATGAAGGGTTGAGAAAAGAAATTCAAGAGGAGTGCCATAGGTCAAAATTTACCATACACCCCATTGGGGATAAAATGTACAAGGATATGAAGAGAAATCTCCATTGGAAAGGAATGAAGAGAGATGTGGCCGAGTTCATGGCCAATTGTTTAGCATGCCAAAAAGTAAAAGCGGAACAAGGGAAGCCCGGAGGATTGTTGTTACCTTTAGAGATCCTCGCGTGGAAGTGGGAACATATTTCCATGGACTTTGTAGATAGACTTCCTAGAAGCCAAAAGGGGAATGAGGCCATTTGGGTTGTGGTAGATCGTTTAACCAAAAGCGCCCATTTTATACCAGTCAAGAAGACAAGGACTTCATCCTCGTTAGCCCAATTATATGTCAAAGAGATAGTCAGATTTCATGGCATCCCATTGAGTATCATGAGTGATAAAGACCCCTTATTCACGAGTGAATTTTGGACGAGCCTACAAGAAGCATTGGGAATGACCCTTAACTTTAGCACAACTTATCACCCACAGACCGACGAACAGACAGAAAGAGTAAATAGAATATTAGAAGACTTGCTCAAAGCTTGCATTATCAACTTTGGAGGAGTTTGGTAGCAGCACCTACCACTTGTAGATTTCACGTGTAATAATAGTTTCCAAATGACGATCGGTATGGCCTCTTTTGGAGCACTTTACGGGAGGCCATTCAAATCGCCGATTAGTTGGTGGGAAACTACCGACAAGGTTATACTTGGACCAGACTTCATTCGTGATTGCACAGAGAAAATATCTTTGATTAGGCAGAGGATGAAGGTAGCCCAAAACCGTCAGAAATTGTATGCCGATAAGCGAAGGAGGGAACTTGAGTTTAAGGTTGGAGACTTAGTATTCGTAAAAGTATCCCCTCTTAAGAAGACTGTTCGGTTTGGAAAGACTGGGAAGTTGGCTCCCATATTTATTGGGCCTTTTCGTGTTACCAAGAAGATATGATCTTTGGCTTATCGAGTGGATCTCTGAAAACGTCTATTGGGAATCCATAATGTTTTTCATGTATCTCATCTAAGGAAATGCTTTCATTATTCTGCTATCACACTTGAGCTTGATGAAATTGGGGACTTAGAAAGACTCGAGTTGGATAAGATGAAATAATCCAGCCGAAAGCACATGAGAGACCGAGGATAAGATGAAACAGACTGACCCAGAGCTTTTCATAGGTAAATTTTTCCTTAAATTTACGTTATGAAAGCATCGTGATTGCTAGATTGGATGTTAGGAAATGGATGCAACGCCATTGCACCAAGCACTCATATAGAGATATATGCATATTTAGGTTGTTTGCATATATATTGCATCACTTATTACACCTACATGCTAGGATAGAGCTCACATTAGTGGGTCTGCAATTCATAACCACTGCGAGTCATGGATGTTTATGGATGAATTAAAAACAACATGGATGTACAACATGAATGTATTCAAGCGAGTTGTGTTTTTCACCCCTTCAACAAATTGATACTTATCAGTTCCCATTGAATTAATAAGTTATTGCTTTACTTCTTTTGGAAACTTCCGAGAATGAACTATTTGATGTACCCATTGAACGGATGTAACTATGACTATTGTATTTCTATGGTTTTTAAATAAATGGTACATCTTATTTCAGTATTATATGTTCTCTTTCCTCTATGTGAGATTTCCATTCCAAGTATCTACGTATATATATTCTGTGCAAATGAAATTCTTACGGGCCCATTCCAGGCGGGTTGTTACATGTACACACTACACCAACCAGGCTCATTTGTCACACTTGTTTCGCTGGTGATTATCACGGTTATTATTGTTATAAAAGACTCACGGTTATAACCATAATTGTATCTACTCACGGTTAATTCCGTGAGCTCATTCAACTACCCTCGGCAAATAGTCATTTTCCTATTATCGAGTTTATTACTCTTCCAAATCATACGAAACAAATCACTCAAACCGCTTTTTAGTGCTTGAAGAAAACGATTAGGTTTTGGTTCTCCCAAAATCGGTTGTGGCTAAATTTGGATCTCGTCTCGTCTGTTGTTGGAATCGCGGTTCTGCTATGGTGAAGGTATGGCGTCTGAAACGATTAGGTTTTCATTGTTTAAATAACAATTTTAGGTTTAGATGTAGAATCTCGTGGTTTTCAATGTTGGAAACGATTAGGTTTTCATTGTTTAAATCTTAGGTTTAGATGTAGAATATCGTGGGTCAAAATCAATTTTAAATATAATAATGATTTAATATCAAAACCATTTTTAGATTTGCTTGATATCCCACTTTCTTTCTCTAACTATGCAACTGTAGGCAACAATGCATTTGGTAGGAATGGGTAGAATGATGTTGGAATGCTCCATTATTTATAGGAAAACTCATATTAATTGTGATAGTTGAGTTCTATTTGAAAGACATATGCAGTGCATTTATTCTTTTGGTATAACAGATAAAATATAATGTGAGACGCGTTAAGGAATAAGTTATTGGTACAACACTTATGTTATCATGAGCTGTTCCAGTTACTGGAAGTTCTAATATAATGTTTATGTAGGATTATCTTGTATTCAACTTGGCAACTGAGCAGTGTACTCGATTTCCAGGATTTAGTCAATTTAGTTTAGATTATTAAGCATCAATGAGATTTTAGTTTATGCACATTGTTATTCTAACATAAGCAAAGAACAGACAGTTTCCCTGCTCATTACGGTTCATTATACTCAGTATTTACACTTATACCAGTTAAGAGTAGTGTGTCGAGCATCTGATGTGGTGTTCTGCTTTGTAGTCTTGTTCTCCTTCTTAACCATCATACACAATTTTTGTCATGGGACTGTGCATGGTAATGTGCACATTTAATAAACAACTTAAACCCACATAGTATGACTATGTTGATTTTTCTTCTTCTAAAATTTCAATAAGAGTAGTGTGTTAAGCATCTTGTGCGGTGTTCCAATTTGTTGTCCTTTTTTTATCCTTAACCATCTTAGGATTTCAACTTCCATACCTTTTTGATTCACTAGAGGTTCCGAACATGAAGAACCTGATCTGAGTTGAGTGGGGATTTTGAAGAAACCTCGAGTCTTTAGAGCAAAAATAAAAAATAGAAGGGTGATTCAATTGAGAAAGACAAAACATCTTCTGTTTTTGACCCATTATTAAGAATAATGAAACTAGGTTAGTCCTAACCCTATTAAAATTGGGTTAAAAGAATTGGATTAATGAGTTTGGGTTGCATTTTGACAGCCCTACACCATTCTTATCAAAAATTATCCATAACATAAACTGATTTGGTTCAATAATGAAACTTTACTAGCTAAGTATAAATTATGCTGTTAACTATAGTGTCTACCAATATCATTTTACCTTCTTTTTTGTTGTTTCAACATCCTAAATGTAACAAAAAAAATCGATAGTAGAACCGAATATTAGAAGACAGAAAAAGGCATGAGTTTTCCTAAGTATGCGCCTGAAGAGAAGCTTTACAAATAGAATTGCCATGTGACAAATTTAACATTTGAAGCCAAAATCTTTCTTACATCCAGGATCTTTTGTATATGAATCCTTAACCAGAAAGGCTATATCAAGTTAGATGAATAAACATAGTATTGATGTTCGTAGAAAAGTGAATGTTTATCATATTTCATGTATGTAGTGGAAAAAAGTACGAATTGTATAAAATATGAGATAGTTTATTATTTTTTCATATACAACAAACAATGCCTAGTGAAACTGTCCACTCTGCGAGGGAATTTAGTATATATTTCAGAAAAATAATCATAAGCGAATATTAATTTCTTTTAGCTATTCATCATTTGAAGTCAACTAATATCAAAGGAAGATTTTTTTATCGAAGGCACAAACATTTATACATGAACTTGCTTCTTTTTTATGTCAGTTTGTGCGTTTGTGTTGAACATCAAGGACATATATGATGATATTGATATAAACAGAACTATGATGTAGAATTACCTTTTTTTTTTAAACATTGATTTAGGTTCCATTATCATTTGAGATAAATTTCATATCTGATACCTCAGTTTTTTTTGTTGGTCTTGCTACTTATTTCAAGCAACATACACGAAGTCAGCCCTTATTTTCCACACTAATTTGGGTATGTGACTCGCTTAACTCTTCCGAGTGGTAGATGAAATTAAATTATCCTAAGTACATTTTTTTACCTGTATAAATTTTCAAGGTTCACTAAGGATCATACCTGTTTATCTATCTTGATTCTATAGAGACATATTGGATTTTGATATTTATTGAAAATTATTAATTGCTTAATGATAGAAAAAGAAAACTCTACGAAACCTGTTTTAATGGAATTATATTCCTGTACAAGTTTAGTGCATTTCACGATAATTCAAGCATCTTAGTTTCAAAGGAGACTTTTACTCAGTAAATGTTGGCATATTTCATTTTCATGTGCTTGTATAAATAAGTATCACTCAATTGAGTACGTATCACACATATGATCTAAATAGGAACTTATTTTTATAGTGAAGTTTCACATTCTATTAGTTTAAAAAACATGCTTGTACAGAAATTACCTCTAATATTAAATAAATACACCATTTGCATATTTCTTGACAGATAAGAACATTTGACTGCCTATCAAAGTAAACTTATTAGGGATCTTTGATGTAAAATGCAGCAATCTGAATTACTAATGCTTTGGTTTTTCCATGTATTCAACATTTCGGTAGATGCTATGCAGCAAACTCTACAACTAATGTTATGGCTTGTGATTGATGACGGACAGGAAATTATGCTGTGTTTTTGTTACGAGAATCATATCATGTTGTTCTATAAATACCTGTAATTCTTAATCATTAAGGTTCGTTGATTCTAAAAAAATTAAAAAATGTCTATTATACTACTGCTATTTTCTTTTCTTTTTACTTAATTTTTTGGTCGTTCAAATTTGAACAGTTATGACTCACATTCAAAGACTCGTGTCCCTTCATATAAGAATGTTTTCAAATGCTACATATACATAGTAAAACTTGTTTTTTGAGGTCTTCCACTCATTTTGTTTATAAGTTAATTTATGTTTTTTCATGATGACAATGTTTGCAATGTATATTGTTATAAGTGTGAGTGAAAAGTAGCTTATACCACTGCATAGTTGTTGCAATCATATATGTTAATAACTAGTTTCATGATGACAATGTTGTGTTTTCATGTCTTGTTAGGGACAAATAAAATTTCTTGCTAAAGATGAAGCCAACGTCGAAAGGATGGATTAGAATTCGACATCGAAATAATATTGAATACATATATGGAATTCGAAATTTCATTGAATTCGCAAATTTTAATTCACCACCGACTTCGAACCCTTACATAAAATGTAGAAGTTCAAAAAATTTGCATTTTAAATCTGTAGAGAAACACTTGATCGTTTATGGTATGGATCAAACATACGATGAATGAGTTTTTCATGGTGAGAGAAGCGACAATGGCATGGTGGTCAATCCTACACGGAATGTCAATCACAAGGCTTGTAATTTTAACGAATTTAGTGGGAAAACCATATAGGAGACACTCTTGGAGATCTTGTTGATGATGCATATGGCATAAAAGGGATTAGTGATGGTAACCATTGGAAAAAGTATCAGGAGTACAAAAGAAGAGCAAATGAAAAATTATACCCTTCTTATGAAGACGGTATCCCAACATTAAGTGTCATGATAGAGCTTCACAATTTGAAAAAAGATTTTAATTGGTCCGGAAATAGTATGACTGAGTTATTGAAACAATTGAAACGGTGGCTTTCGAAGGAAAATACAATACCAGAGAAATACTCAACAATGAAGCAAATATTAAAAGATTTGGGAATGAAAGCAGAGTGTATACATGCATGTAAAAATGATTGCATATTGTTTTGGAAAGAGCAAAGTAATGCAGTGGAATGTCCTCGTTGTCACACTTCAAGATTTAAAACTAAAAGCAAGGGAAAGTGGTAAAAATTACAAAACAAGCTCGAAATTTTTTGAAATATTTTCCATTAGCTCCTAGATTAACAAGGTTGTACACTATACCATGGATAGCTCCAAAAATGTTATGACATAGTGAAGCACAACCTTGTTGGAATCGCATGCGTCATCCTATTGACTCGGCTGAATGGAGATCAATCAAGAATAAGTGGCCAGAGTTTAGTAGAAATGGACGAAATGTTTGGCTTGGTATTGCCAACGACGGGTTCAATCCTAATACAACCCAATCAAGTAGTTATAGTTGTTGGCTTGTTTATACAGTTCCTTATAACTTATCACCATCATTATACATGAAGCCGGAGTTTCAAATGTTGTCCTTGTTAATTCCTGGACCAAAAGCACCAAGTCAAGATATTGATGTGTATTTGGAACCTCTTGTAGATGAGTTGAAGCAATTATGGACAGAAGGAGTGCCTGCATTTGACATAAATGCAAAGGAGTCTTTCACTCTTAGAGCAATGTTGTTATGGGGAATTCACGATCTACCCGCCAATGGGAATTTATCTAATTGTGTAACACATGGTTATAAACCATGTCCTAATTGTGTTATGGAGACAAATTAGAGCGCATTGGTAATATGATTGTTTATACGATGTATAAAATATTTTTGAAGAATGGTCATCCGTATAGGGCATTAAAGCATGGGTGATATAAGTCCATAGAGAATAATGAACCTCCAAAACGATTGACAGGATCAACACTTCTAGAAAAGCTTGCTCATATCAAATATATTCCAGGTAAATTACCCCCCCCCCCCCAAAAAAAGCACATAGTAGATGATGTTGATCCCATCGAGGAATATTCTGTGAATGAAAAAGGTGATGATGAAAGACCGACATGGTACAAGAAGTCGATTCTTTTTGCAATAGAGTATTGGAGCAGTCATAAATTGCGACATACTATTGATGTGATGCGCACTGAGAAGAATGTATCATAGCATTTTATTAATTTGTTATTTGATAGGAACAAGCAATATTCTTCCAAATTTGCATTTGATAAATCTTACAAGACTCGTTGCTATGAAATCCTAAAGGATGTCAAACTTCCATCTTGCTTTGGGACTAAGTTAAGCAAATTAGTAAATAGTCAGCCACCCGGTTTGAATATTATAAAGTCATATGAGTACCATATCATCCAATATTTTTTACCTATCATGATTCGACATGCTTACCCAAAGCATCGTGACTTAAGATGTGCAATATTGCAAGTATGCTTGTATTTTAGTATTATTTGTTCGAAGGTTTTAATTCGAGAGCATGTTCAAGCTGCTAAAGACATGATTGTTGAGGCATTATGCGTGTTGGCGCATTATTTTCCTTCTCAATTCTTTGACATAAGTATACATTTAATGGTGCATTTATTTGATCAAGCATTGCTATGTGGACCGGTTACTAATATATGGATGTATCCATTTGAAAGGTATTATGTTTCTTTCATGTAATTATTAAATAGTTTATTTCACCATTAACGTAAAATTTTAATTTTTTTGTTAGATCTATGAAGAAGTGTAAGAACATACCGAGGAATAAACATTATGTAGAGGGATCAATTTCTGAAGCATATCTTGTTTTAGAATCTGTTAGATATGCCATGGAATACATGTCAAATCCACGTACGGGTAATCATAGCTGCAAACAAGAACCATTTTTAGATGAGAACGGAGATGATACTTATGAACGTTCCATCCTTGAGGGCAAAATTATCAAATTATCTGGCATACAACGTATTCAAATTCGACGGTGGATACTTTTTACCATGGACATCGCCAGCGTAGACAATTATTATAGGTTTGTCTTATTTTAACATGTTATATGATGTAATTTCACTATTTACTTAAGCCGCAATATTTTGATTTGTAGCGACTATCGATCATCATTAAAGGATGTTCAAAAGAGCAAAAAAAAAGGCACCATACATGGGCAGAAGTAGTAGTACAAACTGAATTTATTGATTGGTTCCACAAGAAGGTTTGTTAGATTGCATACAACTCATACTTCAATAAAGAAATTGACATTATTTAACTTGTTGAAATTGGTTTGACGGTTAATGGACGAAAAGTACATGAATTCACAGTTATGGTATTATGTTAATGGACCAGCATGTGAAGCCAAAACTTATCTTAAATGTAGAATTAATGGTTATGTATTCTTTCCACATCATTACGATTAATGAAGACAATAGATTCGTTATAATAGAGCCGTTAGCGTGTGAACACATTTTATCATATTTAGTATGTTTTAATGAAGACAATAAAGCCGTTAGCGTGTGAACACGTTTTATCATATTTAGTATGTTTTGTAATTATCTATTAGCCGTTACAATGCTTCTCTATATAAACATACCATTGTTACATTACTCTTTGTACAACAAATAATATTTATCAATAAAATCTTCTGCTTCCTCAATATTCTTCTTATTTTCCTTCAATCTTATTCTTCAATTTGGTATCAGAGCAAACTGACGAAAGGCTTTCTATCAACCAAGAGTTGATTTATTTTATTCTTTCTCCTCAGTTTTATTTTTTCTCATCATCGGAGATTTTTCCGAAGGGACATCCATTTCTTGATTGTTTTGAATCATCGGTTTGTAAACTAGCCACGCCTAGATTAACTGGCTGCTAGTTTATTCTACCTCTCCTAAATCATAGGTATTTTTGTAGCGGCTACAAATATCATTCTTGATTTGCCAAGCACAAAGGCGGCTACAAGATCTGATATTGCATGCCAGGCATACAATATATACCTTATTATTGTTCTTCGATTTCTTTCTATCTAAGATTACATTGGTTGCATTTTCCTGCTTCTGCCTCGCCAAATTTTTTTTCTGATCAATTATGGCGAACAGTAATGAAGCCACGTCTACATCAACGGTCAACACTAGCACTGATCCACCACCAATGGGCTGCTGGAATACATCAATGGAACCATAACTATACCACCATTCATGACTTTGAGTCAGGATGGTAGCACTGTTTCAGATCCAGCTTATGTTAGATATCAAAAGCAGGATAATCTATTATCATCATGGCTTATGTCTTCTATAAGTTCAAATTTGTTATCACAGATAGTAGGATGTAACAATTCTCGTGAAATTTGGTCATCTATTGAGCAAATTTTTAGTTTTCAGTCTACATCTAGGATAATGCAGTATAGAAGAGATTTACAAAACTCCAGAAAAGAAGGCATGAGTATGAAAGAATATTTAGGCAAAATTAAAAATACTTGTGATAGATTAAATGTTGTTGGGCATAAGATAAGTGATAGTGAATAAATATTATTTAGCACTGGTATACTTGATGAAGAATATGATTCATTAATAAATGTTATTGCTACTCAGCAAACATTACCTGACTTGTAGTTTGTTTGATCCACTCTACTTGCTCATGAAGGAAGGACTGAACAAAGAAAAACCATACAAGGTGATTTTTCTGTCAACTATGCAGCAGCTAAAAGTAATCAACAAAGAAACAACTACAACAATGATTCAAACAGACAAGAAAATGAGTATTTAAGAGGTTTTCAATCACAAAGAGGAGGTTTTCAAGGAGGTTTCTAATCACAAAAAGGAGATTTTCAAGCACAAAGAGGAGGTTTCTAGTCTCAGAGAGGTCGTGGAAGAGGCCAATGGAATAATAACAATCATGTAAATGTCAAATTTGTCAAAAATTTGGTCATATGGAAAATAAATGTTACTTCAAGTACAATCTAGATAATAGTTCTCAAAGCAGTCAAGGCAGTTTTTCATAGAACGAAACACAGAAAATTTTTGCTACAATAAATTCAAGCATAGTCAACAATGACAGTCAAAGCAGCAATAATGCTGATAAGGGTGATGAAGGTAACCATGAGGAATGATATCCAGACTCAGGTGCAACCCATCATATTACAAATAATCTTCAGAATTTAAACATTGGTAGCAAAGATTACTCAGGTATGAAATATTTATATATGGATAATGGTGAGACTGCAAATATAACACATACTGGCAAAGGAACTATTTTTGGTAAAAGACAACTTCAACTAAATAACATGCTAAGGGTTCCTACCATAAATAAAAATCTTTTAAGTTTATCAAAATTTGCCAGTGATAATTGTGTATATTTGAGTTTCATCCAAAAATTTCCTTAGTCAAAGATATTCTAAGTCATGAAATATTACTACAAGGTAGTCTACATAATGGAATTATAGATTTAACAACTTGAAGACCGAAAATTCAAGTGGTGAACTCTGGTGCAACAGTGTGGATGCTTGTAGTAATAATGATTGCAATAGTAATAAGCATTGTAATAGAAATAATGTTTTAGATAATATTACTTTATGGCATATGAAACTTGGTCATCCAAATTCTTAAACTGACAGAACTTTTTTATCTATTAATAATATTGCTTTTAAAAATGCACCTGTTAAACACACATGTACACATTGTCAGCTTGGCAAAAGCCACAAGCTTCCTTTAAGTAACTGTGAAACTAGGTATAACAAGCCATTGGAGCTTGTAGCTGCAGATTTATCGGGCCCAGCACCTCTACATTCATATCATAGGCACAGGTACTATCTTTCTTTTGTAGATGCCTATTCGAGATATACTTGGATATATATGCTACAAAATAAATCTGAAACTTCTAACACAGTTATACAATTTATAACTCATGTTGCAAAGCAACTTAATTGTAATGTCAAAATTTTGCAAATAGATAGTGGGGCAGAATTAAAACCTTTGGCTGATTATTTTGCTAAAAGAGGAATTAAACACAGATTAACATGTCCTCACACATCTGAGCAGAATGGTTTAGTTGAAAAAAAACACAGACACATTGTAGAAATTGGTTTAACATTGTTATCACAAACCTCATTACCGATGAAGTATTGGAATGAAGCCCTTTTTACTTCAGTTTTTCTTATTAACATGTTACCCACTAGGATCCTAGATAATAAAACTCCACATGAGATGATACCAGACTATAAGTTTCTAAAAATATATGGTTGTCTGTGTTTTCCATGTCTGAGAGATTATTATAAACATAAATTAAGTATGAGATCAAGTCCATGCACATTTATTGGTTGTGCTCAAAATCAAAAAGGTTATAAATGTCTTGACAAGAATGGTAGAATTTATGTCTCAAGACAAGTGATTTTGATGAAAGTAAATTTCGTTATGCAGATAGACATAATTCGAAAGAAGACAATAGAGTGGAATCTATTAAGACTGTGGAGCTTAGTCCAGTTACTCTTGAAATAATTAAAAACAATGAACATTCAGGCACACAAGCTGAGGATATAAGAGAAACAAGTATAAACATCAGTGGATCAGAACAAAGACATTCAGATGACACAGAAATAAGTCAAGATGATAATGATATGCACAACACTGATGATGATCGTAGCAGGCAAAGCAACAGCAGTACAAGGATATCACAACAGGAACAACAATCACAACAGGTACAACAACATCAAAGCAGATATCACATGACTACTAGATCAAAAAGCGGTATTTTTAAACCAAAAGTCTATAACGTGGCCATCACTGAAACTGAACCACTTAATTTTACTCAAGCACTAAAGTTAAGAAATTGAAAAAAGGCCATGGATACTGAATATGAAGCTCTTATAAAAAACAAAACTTGGGAACTTGTTGTACCACTAGCACACAAGAATGTAATTGGTTGTGGATATATAAGATAAAAAGAAAGGCTGATGGATCTATTGACAAATACAAAGCCAGACTGGTAGCTAAAGGTTGTGCACAACAATTTGGTTTTGATTTCAATGAAACCTTTTCTCCAGTTATAAAACCCACTACTATTAGGATAATTTTAACTGTTGCCTTAAGTAAGGGGTGGAATATAAAACAACTTGATGTAAACAATGTTTTTTTGAATGGAGAATTAACTGAAGAAGTCTACATGCAATAACCTGAAGAATACAATTCTGATGATAAAAGGGTTTGCAGGCTTCATAAAACAATTTATGGATTCAACCAAGCTTCAAGAGCATGGTATGAGAAACTCAAGATGACATTATTAAATTTAGTTTCTATTCAAGTCAAGTCTGGCAACTCATTATACATGAAAAGGAGTAGGCAAGGAACTATCTTTATTTTAGTATATGTGGATAATATGTTAATCACAGGAGATAATGGTCAAGAGATAAGCGAAGTCATACAATTATTGGATCAATATTTTTCTATTAAAGATTTAGGAGAGTTAAATTATTTTCTTGGGATTCAAATTATCAAACACAGTGAAGGAAAACTGATTTTATTCCAGGAAAATTATATTTCTGAAATTTTGCACAGGGCCAATATGCAATATATCAAACATCTACCAACACCAATGATAAATAATATACTCTTATCTAAACATAAAGGGGAGGCCATCACAAATGCAAAACAGTACAGAAGTTTAATAGGAGCACTGCAATATGCAACAATCACTCGCCTAGATATTTGTTATAGTGTTAACAAGCTTAGCCAGTTTATGCAAAATCCATTATCAGAACATTGGATTGCTTTGAAAAGGGTTTTAAGATATTTGTAAGTCACAAAGCATTTAGGAATAATTATAAAATCAGAGAAATATTTTTTCTTACAGTACTTTAGCAATGCTGATTGGGCAAATGATGTTGATGATAGACGATCTGTATCAGGATACTGCGTTTACCTTGGAGACAACATAATTTCCTGGTGCACTAAGAAGCAACATACTACATCCAGATCCAATACAGAAGCAGAATATAGGGCTCTCGCAAGTGCAACTGCAGAAGTATCTTGGATTGAAACGATGGTGGAGGAATTAGGGCTGAGTTTAACATGAAAATCTGCCATCTGGTGCGACAACAAGAGTACGGTTTCTCTTTTCCTCAATCCAATTCAACATTCAAGGACAAAGCATTTTGAAATCGATATTCATTTCGTCAGAGAAAGAACGCAGAATGGAAAGCTTGTCATATGTCATATTCCTTCTTGCTATCAGGGAGCTGACGTTCTTACAAAAGCATTATCAACCAAGAATTTTGTGAGATTGAGAGAGGAGCTGAAAGTAGTTGGTGGAGGCAGAAATGTAAAAGGAAACCCTATTTCGAACTGAGGGGGCATAATGAAGACAATAGAGCCATTACAATAGAGCCGTTAGCATGTGAACACGTTTTATCATATTAAGTATGTTTTAACGAAGACAATAAAGCCGTTACAATAGAGTCGTTAACATGTGAACACGTTTTATCGTATTTAGTATGTTTTGTAATTATATGTAGTTATTACAATGCTTCTCTATATAAGCATACCATTGCTACATTACTCCTTGTACAAGAAATAATATTTATCAATAAAATATTATGCTTCCTCAATATTCTTCTTATTTTTCTTCAATTTTATTCTTCAATTACGATGACACTTTTTCTACACAAGATAGCGGTGTTTTTATGGATGCAATTACAACATTTATAGCAAGTGCAAAAGATTTAAATCCTACAGATGATGACACTACATGGTATGGTATTATTATGAAAATAATTGAAGTTGATTATTATGAATTTCAACATGTTGTGTTCTATTGCGAGTGGGCGAATGTTGTTGACAAAATACGCGGTTGTAAGATTTGTACAGACTCTAATTTGTTGATGGTGAATCTTAACAAACTTAAAAGCAGTGATGGAGAGTACAATGAGCCTGCCGTTCTAGCATCAGAAGCAAGTCGAGTTTTCTACGTAAAAGACAAACAAAATCCTAATTGGTCCATTGTACGACGTTCACCTAGACGTCTGACTGATAATGTGGATGATTACGAGGCATCAGCAAATTTTCAATCTATTTTAAAGGAACAAACAAACTTAGGAGCATTGTTAAAATGTATCGAAGCCAAATAGATGAGCTTGATTGTGAGTCCAAGTCTTTGTTTTTGTGTTGAATATTTGAGATATTTGATGATTTTAACATTGATGATTTTAGTTGTAATATTCAAGTTGTTGAATGCTTGTTGCCTCTTTTCTTGTGGTTGTGTGCTTTCTTATGTACAAGATGTGTATACATCGCACTATTGTTGATTTTCAACAGGCTGAATGTTTGAATGCTTGTTGCCTTTTTTTCTTATGGTTGCTGCTTTCTTTTCTTATGGCTGCACTATACGTTTTTTTTTTTTTTCCATTTTTTGGGTCTTACATTAGCATCTTGTACCTAGTTCATATATAAGTTTTATTTGCTTTCGTGTATTGAATGTAGGCTAAAATATATGAATTACTTATGCAGAATATCGACTAGTCAAAGTAATGCATCGCAACGTAGAGAAAGTATAGAAGACATCATTCCTCCTCCGCCACAAATAAAAAATACTACATAATTGTGGAAATGGATGGTGAAAATGGAGACGACTCATCAAAGTGGTCTTCTCATTGCGGCACTCTGATCCGAAGGCATATTCCAGTTTGCTACGACGATTGGAGGAAAGTTGATTCTTTTTACACGGACAACTTATGGACAACACGAATGGTATTTTTCTTTATTATTTCTAATTTTTTTGGCATATATAAAGCATTGAGTTATAATCAAAATCATTAACCTTTTCCATAGAAAGAGTTTGACTTGAACATAAACCCCGATATTGCTCGACTTATTTTGAAGATATTTTTTCTACAATATTTAAGAACGGCAAAATAACATTTGAGGAAGACATATATTAAAACAAAAGAAAAGGAGCTTTTGCCTAGGCATCTTGCAATTGAAAACCGACCTGACGACATCGATAAAGTTCAGAGAAGTTCATCGACAATGAGTATACAGAAAAGAAGAGAAAACAATGCAAGACGAATAGCGACAACAAGGGAAAAAAATACCATAAATCATACATTGGGAACATTGGTTCGTACTAGTCAATCCTTTTATGGTTATTTTAGATAATACTTTGTAGCTATTGAATATATTTATATTTATTCATGTAGGAAAAGGAAAACCCGGAATGTAAGCCTACACGAACAAAAGCATGGAAAGTGGCACACACAAGTAAAAAACTGGAGAAGTGCTTCCTTGCGCCACCGAAAAATATATAAGTTAATATTATTTTTTTGTCTTTGAATCATGCCATGCAAGTTTTGAACCATCGTTTAATCACTTGAGTAACGGTGTTTGTTAACTTCAATCTGAGTTGCGGATAAAAGAGACCACATTATGAAATTAGGAAAAATGCAACATTTTCTTCAAGTAATTGACTGATTAAAAATACATTTATGTAAGAACTTTTGGTTCACGTTTTTTTCTAAGTTCATATCCTTGCAAACATTCAGATACAAATTGCATTTCTCAAATGATTTACCATATCAACTGTTTTTTTGCACAGGCAATAGTACCAAGTTAAATTACAATATTAAGAACATGATATATTTAAGTAGATTTACCGGATTTTAATTCTTCTTTCATCGTTAAATTATAAACTTTATTATCTTTCTAATTACATCCATATGTCACATGCAGTAACAGTTATTTTTACATATACAAGTATTTGTATTTGTCCGTCAAATATTTAATTGAAAGAATTTAGGTCTGTCCTTCAACAAATATTGTTTAGGTAAATATTCGGCCGAAGACCAGGTTTGGTCCGATAATAACTGAATCTCCTCTAAGAAACATTTTACTAATAAATCGGTCTTTGTTAACAGGCAGTGCTTTCTTTTAACCTTTTCCTGTCTTAGGTACCTGCAATTATTCAAATTGTGAGACTATGAAAGTAAACCATTTATGTGTGTGTGTATTAAGAAAATTGTATTCAAAAAAATTTCCCTATATTTGATTAGAGGCAATATTTGTGACCGTACTGTATACCCATAATTATTATCTTTCATAAGATAGAAAATCCTTGTGGTGGGCATTTGTAAGATGAAGAGGATAGTAGATCTTTAAGCTGATAAGAATTATGACAATAGTAATATCTAATTTATAGTGATAAAAAGACATAACAAACAGCTTGTAACTCATTTGCAACTCCATAGATGTGGGATTCCAAAAGATGCATCTGAGATCCCGTCTACTCTGAAGTTGCAACAGCTATGTGCCCAAATGAGTTACAGCAGCACTTTTTTCCCATTATAAGTCCTAGGGAAAACATAGCAAGAATAAGGTTGTCTCAAACTTACTTCATGTAAAGTCCATAGATGTATAATTCTACTTGATTTAGCTTCATCAAGAACCCCACAGCCACATATAACAGAGGGTAAGGATCCATTACATCCTATATGTTACACCTCTTTCCCTACACCCAGATGCCATTCAGAACCAATTATTTGCAAACTAGTCAGTAATTTCAAAATGATCCAAATTTTTATAAAGATGATCTCAATGGTAAAAACTGAAATCAAATCATATAATTTTGACACAATTTTTTATATCTTTATACTTCAACCCGAGCAGTTTCATGCATTTCCATAGTAAATATTCAACTAGATTCCAGGAACCATCTTGCCGTTTGAAAAACTTAAGAGAACATGGAAGCAAAGCTTTGGTTTATTTTATTTTTTCAAGGTTTGAGATCTTGGTTTCAGTTTTCGATCTAATTCATAAATTTTAGGAAGTTTGATTCCGGATTCAATTTTTGTTATTTATTTTTTATTTAATTACTCACATATTTACTTAATTTGTTGAACAGAGATGCATAAATATCTTTAACCAAATATAAATGAATAAAACTACTTAATTATGAATATTTGCATGCTTAAATATGCTTATTCATTACTTTGTTTTCAACTTCTTTTTAGTTGCCATTCATACATTTTGTGATTACGGATGTTTCCTAAGCTAAGATTTTTTGGTTTTGAGTTGGTTCCCCCATTTTGGTAGATCTTGTTTTCAACTTCTTTTTAGTTGCCATTATAAGATATATTATTCTTCTAATCTACTGTGCTTACAGGTTGTTTTCCTATTTTATAAATACTGGACTCTAAGCAATATAGATATAACTAAGACTTATGTATTGTTGAATTATAATATTAGTATAGAAGCGGCTGAATTATGTACTGTTGAAATCATTGTTATATGTCATCTATCAAATTTGAAGTTGATTTTTTTTACTTTTGGTAAGCAAGATTACATAACATATATGCTTATAAAATATGTAGGCATTGATAAAAGCAGCTGAAAAAAGACAAAAGTCAGAATCTAGTGTTAATGGAGGTGATGGTATAAGAAGCTTAGAAGATTTTGAAAGAGATCCCATCACTGAAGTTTTTGGAGATGATGATAGGAGAAGTTATTGTCGTGCTATTAGCTCTACATCTAATGCAAAACAAGTAAACCTCATGCAAGCTTCAAAGGCAATAGTCAATTATCGAGAGAATGTGAATCAGAAATGGCAAGAGGAAATGTAGATAGAGATGAAAACAATGAGTTCGGCTATCATTGATTTGAAACAATGCATGGCGTTTCTTGTAAATATCAATTTCGAGGAAATGCGACGACACCAAGACCGGATGGTACTTCCAATACTAAGAAAAATCTCAATAATTCGGTACCTAGCAAAAGTACTCCATTAGATAAAGTGATAGTATCGCCTACGGGAGGAAAACAATCGGTAATGATATTAGGACCAGGTTCGACGGAGGTAATTAGAGGACATATCGGGACGCAGAAGATGTGTCATGGTAGAAAGGTGGTTGAAGGAGAACAAATTGTTTGGGTGGAGGATGTTCTCGATCCAGATGCTTCACTTTTTGATGCACCACAAAATGGTTATTACAAGCTGTCCGAGCTAGTTGGAGGAGGTTTTGTGATTTGGCCCGAATATCGTCTACATTATCAATAAAATTTTGTGAGTTAATTTTAATATTTTGTAGCTATTTTTAGTATTTTTAGTATGTTGTTTCCATGGAAGCACACTTGATTCGAATCAAACATCTTGCTCATCTGCAATATTGACCCAAATCTCCGCTGATATTCTGGTTTCTAACCTAAAGCTTAGACAATATTTATAACGAGAATTTTCTTAGTTTTTTGAATTTCGGGATCAGACCGGCTTTTCTTTAAATAATGAGTGAGGCCCATCAATCCACCCAAAGCTGTGTGCTGTTTTAAGTTTATTTTTTTAACCCCTGCATTATGAAGACCTCTCTCTTTATTTACAACGGCAGCTACTATGTATTAACTAATTTAGCACTTCACTCATTTACTTGATATGGTTCTGCCACCAACATTATTTTGGCAATCATTTACTTGATATATAATGTACCATGGGAAATTTAGAACATAGTTCTTTATAAAAACGTTTTTTGTGATATAATTTTATTGTTCCTTTATCACATGTTTCACATATGTGAAAATTTACTTCAATTTTCCCTATTACAAAGATTACAAATTCATGTTTCCTCCATGAGCTCTGTAGAGGTCAGTCTGAACATGCTGATTGGCGTTTGTCCCTTATCAGGTTCCAAAATAGGTAAATTCATATGTGAAATTTACTCTGCTATTTTTGACCTTGTTAATTATGCAGTTATCCTAGGCATGAGGCTTATTCAGCTTGTTCCTAAAACAACCATAAATGATAGATTCATAAAGCTCTGTAGAAATTTTGGCTTCTCATTTGTTTTTTCGGTTTTATAATATGCGTTGTGGTGATAGAGGCGAGGGGGCTGCAATGATGGCGAAGAGGTATAACGATGATATTTTTAAAAAGAGAATGTCAGGAGAAGTACTTAGGATTTGCTGTGAAATATATAAAAGGGGAGAGACGGTGAATCGAGTAGCATGAAAGAAAAAAGTATGAGTGATATGTAACATCCAATAACATTAGGCTGGTTAACATGAAAAACAAGAAAATCGCAGCTTCTTCCGTTGAGATGTATATAACATGACTCCATTTTACCCTTGTTGTAACCAATAAATAGTTACAACACTAAAGGTACTCTTGAAGCATGTCACCTAAAGGTTAGAAATGAGAAAAAGGGTCCAAAATCACAAAATAAGCCGGAAAAAGTAGAGAACAGAAAGTTTAGAGTGGTTCGGCTAAGGAAAAGCCTACATCCACTATGAGAATAGCTTTCATTATCATATTAGAGTTTACAAAGCATGAATTCTCTCTCATAACATTCATTTTCACTCTCATATAATGATCTCTTATATTTTCCTCTCTTTTTAGCTTTTGATTCCGCTTGAATTCATGGAGAAAACAGTGAGATCTCTTGATTTGTGATGATAGTCGGGTAGATCTTCAATCATTTGATCAATTAGGCAATCTTTGTTAGCTCCATGGTGAATTTGTGTTTGATCTAAGCCTTATAGAGAATTAATGGAGATTCGAGATCACTTGAGTTGAGTTCGAGAGAGGATTAATGATGTTTGGAGTAGATTTGATCCATTTGATGTTAGAGAGGGGTGGATTGATCTTTGGAAGCCAATGATGAAGTTAGGAGAGAGCTTGGAATTTGGCGGCACTTCGTGGAGAATGAAATCCGGTCCCCTTTCAAGTGGAATGTATGGGGTATTTGTAGAGGTCATTGGAGTGTAGTGGCGAAGTGGTAAATAAGTGTGTATAGTTGGCGCCAACCATTCGTTCGCACATTACAGCTGGTAATTATGTTCCAATCTGCCTTATGTCATGTACAGCTCACGACTTGCCTATTATAAAGCCACAATCTAACTATTTTTGGCCTTCTTTCCTATATGCGATGAACATCGGCAACTTGATTCTTTCCCCTTTGTTTCACGTTGCGTGGCCTTGACAGCATCAACGACTTGAGGAAGGCAATGACCTATGACATGGAAGTAAGCTGAACGGAATACGACATGAACACTAGAATGACACTGCTCACATTCCAATCATAAACAACCGCCTGCATGCCTTTCATACACTTAACGACTCACGGCTTGTCATGCGACTTGGATATACAGCTTTAATATATACGACATGAACACCTATGGTCTGAAATAACCAGGCAACAGCTCCCCCTTTCATGTGTTTCCATGTGTAAAGTAATGTTAAAGCTCACCCATTTCTTCTTATGTTTTTAACGGCTTAAATACTTATACGAAGTTCACGCATATGCTGCATTCCATCAGAAAGTTATATTCTTGTGGCAGCTCATATCGTGCCACGTGGCTTCATTTACACTGAACTTTCGATAATTTGCGTTATGAATGTCCTATCTTAGATCATTCAAACGATATGTTACTTCACTTATGACCTGCTCATTCCATAACGGCCTAATTCATCGATTCAACGACCCACTTGTGTTTGGATGCAACAACATGCTTTAGGTCTAAGCTTTGCGGCATGAAGATATTCGAACGCCATGAGGATATGCGACATGAATGTTCTCACGGCATATAGCATGGTGATAGTGACTTAAAAATGTGGAACAAAATGACTATGAGCTGACGACTTGGACAAGATGTGCCATACAAATAATGACCTGCTCTTCATATAACAATATACAACAGGCACACAATGAACGTTCCAATGCCCTTTTGTTGCACGTGGCCTCATATATGCAGATACAAATTGCTACGTTGCTCAAACAATGAATTAATGCTGATGTGTCTATTTTCTTTTGAAAACATGGTTGTCCAAACTTTAACAATGTATACAACTCAGCTCGTATATTCAACACAAATAGCCTAACGTTTATTCTATTTTCCACATGTCATGTTTCCCAACGACATGATTGTATTTTTCTAACGACATGAATGTGCAGCCGTGTTATTTGCTGTTTGATTGCTCCACGATATTCTTTAACAAATATATATACGGTCAGTTTCATATCATGTCCGTGTTTTAACTCCATATCGCCAATACGTTATGACTTGAACGGTTATGTTAAGTTCACGACTTGGACGGTGCGAGCCGGCTTGGATCAATGCAACATGGATTGTGCGGCATGGGGTAGTGTTTGGCACGACATAACTTATGCCGTTGGGACAACATGGCTGTTACGAATTGATGTGATTAACGACATCAATGTTCTCATGCCTTTATTTATTTATTTTTCCTAACGCTTTGTTTTGTGATTACACGTGTCTGATTCTGTTGTCTTACGGCTTGATTTCAGCGGCACGCGGAATGAATCAGAACGACTTGACTTGAAATGGTATGTCGCATTAAACGATTTGATAACATAAACGGTCACTCCTTAAACTGTAACCAATCCGTAGTCCTTTGACGATGATTCTTTGAACCGCGTTTTTACAAAGTGGTTAACATTTGCCCCTCGAAGCTTGTGTTTTCTTGTCAGAAATACGGGCTTCAAAATGAACATTGTTAATATAACTGATGTTGAGATCCAGCTGTAGCTTTTTTTTGCTATGGTGAATCATGCTTTGTCTCATTGATTCCAAATGATTTGAGCACAGGACTTGTTAGTTGAATTTATATGCTTCATGCCTCCTGTTCTGTGATTAAAACAAGCACTTGCACGATTTTGGACTTATACTTTGTTATTGGTCGTCCACATCAATAAAAGATTAGTTAATCATTAAAGATGAAATATAGCGAATTTTATCTTGAACTGAATAAAGTGTTTGCACAGGGTTGTTTTATTCAATGGTTTATAACTTGTTGAATATTATCTGCACAAGCATGATATTCTAATTCAAATTGTTGTTAACGTTTAAGATCAACTAATCGACTAAAGCCGACTGTGGATTTCAAACATCATCGTTTTTATGACTTATACGATAATATATGACATTTCACATTTGGGAAATACGTATCTGTGATTTATTTTGTGTTCCTTCGTGGAGAAGCTTTGAATATTTGAATATTTGTGCCCCAACATAGGGAGTCATCATTAGTCTTCATTACGGGAAGAATTTTCACTACTCAATGTTTGTTTGCTTTGTTGATTAGTTCTGATATTGGAGACTCCATTGGATGCTACTACTATGGAGTGGTCGTTTATAATCCAACGTTCATCTTCTCTTGCCGACTGGATCGACATGATAGACTTTATCGAGTGTCGTTGATCTTTGCTATGGAGAAGTTTCCCTTTCTATGAAAAGGACTTTTGTTGTTATGCTCCCACTTGGGAAGGACTCTGAATTTCATGCCTATGCTTGGGCCAGAATCTAACACTTGTTACATTTGGGGTTTTCAGACACTACGCAAGTGAACTGGTTAATGTCCAACACTCGTTGCCTCTGAGATATTCATAAACTATGCAAGTCAATTGGTTAATGTCCAACACTTGTCGCATCCGAGATATTCAGACACTTCACGAGTTAATTGGTTAAGGTCCAATTCTTGTTGCATCTAAGATATTCAGACACTACGCAAGTTAATTGGTTAAGGTCCAACACTTGTCGCATCTGAGATATTTAGACATTACGCAAGTTGATCGGTTAATATCCAATATTTGTCGCATCTGAGATATTCAGACAGTATGCAAGTTAATTGGTTAATGTCCAACACTTGTCGCATCTGAGATATTCAGACACTACGCAATTTAATTGGTTAATGTTCAACACTTGTCGCATCTGAGATATTCAGATACTACGCAAGTTAATTGGTTAATGTCCAACACTTGTCGTATCTGAGATATTCAGACACTATGAAAGTTAATTGGTTAATTTCCAACACTTATCACATCTGAGATATTTAGACACTACGCAAGTTAATTGGTTAATGTCCAACACTTGTCGCATATGAGACATTCAAACACTACGCAAGTTAATTGGACGTCTGTTGCATCGTTCCACGGGGCTGACACCAATTCCTTTGCCAGACGCTTGACTTGTTGAGCTATCTCAGTTTAGTAACTGGGGCTTTGCGCCTCTCACTCAAGGAAGTGCCCCTTCGACGAAAGTTACAACCCTCTCATTTTTTTGTCATGGCGCTTTTTCGTTGTTTGAATCTTTGCGACTCTTCCCATTCACTTTCCAAAGCGGTGCTTTTCTATTTTTTCATTTGTGTGTGTTGATATTTACAGCCTTTGGCGCTTGAACTAGTGTTGTTGGGGTCGCTATGTTTCATCAGATTCTAAAGGAACAAGCGCTCGACAGATATCCTGCAATATGAAATCATCTTTTAAGCAGATTTGTTATAAAATTTTGCAAGCAAGGAGTTCATTCAGAAATATATGCTCCTAGTCGCAGAGCTAATGTTCGGTACAGTGTTTGTAAAATATTACAGACTATTTATATGAAGTTCAAATACAACATGAAGTAGAACATGAAGTAAAGTGGTAGCGATGATGATCGCTTATTCTGAGCCATTGAAATTAGAGCACCACTGGTTGTCAGTAGATGATTTGCTTCGGTTTGGTTTGAGCAGGAGCTTCGTTGCTTGGAACGAACTGGTTGCTTGATGCCCCTTGCTCCTGGGGAGTTGGAGAAGTGTTTGAGGATTGTGGATTTTTTACATACTGTTGCAGACAATTCTTCCTAATCATCTCTTCGATCAATGATTTTAGATGCCTACATTCATTGGTATTGTGGCCTGACAGATTGTGGAACCGGCAGAACTTTCCAGAGTTCGCTTGATCGTCACCTACTTTCTGGGGTATTGGATAATCTTCGGTGTCTTTTGTAGCATGATAGATATTTTCAAAAGTGTCAATTAAAGGCGTCATCTCTGATGAGTTGAAAAAGCGAGACTTCTTGCCGTCTCGATTGTCTTTCCCATCGCTTCCTCTTTTCTAATCTCCAGGATTCTTCTGATTCTACTGCGTAGCAGCGTTTTTGGGTGCTTCAAGAGGTTGGTTAGCACCAATAGTCTGAAGAGGAACAAGATTATTGTCCACTCTCATATACTCCTCGGCCTTTTTATAGAATTTCTCAAGCGTGTTTGGTTCTTTCATTTTAATCCGTTTACCGAATTCGCTCTTCTCATCTATGGCACCGATTACAGACATGAGAATTATGCGAGGTTCTGGATTTTTCAATTCGGAAAAAGCAACGTTGAATCGACTGAGCAAAGGTTTAACGGATTCCCCTAGATTCTGCTTCATCGCTGAAAGTGTTATAGCATCCTCGGCTTTGGTAGCATACAGGTGGAACTACTCCTTTAGCATTTTGGTCAAGTCCGAGAACCGGTCTATGGGCTTAGGTGGAATATAACACCCCACCCCGAGACCCACCTTAATAAAGAGTATTACAGAGTAATACTGTCTATTAAGGCGGAGAACAGGGCTGGATAGGAGCGACCTCTTGTAATCTTGTATTAAACAAGTCCTAAGTACGTCGATGAAGGCTCTAGTTTTTATTTATTTATTTGTGGTTCGACATACTTATTACTTACTTAATACAATATCACTAGGGTTTCAAGATCGATTCAGAACAAGAAAAAAAAACATAATAAATCACAGATCACAGAACATAACATAGTTACATATATATAATTTTTACACACATCAGGTATAATACAAATACATATACATTGTTACATTCCCATAAAAGAATATATATACATCGAAAGGTGTCAAGTACGAATATGAGTACAACCGAACTTGTCCAAGAAATATAAAGTGAAGAAGTCCATCAAAAAGGGCAAGCTACGATGTAAAGAACAACTTCCATAATTACCTACAAATACTCGGTCTGACTCCAGCATTAACACACACGGATCAGTCTAGTTGAAATATTATAACATCATATAATAAATAATAAGAACAGATAAGTGGTATTCTGTAGAGCGTAATATGACGTGAAAACTCCACGTCATGACGATTAGAGATTCACACAAGTTGACGACCACAAGAAATTCCAAGAGTTGTATTCTCCAAAATTGATCAAAAATGAGGAAATAATACAATCATCATCGTCATGTATGTGACTTATACTCATGTATGTGTTTGTTCACCCGAAGTGAACATTCATTAAATATCAAAAACTAGCCAAGAAAGACTAAGGATCAACAAGATTTCACAAACGGATTTAAAGCATCACTAACACTCCTTCATAAAAACCAACCACTGGTCTTAAAGCAATAAGCTTGCTTCATATAAAATAGCACCAAATAGCCTAGAGGCTAAGAATCAACGAGACATAGATATGGATCCAAAACAAAAGTTTTCCCCGCATTAATACAATTATAAGGATGGATCCTATGGCAACCAAGTTGCACCATCATCAATAGAAAGAATTACTTGCCAAGTACTTTAAATACGCAATTCACTATGTTCTGCCTCGATTGAGTAAGTTGACCTGTCTCGGTCCAACAAATTTCTACTGTGACCCGCCATGATCAAGTAGGCTCAACCTGTCACGGTCGAGTAATTAACACAATGACCCGTCTCGGTATGGTGTGCACCCATACTACAACCTGTCTCGGTTGAGTATATGACTCGTCTCAATCCTACATAATTTTACCGCAACCCGCCTCGGTTGGGTATATTTGACCCCTTCGATCAAGTAAATGTGTATATATAAGGCTCCTCTTGAGTCTAGTACCGGCACAACAACAAGATGTGTCACAGACTTACGAATAGTAACTCGAAAAGTGAAATTAATACGTCCCATACCGCATGTTTTACTAATCGATTTACCATAAGTTATTCTACTCCACACTAGGAATCTCAAAGCAACATAGAAAACCCATAGATCACAGGAATACCCCACTTCAACGGAAACACCCAATATGGGGAAACTTCAATTTGGTTTCGATTGACAAATATGAAATTAACCGATATTATATCCCTATGTGTCCTATACTACAAGGTTTACAATATCGTTTAATTGCAAACACGTCTTCTCGAAAAGTGCAATAGTGTGTGTATACTTTTATAAATTTAGAAAAGAACTTTCGAGAAAGCAAGTTAGAAAACAGTTTTACAAATAGTATATGTAATTATTAACATAGAAATTTTTCCCTCTATAGCGGGAATATAATCTATTTTATATTAATAAAGTACACGAAATATATATATACACACATATAATAATTAGTTGTTAATTTCACAAATCATTTGGAAATATTTTATTAAAACCAGTTTTGTAAACGTGTACAGAGACGACAAGGTTCAACGAGATTACACCATCGATTTTCACCCAAAACCACATCGATTCAATAATGCGAATCATAGTTAAATGTGGCTTTTATTTCTAGAAATCCCATTCGCATGACAATCATCGACACCAAAAAGATGCAAAACAATTTTAAGTGGTTTGGGAATAACTAATGCCACAACAACATGAAGCAAAATACAAGACAACGAACAAGATCCGTTGTTTCGAGCTACTAAACAACAAGATATTTAAATCCTGTGAATTAAATTTTGTTGCAAATAATTCAAGCTTTCCAGAATGTCCAAGATAATTGAATTCTGATCAGTAGTTCAAAAGTTATGATCGTTTAACTAACAATCAAAAACTCAGCCTGCTGCATGTAATCGACAGGACTGCGACAAACAATGATGATTTTAGCTTAGAAAACTTCAAAATTTTGCATAACATATTAAACGAGAGTTGTAGATTAGGTTTTCAGCTTTCCGAATCATCAATAATTATCAAATTCCAATTAAAAACGAAAAAGTTATGGTCATTTTACTATCAGTCTAAAACTCAGCCTGCTCATGTATTCGACAGGACAGCGACAAACAATAATGATTTTAGCTTAGAAAACTTCAAAATTTTGCAGAACATATTAAACAAAAGTTGTAGCTTAGGTTTTCATCTTTCCGAATCATCAAGAATTATCAAGTTCCAATTAAAAACGAAAAAGTTATGGCTAAAACAATTTCAAGTTTCAGCTCAGAATTAGGCATAGACAGAATTATACCATCATTTCGAAATCTGTTTTATTGAGTCTAGTTTTCAAAAAAAAAAAAAAATTGAGCTAAATCAAATAAGAAACGTGGAAATATGCTTGTTTTACCACACTGCATTTTCAGGAATATGGGATGTAACTCGAAAATAATCCACTACACCGAATCGAATCAAATCATTTCAAAAACACAATAAATTCAGAGAATACCACTTGTAAATGATTTCAACTAAAAGTTGTCAGGTTCACTCACCTGAAAAGAGAATCAACCGCAAGAATTTGAGCGATATGGAGATTTTTGGAGCTTGAAATTGCCTTCTCGAAGCCTAAAAAGAGCTTTGTTGTGACATGCAAAAGCAATGAAAACAATTACAATAACAGATTTATAACTAAAAATTAGAGATGGATTAAGACTTGGTTTTGAAGTGATTACTTGCTGGAGATCTTCAATTTCTTTTCTAATTTCATTAATTTCAGGAGGTTAGAAGTTATGCTTGGGTTGGAAAATATTTTCTGAATTTCTGGTTTCTGTGCTTATGAGAAGAAAAGAGGAGGAAGAAGAGTACGTGATGTATTCTTTCGCTCTCCAGAAAACTCCTCCCCTAATTAAGTAATAAATTAAGCCAATTAAAGTTGATTAATTTAGCATCAATTAAGCAATTATGCTATGTTTAACACATATGTACACACTAATAACCATTATTTGTTGCTCATTTCATCATTTACACACAATAAGAGTATAAAAAAAATTTAATTACTTCTTTGAAAATTATTTCTAATTATTAACAATTAAAGTTTACAAATTTTAACATTTGCAAACAAATTTCAATTCTTTAAAAACATTGACAATTTAAATGTTTTAAAGAACAAAAGCTTTATTTTGCTTACGGAGAAGTTTTAGCAACTTTTAAAAAAAAAATCAACACATCCATTTTTAATTATTTATTTCTACCGCAAAAATCAACATTTTTACCTTTTATTACCACAAAATACTTAAGAACTATTGTTAAACATCAAATTTACTCTTTACTCACATTTTACAATTTACCTCAACAAATTTTGCCCAAAAATCCTAAATATTTATATTTTGTCTAAAACCCATTTACAAAATATTTTTAATGCGTGTTCTTCATCTAGGCCTTTAATTTTACTTATCACAAAACCCAATATGTACATATATATTTTTATGTTAATTTGCCTCTTAAATTATCATGGATAAAAGAAAATCTTATTTATCTTAACTTCACACTTATTTTCTATCTATACATTTATATGCATCCATGTACATATATATATGCATAGTGGAAAATAGGCACAAGGACAAACTTCAGAAAAAATTTAGTCTGAAGGACGTCAAGTTTTATTTTTAAGCTGAAGGACAAACTTTGAAAAAAATTAGACTGAAGGACAATGCTAAATATAATTAGCATTTTCTGCAGTGTAAAACTGAATAATGCTGGTTAAAATTAGCATTTTCCTGTAGTGTAAAAAACTAAATATAATGCTTATTACATTTAGCATTTTCCTTCAGCTTAATTTTGGTTCAAAGTTTGTCCTCCAGACTAAAAATAAAACTTGGTGTTCTTCAGTCTAAATTTTCAGCAAAGTTTGTCCTTCTCCCTAATTATCTCTATATGCATATGTCACCAAGATCCCAATGATAACCAAATATTCTCCTCTCAAATTTTCTCTTTTAAATTAATAAATTCCAATTCTCCTCAACCATGCACAATTTTTTTCTTCAAAACATGGATATAAAAATCCCCATTATAATTCATTAATCACTATAGCAGGTAATCGACTAAAACCAGGGTTGTTACATGGTAGCTTTGTGAACAATAGTTACGCGGCACCTTTTAAGTAGAGAGGAAAATATAGGCATCTCGTCTCATCCGTTGCTTTTGTCGCACTCATATGCCACTCATATTTGAACAGAAAGTAGTTGGGATCAACAAGTCTGTTGTACGGAGGCAAGGTTGGAGGATTGAATTTCTTCGGACACTCTGTTTCTCGGATTATTTCGGTAAACGGAGTCCTGTCGGGAGAGAAGTCCCATTCCCTATCATCGTTATTGAGAGTTTGATTTTTCTTCATGATTTGTTCTATCATATCCAAGAAGTACTCTTCAGTGGTATGTCGCTTTGCGAAGCTAAGTTCTTTACCAAATGTTTGTCTAGGCAAGCGATCTTGGTCGACGAACTTAGGACCTTTACCTTCCTAACGAGGAAGTGCCCCCGTGGCGGGACTGGTAACCCTTCGAGCTTTTCCCTCGGAATGATTCTTATCTTTTGGTTTCAAGTCTTCGACATTAGCTTCGTCTTTGTCGCTCAACCATTCGTTATCGTCTTCCATGTTGTCGGTATTGTTACGATCAGAAGCGGACAAATTGTCATTTTCTTCGAGATCAACAAGGACCTTTTAAGGGGATGAATTTGGTCGGGCATTGAGAATTGCATCTAGCTTCTCCGTCATCACCTTGGTAGAAACATCCATTTGTTGGTTCACGTTGGCAACGACGACGTCTAGTTCAGCTCTAGTTACTCTGGCTCCACCTATTGAGTTTTCTCCAACTTCGAAACGGTTAATAAGTGGTGTAGCCTCATTAGCAACACTGTCGGTTTCTCCAACGGTTTTACTTGTAGTCTTCTTTGACTTAGCCATTATCTCGGAGAAGGTTTAAAACTTCAATGCAAGGCTCTTGGATTTGAGAGAAGTGCGAACGTGGCCCCACGGTGGGCGCCAAATGTTGTAACCAAAAAATGGCTACAACATCAAAGGTACTCTTGAAGTACTTCACCTAAAGGTTAGAAATGAGAAAAACGGGGCCACAATAAAGAAAAAAGTGGGCAAAAGTAGTGAACACAAAGTTTAAAGTGGTTCGCCTAAGGAAAAGCCTACATCCACTATAAGAATAACTTTCATTATCATATTAGAGTTTACAAAGCATGGATTCTCTCTCATAACATTCATTTTCACTCTCATATAATGATCTCCTTTCTTTCCTCTCTTTTTAGCTTTTGATTCCACTTGAATTCACAGAGGAAACGGTGAAATCTCTTGATTTGTGATGATAGTCGTGTATATCTTCAATCATTTTTTCAATTAGGCAATCTTCGTTAGCTCCATGGTAAATTTGTGCTGGATCTAAGCCTTATAGAGAATTAATGGAGATACGGGATCACTTGAGTTGAGTTCGAGAGAGGATTAATGATGTTTGGAGTAGATTTGATCCATTTGATGTTGAAGAGGGGTGGATTGATCTTTGGAAGCCATTGATGAAGTTAGGAGAGAGCTTGGAATTTGGCGTCACTTCATGGAGAATGAAATCTGGTCCCCTTTCAAATGTAATGTATGAGGGTATATATAGAGGTCATTGGAGTGTAGTGGCGAAGTGGTAAATAAGTGTGTATAATTGGCGCATGGTTGGTGCCAACCATGCGTTCACACTTTACAGCTGGTAATTATGTTCCAATCTGCCTTATGTCATGTACAACTCACGAATTGCCTATTATAAAGCCACGATCTAACTATTTTTGGCCTTCCAATATGCGATGACGACTGGCAACTTGATTCTTTCCCTTTGGTTTCGCGCCGCGTGGCCTTGACAGCATCAATGACTTGAGGAAGGTAATGATCTATGACATGGAAGTAAGCTAAATGGAATACGGCATCAACACTTGAACGACACTGCTCACATTCCAATCATACACAACCGCCTGCATGCCTTTCATACACTTAACGACTCACGGCTTGTCATGTGTCTTGGATATGCAGCTTTAATATATACGACATGAACACCTACGGTCTGAAATAACCAAGCAACAACCCCCCTTTCGTGTGTTTCCACGTGTAAAGTAATGTTAAAACTCACCCATTTCTTCTTATGTTTTGAACGGCTATAATACTTGTAGGCAGTTCACGCATATGCTGCATTCCATCAGAAAGTTATATTCTTGTGGAAGCTCATATCGTGCAACGTGGCTTCATTTACACTAAACTTTCAATAACTTGCGTCATGAACGTCCTAGCATAGATATTTTAAACAATCTGTTACTTCACTTACGACCCGCTCATTTCATAAAGGCCTAATTCATTGAGTCAACGACCTGCTTGTGTTTGGATGCAACGACATGCTTTGGGTCTAAGCTTTGCGACATGAAGATATTCTAACGCCATGAGGATCCGCGACATGAATGTTCTCACGGCATACGGCATGGTGATAGTGACTTAAAAATGTGGAATGAGATGACGGTGAGCTGACGACTTGGACAAGATGTGCCATACAAATAACGACCTACTCTTCATATAACAATATACAGCTGGCACACAATGAACGATCCAATGCCCTTTTGTTACACGTGGCCACATATATGCAAATACAAACTACTACGTTGCTCAAACTATGAATTAATGCTGATGTGTCTATTTTCTCTTGAAAACATGGCGGTCCAGACTTTAACAATGTGAACAACTCAGCTCGTATATTCAACACAAATGGCCTAACGTTTATTCTATTTGCCACATGTCATGTTTCCCAACGACACGATTGTATTTCTCCAACGGCATGAATGTGCAGCCATGTTATTTGCGGTTTGATTGCTCCACGATATGCTTTGACAAATATATATACGGTTTGTTTCATATCGTGTCCGCGTTTTTAATCCATGTCGCCAATACATTATGACTTGAACGGTTATGTTAAGTTCATGGCTTGGACGGTGCGAACCGGCTTGGATTAATGTGACATGGAGTGCGCGGCATGGGGTAGTGGTTGGCACGACATAACTTGTGTCGTCGGGAATCATGATGTAAGACATGGATGTTACGACTTGATGTGATTAACGGCATCAATGTTCTCGTGCCTTTTATTTTTTTATTTTTCCTGACCTTTGTTTTGTGCTTACACGTGTCTGATTCTGTTGTCTCATGGCTTGATTTCAGCGGCATGCGGAATGAATCATAATGACTTGGTTTGAAATGGTATGCCGCATTAAACGAGTTGATAACATAAACGGTTCACTGCTTAGACCGTAACCAATTCGTAGTCCTTTGACCATGATTCTTTGAACCGCGTTTTCACAATGGGGTTAACAACCCTGTATGTGGGAAGTGAAATAATATTGAATGAAAATGTCAGCACGTGCACTGGAGGTAAACTACTAGGCTTGTCAACCGGTGGTTAACAATTTCCCATCACTTTTAAGTTTAATATTTCAATCAACCTAGCTATCATCAACCTTATGCATAAAAATAATAGATAATTTATCACATTCATTAGCTATTTTATAAGTAATAATACTAACATAATGCTTACGCTTTTGAGCATGTGCGTTAAAAGGTAAAAGTTGATTTATTAAATTAATGGGAGCACGAGCCCTGTGACTAATTATTATGGGCAAAAAAACCAATCATATAAATTTTATAAAAATTAGCCTTATGTATTGTTTTTGGAGCAGAAAACAATTATGATCTATATACAAACTTTCATATCACAAATTTACATTTTTCTCACATTCTGTTTTATTTTTATTTTCATAAAAATTACATTAAAATTTAAGTTCATTTTAATTTCTACAAGTCAAATTGACAATCCTAGCAATAATATGATCAATTCGATCAGGCATTGATCTAATCCAAATTACAAATCAGTACAACTATAAAATTCTTAGTTCGGGAAAAACTTCAGGTTTGTTTCCTGATTCCAATCTAGTCCAACTCAGAGATTTTTCTCTTTTCTTACTTCTGTTTTTTAGCTAATTAATTAAATTTAACGATTCATTTTCTTGAGCATTCGCCGTAGATTTTTCTATTTTCTTGCTTCTGTTTTTAGCTTGAGGCTTAGTGTCTTTTTACTATTACCGAATTTGCAGCAATTCTACTTTTCTTATTGTTAGTGAATAGCTACATCTTTCCCGGTTCAATTAGATGTTGGAATGCTAAGGAGGAATGTTGGAATACCAACATTGTCGACCCTATTCCTTGATCATGCAAGTAACAAAAAATAATTGTCTTCATAATATAGAGCCTACTGATATTAGAGACTAATATACATGTTGCTTCTTTCAGTTTTCTCTAACTTAGGACTTCACATGTACAAAAGTGCATATCCTTGAAACTTTGTTTCTTTTGCATTCAGATGATATGGTTGATGCGAACATATTCAGTAATGCTACTTCATCGCCTTCACTTTAATTTGTTTTTCTTGTCCATTCACTGGCCTTATACGTGTTCACTGCTGTACTAATGTGTCTGTGACGCAAATATGCATCTTTCATTCCAGAGTGAGAAGCCCAAGTACATTTGATATCTTACTATTTTTATTCTTTCTAGTTTGAACTGCTTCTCGTCTTAACTTTCTTATGGCGTACTTGATTGTTTTGAGTTTGTACTGCTACTCACATGATGTTTTATTGTGGTTTTCTACAGGTACAATTAAAGTTGTGCGGCTAGTGGTAGGATGCAGCTAGTGGTAGGATTGAAGTTAATCTACTAGATGATATGTATGTTAAGACTGAATTTAGAAGAAATATGTTAAATCTTATTTTAAAACTTATTATGTATGTTAATGACGGTGTATAACTTTTGCAATTTTAAGTTTGGTATGTTTGCTATTTTAAATTTGGTATGTTCTGCATGCTATTTGTTGCTCTAATGCTAATACTGTAGTACTGAATATTTATTTATGTATATTTAATATGAAATATGGGTGTTTTCAGTATGTGTAGTTTATCACAGTTATTACTGTGGTAAGCGTGGCAGTAACCATTGGGGAAATTGATGATACAACGTTTATAATAGTTATAATTTTGGGCAGACACAACATTTAAAACCATGAGTAATTAAAAAGATATCACGGTTTTAACCATTAGCAAAGAAAATTCGCTTACGTTTATTACCGTTAGTAAATAAAATAAAATCACATGTATAACTGTGATAAAATTTTATAGTATAACGGTTATAACCGTTAGTACCTATAATAAAGTCACGTTTATAACCATTAGAGTCACCATTAGTATTTATCACGGTTATAACTGTTATAATATGCGTGACAAGAAAAATACCAACGCCTGTTGGCTCAACGGTTATAACCATGAGTATTCTTCTTCCTCACGGGTACAAGCATGGCAAATTGGCCTTTCTGGCGTTGTGACAGTTTCCTTTGTCTAACAAAATAGATGATCATTCCCTCCAAGACTCTGCAGTGATTGGTTTCGTGCCTGATCATTATATGATAGTAGCAATAGGGTCTTCCCAATTTGACTTCATTTTTAGGCTTCTTCTTTTGATATGGCCAATAGTTGAATTCGTGTTTGGTTAGGAAGTAGAAATTCTCAATGGATATTGTGAGTTTGCATTCTCTTGGCAATCTTGACTCAGTGGGCCCCTTTCGTTGTTGGAACTTGATCCTTTTGTTACTCAACTTTATTGGTTCTTCCTTATCCTTAAGCTTTTTCTTTGTTGTGTTGTGAGATTGAAGTGTCGTCTTCTTAAACCACCTTGATGAAGCCTGTTTGGATTTTCCCAATGTTCTTTGCTCAAATAAAGTCCCTTTAGCTTGTGCATGAATGGCCTTCTTCGCGTGAGTGAATAAGTGGTGCCCATTTAAGGTGGAACCATTCATGGCAAAGATAGGGGATGGACCTATGTGGAAAGGGTTAATTGTGACGGCAAGGAATTTCGCTCGGTCCGAACCAGTCGCTAAACCGATCCAGGCCGTTCGAAACGCCCTATCGTTTGAGAACACGACAAATCAGAACGCAGACGAAAGAACATTTCATTGTATATTACAACAATGCATCAGATTACAAGAATATACAGAGTAAAAATGAATGAATATTACATAGAAATATCAGAGATTTAAATTACATTTAAATACATAGCAGCGGAAAATAATACAATACACAACTAGAAGTAGATATACGGATACAAAGCTTTCCGGATATCGTTCCAGCTGTAAACCAGGATCCTGTGAATATAAATCTGCAAAACCAAAACTACTAGCTGCCCGTGTCAAAATAAGGGCACCCAGAGTTTAGGTTAAAACAATAAACTCCAGGTCAGTCATGTGACTGGTGTGAGAACTAAAACAGTTAATCTTTATTTTTAAAGTTAGGTAAATCAAGGGACCATGCCGTATAACATGGAACGGGTTTCCTCCCAAGAATACCAGTGCATAAAACAAACAGCGCAATGCTAAATAAAGAAAAATGAAGCTATTATAAGACCCAGGTCCTATCACACAATGCAACGCAAGCCGGGGGATAGGGTTTTTACCTTATAATAGCCAAGAATGCTTGATACGTTTAAAAGAAATCATTTGATACTATAATAAGTGCATAGTGTATAAAACAACTTCAAATCATAAATATCAATCATAGGCGGCATGAGTGCCCCATCCCACTATGTCGCCATTCTAGGCTCTACAAATAAAACTGCAGAATCACGTATTTGGAAATTGGGTTTCCATCTATGAACCGAGGCAAAAGATAGTCCTCAACCGATTCGAGACAATCTAGCCCATGTATCAGGAACAGCCGCAACTGCCCCATGGAGCGACAGGGCCGGTCCACCGATGTGGATTATTATGCCTGAACACTACGTTTCCCCGCCCTTTGGGGCGTAAATGAGCCAACGAATGACTCCATCGGACCCAGATCGTCCGATCAAACCGAGGCGCCTCGCAACAGCAACAACCACATAAGTCAAACTCGTCAGGGCGTGTAAAACCACTAACGCCACTTTTTAGCTAGAAGGAAACGCATACCCTCCCTGAGGTCCGTCTTCCGTTTCTGGTTCATACCGGGTGTGAAACTTGCGAATTCACGTTACACAAAGCTGTGCCACACAGGCTGTGCTTTGATCATCACCACAAGACTTTGCTTTTCAACAGAAGCCTCGATCTATTGCCACTTAGGCATGCCACACAGGCAATTCACTCTATGTGTTTGATATCCATCAGTATATAACCCCTGAGCTCGTATGTCTCAGAGAAGGGCGTTAAGCAAGAGAATAAATTCTCCGCCGCCAAACAGATATATATTTAATAGAAATCAATCACACAGACTAAAATCCAATGTCGGACACACAGTCCATTTACAAGTCCGTTCTGGGTCTGAACGAAACCGGAGGCACCTAGTACCCCGCATATCCATCGATCTCCAAGTACGTCTGGACGATCACTAACTGTTTCCATCTTCTTGGGTGTACAGCCCAATCAAGATCATCAGTAATCACCCAAACGACGTGAAGACTTCTGGTCTTCGACCACCGTCTTCATCTTCGACACCACGTCGAATCAGTTATTCAGAATGGGATAAACCCGGTCTTTCTGAATAACTCGCGTATATATTATAAATGTGTTACACAAACACAACATACGCCTCATTCCAATTCAGAATATTCTTTTATTCAAATATTCCTATACTTTGGGAAAAGTTCCCATTAATTTTATCCAAGATAAATTCTTTAAATTCATTCTTTAATCTCTTTTGAATATCAATTCAAACTAGTCGGGATTAGCGAACCACACCGAAGTAATCATTTATTTTATTTCCCAAACCCAACCTATTCATCCCATGAAGTAAAACTGGTTATACTTCATATCTAACACCACGGTGTTATCGGTAAATTCAATTACCATTTCACGTTCAAATCTAATTAAAGATTTAACTATCTCCTGGAGTAAAACTGGTGATACTCCATTCTCGATCTTTTCAATCTAATTAAAGATTCATTAAAACTCCACTTAGTTTTAATCGTTAACTGGGTTAAAGAATCAGTGTCATTTAAAACACGGTTCACGATAAACCCAAAATCACATTCCATTAATTATCGGGTTAAAGAACGAGTGTTATTTAAAAACACTGTCCACGATAAACCCAAAAATCAATATCAATTCAATTCCAATTAAATATTATTTAATTGGCACACTTCATTAAATCTAAATAAAAAGATTTAATCTTTTCTCAACTGGGTTCAAGAACAGTGTTAGTGAAGACACCATTCATGACAAACCCAAATCACATTTGATATTCAATACAAGGCTCTGAATAGAAAATATATCGGCTTATATTCAATATCAAATTCTACGACTAACAAATGTCGTATTGGAAATAACGATATAAATATATATCTTTCAAATTTCCATAACAACCCCTGTATACTCACGAATTCCAACATCGAAATATTCCGAAGACAATTTCGATTCAAATCCACTCCAATGCAATCATTGGATATTCTGGTTATTTTCAAAACCCTTTTCAAATTCAATTTATTTATTTAAAAATAAATAGAATTATAATTCTAATTCAAAACTAGTTCATTTCGATAAAAATTTATTTTTATCTTTTCAAATATGGAGTTTATCATCCCAATCCTTTCTAAATCATTTCTTATGATTTTACACAAAGTATTACTATTTTTAATAATTTTATCAAGGCCCGTATAGTCGATTTCCATCAATGGCCATCGAACTGCACTTACAGCGACCTTTTTCAAATTTGATTTGGACGTAACTCCAAATCCCACCGTTAGATTTCAAATTTCTAATATTCGTTAGAAAGCTCTTTTCGATACGAACCCAACGGTTCCTGTTTTAGGAGAATCTGACGGTCGGATCTCCCGTAATGTCCGTTTGAAATGAATGGTCGAAATTCACGAACTGCCGCGGCGCGGCGCGTTCTATTCAGGCCATTATATTATATATATAATATATATTCCGTCGATTTCTATTTAAAACGAATTATATAAATAGTTTTAATATTCGTTTCAAAAGCAATCTCAACTTCCATTTCAATTCAAATCAAAATTGAATTCTTCTTTAAAATTCGTTTTAAAATTCATTTCTATTCAATTCAAATTTCAATTCAATTTGAATTCATTTCAATTCGCTTTCAATTCAATTTGAATTCGTTTTCAATTCATTTCATTTCGGAATCGTTTTCAATTCAATTCATTTCGAAATCGTTTTCAATTCAATTCATTTCGAAATCGTTTTCAATTCAATTCATTTCGAAATCGTTTTCAATTCAATTCATTTCGAAATCGTTTTCAATTCAATTCATTTCGAAATCGTTTTCAATTCAATTCATTTCGAAATCGTTTTCAATTCATTTCCTTTCGAAATCGTTTTCAATTCATTTTATTTCGAAATCGTTTTCAATTCATTTCATTTCGAAATCGTTTAAAATCGATATAAATATCGTTCACGTCAAAATGGCGTCAATCTAATCATCATGGCTTCACATATTTCTATTTTCAAATATTCTATTTCAAATATTTCCTATTATCAAAATATTTGTTATTATCAAAATATTCTTTATTTTCACGATTGGAATGAGGCCCAATCAATTACCATATAAAATTAATTATATGGATTTTCATACAACACATGTATATAATAGCATTGAAAAATGATCAACCATCAACCAAAGTGCACTACACTGTATAAGCATCAAATAAAGATATCTAACGCTTATAACAGCATGTCAATCAATCGATCGACATATTTAATCAATCAGGATGAGTGAACTTCAAATTTCATCCCAACACCCGTGTGGGGTTTCAAACAACCAAACACAGATTTTATTTGTGCAGTTGGGCGATGTGTAAAATTTATCGTCCCAATCAATATCAGTCCAATCAGTGTACATAAACAAACCGTCTGGTTTGTAAATGAATATTTTATTTTATTCACTTCCACGTTAAAAACTATATTTTTAACGATAAAATATTTATTCCAACACATGAATTTTCTTTTCAGTTCATTTATTCAATAAATGATATTTTTATTTTTCTAACATATTTTAGAAAATTTCGGCGGCATAACGGCACGATACTAGAAACGGGACAAGGCCTAGCCTTATCCCCGGTCTAGTGAAGGCCCACGCCATTCACAAATCAATTTCAATCAATTTCCAATTCAACCAAATGAATAAATCAATCACCCAACATTAAACTAAACAAACAAGTCCATGGTCTGTGGACGGGTGTCGGGTGCTACTAAGCACCGTCTGCATCCTAGTATATATATATATAACTAGAAAAGAAATTGAAAGGTGAGAAATTCTCACAGATAGCTCCTAATCTTCACGGCACTTCATATATTGAAATCTTCAGCGTTCTCGCCTTTTGTCGCTTTTGTTGCCCGTAGCCACTATATATATAAAAATCACATTTTCACTTTGCTATTCAATATATAAAAATCGAATTTTTACTATGCTATTCAATATATAAAAATCGAATTTTTACTATGTTATTCAATATATAAAAATCGAATTTTTACTAATTTAAAAATCTCGCCCTTTTAACTATAAAGATTTCGCCTTTTCTAAAAACAAAGATTTCGCCTTATCATATTTTTACATCTATATCTCATAAAGATTATATTTTTATAGTTCCTACTATGCAAAGATCATATTTTTATCTTTCTATAATATAAAAGATTATATTTTTACTATTTTAAAAATATAAAAATTATATTTTTATAATTGCTATATAGTAAAGACTATATTTTTAATACTTTAAAAATATAAAAAATCATATTTTTAATTGAATAAAAATCTTTCCTACCTCCTCCTTTTATAAAAATCAAATCCTTGTTAAGCTCTATATACATATAGAAAATCAAATCTTTGTTTCAATTCCTTTCTTTAAATCAAAACCTTGTCTTTACATAACTATCATATACATAAAGATCAATCAAATTTTTTTTATAAATCATTATTCTTCATACAAATAAATCGGACCTTTATATTTTTCCTAACACCTATTACATTAAATAGAATAAAAATAAAACTTACCTTGTTAAAAATGGAATTTTTATGGAAGAGGGATCCATAGCCGGAGTGGTGGTCAGAGCTGGAGCTTCTGGGGGAGGCGCTGACGTCGGGAGGGGGAGGCACGCTGTCGAGGGTGCACAGGGGTGCGGTGGTGCTGCCTAGGGAGGCGCGCACAGTGGAAGGGGTTTCCAGAAAGAAGGGGGGTCTCGGCGGTCTTCGAACGGCGGAGGGGAGGGACAGGCGATTGGGGAGGAGACTGGAGGGGTGCGGCGAGGTCAGCCGACCTCCGGCGGCGGCACGAGATTGAACGTGGGGGGATATCGAACAGAGGTTTTTTTTTCTTTTTCTTCTGTTGACTGATGTAAGGAGATAAAGGAAGGGGGTAAGGGCTTAAAGTATATAATTTAATATTTAATTAATTTACCCTCTAAAAGGTTACTTCAAAATTCGAACTCAAAATTGAGCCCACCGACTGTCGTCCCTAACGTTTTACCCCAATTCCGAACACAATGGGATATGTATCGTAGGCTGATTCGACTTTTTCGATCTATTTCCGTTGAATTTACATTTAAATCATTATACTGAATTTTAAACGTACATTTCAAATTACCGGGGTCACATACCAACTAGAAAAATTCCAGAAAAATATTTTCTAGCTTCGTATTGATGATACGGTCCTAACAAAACTAGTTTCGTCGAATTCCAAGACCGTTGGAAAAATGGCCAATTTCCAGTCGATTAAAATCAACTGAAACTGGTCAAACGCGTTTTCTTTTGCCACGCTCACATATTGATTCGAAAAATTATGAAATTTGGAATCTAGCAATAACTTGACATCACGGACCCAACAAAACTGGTTTCGTCGAAATCCGAGGTCATTTGCAAAATTCCCATTTTTAAGGGCCTGAATTCCATAGCGACTATTCAGAATTTTCAACTGGACATATCTTTTGATTCCCGCTATGAAATCTTGATTTTTCGGATTCGATAGAAAGATATTATCAATTAGATCCCATTGTTTTTGGTTTCACTAAAATCCGGATTGTTTTGCACCTGGTACATTCAATTGAAGTTTGAAATCGAATTATCGAACTACCGCGCCATTTTCAATTCCTTTTATAATTAAATATAAATATTTATATTCTAACGACGACGTATATAATATATACGTTGAATTCTATTCAAAATAAATTTCTCGTCGATATTATTTAAAATAATCTATTTTAAATATTCAAAATTCGCTAAAATCGCCAAAATAAAAATTTTAAACTGGCCCAGATTTTCGGGTTATTAAAATCTCCCCCACTTAAAACTTTTCGTCCCCGAAAAGGAACAAAGTCGAAAGTGGTTTGATTAATCAACTCTACGTTCGATCTGGCTTCCATTCTCCAACTTTTCAGTTTCTGAGAATTTTCAAAAATTTGGCTAACACCCTAAATTTTCGAAAAATTTCGCCATAACCTCCCCTGCAATGGGAGCATCGGGAAATCTCAAATAGCTTCCCCGGTCCTTCAGATCTCAAAAAGAAAAAGAAAAAGCCAAGCGGCTAGCCAATAGGCTCATAAAATCATCATCACCCAAACAAAACAGTAAATTATGTAGTAAACATGTACCTATTTGTCGGGCAAACAAATTCTATTCTTCGGCTCTAGCCTCCTTGCTAAGACCTGTTCAATGTAAGTACATGTATATGAAAGCAAATGCGACCAAATTTCAATACAATTCATTATTTGTTCAAATTAGGCATAATGGTTAAAAATTATCAAACAATTAAACAAACAACACAAACATCAATCAATTAGTGAATTAGAGTTTCAAATTCATAATTTTTGATACATAGTCAAATCAGATTTTTGATACCAAATCACAACAATAGGCCCTATCTAATTTTCGTGCTCACACCAGTCAATAGGAAATATAGGAATCTCACTTTCGTTACTCGAAAATAAATACTGGCGACAGTGCCCCATCACCAGAATTATTCCCGGGCACTAGGGTACGATTCTATAACTATCCAATACATTAAAACCTCGAATACACGTTTGCAAGACATATATGCGAAATCTTTATATATCGGATTGTCCAAATCAATATAAATAAATAATCAAATACGAATAATTGATTTAATTTTTCAAAACAAAAATTGTTTTCAATTTAAAAATATACTCTTCACACTCGTTCTAGGATACCACTGATCCCATCTCTAACGAGTCATTCTAATTGGATATTACTAATCCAATATCTGATGAATTCATTCGTATGGTTCTAATGTGCCTTGTTCTCTAAGCTTTGTAAACCAAAGCTCTGATACCAACTGTGACGGCAAGGAATTTCGCTCGGTCCGAACCAGTCGCTAAACCGATCCAGGCCGTTCGAAACGCCCTATCGTTTGAGAACACGACAAATCAGAACGCAGACGAAAGAACATTTCATTGTATATTACAACAATGCATCAGATTACAAGAATATACAGAGTAAAAATGAATGAATATTACACAGAAATATCAGAGATTTAAATTACATTTAAATACATAGCAGCGGAAAATAATACAATACACAACTAGAAGTAGATATACGGATACAAAGCTTTCCGGATATCGTTCCAGCTGTAAACCAGGATCCTATGAATATAAATCTGCAAAACCAAAACTACTAGCTGCCCGTGTCAAAATAAGGGCACCCAGAGTTTAGGTTAAAACAATAAACTCCAGGTCAGTCATGTGACTGGTGTGAGAACTAAAACAGTTAATCTTTATTTTTAAAGTTAGGTAAATCAAGGGACCACGCCGTATAACACGGAACGGGTTTCCTCCCAAGAATACCAGTGCATAAAACAAACAGCGCAATGCTAAATAAAGAAAAATGAAGCTATTATAAGACCCAGGTCCTATCACACAATGCAACGCAAGCCGGGGGATAGGGTTTTTACCTTATAATAGCCAAGAATGCTTGATACGTTTAAAAGAAATCATTTGATACTATAATAAGTGCATAGTGTATAAAACAACTTCAAATCATAAATATCAATCATAGGCGGCATGAGTGCCCCATCCCACTATGTCGCCATTCTAGGCTCTACAAATAAAACTGCAGAATCACGTATTTGGAAATTGGGTTTCCATCTATGAACCGAGGCAAAAGATAGTCCTCAACCGATTCGAGACAATCTAGCCCATGTCTCAGGAACAGCCGCAACTGCCCCATGGAGCGACAGGGCCGGTCCACCGATGTGGATTATTATGCCTGAACACTACGTTTTCCCGCCCTTTGGGGCGTAAATGAGCCAACGAATGACTCCATCGGACCCGGATCGTCCGATCAAACCGAGGCGCCTCGCAACAGCAACAACCACATAAGTCAAACTCATCAGGGCGTGTAAAACCACTGACGCCACTTTTTAGCTAGAAGGAAACGCATGCCCTCCCTGAGGTCCATCTCCCGTTTCTGGTTTATACCGGGTGTGAAACTCGCGAATTCACGTTACACAAAGCTGTGCCACACATGCTGTGCTTTGATCATCACCACAAGACTTTGCTTTTCAACAGAAGCCTCGATCTATTGCCACTTAGGCATGCCACACAGGCAATTCACTCTATGTGTTTGATATCCATCAGTATATAACCCCTGAGCTCGTATGTCTCAGAGAAGGGCGTTAAGCAAGAGAATAAATTCTCCGCCGCCAAACAGATATATATTTAATAGAAATCAATCACACAGACTAAAATCCAATGTCGGACACACAGTCCATTTACAAGTCCGTTCTGGGTCTGAACGAAACCGGAGGCACCTAGTACCCCGCATATCCATCGATCTCCAAGTACGTCTGGACGATCACTAACTGTTTCCATCTTCTTGGGTGTACAGCCCAATCAAGATCATCAGTAATCACCCAAACGACGTGAAGACTTCTGGTCTTCGACCACCGTCTTCATCTTCGACACCACGTCGAATCAGTTATTCAGAATGGGATAAACCCGGTCTTTCTGAATAACTCGCGTATATATTATAAAAGTGTTACGCAAACACAACATACGCCTCATTCCAATTCAGAATATTCTTTTATTCAAATATTCCTATACTTTGGGAAAAGTTCCCATTAATTTTATCTAAGATAAATTCTTTAAATTCATTCTTTAATCTCCTTTGAATATCAATTCAAACTAGTCGGGATTAGCGAACCACACCGAAGTAATCATTTATTTTATTTCCCAAACCCAACCTATTCATCCCATGAAGTAAAACTGGTTATACTTCATATCTAACACCACGGTGTTATCGGTAAATTCAATTACCATTTCACGTTCAAATCTAATTAAAGATTTAACTATCGCCTGGAGTAAAACTGGTGATACTCCATTCTCGATCTTTTCAATATAATTAAAGATTCATTAAAACTCCACTTAGTTTTAATCGTTAACTGGGTTAAAGAATCAGTGTCATTTAAAACACGGTTCACGATAAACCCAAAATCACATTCCATTAATTATCGGGTTAAAGAACGAGTGTTATTTAAAAACACTGTCCACGATAAACCCAAAAATCAATATCAATTCAATTCCAATTAAATATTATTTAATTGGCACACTTCATTAAATCTAAATAAAAAGATTTAATCTTTTCTCAACTGGGTTCAAGAACAGTGTTAGTGAAGACACCATTCACGACAAACCCAAATTACATTTGATATTCAATACAAGGCTCTGAATAGAAAATATATCGGCTTATATTCAATATCAAATTCTACGACTAACAAATGTCGTATTGGAAATAACGATATAAATATATATCTTTCAAATTTCCATAACAACCCCTGTATAATCACGAATTCCAACATCGAAATATTCCGAAGACAATTTTGATTCAAATCTACTCCAATGCAATCATTGGATATTCTGGTTATTTTCAAAACCCTTTTCAAATTCAATTTATTTATTGAAAAATAAATAGAATTATAATTCTAGTTCAAAACTAGTTCATTTCGATAAAAATCTATTTTTATCTTTTCAAATATGGAGTTTTTCATCCCAATCCTTTCTAAATCGTTTCTTATGATTTTACACAAATTATTACTATTTTTAATAATTTTATCAAGGCCCGTATAGTCGATTTCCATCAATGGCCATCGAACTGCACTTACAGCGACATTTTTCAAATTTGATTTGGACGTAACTCCAAATCCCACTGTTAGATTTCAAATTTCTAATATTCGTTAGAAAGCTCTTTTCGATACGAACCCAACGGTTCCGGTTTTAGTAGAATCTGACGGTCGGATCTCCCGTAATGTCCGTTTGAAATGAATGGTCGAAATTCACGAACTGCCGCGGCGCGGCGCGTTCTATTCAGGCCATTATATTATATATATAATATATATAATATATATTCCGTCGATTTCTATTTAAAACGAATTATATAAATAGTTTTAATATTCGTTTCAAAAGCAATCTCAACTTCCATTTCAATTCAAATCAAAATTGAATTCTTCTTTATAAATTCGTTTTAAAATTCATTTCTATTCAATTCAAATTTCAATTCAATTTGAATTCATTTCAATTCGCTTTCAATTCAATTTGAATTCGTTTTCAATTCATTTCATTTCGGAATCGTTTTCAATTCAATTCAATTCATTTCGAAATCGTTTTCAATTCAATTCATTTCGAAATCGTTTTCAATTCAATTCATTTCGAAATCGTTTTCAATTCAATTCATTTCGAAATCGTTTTCAATTCATTTCATTTCGAAATCGTTTTCAATTCAATTCATTTCGAAATCGTTTTCAATTCATTTCATTTCGAAATCGTTTTCAATTCATTTCCTTTCGAAATCGTTTTCAATTCATTTTATTTCGAAATCGTTTTCAATTCATTTCATTTCGAAATCGTTTAAAATCGATATAAATATCGTTCACGTCAAAATGGCGTCAATCTAATCATCACGGCTTCACATATTTCTATTTTCAAATATTCTATTTCAAATATTTCCTATTATCAAAATATTTGTTATTATCAAAATATTCTTTATTTTCACGATTGGAATGAGGCCCAATCAATTACCATATAAAATTAATTATATGGATTTTCATACAACACATGTATATAATAGCATTGAAAAATGATCAACCATCAACCAAAGTGCACTACACTGTATAAGCATCAAATAAAGATATCTAACGCTTATAACAGCATGTCAATCAATCGATCGACATATTTAATCAATCAGGATGAGTAAACTTCAAATTTCATCCCAACACCCGTGTGGGGTTTCAAACAACCAAACACAGATTTTATTTGTGCAGTTGGGCGATGTGTAAAATTTATCGTCCCAATCAATATCAGTCCAATCAGTGTACATAAACAAACCGTCTGGTTTGTAAATGAATATTTTATTTTATTCACTTCCACGTTAAAAACTATATTTTTAATGATAAAATATTTATTCCAACACATGAATTTTCTTTTCAGTTCATTTATTCAATAAATGATATTTTTATTTTTCTAACATATTTTAGAAAATTTCGGCGGCATAACGGCACGATACTAGAAACGGGACAAGGCCTAGCCTTATCCCCGGTCTAGTGAAGGCCCACGCCATTCACAAATCAATTTCAATCAATTTCCAATTCAACCAAATGAATAAATCAATCACCCAACATTCAACTAAACAAACAAGTCCATGGTCTGTGGACGGGTGTCGGGTGCTACTAAGCACCGTCTGCATCCTAGTATATATATATAACTAGAAAAGAAATTGAAAGGTGAGAAATTCTCACAGATAGCTCCTAATCTTCACGGCACTTCATATATTGAAATCTTCAGCGTTCTCGCCTTTTGTCGCTTTTGTTGCCCGTAGCCACTATATATATAAAAATCACATTTTCACTTTGCTATTCAATATATAAAAATCGAATTTTTACTATGCTATTCAATATATAAAAATCGAATTTTTACTATGTTATTCAATATATAAAAATCGAATTTTTACTAATTTAAAAATCTCGCCCTTTTAACTATAAAGATTTCGCCTTTTCTAAAAACAAAGATTTCGCCTTATCATATTTTTACATCTATATCTCATAATGATTATATTTTTATAGTTCCTACTATCCAAAGATCATATTTTTATCTTTCTATAATATAAAAGATTATATTTTTACTATTTTAAAAATATAAAAATTATATTTTTATAATTGCTATATAGTAAAGACTATATTTTTAATACTTTAAAAATATAAAAAATCATATTTTTAATTGAATAAAAATCTTTCCTACCTCCTCCTTTTATAAAAATCAAATCCTTGTTAAGCTCTATATACATATAGAAAATCAAATCTTTGTTTCAATTCCTTTCTTTAAATCAAAACCTTGTCTTTACATAACTATCATATACATTAAGATCAATCAAAATTTTTTTATAAATCATTATTCTTCATACAAATAAATCGGACCTTTATATTTTTCCTAACACCTATTACATTAAATAGAATAAAAATAAAACTTACCTTGTTAAAAATGGAATTTTTATGGAAGAGGGGTCCATAGCCGGAGTGGTGGTCGGAGCTGGAGCTTCTGGGGGAGGCGCTGACGTCGGGAGGGGGAGGCACGCTGTCGAGGGTGCACAGGGGTGCGGTGGTGCTGCCTAGGGAGGCGCGCACAGTGGAAGGGGTTTCCAGAAAGAAGGGGGGGTCTCGGCGGTCTTCGAACGGCGGAGGGGAGGGACAGGCGATGAGGGAGGAGACTGGAGGGGTGCGGCGAGGTCAGCCGACCTCCGGCGGCGGCGCGAGATTGAACGTGGGGGGATATCGAGCAGAGGTTTTTTTTTCTTTTTCTTCTGTTGACTGAAGTAAGGAGATAAAGGAAGGGGGTAAGGGCTTAAAGTATATAATTTATTATTTAATTAATTTACCCTCTAAAAGGTTACTTCAAAATTCGAACTCAAAATTGAGCCCACCGACTGTCGTCCCTAATGTTTTACCCCAATTCCGAACACAATGGGATATGTATCGTAGGCTGATTCGACTGTTTCGATCTATTTCCGTTGAATTTACATTTAAATCATTATACTGAATTTTAAACGTACATTTCAAATTACCGGGGTCACATACCAACTAGAAAAATTCCAGAAAAATATTTTCTAGCTTCGTATTGATGATACGGTCCTAACAAAACTAGTTTCGTCGAATTCCGAGACCGTTGGAAAAATGGCCAATTTCCAGTCGATTAAAATCAACTGAAACTGGTCAAACGCGTTTTCTTTTGCCACGCTCACATATTGATTCGAAAAAATATGAAATTTGGAATCTAGCAATAACTTGACATCACGGACCCAACAAAACTGGTTTCGTCGAAATCCGAGGTCATTTGCAAAATTCCCATTTTTGAGGGCCTGAATTCCATAGCGACTATTCAGAATTTTCAACTGGACATATCTTTTGATTCCCGCTATGAAATCTTGATTTCCCGGATTCGATAGAAAGATATTATCAATTAGATCCCATTGTTTTTGGTTTCACTAAAATTCGGATTGTTTTGCACCCGGTACATTCAATTGAAGTTTGAAATCGAATTATCGAACTACCGCGCCATTTTCAATTCCTTTTATAATTATATATAAATATTTATATTCTAACGACGACGTATATAATATATACGTTGAATTCTATTCAAAATAAATTTCTCGTCGATATTATTTAAAATAATCTATTTTAAATATTCAAAATTCGCTAAAATCGCCAAAATAAAAATTTTAAACTGGCCCAGATTTTCGGGTTATTACATTAATGCTCCAAGGGTCAAGGTTATAAGGTTCTACTTCCTTTCTCCTACTTTCAACTTGTAGGGCTTCCAACCTAAGCCTTTGTTCTTCCATCACTCTCTGGTCAGAAATATCTGACATAAACATTTGAGATCCGAAAGACTCTTATTGGGATCCTTTACCCATTATTCTTGCTTCTTCAAAGCCTTAATCAAATCCAGGTCGGAACAACACAGTTAGAAATGTGGTTGTTAACCACAAGGTCGGAGGTTAGGCCCCTCCCTCTAGCGCCAAAATATTAATGATATTTTTCGTCAACACCAGAGATAGGTCTGATGATTTGGACCTAAGGGAGGTAAGGGATTATTTACTTCCCATAAGCTTGAGTTAGTTCACCATTTCCTAGATATCAAGGTCTTGAGTTCGAAGATTAGTTACTCTACCCTCAAGGGGTGAGTATCATGCTTATGAGACTCAACAACCAACAATTACCTTTGGATAAGGGTACCCTAAGCGCAACACAAGTTGGGAAGCTAAACGACTTATAGGAGGGTATTTCGGTAATTTAGGCATAAGGGTAAGGTTTGAGAATGAAGCCTTTGCTGTAGAGAAAGCATTACGAAGAAGACGAAAGCAATAGAAAGGTAAATCATAGAAATTATGCAAAGTGTCAATTCACTCTTTAATTGATTTGAGTACATAAACGTTTACAAAAGAATTCCCCAAATCGATTTAGAAATTAGGGTGTACTCTATAAGAAATGAGTACATGGTTGGAGAACGAAAAAAGTCCCCTAAAATGTGACCCCTGGGGTCTTATTTATAGACAAATCGTGCCTCCTTTTGCCATCGGCTCAGCAGAAGCCCTTTTAGATGCGGTAATGGCTTTCGACCGCTATACACCTCTCGGCTCCAGAAGTAGTAGTTTCTGTAGCCTATTCCTACATTTGACATTACCATTGGGTTCCGCCTGGCTTTCTAATCTTAGGTCTCGGCTTTAGGAGCTTATTCTTGATGTTGCTTCTTTATAATGTACTGACACCACATTGATTGGTGTGGATAGCTTCTGAAATGGCTTTCGGTCCCCGACAACAAACTTTGGTTTCGGCTTTGAGCCTTTATAGTCTTGTCCTTGGGCTTTCATTTCTTAGTTTTTCAGAACCTTCACCTCTTTCGGTATCGACACTAAGCAAATTAGTGTGGATAGCTCTTCCGCTTATAAGCTTTGGTTTACTTTTGGTGAGTCTTTGGAGTTGGTTTCGGTCCTGTGGAAGCCCGCTCTCTGTACATCTACTAATGGCTTTCGAAGCTGTCTTTCGGGGGTTGACAAGCTCTAGCTTCAATAGCTACCCTTCGTAACGTTTCCCTTGTGTTTCTGTTTCTTGCGGCTCCAACATCTTTTCCTTCTTATGTATCGACACTAAGCTGATTAGTGTCGATAGCCCTTTCGCCAATTTTTAGCATCCAGAAATCATTCCATCTGGAAAGGTGAAAAGTGTTTGGCGTCCGACGCGTCGGACGCCAACAAAAACTTGAACGTGCCAATTTTTTACTGCGAACGCACCCTATATATTTTGTTTTTTGTCCTTTGTATCATGTACTTTCATCACTAATGTCTTACGTGTCAATGTATATAGATAAGAATTAGCTGTATTGCAGCAGCGTGAACGCGTCAATGTGGAAGACGATTGATTAATAAGGTTTATAATTTAGATCCTAGCACCGCTTCCTTTTGGATTTACTGTGTTTCTTGTTCATTTGGCAACCATTCCTATTACTGGCACTGACATCAATCCCAGCTAGATGTTTGGAGCTGCAGAACATTACTGGAATGATCATGTATGTATGCTTTATTGTAATTACAGAAGAGTTGCTAAATATTGTTTCTAAATTGACTGTTTCTCATTGCAGTGGTCCAGTGGATATTCTGGATTGGACCATTTGTTGGAGCAACAAAAATTGGATGATAAACTTAATTCTCCTTTTTGAATAGTGAAGAAATAACTTTTGCAGCAATGTGGCATGTGCTGCTGATACCATGACATTAGCGACGGGAGTTTCTGGTTGTTTATTCATTATATTATTATCGATATGTTAACTAATGGAAGTATTATGGAAAGAGATGGGTTCAGTGGATGATTATACAGAGGTTCCATGTCTTGTGTGTTCTAAACATTGCCCAGTAGCAGGTATACTTTTTGTCTTTGGCGTTATAAGTTCCTTCATCGATATTTTTTTACCTTATGAATCATCTTTAATATGTGTAGGCTTGTTTGAGTTTCGTTCACATTATCATAACAAATACAATTGGTTGTGACGTTAAGATTGCCTACTGTGATTTTGACCAAAGTAGAGAGATAGTAGCTATTAGATCCATTGACATCTACGAATATTAATTAAGTTTTATAAAAAATTAAATAACATTTTTTTCATAAATATTAATTGAGTTTGCAAAATTAACTATTTTCTACAAATATTAACTATGTTAAAAAAGTTTTATTAAAAGAAAACATATTTGTAAAAGTTAAACACATTAGTAAAAATTAAATATTTAAAAAGAATTAACTAAGCAAAAAGTTTGATTAAAGAAATAACCAAGCGTATAAAAAAATCATCTAAATATTAAATCAAAAAAAGTAAGTAAATTTACAAAAAGAAACCAGATTTATAAAAAATTAACAAAACATCTAAGTTTTATAGAAATTAAATAATTTTATAAAAATTAATCTAATTTATGAAAAGTAATGTGCTTTGTGAAAGTTAAATAAGTTCTATAAAAATTAAGCAAGTTTATGAAAAATAACAAAGTTTATAAAATTAAATTAAGGTTTGAAAATAATCAAAGTTTATAAAAATAACAAACTTAATAAAGTTTAACTAATTTGTATAAAAGTTAATCAAGTTTGATTAAAGTTAAATAATTTTCTAAAATTGACTAACTTTTCGAAAACATAAATAAATTTATCAAAATTAACTAGTTGTATAAAATGTGAATAAAATAAACAAGTTTTATATAAATTAAATAATTATCTAAATATTGAGGAATAGTAAATAAATTTAAAAAATTTAAAAAATTTAACAAAGTTATCTAAGTTTTATAAAAATGAAATAATTTTATAAAAATTATACTATGTTTAAATTAACTAATTTTCATAGAAAGTTAACTAAGTTTTATAGAAATGACGTAAGTTTATAAAAAATAATGAGTGTATAAAATTTGATTAAGGTTTAAAAATAAATTAAGTTTGTAAAAATAACAAAGCTAATAACGTTTAACTACTTTATATAAAAGTTCACCATGTTGGTTGTTACCTACCAACATCACAACTACCATATGTTGCTCCTACTGTGCGTGTGTTATTTGTGTTGCATGTGTTTGGAGAGAGTATTTATAAGTGAATAAATGACACGTTCTCATGCATTTTGGAAGCGACTTATTGTTTTGGGTGATTTCTGAATGTACTAACAAAGTGAAATTTCTGATTTTTTTTTTAAGGTAGATAGACGGCGCTGATGGAAAACATTGCCGTGATTATTTGTGCGGTGAAGTTATTCTTGCTACTAAGACCATATTTGGTTTGTAAGAATGTATGAAATACTTTTTTTGATCGCTACTATGTGTATGTCTATGTTTGATGTCTCACTACTATTTTATGAAATACTGTGGACGTATTGCATATGTTTGGTGTATGAATATTGAATATTTTGATTATATAATTTTACTTGTTGGTTATGAATTATGTGAATGTGTTATTAATATGATGCATTGACTATAAAATATGGTATCGATATAATATGTTGATTTTACATAGCCATAAAAATATTGAGATTGATTTGGGACTTTTTACGGCATTTATAACACGCTATTGAAATTTTTCATAAGGATTTTTCAATGGCATTTTTAAAACGCCATAAATAGTTTATTCAAATTTCGACAGACAAATAATTACAATAATTCATAAACGCTGTAAATAAATGTCACAACAAAAAATAAACGCTATAAACAAATCAGTCAAAATGCCATGAAAAGCATTAACAGCACAAAAGAAACGCCATTGGAAAAATACTTTTCACAGCATTTCATTACTGTTATAGTATGTTTCTGACTTTTAACTGCATGTCGATACACATCGTATTTAAAAACGCTATTAATACCTTTTACTACATTTTTTAAACACTATAAAAAGTCATATTTGTTGTAGTGTCGTCTATGATTGATATATTATGATTGAATTTCTTTTGAAACATATATTCACTAGTAATAATATCAAATGATTTTGTTTTATAGTATTAAGCATGTTTTGGCCATTATAAGGTAAAACTCTATCCTCCGGCGTGCGTTGCATTATGTGATGGGACTTGAGTCTTATAATGGCTTCATTCTTTCTAAAAAGCGTTGCATTGTTTAGATAATTTACTTTATTTCATGCACTGGTAATCACTGGAATAAACCCATTCCGCGAAAGTGGCGTGGTCCTATGATTTGCCTTATTATTATTGTTTAATCAATTAGGTAGATTTCTCATACCAGTCCCATGACTGACTCGTAGTTTGTTTCACTTTGCAAACTCGGGCGCCCTTATTTTCACACGCGCAGCCGAGTGACAGGTTATAGGAGGTATTTTGGCTTTACACTACAACATGGAGTGCACTTTTGGCTTGTATGGCGAAGACTAGATTTCTCTGTATTTTGGCTATTGACATTTCCGCCAGTACTATCTTATGTATATGATTCCGCTGAATGCGATGTAGACTGATTTATCTCTAGTATGTGTTATCTGATGTATATGTCCTAGTGATCTTGATGTAGGCTGATCATTTCCCTTATGCACTAAGTTGTATCCTATGACTGTGCTACTCTGTTGTTTTTTACATTTTATGATTCTGCTGTCATATTTATGTAAATTGTTCTATTTCATGTTTATGCTATTATCTGTACTCTGCTAATGATGATTAATGTATTATATTCCAATGATTATCCTTGCCCCCATCGCATGGTGGTTTGGGATCGTCACAATGAAGAATACAGGCAAGCTGTTCGGAAGTTTGTAATGAGCATGCAGAACGGAAGGGAAACACTTGGTTTGTTTTGGAATTGACTCGACATATGATGTATGGATTTTTCACTGAGCGGCATGCCCTTCAGAAAGTGAAGGAGATGAAGTGACAGATACATATTGAATGTACTTAGACACACAAGTATGTAATGACGAGATGGAAGATCACACTAACGTAAGATATGGGGTGGAGTCTAATGTAAGACATGATGTGGAGTCTAATGTAAGACATGGGGCGGAGATTAAGGAGATTATAGACAATTCTAAAATTCCTTTGTACCCTGGTTGTGCAAGCCAAACAAAGTTGTGATCTAAGATACTTCTTTACAAGCACAAAGCTCGAAATGTGTATCTAACACAACATTTACGGAACTACTCAAACTTCTAGAAGATATGTTGCCTATGGAAAACACGCTTCCTGATTCGAAGTATGCAACAAAGAAGATGCAGAAATCATTTGGTTTAGGCTATAGACAAATACATGCATATGTAAATGATTGTTGTCTTTTTAGGAAAGAGCTCGCAGATATAGATTTTTGTCCAAAATGTGGAAAATCTCGTTGGAAAAAAACAAGACAAAGGAAGATGGAAAGCAAGCCAAAATAGCGGTAAAGGTCGTGAGATACTTTCCAATAATACCAAGACTAAAAAGAATGTTTATGTCTGCAGAAACATCAGAGTAATTAAGATGGCACAACAATCACAAGTGAAGATGGTAAAATATGTCATGTAGTAGATTCTTCTCAGTGGACTACAATTGATGAGACGTATCCTTCCTTTGCCTCCGATCCATGAAGTTTAAGGCTTGGTCTTGCAAGTGATGGCTTTAATACCTTTGGGGATTGGAACAGTGAATATAGTTGTTGGCCAATATTTCTTGTTCCGTACAACTTTGCTCTATGGCTTTGTATGCATAAAGATAATATGATGTTATCTTTATTGATTCCTAGGCCACGACAACCCGGGAATGGATTAGTGTGTACACTTATTGAAGATTTGAAGAAATTATGGAATAAAGAGGTGAAGGCGTATGATGCATACACTCGCAATGAATTTAGATTAAGTGCAATTCTAATGTGGACGATAAGTGATTTTCAAGCTTATGGAAATTTAGCAGGTTGCATCGTAAAGGGTAAGAGTAGGAATGGCAATGGGCTGGGTTGGGGCGGGTTTATCATTCCCCAGACCCGACCCGGACTTTTTAAACCCTTCATGTGACCCTCCCCGTAGACCCAGTGCGAGTCTGGAATTTTGCCCCGTACCCGAAACCCGTACGGGTCAGGGTAGACCCGACCCCACATGACCTAGTGATATTGTGTTCTAATGTACACAAATTTATATACCTATATTTTTTTATCACTAAATGATAAATTATATACATATTATAATGTGTTCACAATGATAAGAGAATATAATAAAATGAGTTGTAAGATAGTAGTTTAAAATGTATGCATTTGCTATTGTATGACTATCATTAATTCAACTTAATGCTATGAAAATTTTATAGTTTGTTGATTGAAAGAATATAATACTCAATTTATAACCATGTATATCTAAGACGATTAATAAGTAATCATTATAGTTATAAAATGTTTTAATGATGTTTCAGTCACGCGGGTCGGGTTGGGGCGGGTTAGTCGTGCCCAGACCCGACCCTAAACTCGGACCTCCAAAAGCGGGTCGCGTGTCCACCCGCCCTGAAGACCCTATGGGGCGGGTGTAAATGGGTCGGAAAAGGGGCAGGTCAAGCGGGTTTGGACCCTAGACCCTCCCCATTGCCATCCCTAGGTAAGAGGGCTTGTCATGTTTGTGTTGTTAATACATGCTCAATATGGTTACCATTTAGTAAGAAGCGTGCATATTCAGGCCATAGGCGATTCCTTGATCCTAATCATGAATATCACCAATGAAAAAGCTTGTTTGATGGAACCATAGAGAAAAGACGAAGGCCTCCAATACAAACCCGTGATTAAGTCTTTGATATTGTTCAAGATGTTTGCAATGATTGGGAAAAAAAATCAAAGGAGGAAGAAAAGGATAGAGAAAAAGAAAAAAGGAAAAGAAAACGGGGAGATGAGAAGAAAAAGGGAAGTCAAATATGAAAAATAAGTCTATTTTCTTTGATTTGCCTTATTGGCAGTTAAAACTTAAGTAAAAACAAAATTGCTTCTTGTAATGTCCCGTAAATCCGTAATAACAGAGTTGACTACATACACCATACATCCAACCCAAATATCACGAAAATACGAATCGTTTTTTTTAAGAAGAAAAAGGTAGAAGAAGAACAGAAATAACAACACAGAATCTCACACCGCAGCGGAATAAAATTTAGTATATCATAACTTTTGAAATACAAAATTTTAACTGTATAACATATCATTATCAGAGTATCACTACCAGAGTACAACTTACAACACAACAGAATATAACAATAACTAGATAACGCTGAAGCCTCCTGCTCCAAGCTCCTTTGGATAATCCATAAAATCCAAAACTACTTGACTACCCATATAAAATTTGGCACCCAAGAGTTTAGGTAAAACAAAACAAAATAAACTCTGGGTCAGTCATGGGACTGGTATGAGTAAACAATTTAAAACAGCTTAAGGAAATAAACAATATCTCATAAGACCACGCCATGTAACACAGAACGGATTTTTCCCTTTGAGAATCCAAAAGGTCTTTATATCAAAACTCTTTGATATAATAATAGTGTCTAAATCAAATAAATAGAATCTTAGTGGAACGCTTGCATCTCACGTTCCACGTATATAATATACAATCAAAACCGCAAGCACTTATTGGGTAATGAATTTCCAACTATGACAAGGTATGGAACCACCTTCCGATAGTGTACCTCTAGAGGAGAATACACTGGTTTCAACAAGAACATATTATAACCCGGCCATACATGACCGACCACTCATTTCGCTTGAGTGTATCGAATGTATTTTACCAATGGTTGGGATCAGCAACCGTTCCCGAATGGGGCGGCAATGAATAGAATAAGGAATTAAATGAATCTCTAGATAGGTGATAATACACCCTAATTGGAGCTAACCACATAGCCATGATGCCTGCCGGATTTTTGTCATTTCCCGGTTGTTGAGGCCTGAGGCTACGCTTACTTGCCATTCATTGATAGCATAATCACTTTGAATGCCACATTGTCAGATTCGTTAATCATTAATTGATTTGCACAAATATATTCTGGATATTATGCTAAGGGAATAAATTTGTTGCCACCATATATATTTGTACAGTCCAAAATGCGATCATTGGAAATATTTTGTCAGACATTCATCCATACACGTTCGTTCTGAGATTGAACGAAACCGAAGGCACAATTTCCATTAATAGAAAAAGCCCTTGCACTTTACTCCGTCTTCAATATATTCAGCACAATTGGTTTGCAACGCTTATCCCAATATGGAGTGGTTCTTCAGATAATAATCCAACCGGTCTCTCCATATTAACAACGTTAAAATGGTCAAAAACTTTGATAGTCGGTTATTTAACTATCAAATGAAAAATGTCCGTGTACACACAACGATCTTATTTCCAAATGGAATTATCGATCAAATCATCAAACATATATATATATATATGTATATGTATATATTCATATTTCCTTATTTTCTATGTTTAGAAAATATATGTTATTAACACCGTAAAACAGTTCTATATATCGTCTTCTTTTATTTTATGTACTTAGAAAATATCTTCTATTTATAATTGGAAAATATTCCAATTACTTATCTCTTTTCCGACTCATTTATTTCTATACTTAGGAAATATTTATTATTCTACTTCCAACTTACACTTATTTGGGTTAAAATGAATGTTGTGTAAAACATCGTTACGGCAGCCCAAATACTGTATTTAACTAAATCTTATTCAACATTGACCTTCGAGCCAGAACCTTATTATTTATTTGTTAATAATGACATCAATCAAAGTTGGGGTATAACTACCTCTCAGACCTTGAGTGAATAAAATTCATAACGTCAAAACAGACAAGACTACTTACTCGAATAATCAATACCCTAATAGCTAATTATTCCATTTTTAAACATGTACATGCTTCTCTTTTTATTTTACGAGATTTTATTCATAGATTTCATTTTTGTTTACACTATTCTATTTTTTAAGTTCGTTTCCTTATCGAATTCTATATATATTGATATATAGATTTCTAATTATCAAATTTCTTTAAAGTATTCTAACTCCTTAAATTTTCAGAAAAATTCGCCATAACCTCCTTTGTACGGCATTACCGGAAAAATTCAAACCTTGCAACACAGGCCCTCTCCAATCAAAAAGAAAAGGAAACAACCAAGAGGCTTGCCGATACGGCGCATAAAATCTCATATTCAATTTAAATACATACCTTTTTGTCGAGCATTCTATTTATATTTCTTCTAACACTTCATTCCAAACCTGTCTCATGTATATCATACATTTATAATTCATTTCAACTTAATACACTTGTTTTAACTCAACTCGTTAATAAATTCATTAATCAACTCTTTTGCCTATTTCACTTTCATATTTGAATAAAACATGCTCAAAAATATTTGAACTTACTTATAAACTAATTAAATTCTAATTTCAATTCAAGTTTCATATTCGGTTTCGAATATATATTACAAATCCAATTCACTTTTCAAAGTCTTATTTCGATTCAAACCTTGATTAACTAATTTCTCTTCTACTTAGTTAATTCTATTCAATAATCAAAAATATGATTATTGTTTCAAAAATCATTTCATTTACTTCACTTGAATTCACATTTATTTTATAACTCAAGTCTAGATTTTTCTAATGGAAATTCAGTTTTTATTTACTTAAAATCCTTTTATTTACTTAAAATCCTTTTATTTATTTAAATAAACCATTATGGTTTTTATACGATTATGGCGCTGCACTTCTAGAAATTTGATTTTGACATATATCAAAATCTTTAAGACGAAATCTAGATTCTTCTCTTCCATTAGAAAACTATTATTTAATTGGTCCCGACGATTCTTGTTTCAAGGAATTCCATTTCAATTGAGTTCTGTATACTCAATTGATGTTTGAAACGCCAGTTTACGAACTACCGCGCCGCGGCGAGTTAGTTTTAATTATTTTTAATATATAAACATTTAACTTTGTTTATTTATAAACTCTAACTTCATTCTAATATATTTCAATATATATTAAATCATTTTTCCCAATTTCAATTTATATTTCTAATTATCCTTATTTGTCGATTATTTCACTACTCATTTATAATTTCATTTATAACTCCATCCTTTATACTACATTCCAATTCCTTTATAAATTATGTATAAAGTTCGATATAATCGAATTCTAATTATAAATCCTTAGATTTATCTCAATTCATTTTATGTTCCGAATTCTGAAATAAAAACCTGTCGTCCCCTTTTTGAAACGATTCTCAATTCATTTTTATAAATTCATACCTGAATTTAAACTTCTAAGTTATCTAACGATAATTTATCTCACTGAATTATAAACATCGTTTATAATTTAACTTCCTTGTTTTATAAAGTTAAAACAAGTTTCCATTTCGAAATCTATCTAAAACCAAAATCTTATTTTGGAGTATTATCTTTATCAACACTTATCTATATAAATATAAAACCTATTTTCATGTTTATCTCAGTTTCTACTTAATATAATTTATATATCCTAATTAGGAATAATCTATTTTTATAAATCTGACATAGTCGAATTCAAACATAAATCCTAAGGATTTATTCAACTTCATTTATATTCCGAGTTCCGAAATAAAATCTATCATTTATTTTTTAAAATGATTATGAGTTCTCATTTTAAACTCACATTTGAATTTAAATATTTAAATTATCCAAATGATAATTTTTCCTTTCTATTTACAAATACCATTTATTTTACTTGTTTATATATTAAACAAGTCTCGCTTTCAAATTCATTTGAAATAAATATTTCTACTTTGGAAAAATAAATTTCCCTTTTCAAATTCATATTTGTATTTATTTTTATTTTCCGAATCATCCAATGATAATTCATTTCACTTTATTTATAAACTTCGTTTATAAATGATATGCTTGTTTCCATTATTCAAAACAAATAAATATATCAAGTCCATTCAAAACTCAAATTCTATTTTTAGAAAAACAGAATTTTCCTTTTAAATATCTAAATTCCTTTTCATGATATTTTTAAAAATCAATATTTAGGCCTAGTGTTATTTAAACACACAAAACACCTAACTTAACAATCACAGGTTTTTAGCATAGCATATATGATGATATACATGAAAACAAACAATAAATAAATTTGAGGGATCTAGTTGGATCCCTCCAATCTGTTTTCCTGCATCCACAGACATTAGCCAACATAAATAATACCCATTCTGCTTCGTGGCAGAATATCACGGTATAGAAGGTCATCCACTAATATATATTTGTGGGGCGCATAGGGAAATCATCCTCTAATGGTACTGCGGGTATCCGCTAATGAGACTGCGGGAACTATCCAACCACCCAATATATATATATATATATATAATAGCCAAGCCTAAATGACTAATATATTTTTAAATAACCACAATAATATTCCAATGCATACAAACAATCAACAATTTATTTTTAAATGCTAAAAATAAATTTAACGAGTGAGATTTACTCATAGTATATTTTTCCTTTGATCCATTCCCAACTTTTGAATATGAATTGATTGTTCGGACTAAACTGAAAATCTAGCTGGCTTCAAGACATCTCAAATCCCTTTTCATCGTATAGCATTTATCGCTACGATTTTCAACACACTTCGTCTTGCCGAAAACTGTTATTGTTTGAGATAATTTAAATTGTCGTTAACTTGTAAATTAGAAATTTATTTAAATAACTAACATTACCTTAATCCTTGTTTCAAATTCTTCCTTCCTTACTGAAGCTTTAACCTTTCTCAAACCTTCCTTCCCCTATGATCTTCCAACCCGTCCCCTACTACTGCAAATGAAAACTAGTACATACTGATTCTCACAGAACTCATCTTTCCACAGCTATCGCAACTCCCATTATTATCTTTTCACGAGCACTACAGGATATCCATCATCCCTCTTTGAAATCATCGACATAACAACCTCTCAAATTCCTTACATCTCTATCATCACAATAGTCACTCCAAACCGTCTCTACTACCTCTAGTCCTGACCACATAGACACTCGAAATTTGCTATAAATTGATTCAAACTGATTTCTGTTCCTCTCCCTTTCAAAAACCATCGCAATTTTACTCACCACCAAGTCATCGAAATCATTCTCTTCTTGTCAACGCGACTCCTAAATCCATAGCGCCTCCACCAAACAATCTTACGTTCGAGTTCCTCTTTTCAAAATGATACACCTTTAATATCTTCAACGCGAGTATACCTCCCTCTTGCTTCAACCCTACATCGACGGGTTCGAGTTCGAACCCTTAAGGACTTCGCGACTTCCCTACCTGACCCTGACTATCACAATCGCCCTCTCTTCGATGCCAAGATCCCTCCTTTGTTGCCTAAATCGAGTAATACTCGAGTTCTAACCCGCAACTGTTAAATGGATCGCGACATGGATTTGTCCTCCCCTCTAGTTTCTATCGCGATTGAAAACTTCGAACTGAAATGGGTTTAAACATTGAACTATCGCGTTCAATTTGTGGAAAGAATGTGGTGCGGTTTAATTTGATTTTTAAGTTTCAGATGGTGGCCATTTTATTTGTTTATCTGAAGCTTTGTTTTGATTTAATTTCTGAGATGAAGAGGAGTGGTATTCATTTAAAGCTTTGATTTCCATCGCGATTTGTAAATAAGGCAGTAGCCACGTTAGTTTGGGTTTTATCATTTAGAACAAAAATAAAATGAGAGGAAGGGAAGAATGGAGACCACATTTTTATTTCTTATCCACTTAAATTTTATAATAATATAAAATTCGAGGTCCCAAACTCCAATCGAAACACAATAACCGACGTTTCTAGCGTTATACCATTATTCTGGACACACTGAGACATGTTTCGAATCCCCATTTCCATTAGATTGAGAAGATATAAATTTAGATTAATATAAATTAAATTTAAAACAATAAATTCTTCGATAATAAATTAATATTATTATTCTACTTCAAACAGAAGTTTGTATTAATCATCTAAATTGTTTTCAATTCAGTTTTAACTTCGATTTCAATATATTTCGTATTACAATAATTTAATATATTCGATATTAAATCGAAATCGATTTTTAAATCGATAACTAAATATAAAAATTCATTTATATTATCAAATCAATATTTAAAATAAATATTATATATTCAAAATAAACCAACCAAAAATCTGGGTCGTTACATTCTTCCCCTCTTAAAAGAATTTCATCCCTGAAATTAGTAAGGTAGAAAAATGTTACTAACCTATTAACCTTTCAAAAACTTACTTATGTTGAACTCAACATTTCATACTTCAATAAATTTTATCTTACCAAATCATTTGGTTCGTATTCATATGGCTTAACATATAGGTTTACATTCATCTAGTCTGAATGGTTTACAATTAATATATTCATATTCAATTCATACTCCATTCACATGCATTCAAGTTCATTCAAATTGATTCTAATAAATTGAATTACTTCGATCCATTTAACTTGCTTAAGTTAAATTTAAATTCCAGAATTCAAATACCCGGGTTTTTATTTCAAATCCCTTCGAAATCATATAAATATATACATATATTTATTTTCATCTCAAGTTCAAAATATTTGAATTTTCAAACCAACTTGTTTTCTTTCAAACAATTTTCCATTAAACTTTTCTAAAGCAGCAATTCTTCACTTAGAAACTCCAAAATGAACATTGATGATGTTGCAATCATCATCAGAATTATTTTCCAGCCATTGAAGTGAGTTCAGTGCTTAATTACTTTCAAAAATCCATTCAAAACAAAGCTATATTATTTTAATATACTTTAAGGAGAATATTCTTCTAAACACCCAGGATTTAAAATCCCAAATTTTGATTTGAATTCAATTTTAATTTATCTTATTTTTATTGCATTCGTATACAAGTTCCATTTGGTTATACAACCATTCCAATTTTATAATCTTATTTGATTATAAGAACAACAACCACCACATCCAAAATATAATAATTTCATAAAATTATTCTTTCTATAACAAAATATAGTTTTGGTAAAGTTATTTCATTTACCCACTTTAAAACAATATCATGTCGAATTTTCAATTCAAGTGTTTAGAAATTCCTATCAAGTTCATGGTGCCCCATGATTCGATCAGAATTCATAAACCACTAACTGACAATCCAACATAATATAAATCAAATTTTATATCAATTAACAAATACGCTCTCTCGTATATACACACTCAACTCATTCTAGGGTACCACTGACCCTATCTCTAATGAGCCATTTCCACCAAAGCCTAGGTATTCGCTCAACCTAAGCTCTGATACCAACTGTAATGTCCCGCAAACCCGTAATATCAGAGTTGACTACATACACCATACATCCAACCCAAATATCATGAAAATACGAATCATTTTTTATAAGAAGAAAAAGCTAGAAGAAGAACAGAAATAACAACGCAGAATCTCACATCGTAGCGGAATAAAATATAATATATCATAACTTTTGAAATAAAAAATTTTAACTGTATAACATATCATTATCAGAGTATCACTATCAGAGTACACCTTACAACACAACAGAATATAACAATAACTTGGTAACGCTGAAGCCTCCTGCTCCAAGCTCCTTTGGATAATCTGTAAAATCCTGAACAACTTGATTGCCCATATAAAATTGGGCACCCAAGAGTTTAGGTAAAATGAAACAAAATAAACTCCGGGTCAGTCATGGGACTGGTATGAGTAACCAGTTTAAAATGTCTTGAGGAAATAAACGATATCTCATAAGACCACGCCGAATAACACGGAACGGTTTTTTCCCTTATGAGAATCCAAAAGGTCTTTATATCAAAACTCTTTGATATAATAATAGTGTCTAAATCAAATAAATAGAATCTTAGTGGAACGCTTGCATCTCACTTTCCACATATATAATATACAATCAAAACTGCAAGCACTTATTGGGTAATGAATTTCCAACTATGACAAGGTATGGAACCACCTTCCGATAGTGTATCTCTAGAGGAGAATACACTGGGTTCAACAAGAACATCTTATAACCCGGCCACACATGACCGACCACTCATTTTGCATGAGTTTATCAAATGTATTTCACCAACGGTTGTGATCAGCAACCATTCCCGAATGGGACAGCATCGAATAGAATAAGGAATTAAATGAATCTCTAGATAGGTAATAATACACCCTAACGGGAGCTAACCACATAGCCATGATGCCTACCCGATTTTTGTCATTTCCCGGTTGTTGAGGCCTGAGGCTACGCTTACTTGCCATTCGTTGATAGCACAATCACTATGAATGCCACATTGTCAGATTTGTTAATCATTAATTGATTTGCATAAATATATTCTGGATATTATGCTAAGGGAATAAATCTGTTGCCACCATATATATTTGTATAGTCCAAAATGCGATCATTGGAAATATTCTGTCAGACATTCGTCCATACATGTTCGTTCTGGGATTGAACGAAACCGAAGGCACAATTTCCATTAATAGAAAAAGCCCTTGCACTTTACTCTGTCTTCAATATATTCAACATACTTGGTTTGCAACACTTATGCCAATACGGAGTGGTTCTTCGGATAATAATCCAACCGGTCTCTCCATATTAACAACGTTAAAATGGTCAAAAACTTTTATAGTCGGTGATTTAACTATTAAATGAAAAATGTCCGTGTATACACAACCATCTTATTTCCAAATGGAATTATCGATCAAATCATCAAACATATATATATATATATATATTCATATTTCCTTATTTTCTATGTTTAGAAAATATATGTTATTAACACTGGAAAACATTTCAATTGGACGCCTTCTTTTATTTTCTTTACTTAGAAAATATCTTCTATTTATAATTGGAAAATATTCCAATTACTTATCTCTTTTCCGACTCGTTTATTTCTATACTTAGGAAATATTTATTATTCTATTTCCAACTTACACTTATTTGGGTTAAAACGGATGTTGTGTAAAACATCGTTACGACAACCCAAATACTTTATTTAACTAAATCTTATTCAACATTGACCTTCGAGCCTGAATCTTACTATTTATTTGTTAATAATGACATCAAATAAGTTGGGGTATAACTACCTCTCAGACCTTGACTGAATAACATTCATAACGTCAAAACATACAAGACTACTTACTCGAATAATCTACACCCTACAATCCAACTATTCCATTTTTAAACATGTACATGCTTCTCTTCTTATTCTTACAAGATTTTATTCATAGATTTCCTTTTTGTTTACACTATTCTATTTTTAAGTTCGTTTCCTTATCGAATTCTATATATATATTAATATATAGAATTTTAATTATCAAATTTCTTAAAAATATTCTAACTCCTTAAATTTTTGGAAAAATTCGCCATAACCTCCTTTGTACGGGATTACCGGAAAAATTCAAACCTTGCCACACAGGCCCTCTCCAATCAAAAAGAAAATGAAACAACCAAGCGGCTTGCCGATACGACGCATAAAATCTCATATTCAATTTAAATACATACCTTTTTGTCGAGCATTCTATTTATATTTCTTCTAACACTTCATTCCAAACCTATCGCATGTATATCCATACATTTCTAATTCATTTCAACTTAATACACTTGTTTTAACTCAACTCATTAATAAATTCGTTAATCAACTCTTTTGCCTATTTCACTTTCATATTCGAATATAACATGCTCAAAAATATTTCAACTTACTTATAAACTAATTAAATTCTAATTTCAATTCAAGTTTCATATTCGATTTCGAATATATATTACAAATCCAGTTCACTTTTCAAAGTCTTATTTCGATTCAAACCTTGATTAACTAATTTCCCTTCTACTTAGTTAATTCTATTCAATAATCAAAAATATGATTATTGTTTCAAAAATCATTTCATTTACTTCACTTGAGTTCACATTTATTTTATAACTCAAGTCTAGATTTTTCTAATGGAAATTCGGATTTTATTTACTTAAAATCCTTTTATTTATTTAAATAAACCGTTATGGTTTTTATACGATTATGGCGCTGCACTTCTAGAAATTTGATTTTGACATATCTCAAAATCTTTAAGACGAAATCTAGAATTTTCTCTTCCATTAGAAAGCTATTATTCAATTGGTCCCGACGATTCTTGTTTCAAGGAATTCCGATTTCAATTGAGTTCTATATACTCAATTGAAGTTCGAAACGCCAGTTTATGAACTATCGCGCCGCGGCGAGTTCGTTTTAATTATTTTTAATATATAAACGTTTAACTTCGTTTATTTATAAACTCTAACTTCATTCTAATATATTTCAATATATATTAAATCAATTTTCCCAATTTCAATTTATATTTCTAATTATCCTTATTTTTCGATTATTTCACTACTCATTTATAATTTCGTTTATAACTCCATCCTTTATACTACATTCCAATTCCTTTATAAATTATATATAAAGTTCGATATAATCGAATTCTAATTATAAATCCTTAGATTTATCTCAATTCATTTTATATTCCGAATTCCAAAATAAAAACCTGTCGTACCTGAATTTAAACTTCTAAGTCATCTAACAATAATTTTTCTCACTAAATTATAAACATCGTTTATAATTTAACTTCCTTGTTTTACAAAGTTAAAACAAGTTTCCATTTCGAAATCTATTTAAAACCAAAATCTTATTTTGGAGTATTCTCTTTATCAACACTTATCTATACAAATATAGAACCTATTTTCATGTTTATCTCAGTTTCTATTTGTAACGACCTGTATTCTACGCATCGGATGATCATAGAATATTTATTTCTTTTTCTTGGTAAGTCGTATGGTTATGTACTTTTGGGGAACGACTAGTGGGGTCATTTCCCATGTTCATGATTTTTGTCGATTTTTAAATGACCGTTTTGCCCCTTGATGATCTTGTTTTGTCCATAAATTTTGATTGGGAAGGAGTTTTGACCTGAAACCACTTCCATTGGCTTCGGATGATAGTTTAACTTTCCGTAGAGTGGTCACACGTGAAAAATGGACTTACCGTTTGGGAGATATGGCTGAAATAAGGTTTGGAAGGTGAAAAACTGCTTAACTGGGCCAAATAAGGTGATTAGTGAATGAGCCCATAACCCATTTCGGGATTAGGGTTATGGGGAGGCTGAAATGAGTTAGATTTACATTCTATTTCAGTTTTCTAGCTGCCACTTACCTCTTAGAAACCCTAACAATGGCCTCCAACCTCTAAAACACCTCCAAATCACTTCCTAATAATGGATTAAGCTTAGCAACATCAAATCAAGTCCAATCAATGTCAAATTAGAGGAAAAGGTTGTTGTGTGCATTGGAATTTGAGCCATATTGTCAAAAGTTTCAGATCTGAGTTTTATTTGTTGCAAAGGTGAGTGATTAGCATTGTTTTTACACTAATTACAGTTATTTAGAGTGATTAGTGTTAGTTAACGAAATTATGCAAGATTAAATTCTGGAAAAATGTTTAGAAATTCTGAAATATTATTTTAGACCTCTATTAGAAAATTTGGCTGATTTGTTTAAGTTTTGCTAATCCTAATGTTAGTTATGCTTAAAACATGCTTAATGGAAAGTATGGGGTTTTGGCTATGTTTGATCCATTTTATCCTATCAAGTTGTTGTTTTGGTGTTAGTGGATGATTATACATGTTTCTATGACTATATGGTATGCTTCGTAATTGATTAGAAAAGTTAGATTGGTCAAAAACGTCGTCGTATGGCGTAAAACAGTTGCTGGAAGAGTTGTAGGAAAATATGCAGGAAACCGGATCGGATCGCCCCTACCCGAACCGACCCGATCGTGGAGAGCTACCCGAACCAATCCGCTCTCACTTGAAGACCACGACCCAGCCCGGTTGCTCAACCCCGAACCGATCCGATCGTGCTCAATGTCCCACGAACCGCTCGTCTGGAGTATGCCACGATCCGCTTACACATGAAGCTCTCTGACCCGCTCGAGAGAAGGAGCTCACGATCCGAACCTCTCAAGTGGAGAAGCCCGATCCGAACCGGAGATAGGGGCCATGAGCCGAACCAACCTAATGCCATGGAGGAGGCACCACGAACCAAATGGGAGGACCGAACCGAACCAGCGATGACTGGGGTACTACACACATCCGAACCGATCTGGGAAAAGACCAAAACCCGAGATGCAAAGGTAGTCCAAATGGGAAGTAGAACTCAGGATCTAGATTGGAACCAACGAGTCAACTTCGTGATTGGGCTTTGCTGCGGGACGTATGCAAAGGGGTTATCGACGTCCTTAACTTTTATTCACCACCAAGACGAATGTTAGGCTGCGGATCAGTGCAGTGGGGTAATTATTACTCCATGGGGCAGAGTGATCGTAGCAAGGCTATGAGCCAGTGCAGTGGAGCCGTTATGACTCCATGGGGCAGAGTGGACATACAAGGACTAGTGGCTATGGATCAGTGCAGTGGAGTTGCCATGACTCTATGGGGCAGAGTGATCATAGCAAGGGATAGGATGATCAAAGCGGTGGATATCGTATGCTTTACGTACTGAGTGAGAGATGTGAGGATGGTTGTTATGCTTGATTGTTTGCCATCACTATGACATGCACAACCCCACCCCCGTATCCTTATACCTTATGATTAGTGGCACCTTAGAGTATTGAGCGGTATGTTGTGCTAACTCTTTGGTTGCAGGTCCAGGTTTAGGTATGGTTTAGTATACCTGTTATTGTTCTGTTTTGCTGCTTATCGCTCATACCAGACTTTTGTCTGACCCGGAGTTTTATGTCTCTTCTTTTTACTCTGGGTGCTCCTAAACGAGCAGACTAGAGACAGGTTAGTTGGTTGTGCATGAGTAGCTGATCCGGAGACGAGCAGGAGGCTTCCACGTATGACATATATAGATATTCTCCCTGTGATGTTGAAGGTCACTACTTGGGCATTAGTAGTGTACCTCCTTCTTTTGCTTTCTTCTACTTTAGAGACAGTTTTAAAGTTGTAATAATGATGATGTGGAACATAAGCTATATTTGGATTTCCGCTGCTATGATGTTTAGTTTTCAGCTTATGCACTGTCTCGCCTGTTTTATGTCAAGTATGTTGTTATTATATTTTATTCCATGCGCTGTGAGACATTCTACAGGTCCCTTGTTAGTTCTTTTGCCTTCTTTCTTTTCTTCTGATGACCATCCCATGCTAGCTGGACATGGGTACAACGCACTTTTGGAGGAAATGTCTGCTGGTTTGGGGCGGACCGTCACACTTGGTATCAGAGCTCTAGGTTGCATAGTTAACTTAGGGAAGTCATCAAGGAGAGATAGCATACGTGTATGAGAGCGCATATTTGTGATTATTTTGGTTTTCAAAAAGCTACATATATACTATTATTATAATTAAGTATGAAGTCGCACTGCACCGACACTACTATGGAGATGGTTAATCGTTTTCTGTGTACAGATTGAACGATGAGCCGATGTACAAGGGGTAGTGGTAGAGGAGCCAATAATGGGAATGCTGCTGATATTAGGACAATGTTTACTGACCTCATGAGAGAGATGCTTAGGGATGTTCATAGGGTAGCTCCTAATGCTGCTAATGGTAGTGGTGCAGCGGTGCAAGCGCCTAGGGCCGCTTTCGCCAAGATTAACAAGGATTATACTAGTCTTGGTGGGAAGCCGTTACACGGAACGGAATCGGCTACAGAAGTTCATGATTGGTTGGATAGCTGCGAGCATATCTTCGAAGACTTGGGTATCGAGGATGCGATGAAGAGAAGGTTAGCATCCCGTCAGCTGCAACGATGGGCAATGAACTGGTGGAATGCTATAAAGGCAGGTACTCCCGAGGATCAGATTACTTGGTATCAGTTTAAGACCCACTTCAGTGATAAGTTTATTCCAGCTGCTCCGAAGTTAGAACTGTTTAGGAAGTTCTTGGAGCTTAAGCAGAACGACAGAGCTGTCTCGGAGTATATTGTTGAGTTCGATACTTTATCGAAATATGGGTTATCTCTTATTGATACTGCCGAGAAGAAGAACGAGAAGTTCATAACTGGGTTGGATGGATACTTGGGGGAAAGGCTTATTAACCACATCGATGAGACGTTTGAATCGATCGTGGGGAAAGCTTTGAGATCGGAGAGTCTTTACCCTAAGTCAAAGACTGAAGTTGTTGTTGTATCTACAGGAGAGCCAAAACCGCAAGCAGGCGGTGGGGGTAAGAATAACTCGCAGAATAAGAGAAAATAGAACCAAGCTAAGGATGGCCAGAAAAAGAGTAAGAAAGATGTTGAGTGCTTCAGCTGTGGTAAGAAGGGCCACTATGCCAAAGAGTGTCGGGTCAAGCCAGCGGATAGGAAGTGCTTTAACTGTGGACAAGTAGGACATCACAAGGATAACTGTCTGTAACCCCCTAAAGAGAAGCAGATCGTGAAAGAATATGATATCAGTGATGTTCCTTCTTCATCGAGTACCCAAACTGCGGCGGATAAAGGAAAGAATGTCGTTATCCAAGGTATGCTTTCCGTTTATGATATTCCAGTAAGAGTTTTGTTTGATACCGGAGCTTCCAGTTCCTTCATATCTAGTGACCTGGTAGATAGGTTGGGATTGGAACCCGAGATTGTCGATAGGCCTTTAGTAGTGACGAACTCGATTGGTGGTTCGACTAACTGATCGTCGCTAATCTATGAATTAGAAAAGCGCGACATTTGTAATAAATTCTGCAAGCATACAGGTGTGTAGCATACAGGTCGAACACAGGGAGGTGAATTAAATCAAATTATTTATCTAATCTCTTGGGCGAGTTAGACAAAACTTTGGAGGTTGATTTTGAAAATAAAACAAAACAAAATTAAAACTGTAATTTGATTCAGAACAGATCTAACTGAACCGACGATCAAATCACAATTTCAATGGAAAAGCAATGAACTATGAATCAGATTCAAATCTAATCAAATCCAATTTAACCTATGAACGTGATTAAAATACAGAAAATAAAAGTGCAGAATATAAATAACAACAGGAAATAAAATTAGGATTACCGCTGAATCTAATCAGACGGTCAATCACTAATGAAAAGAAATGCAAAATACAAATAGTGTTCTACCGAATCTAATCGTGTAGACAACACTAATTGCTAAGAAATAGAGAATTGCATAAAAGAAAAATGAGTTTTATTAATGAAGAAGAGAATAGAATGAGATATAGGATAGGATGGTGGCTACAATGCCATTACAAGGGTATATATAGGGTAGATAGCCAAACCCTAACCCTAACCCTAATGATAAATGGGCCTGGTCATTACATCACTAATTAGTTTACAATGAGAAACATAAATGGGCCTTAGATAAATAAAGAAAATTTGGGCCTTTTCTCTTTTCCTCTTGCTTCCTTGACACTTCTTCATTGATTTGTGATGTGCAAAGCCTTGTTATCAACCCTTTTCTTGTCCAACAGCAACTAGATGTGATATCTTCATCTACAATTCTTCAAAATGCAGGTTCACAGCAAATTGAACTCTATTTCTCTACATTTCTTGTTGCATGCGGGCTGGGTTGGAATATCTGTAAAATTAACAAAACAATACCCAAGTAATATTTATTTATATACAAAAGATAAGAAATAAGAGCATAAAATAAACACATTTCTATGTCAATCAAATACCCCCACACTTATCTTTTACTCGTCCTCGAGTAAAACAAGAAATGAAAAACTAACTAGATAGGTCACACTTTCATAGGAAACACGATTGCATTGAGCGTATGCAACTAGCCGTTAAACCTCTAGGTGTCCCTAGTAGGACGAGTGGTGTCTCGTGAGGGTTTTCAGCGGATACTACCCACAAAATCAAAATGCAGTATGCTATGATTCTAATGAAACTACATGAATGCAATGGACATATGCAAAAATAAAAACGAAAAATGACAACACGACTTATTTCAGGAAAGTGGTACAACAAATTAAGTTAATAATTTCTAACCAGTTGATTTTATTTTAGATACCTCGACTTGTCACAAATTTTCAATATAAATCAAGTTTTCAAATGTTAAATTCCAGTTTGGCCAGTTAGTTCGGTCGATAACATAGTGCAGCCATGAAATAAATTCTTAGTTTGCTTGGCACAGTTTGCAAAGTGGTATTCTAATTTTCTCATGTATGGCTAGTCAAATCAATAAGGTCAAGAAGTGTTTGGGTGTCATCGCTTATTCTTTATTCTATAAAATTTTAAGATTTATGATTATGTACATACACCTAACTAAAAAGACCAAGGTTTACCACCCATGCACTGCCTTGCGGACTAACGGAGAGTGGGTGAAGAGCTTGGCGGATTGTGCAGGCCGACTTTGACTTTGTCAACAACGTGTCGGTAATCCTTAGGTGTCCAATCTCATAAAATGAGACCAAGATATTCCAACGCTGACTTTGTCAACAACGTGTCGGATAGAGCTTGGCGGGTTTGCACACCAATGCTCGATATACAAGCAATGTTGGATACCCTTGGAATACTATTATTATTATTATCGAAAATATAAGCACAAAAGAGAGTTACGCGAATTCAACTCAACACAACTTAGTTTTAAAGATTTGAAAAGCCAATATAAGTATTTTAAGTCCTCCACTTATTTAAACAAAGTCTACAATATAGAATAGATTTCATGGCCATCACCTAAGAATCTCCCTATGTACCGGTTACACTATTATCCCTCAAAATTAAACTTTTCATTATATTTCTTATTCGATTTGAGTTAAGAGAAAAAAATACTATCAACTGACTAATAATTGTTAACTTATTTTGTTGCATCAAACTAAAATGAGTCATGTTTCAAAAAAAAAATTGGCATGTTACTACAGTCTAAAATGTATGATGGTCCTCATGTTACTACAGTCTAAAATGTATGATGGTCCTACTTAAATGATGAAATATGGAAAGAAAGAAAAATAAAGGAAAAAAAAACGAAAATGAGTGAAATGCAGACTCCCCCCACACTAGAACTAAACAGTGTCCACACTGTAATTTTTTTCTATAATTGAAAGATAGTAGCCAAAGGTGAATCAAATGCAGAATGATTTGTAGAATGAAATGCAGTCTAGCCACTATATGCGAATGAAAATATATGTACAATGATATATGTGTTTACGATGTATGCGATGCAAAGAATTCCACCGTCTTTTTCCCCCACACTTGGCTCTTGCCCTATGAGTCCCATTCCCACTATATCTAGGCATGTTTTCTAATAAGCAAAGGTTTTTGAAAACCATCTCATGTTTAAACCTAGATTTATAGTCCAGGAGATAAATATCTAGGGTCGTCCTCACACGAAGTTTTTCAATCAAGCCAACATTCCAAAAATAATTCATGTGTTCAACAAATTTGTCAGTGTAATTTTTCAAAAATTTGTGATCGTATACAAATTCAGTGAAATTTAAAATCTGAGTGTTGTTCAAGAGTATGTGATCACATTTCTCAATTGACAACGTTTTTTCGACACTGACAATTTCAAGTTCGTTTGAAATTTTCTCAGAATTAAAATTTTCGAACTCGTGACGTGAATCCACTTCTTCCTCATTTGGCAACTCATCCTCGTACAATCCAAAGAATTCATGTTCGTTAAAATCCTTTTCCAAATTTGAATTGAAAAATTCAACATTTTTATTCTGTTCAATTTCATAGATTTCAGGTTTCTCACAGCCCAAAAGAGGAAGATCAAAATCCAAGCTTAAATCTTTTTGAAAAGAATCGAAATCCAAATCATTTATTGAATTTTGAACAACTTCATTTAGACCATCATTCTCAATTTCGAAAGTTGTTGTTTGAAAATTTTCACTATCAGTAAAGAATGGACTATTTTATGATTCATCGCTTGTTTGAATTCGATTCTGTTGCTCTCGTTGTTCTTTCAAAGATGTCAATAAACAAAGAAGTTCATCGGCCTTTTTATTTAGTCTTTCTTCCCTCTCTCTAAGAATGTTAAGACGATCGTTGATTTGAGAGCTCTCGCTTTGGATTTCTTGATTTTCAAAATTATAATCCACATCAATTTCACAATCAATATTATTTCCAATGTGGTAGTTGTTTGAATTTTCAGGAAACTGACAATGATATTGGAAATTATTTTGATCATAGAAATTTTGTTCATTACCAAAACTGTTAAAATTTGAGGGAAAATCGCAATTTTGATCTTGAAAATTTTGATGTGGATGTGGGTTGTAATCTTGAAAATTTTGGTCGATTTGAAAATCATTTTCAAAGTTATTTTCGAATTGGTTTACAACCCCATATTGATGTTGATCAAAGGTATGTTGCGATTCAAAACCGTTTTGATGTGGATGTGGCCCATAATCGAAGTTATTGAAATTTAAATTGAAATCGTCGTTTCGATTATATCTGTGATTTTGAAAATGTTGATCAGCTGGAAAATTTTGAAAATTGTTGACATTGGGCTCACGAAATTTTGGAAAATCTTGTTTCATGAGTTGCAATTCATACTCATACTTTTCAAGAGGACGTCTACTCCGATTATTTTCCCACGTTTCTCTGAAGGATTTTTTTGAATCAGACATTTGAATGAAGTCAGCAGAAGACAAAAATTATTCTCACTTCAAAATAATATAAAATACTCAGTTGTGCTCTATTAATTAACTGACTCAATTGGAAGGGGGAAGAGGGTCTTATGGCTGTTCACGTATAGTATAAAACTAAGGGATACGACCAATGTTTTACGGGTAGCATGCAACCTCTTTTGCTAATAGTTCAATAAATTGAACTACTATATATCCGCGATCCAATTATACGAGACAGTCAACTTCACAAAACACCACTTTTTAATTATATTATTTTGCAGCGTCTATTTTTATTGTTGAAAACAATGAGAATGAAGATTTCAGTTATGGAAATGTCAGTCCGCACCAAATTAATTCAGAAATTACACTCACAGAACAGTCACAGAAATATAAATTGCAGAATTAATTTTTTTTACATTCAAGCCGCTGCCCCTGCAGAAGATTTTTACAACAATTTCTATATTTTTATTTTGCAGCAGAGCACCTGTAGAGTTAAGAGAATTTTACAGCGGGGTATGGCAGTCCGTCCAGTGCAATTGAGTAGCGTTGGCGATTTGCAAATTTGCTTGGCTTCCGAGTTTTCTTGTTTTTTTTTGCTCGAATTCTTTGCTTTTTGCCTTTGATTTGAATGAGGTTTCCTCTTCTTTTTTTTTTTTTAATAAAGAGACGCAAATAAAACAAAATAAAAATATAAACAATTGAAAGGGAGAAAACCTAAAAAGAAAAAGAAAAAAAACTAACAAAGGAAAAAAAAGAAAAAAAATACAAACAAGCGAACCTACTCGATTAAGCCTTAAAAAAAACGTACTCTTTTTTTTTTTAAGAAAAAGAAAAGAAGTAAAATCAAAAGAAAACTACAAACTGATAAAAACCTAGAATAAAAATAAAAATAAAACCAAACAAAATAAATAAACTAAACTTAAAATAAAAGCTAAGCCTAACAAAAGAAATAAAAAAGTAGGGAACAAGCATTAACGCACTAAATAAAGAATTGCTCCTGGAATGTCAATTCTCAATCAAAACGCACGCACCCAAAAATAGGCAACACAATCCAATTCTCGCCTTAATTATGCTCCTCAAACCACAAATTTTTTTTTTTTTTTGCGCTATTTGTTTTGGCACAGTCGAACAAGCCAAAAACAAAATACAGGATATGCGCTCCCAAAATCTCTCAAAAACCAAAAATGGCAGTCCCAAATTTTTTTTTTTTTTTTTGATGTGTGTAGTATAATTTACCTTTCACGAAGAGACCACATCAAAAAGAAAATGAAAACAAATCGATTGCCTACTCAATTGCTAAACACCATGCACAAACTTCAATGTTCACCCAAAAAAAATGCAGTGCCCCAAAAAAAATTTCATGGGAGATCTCACTGAGACGCGCCTCCTCCTTTTCTTGGAAAACAGGACGCATCTCCCCTAATAGACTCCACCCACAGTCAATCTCCACAACTAAGCTATTCGAGATCCAAAAAAAAAGGAAAATTTTCAGTATGAAACTCAAGGCCCCTCCGATTTGCTTTTTCGTTGTTGACTTGGGATTTTTGGAGGATGATGTCGTGATCGGAGAATCGAATTTGGAGTGGGTATTGGTGGTATTGTGGAGCGGTTTTAGTGGATAGAGGCTGGTAAACGCAGTGGAACTGCTGAGTAGTGCGTTGTGATCGGATTTGATGGCGGTGATGGTGCGCAGAAGTTGTGCGTGGGGTATTTATGGGTATGCATGAAGATGGTTTTGGTTTTGGTCTTGGTGGAAGAGAAGAAGATGTACGGAATGGCAAGAAGATGAGAAGAGATTGCTATTGTAATTGCAAAAAGAAAAAGAATGGAAAGAAATAAAGAAATAGCAAAAGAGGGTAGCAATCAAATGAAAAAGCAGAGAATTAACTACAAGGAAGAAAGAATGGAAAGTTTTCAATTTTTTTTTTTTTTTTATATGCAAGCTATTGAAAGAGAGGTTGTAGAAACTGGGAATGAAATTGAAAAGGGGGAAAGAGTTTGAGAAATTAAATGATGAGTTTTTTTTTTATTGCTTTGAAAGTAGGAAAGGAAAAAGAAATATAAAAGGAAAAAATTGAAAGGGGGAAGAAATAAATGAGAAAGAAGAAGATAAAATTAAGGAAATTTGGTAAGTTTTTTTTTATTTGGTAGATTACGGTATCATACCAAATCTAACCAATCAAGAGTTTTTCGTCTTCTATATATACAAGAAACAAAAAGAAAAGAAATTAAATGACATCCAATCAAACAGAGAAAATTAATTACAAGGCAGAAAGGGGAAAGATTTTAATAGAGATTTTTTTTTTAAATATATGGGAAAGAAGAAATGTAAAGATGGGAAAGGAGACCGAAAAGAGGAAAGAAATAAATGAAAATTAAAGAAATAAAATCAAGGAAACTTGACAAGTATTTTTTTTTCTTGCTCGGTTCATGAGAGTACCAATGTAATTGATACACCACTTTACTAATCAAGATTTTTATATATATATACAAGAAAACAAAAGAGAAAAAAAAACTAACACGAATCAGAAATTAAATAAACAATAAAATTTAATCGTTACCTCCCGGCAACGGCGCCAAAAACTTGATCGTCGCTAATCTATGAATTAGAAAAGCGCGACATTTGTAATAAATTCTACAAGCATACAGGTGTGTAGCATACAGGTCGAACACATGGAGGTGAATTAAATCAAATTATTTATCTAATCTCTTGGGCGAGTTAGACAAAACTTTGGAGGTTGATTTTGAAAATAAAACAAAACAAAATTAAAACTGTAATTTGATTCAGAACAGATCTAACTAAACCGACGATCAAATCACAATTTCAATGGAAAAGCAATGAACTATGAATCAGATTCAAATCTAATCAAATCCAATTTAACCTATGAACGCGATTAAAATACAGAAAATAAAAGTGCAGAATATAAATAACAACAGGAAATAAAATTAGGATTACCGCTGAATCTAATCAGACAGACAATCACTAATGAAAAGAAATGCAAAATACAAATAGTGTTCTACCGAATCTAATCGTGTAGACAACACTAATTGCTAAGAAATAGAGAATTGCATAAAAGAAAAATGATTTTTATTAATGAAGAAGAGAATAGAATGAGATATAGTATAGGATGGTGGCTACAATGCCATTACAAGGGTATATATAGGGTAGATAGCCAAACCCTAACCCTAACCCTAATGATAAATGGGCCTGGTCATTACATCACTAATTAGTTTACAATGAGAAACATAAATGGGCCTTAGATAAATAAAGCAAATTTGGGCCTTTTCTCTTTTCCTCTTGCTTCCTTGACACTTCTTCATTGATTTGTGATGTACAAAGCCTTGTTATCAACCCTTTTCTTGTCCAACAGCAACTAGATGTGTTATCTTCATCTGCAATTCTTCAAAATGCAGGTTCACAGCAAATTGAACTCTATTTCTCTACATTTCTGGTTGCATGCGGGCTGGGTTGGAATATCTGTAAAAGTAACAAAACAATACCCAAGTAATATTTATTTATATACAAAACATAAGAAATAAGAGCATAAAATAAACACATTTCTATGTCAATCACTAACCTTAGTATGATTTGCCGTAATGCGGTCTTATCGAGTCATGGATGCATGTTTGTTTGTGATTTCTTTGTTTTGGGCTTTACTGGGTTTGGCATTATTTTGGGAGTCGATTGGCTCCAAAGATACAGGGTGGGGGTAGACTGTAAGGGCTTTTTGGTGACAGTTAGAGGGGATGATTGGTGGAGGGTAGTGTTTGGTGGCCTACCAAGTGATGGGGTGATGGCTAGTTTTCTAAATTCCCTCGACATCCCGCATGATGAGTTGTCAGATGTGCCCGTGGTTGTCCAGTATCCGGACATCTTCGAGGAAGTGACCGGGCTTCCACCACACCGAGAGATTGAGTTCCGTATTGATCTAGTGAAAGATGCCAGACCTATAGTGATGCCACTTCGTCGTATGGCACCAAGGGAGCAGCGAGAGCTCGGGGTGAAAGTCAGCGATCTTTTGAAGAAGGAATTTATCATAAGAAGTGTTTCTAAGTGGGGAGCACCAGTTGTGTTTGCTACCAAGGCTGATGGTTCCCTTCGATTATGTGTAGACTACCGCGAGTTGAATAAAGTGACGAGGAAGAATAAGTATCCTCTACCGTGGATAGATAATTTGTTTGATAAGTTAAGTGGAGCAAGAGTGTTTTCCCAGTTGGATCTCGCGACAGGTTTTCATCAGCTTAGAGTGGAAGCTGAGAGTATAGCTAAAACGACATTTCGGACGCCATCTGGATTTTATGTGTGGTTGGTTATGCCATTTGGGCTGACCAATGCACCGACATATTTTGTGGATATTATGAATAGGGTATTCAGGGATCAGTTGAATAAGTTTGTTCTTGTGTTCATGGACGATATCTTGGTTTATTCAAGGATAGAGGAAGAACACAAGGGACATCTGAGGATAGTCATGGAGGTGTTGAGGAAACACCAATTGAAAGCGAAATTTTCTAAGTGTCACTTCTGGAGGAGGGAAGTGAGATTCTTGGGCCATGTTGTTTCAGAGAATGGTATTGTTGTAGATCCTGCGAAAGTGGCTATGGTACAAGATTGGTCTATGCCCAAGAATGCGACAGACGTAAGAAGTTTATTGGGATTTGCTGGATATTATCGTAAGTTTATCCAAGACTTCTCCAAGATAGTAGCACCGTTGACTCAGTTGACCAAGAAGAATCAAGCTTTTGTCTGGGACGAAAAGTGTGAGAATGCCTAAAGGAAAAGTTGACATGTGCACTAGTGTTAGTCATTCCTAAGGGGAATGAAGAGATGACGGTATACACGGACGCCTGTGGTAAGGTGCTATATTGATGCAAGGAGGTAGAGTTGTAGCTTATGCTAGTCGGCAACTGAAACCGCACAAGAAAAGATATCCTACCCATGATTTGGAATTGACAGCGATCGTATTCGCATTGAAGATGTGGAGACATTATCTCTTGGGAGAAAGATTCGAGTTGTTTACTAATCATAAGTTGCTAAAGTATCTTTTCTCCCAGAAGGATTTAAATCTTCGTCCGCAGAGATGGTTAGAATTCTTGGCTTCATGTGATTTTGACATCGCATATACGCCAGGAAAGGGCAATGCAGTAGCTGATGCTTTGAGTAGAAGGCATGCCAGTTTAGGGGCTATGTTTCTTGAGTGGAAGCAACTAGAGTATATCGCAAGGAACGATTTCAGACCAAAGTGCGAATTGGATCTAGTAATGTTAGCAAATTTGACGATCAGACCCACTTTGATTGAGCGGATTGGTTCCAAACAGAGGGACGATCCTAATCTACTGGAAATCATCTCCAATTTAGAGATGGGTATCGATGAGGAGATGAACAAGTATGGGTTTGATCGAGGTGGATGGCTTCGAAAGAATGGAAGGTTAGTTGTACCCAACGTAAATGGATTGAGAGATGAAGTGTTTAGAGAGTTTCATCACTCAAAGCTGACCATACACCCCGATGGTAACAAGATGTATTGAGACATGAAGCAGACCTACTACTGGGAAGGGATGAAAAGAGACGTTGGGAAGTTCATATCCAAATGCATGAACTGCCAGCTAGTTAAAGCCGAGAAAAAGAAGCCTAGTGGTTTGATACAACCGTTAGAAATTACCGAATGGAAATAGGACCAAGTTTCAATGGATTTCATCGATGCGTTACTAAGGACTAGATCGGTCCATGATAGCATTTGGGTGATTGTTGATCATTTGACCAAAAGTGCAAGGTTTATACCAGTCAAGTCGAATAGAACGACAGCTAAGTTAGCTGAACTGTATATGAAGTGGGTAGTGAGATTTCATGGAGTACCCAAAGGCATTGTGAGTGACCGAGATCCATTGTTTACTAGTGGATTTTGGAAGAGCTTACAAGAGGCATTAGGATCATAATTACATCTCAGTACCGCGTATCATCCTCAAACCGACGGTCAGACAGAGAGGGTGAATCGAGTGTTAGAAGATCTTTTGCGAGCTTGTGTATTGGATTTTGGAGGATCATGGGATGATCATTTGCATCTAGTAGAGTTTGCCTATAATAACAGTTATCAATCCAGTATTGGTATGGCTCCATTTGAAGCTTTATATGGAAGACCGTGCAACTCACCATCATGTTGGTTAGAGACCGGTGAGAAGTTTGTACTTGGACCAGATGTAGTAAGAGAAACCTCGGACAAGGTCAAGATTATTCAACAACGAATGAAGGCCGCTCAAGATAGGCAGAAGAGTTATGCTGATAAGAGACGAAGAGAATTGAAATTCTCCGTTGGTGACATGGTGTTTGTCAAGATATCTTCGTTGAAGAGTGTGATTCGTTTTGGAAGGAGAGGAAAGCTGGCACCAAGATTTGTTGATCCATTCTTAGTTCTCGAACAAGTTGGAAATTTGGCATATATAGTTGAGTTACCAGAGAAGATGGCAAGAGTTCACAACGTATTTCATGTTTCCCAGTTAAGGAAGTTTGTGCATGACCCTAGTGTGGCTATTTCACCAGATCAGTTGAATGACATCGAGGTTGAACCTGAGGCAGTTGGGAACCGCAAGTCTATGCGTATCGTTGAGGACGAAACGAAGCAGCTTCGAAGGAAGGTGGTGAGACTAGTCAAAGTTCAGTGGGGTGATGATGAGAAAGACTGTACTTGGGAAACAGAGGAGGACATAAGGAGGAAGTATCCAGAACTCTTTGCCTGGTAAGGTTTATGTCGATATAGTACTCCCTTGTTAGTAAACCGGATGCTAGAGTAAGCTTGTTGTGTTGTTTTGTATGCTTTATTGTTTTGTTAATGATTGGTAGGCATGCAGAATCCTTTGTATGTTTTGGTTAAGGAATTACGGGGATGAAATTTCTTAAAGGGGGAGAATTTAATGACCCGCATTCTACGCGTCGGAGGATCATAGAATATTTATTTCTTTTTCTTGGTAAGTCGTATGGTCATGTACTTTTGGGGAACGACTAGTGGGGTCATTTCCCATGTTCATGATTTTTGTCGATTTATAAATGACCGTTTTGCCCCTGGCTGATCTTGTTTTGTCCATAACTTTTGATTGGAAAGGAGTTTTGACCTGAGACCGCTTTTATTGGCTTCGGATGATGGCTTACCTTTCCGTAGAGTGGTCACATGTGGAAAACGGACTTGTCGTTTGGGAGATATGGCTGAAATAAGGTTTGGAAGGTGAAAAACTGCTTAACCGGGCCAAATAAGGTGATTAGTGAATGGGCCCATAACCCATTTCGGGATTAGGGTTATGGGGAGGCTGAAATGAGTTAGGTTTTCATTCTATTTCAGTTTTCTAGCCGCTACTTACCTCTTAGGAACCCTAACAATGGCCTCCAACCTCTAAAACACCTCCAAATCACTTTCTAATCAAGGATTAAGCTTAGCAACATCAAATCAAGTCTAATCAACGTCAAATTAGAGGCAAAGGCTGCTGTGTGCATTGGAATTCGAGCCATATTGTCAAAAGTTTTAGATTTGAGTTTTATTTGTGGCAAAGGTGAGTGATTAACATTGTTTTTACGGTAATTACAGTTAATTAGGGTGATTAGTGTTAATTAACGAAATTATGCAAGATTAAATTCTGCAAAAATGTTTAGAAATTCTGAACTATTATTTTAGACCTCTTTTAGAAAATTTGGATGATTTGGTTAAGTTTTGCTAATCCTAATGTTAGTTATGCTTAAAACATGCTTAAGGGAAAGTATGGGGTTTCAGCTATGTTTGATCCATTTTATCCTATCAAGTTGCTGTTTTGGTATTAGTGGATGATTATACATGTTGCTATGACTATATGGTATGCTTTGTAATTGATTAGAAAAGTTAGATTGGTCGAAAACGCCGTCGTATGGCATAAAACAGTTGCTGGAAGAGTTACAGGAAAATATGCAGGAAACCGGATCGGATCGCCCCTACCCGAACCGAACCGATCCGCTCTCACTTGAAGACCACGATTCGACCCGGATGCTCATCCCCGAACCGATCCGCTCGTGCTCCATGTCCCACGAACCGCTTGTCTGGAGTACGCCACAATCCGCCTACACATGAAGCTCTCCGACCCGCTCGAGAGAAGGAGCTCACAATCCGAACCGCACAAGTTGAGAAGCCCGATCCGAACCGGAGATAGGGGCCACGAGCCGAACCAACCTGATGCCATGGAGGAGGCACCATGAAACGAATGGGAGGACCGAACCGAACCGGCGATGACTGGGGTACTACACACATCCGAACCGATCCGGGAGAAGACCAAACCCGAGATGCAAAGGTAGTCCAAATGGGAAGTAGAACTCAGGATCCAGATGGGAACCAACGAGTCAACTTCGTGATTGGGCTTTGCGGCGAGACGTGTGCAAAGAGGTCATCGACGTCCATAACTTTGATTCACCACTGAGGCGAATGTTAGGCTGCGGATCAGTGCAGTGGGGTAATTATTACTCCATGGGGCAGAGTGATCGTAGCAAGGCTATGAGCCAGTGCAGTGGAGCCGTTATGACTTCATGGGGCAGAGTGGACATAGCAAGGACTAGTGCCTATGGATCAGAGGAGTTGCCATGACTCCATGGGGTAGAGTGATCATAGCAAGGGATAGCGTGATCAAAGCGGTGGATATCGTATGCTTTACGCACTGAGTGAGAGATGTGAGGATGGTTGTTATGCTTGATTGTTTGCCATTACTATGACATGCACACCCCCACCCCCGTATCCTTATACCTTATGTTTAGTGGCACCTTAGAGTATTGAGCGGTATGTTGTGCTAACTCTTTGGTTGCAGTTCAGGTATGGTTTAGCATACCTGTTATTGTTCTGTTTTGCTGCTTACCGCTAATACCAGACTTTTGTCTGACCCTCAGTTTTATGTCTCTTCATATTACTCTGGGTGCTCATAAACGAGCAGACTAGAGACATGTTAGCTGGTTGTGCATGAGTAGCTGATCCGGAGACGAGCAGGAGGCTTCCACGTATGATATATATAGATATTCTCCCTGTGATGTTGAAGGTCACTACTTGGGCATTAGTAGTGTACCTCCTTCTTTTGCTTTCTTTTGCTTTAGAGACAGTTTTAAAGTTGTAATAATGATGATGTGGAACATAAGTTGTAATTGGATTTCCGCTGCTATGATGTTTAGTTTTCAGCTTATGCACTGTCTCGCCTGTTTTATGTCAAGTATGTTGTTATTATATTTTATTCCATGCGCTGTGAGACATTCTACAAGTCCCTTGTTAGTTCTTTCGTCTTCTTTCTTTTCTTCTGACAACTGTCCCTTGCTAGCTAGACATGGGTACAGCGCACTTTCAGAGGAAATGTCTACTGGTCTGGGGCGGGCCGTCACACTATTTAATATAATTTAAATATCCTAATTGGGAATAATCTATTTTTATAAATCCGACATAGTCGAATTCAAACATAAATCCTCATGATTTATTCAACTTCATTTATATTCCGATTTCCGAAATAAAATCTATCATTTATTTTTTTTAAATGATTCTGAGTTCTCATTTTAAACTCACATTTGAATTTAAATATTTAAATTATCTAAATGATAATTTTTCCTTTTTATTAACAAACACCATTTATTTTACTTGTTTATATATTAAACAAGTCTCGCTTTCAAATTCATTTGGAATAAATATTTCTACTTTAGAAAAATAAATTTCCCTTTTCAAATTCACATTTGTATTTATTTTTATTTTCCAAATTATCCAATGATAATTCATTTCACTTCATTTATAAACTTCGTTTATTAATGAACTGCTTATTTCCATTATTCAAAACAAGTTAATATATCAAGTCCATTCAAAACTCAAATTCTATTTTTAGAAAAATAGAATTATCCCTTTAAATCTCTAAATTCCTTTTCACGATATTTTTAAATATCAACATTTAGGCCCAGTGGTATTTAAACACACAAAACAACTAATTTAACAATCACAAGTTTTCAACATAGCATATATGATGATATATATGAAAACAAACAATAAATAATTTGAGGGATCCAGCTGGATCCCTCCAAATTGTTTTCATGCGTCCACAGACGTTATCCAACATCAATAATACCCATTCTGCTTCATGGCATAATATCGCGGTATAAAAGGTCATCCACTAATATATATTTGTGGGGCGCATAGGGAAATCATCCGCTAATGGTACCGTGGGCATCCGCTAATGAGATTGCGGGAACTATCCAACCACCCAATATATAATAGCCAAGCCTAAATAACTAATATATTTTTAAATAGCCAAAGTAATATTCCAATGCATACAAACAATCAACAATTAATTTTTAAATGCTAAAAATAAATTTAACGAGTGAGATTTACTTACAGTGTATTTTTCCTTTGATCCGTTCCCAACTTTTCAATTTAAATTGATTGTTCGGACTAAACTGAAAATCTAGCTGGCTTCGAGACATCTCAAATCCCTTTTCATCATATAGCATTTATCGCTATGATTTTCAGCACACTTCGTCTTCCCGAAAACTATTATTGTTTAAGATAATTTAAATTGTCATTAACTTGTAAATTAGAAATTTATTTAAATGACTAACATTACCTTAATCCTTGTTTCAAATTCTTCCTTCCTTACTGAAGCTTTAACCTTTCTCAAACCTTTCTTCCCCTATGATCTTCCAACCCATCACCTACTACTGCAAATGAAAATTAGTACATATTGATTCTCACTGAACTCATCTTGCCACAACTATCGCAACTCCCATCATTTTCTTTTCACGAGCACTACAGGATATCCATCATCCCCTCCTCGAAATCATCGACATAACAACCTCTCGAATTCCCTACATCTCCATCATCACGATAGTCACTCCAAACGATCTCTACTACCTCTAGTCCTGACCACATAGATGCTCGAAATTTGCCAGAAATTGATTCGAACTGATTTCTGTTCCTCTCCCTTTCCAAAACCATCGCAATTTTACTCACCACTATGTCATCGAAATCATTCTCTTCTGGTCAATGCGACTCCTAAATCCATTGCGCCTCCACCCAACAATCTTACGTTCGAGTTCCTCTTTTGAAAACAATACACCTTTAATATCTTCAATGCGAGTTCGACCTCCCTCTTGCTTCAACCCTACATCGACGGGTTCGAGTTCGAACCATTAAGGACTTCGCGACTTCCCTACCTGACCCTGACTATCACAGTCGCCCTCTCCTCGATGCCAAGATCCCTCCTTCGTTGCCTAAATCGAGTAAAACTCGAGTACTAACCCGCAACTATTAAATGGATCGCGACATGGATTTGTCCTCCCCTCTAGTTTCTATTGCGATTGAAAACTTCGAACTGAAATGGGTTTAAACGTTGAACTATTGCGTTTGATTTGGGGAAAGAATGAGGTGCGGTTTAATTTGGTTTTTAAGTTTCAAATGGTGGCCATTTTATTTGTTTATCTGAAGCTTTGTTTTGATTTAATTTCTGAGATGAAGAGGAGTGGTATTTATTTAAAGCCTTGATTTCCATCGCGATTTGTGAATAAGGAAATAGCCATTGGTTTGGGCTTTATCATTTAGAAGAAAAATAAAATGAGAGGAAGGGAAGAGTGAAGACCATGTTTTTATTTCTTATCCACTTAAATTTTATAATAATATAAAATTCAGGGTCATGAACTCCAATCGAAACACAATAACCGACGTTTCTAGCGTTCTACCATTATTTTGGACACACTGGGACTTGTTGTGAATCCCCATTTCAATTATATTGAGAAGATATAAATTTAGATTAATATAAATTAAATTTAAAACAATAAATTCTTCGATAATAAATTAATATTATTATTCCAATTCAAATAGAAGTTTGTATTAATCATCTGAACTGATTTCAATTCAGTTTTTACTTGATTTCAATATATTTCATATTACGATAATTTAATATATTCAATATTAAATCGAAATCGATTTTTAAATCGATAACTAAATATAAAAATTCATTTATATTATCAAATCAATATTTAAAATAAATATTATATAATCAAAATAAACCGACCTAAAATCTGGGTCGTTACACTTCTTTTCTATCTACATAATCAATACTTTATTATTAATTATGTATAGTCTATATTTTCTTAGGTACTTCCTTTGCGTCACAATCTAGACATAATGCATGTTGAAAAAAATATTGGTGAAAGTGTTCTTGGTACGTTAACTGATATTAAATGAAAATAAAAAGATGGCATTAACTCACGTAAAGATCTAGAAGTACTGGGTATTTGGAAAAGTTACATCCTATAGACATGGGAAGCAAAACATTAATTCCAGCTGCTCCATGCACCTTAACTATAGAATGAGGAATTTGAAAGTACCTGATGGATATAGCTCAAATATTGGAAAATATTTTGCAAAAGAAAATAAATTTCAAGTTTGAAGTCCCATGATTATCATGTGTTGATGCAACAATTGTTGTCTGTATCACTGAGAGGACTTGCACCTAATAGGACAAGGAATGCATTACTACGACTATATTCTTTTTACCGTGACATTTGCCAAAGAGTGCTTGATAAAGATAAATTAGAATGCATCGAGAATCAGGTCGCATTAACACTATGCGATCTTGAGAGATATTTTCCTCCTTCTTTTTTTGATATCATGATTCATTTGACAATATATTTAGCGAAGGGAGCAAGAATTTACGGGCCAGTACAGTATCGGTGGATGTATCCATTTGAGAGGTAAAATTTGGTATTAGTACTTAGAATAATTAATAATATATTTGCTTATGCATATTCCTTATAGATACCTGAGAACATTAAAGGGCATGTTAAAAATCAAGCACGACCTGAAGGGTGCATAGTTGAGCGCTATTCTGCTGATGAATGCATGAAGTATTGTGCTGAATATATTGATGGTGCGTTAGAAGTCGGACAAAAGAAAAATAGGAATGAACTGGAATAAAGTGATTCCATACTCGAGGGGAGTCCTATTTCCAAAGGAAAACCTATGGTAGTTACTAAGGAGGTGATTGATGTTGCTCATTGGTATGTGTTGTTTAATACAGAGGAAGTGGAGCCTTATATAAAGTAAGCATTATTTGAGTTTAATTATTTTGCATGAAATAAATTAGATTTTGACTAGTATGTTTACATATACAGGATGAACAACGAGGAGCTGAAACGTTTATATACCCATCTTTCGCGAGATAATTTGGAACTTTCAAAGCAACATTCAAAGACTTTTAGTCATTACTTTAGAAAAAAAGGTTAATAGTGTTATACATATTTTAAGATGGATAAGTTAGACATACAGTATATGTTATTGTGATTAGTCTTTATATAATCTTATGCTTTTCCAGGTTAACAACGATAGAAAAACATCTGATGTTAGCGAACTATTGATTTGGCTTTCACATAGACCTCGCTATCAAGTTATATCTTATACCTTCTATATAATTATTGGTCGCCATTTTCATACTAGAGACAATGGCAAATCTACACAAAATAGTGTTGTTTTCATTGAGGAAAATACTGTTCGCTTAGATGGATCCATTGAGAAAGTGATATATTATGGTGTTTTGCATGAGATTTTGTTGTCAGACCATCGTCAATTTCAAATTACTATGTTTAAGTATGATAGGCAAATATTGATCGTGGAGTTAAGGTAGAAGATGGGTTTACGTTAGTCAATTTACATCAATTCAAAAATCAATTTACAAGCGATCCTTTCATCTTGGCAACGCAAGTCGTACAAGTGTTCTTTTATAGAGAAAGTAGTTCTTCAAATTGGTATGTTGTGCTAAAAGCGCCTCCTAGAGGTTTTCATGAGTTGGAAAGATATGATGAGGAGGATGAGTCAACTAGCTAACAGGTAGATGAGTCTATCTTGATATCGATGATGGAGATGAAAGTTATATAAGAAAGGATTGTGATGGTATTTTGGTATGATATACGCATCATTTATTAATGATTTTATTAAAACATAGTTATATAACAATATAATCAAAAAATTACCATATAATCAAAATATTGTATGGTACAAGCTTCCTTTATTAATAATACGTGTGTAACATAGATTTTATCATGAAAAAACAACAATTAGTGAGTTCCAAAGTTGCAACAGAAAATTGGCGATCGGTTGAAAATTTCATTACATTAATTATTAACGTACCTCATTACTAAAATATTGCATTTATTCGTTGCATATTTAGGCCGATTAATAGTACGGTCAAATCATTTCATTTATTCATTGCATATTTATCTCTGCTCCACAATATGATGTTCTAATCATTCACATATATTTTATGATTTTTTTCCAGGTCCCTCCATCAGTAGAAGATAGTTGAACTTGAAGCATCAATAATTACTTGAAGCATCAATAATTAAAATGGAGAAAAATCAAGGACAGGTAAATTTTAAAGCTTTTGACAATGAATTATGTTTTGGTGCTGTTGTTTGGTGCATATTCATTAATTGTACATGTTTATTGTGTCTGAATCTATCTCTTATGGGAATCATTCCGAAGTAGATGATAAACTAATAAGTTACACCATCATAATATGTGTTTGGTGGTTTGGTTTTGTTAGTTTCATTGAAACATGTTTAATTTTATGTTTCTGCTGTCAAGGATAATATCAAAGTCAATAACGCAAATTTAACAAGTATACTATTAATTTGGTAAATTATTCCAAAAAGGAATTTAAGTCTATTGTTTAGTTGGTTTTTCATTTTATGTCCATGTACAACAATTCTACGTAATTATATTATAGAATGGCTCAAAAATCGTGTTACATATGTATTTTCTTATTACGCTTTCTATATTCACTTCCATAGGTTCTTGGTAAACATAAATGCTAAAAAGTTCTAACGTTATTCTAGGTTTAGATTATTATACGATGATCAGAAATACAATTGTAACATGGTACATAAATTCATCTATTTGAATATTATTTCTTGAAACTTTATGCAATTAACATAACTAGTACATTAACATTTAATAATAAGTGTAATAGTATCAGTAATAATGTCATTTTAAATTGATTCTAGCACATAGTGGATTTTACATGGAGTAACACCTTAATGATGAATTGAACTATTTTATATACATTTGTTTCAATCTATGCTAAGGTCATAAGGTCTGACCCTACCTTGTTATTGAAGATGTTTCTGTCTTTTTTATATTCTTTTTGTTTAGCCTATGATTTGTTTGAGATTCTTTGAAAAAGTGTGAATGACAATGAATGGGTACATAACAGAAAAGACTTCCTACGGTCTAGACATCTAATCGATCCTATTATATCCGATATGAATATTGATATCAACATATTCAGTTAGTTTTTTAATTTTTACTTGGTTCTGGTGAATGATAATAAAAAGGGATATTAGTCGATACATACAAATGATATATCATTGTACAAACAAGTGGTAAATGTTGAATTTTTAGAATTATTATGTACTGTTTCACTTCCATAACAACAAATTATAATGTATTATAGATTATTGTACATAAAAATGATATATCATACATTAATTTATTGATGACCACATCTTCATAGAATTGTATATAACCGTAGCTTTTACATGGGTTCAGATATTAAGTTGTATATAATTCACGTAGCCGATGAATATTATGGTGCTGGTGACAGTTTAATTGCACATACTACTTTGATATAATTCATTTTCTTTCTGTAGTTAATGCATAGTTTAGTTGTCGTACTATGCTAAAGCCTTAACCTGTAGTATGCATGTACAAAAATAATTCGCTGAGAAAATCAGACTGTATCTGTTACTTTTCTGCAAATCGTTTTTTTACTTTGTATGCCAATTTCTGGTATCGAAGGTAGCAATGAGACTGTCAAAGAAGCAATCTCTAGCCACAGTTGCAGCTTTAAAGTCAAAGGATAAGGGTGTTGGGTTAAAAATCAATGTTACGGGATGTGTAGATGTTGGAAGATCCCCTCGAAAGCAGACTAAAATCCAGCCTCTTCCCGATAAAAATCAGCTACCTTCAAAACTAAACCCACATCCGATAAAAACCAGCCTCCACCAGATAAAAACCAACCTTCAAATCTCAACCCTGGCACTGATTCTTCCGGATCTCCAAATACCACTCCCATGAACATAGACCCACTCAACGCCATCGATGCCTCGAGCAACCCAGATTCTAATGATTGTATTCAAGAAGAAATGACAAGGAAAAAAGAGGGAAGACAATGATGTCAACGTTTTCTTTGAAGCTGAATGAGAGGGCTGAAGTTGAATTCAATGATCAAGGTCAACCATTAGGCTCCAACTCTAAGCACTTGTCATCCTATCTTGGTACCTTAGCAAGGGAGATGGTACCTTTGACCAAATCAATTGGAAAAAAGTCGATGCAAATTTAAAGAAAGATATGGACTTGGATTTAGGTATGAAACATGCTATCATAAATGTCCCACTGTTATACTAGTTATAATTAGGCTTGATTTTTCTTGATATTTTGTTGAGTTTCAATGGACTTGATTTTTCTTGATATTTTGTATTATTAATCGCTATAGCGTATGCTTGAATAATAGTGAAACAATTAGCAATTTTTTGATAGGGATGAAACTATCATTTGGATCTAAACCTGTTATGCTCAATCGTATTTAAGAATGATATTAGATCATCCATGGTTTTCATCTATCTAGGTTATTGCTTTGGGTTGTTTTTCTTTTAAGTTAGTGCGAATAGATTTTCTATATCATACTTTGATTTCTTATGAAAATTATAATGCTCAATGGTATGTTCTGATTCATTATGCAACCGTAATGCTCAATGACAACGACGATAACTTAGATTCAAATGAGTGGTTCGTGTTTTGTTCAAAGACGTTCATAAGATAGTTTATGTTTTGTAAATAGAGTTATATCTTTCATGTTTTTTATCGAAGCATGGGCCATGTACACAATGTAGAAAATGTACCATAAATTTGTGTTTGGACATTTGTGATAGGATTACAAATACATTCACCGAAATTAATAATTGAGCTATTATAATAACCATTTTGAAGGTGTATGGTCGTACCATTTAACCTCTGTTGTTCCCACTGTTATATGAATTAATAATTGATCTAGTTTCAAATTAAGCGTGCAGTTCCGTGAACATACTGGTAGGTGAACAAAAAGCGTTATGAGTATCGTATACCTAGCTTGCAGGATTGTATTTCCATCTACTACTTTTGATTGATACATATACACATTGAAACCGTGCATTGTGGGCAAACAAGATTGTTACAAAAAAATATCACAGAGGTAATTTTATATGATCGTGGTGCATAAGTCATTGGTCAATGAATCTGCAGGCATTAACTATAATAACTACCATAGCTAATCAACCTTATGGATTCAAATTTGGTGTTCCCTAGTGGGAAGTATGAAATATAGTGATGATTTATACATAATTCTAAAACAAGTTGAATAGCATTTGTAACCTGTTTAGTATAGTAATAATGTGCCAGTTAATTTTATGAGAACATCCTATTTATTTCAAGTTATTTTTGTTGTGCAGTTGAAACACCCCACCTCCGTTAGGGTCACTCTCGAAGGGAATGCCCTAATTTTGGTGGAGGTTTGTAACACCCCACACCCGCTAAGGTCACTCACTAAGGGAATGCCTTAGCTTCGGTGGAGTATTTAAGTGAATATAGAACTGAAAAATTACAAGACATATATAAGTAATACCTGAAAATCTAAAACATCATTTCATTGCAGCAGAAGGTAAACATGTTTGTTTACATCTCAAAATCCAACAAGAGTCAAGTACAAAATATCCATCTCGTTAAAACATAAGTACATAATCCCACTACCTACTAAGAGCCATACTAGAAAAGATAACCGAGCTTTTCTTCAAGAGTCCAAGCTCCAAGATAGATAAAGCAATCTGAACAAAGCCCACTAGTGCTGGGCCCACTCTGATAACCTGAGGGTTGGGGAAAAAGATAAAAACAATGGGGTCAGACATAAGTCTGAGTGAGCCCTATAACCTTAACAATACAATCATTAAAGTAATTAGGGTATGATATAAACCTGGTACGGTACGACTGGGGATAAATGACCACACTAAGTAGCCAACTAGACTTAGGATAAACTAAGATAACGGTAAAGACGCGCCTATCCACCCAAGGATAAATACTATTCTGCACCACACCAGATCTACTCACCCAAGGATAATTCCTACACTGCACCACACCAGTTCCACCTACTCAAGTGTAATTCCTACTTAAAGGTTGATCCCCACTAAGTGTACTTAGTAATTTTTAATAGTAGTTTCGTATACCCCTAGCTGACTACATAGGTGTCGTCTGCCCCTATCTCCACTAGGTGTACCCGCTACTCCCCAAGCGATCGGCTCCCTACCGTAGATACCCGTGCTGGCCCCACAGTGGGGTGTATCACTCCCCAAAGTGGCAACCCGAAAATGGTGCACGGCTTATATCTACACGATGCAACAACGTCTTACCTACCATCCCGGGTCCACACACGCATATGAAACCCGTTGGACTCGCGTTGCCACCGCTACCCCGTTTTGGCCTCTTATAGTCAAGCCCAGTACGCGTGTCCCGTCCTCGACATGGGTCGAGCCCAATAAAATACATATGGGTTACTGGTTGAAATGGGCCCCCACAAGCTACTACTTAAGCTTGTCATTTTATCTAGTGCATCCCACATAACCCCTTTTTATAATCATGCCCACTTACATGTTAAGGTTTGGTTAAGTCATCTAATCATATTTCAATTGCCACTCAAGGCCCCCACAAGCTACTACTTAAGCTTGTCATTTAATCTTATTTCAATTGCCACTCAAGGCCCCCACAAGCTACTACTTAAGCTTGTCATTTAATCTTATTTCAATTGCCACTCAAGGCCCCCACAAGCTACTACTTAAGCTTGTCATTTAATCTTATTTCAATTGCCACTCAAGGCCCCCACAAGCTACTACTTAAGCTTGTCATTTAATCTAGTGCATTCCACTTATCCCCTTTTTCATAATCATGCCCACCTACATGTTAAGGTTTGGTTAAGTCATCTAATCATATTTCAATTGCCACTCAAGGCACCCACTAGATTTCTACATGCCACCCAAGGCACCCACTTAACCCTTTAATCATGTTTAGTTACATGTTCCCCTTTGGTTAAGTATTCTAATCTTATCTTCTATTGCCACCCAAGGCAACCACTAGATTTTCCCATGCCACCCAAGGCACTTACTTAACCCTTTAATCATGTTTAATTACATGTTCCACTTCGGTTAAGTATTCTAATCGTATTTTCTATTGCCACCCAAGTCAACTACTAGATTTTTTCCACATGCCACCCAAGGCACCCACTTAACCCCCCATGTCCTCTACATGCTAATATGGTTAAGTGTTTCTTAATTGATTAAGAACGTAACCGTTGTAGAGACCTCTCACACTAGACTATCTCTTATGGCAGCTGGATTTGCCGGTCGGGTCCGGGCAGCCTTACGCCATAACCGAGTCTAACCTCGTGTCTTTACACTTGTCACGTATATAGTTTGTGCCTAAGACCTCTCACATTGGGCCAATCATTTGTAGCCGCTGGATATGCCGGTCGGTTCCAGGCAGTCTTATGCTACAAAAGGGTCCAACCTCGTGTCTTAGTCGATTAATTACACCTAATTAATCACCCCCATATTTCGAATTAATTTTCCCTAATTATTTCCAATTTTTAACGATGTACATAATTGACTCAATTATGTCCATCCTCTTTATGGTACGCATAGTCATACCAATTTCACCCCATTTCATTAACATGTATATTAACCCCATCGTCCCCACGTAAATCGCTAACATGACATAAAAGGGAAGATTCATCACAAATACAATGGGTTCAACTTGCATAACACATTAGCATCAACATGGGTTTAAAGGTGTCAACATGCATATAGCATCAAACCCAACTAGCATAAATAATCAACCCAAACTTGCATGAATCACATATGTCATAAAGAGGTTAACTTGCATAAGTGTCTTATATCATTCAAAGGGGTAAACTTGCATATGTATGTATGACATACAAAGGGGTTAACTTGCATATGTATGCATATCATACTAAGGTGTAAACTTGCACATGTTACTTGCATATCTTCAAACACCAAACTTGCATAACATGTCATAAATGAACTTGCATATAATCATACACCAAACTTGCATATCATGGTGTCATAATGGATCAATGTTTCTCATATGGCTTGCATATCTTGCATAACATCATAAACACCTAGCATATGACTTGCATAACTTGTATAACATCATGAACATGTATCATATGACTTGCATAACTTGCATAACTTCATGAACATATATCATTTGACTTGCATAACTTGCATAATACCTCAAACACATAGCATATGACTTGCATAACATCATGAACATGTATCATATGACTTGCATAACTTCATGAACATATAGAACATAACTTGCATAACATGCATAACATCATTAACACATAGCATATAACTTGCATAACATGCATTGATCCACATTCATAGCCATAACTTCATTATATCCTATCATAATCACTTCAATAATTGGTCATTAAGGCTATAGAAAACTCACAACTTGTTGATTAGCCTTCTTATGAATATATTAAAAGATTGAGACGAAGCCACTAAGCTATCAACTCAAAAACTCCAAATAAGAATGCTCCAAATGAAAACCCTTGAGCCAAATCAATAATAAAGATCCTAGCTTTGATGAAGAAAAGCCTTGAATCAAACTTAGGAACACTTAAGCAAGCTTAGGAACTCTTATACTTCTTTAGAAACTCTCTCATATGATTAGAGATGGAGATTATGACAAGAGGATGAGGGTGGAGGTCATAAGAGAACATTTTGGCATAGTTTAGCTATAGGATTGAATAATGAGCATTTAGGTTTAGGTTAGGGGTCTTTTTATAGAAGACTAGGACAGTTTTAGCTATATGATAAACCTTAGTTTAGATCCTAGCCATCAAAGCATGTCTTGGGGAAGAAGTCAAGTGTAGGAACCATCTAGGGCCTTTAGATTAAAGCTGAACCATGAGAACCATTCAAATGCAAAATCTGCATTTGAGCTAATCGGCCCACGGGTTGACAGCCAAACACCCTGGATTAACCCCTAGTCGACCCAGCGAGCTCGGGTCGACCTCAAAAATCGGCCGGTTCGGTTATTCCCCTCCCCCAATTCGCTGTTTTGAACATTTTTGCATATTTATTTATTTAATTTTCAATTATGTATATATATATATCGATATATATATATTTCTCTGCGCAACCCATTTCACTTAATTAAGTATACTTTAATTTGTGAATTTTTATGTTCAAATTACGGGGTGTTACATTCTCCCCTCCTTAAAGGATTTCGTCCCCGAAATCTCTAAGTCAAGAAGAACGTATCCTGCCAACCAAACAACCATCTACTAAACCATCAAACACTGGCATCCATTGTCCTTAAAATTTCTAATGACGTATGAACATATGCAAAAAGTGTGTGTATATGCCCGTATACTAATGCTAAATCAGGCGGCCTACTGATTCAGTTGACCTCCTTAATGTAAACTATGATAGTGCCATGCATCCAATATGTATGCGGAAGAACCCTATCGACACATACTATTTCTACATGTGTGCACAACCATACACCAAAATGCATCATCCATATGATAACACAACCATTATACATCCATAAATATAGCTACCTACACACAATTTTATGCAATATGCAATATGAAGTGATTGAGCCGATCTAGTGCCTAGAGTGTGTGTGTATGCATCCACAAGCAACCACTTGCATCCACACGCATCCATCAAACATAACATGTCTCAAACACGTGTTTCAACCATAGGTTTTATCCTATCTAAAGGTCAAAGGTACTAATGAGAGGACATACTAAAGATAAGATAAGTACTAGACAAACGATAAAGGAGAAGTTAAAAGACATACCCTCTAAAGAAATGGGTACAATGAACGCATCTTCACTTTTGTCTCCCAAGTAGCCTTACTCTCACCTTCTCCCCTTTTCACTTTGACTAGTCGAACCTCTCTGTTTCTCAACTTCCTAATCTCTGACCCAAGGATGCGGGTAGGAGCTCGTTGAATAGTCGCATCACGCTCTACCTCCACTTCTTTAAGCAAGCTCGGCTCTACCGCCTCTGCGGTCTCATGTAGGCACTTCCTCAAATGTGACACATGGAATACGTCCTGTTCCCTATGCAACCGAACTATCTCTCGAATACAAACTGAAGCTAGACATGGAACAGTCCTCTTGCTCTTCACGGGTATGAAATGGGCACTCTTAGTAAGTCTATCTACCACAACCCAAATTCCCGTATTACCCTTCCTCGATCTTGGTAACCCATCAATAAAATCCATCGAGACGCTATCCCACTTCCATTGCGGAACTTCCAATGAGTGAAGCAACCCACCCGGTTTCTTTTGCTTCGCTTCCACCTGTTGGCACACCAAGCATCTAGCGACATACTCGGCCACATCTTTCTTCATACCGGCCCAAAAGAAAACTCGCTTCATGTCTTGGTACATCTTGTCCCCACCGGGATGAATGGTCATCCTAAAACGATGTGCCTTATCAAGAATAGCCTTCCTCAAACCCTCGTCTTGCGGTACGCAAAGTCTACTGTCTCTACGCAAGCACCCCCTATCATCTAGGGTGTACCTACTCAAATGGCTGGATGACTCCCCCCCTTTATGAGCCTCTCTACTAACTCAACCAACTGTGGGTCGTCCCTCTGTGCTTCTCCAATCCGCCCCAAAAGAGTAGGTCTAACCTCCAAGGATGCTAGCAAACCGGGTATATAGTCAACGGAAGGTCTGAAATCAAACATCGAGATGAATTCCAAGCTTCATCGTTCCACGAACAATGAACTCAAGGACAACCTTTTTCCGCTCAAGGCGTCCGCCACCACGCTATCTCGAAATCATAGGATGCTAAGAACTCCATCCACCTTTGCTGTCTCAAGACTATGCGCTCGAAGAGTCTCCAACACTTCCCTAAGATGTAGGGCATGCATTTCTCCACTTCTGGAGAAAACCAGGATATTCTCTCATATAAAATCGTCACAACTATCCATCTCTCACGCAGACCATCCTAGTCGAACTCGACATCCCCCAAGTGCAAGCCCCAAAGGCCTAAACCAATATCAGACAAACACCCAAGGGACACCTCCTTCGAATTCAGACGACCTACGTGAGATGATACTAGTAAAAACGGCTAAATAATTAAGCCCTTGTCCAACTCTGGATGTCCTTGCCAGTCTCACTCCAGAACCACCGTTGATCAAATAACTGGCTTTGCTTAACCCATTAAGCACACATGAAAACTTATTTCGCTCTTCTTCACTCTTAGAAAATACTAAGATGCCATCCACAAAGACCACTACGAAGTTGTTTAGGTACTCCCTGAACACCCTACTCATCAAATCAACAAAATATGCGGGGGCGTTCGTCAAACCAAATGGCATCACCAGCCACTCATAGAAACCATCCGGAGTCCTAAAGGCGGTCTTCTCTATACTATCCTCAGTCACTCCCAACTGATGAAACTCCGTGGCCAAGTCCCACTGCGAAACACTGAGGCGCCAACCAGCCGATCAAAAAGATCATCAACCCTTGGCAATGGGTGTTTATTCTTCTTTGTGAGCTTGTTGAGTTCTCTATAGTCTACACAAAGTCTGAGGGACCCATCCGCCTTCGTGGCTAAAACTACTGGAGCACCCTACTCCGATATACCTCGTCTTATGAACCCCTTCTCAAACAACTCCCCTACTTGCTTATGGAGTTCCCTCCTCTCACGAGGAGCCATGTGGCGCACTGACAAAGATACTGGTTTAGCATCATCTACCAGATATATTCGGAGGTCTATCTCCCGCTTCGGAGGTAAGCCCTTCACCTCCCCAAACACATCCGAGTATTCCCGGACCACTCTAACAGATCGCAAACTCTCGACCAAAGCGTCAAGCGATTCAAGATAACTTAGCATAACAGAATCTATGGGATTTCAAAAGATCTCGAGAGTGTTACCCAAGCGGGTCATAAGCCTAACAACTCTCCTTTCACAATCAAGAACGGCACCATTACTGGATAACCAGTCCATGCCCCAAAATCAACCCATAGCCCGTGAAGCCCAAACAAAAGCATCACCTCTAAACTCAATGCTAAGTATGGAAATCTTCAAACCCAAACATATCATGGACGAATAAGTGGAGCCCTCCCAATTGGGTTTGAAACAACCATGGGATCATCTACCAAACTGGTGTCTAGGTGCATTGACTCAACTAATGATGATGAGATAAATGAATGTGGTGCGCCAGAGTCGAATAAAGTTCGAACAAGATGATCGAGAGAACCAAATTTCAACTTAGACGGTCCTACCCCCATCAGGTATACCCGTCGTAAGGGGATACATCTACCCTCTAGAGGATCCTGAACTTCGTCCTTACCTTTTTGGACAACCCCAAGGTGTCCTATTTCTCCAAAACAACTAACCTTCCCCTTCACATTCTCCTTTCGTGGCCTTCTTACCACAATGAGGTTTCGTCCTTTATTTACCTAATAGCTATTTGAACCTTCCTCTCTCGCCCATCTTAAAGGTACCTATAAGCCCTCCACCTCCTTGGACTAACTTCTTAGCCTGGCAAACGACTTAGTCCCCTGAAGTGGTTCTTCCGTCCTTCATACGGAAGTCCTTATTTATCTTAAAAAGACATCTATACGCGGAGGGGAAATTCAAAAAGAGAAAGAGGAAGAGATTCAAAACGGAGAATCCGAAGGATAAAGATATGGCTATTGGGGATTATGCTTTTCTTTCAAAAAAATTTCTCTTTAAAGACATGTTTTTGAAAATACTTCTTCCAAAAATGTTTTTAGAAAAATAGTTTTCTAAAAATTTTATCTGTTCTGGTAACCTTAAGCTCTGATACCACGTGTAACACCCCACACCCGCTAAGGTCACTCAATAAGGGAATGCCTTAGCTTCGGTGGAGTATTTAAGTGAATATAGAACTGAAAAATTACAACAAGACAGATATAAGTAATACATGAAAATCTAAAACATCATTTCATTGCAGCAGAAGGTAAACATGTTTGTTTACATCTCAAAAGCCAACAAGAGTAAAGTACAAAATATCCATCTCGTTAAAACATAAGTACATAATCCCACTACCTACTAATAGCCATACTAGAAAAGATAACCGAGCTTTTCTTCAAGAGTCCAAGCTCCAAGATAGATAAAGCAATCTGATCAAAGCCCACTAGTGCTGGGCCCACTCTGAGAACGTGAGGGTTGGGGAAAAAGATAAAAACAACGGGGTCAGACATAAGTCTGAGTGAGCCCTATAACCTTAACAATACAATCATTAAAGTAATTAGGGTATGATATAAACCTGGTACAGTACGACTGGGGATAAATGACTACACTAAGTAGCCAACTAGACTTAGGATAAACTAAGATAACGGTAAGGACGCGCCTATCCACCCAAGGATAAATACTATTCTGCACCACACCAGATCTACTCACCCAAGGATAATTCCTACACTGCACCACACCAGTTCCACCTACTCAAGTGTAATTCCTACTTAAAGGTTGATCCCCACTAAGTGTACTTAGTAATTTTTAATAGTAGTTTCGTATACCCCTAGTTGACTACATAGGTGCTGTCTGCCCCTATCTCCACTAGGTGTACCCGCTACTCCCCAAGCGATCGGCTCCCTACCGTAGATACCCGTGCTGGCCCCACAGTGGGGTGTATCACTCCCCAAAGTGGCAACCCGAAAATGGTGCACGGCTTATATCTACACGATGCAACAACGTTTTACCTACCAGCCCGGGTCCACACACGCATATGAAACCCGTTGGACTCGCGTTGCCACCGCTACCCCGTTTTGGCCTCTTATAGTCAAGCCCAGTACGCGTGTCCCGTCCTCGACATGGGTTGAGCCCAATAAGATACATATGGGTTACTGGTTGAAATGAGCCCCTACAAGCTACTACTTAAGCTTGTCATTTTATCTAGTGCATCCCACTTAACCCCTTTTTATAATCATGCCCACTTACATATTAAGGTTTGGTTAAGTCGTCTAATCATATTTCAATTGCCACTCAAGGCCCCCACAAGCTACTACTTAAGCTTGTCATTTAATCTTATTTCAATTTCCACTCAAGGCCCCCACAAGTTACTACTTAAGCTTGTCATTTAATCTTATTTCAATTGCCAATCAAGGCCCCCACAAGCTACTACTTAAGCTTGTCATTTAATCTTATTTCAATTGCCACTCAAGGCCCCCACAAGCTACTACTTAAGCTTGTCATTTAATCTAGTGCATTCCACTTAACCCCTTTTTCATAATCATGCCCACCTACATGTTAAGGTTTGGTTAAGTCATCTAATCATATTTCAATTGCCACTCAAGGCACCCACTAGATTTTTACATGCCACCCAAGGCACCCACTTAACCCTTTAATCATGTTTAGTTACATGTTCCCCTTTGGTTAAGTATTCTAATCTTATCTTCTATTGCCACCCAAGGCAACCACTAGATTTTCCCATGCCACCCAAGGCACTTACTTAACCCTTTAATCATGTTTAATTACACGTTCCACTTCGGTTAAGTATTATAATCGTATTTTCTATTGCCACCCAAGGCAACTACTAGATTTTTTCCACATGCCACCCAAGGCACCCACTTAACCCCCCATGTCCTCTACATGCTAATATGGTTAAGTGTTTCTTAATTGATTAAGAACGTAACCGTTGTAGAGACCTCTAACATTAGACTATCTCTTATGGCAGCTGGATCTGCCGGTCGGGTCCGGGTAGCCTTACGCCATAACCGAGTCTAACCTCGTGTCTTTACACTTGTCACGTATATAGTTTGTGCCTAAGACCTCTCACATTGGGCCAATCATTTGTAGCCGCTGGATATGCCAGTCGGTTCCGGGCAGTCTTATGCTACAAAAGGGTCCAACCTCGTGTCTTAGTCGATTAATTACACCTAATTAATCACCCCCATATTTCGAATTAATCTTCCCTAATTAATTCCAATTTTTAACGATGTACATAATTGACTCAATTATGTCCATCCTCTTTATGGTACGCATAGTCGTACCAATTTCACCCCCATTTCATTAACATGTATATTAACCTCATCGTCCCCACGTAAATCGCTAACATGACATAAAAGGGAAGATTCATCACAAATACAATGGGTTCAACTTGCATAACACATTAGCATCAACATGGGTTTAAAGGTGTCAACATGCATATAGCATCAAACCCAACTAGCATAAATAATCAACCCAAACTTGCATGAATCACATATGTCATAAAGAGGTTAACTTGCATAAGTGTCTTATATCATTCAAAGGGGTAAACTTGCATATGTATGTATGACATACAAAGGGGTTAACTTGCATATGTATGCATATCATACTAAGGTGTAAACTTGCACATGTTACTTGCATATCTTCAAACACCAAACTTGCATAACGTGTCATAAATGAACTTGCATATAATCATACACCAAACTTGCATATCATGGTGTCATAATGGATCAGTGTTTCTCATATGACTTGCATATCTTGCATAACATCATAAACACCTAGCATATGACTTGCATAACTTGTATAACATCATGAACATGTATCATATGACTTGCATAACTTGCATAACTTCATGAACATATATCATATGACTTGCATAACTTGCATAATACCTCAAACACATAGCATATGACTTGCATAACATCATGAACATGTATCATATGACTTTCATAACTTGCATAACTTCATGAACATATAGAACATAACTTGCATAACATGCATAACATCATTAACACATAGCATATAACTTGCATAACATGCATTGATCCACATTCATAGCCATAACCTCATCATATCCTATCATAATCACTTCAATAATTGGTCATTAAGGCTATAGAATTCTCACAACTTGTTGATTAGCCTTCTTATGAATATATTAAAAGATTGGGACGAAGCCACTAAGCTATCAACTCAAAAACTCCAAATAAGAATGCTCCAAATGAAAACCCTTGAGCCAAATCAATAATAAAGATCCTAGCTTTGATGAAGAAAAGCCTTGAATCAAACTTAGGAACACTTAAGCAAGCTTAGGAACTCTTATACTTCTTTAGAAACTCTCTCATATGATTAGAGATGGAGATTATGACAAGAGGATGAGGGTGGAGGTCATGAGAGAACATTTTGGCATAGTTTAGCTATAGGATTGAATAATGAGCATTTAGGTTTAGGTTAGGGGTCTTTTTATAGAAGACTAGGATAGTTTTAGCCATAGGATAAACCTTAGTTTAGATCCTAACCATCAAAGCATGTCTTGGGGAAGAAGTCAAGTGTAGGAACCATCTAGGGCCTTTAGATTAAAGCTGAACCATGAGAACCATTCAAATGCAAAATCTGCATTTGAGCGAATCGGCCCACGGGTTGACAGCCAAACACCTTGGATTAACCCCTAGTCGACCTAGCGAGCTCGGGTTGACCTCAAAAATCGGCTGGTTTGGTTATTCCCCTCCCCCAATTCGCTGTTTTGAACATTTTTGCATATTTATTTATTTATTTTTCAGTTATATATATATATATATCAATATATATATATATATATATATTTCTTTGTGCAACCCATTTCACTTAATTAAGTATACTTTAATTTGTGAATTTTAATGTTCAAATTACGGGGTGTTACATTCTTCCCTCCTTAAAGGATTTCATCCCCGAAATCTCTAAGTCAAGAAGAACGTATTTATTTCAACAAAATACATGTTACACAAACCATGTCATAATTGTCTTACAATACTTCCAAAAACATTACATTTTCATAACTGTCTTGATTTCATTATTTAAAGAAGCATAAAAACATAAGTAAACTGCATAAGTCCCATAATTGCTGTCCAAAGCCATAGTCCAAAACGAAAGAGATCCAACCAATACATTCTTTCTCTTCAAACTGGATTTAAAAACTGGTCAAGCTGCGGTATTCCCTCCCTGTGGACCTGGGGGGAAAACGAAAGAAAAGAAGACGAAAGAAAAGTCAGACATAAAGCATGAGTAAGTCTAGGACTATTCAGTCTATGAATAAAGAATTGGGCATGATAAGTATAAACTGGAAATGGGAAAGCACCATAAACTAAGTTAAGTTGTCTAGAGTCGAATATACTATCGTACCCCATATTAATCTCTGCACCCCTATAAACTAGTTCCCAACAGGCACCCCATAATCAGGGTGAAGTGATCCATTTCGAATGATCGGCTCCTACTCGCATAGTTACATGTGTCTTACGGCCCCCGATGTTGTAGTTACCTATGCTGGTCCCACCATGGGGTGTATCAAGTCCCATGGTGGCGGCCCGACACAGTTCTAGAATGCACAGGTATACTACTGGTGCCCAGTGCCTTATTTTTCTGCGCCGGAGTGTGTGCACGCCCGCACCCCGTTAGAACCTACACTGCTGCACCACCGCCGTCGGTTTGACCTCTTATAGTCAGCCCAGTAATCGTGCCCCATCCTGCCTAGTTCAAGGTATCCTGATACACCTTGTAGGGTTACTGCTGAAAAGGGTCCCCCTCTACTAGGTTTTCTATTTCTAGCCAACATGCTAAGTTGGTTAAGTGTTTTGCAAACCTAACCCCCAATCAGTCTGTATAGTTTAGCATGTTCCATTTTGATTAAGTATTAATTCAATTTACTTAATCCTATCAATCCTGACTCAGCCTTAATTGTCTTATTAAAGCCTCGACCTCCCACATTAGACAGGTATTGTTGTGACTGCCTGTTGCCGGTTGGTTCCGGGCAGTTTTACGTCACAACTCAGTCTAACCTCGGGTCTTTATTGGGCTCAGTGTTTAACCACCCACATTGGATAGGTATTGTTGTGACTACTGGACAGCCGGGCGGTTCCGGGCAGGTTTACATCACAACTCAATCCAACCTCGTGTTAAACACATCGTATTTTCTAAATTTACATATTTTGTCTCTTTTCTTTTTTATTTGTAAATATTTGCGGCTCATTATTCAAATTCATCTTTATTGGGTAAAATTAATTTATACCACTTAATTGTTTGCAAGGTCGTTGGCATGCGTCAAACTTTCCAACACATATGTTTATATTTTAACCCAAACGTCATTACCCCCATTTTATACATTCGCTACAATATAACATATGTTGGGTTTAACATTTAAACCCAACTTAGCCACATGAAAAAGGGGAGGCTTAGAACATGGTGTTTATATATTCTAAGTAACATCAAAGGGGGAGTGTGAACGCATGAACTTGCAACATAACGATCTAATTAACATGAATTAGGCACTTGTGAACTTGCATTGTAATAGCATATAATCATGGCAAAAACATACCTAAACATGAATCATGGTTTTTAATCTATTCATATAATCATGGCATAAACATACCTAAACATGAATCATGGTTTTTAATCTATTCATGTAAACTTGCAATTGGAATGTAAATCTAACTTAATTATGTGTCACATATATTATCACATGATTTTGATAACAACATAGGCCTAAAACATGTTTTCAATTAGGCATAACACCAAACATAGTTTAGTCATGTTCAAAGAGTCAACACATGTTCACAAAAATGCTTACTTTTGTCTCTAATACAAAAGTATGGTTTTACACTTGAATCATGATGCCAATTCCAACATAAATTCATATGAATCATAATACTCAAATGGATCCAATTACACTAAAAATGATCATAAAAATATACATCATGTTGGCATAATAGTGAACCATATACTCGCATGAATCTCAAATAAACTACCACAAACATATAGTCGTTAACTTTCAACATGAATCATATACTTGCAATTATCCAATAGGTGTTGTAATAAACTACCATAAACATGTAGTTGTTAACTTTCAACATGAATCACATACTTGCAAATATCCAATCGTTATACCACAACATCCCAAATCGATTAGAATCATAGCAACATACAATTATGAATTATTATCACCACAAATTAAGTACAATTCTATTTCTCATTTTACACAAATCAAAACACAATTATTCATTCACATCGGAATAGCACTCTACTTACAACGTACGACGAATCTTCAATTCAGGTTTCTGAATTCTGAATTTGGAGATGCTATCCTTTGTTGTAGGCGTTGTTTTGATTTAGTTGTCGTTGCTTAAGCTTTCGAATTGCCTCCTAATCGTCTCTCAATTTTTGACGGCTACTTCTAGTCTTTCCTCAGTAGCATGACGGTCTCATTCTAATTTTTATTTGTATGAATTAGGTGGAGTCTTAGGTCCTTTTTATAGAGTTTGTGAATTGATTAGAACCGTCGATGGAGCTTGGATTAATATTAGCCGTTCGTTTGAAGGAGAGACCAATCAGGAGCTGACACCTAGCCCTAGTGACAAGGCAAGGCTCAGAAATTCGACCAAGCACAGACCAGGCCAGCCAGGGAGGGTTGGGTTCGACCTGGCCCAGGGGCCAGGTCGACCCCCGTGTCGACTTGGTAGTCGACCTGGGTGCCCCAGGTCGACTACCCAGTCGACCTGGGTAGCCCAGGTCGACTACCCAGTGGACCTGGGTGCCTTGGGCGGGAAATTTCCCGCCCTGGCCAATCTGGCCCAATTTTTGAAATTTGAATTGGTTTTTCTGAGCTGTTTGAATTTTAAACTGAATTCTGAAACTTCAGGAGGCCATATCTTCTTCATACGGAGTCCGTTTTACGCAAACTCAGACTCTATCCCAAGCAGAATTCCGAGACGAACGCAATGGCGTATCCCATTTCCCTTAGTTCTTTGATTTGAAATTAATTATGCTTTAATTTGTGAATTTCACTGTTAAGAATACACGGGGTGTTACAGCAGTCAAGATTCGTGGTAGATGAAGCAAACAAAGAGTTATTACTTAAAATGGTGGGAGTCCGATGGAAAGAGGCAAAGTGTAGATTATTTTTTGCTATTAAATTAGCTTCTACTTGTCCCGAGTCTTCCTCTAGATTGGCAATGCAAAGACCAAGAACAACAGAAAATGTTCAAGAGTGGAATGTCTTTGTTAAGGAAAAGCTGTTGGAAAAATTTGAGGTTGCAACAACCCGAAAATCTGAGCCAATTTAAAAATTTTATTTTGGCAATTTTAGCGAATTTTGAATATTTAAAATGAATTATTTTAAATGATATCGACAAGAAATTTAATTTGAATAGAATTAGGACATATATATTCATATACGTCGTCGTTAGAATATAAATAATTATATATGATTATAAAAGAAATTGAAAATGGCGCGGTAGTTCGATAATTCGATTTCAAACTTCAAATGAATGTACCGGGTGCAAAATAAACCGGATTTTAACGAAAACAAAAATAATTGAATCTATTTGATAATATCTTTCCAACGAACCCGAAAAATTGAGATTTCATAGAGGGAATCAGAAGATATGTCCAGTTGAAAATTCTGAATAGTCGCTATGGAATTCAGTTTTTCAAACGACCTCGGATTTCGACGAAACCACTTTTGTTGGGTCCATGATGTCAAATTATTGCTAGGTTTCAAATTTCATAATTTTTCAAATTAATATGTGAGCGTGGCAAAGGAAAACGCGTTTGTCCAGTTCCAGTTGATTTTAATCGACTGGAAAATGACCATTTTTCAAACGGTCTCAGAATCGGACGAAATTAGTTTTGTTAGGACCGTATCGGCAATACGAATCTAGAAATAATTTTTCTGTAATTTTTGCGATCCGTATGTGGCCCCAGTAAATTGAAATATGCGTTCAAGTTGAATATATATAGATTTATATTTTAATTTTGATGGAAACTGATCGTAACGGCCGAATCAGCTTGCGATACATATCCCATTGTGTTCGGAATGGAGGTAATTAGCTAGGGATGACAGTCGGTGGGCTTGATTTCGAGTTCAAAATAAAAAGTTACTTTTTGGATTTTAAAATAAAATAATATATATTTATTCCTAGTCAACCCTTTCCCTTTATGCACTCTCTCCCTCCCCGTTATCCACTCAGAACAAAAGAAAAAAAATATTATCGTGCCCTAGCCCTTCAGCTCCGCCCACCGACCTGGCGCTCCGGCCACCAAGCATCGGTCGCGCTTTCCCCCCACCCTCTGCCTCTCTCCTCCTCCTCGTTCGCCACCTCCTGCTTCTCCTTCCTCTCCTCTTCTGAAAAGAACCCAAACCCTCTTCTTCGCCCAATGCCGTCGCCCCCCTCTAGGCAGTGGCGCGCCGCCTGCCTTGGTCGCCTCCCCAGTCGCCACCACCCCCCTCACGCTCCTCTCTCCCCCTTCGTAAATCCGAAGCTCCAATCCCCGAGTCACTCCAATCCACCGTTGTGGCGCTTCCTGTGGCGGAAGGGGATCCTCCTCCGAGCAACGAAGAGGAGTGGCGATGATGAACCATGGAGAGTGAAGCCAAGTTCAGTTTTACAGCAACAAGATGAATATACAGTAAGTTCTTTATTTCACTTAGCATAATTAAATTTGGTCTTTGTGAATATCCCTTGTCATAAGAAGAAAATATAAGATTTTTAATGTATATATCGCTATAAAGGAGATATCTTTTCTTCGTGAAAGTTATGGTTCTTACTTCATAAAAGATCAAGTTTTTAATTCATTAAGGATCTGATTTTTAGTTGTGTGAAGAAGCGATTTTGATTGCATATATAAAAATATAATTTTTATAACATAGAAAGATAAAAATATAATCTTTATTATATGAACCTCGGTGTAAAAATATGATTTTTAAATTGAATGTGGACAAATAAAAATGTGATTTTTATTTTAAAGACAACAATATAAAAATGTGATTTTTATATATCTAGTGGCTACGGGCAACGAAAGAGACGAAAGGCGAGAACGGCGAAGACTTCTACATTTGAAGTGTCGTGGAGTTGGGATAGCTTTGGTGAGAACTTCTCACTTTAAATTTGTTTTCTAGTTTATAATATATACTAGGATGCAGACGGTGTTTAGTAGCACCCGACACACGTCGTCCACAGACCATGGACGGCTTGTTTGTTTGATTGATTTTGATGTGTAGTTGATTGTGTGATTTGAAATAAAATTAAATATTTATATAGAAAATAAATATTGTATAGTGAAAAATGGAAATTTTAACGTGTATATGGAATGAAATAAATAAATATAAACAAATCGGATGATTTGTTTATATACACACATTTGACTGATATTGATTGGGACGATAAATTTTACACATCGCCCAACTGCACAAATAAAAATCTGTGTTTGTTGATTTGAAACCCCACACGGGTATTGGGATAATATATGACATACACTAATCCCAATAATTAGTTGTATGTCGATCGATTGATTGACAGGCTGTTATAAGTGTTAGATATCTATATTTGATGCTTATACAGTGTAGTGCACTTTGGATGATGGTTGATTATGTATCGCTGCTATTATATACATGTGTTGTATGGAATCCATATAATTAACTTTGTATGGTAATTGATTGGGCCTCATTCCAATTTAGAAAACAAAGAACATTATGAAATAAAGGTTAATGTGTTGACCGTACTCATCCGTTGAGATTAGTCATATGTTGAACGAAATATTTTAACAATAAAATTTACATCTTTATCATTATAAAATAAAGGTTCATGTGTTGACCGTACTCATCCGTTGAGATTAGTCATGTGTTGAACAAAATATTTTAACAATAAAATTTACATCTTTATCATTATAAAATAAAGGTTCATGTGTTGACCGTACTCATCCGTTGAGATTAGTCATGTGTTGAACGAAATATTTTAACAATAAAATTTACATCTTTATCATTATAAAATAAAGGTTCATGTGTTGACCGTACTCATCCGTTGAGATTAGTCATGTGTTGAACGGAATATTTTAACTATAAAATTTACATCTTTATCATATATAAAATTAGAAACTAATTGGAAAATAGATAAGATGAGTGGTCTCCTGGATATTGATCTGATGTTGGTTTCGGCCTTCGGGGTTAATATTCAGGGAATCATTCTCTTACTAATTTACGGTTGGAGTCTGATTTGAAATCAAACGAAAGATACCATAATTTTTATAAAATATATTAAATAACAAAAATAGTCACACGTGGACAGTACTCATTCGTTGAGATTAGTCATGTGTTGACAAAAATATAGATTCACGTATTGAATAGGATAAATATTCATTTGTTGAATAGAATAACGGAATTATTGAAATATATAAAGCCGTGTTGATTAGAGATGCGCTATTTTGATGCGAATGATATTTATATCGATTATATTCGTTTTATAATGAATATTTAAAAGAGATTTAATAAAAGAAATTCGAATTGAATTGAATATATAATGAATTCGAATTCAATTGAATATATAACAAATTCAAATTGAATTGAATATAAAACGAATTCGAACTGAATTGAAAACGAATTTAAATAGAAATCGACGAAGTATATATTATATATATAATATAATGGCCTGAATAGAACGCGCCGCGCCGCGGCAGTTCGTAAATTTCGACCATTGACTTCGAATGGACATTACAGGAGATCCGACCGTCGGATTCTCCTAAAATCGGAACCTTTGGGTTCGTGTCGAAAAGAGCTTTCTAACGAATATTAGAAATTTGAAATCTAACGGTTGGATTTGGAGATACGTCCAAATCAAATTTGGAAAAGGTCGCTGTAAGTGCGGTTCGATGGCCGTTGATGGAAATCGACTGTACGGGCCTTGATGAAATTATTAAAAATAGTAATAATTTGTGTAAAATCATAAGAAATGATTTGGAAAAAATTGGGATGAAAAACTCCATATTTGAAAAGATAAAAATAGATTTTTATCGAAATGAACTAGTTTTGAACTAAAATTAAAACCTATTTATTTTTAAATAAATAAACTGGATTTGAAATGGGTTTTAAATAGAATTGATTTGTGGGTTTATCGTGAAGGGTGTTTTAAATAACACTTGTTCTTTAACCCGATAATAAATAGAATGTGATTTGGGTTTGTCGTGAACTGTGTTTTAAATGACACTAGTTCTTTAACCCAGTAAAAGGAGTTTTAATGAATCTGCAATTAGATTGAAATGTGAATTGATAATGAAAATTATCAAATTTGGAAAGTGAGCGAGAATGGAGTATCACCAGTTTTTCTCCAAAGCGATAGTTAAATCTTTAATTAGATTTGAACGTGAAATGGTAATTAATTTTACCGATAACAATGTGGTATTAGATATGGAGTATTACCAGTTTTGCTTCATGGGATGAATAGGTTGGGATTGGGAAATAAAATAAATAATTACTTCGGTGTGGTTCGCTAATCTCGACTAGTTTGGAAAACCATAATCTGGTTTGAAATGATATCCAAAGGAAGATTAAAGGATAAATTTTAAAGAATTTATCTTTGATAAAATTAATGGGAACCTTTCCCTAAGAATATGAAATTTAGAAACTAGTTGTAGGTTAGTTAAGAAGAATGGTTTCCTGGATATTGATCTGATGTTGGTTTCGGCCTTCGGGGTTAATATTTGGGAAATTGTTCTCTTGCTAATTTATGGTTAGTGACTGCTGAATTGGAATGAGGCGTATGTTGTGTTTGTGTAACATTTGTTTACTATACACGCGAGTTGTTTGGAAAGTCCGGGTTTATACCCATTCTGAATAACCGATTCGACGATAAGTCGAAGATGAAGACGGTGGTTGAAGACCGGAAGTCTTCACATCGTTTGGGTGATTACTGATGATCTTGATTGGGCTATACACCCAAGATGAGGGAATCAGTTGGTGGTCGTCCAGACGTACTTGGAGATCGATGGATATGCGAGGAAAGCGCCTCCGGTTTCGTTCAGACCCAGAACGAACTTGTAAATGGACTGTGTGTCTGACATTGGATTTTATTCTGTGTTGATTGATCTCCATTAAATATACATCTGTTTGGCAGCGGAGAATTTATTCTCTTGCTTAACGCCCTTCTCGGAGACGTACGAGCTCAGAGGTTGTATATCGATGGACATCAGTCGCATGGCATGAATTGCCTGTGTGGCACGCCTAAGTGGCAATTGATCAAGGCTTCTGTTGAAAAGCAAAGTCTTGTGGTTGATGATCAAATCACAGACTTTGTGGCGTAGCTTTGTGTATAACGTGAATTCGCGAGCCTCACACCTCGGTATGAGTTAAAAACGGGATAAGGACTGCAGGGAGAGCACGACGTTTCTTTCTAGCTTTGGTGGTGTCAGTGACTTACCAGCCCTGACATTTATATAATTTTCACCTATGTGGTTGTTGGATGAGGCGCCTCGATTTTAGGTTTGTTAGGACCGGGAAACATGTGTTCAGGAATTGCCAATCCTCAAACGTAAGAGAGGACCGGCCCTGAAGCATCCAGGGGTTGCCCAGAGTGTGTAATCTCGAGGCATTTGCTAGAGTGTCTCGAATCGGAGAGGAGCTTGCCCCTTGCCTTGACTCATGACGGAAATCCAATTTCCAATACGAGATACTTCAGTTTTATTTGTATAGCCTAGTATGGCGACATGATAGATGGTACCCATGCCGCCTAGGATTGATATTTATGATTGAAATTGTTTTGACACTATACACTTATAATAGTATCAAATGATTTGTTTTAAACGTACCAAGCATGTTTGGCTATTATAAGGGAAAACCCTATCCTCCGGCTTGCGTTGCATTGTGTGATGGGACCTGGGTCTTATAATAGTTTCATGTTTTGAAAAAGCATTGTGTTGTCTTTCCTATGCACTGGTATTATTGGGAGAAAACCCGTTTTGTGTTATACGGCGTGGTCCCTTGAATTACCCTCCTTTAAAGAAAAGTTTAAATAACTGTTTTAGTTCTCACACCAGTCACATGACTGACCTGGAGTTTATTGTTTTAACCTAAACTCTGGGTGCCCTTATTTTCGACACGGGCAGCTAGTAGTTTTGGTTTTGCAGATTTATATTCACAAGATCCTGATTTATAGCTGGAACGATGCTCGCAAAGCTCTGTATCCGTGTGTTACTTTAAGTTGTGTTTTATATTGTTTTTCTGCTGCTATGTAATTTATTGTAATCTCTGATATTCTTTGTTGTATAATATTTATTTATACTCTGTATATTCTTGTATCTGATGGAATTGTTGTAATAGCAATGAAATGTTCTTCCGTCTACGTTCTATTTTGTCCTGTTCTCAAACGATCAGGGGTTTCGAACGGTCTTGGTCGGTTTAACGATCGATTCGGTTCGAGCGAAATTCCTTGCCGTCACAGAGGTAATAAGTTGTATTGTATTCATTATGAAATAAAGGTAAATTATAGTTCATTAATGTATTTCTCCTATGTAGAATACTAGCAAAAAATTCAAAGCAATGAGAGGTAAAATTGAAATTCCACATACAATGAGTAGAAAGGGTTATGCGAGATTAAAAGAAGATATAGTAAGAAATGCACATACGTGTACGTCAGTGATATTTTTTTTCTTTGGTACTACTTCTTACTATTTTATTATTTGCATAAAAAGGAAAGTGGAGTATCAGATATTAGCAGAGACGAGCTATGGTGCAAAACCCATACAAAGAAAAATGGAGACTCGCTGAATTCCATTAATGTCGATTGCTTCGTAAGTTTTTTTTCTTTGGTTCTATCATTAAAATTTATTGTATATCACTTTAAATAGATCATACCATGAGAATAAAGTGAAAAAACATACATCAGGTGAATAAATAAAGCACCTATTACTTCCATGATGCCAAGGTTGGTTTATAAGACTCGTATTTATAAGACTCGTATTATTACAAAATAAAGCATGTATAGTTTACATACAAAGTGTAAAATCACCCAACAGTCAAAATGAAATTAGTGAATTAAACTGAATAGAGAGTTGATCTTATTATTCGATTAATCAAGTGACATCTATTAATGTCATCGGCATATTAATTTTTTTTTCTTTAATGTAATGCATTATTCATTTGCACATACTACTTGTAAGATGATAAATTTCCTGCAAATAAAGAAGTCAATATATCACTAGGATATGTCAACTAGGTATTGAGTTAGGACTGCAAAGAATAACACTTCTAGACACGAAGGTAAACGCCATATTACAGTTTTATGTTTAGCAACATTCTAAGTTGCCTAGTTTATGGATTCAGTTGCTGCGTAAAAATATTTTGCAGTGCATTAATTACAGACTATCAGTGTTTAACATCTTGCTTTGATTCTACTTGATATTTAAGTACAATTTTTTTTTAATTTATTTAAATGAATAGCATGTACTATTAAATAATAATAGGATTATTAATGACTTAGTTATAAACAGACAAATTATTGAACATGAAGGTATGCTACGTTTGATGAAAAGGTATCGACTTCTTAGGCATATATTATGAGCATGCTAATAGAACAAATTTGAATAGAACAGAAGTTTACAGCTTATAAATTAATAACAACTTGAATGATATCTATAACTTTGAATAGAATAGAACAAATTCTTACTATTATTATTGACTCACATCATATTTTTGTAACTGTAACTTTGGATATGTTTGATTTATGTCTAAGAGCTGAGTGATAATAAATTTACCACCGTTGAACATTGATGAATAGTAGTTTATTCATATTTGATTTTTCTTGAAATAGTCTATTTTAAATTGTAGGCAATGATAAAAGAGCACCACAATAGTGCTTAGAGCTCTCATGGAACAACATCAACAAGTGGAGATGGGGTGTCTCATGTTTTTGGAAATGAACATAAGGGAAGGGTGAGAGGACTAGGTTTTGGTGTAATTGCATCTCAAATGGGTATTTGTTGAGTAATTCAAAAAAGTTACTAAATTGGAAAATCAAGTAACTCATTTGTCGGCTAGAGTAGACGAGCTGGCTAGTTTGGTTATGACAGTAAGTTTATAGTTAATTAGCTATTGTTATTAAAAATGTGATATGTGCTTATGAATCATCGAGTCATCTCTTGTTCAGAGAAGAAATGATAATATGGTGGAAATAGGGACTCCTCATACTCTTACTCCTCAAGTTAGAATATATAAATACTCCTCAGGTTGGAATATTTTATGGTCCATTGTGTTTCCTTGGTCCACGCCTTCTTTCAAGTGCACTTGTAGTATTTATAAACTTCACACATAAAGGTAGACGCAAAATACAAGATTTGAACTCAGGTGGCTTCTAAACCAAGCACTTAATCTCACCATCTTATTGAAAACACCTTGTTGATTTGGTGTCTTTAGGCTATACCCGACTTTGTTTTTATCAGACTTTATTCCTTTCCTATAAGTAGAATTGGATTTTAGATGAAATGTGCATTTTTACAAATAGTGAGGTGCTACTTTTTTTTTATTTTGTAAGCATTTGTTACTTTTCTAAAAGGGGAATAAAACTACCAAGTTGTGATAGAGAATAATTCTGGAAAGTGATAGCAAAAGTTAAATGACAAATTTTCATTATTTATTAATATCACATTTTCTTCATCTGGCTATATTTTTTGTAGGCTATATTTTGAATTTTTATGGCTATATTTTTTGTAGTTTCTGAATTTGATATTTTCTGAATAACAAACAGTGAGGTATTGCTTCTTTACGTATTTTATGAATTTGATATGTTTTTGTAGGTTATATACTTTGAAATTTTGGTTTTCATGACATGATTGTGCCGGTATAAGCCATAAACCAGAAGTACAAAATCATTAATAATACTATCCTAGAAGTGTTGTTTGTATATTTAAGATGTTGTTTGTATAAGCCATAAACCAGAAGTGCCAAAGTGTTGTTTGTATAATCCATAAACCAGAAGTATTGTTTGTACATTATGAATTTACAGAACATTGCAGACTAAATAAATAGTGCTTATTCGTTGCTTGTAGTCTCACCGCTCGAGTAATAGTCTGCATGTTCAAGATGATGATCGGGTTGATGTAGATGGTTTGGTAAAATGAAAATGCAAGCTGTTGAGTTGGCATAAGAATGCAGTAGCAGAGGGGACGATAGCAAGTATTGATCCTGATGCTTTAGTGCATTTTTTTAAGCTTGGAGTAGATGCTTGGAAGGTATAGGTGAATGTTGCAGTGGAACCAGACACCTTTCTGTTTAGGCTAAATTCAGAGATGGCCACTATCAAGGAGGCCGTTGGATCAGCAGTGATGTGGCACAAGGACTTCATCTCCTTAGTCTAGTATGATAGTACGTAGAATATTATATTAGTAGCTGACTAGTAATGTTTTGTGTGTGGCTGTCTTGGAAACTTATCCAATCTTTTGGGATGTGAATATTATGACTTATGTAAACTTATATAAGTCTTTTGGGATGTGAATATTATTACTACGAAAACTTATCTAAGTCTTTTGAGATGTGTTGTTTTATCTAATCTTTTCTGTATGTGAATGGTATACGTTATTGGTTCGCAAGGCTGCTACAATAATTTTTTTTATTCATAATTACAGTGCAACGGTCAAATGTTGTTGTTAAAAGAGATTTTACAACACAAATAGTACGTTGTCAAAGACTCTAGTAACTTGTATGGCATCTTGTTACAATGGCCAGAAACAGTTGCAAAAGAATTTATTACAGCAGACAACGCCACTTGTGATAAAGCCTATTACAACGGTTAAAAACCATTGTTATAGAAGGTATTACAACGGTCAATAACTATTGCAAAAAATATTACAAAGGGCTGCTATTCTATTGAAGGAACATACGGTAACCACAAATAACCACTGTAAAAAAGTATATTAAAACCGCCTGTTACCACAGTCAATGCCCGCTGTAAAAGTGGACATATTACAACATGGCCTAATACAGCGGGTAGGCAGGTCGCTGTAAAACCATATTACAACGGGCACTGCCCATTGTAATAGATCTATTTTTTTGTAGAGTGATAGCTCAGACATTGTGAAGATCAAAAATGTTTTTCATATGCAAAATAATGTCACAAAGTCTTTACATATGCAACATTTTAATATGAGACAGAAAGTTAAGTTGGTTTGGCCTATTAATGGGGATGAAGCTATCATATTTTTCTATGCCAATAGAAAACATAAAAATGATGTAGGAAAAAATTGCTAGATGTAAATTATATTGGCCTATTATTAAATAAGCATCTCAAATTGAGAAGGAAGCGATTATGAATAATTCTACTGCCTTATATAATTTTAAATCTAATTCTTACTATGTTAAATTTCATGATGCAGCCACTTAGTATTACTTCAAGAAAATAGTCATGATATTTTGTTTTCTTCCATTTGGATAGAAGAAATAAAAAACATTGTTTTAATGAAAATATAGATAAAAGCCATGGACGTGATGGGTTTGGAGCAAAGTTTACTAAACATGTTGAGAAGAAATCTAGATAAGTTTTTTGATGCAATTAGTGAAAATTTCAAGTTTGGAAAGTTACTGAAAAATTTCTAATCATGCTCTGGCTACCCTTATGCAAAAAAACAACAATTCCTAATGGTTTAAGGGACAACAGGCATTTAACATGTTGTGTAGTTTTTGTTTACAAATTTATTGTTAACATTCTTTATAATAGAATGATAGTACTATTAAAATATTTAATTTCACAAAACATACGTGCTTTTATTTCTGAGAGGCTGAAGATAAAAACACTTTGTTAACTCATAAGCTAACAAGAAATTTTAAACGAAATAATAAAAAAGTTATATGTCTTAAAATAGACCTCATAGTGTTATGGATCACTATAAAAACCGGTCAGCCTTACCAAAAAAATACTGAAAAATACATTTGTGAAAAAATGCATAAGCCATGTTATATATTCTTTCTTACTATTGGTTCTCTTCCTGGTTTTACTCATAGCAATAAGGTAACTAGATGATGGGATACTATGTCCTCTTATCTACTTACAATTGCTAAGTAATTCGTCTTTCTTTACAAATGGAAATTGAGTTAAATCGTTGGAATATTAAAGCACTTAACGGGTTCAAACCATGTATTGCTCATTTGCTATATGAAAAGGCTTATTATTGTTTTCGAATGCAAACATACAAAGTGCAAATGATATTGTCATCATTTTTGAAAAAAATGAATAAGTATGCTTGGGTGAATTCAAGAGTAAATTCAATTTCAGCAAATCATGTGACAATAAAGAAAAATACCGAGTATTCTTAATTTTGAGTGGGAGCATTGTTAGTAATATATCTAATTCTACCTTTAAATATGAATCAGATCAATGATAAAGACTACATTATACTACATGATATTATTTAAAACAAACTTATCAAATGGTCAAAAAATTGTTCTTTAGGCAGGCAGACCAAAGTTAAATGATACAATCATCACTACCATCATTATTTATTGGTTGCGATCTCACGACGTCCTAGGAAAAGAAGTTCAAAAAATCAGGAAAAAAAGGGAAGCAAATTTCAAATGGAGAGGAAAGAAGCCTTGGAAATAGCTTTTGTAACACCCCGTAGTTTTAACAACACTAAAAGATGATAAATTGAAGAAGAATTAATTTAATATTCTGCATTAAGTGGAACGGACTGCTCGATTGCGTTCGTCTCGGAATTCTGGTCAAAATAGACACCTGGTTTACGTAAAACGGACACCGTATGAAGAAGTTATTAAGGTTTGAAGTTTGTATACGCATAAGAAGAATATATATGAACATAATAAGTCCAGAATTCAAAACAGTTCAAAATCGCAGAAAATAGAGGAGCGGGAAAATTCCCTCCCAGGGGTGTCGACCCCATCAATGGGGTTGTCGACCCTTGGGATGACCCCCTAAGGAGGGGTCGACCCCCTTACGGCAGATCTGGGAAGATTCTTCTAGTGGATGTGGACTCCTTTCTTGACATGGTTTGTAACACCCCGAATTTCGGTTAATGTTAAAATTCACAAATTAAAGAATAACTAATCTCAGATGTGGGAATTAGGGGAAACGGGCTGCGTCATTGCGTTCGTCTCGGAAAAATACGCGAAATAGAGTCCGAGTTTTCGAAAATCGGAGTCCGTATGAAGGAGATATGGACGAACGAAGTTAGGCAGAAAAAACCGGAAACAGGCCAGAAATGCACTGGCGCACCTGTGAAGTGCGCCAGCACAAAAATACACTGGCGCACTTGGGAAGTGCGCCCGTGTCGAGCCAGAAACCTGCACAGCCTTCTGGCTTGACCCTGGCTGGCCTGGTGCACCTGTTTTGGCCCTTGGTCTTGTTTTGGAGGCTTGTGACGATTTTTGAGGGCTGGGATCTATCCTAGGGTTAATCTAATGGCCTAAAACACTACCTAATCCTATAAATAAGACCCCAACCCTACCCTAATTCATCCATAATTAGATCTTGTAACTAAACTATGGCAAAATGAAACTTGGTCATGGCCTCCACAAATCAAATGAAGAGAGTTGCAAGCTAATCAACCCCTAATCACCTTCTTCTTCATATTTGGCAACTAGTTTTACTTCATTGATTTGCTAATCTTGGTTTTGGTGAGTTTCTATGGCTTTAATAATCAATTGTTAAATTGATTATGGTAGGATGTGATAAGACATGGCTATGTTTGTGGATAAATGCATTTATGCAAGTTTGTATGATATGTGATTTGCAAGTTTTATGTTAAATGCAAGTTAAGGCCATGTTTTATGATGCAAAACACCGTGTTAAACATTTATGCATATGTGACATGTTATGCAAACTATATGTGAGAATATATGCAAGTTATATGTAACATGATATGCAAGTTATGCATGTGATTTTATGCATGCTAAGTAGTTGGTGTTATGCATGTTAAGTATTTGATGTTATTCATGCTAAAGTATTTGACGTTATGCATGATAAGTATTTGATTGTATGCATACTAAGTATGGGGTTTTATGCATGTTAAGTGTTTGGGGTTATGCAAGTTAAGTGGTGGGTTTATGCATAATAAGTATTTGATTTTATGCATAATAAGTATTTGATTCTATGCATGATAAGTAAGTGGTTTTATGCATGCTAAGTGTTTGGTATTATGCATAAATCATGACATGCAAGTTTACCCTTTTAAATATGGTATATACATATGCAAGATGGCACCCTTATATGCTATGCATGTTTACCCTCCTTTAAGATGCAAGTTATATATGTAAGTTCGACATATTATGCAAGTTATGCTTACATGCAAGCTCAACATGTTATGTAAGTTATGTGCATATGCAAGTTATGTGTATGAGGGTATGCAAGTTGTGTGCATAGTGTTATGCAAGTTAAGTTTATGAGATTATGCAAGTTATGAGCATGATGTTATGCAAGTTATGTATATGCTTAAATGCGAGCTTAATGTGATATGCAAGTATGTGAATGCTTATGCAAGTATATGAATGCCCATACAAGTATGTGAATGCTCATGCAAGTTATGTGTAGGCTTAAATGCATGTCTAACGTGTTATGCAAGTTATGAGAATGCTTATATGCAAGTTCAACATGTTATGTAAGACATGTGTATGATAATGTGCAAGTTTGGGGTTAAATGTGGTTGGGTTAATATATGCTCATATATGCAAGTTGACATCCTCTTAACCCATGACAAAGTTGTATGCTAAACCCATGATATTTGTGCTGATCTTCCCCTTATTTATGTTATGAAATGAGAACGATTTACGTGGGGAACGATGGGGTTGGTAAATATGTTAATAAGTGAATGATTGGGTATGATTAAGCATACCATAAAAATAAATTACCATAAGTGGGAATTTACCTATTGAGTTAGGTCTACCCCATGGGAATTTACCTATTGAGTTAGGTCTACCCATGTTATGGAAAACTTGATATTAATTAGGGATAATTAATATGGGGGTGATTAATTAGGTGTAATTAATCGACTAAGACACGAGGTTGGACTCATTTGTAGTGTAAAACTGCCCGGACCCAACCGGCTTAACCAGTTGCTACAAATGTCAGCCCAATGTGAGAGGTCTTAGCCATAAATTAAATACGTGATTAAGATAGAGACACGAGGTTAGACTCTGTTATGACGTAAAACTGCCCGGACTCTACCGGCTTAACCAGGCGGTCATAACAGCCAGTATAATGTGGGAGGTCTTTATGGGAGATCACGGTCTTAATTAATTAAGAAACACTTAACCATATTAGCATGTAGTGGGACATGAGGGGCTAAGTGGGTGCCTTGGGTGGCATGTAGTAACTAGTGGGGGTGCCTTGGGTGGCATGAGAAAACTAGTGGGTTGCCTTGGGTGGCAATAGAAAATACGATTAGAATACTTAACCAGAGTGGAACATGTAACTAAACATGATTAAAGGGTTAAGTAAGTGCCTTCGGTGGCATGGGGGAATCAAGTAAGTGCCTTGGGTGGCATGCGGAAATCTAGTGGGTGCCTTAAGTGGCAATTGTAATATAATTGGATGACTTAACCAAACCTTAACATGTAAGGGGGCATGATTATAAAAAGGGGTTAAGTGGAATGCACTAGATAAAATGACAAGCTTAAGTAGTAGCTTGTGGGGGCCCATTTCAACCAATATCCCAAACGTATCTTTGTGGGCTCGACCCATGTCGAGTGACGGGACACGCATATTGGGCTTGATTATAAGAGGCCAAAACGGGGTAGCGGTGGCAACGCAAGTCCAACGGGTTTCATATGCGTGTGTGGGCCCGGGCTGGTAGATAAGCCGTTGTTGCATCGTGTAGATATAAAGTCGTGCACCGTTGATAGTATTGGGTAGCCACTTTAGGGGAGTGATACACCCCACTGTGGGACCAGCACGGGTATCTACGTTAGGGAGCCGATCGATGGGGAGTAGTGGGTACACCTAGTAAAGATAGGAGCAGACGGCACCTATGTAGGGGTACACGAAACTACTGGGTAAGATTACTAGGTACACCTAGTGAATGTAGGGGCAGACGGCACCTACGTGGTCAGTTATACACCTAGTGGAGGTAGGGGCAGACGGCACCTACGTGGTCAGCTAGAAGTACCAGAGACTACTAGCTATATTTTCTAAGACTTTAGTGGGATCAACCTTTAAGTAGGAATTACTCTTGGTGGGTAGAACTGGTGTGGTGCAGTGTAGGAATTACCCTTGGGTGGGTAGGGTCTGGGGTGGTGTAAGCTAGTAATTATCCTTGGGTGGATAAATACGTCGTTTCGATTATCGTAGTACATCCTGTGTTTTGTGGACTACTTATTGTAGTCATTATCCCCAGAGGTACTGTATCTTGTTTATATCATACCCTAATTACTTTAATGGTTGTATTGTTAGGGTTATAGGACTCACTCAGACTTATGTCTGACCCCGTTGTTGTTTATCTTTTTCCCCACCCTCAGGTTACCAGAGTGGACTTAGCACTAGTGGGCTTGGACCAGACCGCTATATCTATCTTTTGGGGCTTGGACGATAGAAGTAAAGCTCAGTTTATCTTTTGGCTATTGTCTATGTAATGGGATTATGTACTTCTATTTTATCAGGATGGATATTATGTACTTGACTCTTGTTATGGTTTTGTGATGTAGCCAAACATGTTTTGTTAATGAAATGATGATTTAAATTTTCAAGTATTACTTATATCTGTCCTGTTGTAATTTTTCTGTTCTATACTCACTAAAAATACTCCACCAAAACTAAGGCATTCCCTTTGTGAGTGACCTTAGCGGGCGTGGGGTGTTACACGTGGTATCAGAGCTTAAGGTTACCGGAACAGATAAAATTTTTAGAAAAACTATTTTCTAAGAATATTTTTGGAAAGGAGTATTTTCAAAAACATGTCTTTTAAGAGAAAAGTTTTTGAAAGGAAAGCATAATCCCCAATAGCCATATCTATATCTTTCGAATTCTCCATTTTGAATCTCTTCCTTTCTCTCATTTTGAGTTTCCCCTCCGCGTATAGATGATCTTTCTAAGATAGATAAGGATGGAAAACCACTTCAAGGGACTTAGACGTTAGTCGGATTAGAAGTTGGTTCAAGAAGGAGGAGGACTGGTAGGTGTCTATTGGATAAACGATGGGAGGAAGGCTCAAATAGTTGTTTGGTTAATGAAAGATGAAACCTCATTGGTGGGAGGTTACGAGTGGAGAATAGGGAAGAAGAAGGCAAGTGGTTATCCTTTTGAGAGGAATAGGACACCTTATTAGGATTGTTCAAAGAAACAAGGGCAAGGTATGGAATCTTCTGGAGGGTAGTTGTATTCCCTCACGACTAGGGTACCAGATGGGGATATGACCGTCTAGGTTGGAATTTGGATTTCTTTATCATCCGATTCAAGCTTTATTTGATTCTGATATATTGAGTTCGTTTATCCCACCATTGTTAGTTGAGTCACTGCACTTAGACACCAGTTTGGTAGATGATCCCTTAGTTGTTTCAAACCCAATTGGGCTCCATGATATGTTTGGGTTTGAAAGTTTCTATACTTAGCGTTGAGTTTAGATGTGATGCTTGTTGGGCTTCAAGGGCTATGGGTTAGTTTTGGGCATGGACTGGTTATCCAGTAGGAGTGCTGTTCTTCATTTTGAAGGGAGAGTTGTTAGGCTTATGGGCCGCCTGAGTAACACTCTCGAGATCTCTTGTAATCCCATAGAATCTGTTATGCTAAGGTATCTAGAATCGCCTGACACGTTGGTCTAGAGTCTGCGATCTGTTAGAGCGGTCCGGGAATACCCGGATGTGTTTGAGGAGGTGAAGGGCTTACCTCCGAAGCGGGAGATTGACTTCCGAATATATCTGGTGGATAATGCCAAACCAGTATCTTGGCCAGTGTGCCACATGGCTCCTAGTGAGAGGAGGGAACTCCATAAGTAAGTAGGCGATTTGCTTGAGAAGGGGTTCATAAGACGAAGTATATCGGAGTGGGGCGCTCCAGTAGTTTTTGTTATGAAGGCGGATGGGTCCCTCAGACTTTGTGTAGGCTAAAGGGAACTAAAGAAACTCACAAAGAAGAATAGATACCCATTGCCGAGGATTAATGATCTCCTTGATCAGTTGGCTGGCGCCTCAGTATTTTTGTAGTAGGACTTAGCCACGGGATTTCATCAGTTGAGAGTGGCTGAGAATAGTATAGAGGAGACTGCCTTTGGGACTCCGGATGATTTCTTTTATGAGTGGCTGGTGATGCCATTGGGTTTGACGAACGCCCCCGCATACTTTGTTGAGAAGGGTGTTCAGGGAGTACCTAAATAAGTTCGTGATGGTCTTTGTAGATGACATCTGGGTCTTTTCTAGGAGCGAAATAAGTTTTCGTATGTGCTCAATAGGCTGAGCAGGGCCAGTATAGGATAAACGACGGTTTTGGAGCGAGACTGGCGAGAACATCCAGAATTGGTCAAGGGCTTAATTATTTAGCCATTTTTACTAGTATCGTCTCACGTAGGTCGTCTGAATTCGAAAGAGGTATCCCTTGGGTGTTTGTCTGATATTGGTTTAGGCCTTTGGGGCTTACATTTGGGGGATGCCGAATTCGACTAGGGTGGTCTGCGTGGGAGACAGTTGTGATGATTTTGGATGATATTCTGGTGGAGAAGAGCATGCCCTACATCTTAGGGAAGTGTTGGAGACTCTTCGAGCGCATAGTCTTAGGACAGCAAAAGTGGATGGGATCCTTAGCATCCTATGAGTAAGGGTAACATGGTAACAGACACCTTAAGTAGAAAAAGGTTGTCCTTGAGTTCATTGTTCGTTGAACGACGGAGCTTAGAGTTTATTTCTAAGTTTGACTTTAGACCTTCCGTTGACTTTGTACCCGGTTTGCTAGCTTCTTTGGAAGTTAGACCTACTCTTTTGGGGCGGATTGGAGAAGCACAGAGGGGCGACCCACAGTTGGTTGAGTTAGTAGAGAAGCTCATAAGGGGGGAGTCGTCCAGCCATTTGAGTAGGTACACCCTAGATGATAGAGGGTGCTTGCGTAGAGACGGTAGACTTTGTGTACCGCAGGACGAGGGTTTGAGGAAGGCTATTCTTGATGACGCACACCGTTTTAGGATGACCATTCATCCCGGTGGGGGTAAGATGTACCAAGACATGAAGAGGGCTTTCTTCTGGGCCGGTATGAAGAAAGATGTGGCCGAGCATGTCGCTCGATGCTTGGTGTGCCAACGAGTGAAGACGGAGCGAAAGAAACCAGGTGGGTTGCTTCACCCATTGGAGGTTCCGCAATGAAAGTGGGACAGCGTCTCGTTGGATTTTATTGACAGGTTACCCAGATCGAGAAAGAGTAATACAGGAATTTGGGTGGTGGTAGACAGACTTACTAAGAACACCCATTTCATACCTGTGAAGAGTAAGTGGACTGCTCCATGGCTAGCTTTTGTATATCTTCGAGAGATAGTTCGATTGCATCGGGTACCCTCCAGTATAGTGAGTGATCGAGATCCTATCTTCACTAGAGAGTTTTGGAAGAGTTTGCAAAAGGCGGTAGGGACTCAGTTGCGTTTGAGTACCGCATATCATCCTCAGACGGACGGCCAGACCGAGAGGGTGAATCATATTTTAGAAGACCTTTTGAGGCTATGTATCTTGGATTTTGGAGGTACATGGGAGGAGCATCTTCCATTGGTGGAGTTGCCCGACAGACTTAGTGGTGTACATGATGTATTCCATGGGAGGAAGTGCCTACATAAGACCGCAGAGGTGGTAGAGCCAAGTTTGCTTAGAGAAGTGGAAGCAGAGCGTGATGCGACTATTCGACGAGCTCCTACTCGCATCCTTGGGTCAGAGACTAGGAAATTGAGGAATCGAGAGGTTCAGCTAGTCAAAATGCAATGGGGAGAAGAGGAGAGCAACGCAACTTGGGAGACGGAAGCGAAGATGCGTTCTTTGTATCCATTTCATTTTGAGAGTATGTCTTTTAACTTCTCCTTTATCGTTTGACTGGTACTTATCTTATCCTTAGTATGTCCTCTCGTTAGTACCTTTGACCTTCAGATAGGATAGTCCTATGGTTGAAACATGTGTTTGAGACATGTTATGTATGATGGATGCAAGTGGATGCAAGTGTTTGCTAGTGGTTGCTCGTGGATGCATATACACACACTCTAGGCACTAGATCGGCTCAATCACTTCATATTGCATATTGCATAAAATTGTGTGTAGGAAGCTATATTTATGGATGTATAATGATTGTGTTATCATATGGATGATGCATTTTGGTGAATGATTGTGCACTCATGTAGATATTGTATGTGTCGATAGGGTTCCCTCGCATACATAATGGATGCATGGCACTATCATGGTTTGCATATGTTCATACATTAGATAGGGAACATATACACACACTTTTTGCATATGCTCATACATCATTAGAAATTGTTTTAAGGACAATGGATGCCCGTGTTTGATGGATTGAGTAGATGGTTGTTTGGATGGTAGGATATGCATTCTCCTTAGCTTAGAGATTTCGGGGACGAAATCCTTTAAGGAGGGGAGAATGTAACACCCCGAATTTCGGTTAATGTTAAAATTCACAAATTAAAGAATAACTAATCCCAGATGTGGGAATTAGGGGAAACGGGCTGCGTCATTGCGTTCGTCTCGGAAAAATACGCGAAATAGAGTCCGAGTTTTCGAAAATCGGAGTCTGTATGAAGGAGATATGGACGAACGAAGTTAGGCAGAAAAAACCGGAAACAGGCCAGAAATGCACTGGCGCACCTGTGAAGTGCGCCAGCACAAAAATACACTGGCGCACTTGGGAAGTGCGCCCGTGTCGAGCCAGAAACCTGCACAGCCTTCTGGCTTGACCCTGGCTGGCCTGGTGCACCTGTTTTGGCCCTTGGTCTTGTTTTGGAGGCTTGTGACGATTTTTGAGGGCTGGGATCTATCCTAGGGTTAATCTAATGGCCTAAAACACTACCTAATCCTATAAATAAGACCCCAACCCTACCCTAATTCATCCATAATTAGATCTTGTAACTAAACTATGGCAAAATGAAACTTGGTCATGGCCTCCACAAATCAAATGAAGAGAGTTGCAAGCTAATCAACCCCTAATCACCTTCTTCTTCATATTTGGCAACTAGTTTTACTTCATTGATTTGCTAATCTTGGTTTTGGTGAGTTTCTATGGCTTTAATAATCAATTGTTAAATTGATTATGGTAGGATGTGATAAGACATGGCTATGTTTGTGGATAAATGCATTTATGCAAGTTTGTATGATATGTGATTTGCAAGTTTTATGTTAAATGCAAGTTAAGGCCATGTTTTATGATGCAAAACACTGTGTTAAACATTTATGCATATGTGACATGTTATGCAAACTATATGTGAGAATATATGCAAGTTATATGTAACATGATATGCAAGTTATGCATGTGATTTTATGCATGCTAAGTAGTTGGTGTTATGCATGTTAAGTATTTGATGTTATTCATGCTAAAGTATTTGACGTTATGCATGATAAGTATTTGATTGTATGCATACTAAGTATGGGGTTTTATGCATGTTAAGTGTTTGGGGTTATGCAAGTTAAGTGGTGGGTTTATGCATAATAAGTATTTGATTTTATGCATAATAAGTATTTGATTCTATGCATGATAAGTAAGTGGTTTTATGCATGCTAAGTGTTTGGTATTATGCATAAATCATGACATGCAAGTTTACCCTTTTAAATATGGTATATACATATGCAAGATGGCACCCTTATATGCTATGCATGTTTACCCTCCTTTAAGATGCAAGTTATATATGTAAGTTCGACATATTATGCAAGTTATGCTTACATGCAAGCTCAACATGTTATGTAAGTTATGTGCATATGCAAGTTATGTGTATGAGGGTATGCAAGTTGTGTGCATAGTGTTATGCAAGTTAAGTTTATGAGATTATGCAAGTTATGAGCATGATGTTATGCAAGTTATGTATATGCTTAAATGCGAGCTTAATGTGATATGCAAGTATGTGAATGCTTATGCAAGTATATGAATGCCCATACAAGTATGTGAATGCTCATGCAAGTTATGTGTAGGCTTAAATGCATGTCTAACGTGTTATGCAAGTTATGAGAATGCTTATATGCAAGTTCAACATGTTATGTAAGACATGTGTATGATAATGTGCAAGTTTGGGGTTAAATGTGGTTGGGTTAATATATGCTCATATATGCAAGTTGACATCCTCTTAACCCATGACAAAGTTGTATGCTAAACCCATGATATTTGTGATGATCTTCCCCTTATTTATGTTATGAAATGAGAACGATTTACGTGGGGAACGATGGGGTTGGTAAATATGTTAATAAGTGAATGATTGGGTATGATTAAGCATACCATAAAAATAAATTACCATAAGTGGGAATTTACCTATTGAGTTAGGTCTACCCCATGGGAATTTACCTATTGAGTTAGGTCTACCCATGTTATGGAAAACTTGATATTAATTAGGGATAATTAATATGGGGGTGATTAATTAGGTGTAATTAATCGACTAAGACACGAGGTTGGACTCATTTGTAGTGTAAAACTGCCCGGACCCAACCGGCTTAACCAGTTGCTACAAATGTCAGCCCAATGTGAGAGGTCTTAGCCATAAATTAAATACGTGATTAAGATAGAGACACGAGGTTAGACTCTGTTATGACGTAAAACTGCCCGGACTCTACCGGCTTAACCAGGCGGTCATAACAGCCAGTCTAATGTGGGAGGTCTTTATGGGAGATCACGGTCTTAATTAATTAAGAAACACTTAACCATATTAGCATGTAGTGGGACATGAGGGGCTAAGTGGGTGCCTTGGGTGGCATGTAGTAACTAGTGGGGGTGCCTTGGGTGGCATGAGAAAACTAGTGGGTTGCCTTGGGTGGCAATAGAAAATACGATTAGAATACTTAACCAGAGTGGAACATGTAACTAAACATGATTAAAGGGTTAAGTAAGTGCCTTCGGTGGCATGGGGGAATCAAGTAAGTGCCTTGGGTGGCATGCGGAAATCTAGTGGGTGCCTTAAGTGGCAATTGTAATATAATTGGATGACTTAACCAAACCTTAACATGTAAGGGGGCATGATTATAAAAAGGGGTTAAGTGGAATGCACTAGATAAAATGACAAGCTTAAGTAGTAGCTTGTGGGGGCCCATTTCAACCAATATCCCAAACGTATCTTTGTGGGCTCGACCCATGTCGAGTGACGGGACACGCATATTGGGCTTGATTATAAGAGGCCAAAACGGGGTAGCGGTGGCAACGCAAGTCCAACGGGTTTCATATGCGTGTGTGGGCCCGGGCTGGTAGATAAGCCGTTGTTGCATCGTGTAGATATAAAGTCGTGCACCGTTGATAGTATTGGGTAGCCACTTTAGGGGAGTGATACACCCCACTGTGGGACCAGCACGGGTATCTACGTTAGGGAGCCGATCGATGGGGAGTAGTGGGTACACCTAGTAAAGATAGGAGCAGACGGCACCTATGTAGGGGTACACGAAACTACTGGGTAAGATTACTAGGTACACCTAGTGAATGTAGGGGCAGACGGCACCTACGTGGTCAGTTATACACCTAGTGGAGGTAGGGGCAGACGGCACCTTCGTGGTCAGCTAGAAGTACCAGAGACTACTAGCTATATTTTCTAAGACTTTAGTGGGATCAACCTTTAAGTAGGAATTACTCTTGGTGGGTAGAACTGGTGTGGTGCAGTGTAGGAATTACCCTTGGGTGGGTAGGGTCTGGGGTGGTGTAAGCTAGTAATTATCCTTGGGTGGATAAATACGTCGTTTCGATTATCGTAGTACATCCTGTGTTTTGTGGACTACTTATTGTAGTCATTATCCCCAGAGGTACCGTATCTTGTTTATATCATACCCTAATTACTTTAATGGTTGTATTGTTAGGGTTATAGGACTCACTCAGACTTATGTCTGACCCCGTTGTTGTTTATCTTTTTCCCCACCCTCAGGTTACCAGAGTGGACTTAGCACTAGTGGGCTTGGACCAGACCGCTATATCTATCTTTTGGGGCTTGGACGATAGAAGTAAAGCTCAGTTTATCTTTTGGCTATTGTCTATGTAATGGGATTATGTACTTCTATTTTATCAGGATGGATATTATGTACTTGACTCTTGTTATGGTTTTGTGATGTAGCCAAACATGTTTTGTTAATGAAATGATGATTTAAATTTTCAAGTATTACTTATATCTGTCCTGTTGTAATTTTTCTGTTCTATACTCACTAAAAATACTCCACCAAAACTAAGGCATTCCCTTTGTGAGTGACCTTAGCGGGCGTGGGGTGTTACATGGTTCGTTGGCTTTAGGCTATAAATAAGACCCCATTTCTCTTGTTTCTCCACACCTAAAACAATGGAGAACTAGATTCTGCCTCTGCCTAGATTAAATCAAGTCTTTTCTTCTTCAGTAATTTACTAGAGTTATTTAAGTTTAGAGATATGTGATTCAACGTCTACAATTATTCTTCTATTTCTTAGATCCATTCACTGTGAGTCTATATTATTTCTAGATATAATTAATTAAAAGTTAATCTTGACATGACTATAACTTGGATCTAGGCCTATGACTATTTGAATCATATCAGATCTGCTATAAACTTTTTTATCTAACTTATTCTGACATGACTATGAACTAGATCTGAACCTATGCCTATTTATCATATCAGATCTGTCGTTGTTTGTACGCCTAATTCATTGATAGATCTTATCATATCTGTTTATGAATATGACACTATGCCTAATCGGTTCTATTACCACATGTTCGTCAGATCTGATCTTATACGCCTAACTTGTCATTATGCCCAATGTTGTCACTATATGTTGCTATGCCTATTTCTACCACTATATGTTAATCTTATTAGTATGATCATTTTTGTCCTCTTCCCTTCATCTTTTCTCTTCTATTTTTATAGCCAGATGTGACGGCCCGCCCCGCACCAGCCTGCATTTCCTCCAAAAGTGCGTTGTACACATGCCCGACTAGCACAGGACGGTCGCCATAAGAAAGGAAAGGAGGGAATGAACTAAACGAGGAACCTGTAGAATGTCTCACAGCGCATGGGATAAAATATAATAATAACATACTTGACATAAAACAGGCGAGACAGTGCATAAGCTGATAACTAATAATCAATGTCAACATCAGAGCAGCGGAAATCCAAATACAGCTTATTACAACTTTCCAAATTTACTGTCTCTAACAAAAGAAAGCTAAAGTAGAAGATACACCACCAATGCCCAAGCAGTGATCTTCAACAATACAGGGAGAATATTATGTATATATTTTACGTGGAAGCCTCCTGCTCGTCTCCGGATCATCTACCCGTGCATCACCAGCTAACCTGTCTCTAGTCTGCTCGTGTGAGCACCCAGAGTAATAAGAAGAGATATAAAACTCTGGGTCAGACATAAAGCCTGGTATGAGCGATAAGCATCTAAACAAAGTAATAACAGGTATACTAAACCATACCTGAACCTGGACCTGCAACCAAAGAGTTAGTACCACATACCGTACAACGCTCTAAGGTGCCATAATAAATAGTGTAAGAATACGGGGGTGGGGTGTGTATGTCATACAATCGAGCATAGCAACCATCCTCACGTCTCTCACTCAGTGCGTAAAGCATACGACATCTACCACTTTGGAACACTAGACAAAATGAGGTAACGACGAATCCCGACTTGTAGAAACCCCGCTGTGACCAAGCCAAACACTTGGACTCATGACCAAACATTTCAATGACCCACTTCATTGGTCGTAGCCCTTGGTTCTACCGATGCCATAATGGCCCTGAATCCGCCTTCGTACCTCCTACCATAGTGGTCCAAAGCTATAGACGTCGATGACTCCTTAGCACACGTCCCGCAGCAAAGCCCAACCATGAAGCGAACTCGTTGATTCCCATCTGAATCCTGAGCTCTAACTTCTCATTTGGACTTCCTTTGCATCTCGGGTTTGGTCGAATTGGAGTGGGTCTTCAGAAGAGTCATCACGGAGTAGTAAAAGTACACGTCCGGTTCGGTCCGGTCACCCATGCTCGGTTCGGTTCGGATACGTACCCCGGTTCGGTTCGGAGTGCCACCATCCTCTGGGTTCGGGTCCTTCTCCCTCATGCGGTTCGGTTCGGTGCTCTCCCTCATGCGGTTCGGTTCAGTGATTCTGAAGCGGTTCGGTTCGGATACTCCATAGCTTGAGTGCCTCCGTCTCCGTCTCGTCAGCATCAATTCGGTTCGTGTATTGCTCTCGGTTCGGTTCGGAATATGGTATCCATGCTCCTCTTTCTTCCACTTCAGTCCTCCTTGTTCCTTCCGATCCCACGCTACGCCCCTCCGATCCGACCAGGCCTTCCTTATTGCCTCTTCACGTCATGCTCCAGAAAGTACCACGCCCCGGTCCGGTTCGGATATGTCCGATCCGATCCCCTACCCGATCCGATCCGGATCCCTGCAGTATTTCCTGCAACTTTTCTAGCTAGCTTTCTACGCCATTCGACGACGTTTTCGACCAATTTAACTATTCTAATCAATCATGAAACATACCATAGAGTCATAGCAACATAGCAAACTAACCACAAACACCAAAACAATGAATTCATATGTCAAAATGGATCAAATGTGCCCAAAACCCCTTATTTTCCCTTAAGCATGTTAAGTAAAACTAATCATAGGGTTAACAAAACTTAATCAAATCGAACCAAATTTCTAACAGAGGCCTAAAATGTTATTTACGAATTTCTAAACATTTTTCCAGAATTTATTAGTGTATAAATTCGCTAATCCTCACTAATTACCCTTAATTAACCGTAATTAGTGTCAAAATGATGCTATCACTCACCTTTGCCACAACTAGAACCCCAAAACTGAAATATTCTCTGATTTGGCGCTGTTCCCAGTCTTACACAGCAGCTCCGCCTCGGTTCTTGTGCTAATACTCCTTGATTCGATGTTTGCTAAGCCTAATCTTCAATTAGAAAGTGATTTTTGGGTGTTTTAGAGAGATTTAGAGAGTGGAGGCCATGGCTAGGTCAAGAGGAATGAAAGTGGCGGCTGGAAAATGTCTAAAGAAATGTTTTCTAACCCTAATCAGCACCTATACACCCCTAAACCCGAAATTCCCCTTGGGCCTAGCTGCTAATCACCTGTTTAAGCCCAATTAAGCTGTTTTTCACCATCTGAAACTTGTTTCGGCCATATCTCCCAAACGGTGAGTCCGTTTGGCTATTGTGACCACTCTACGGAAAGAGAAACCATCATCCGGAGCCAATGGAAGTGGTTTCAGTTCAAAATTCCTTTCTAGTCAAAAGTTATGGCCAAAACAGTGCCAACTAGGGGTAAAATGGTCATTTAAAAATCGAGAAAAATCATGAACATGGGAAATGACCCCAATAGTCGTCTCCCAAAGTTACATTACCATACGACTTCATATGTGAAAGAAATAAATATCCTATGATCCTATGATGCGTAGAATACGGGTCGTTACACTCTCCCCCCCTTAAGAAATTTCGTCCCCGAAATTCCTTAACCCAAAACATACAAAGGATCCCGCATGCCTAACAGCCACGTACAACAATCAAACATGCAAAGCAAGCAAACAAGCCTATCCTAGCATGCGGAAAACTAAATCGAAGTCAAAATCTTACCAGGCAAAGAGTTCTGGGTGTGACTTCCTAATGTTCTCCTCTGTCTCCCAAGTACAATCATTTTCGTCCTCGCCCCACTGAACCTTGACTAGTCTCACCGCCTTCCTTCGAAGTTGCTTCATGTCGTACTCGACAATACGGGCCGGCTTGCGGTTCCCAACCGCCTCGGGTTCTACTTCGAAGTCCTCTAACTGATCAGGTGAAATAGTCATATCTGAGTCGTGAACGAACTTCCTTAGTTGGGAAACATGAAATACGTTGTGAACTCCCGCCATCTTCTCTGGTAAGTCAATTCTATATGCCAAATTCCCGACTAGTTCAAGAACAGGGAATGGGCCAACGAATCTTGGTGCCAACTTGCCTCTCCTGCCAAATCGTATTACGCTCTTCAACGGAGAAATCTTGACAAACACCAAGTCGCCAACGGAGAATTTTAAGTCTCTTCTCCTCTTATCAGCATAACTCTTCTGCCTATCCTGGGCAGCCTTCATTCGTTGTTGAATGATCTTAATCTTATCTGAAGTTTCCCTCACCACATCTGGTCCAAGCATAAACTTCTCGCCAGTCTCTATCCAACATGATGGTGAGTTGCACGGTCTTCCGTACAAAGCTTCAAATGGAGCCATACCGATACTGGATTGGTAACTATTATTATATGCAAACTCTACTAGATGCAAATGGTCATCCCATGATCCACCAAAATCCAATATACATGCTCTCAAGAGATCTTCCAAAATACGGTTCACCCTCTCCGTCTGACCGTCGGTCTGAGGATGATATGCGGTACTGAGATGTAACTCTGACCCCAGAGCCTCTTGTAAGCTCTTCCAAAACCCACTAGTGAACAACGGGTCTCGGTCGCTCACAATGCCTTTAGGTACTCCATGAAATCTCACTACCCACTTCATATACAATTCTGCTAACTTAGCTGCCGTTCTGGTCGATTTGACTGGTATAAACCTTGCACTTTTAGTCAGTCGGTCTACAATCACCCAAATGCTATCATATCCCGATCTAGTCCTTGGTAAACCATCGATGAAATCCATCGAGACTTGCTCCCATTTCCATTTGGGAATTTCTAAGGGCTGTAACAAACCACTAGGCTTCTTTTGCTCGGCTTTAACTAGCTGGCAATTCATGCATTTGGATATAAACTTCCCAACGTCTCTTTTCATTCCTTCCCAGTAGTAAGTCTGCTTCATATCTCGATACATCTTGTTACCACCGGGGTGTATAGTCAACTTTGAGTGATGACATTCTCTAAGCACTTCATCCCTCAATCCATTGACATTGGGTACAACAAGCTTTCCATTCTTTCTAAGCCATCCATCTCGATCAAGCCCATACTTGTTCATCTCCTCATCGATATCCATCTTTAACTTGGAGATGATTTCCAATAGGTTAGGATCGTCCCTCTGACTAGAGCCGATCCGCTCAATCAAAGTGGGTCTGATCGTCAAACTTGCTAACATTTCTGGATCCAATTCGCACTTTGGTCTGAAATCAAACCCCGCGATAAACTCCAGTTGCTTCCATTCAAGGAACATAGCCCCTAAGCTGGCATGTCTTCTACTCAATGCATCAGCCACCGCATTGCCCTTTCCTGGTGTGTATGCAATGTCAAAATCATAGGAAGCTAGGAACTCTAACCATCTCTACTGACGGAGATTCAGATCTTTCTGAGAGAAGAGATACTTTAACGACTTATGATCTGTAAAAAGATCAAATCTTTTCTCCCAAGAGATAGTGTCTCCACATCTTTAACGCGAACACGATCGCTGCCAATTCTAAATCATGGGTAGGGTATCTTCTCTCGTGCGGCTTCAATTGCCGACTTGCGTAAGCTACAACCCTACCGCCTTGCATCAATACAGCACCCAGTCCGGTACCACAGGCATCCGTGTATACCGTCATCTCTTCATCCCCCTTAGGAATGACTAACACTGGTGCGCTTGTCAACTTGTCCTTTAGACTCTTGAATGCATTCTCGCACCTTTCATCCCAGACAAAAGCTTGATTCTTCTTTGTCAACTGAGTCAACGGTGCTGCTATCTTGGAGAAGCCTTGGATAAACTTACGATAATATCCTGCTAATCCCAAGAAACTTCTTATATCTGTTGCATTCTTGGGCGTAGGCCAATCTTGTACCGTAGCCACCTTCGCTGGGTCCACGGCAATACCATTCTCTGATACAACATGGCCCAAGAACCTCACTTCCCTCTTCCAGAAGTGACACTTAGAAAACTTTGCTTTCAATTGGTGTTTTCTCAACACCTCCATCGCTACTCTTAGATGTTCCTTGTGTTCTTCCTCTGTCCTCGAATAGACCAAAATATCATCAACGAACACAAGGACAAACTTATTCAACTGATCTCTGAATACCCTATTCATAAGATCCACAAAATATGCTGGGGCATTGGTCAGCCCGAATGGCATGACTAACCACTCATAAAACCCAGACGGCGTCCGAAATGCCGTTTTAGCTATACTCTCAGCTTCCACTCTAAGCTGATGAAAACCTGTCGCGAGATCCAACTGAGAAAATACTCTCGCTCCACTCAACTGATCGAACAAATCATCTATCCGCGGTAGAGGATACTTGTTCTTCCTCGTCACTTTATTCAACTCGCGGTAGTCTACACACAAACGAAGGGAACCATCCGCCTTGGTAGAAAACACAACTGGTGCTCCCCATTCAGAAACACTCCTTCTGATAAATCCCTTCTTCAAAAGATCGCTGACTTGCACCTCGAGCTCTCGCTGCTCTCTTGGTGCCATACGACGAAGTGGCATCACTATAGGCCTGGCATCTTTGACCAAATCAATACGGAACTCAATCTCTCGGTGTGGTGGAAGTCCGGTCACTTCTTCGAAAACATCCGGATACTGGCCGACCACGGGCAAACCTGACAACTCACTTTGCGGAATGTCGAGTGAGTTTAGAAAACTAGCCAATACCCCCTTACTGGGTAGACCACCAAACACTATCCCCCGCCCATCATCCGCTCTAACTGTCACCAACAAGCCCTCACAGTCTACCACCACCCCGTATCTTTGGAGCCAATCTACTCCCAAAATAATGCCAAACCCAGTAAAGCCCAAAACAAAGCAATCGCAAACAAACATGCATCCATGACTCGATAAGACCACATTACGACAAATCATGCTAAGGCTAGTAGAACCACCAATCGGGTTTGTCACTACTAAAGGTCTATCGACAATCTCGGGTTCCAATCCCAACCTATCTACCAGGTCACTAGATATGAAAGAACTGGAAGCTCCGGTATCAAACAAAACTCTAACAGGAACATCATAAACAGAAAGCATACCTTGAATGACGACATTCTTTCCCTTCTCCGCCGCTGTTGGGGCATTCGACGAAGAAGGAATAGCATTAAGAGCGTAGGCTTTCACCATTTGCTTTTCCTTAGGGGGCTGTGGACACTTGTCCTTGTGATGTCCCATTTGGCCACAGTTGAAGCACTTCCTATCCGCTGGCTTGGCCCGACAATTACTAGCATAATGGCCCTTCTTACCACAGCTGAAGCACTCAACATCTTGCTTATTCCTTTTCTTTTGGCCATCCTTAGCTTGGTTCTGCTTTCTCTTATTCTGGGAACCACTCTTGCCTCCACCACTTGCTTGTGGCTTTGGCTCATCTGCAGATGCAACCTCAGTCTTCGACTTAGGGTAGAGACTTTCTGATCTTAATGCTTTCCCCACAATCGATTCAAACGTCTCATCGATGTGGTTAATAAGTTTTTCCCCCAAGTACTGATCCAAACCAGTTATGAATTTCTCATTCTTTTTCTCGGCAGTATCAATAAGAGATAACCCATATTTCGACAAAGTGTCAAATTCAGCAATATACTCCGAGACTGCTCTACCATTCTGCTTGAGCTCCAAGAATTTCCTAAACAGCACTGACCTCTGAGCAGCTGGAATGAACTTCTCGCTAAAGCGAGCTTTAAACTGCTCCCAAGTAATCTGATCTTCGGGAGTAGCTGCCTTTATAGCATTCCACCAATTCATTGCCCGCCCTTGCAGCTGACGGGACGCTAGCTTTCTCTTCATCGCATCCTCGATACCCAAATCCTCGAAGATACGTTCGCAACTATCCAACCAATCTTGAACGTCCGTAGCCGACTCCGTTTCGTGGAACGGCTTCCCACCAAGGCTAGCGTAATCCTTATTCAGCTTGGCGAAGTCGACTCTTGGCGCCTGCACCATTGGACCACCACCATTTCCACCATTGGGAGCTGCCCTCTGTACATCTCTAAGCATCTCTCTCATGAGGTCAGTAAACATCGTCCTCATGTCAGCAGCATTCCCATTATTGGCTCCCCTACCAGCACCTCTAGTATATCGGCTCATCGTCAATCTGAAAAAGGAAACGATTAACGACTCCATAGTGGTGCTAGTGCAGTACAACTTCATCCTTATACTACTAATAGTATATATATATATATATATATATAGCTTTTAAAAACCAAAGTAATCACAAATACGCTCTCTCGTATACGTGTATTATCTCTCCCTGGTAACTTCCCTAGGTTAACTACGCAACCTAGAGCTCTGATACCAAGTGTGACGGCCCGCCCCGCACCAGCCTGCATTTCCTCCAAAAGTGCGCTGTACACATGCCCGACTAGCACAGGACGGTCGCCATAAGAAAGGAAAGGAGGGAATGAACTAAACGAGGAACCTGTAGAATGTCTCACAGCGCATGGGATAAAATATAATAATAACATACTTGACATAAAACAAGCGAGACAGTGCATAAGCTGATAACTAATAATCAATGTCAACATCAGAGCAGCGGAAATCCAAATACAGCTTATTACAACTTTCCAAATTTACTGTCTCTAACAAAAGAAAGCTAAAGTAGAAGATACACCACCAATGCCCAAGCAGTGATCTTCAACAATACAGGGAGAATATTATGTATATATTTTACGTGGAAGCCTCCTGCTCGTCTCCGGATCATCTACCCGTGCATCACCAGCTAACCTGTCTCTAGTCTGCTCATGTGAGCACCCAGAGTAATAAGAAGAGACATAAAACTCTGGGTCAGACATAAAGCCTGGTATGAGCGATAAGCATCTAAACAAAGTAATAACAGGTATACTAAACCATACCTGAACCTGGACCTGCAACCAAAGAGTTAGTACCACATACCGTACAACGCTCTAAGGTGCCATAATAAATAGTGTAAGAATACGGGGGTGGGGTGTGTATGTCATACAATCGAGCATAGCAACCATCCTCACGTCTCTCACTCAGTGCGTAAAGCATACGACATCTACCACTTTGGAACACTAGACAAAATGAGGTAACGACGAATCCCGACTTGTAGAAACCCCGCTGTGACCAAGCCAAACACTTGGACTCATGACCAAACATTTCAATGACCCACTTCATTGGTCGTAGCCCTTGGTTCTACCGATGCCATAATGGCCCTGAATCCGCCTTCGTACCTCCTACCATAGTGGTCCAAAGCTATAGACGTCGATGACTCCTTAGCACACGTCCCGCAGCAAAGCCCAACCATGAAGCGAACTCGTTGATTCTCATCTGAATCCTGAGCTCTAACTTCTCATTTGGACTTCCTTTGCATCTCGGGTTTGGTCGAATTGGAGTGGGTCTTCAGAAGAGTCATCACGGAGTAGTAAAAGTACACGTTCGGTTCGGTCCGGTCACCCATGCTCGGTTCGGTTCGGATACGTACCCCGGTTCGGTTCGGAGTGCCACCATCCTCTGGGTTCGGGTCCTTCTCCCTCATGCGGTTCGGTTCGGTGCTCTCCCTCATGCGGTTCGGTTCGGTGATTCTGAAGCGGTTCGGTTCGGATACTCCATAGCTTGAGTGCCTCCGTCTCCGTCTCGTCAGCATCAATTCGGTTCGCGTATTGCTCTCGGTTCGGTTCGGAATATGGTATCCATGCTCCTCTTTCTTCCACTTCAGTCCTCCTTGTTCCTTCCGATCCCACGCTACGCCCCTCCGATCCGACCAGGCCTTCCTTATTGCCTCTTCACGTCATGCTCCAGAAAGTACCACGCCCCGGTCCGGTTCGGATATGTCCGATCTGATCCCCTACCCGATCCGATCCGGATCCCTGCAGTATTTCCTGCAACTTTTCTAGCTAGCTTTCTACGCCATTCGACGACGTTTTCGACCAATTTAACTATTCTAATCAATCATGAAACATACCATAGAGTCATAGCAACATAGCAAACTAACCACAAACACCAAAACAATGAATTCATATGTCAAAATGGATCAAATGTGCCCAAAACCCCTTATTTTCCCTTAAGCATGTTAAGTAAAACTAATCATAGGGTTAAAAAAAACTTAATCAAATCGAACCAAATTTCTAACAGAGGCCTAAAATATTATTTACGAATTTCTAAACATTTTTCCAGAATTTATTAGTGTATAAATTCGCTAATCCTCACTAATTACCCTTAATTAACCGTAATTAGTGTCAAAATGATGCTATCACTCACCTTTGCCACAACTAGAACCCCAAAACTGAAATATTCTCTAATTTGGCGCTGTTCCCAGTCTTACACAGCAGCTCCGCCTCGGTTCTTGTGCTAATACTCCTTGATTCGATGTTTGCTAAGCCTAATCTTCAATTAGAAAGTGATTTTTGGGTGTTTTAGAGAGATTTAGAGAGTGGAGGCCATGGCTAGGTCAAGAGGAATGAAAGTGGCGGCTGGAAAATGTCTAAAGAAATGTTTTCTAACCCTAATCAGCACCTATACACCCCTAAACCCGAAATTCCCCTTGGGCCTAGCTGCTAATCACCCGTTTAAGCCCAATTAAGCTGTTTTTCACCATCTGAAACTTGTTTCGGCCATATCTCCCAAACGGTGAGTCCGTTTGGCTATTGTGACCACTCTACGGAAAGAGAAACCATCATCCGGAGCCAATGGAAGTGGTTTCAGGTCAAAATTTCTTTCTAGTCAAAAGTTATGGCCAAAACAGTGCCAACTAGGGGTAAAATGGTCATTTAAAAATCGAGAAAAATCATGAACATGGGAAATGACCCCAATAGTCATCTCCCAAAGTTACATGACCATACGACTTCGTATGTGAAAGAAATAAATATCCTACGATCCTATGATGCGTAGAATACGGGTCGTTACACCAGACTACCTTCGAGCCTAGGCATGCCGCTGAAATATGTGAACGCGTTAAATTAGAAACAAGGGGAAAACACTAGAATTTGGGCATAAATAGAATCTGGGAATTTGGTCGCAACTTGAATTAAATATGTGAAAATGGATTTAGGGGCATAAATCAAATTACGATTAAAGACCTTAATTTGGGGCATATGGTTAATTATGAACATCAGTTGGGAAAGGGGCATGAAAACTTATAACGACATAGGAATAATTGGTAAATAATTGAAATGCCTAGAATTAAAGTAATTAGAAACTGTAACCGCGCTTAGACACAAGGTTAAATTACACTTGTGGTGGAAGTCTGCCTGGAACCGCCCGACATATCAAGCAACCACAAGTGGTGAATCTAATGTGAGAGGTCTAAGTGCATAAACCCGAGACGTGCTAAGACACGAGGTTAAGTCCGACTTTTGGAAGTAGTTTGCCCGGTACCGACCGGCATATCCAGCATCCACAAGTGATAGGCTTAATGTGGGAGGTCTAGCACATTGTAACCATAAATGAATATAGTGATGAATTGGAATACTTAACCTAGTTTAATCTATAGGGATTGTATGAACATGTTAACTTGAGTTTTGGTTAAGTAAGTTTGATATGAAATAGTGGGTGGGTTAAGTAAATCTTGTGTGTTATATATATATTTAATATATATATATATATGCCCACAAAATTAACCTGTGGGGTTATGCAATCTTTTACTATGGTATGGCATAACTTGTGGAAAACCTAGTGGGGATACAAGCGTAGGCGGAAGCTTGTATCATCTTGTGTATGGGACCCGTTTCAGTCAGTAACCCATATATAAGTATCAAACGAGTACTCCGAGCTAGGTCGGAGTCGGGGTACGCTTACTGGGATGATTGTAAGAGATCCAAAACGAAGGGGCGGTGTGGGCAGCGCATTCCGACGGAGTCATGTGCGTGCATGGGTCCGGACAAGAGGTGGTTAAGACATTGTGACATCAGTAGATATGGTTGTGCACATCCTGAAAACGAAGAGTTGCCACTTTAAGAAGTGATACATCCTACAGTGGGGCCAGCACAGGGTATCTAAGGAGTAGGGAGCCTTTCGATTAGGGTAGTAATTTGGGTACATCTAGACTCCGGTACGTTTGAGAGCCCGTTATTACCCTTAGGGGTAACTCCGATATGTTGGCCTGCCTGTTGATTGTATGGGGTGAAAACCTCTCATTGGAAGTACACCTAAGTCTACCATCTTATACTTGGGGATCATCTTGTTAATAAGACACTAGCATTGATGCAGAGAGATCGTTAGAGAAGCGTAGTATACTCTATCATGTTATCCTGTTTACCTTGACATACCTTCCTTTTATGATGTTATCTCTCTTATCCACTTTATATGCCTTCATGATACTTTTACTTATTTATACGTTAAAAGTAACTGGACTCGCCAGACTTTATGTCTGACCTATTTTGTTTCCTCTTCTTTCTCTTCCATCCCCCCTCCCAAGGTTCTCAGGGAGGGAATACTCAAGCTTGACCAGGATTCTGCTTGGACCTTCGTAGATGTTTTGCTCGAGCTCTTATCCTTTCTACTATGGCTATATTTTGTTTGGGGAATTATGCTTCTTTTATTACTGTACTTTGATGTTTTAAGTACAAGATAGAAATTTTAAGATGATGTACAGAGTTTATGTTTTTCAGACATATGATGTAACCATGTTTTGAACCACGATGCTTTATGATTAATAAAGTTTTATATTCCGCTGCTATTTTATATCTGTCTTGTAATGTTTCTGTTTCTGTTTACCTATAACGCTTCACAAAACTTGATGCATTCTCTTAATGAGTGACATTAACAGACGTGAGGTGTCACACTTGGTATCAGAGCTGAAGGTTACCAGATTAGATAAAAGTTTTTGAAAGTTATTTTCAAAAAGGTTCTAAAAGACAACATTTTAAAAAAGAAAAGTCTGTTTTGCAAAACATATTCCCCAAAGCCATATGTAGCATCTTTCGATCCTTTGTCTGAATCCCTTTCCTTTTATTTTTAGCATGTTTGGGGAACCTAATATTCCTGAGGGTGTTACGATACCAGGCTGGTTCCGTCGGTATCTTGAGGCCACGGCGCCTGCCGGTGGTCAAGCAGATGTTCCTCCTCCAGCTGCACCCGTTGTTCCTCATCCTCCTCCTCCACGAGCAGATAATTTCTCTAAGATCTGCAAAGATTTCTGTGGTATGTGAGGAAATCCATTCCTTGAAACCGAGACGTTCGTAGATGCAAGGAATTGGCTCAAAGAGACGAAAGACTTGTTTGGAATTTTCGAAGTGGACGATCGTAGGAAGGTTCAGTTAGCTGCCTGGCTACTGAAAGATGAGGATTCATTCTGGTGGGAAGTGATGCAAGCAGGACTTCCAGTGGAAACTTGGGTTGATTTTCGGTAGAGGTTTGAAATGAAGTTTCTTTTCCAAGCTGAGAAAAGTATTCAAATTGTAATGTCCCGTATTTTTGGTAGTCAAATATTTAATTTAATTTATTATTTTAAATATTTATTTCGAATTTTAAATGGATTCAAAATATATATATATATTCGTTTATATAGCGAAATTTGAACGTTAAATTATATTTAATTTAAAACGAGCTCGAAATGGCGCTGCAGTTCGTAATATGGAGTTTTGAACTTTAATTGGATATACAGGATCCGATATAAGTCGGATTTCTGTGAAATAAGAAACGTGTGAATCTTGTTGACTATAATTTTCATATAAAAGAGAAAATTTCAAATTTCGTGTTATAGATTGTTAGTTATGTCCAATTCAAATTTTAAAATAGTCGATTTGGAAATCATTATTAAAATATAACGTTAATTTAATATATTTAAAAGGGAAATTTAAATCGTTTAACTCGAAATTGACGATATTGAGTTGTGTAATTATATTTGGAATTGTATATATATTCTATTTGGATATATATGATAAAAATAATTTATTATGATTTATTTGAATTAGTTTGGAATTTAAATAATATTTTATTCAATATTTTTTTATCGTTAAAAATAGTCATTTTTGCAAATGGTCTATGTTTTCGATGAAATTAGTTTCATTGGAACCGTATTGTTAAATTGTTGTAAGAAAATCAAACTTCGTGGCAAACCGATATCGTATGTGACTTCGGTGGCTAAAAACGTCTATGTTTCTATTTAATTGTTTAGATTATTTAGGTAGGGGTAACTTTTAACGAATAAACGACTGGTCAAACAAACTCCAAATTTAGTGAAACAAGATTCGTTGGATCCGTTAGGAAGAGGTCTAGTACAATGTCAAGGCCTCCGATTTATTGAATTTTTTCTGTAATTAGAGGAATTTTAAACGCTGGATTTTTCATTGACAATTATAAAGGACTTTTCACAGATCACCTCGGAATTCGACGAAACCTGTCCCATTAGGTCCAGAATATTTTTTTTATGCTAGAATTAGCCTTTTTATCGAAAGACGGGAGTCAATTGTGGTCAGTTTTATGTGATACTTCAAGATGAAGTTTCCATATTATATAATAATAATATTTCTGTCCTAATCTATATATACACCAACATTTAACCAAAAATTGGTCAAACTGTTATAGCGTGGTCAACCGGCCACAAAAACTGCGCCTCCGCTTCTAATTTGGACGGCCAGATTTTTTTTCATTTATTCCTCCACCGAAAACTTTAAATCCGATCACCTAAATAAAAATCGACCAACAGCAAACACCTCCAGCTAGGCGAGATCAATCTGATGACCGGTGGAGATGGTCTCAAACGATCTGCAATGGTCGGAAACTGACAAAAAAATGAGGGGGGGGGGGGGGGGGGGGGTTCGAGAAGCCTTTACAGGCAAGAGAGGGCATCGGAAGGCTCAAGAATTAGGGTGAGTGCTAAAGGGCTGGTGGCGCTTCGTTCTACAGCATCAGATAAAGCCCCAGTGTAAAGGATGGACGGCGGCAGTACATGATTGAGGTGCGTTGTTCATTCGTTGGTTCGAACAGTATGTGCAAAACAAAAGGGAACGATGGAAGTTCATGTTTCTAAATGAAGGAAGCTGGTGAAATTCGAGTGTGGAAGGAAGTACTCAAAGTTGGTTGCATGTTCTAATTTCAAAGCGAGCATAATTACTGTTAAATCAATTATGATTAAAACCTAATTAGTTTAAAAATAATTGTAGACTCATCAAATGTTATAACAGGAGTCAACGTGGTTTGCTATTTTGTAACAAAGGTGTTGTACTGTTAAGGTATTGGAACCAAGCAATGGAAAACAAAAGGGGCCAGGATAATGTGAAGATAGTTGCGTGGTACCGTTCACTAGCAGGAAGAATAACTCATGTAAGGGATAAAATTTTGTCGGCTTATGTATCCTTTGACGGAATCACTATTACTTAAACTATAGTTAGGATTATATATAATCATTAAAACGATCATTACTATGAATCCAGGAACCGGCAAATTTGGGACAATTCAAACGGATTGACCTGCTGTGGTTAACAAGAAGAAAATGGGCCTAAATGATGTATAAACAAGGTAATTAGATTAATAATTTATTATTAACCTAAGTAGTAATTAAAGAATTGTTTATCTGATTAAATCATACTTCAAATTTAAATAACTATATATTGTGTGATCCGGTTATAACAGCATGTTGGGAAATCAGTTCGATCAAACAACATATCAGAATGAAGATGCACAGTAGAATTGGCCTGATTATTCTAAACTGAGTAATTAATGTAATAAATTATATAATCATAGGTTAGTTAATTTAATTAAAATCATTTTTAGTAGAACGTTAATAACTTTTAATGTGTTATCAAAATTGGACAAAGTCTGTTGCGTTGGAACCGTATTGGAGAACGCTATAGTCTGGAATAGTTTAGACGAAGGTGGAAGCTATTGGAATTTTTAGTTAAATTAATTGCTAGTTTAATTTAATTTAAATGAAATGAACCACTTCAGGCAACGAAATGAAATCAAGGTGAGTTAAACTCACTCAGTACTTCCCACTTATATTTTATATAAGTTGGGTTTTTATTTTTGTATGCTATGGTTGCTTATGGTTGACTGTTTGTTAAATATATATTCATATATTGATTGGAATTCTAAAATTAAACATGGTTAATTTCAGTGAAAAACCAAACCTTTATTTTAACGATTGGTCCCAATAGAGGTAGCTTACCTTATTGGTTACGTTTATAAAAATAAACGTTTTTAATTATTTGAATTTTTGTATTAATTGGTTGATGTTAAATAATTATTGTTTACTGTTATAGAAATTATCAGTTAAATGGAATTGAATGGTCTGATTTGAGATAACCGATTTGAATACAGGGAAGAACAGGTTGGAGGAATCCGACCGGATTCCTCAAATATATTTAATGTTATTTATTTTCATATTTTCATATTATCATTATATGAACTATTTGAAATGAATGATTGATTGGATTGCCGATCATTGACTGAAATATCAACATTTGTTTTGTTTTAAACCAATGGGTGATATTGGTTGAGTAATTGGCAACATATGGCCTATAAAATCAATCGTTTTATGAACCTTGATTTACCTCCAAGCAAATCAGCAAAATGAGGTTATAAAATTTGTTTTATAACTGAAATGGATTTTTAATCTATTATTTGAATAAATGTTTGTTAAAAGGAAATTAATATTTATTAATTATTATTTAAGTTTATAATTAATTATTTAATAAGGCAAATTCTGATGTTAATCAGATTTATAAGAAAAAGAGCAAAAAATTAACCTAACGGTTAATATTTGGATAATTGTTTTTAAAGAAATAATTTAATGGAATTATTTAAATTAATTATACTATCAATTAATTTAAAGGAAGAAGTAAATTGGGAACAGTTAACGAAATAACTGTGTTTTGGATTGACGAAGTCAACTGGCTTAAGTAAGAGTGATTAATTAGTTTGTTTTGAATTAATCTAAGCAAATGGTTTAATGAATGTTTGTTTTAATCTTAATAAGATTTTAAAAGGAAATTTTATTATTTATTTTAGTTAATAAAGAATTAACTTATTCTATAGTAGTTAATGATTAAAGTAAATTATTATTTTAAAATAATAATTTAGGAGATTACTTTTGTCTGAAATTCATATAAAAAGTAACCGAAGTTGAAATGGAAATGAATTGAATTATGAAAAGAGTTATAAATGGGTTTTATATTTTAAAACCGAATTTTTATAACAAATTTATAAAAGGAATTTTAAGCGAATATGATAGCTGAAATTAATTATTTACTTAGTATTTGAATTAAGTATAAGGGAACTGAAATAAATGGTTTTATATTAAACCCCGGTTGTAAATACGAAATTTGTAAAAGGAAATGAGGTGTTAAAATGTTAGTTTTAAAGTAACATTGTTTAAAAATAAAATTAGGAAAAATTGAGATTTGAAATAAGATTTTCAAAGCGGAAATTGATGAAATGGATTAGAAAAAGGAATTGTTAAAAGTGAATTTGGTAAAGGAGTGAGTGATAGGATTTTGTAACAAAAATCCGTGTTTTAAAATGCATTGATAAAGAAATAGAAGTTAAAGGTGATATTTTAGTAAGCAATTACTAAATAAGTGAATTAAGGAGTAATGATTATATTTGAGAAGAGATTTCCAAAACCAAGAAGGTTTGATAAAACCATATTTTAAATAAAATAGTTAAATGTGATTTGTTTTGATATTAGAATAAAATATCGATTTTGGAATTACAACTCATTTCTACCTTAAGATAAGAACGTTGTTGTTCAAGGTCTGAGAGGTAATTAAAATACCCCAACTTGAACGACTTCAGGATTATCTGAGATGATATTAGTTGTAATAGTAAAGAGGAGTAATCATTTATTATTTCCATTAAAGAAATAATAATGCAGAATTATTGGTAAATGTAAAGAATATGTAATAAGGATTCCGAAGTAAAGGAAATTAACGAGGTTTGAGAGCATACAATAATGTTTCCAAAGCTAAGGAAAATAAAAGAGGATTGCGTGAAAATATAACGATATTTTTGAGTTAAAAGGAAATATAAAGTTGAGTTTTAAATAGATTTATTCTATAAGAATAAGCAGTTATTATTTCAAGTAATGAAACAAAGAGGGGTTTCGTAACGTTGTTTTACGGGGAAAAAGTCGAATTGATTTTCTAATTATAGATAATGAAGAATGATGGAGCAAATGTTTTAAATGGAAATTGAGTATAGTTATAAGATATTTTTCTAAGTAATAAGATGAAAATACTGTATTTTAACCACCACATATATGTTGATTGTTTTAACCACAAATCACCACTTTTACCAAAGTCTACCGTGTGCGAAGCACGTGTCTCAGTTTTTAATTAACTATTGATTAAATTTTTAGTCCAAGTGATGCTGAATACTGAACCAGTGAACTCATTTTTATATCCATAATTGAAACACTGTTTATTTTGATAGTTAAATAACTGACTATCAAATCTGGCCAAATGCGTTGTTGGTACGGAAAGACCTGGATCGAATTTATATTGGAAAACCATTCCGAACCAACAATTACGTGAAGACGCAAATTTGAAGATGAAGCATTGAAGACCGTGGATCTTCATAAAACAGAAGAATTACTTAAAATTTCTAGTTTAGCGGCTAGAGATACTGTGATTCTGTCGTGGTTGGAATCTACGGATTGCAAGGACTTCTTGCTACTGATCCTTGGGGTGATACCTATATAGGATGTGGTAGGAGGGTACCTTCGGTTCATCCTATTCCTGGATGACTTGTATGGATGAATGTCTGATAGAGTATTTCTTAAGGATCACGTACATTGATTTTTACAATCGTACTTTTGTTAGCTGCAGAATTGTGGACGTCAATTAGTGATTTGATGGATTTGACGATGTGGCATTCAAAGTGGACGGAGATGCGTTGTCTGAAGGATAAGCTTAACCTCTAGCCTCATCAACCGGGAATGGCATAAAATCGAGTAGGTCGCGTGGCTATATGGGTCACACCCATCAAAAGGGTATATCATTACCTGATCTGGTGAAATCAAATGCCTTCGGTTGTCCCTTTTATTTATATATGCATGCTATCGGTTCGGTTGGCTGGCCCCCAACCATGATAATGATATATTCGGTACTCTAAAGTGAAGTGAGGGGCCAATCATGTTTATCGTGGGTTGCAAGACATTCTTGTTGAACCCCAATGTATTCATCTCCAGAGGTAGATTGTCGGGAAGGTGGTCTCATACCTTGCTAGGAAATCCATTCTCCAATAAGAGCCAGCGATTTTGATTGTATACTATATATGTAGAGCGTGAGATGCAAGCGTTCTACTAGACTGATATTTATTTGTATTTAGACACTATAATAATATCAGAAAAGATATTGATTTCAAAAATGTTTTGGGTTATCGTAAGGTAAAAACCATCCGTATTTATATGTGGATTTGGTCTGACGATTATCCTTTTCTTTCAAAATGATTTTGACTTTAAAATCAACTCGTGTGATACCTATAAAATTAGTGTGTTTTTCTCACTCTGGTTCACCAGACTGACCCATCGTTTGTAATGCTCGGGTTAGACCGGGTCATACAGGTTCAATATTATCGGATGCTGCGAAGTCCAGAGACGAGCTGGAGGTGTTCAGACGTATGATATATCTAGTATTTATTCCTCTGTGTTGCATATGAGGACAGGTTATTATAACTGTCCAAATGTGTGATGTACTCTGATGATTGTAAGTTTTATTTCAAGCTCTCAGAAAACATTTATTTCTATATTATATTTTGTTCCGCTGCGATGTGAGACTCTATTTCTAATGTGTTTCTTCTTCTTCTATTCTAATATTTCTTTCTTTCTTATCTCACCCTCTGATTTCTTTCTAATAGCTATCTGCTTTTCTGTATAATTTGAGTTGACATGGCTTGATATCTATCGGCTTAAACTGTACTAAAAAGTGGGTTGTTACACAAATGGAAAGGTTTCTGGCACTCAAGCAAGGAGGCATGACTGTCAAAGAATATGTCAAAAAATTCAATCAACTAGCGAGGTTTGGGTTAGAGCGAGTGGATACTCCTTATAAGAAAGCTTTTCGGTTTGCTAGAGGATTGAATGAACCCCTCCATGGGTTAGCTATGTCTCACATTCCGATGGGAGCAACTTTTGAAAGGCTTGTAGATATGGCATTGATGCATGAGGAAGACAAGGGTGAAAAGAAAGAAGCTAAGGTCGGGGAAACACAAAATAAGAAAGGCTGGCCCAAGAAAGGACAACAACAACAACAAAAGAAGGGCGGAAAGAACGATAAGGCTAAGGATAAGAGGAAATGTCACAATTGTGGATGTGAGGGTCATTTGATCTGGGACTGCAGAAGGAAGAATGCTTACTTGAGTTGTGGAGAGGTCGGGCACTTTTCTAAGGAGTGCTCGAAGAAGCAAGGACATGGTCAAAGGGCAGGAGCTTCTGGAGGGCAAGTGCATGCTCTTGTGATCAGTACTCCAGATTGAGGTGGGAAAGTTTCCGTGAAAGGTTTGATTTCTCTTTCTAATCATCCTATTAGAACTCTTTTTGATTCTGGTGCTTCACATTCATTTATATCTGATTCTGTGGTTGAGTCTCTACACCTTAGTACTAGTATGGTAGTGGATCTCGTTGTTGTCTCAAACCCCATTGGTAGTTCGGTTCATTTGTCCATGGTTTGTCGGGGTTTGAGAATATCTGTGTTAGGCGTCGAGTTTGAGTGTGACGCATATGTGCTCGGTTTTATGGGCTGTGGTTTGATTCTAGGGATGGATTGGCTAGCCATGTATGGTGCCGTTTTGGATTATGAGAGGAGGGTCGTTAGACTTTTGACTTCCCACGGGAGGACCCTCGAGATTTCTTGTGACCCAAAGGGGTCTGTCATGCTTAGTATCCTAGAGTCTCTTGACACATCTATTGATGATCTACGATCTATACCAATAGTCCATGACTATTCAGATGTTTTTGAAGAGGTTCGGGGATTACCTCCGAGGCGCAAGATCGATTTTCGTATATACATGGTAAACAATGCAAAGCCAGTTGCATTGCCTATGCGCCATATGGCTCCAAGGGAAAGGAGGGAGCTTATCAAGCAAGTAGGGGAACTACTTGAGAACGGGTCTATTAGGCGAAGCATATCTGAATGTGGTGCTCCGGTGGTATTCGCAACTAAGGCGGATGGTTCGCTACGCTTATGTGTAGACTATAGAGAATTGAACAAACTCACTAAGAAAAATAGGCATCCACTTCCAAGGATTGATGATCGGTTTGACCAACCTATTGGTGCATCAGTATTTTCTCAGTTAGACTTGGCCACGAGATTTCATCAATTGAGGGTGGCCGAGGACAGTATAGACAAACCTCTTTTAAGACTCCAGATGGTTTCTTTGAATGGCTCGTTATGCCTTTTGGTTTGACGAATGCACCTGCCTATTTTGTTGATCTGATGAGTAAGGTGTTTCGAGAGTTCCTAAATAAATTTGTCGTGGTCTTTGTTGATGATATCTTGATTTTCTCGAAGAGCGAGGAAGAGCATGCCCAACATTTGAGAGAAGTTTTGAAAACTTTGTGTGCGCATCAGCTTAAGGCAAAATTCTCCAAATGCCATTTTTGGAGAAAAGAGGTGAGATTTCTAGGGCATGTGGTCTCTAAAGATGGGATAGCATTAGATCTCGCAAAGGTAGTTGCAGTTCAAGATTGGCAAATTCCTAAGAAGGCAACGGAAGTGAGAAGCTTTCTTGGTTTGGCAGGCTATTATAGGAAGTTCATTAAGGACTTCGCAAAGATATCAACCCCACTCACCAGGCGGACGAAGAAGAATTTGACGTTTTCATGGGATATGGATTGTGATATTGCTTTCCAACGATTGAAGAGGGGTCTGACAACAGCCCTAGTCTTGACCTTGCCCGATGTAAGCAAAGTGTTTACAGTATACACTGATGCATATGGTATAGGGCTTGGTGCGGTTCGGATGCAAGAAGGAAAGGTAGTATGTTATGGGGGTAGACAGCTAAGAGTTCATGAGAAGAACTACCCTACCCATGATTTAGAGCTAGCTGCCATAGTATCCGCACTTAAGACTTGGCGCCATTATTTGCTTGGGGAGAAGCTCGAGTTGTACACTGATCATAAATCTCTCAAGTACTTGTTCTCGCATAATGATCTTAATTTAAGGCAGCAAAGGTAGATGTCATCATATGACTTCGAGATTGCTTATACCCTTGGCAAGGGTAATGTGGTGGCAGACGCACCAAGTAGGCAGAGGATGGCCTTAAGTCCTCTATTTGTGGAAAGGAAAAACTTGGAGTTTATATCGACTTTTGCTTTTAGACCCTCCACTGAGTTTTTGCCTGGCTTATTTGCATCACTAGAAGTGCGACCTACTCTTATGGATCAGATAGGGGCTTCGCAGCAAAAGGATCCACAAATCATAGAAATCTTGGATAGGCTCAGTAAAGGGGAGACTTCTAGTCACCTTAGTAGATATTCCATAGACTATAAAAGGTGGTTGCAACGAGATGGAAGGCTTTGTGTTCCCCAAACTGGGAGTTTGTTGAAGACAGTGCTAGAGGAAGCCCATCATTCTAAGATGACTTTTCATCCAGGTGGCGATAAGATGTATAGGGATATGAAGAGGGTTTTCTTTTGGGTTGGGATGAAGAAATATGTGGTAGAGTTTGTTTCTTAATGTTTGATTTGCTAGCAAGTCAAGGCCAAGCAAAAGAAGCCCGGTGGTTTACTTCATCCTTTGGAGGTTCCGCAGTGGAAGTGGGAAAGCGTCTCTATGGATTATATAGATGGTTTGCCAATATTGAAGAAAGGCAACACCAGTATTTGGGTTGTAGTAGACAGACTTACTAAGAGCACTCATTTCATTCCAGTTAAGAGTAAGAGGACGGCAGCATGGTTGGCAGCAATTTACGTTCGTGAGATAGTCCGTCCTCATGGAGTACCTTCCAGTATCATAAGTGATCGTGATGCCATTTTCACCAGTGAATTTTGGAGGAGCTTGCAAGAAGTATTAGGTGCACAGTTGTGTTTGAGCACCGCTTATCACCCTCAGACCGATGGACAGACAGAAAGGGTGAACAAAGTTCTTGAGGATCTTTTAAGACTATGTATCCTTGACTCCGGAGGGATGTGGGAAGGGCATCTTCCTTTAGCAGAGTTCGCCTACAACAACAGTTATCAAGCTAGTATTGGCATGGCACCCTTCGAAGCATTGTATGGACGACCCTGTAGATCACCGACTTGTTGGTGGGAGTCTACATAAAGACTTCTACTTGGACCATATATGATTAGAGAAACGTTCGAAAAGGTTGATCTCACTAGACGGCGAATGAAGACCGCTCATGATAGGAAGAAGTAATATGCAGACAATAGAAGGACTGGCATTGAGTTTGAGGTTGGAGACATGATTTTCATCAAGGTGTCCCCTTTGAGGAATGTGGTTCGCTTTGGATCTGTAGGGAAATTGGCACCAAAATTTATAGGGCATTTCCCATAACAGAAAGGCTTAGCCAAATGGCACAAAGAGTATAGCTACTAGAAAGACTATCCATTTTTCATGATGTTTTCCACGTTTTTCATTTGTGGAAAAGCTTGCATGATACCACAAAAGTATTTGAGCCAAGTATGCTTAAGAAAGTAGAGGTAGAACGGGAGGCGAAAGTTAGACGAGTTCCTACCCGTATTCTTGGATCAGAAGTTAAGAAGTTGCGCAACCAAGAAGTCAGGTTAATGAACGTTCGGTGGGGAGATATCCCAGAGGATGCAACTTAGGAGACCGGAGACAAGATTCGTTCTTCGTACCCTTTTCTTTTTGAGGGTATGTTCTTAACTTCCTTTCCAAAGATTTTGTTTATGCTTATTTCTATCATTTAAGTATATCATATTGATCGAATTTTCGACCGTTAGGTAGGAATCCCATGGATGTAACCATGTGTTTGAGACATATTATGTTTGATGGATACAAGTGGATACAAGTGTTTGCTAGCGGTTGCTCGTGGATGCATATACACACATTAGGCACTAGATCGGCTCAATCACTCTCATACTGCATATGGATGTGTGTGCATTTTTCTTCTTTTTATGGATGGAAATCGGTGTATCACCATATGGATGTTGAATTTGGATGAATGATTGTGCACACATATAGAACTTACATGATAATAGATTTTTTTGCATACATGTTGGATTCATGGAACTAACATATCTTGCATTAAGGAGGTCAACTGAATCAGTAGACCGCCTGATCTTCGCATTAGTAATCGGACATATACACACACCTTTACATATGTTCATATAAGCATTAGAAATCTTTTGAGGACAATGGATGCCTGTGATTGGTGGACAAGTAAATGGATGTGATGGTAGGATATACATTCTTCTTATCTTAGAGATTTCGGGGATGAAATCCTTTGAGTAGGGGAGAATGTAACACCTCGTAGTTTTAACAACATTAAAAGATGATAAATTAAAGAATAATTAATTTAATATTCAGAATTAAGTGGAACGGACTGCGCCATTGCGTTCATCTCGAAATTCTGGTCAAAACAGACACCTGATTTGCGTAAAACGGATAGCGTATGAAGAAGTTATTAAGGTTTGAAGTTTGTATATGCATAAGGAGAATGAATATGAATATAATAAGTCCATAACTCAAAACAGTTCAAAATCGTAGAAAATAGGGGAGCGGGGAAATTCCTGCCCAGAGGTGTCGACCTCATCAAGGGGGTGTCGACCCCTTAAGGGGGGTCGACCCCCTTACGGCAGATCTAGGCAGATTCTTCTGGTGGATGTGGACTCCTTTCTTGACCTGGTTCATTGGCTTTAGGCTATATATAAGACCCCGTTTCTCTTGTTTCTCCACACCTAAAACAATGGATAACTAGTTGCTGCCTCTGCCCAGATTAAATCAAGTCTTTTCTTCTTCAGGAATTAACTAGAGTTATTCAAGTTTAGAGATCTGTGATTCAACGTCTACATTTCTTCTTCTATTTCTTAGATCCATTCACTGTGAGTCTATGTTATTTTTAGATATAAATAATTAAAGTTTAATCTTGACATGACTATAACTTGGATCTATGCCTGTGTCATATCAGATCTGCTATAACTTGTTTATCTAAGTTATTCTGACATGAATATGAACTAGATCTGAACCTATGCCTATTTATCATATCAGATTTGTCGTTGTTTGCATGTCTAATTCACTGATTAGATCTTATCATGCCTGTTTATGACTATGAGACTATGCCTAATAAGTTCTATTACCACATGTTCATCAGATCTAATCTTATAGGCCTAACTTGTCATTATGCCCAATGTTGTCACTATATGTTGTTGTGCCTATTTCTGCCATTATATGTCAATCTTTTTAGTATAATCATTTTGTACTCCTCCCTTCATCTTTGTCCTTTTATTTTTATAGCTAGACTACCTTCGAGCCTAGGCATGCCGTTTAAATATGCAAACGCATTAAATTGGAAACGAGGGGAAAACGCTAGAATTAGGGCATAACTTGAATCTGGAAATTTGGGCGTAACTTGAATTAAATATGTTAATATTGATTTAGGGGAATAAATCAAATTATGATTAAAGACCTCAATTTGGGGTATATGGTTCATTATGAACATGACTTGGGAAAGAGGCATGAAAACCTATAACGAGATAGGAATAATTGGTTAATAATTGAAATGCCTAGAATTACAGTAATTAGAAACTGTAATCGTGCTTAGACACGAGGTTATATTACACTTATGGTGGAAGTCTACCCGGAACCGCCCGACATAACCAGCGACCACAAGTGGTGAATCTAATGTGAGGGGTCAAAGTGCATAAACACGAGATGTGCTAAGACACGAGGTTAAGTCCGACTTGTGGAAGAAGTCTGCCCGGAACCGACAGGCATATCCAGCATCCACAAATGATAGGCTTAATGTGAGATGTCTAGCACATTATAACCATAAATGAATATGGTAATGAATTGGAATACTTAACCGTGTTGAATCCATAGGTATTAGCCTTCTTTTTGGTAAAAGTCGCAACAGGCCAAATCGAAGCCCAAACGCACAACCAGTCAGATTAGACAGATCGCACTCCAGGAAGCACAGCAGAAGCTCGCCCCGAAGTAATCACATATCGGGTCAATCAAGCCAATATCTCACCCCGGAAGACTCGCTTTCCCAGTCGACCGAGAGAACCGCTCTCATACAGGGAATATCGACCAAGTATTTCGGATCTACATAAAATATCCTACTGGGCTATTCAAATACTTGGCCCGACTCTCAAGGAAGAAAAGGTGGTCAACCACATCCGGACAAAGCTCTACTTTTGATACACCTCACTATGGATGCCACGAAAGCCGCAACTTTCGAGGATGCTATTTATGAATAGTGGAATCAGTCTTTCAGCCGCTATTCTATCTAAGGGATGAGCGCTACGCGTCCAGGTCTTCCCGGAAAGTCCGGGACACGTCACAACAGCCCAACTCGCCATCTCCACCTATAAATACCACAAATATTAAAGAGGAAAGGTACTTTTTCTGGCTCCTACTTCTTCTTCTTCCCAGAGAGGTTTTATCTAGATGAGAAGAATAGCTGTCTCCTTTCTTTTCTCCAAATAGAAAAAGCATTGTACTTGTAATCTAAAGAAAAAATAATATATAAAGTGAACGTAGGCACAGTCCTTGCCGAACCACTATAAAAACTCTGTGTGTGCTTCCCATTTTCTTTATTATTTCTGCATTTTTATAATCATTATTTGTGTGTTCTCCGCATGATTGGGGGTTGAACGTCACTAGTGACCAACTTTTGACGTCAACACTTTGGCGCGCCAGGAAGGGGAAGCGCACCAACCTTCTTTCAGAGCAACCACTCATCTCAATTCATGGCGATCAAACGAAAGAAAGATACAACATCCTCTCGTCCCCCAAACATCGGTGCAGCCGATACTAGTGCTACAAAAGCGAGCCACGAGGTTTCCACTCATGAAGCTCGATTTCTTACCTGGGACGACATGGATAAAATCATGGTCGAGTTCAGAGACCATATGACATCTCAGGATAAACTCCTCGAATGACAGAAGCAGTTGATGTATCACCTTCTTGGTCGACTGGTGGCAGGATTTAACGCTTTAACATCAATTCCTCCGCTGGTCGGGACTGGGGCAACAACTGACCTTCTGTCTGCAAAGAATAAGGCCACTGATCAGGCTACACCTTTATTTCATCCTGGTTTGGTCCCACCAACCGATCGATCATAGCCAGGATTATCACTTCCAACGACCAGCGCAGCTGCAGTAGCAGAACCCCAGGAAGCTCGTGATCAAGATCTAGATCGATCGAACACTTTGCCTCCACTCTTGGAAACAGCTTGACCTAACGAACCAGTCGAGCGACCACCGGGCCCATCAGAATTAATGTCATTCCCATTACAACCCGGAATCTTACCGTAGACCGGTCTAACCACTCTTCCCCTTCAATGAAGAGCTGGTGCGGCCTTCCCTTCGAGCCAAGGAGGCCACCCCACCATACCGGTCCTTACTATGGCAGAAGAAAACGCTACTGTTCCTAACCTCGCTCCCACCAGGGGCACCCCCGAACTTCGAACATCACATGCTATGCTGGATCAGCCTAGGCCCTCTGTTATGGGTACGACTTGACCCAGTACTCATTAGGTTCCAGAGGGACCACTGTGGCTCACCTTCCCTCACACCTTCATTCAGCTTTCGGAGGATGAGCCCAGGCAACAGCCGCCCTTCCGAGCGTGCTTTTGCCAGATCCTCACACTGAAGCTCTTCCAAATGCTGAGTTAAATTCATGGCAGCGACTCCTCGGAGATGGAAGCCAGCTTGCAAGCATCATCCGATGCTTTACTCGGGACACTTCCTCACAGCAAGACATAGATAATGTCAATTGCAGCCCCTTCACCAGGGAAATCAGAAACTCTCGAAACCCTCCGGACTTCAAGTTTCCAGCTATCGAACCATACAACAGTCGCACTGATCCAACCATCCACCTCATGCGATACATGCGACATATGGAAGTACTTGGCGCATCGACCAACGTCTTGGCTAAGTGCTTCCCACTCTTTCTTACAAACATAGCCGGAACGTGGTTTCGACAGCTGACAACGAAGTCAATCAGCAGCTGGAACACTCCAGTCACCCGCTTTATCGAACAATTCAGAGTACATATCTCTCGACCAAAGAGCATTATGTTCCTATCCACTATCAAACAACGATCAGGAGAGACAGTCAGATCCTTCCTTGAAAAATTCAAAGAGGTTATAGCGTCAGTCGATCGGCCTGGGCCATTGATGGTACGTATGGCCGCCATTGCGGGAGTTTAGAACCGATCAGAATTCTCGATCTCTTTAACCAGAGATTCCCCTAAGGATATCGATAATTTCTATTCTAAGGCCGAGCGATTCCTCTGACAAGAAGATGTCAGCATTGAGATGAAGTTCCTAGAGCTCTTAGCTGCCAAGCAACAAGGTCCATCCAACAACAACGGCCTTAATAAAGGAAGAGGAAAGGCCCCGGAAAAGAGCGAGTGTCACTGCGACCTCGAATCGAAAGTAAGTATGATCAATACACTGAACTCAATTCCTCTCTACTCGATATCAACCTTGACATACGAGGGTCCCTGCCCACTCCGAGACTACCTCGACGAGAGCCAACACAAATGGAACTGGATTTCGGCAAACGTTGCATATTACACAATGTAGCTAGACATAACACCAATGAATGTTGGCATCTGCGCGATCTCATCGAGGATCGAGTCAGAAAAGGGGAGCTTCCCGAATATGTCAAGAATCGCGCCCCGGCCTTGCCGCCGCGATCTTCTGCCCAAGCTCCTCAGGTCGATCCACGAGCTCCTAGAAATGGAAAGGACCCTGAGACTAGCACTCGCAGCATTATCATTAATTATATTTTTTATGATGTATTTCTTTCAATAAAAAGGACGCCTTGATCTACACATGTATGGGGTTAGGATTTAGCTCCTAGGCATGCTCTGGAATCAATCAATGTCTTCTTAGAAATTCTTTTCTCTGTAAAAATTCTTTAGCTGCTATGAATGTTCTTCTACAAATATGGATAATGTTTGGGAAACTCTAAAGCCGAGCATGGATAATGCTCGCCCCCTTCTTTTAATGTGGTCAGCGCGAAAGCCTACCAACATATCTTAACACCTCCTCCCCTAGCCGAGTATGGTATAATCCTTTAAGCCGAGTATGGATGATACTCGCCCCTCCTTTTTCTATACCACGACCGTTTATTGTTCGTTGGACACATTAATCTAACATGAGTCAAGCACGAAAAAAACTTGCCCTAAGCCGAGTATGGTTAATGCTCGCCCTCTCTAAGCCGAGTATGGTTAATGCTCGCCACCAAGCCGAGTATGGTTAATGCTCGCCACCAAGCTGAGTATGGTTAGTGCTCGCCAATAAGCCGAGTATGGTTAATGCTCTCCATCAAGACGAGTATGGTTAATACTCGCCACTAAGCCGAGTATGGTTGATGCTTGCCACCCCTCAAAACCCAAGTGAAATAAAATGCTCAACCCATTAGACTTCTCCAAGTCGAGAACTGTTTATTTTTGTCTTTGCAGGAACTAATTCTCATAAAGACGGAAATCATCTCGGCCTTAATATGGTCCCCGATGGTTGTCGGTTTTCCGTCCTTAATACGACCCAGTTCGGTCGTCAGTTTTCTGGCCTTAATACAACATCTGAGCCGTCGGATTTCTAGCCTTAATATCGTCCGGCGCGACCATAGCTTCTCGAACAATTGTGCTTCGATTCATATTTCAGAACACACCTCCCTCTGTCGAAGAAGATGCATTCTGAGGGGCAAAATGTTAGCCTTTTTTTTGGTAAAAGTCGCAACAGGCCAAATCAAAGCCCAAATGTGCAACCAGTCAGATTAGACAGATCGCACTCCAGGAAGCACAGCAGATGCTCGGCCCGAAGTAATCACATATTGGGCCAATCAAGCCAATATCTCACCACGGAAGACTCGCTCTCCAAGTCGACCGAGAGAACCGCTCTCATACAGGGCTTATCGATCGAGTATTTCGGATCTACATAAAAATATCCAACTGAGCTGTTCAAATACTTGGCCCGACTCTCAAGCAAGAAAAGGCGGTCAACCACATCCGGACAAAGCTCTACTTTTGATACATCTCACTATGTATGCCACGTAAGCCGCAACTTCCGAGGATGCTACTTATGAATAGTGGAATCAGTCTTCCAGCCGCTATTCTATCCAAGGGATGAGCTCCACGCGTCCAAGTCTTCCCAGAAAGGCCAGGCCATGTCACAACAGCCCAAGTCGCCATCTCCACCTATATATACCTCAAAGCTTAAAGAGGAAAGGGACTTTTTTTGGCTCCTACTTCTTCTTCTTCCCAGAGAGGTTTTATCTGGAAGAGAAAAATAGACGTCTCCTTTCTTTTCTCCAAATAGAAAAAGCATTGTACTTGTAATCTAAAGCAAAAATAATATATAAAGTGGACGTAGGCACAGTCTTTGCCGAACCACTATAAAAACTCTATGTGTGTTTACCGTTTTCTTTACTATTTCTGCATTTTTATAATCATTATTCGTGTGTTCTCGGCACGATTGGGTGAACGTCACTAGTGACCAACTTTTGACATCAACAATAGGGATTGTATGAACATGTTTACTTGAGTTGGGGTTAAGTAAGTTTGATATGAAACAGTGGGTGGATTAAGTAAATCTTGGGTGGGTGGGTTATACACACACACACACACACACACACACACACACACATATATATATATATATATATATATATAGGCCCACAAACTTAACCTATGGGGTTATGCAATCTTTTACTCTAGTATGGCATAACTTATGGAAAACCTAATGGGGATACAAGCGTAGGAGGAAGCTTGTGTCATCTTGTGTGTGGGACCCGTTTCAGTCAGTAACCCATATATAAGTATCAAACGAGTACTCCGAACTAGGTCAGAGTCGGGGCACGCTTACTGGGCTGATTGTAAGAGATCCAAAACGAAGGGGCGGTGTGGGCAGCGTGTTCCAACGGAGTCTTGTGCGTGTATAGGTCCGGACAAGAGGTGGCTAAGACATCGTGACATCAGTAGATATGGTTGTGCACATCCTGAAAACGAAGGGTTGCCACTTTAGGAAACGATACATCCTACTATGGGGCCAGCACATGGTATCTACGGAGTAGGGAGACGATCGATTAGGGTAGTAATTAGGGTACATCTAGACTCCGGTATGTTTAGGAGCCCATTATTACCCTTAGGGGTAACTCCGGTATGTTGGGCTGTCTGTTGATTGTATGGAGGTGAAAACCTCTCACTGGAAGTACATCTAAGTCTACCTCTTATACTTGTTGGGGATCATCTTGTTAATAAGACCCTAGCATTGGTGCAGAGAAATCATTAGAGAAGCTTAGTATACTCCATCACGTTATCATGTTTACCTTGGCATACCTTCCTTTTATGATGTTATCTCTCTTATCCACATTTTATGTCTATCATGATACTTTTACTTATTTATATGCTAAAAGTAACTGGACTCGCCGTACTTTATGTCTGACCTATTTTGTTTCCTCTTCTTTCTCTTTCGTTTCCTACCTTCCCCCAGGTTCTCAGAGAGTGAATACTCAAGCTTGACCAGAATTCTGCTTTCATTCTGCTTGGAGATGCTTAGATGTATTGCTCGAGCTCTTATCATTTCTACTATGGCTATGTTTTGTTTGGCGAATTATGCTTCTTTTATTATTGTACTCTGATGTTTAAAGTACAAGACAGAAATTTTAAGATGATGTACTAAGTTTATGTTTATCAGACATATGATGTAACCATGTTTTGAACCACGATGCTTTATGATTAATAAAGTTTTAAATTCCGCTGCTATTTTATATCTATCTTGTAATGTTTATGCTTCCGTTTACCTATAATGCTTCATGAAACTTAATGCATTCTTTTAATGAGTGACATTAACGGACGTGGGGGTGTTACAGCCTACAAATAAAAATAAACTTTTTATTTAGGATTAAAAGACATAAAAAACTTAGGTGAAGTACATAATCTGAAATTATTTTGAAAATTCTTTTAAGTCATTGTAGGTCAAATGGATGAGTGAAAAATGTTTAATTTTTTTTTCTAGACTACAATAGTAGAAAATCATCATTCTTGTGTATGAAAAACATTCTTAATTGCAGAGACAAGAGTAGAAAGCTATTTGAAATAATATTTAAGGAAGGAAATCACACCAACCTATGGTCTGACCCATTGGTTAATGATAATTCACTAGTAAATTTATTAAGTTGGAACAACATTTATATATTGCAAGGTGCAAATGATACTGTAAAGATCATAATATAAAATGACTATTGGAATGTTTCTTTACATCCAATAGCCTCAATTCTTAAGGAAGAAATCAAGAAAACTATAGTAGACCCAAGCTTGCAAAGGATCGATGAGTGGTATTAGGAACTTTCTACTAAAGGAAAATTTTTATACAGATAAACATGGGAATATATCAAAGGAAAAGATGTTGAAGTAGAGTGTTATAATGTTATATGAATAAGCCAAACTGCCAAAGAGGCAATGTGCCTATTTTGCTTTGCAACATGATTTTAACTGGATATAGATGCTTTAAGAGGAATAGACATGTAAAAAAGAAGCTGAAAGCATGGAGCATTTATTCTTTGATTGGGATAGAACACAGATACGGTTCATTGCTAAATCAAAGCTTACGATCAGTCAATATAAATCAACGCAGAATATTAGAGAAAACATACAATATAATCTTCAACAAAATTTCAAGACAAAACCAATGGCATTCAATTAAGCACATATCACATTAACTGCAACGATCTTTCACATTTGGAAAGAAAGAAACTTCATATCATTGGAAAATAGGACTTATTGGCAGACTTGAAAATTTATAAATTCGAAATCATAAATTATCATTCATAAGACAATTAAACATCTAAAATTTGCAAAGTTCTCAAATCAAGATATTTGAAAAATGAACAATTATGAAGACAGAAAAGAGCATAACTACAATATAAGAAAGTCATTTCTAACATTTCCTTAGGAAAGGTCCTTCAACAGGGAGTCAATCACTGGTCAAAGGATAAACCAATCATGGATCCATCCTTGATACCATTCAAATTGAAAGCGGTGATTCTAATGCCCATGCCAGAAGTTGCTCCTAAAAAGGAAGCAATTATAAATTTTTTTAATACTATAAAAATAATTATAAAAATTGTAAAAAGCTTAAGAATTGTGTATCTGGTTTAGACAAGAGCTGTCATCTGATCCAATGGAAGTCCAGCACCTACTGCTATTTGTAAAAGCACAAATGAACGTTAATAATTATCCACTATAGATATTGATTATAGGAGCATTCGTAATAATAATATTTATCACTTATCTGTATGGAGCAAAGGAGAAAGTTGCAAATTGCAGGATCGTGATAAGACAAATATCACTATCTCAATTAATTCGAGCAAAATTAGTGGAGCATAGAGCTACGCTCTAGATTTAAACTACGAGAAGCTCGATTTAACATGTTAAAATCTTGGAAGCATAGGAATAGCAACTCAGATCCAATCTTTTATAGAGGAACCTCACAAGATTTACTCATAATGGTGTAATTAGCAGCAAAGTAGAGTCGTGGAAGCTGACCTAGAGATTTTAAGCAATTTAACCTTGAATGTTGGAGGATTTGCCCTAATTTTGTAAAACCCTTATTTTATTTTGTTTTTGGCTTCGTATTATTTGTTGAAGAAACGAGTGTTTTGATGAAGTTGTGGTTGCGTTGTATTGAGTTTGTAGTGTGTTTTAGGCTGGGTATTTACCTGTTTACCCATTTATTATTCATCGGCCTTAGGCTATTGTGTTTACATTCCGTATCAAAAAAAAAAAAAAAAAAAAAAAAAAGAATGCTTTTAATGTACACTTCAAAACTATCTGCAGAAAGATTACGATACGGTATTGAATCAAGTTTGAAAGCTGGAACTACAATCGATTCCTTTGTCCTTTGGTTTTATATCTCTCTATGCATGCAAGAAGAAATCTAAGCCATCCATTAAAACAAAATGGTGAAATGGTGGGATCCACCATATTGATGAATGGTTAATAAAAAAAAATATGAATGATTAATCATTGTGGCATGCGGGGACATTAAACCGAGGACATCAAGTAATTTTTTGACTATATATTTGTTTTATTAACCGAGGACATTAAAACATTTCAACACTAATCCCTCTCTGGCTTCTTCAAGAAGTGCCTTAGACATCAAGTAATTTTTTGACTATATATTTGTTTCCTTCTTCCAGCCTCCCTTTCTACACAAACCTCCATCTCCATTCTCTACATCCCAATCTCCACCTTCTTCTTCATTCAATTTTCTAATATATATCTTAAGAAAAAATATAATAAATTAAAAAATAACCAATGGGTGATAGGGGTAACGACTTGCTCTTGCCCCCTGGCTTTCGATTTCATCGGAAGGATGATGAAATCATCACTTCATATCTCTTATAAAAGGTCACTGATCCAACTTTTAGTGCAATAGTTATGGGGGAAGCTGACCTCAACAGGGCTGAGCCATGGGATCTTCCAGGTAATATGCAACTATATCAAATTTTTTTTATGTTACTTGTAGCTGGAAATATCATATAACTGTATCGTGTGTTTTATATCTCGTATAACAGTCATTCTGCTATATATCTACTTTTACCAACTCTTGTAATTGCTAACTAACTTGTGCATGCACATATAGTTCTAATTTGAAATAAACTTTTGTTTACATAGACTTGCTAAGTATGGAGATGACGAGTGGTATTTCTTCAGCCCAAAAGTGAGAAGATACCCAACTGGCAGTGGAACAAATAGAGCAACTGTATCAGGGTACTGGAAAGCAACTGGAAAAGATAAGGAGATTTACAAGGACAACAATGGAAATGGGCTGCTTATAGGCATGAAGATCTACAAAGGTAGAGCACCATAGGGCGAAAAGACTAACTGGATAATGCACGAATTCAGGCTCGATGGAAACTACAGATCCTTAAACGTATGCACAACGCTAAATGTCTATGTATAGTGTATACACATAAATTATATGAAACTTTATATTAACACACATTATATGGCTCAATTTACAGCAAGACTGGGTAGTGGTTATGGTGAAAAATATAAGAAGACAAAGAAGGATTGTTCTGTTGATGCATCAAGAGAGACTACTGGTTTGAGCATTAGTGATTATCCGAATAATTTTACTGAATTCCCGTCCTTTGAAGGTGGCACTTCTTCTCATGAACCCTCGTTTGATCTAGAGGACATATGGGCTATTGATTAGAATGAGGCTAGAAAACATTTGATAGTTTTTATTGTTGTTTGTTCGTTAAAGACATATATACTTTATATGTGGCTTATATGTATAGATATAATAATGCACTGTTATGTTAATTGGGTAGGTTGTATTGTACAAAAACGATGCCCAACATATGACATAAATATGATTTGCATTTGAAACTAAGCTATGAATGTTTTGTCATTTCTAAGTTTTATACATGACTTGTATTTAAAATACAGTTACATGGTTTTACTTTGCATATGTATTATATCTGCACAGGCAGTCTGCCATGTTTGTCTAAGCAACAAAAAATATATTTTAAGACATTACTGTGCTTGCAACTTTGTATGCTTGTTATTTGACAGGCTGGATATTTTTTCAAATCCAAGTAAGTGAGTAGGAGAATCTTGACTTTCATTTCTCACTCATTAATTCTTTGTATTTATGTGCATATATTAGACTTTAAAACAAAATTAAACACACATCTTCAGTTTGCAGCAAGGTATATATCCATATGAAAGGGCTAATTAATGCAATATACAGAAGACTGATATTCAAACTGATGTCAACTTCAAAAAGGATTATTTCTTTTATAAGTGAACGCCTGAAATTTCTGCAAATATGGAATATTTGTTTCTGTGACCATGACATCGTGTAGATTAACAAGTTAATTATTAATTAACTAGCATAGACCTGAATGAATCTTGTCCATAAGTAATCATAAAAACATTTACAGCTCTAAATGCAAGACATATTTGATACTAAAAATAGTTATAAGAAATAAATCTGGAATTTGTAAACTGATTTTATTGAACTAAAATTGAAGAAGATTTGTACATAACGTTTAGTATTTATACATGTTTTGCAACTAATGAAAATAGGCTGACTTGGACTTGACAGATTTCAATATATGATAAGTGGGCTGTGGTCCATAACGTGCTTTGGTCCATAACGGGACATAGAGATAAGATAATCTCCATACACCCCCACAAACCTATTACATCGAAATAGGGTTTGATGAGAAAATATGGCGGCGCTGCTCTCAACCTTCATTCAACGTCTTCCTCCTTGTTTTTTCTCTTATCTGTCATCACCTTGTCCTCTTTACGCCTCCACTTCCACAACATAGTACCGTTTTGAGGTTGAGCTTGGTTTTTCTTTCTCGCAGAAGTGAGCTTGAAATTTCTGGTGTCGAACATGTTTGTGTTGGTGAAATCGGAGGTGCAGATGTCAGATCTGTATGAAGACTGAAGCTTTGCAGAAGATTCGTGACTTGTAGCAGCAAATTCATCGTATTTATCGTCTGGGGTTTTAGCTTTGCTTCCGATGTCTTCAAATTGAGGGTTTTCGACTTCTGCAACACACAGTTTTTCACGCAATGCTTCAAATCTGGTTCTGGATAATGGTTTGGTCAGAGCATCTGCAATTTGGTAAGTTGAAGGTACGTAATTCACTTGCAGTTTATCTTTTTGGACCAATTCTCTGACAAAATATATATCCAGCTCGAGATGTTTGGTTCTAGAATGTAATACAGGATTTGATGTTAGGGCTATGTCACTCATATTATCACACCACACTGTAGCTTTTGCACTTGAGTTAATCTTTAATTCACTTAATAGTGATTGAATCCACATTATTTCTGCTGTTGTACTTGCAATGCTACGGTATTCCGCTTCTGTACTAGATCTAGAGACAGTATTTTGCTTTTTAGCACACCATGATATTAGATTTTTGCCTAAGTATATGCAATACCCACTTGTGGATTTTCTGTCATCATGATCATTTGCCCAGTCTGCATCTGCATAAGCATTAATATCTAGATTGTTGCTTGTCTTCAGAATTAGTCCCTGATCAACTGTGCCTCTTAAGTATCTTAAGATTTTTTTGACTGCTTGCCAGTGATTACTTAATGGCTTTTGCATAAATTGACTTGCCTTATTCACACTGTATGATATGTCTGGCCTGATTATAGTAACATATTGTAGAGCTCCAATGATGCTTCTATATAAATTTTCATTACATGTAGGTTCGCCTTCATCTTTGCTCAAGTGTAAGTTAGTAACCATTGGTGTGGGCAGTGAATTAGCTTTATCCATTTCAGACCTTGTTAAAATTTCATTGATGTACTTTCTTTGACTCAATTGAATAGCATTGTTCTTGCTGCTGCTGACTTCAATGCCTAGGAAATAGGACAGTTCACCCAGATCTTTAACTGAGAACTCACTGTTTAATTGATTAGTGATGTTTCTGATTTCATTAATGCAATTGCCTGTGATTATGAAATCATCTACATAAATCAGAACATATGTCACTGTGTTAGCTGTAAACTTTGTGAACAATGAGTTGTCTGATTTTGCTGAGTTATATCCGAACTTTGATAGAGTTGCCTTTAGCTTATTAAACCAGACTCTGGGTGCCTGTTTTAATCCATAAATGGCCTTGTTTAACTTGCACACCATTTTGTCATCAGCTTTTTCCTTTAGCCCTGGTGGTAGTTCCATATATACCTCTTCCTGTAAATCACCATTTAAAAAAGCATTATTAACATCAAGTTGCTTGATGGTCCAATTTTTATACAAGGCTATTGTTAAGATAATTCTGATTGTAGTTGGCTTTACAACAGGTGAGAATGTTTCACTGAAATCAATTCCCCACTGTTGTGAATAACCTTTAGCCACTAGTCTAGCCTTGTACTTAGAAATTGTACCATCAGCATTTCTCTTTATTCTATATGTCCATCTACACCCGATAATATTTTTATTTTTGGGTGGTTGGACAAGGCACCAAGTTTTTTTGTTAACTAGAGCATCTAGTTCTTCTTGCATAGCTGACCTCCACTTATCATTAAGTTTGGCTTGTTGATAATTGGATGGTTCAGTGTTATTGAATTCAGTACAAAACGTTTTTGGTTTGAATATACCACTTTTTGCTCTTGTCATCATATGATGTTTGTTTTGAGACTGAGGAACTTCCCTGTTACTTTCTGCTTGAGTGCTTTCAGGCCTGTTATTCTCTTCATTGCTCACATTATCATGTTGCACATTGTCATTTTCACCACTGTCACTATCTTCACTCTCATGATTTGAATCATCTCTACAAGTATGATGTTGTGTAGTGCTTGTGGTTTGTGTGCTTTGTGTTTGTCTAGTGCTTTTTTCAGATAGTGATTCATGCACAATCTCATCAACTTGTCCAGGGAATTGTGGAACTATAGTTCTTGGATTATAAACTTTCTTTGTGGTTTTGCATGCATCATTTTTAAATGGAAACACTTTCTCATTAAAGATAACATGTCTAGATATATAGATTTTTCCACTGCTGTCCAAACACTTGTAACCTTTAGAATTTTTAGCATAACCCAGAAAAGTACATGGACTTGATCTGAAATCAAGTTTGTGTTTGTTAAATGGTCTAATATGAGGGAAACATAGACATCCAAATACTTTTAGTTCATCATACTTAGGCTTAGTTTGATTTAATATTTCTATGGGACTCTTCATATCAAGTACCTTTGTAGGTAGCCTATTTATTAGATGAACAGCCGTAGCAAATGCATCAGGCCAGAATTTTAGAGGCAATGATGCATGTGCTAGTAGTGTCAACCCTGTCTCAACAATATGTCTATGTTTCCTCTCAATTAATCCATTTTGTTCTGATGTATGTGGACAATTTAATCTGTGAGTGATACCCTTTTTATTAAAGTAATCTTTTAAGGGTAAAAACTCCTTACCACCATCACTTTGAACAGTCTTGACTTTATGGCCTAATTGATTCTCAATATTGGCTATGAACTGCATAACTACATTATAAGTGTCAGATTTTAACTTTAAGAAATATATCCAAACATATCTGGAATGAGCATCAATAAATGAAACATAATACTTGTATCCATAGTCAGTGTTAATTGGTGTTGGACCCCATATGTCTACAACAATTAGTTCTAATGGATTTAAGTATTCAGTTTCAGAATTTGGGAATGGCAACTTATGACTCTTTCCCATTTGACAATATGTGCACACATAATTATTTGGAATATCAACAGAAATGTCACTGTTTACTAAAATTTCTTTCATGATTTTTAAACTTGGATGTCCAAGCTTACAATGTCATAGCTCAAATGTCATACAGTCATTGCTAGAATCTAATTCAGTGACATTACAGTACTTATTCTTTGATTCAGTTTTTCTGCTGTTTCTGAATCAAACTTGTATAAGCCATTTTGTTCCCTACCCTGCAATAAAATGTTTCTAGTCAGCATGTCCCTAACTATACAGTGATTTGGGTAAAATTCAAATGATACTTTATTATCTTTAGCACACTGTGACACGCTGATTAGGTTTTTCCTGATATGTGGTGCACACAGTAAATTATTTAAGTAGATTTGTTTAGCACCATTAATACTAGCATGTCCAGTATGTGAGATAATTGTAGAATTACCATTACCCATAATTAGAGATTGCTTACCTTTGTATTCTCGATTGCCAAGATTCAGATTATTTAAATTGTTTGTGACATGATGAGTTGCTCCTGAATCTGGATACCATGAATCATCTTGAATATCATCTGTAGTGGTAGGGTTTGAGGCAGTTTCTTGATTGGTTTTAGCATCTGATTGACTGCTGATCATGTTGGCATTTGGATTGTTGTTTCTGTTATTGTTGTTGCCTTGCTGATTGACATTGTAATTGTTATCAAACCTGAAATAACATCTGTTGGCTGTATGACCCATTTTTTCACAAATCTGGCACTTTGGCCTGTTATTGGGATTCCATCTTCCAGCTCTTCCTCTTCCACGGTTTGACTGACCTCCTCTTTGGTACGTATTTTGATTTCTTGAATTGTTCTGCTGATTTTTGTTTTTCCCAGTAGTGATGTAGTTAACAGAGGAGTCTGAAATTTGATATTTTCTTTGCAATAATCTGCCCTCATGAGCTAATAGCATAGAATGTACACTTTGTAGTGTGGGTGTGGGTTCTATAGAAGTTATAAATGCTACTACTGCTTCATATTCCTCTTCCAGTCCTCCAACTATGTATAGCACTTGTTCTTTTTCTTCAATTTTATTTCCAGTGCATGCTAATTGATCACATAAGTTCTTTACCTTCATTAGATATTCATTCATGTTAGAATTCTCCTTCTTGATACTTTGAAGTTGCTTCCTGTAGTTTAGCACCCTTGCTGATGACTGACTAGTAAATGATCTTTCAAGTGCTATCCATATGTCATGAGATGATTTAACGCCAATTAATTGTGGCATTATTGATGAACTTACAGTTGACATTAGCCATGCACTCACAAGATTATCTTGTCTTTGATATGATGCGTATTCTTGATTAGGAACTAAGTTGTTGCCAGCACCTCTGGTGTATTTTGCTGGAACTGGCTGTGATCCATATAGATAATCTTCAAATCCATAACCCTTTGCTGCTATTTCTACTTGCAGTTTCCAAAGAAGATAATTTGATTCGTCCAGTTGAATTGAGATAATGTTACTTTGTGGCTTGATAATGGATTTGATCAGATCTTCTGTGCTTTCGGCCCTGGTCTGATTCGATCTTGCTGATGATCTTGGAGTTGGTGGATCTGTTTCACCCATGACTCACAGAATGCGGTAACAAAGAAGCAGTTATAGAAATGACTACTTCAAGAAATAGGTAAATCTCTTTTAGAACTCTTTTTCTTGAATTGAAAACTTCTGCAAGATTTCTTCAGCTCTGAATTTAATAGCAACCAGAATTGCTAAAGTGAGGATTTTAAGAGATTTTCTTATATATTGAATGTCTGATTAGCAATTCTAGGACGGCTGTTATCTTCAAGTGATTGATTTCTTCAGAATTTTGATCGAAACTAAGTTCTTAAGAGAATTTTACCACCAAGCTGTGATATTAATAACTGTTGCAGCCACTTGACAGTAGGCGAGGCACAATTGTTAGGATTACAGCCTCAACCCTCAAATGATGAGATTAAAATCTTGGATGAGGGGATCCAAATAATGAAAATTTTCTGATGGATATCCATCTTTTGATAGATTTTCAGAGAACAAATTCTTGGATCGAGTATAGATGCTGTTAGCACTATCGGCTCTGATACCATATAAGAAATAAATCTGGAATTTGTAAACTGATTTTATTGAACTTAAATTGAAGAAGATTTGTACATAACGTTTAGTATTTATACATGTTTTGCAACTAATGAAAATAGGCTGACTTGGACTTGACAGATTTCAATATATGATAAGTGGGCTGTGGTCCATAACGTGCTTTGGTCCATAACGGGATATAGAGATAAGATAATCTCCATAATAGTATTCTACACCAAGTACCAGTAATATTTTTCATTGAATTTGGAAGGTTTTTTTAAAACGCTGGGATTATTTTATTTTTTTTATTGTGGAAAATAGAGAGAAGGACAAACTTAGCATATTTTTTGGCCAAAAGTATGCAAAGTTTGTTATTTGGCCAAAAATCCACTTTTTAGTGCAAAATGGATAATGCAGTGGTTCTAAACGGACCATCTGCTCACGGACGCGTCAGACGCGTCCGTGTGTCAGATGGTCCGTTTAGAACCATCGAACACGCCATAACTGTTTGATTTGGTCAGACAACTAGTCATTAGATACGGAGAATTCGCAGGGTGGATCTGAAGTACGTTTTAAGGGGTATTTTTGTCATTTTCAGAAGTACTTTGTAGTTGAGGCTTCTCTCGAAAGCTAGAGTTCGTTCCCTTGCGCTTGGCTTTTTCAGTGTTACTATTTTCTTCTTTTTTAGTTCGACCAAATTATAAATTCTTTTGTAATCAATTTCACTCTCTTTTCTTATATAAAGGCTCTCCTTGAAGTTGATGTACAGTAACAAAATGTTTGTGGAACCAATATATAAATTCATACAATTTATTTTTTGTTATTTCTTGCTCTTTCGTTATTATATTTGATTTGCTATATGTTTGATTGCGAAATTGTCTAGTTTATTGTGTTTTATTACTAATGTCGATCTATTTGGAGTTTCCGTCTACTTTATTGTTAATTTATATTTGGAGACAGAATAAATTATCTATTGATTATATTTATATGTTCTCTTAGATTTGACATCAAGACATAAAGATGTATATGAAGCGTCTACTGAAATCACTACAAAGAACATGGCTATTTGCAATGGCTAAAAGGCGTCGGCGACCATCACAAGCCGTCCAAATAGCTGTTGCAAATAAAGTCGCAGCCAGCAGGAAAAGCGACGGGAAGAGCGACGGCTCCGTCGCTAATTTAGCAAAGGCTTGCAACGGCTATTTGTCCACGTGGCATCGAACATGGCAATTAGTTTATTTCCCAGAAAGTCGTTATTAGTCGTTGCTAGCCATTGTAAATCTGGAACATTTAGCCGTCGCAAACCGTTGGTATTTTGGAATAGTAGGCCGTCACAAGCCGTCACAATTTTGGACCTGTAGGCCGTCGTAAGGCATCGCAAATCTGTGTGTTTTTTGCTGCACTATGTAGCGATTCCTTTCCCTCAAACCACAAACATATAATCGATTCACCTAATCCATAACACTACCAAATCAATAACGCTTACTTTCCATCGTAACATACACCAAATCCATAACACTGCCAAATCATAATATACTAAATCTGTAACACTACCAATATCATTCCATTATAACATACAATCATAATGTATACAAATTGACTACAATCCCGTTCAAGTGCCACAAAATCCAGAATACTACCAAATCCATTAACCAAACAGTAACTGCCATCATTGTGCATCAACCATATACAATACGAAGTACGTTACTAGTAACCCTATGTACATATCCATCAGAACAATCAAACTATGCATCCCCCTCCTCCTCATTGTCTTCGTCGTCAACAACAACAACAACATCTCCCTTGCCAGACATTGACCCATGCTCTTGATAGTACGTTGCAATGCGCTCATCTATTTGTTGGGCCAAGTGGCTTCATTGCCAATCATTCAGCTCATCCAATTGCCGCTGCATTCGGGCTATATCCTCTTCCTCAATGGACCTCCTGTAAGATCATTGAAAAGTAAGATCCTACGAAATAATTCAAGTTAACATTAAAGTTAATAATTCAAGTTAATATTCATGAAGTTATTGTAACAACAAGGAATTTCGCTCGATCCGAATCGATCGCTAAACCGACCAAGACCGTTCGAAACCCCTAATTGTGTTGAGAACACAACAAATCAGAACACAAACAGAATAACATTTCATTGCTTATTACAACAATTCCATCAGATTTACAAGAATATACAGAGTACGAATAATTATTACACATTATAATATATCAGAGATTTAAATACATTACTACAGCGGAAAAATGATACAAAACATAACTGAAAGGAATACACAGATACAGAGCTTTCCGAATATCACTTCAGCTATAAACCAAGATCCTGTGAATATAAATCTGCAAAACCCAACTACTAGCTGCCCGTGCGGAAAATAAGGGCACCCAGAGTTTAGGTCAAAACAATAAACTCCAAGTCAGTCATGTGACTGGTGTGAGAACTAAAACAGTTATTAATCTTTATTTTAAAATTAGGTAAATCAAGGGATCACGCCGTATAACACGGAACGCGTTTCTTTCCAAGACTACCAGTGCATAAAACAAACAGCGCAATGCTAAATAAAGAACAATGAAGCTATTATAAGACTCAGGTCCCATCACACAATGCCACGCAAGCCGGAGGATAGGGTTTTTACCTTATAATAGCCAAAGAATGCTTGACACGTTTAAAATAGATTATTTTGATAGTACTATAAGTTTATAGTGTCAAAAACAATTTCAATCATAAACGACATGAATGCACATACCACTATGCCGCCATATACAGGTATACAACTAAAATCGCAAGGTCACGTATTGGAATTTGGATTACCATCTATGAACCGAGGCAAAAGATAGTCCTCACCGATTCGAGACTCTCTAGCCCCGAGCCTCAGGAATAGAACGCATCGTCCCTTAGGAGCCACAGGGCCGGTCCACTCGATGTGGATTAAACTTAAACCCTGAACACTACATCTCCTTGCCCTATTGGGCGTAAATGAGCCAAATGACTCCATATCCGAGGCGCCTAGCATTCCAACAACCACACAGGTGAAAAATATATAAATGTCAGGGCTGGTAGGTCACTGACACCTCCTCTAACTAGAAAGAGAAGCATGTTCTCCCTGGATCCTCTCCCATTTCTGCTTCATACCGGGGTGTGAGGCTCGCGAATTAACGCTACACAAAGTCATGCCACATAGGCCGTGCTTTGATCATCAACCACAAGACTTTTCTTTTCAACAGAAGCCTTGATCAATTGCCACTTAGGAATGCCACACAGGCAATTCACTCCATGCGACTGATGTCCATCGATATACAACCTCTGATCCCGTACGTCTCAAAGAGGGGTAAAGTAAGGGAATAAATTCCCCCTCACCAAGCAGATGTATATTCAATAGAGATCAATCAACACATAGCAAAATCCAATGTCAGACACACAGTCCATACAAGTTCGTTCTGGGTCTGAACGAAACCGGAGGAACCTTATTCCTCGCATATCCATCGATCTCCAAGTACGTCTGAACTATCACCAACTGATTCCCTCCTCTTGGGTGTACAGCCCAATCAAGATCATCAGTAATCATCCAAACGATGTGAAGACCTCTGGTCTTCAACCACCGTCTTCTTCTTCGACTTATCGTCGAATCAGTTATTCAGAATGGGTATAAACCCGGCCTTCTTGAACAACTCACGTATATAAAAAAAGTGTTACACAAACACAACATACGCCTCATTCCAATTCAAAATATTCTTTTATTCAAATATTCACATCATTAGGGAATAAGTTCCCATTAATTTTATCAAAGATAAATCCTAATAATATTATTCTTTAATCTCTCTTTGGATATCAAACCATATTAAGGTTTTCCAAACTAGCCGGGATTAGCGAACCACACCGAAGTAATCATTTATTTTATTTCCCAATCCCAACCTATTCATCCTATGGAGCAAAACTGGTAATACTCCATATCTAACACCACAGTGTTATCGCTCAGAGCAAAACTGGTGATACTCCGTTCTCGATTATTTTAATCTAATTAAAGATTCATTAAAACTCCACTTAGTTTTAATCTTTAACTGGGTTAAAGAACCGATGTCATTTAAAACACGGTTCACGATAAACCCAAAATCGTATCCCATTTCAATTCCAATTAAATGTAAATTAATTGGTATTTCTTCTTTAAATCTTAATTAAAAGATTTATTCCTTTCACACGGGGTTTAAGAACAGTGTTAGTGAAGACACTGTTCACGACAAACCCAAAATCCCATTTGATATTAAATGCAAGGCTCTGAATAGAAAATATATCGACTTATATTCAATAACAAATTCTGAATCAACAAATATCGTATTGGAATAACGATATATATATATCTTCCAAATTCCTCCACAATGTCCATATAATCACGGAATTCAATCGAAATAGTCTGAAGATAACTTCGGTTCAAATCCATTCCAATTCCTATATTGGAATTTCTGGTTATCTTTGAAACCACTTCAAATCCAATTTATTTATTTAAAAATATTGGATTTTAATTCTAGTTCATAACTAGTTCATTTCGATAAATATATATTCTTATCCTTTCAAAATAGGGAATTTTTCATCCCATTTCTTTCTAAATCATTCGTTATGATTTTACACAAATTATTAATATTTTTAATAATTTTACCGAGCCCGTACAGTCGATTTCCAATAACGGTCGTCGAACTGCACTTGCAACGACCTTTTCCAAATTCGATTTGGACATAATTCCAAATCCAACCATCAGATTTCTAATTTCTAATATTCATTGGAAAGTTCTTTATGATACGAACCCAACGTTCCAGTTTCAGGAGAATCCGACGGTCGGATCTCCCGTAACGTCAATTCGAAATCAATGGTCGAAATTCGTGAACTACCGTGGCGCGGCGCGTTCTATTTAGGCCATTTAATACAAATAATATATATATTATATATACTTCGTCGATTTCAATTCTAAACGTATTTTATAAATTGTTTTAAATTCGTTATCAAAACAATTTCAACTTCATATTCAATTTTAAATCAAAATTGAATATTCTATATCATTAATATATAAATTATAATATTTTCAAAATATTAGATTTTGAAATCACTTCCTTTTCTATATTCATTATAAAAACGAATATAATCGATATAAATATCGTTCGCGTCAAAATGGCGCAAATCTAGTCAACACGGCTTTATATATTTCAATAACTTCGTTATTCTATTCAACAAATGAATATTTTCTTCAACACATGAATATATATTTTATTCAACACATGAATATTTATTTTATTCAACGTTGAATCTTTATTTTAAAATATTCTTTATTTTCTAAATTGGAATGAGGCCCAATCAATTACCATATAATGTTGATTACATGGATTCCATACAACACATGTATATAATAGCAATAATAAATAATCAACCATCATCCAAAGTGCACTATACAACTGTCTGTCAACCTATCGATTGACACACAACTAAACAATCGGGATTAGTGTACGTCAAATATCATCTCAATACCTGTGTGGGGTTTTAGTCAACAAACACGGACTTTTATTTGTGCAGTTGGGCGATGTGTAAAATTTATTGTCCCAATCCATATCAGTCAAATCAGTGTACATAAACAAATCGTCTGATTTGTAAATGAATATTTTATTTTATTCACATACACGTTAAAAATTCTATTTTTGACGATAAAATATTTTATTCAACCTATGAATATTCTACTCAGTTCATTTATTCAATAAAATGATATTTTTATTTTTCTAACTTATTTTAGAAAATTTCGGCGGCATAACGACACGATACTAGAAACAGGATAAGGCCTAGCCTTATCCCTAGTCTAATAATGGCCTACGCCATACACAAACCGATCTAATCAATTCCATTTCACCCAAACAACCAAATTCAAACCAATAATCCAATCAACTATACAACCAAACAAACAAGTCGTCCATGGTCTGCGAGCGACGGGTGTCGGGTGATGCTAAGCACCGTCTGCATCCTAGTATATATTTATAACTAGAAAAGAAAATTTAAAGTGAGAAGTTCTCACCGAGAGCTAAACCAAACGTCGCGACTCTTCATATGTAGGAAATCTTCGCCGTGCTTCCAACGAGATCTGTTAAACGTGGTTTTACGTTAAAAATCACGTTTTTATAATACCACTTCATGTATAAAAATTATATTTTTATAACGCTACACGTATAGAAAAGATTATATTTTTATATTCTCGATCTTATAGAAATCCTATTTTTGATTCGCTACTCATATAAAAATCATATTTTTATTCTCTACATTATATAAAAATCATGTTTTTATACTCTACATTATATAAAAATTATATTTTTATTCTCTACATTATATAAAAATTATATTTTTATAACGCTCCTCATGATAAAAATGGCGTTCATATTTTTATTTGTATAAAAATCATTTCTTTGTCTAACTAAAAATCTCTTCTTTTCTCCACTAAAAATCAAATCTTTTTGTTTTTAAAAATCAAAACTTTTTATAAATAAAAATCTAATCTCTTCTATATTTCAAAATCAAAGCTTTTCCTTTTCATAAAAATGATTACTTTAACTAATCTATATATAATTAAAACTGAAATTAAAATTCAAATCGAATTTAAAACAAAAACTGAAAGAAACAATGTAATTTACCTTTCTTTCCTTCTTTTTTCATTCATTCGCAGAGGGGGTTCACCATCGGGTTTGGGTCAGAGGGGGTGCTGGTGGAGTCGCGGGCGGAGTGGGGGCCGCTCAGGTGGTCGGGCAACGGTCAGGTAGGGGTTGGTGGCGGTCACCGTCGGTTTGGGGGTTGGGAGCTCGGGGATTTCGATTTGAGGGTTTAAATCGACGATGGAGGAAGAGAACGGGGGTCGCGGTCGAAGTCTGGTGGGCGGAGGCCGATCTGGGGGTGGAGGAGCTGAGGGCGTCGGCCTGACGATGGAAAACGTCGCCATTCTCTTTTTTTTTTATAAACCATTCGATCTGAAGAAAGGTGGGGAAGGCATTGGCTAAGAGAGAGGATAGGGGTGTGTTTGAATTTATTTAATAATTTAATTTTAATTTTCCCTAAAAGTAACTTTTATTCTCGAACTCTAAATCGAACCCATCGACTATCGCCCATAGCTAATTACCCCCATTCTGAACACACTGGGATATGTCATGAAGGCCAATTCGATCGTTACGATCAGTTTTCGTTAAATTTACAATTTAAATCACTATGTATTCAATTTGAACGCACATTTTAATTTACCGGGACCACATACAGACTTAGAAAATTCCAAAAAAATATATTTCTAGTTTCGTATTGGCGATACTGTCCTAACAAAACTAATTTCATCGAATTCTGAAACCGTTTGAAAAATGGCCATTTTCTAGTCGATCGAAATTGACTGAAACTGTTAAAACACGTTTAACTTCGCCACGCTCACATATTGATTTAGAAAATTATGAACTTTGGAATCTAGCAAAAACTTGACCTCCCGGATCCAACAAAAGTGGTTTTGTTGAAAACGAAGGTCGTTTGCAAAATTTTCATTTTAAGGGCTCTTATATATATATACTAAAAAATATATAAATTCCACAACGACTTTTCTGAATTTTAAACTGGACATATCTTTCAACTTCTAAAGTGAAATCTCAGTTTCTTAACTTCATTAGAAAGATATCATTAAACAGATTCAAATATTTCTTATTTCGTTCAATTCTGATTAAAAACGAATTCTATATATTCATTTGAAATTAGAAATCGAATTTTCAAACTGTCGCGCCATTTCAGGCTCGTTATATAATTAAAATAAAATAATTCGTTCTAACTTCGTCGAAAATAAATTTTTCGTCGTTATTATTTAAAATAATTCATTTTAAATACCCAAAATCCGTTAAATTCGCCAAAATTAATTTTTTAAATTGGCTCAGATTCTCTGGGTTGTTACATTCTCCCCCACTTAAAATCTTTTCGTCCTCGAAAAGGAACGAAGTTGAAAGTTGTTTAACTAATTAACTCATCTTTCATTATTTCCATTATGGCTTAAGTTCTTCAACTTTTCAGTTTCTAAGAACTTTCAAATTATTCAAAAATTTGGCTAACACCCTAAATTTTCGTAAAATTTCGCCATAACCTCCCCCCCACCGGGAGCATCGGGAAAATCCCCAAACCGCCACACAGGCGCTCTCATCTCAAAAAGAAAAAGCCAAGCGGCTCATAAAATCATCATCACCCAAACAAAACAGTAAATGTGTACCTATTTATCGGGCATACAATTTTATTCATCTGCTCTAGCCTCCTTTCTATGACCTGTTCAATAGATATACATGTATATGCATGCAAATTCAACCAAATTTCAATTTATTTCAATATTTTGTTCAATTTTACTTAATGGTTCAAAATTTTAATAAATCAAACCAGTAATCATACAACACAACCAGCATTTAATTTGTTGGTTAATTTTCTAATTCATAACTTTGGTATATATATACAGAAAATCAGGTTTTTAATGCCAAATCACAACAATATATCCTATCTAGTTTTGGTTCTCACACAGCCTAATGGAAATATATAGATATCTCACTTTTCGAAACTCGAACAAAAACACTGATGATGAGATCTCAATCATCAGTATCATCTTCGGGAGACTAGAGTGTGATTCTATATCTATCCAGTATATTTGGGACTTTGAATATACGTTCATGACGCGTATACGCGAAATCTTCATATACTAGATTGTCCAAATTCAATACAAATAAAATATTCAAATACGAATAATTGAATTTAATTTTCAAAACAAAATTTGTTTTCAATTTTATTTTAAAAATATACTCTTCACACTCGTTCTAGGATACTACTGATCCCTTCTCTAATGAGTTATTCTTATTGGATATTTCTAATCCAACCTCTGATGAGTTCTTTCTTTTGGTTCTAATATGTCTTGTTCTTGAGCTCTGTAAACCAAAGCTCTAATACCAAATGTAACAACAAGGAATTTCGCTCGATCCGAATCGATCGCTAAGCCGACCAAGACCGTTCGAAACCCCTAATTGTTTTGAGAATACGACAAATCAGAACACAAATAGAAGAACATTTCATTGCTTATTACAACAATTCCATCAGATTCACAAGAATATACAGAGTACGAATAATTATTATACATTATAATATATCGGAGATTTAAATACATTACTGCAGCGGAAAAATAATACAAAACATAACTGAAAGGAATATACGGATACAGATCTTTCCGAATATCACTTCAGCTATAACCCAAGATCCTGCGAATATAAATCTGCAAAACCAAACTACTAGCTGCCCGTGCGGAAAATAAGGGCACCCAGAGTTTAGATCAAAACAATAAACCCCAGGTCAGTCATGTGACTGGTGTGAGAACTAATACAGTTAATAATCTTTATTTTAAAGTTAGGTAAATCAAGGGACCACGCCGCATAACACGGAACAGGTTTCCTTCCAATACTACCAGTGCATAAAACAAATAGCGCAATGCTAAATAAAGAACAATAAAGCTATTATAAGACCCAGGTCCCATCACACAATGCAACGCAAGCCGGAGGATAGGGATTTTACCTTATAATAGCCAAAGAATGCTTGATACATTTAAAACAGATTATTTTGATAGTACTATAAGTGTATAGTGTCAAAAATAATTTCAATCATAAGTATCAATCATAGACGACATGAATGCCCCATACCACTATGCCACCATATATAGGTATACAACTAAAACCGCAAGGTCACATATTGGAATTTGGATTACCATCTATGAACCGAGGCGAAAGATAGTCCTCACCGATTCGAGACTCTCTAGCCCGAGCCACAGGAACAGAACGCATCATCCCTTAGGAGCCACAGGGCCAGTCCACTCGATGTGGATTAAAATTAAACCCTGAACACTACGTCTCCCCGCCATATGGGGCGTAAATGAGCCAAATGACTCCGTATCCGAGGCGCCTTGCATTCCAACAACCACACAGGTGAAAAATATATAAATGTCAGGGTTGGTAGGTCACTAACACCATCTCTAACTAGAAAAAGACACATGTTCTCCCTGAATCCTCTCCCATTTCTGGTTCATACCGGGGTGTGAGACTCGTGAATTAACGCTACATAAAGCCATGCCATATAGGTCGTGCTTTGATCATCAACCACAAGACTTTGCTTTTCAACAGAAGCCTTGATCAATTGCCACTTAGGCATGCCACACAGGCAATTCACTCCATGCGACTGATGCCCATCGATATACAACCTTTGATCTCGTACGTCTCAGAGAAGGGTAAAGTAAGGGAATAAATTCCCCTTCACCAGGCAGACGTTTATTTAATAGAGATCAATCAACACAGAGCAACATCCAATGTCAGACACACAATCCATACAAGTTCGTTCTGGGTCTGAACGAAACCAGAGGAACCTTATTCCTCGCATATCCATCGATCTCCAAGTACGTTTGGACGATCACCAACTGATTCCCTCCTCTTGGGTGTACAACCCAATCAAGATCATCAATAATCATACAATCGATGTGAAGACCTCCGGTCTTCAACCATCGTCTTCATCTTCGAATTATCGTCGAATCAGTTATTCAAAATGGGTATAAACCCGGCCTTCCTGAACAACTCGCGTATATAATAACTAAGTGTTACACAAACACAACATACGCCTCATTCCAATTTAGAATATTCTTCTTTTCAAATATTCACATCATCAGGGAATAAGTTCCCATTAATTTCTTTGCATATCAAACCATATTAAGGTTTTCCAAACTAGCCGGGATTAGCGAACCACACCGAAGTAATCATTTATTTTATTTCCCAATCCCAACCTATTCATCCCATGGAGCAAAACCGATAATACTCTAGATCTAACACCACAGTGTTATCGGTAAATATTAATTACCATTCCACGCTCAAATCTAATTAAAGATTTAACTATCGCTCAGAGCAAAACTGGTGATACTCCGTTCTCGATTATATAAATCTAATTAAAGATTCATTAAAACACCACTTAGTTTTAATCTTTAACTGGGTAAAAGAACCGATGTCATTTAAAACACGGTTCACGGTAAACCCAAAATCACATCCCATTTCAATTCCAATTAAATGAAAATTAATTGGTATTTCTTCTTTAAATCTTAATTAAAAGATTTATTCCTTTCACACGGGGTTTAAGAACAGTGTTAGTGAAGACATTGTTCACGACAAATCCAAAATCCCATTTGATATTAAATGCAAGGCTCTGAATAGAAAATATATCGGCTTATATTCAATAACAAATTCTGAATCAACAAATATCGTATTGGAATAACGATATATATATATATATATATATATATATATATATCTTCCAAATTCCTCCACAATGTCCCTATAATCACAGAATCCAATATCGAAATATTTCGAAGATAATTTCGAATCAAATCCATTCCAATTCCAATATTCGAATTTCTGGTTATCTTTAAAACCACTTCAAATCCAATTTATTTATTTAAACATATTAGATTTTAATTCTAGTTCATCACTAGTTCATTTCAATAAATATGTATTCTTATCCTTTCAAAATAGGGAATTTTTCATTCCAGTTCTTTCTAAATCATTTGTTATGATTTTACACAAATTACTAATATTTTTAATAATATTACCGAGGCCCGTACAGTCGATTTCCAATAATGGTTATAGCGACCTTATCCAAATTTGATTTGGACATAATTCCAAATCCAACCGTCAGATTTCAAATTTCTAATATTCATTGGAAAGCTCTTTTCGATACGAATCCAACGGTTCCGGTTTAAGGAGAATCCGACGGTCGGATCTCCCGTAACGTCAATTCGAAGTCAATGGTCGGAATTCGCGAACTGCCGCGGCGCTGCGCGTTCTATTCAGGCCATTTAATATATATATATATATATATATATTATATACTTCGTCGATTTCAATTCTAAATGTATTTTATAAATCGTTTTAAATTCGTTTTGCAAAACAATTTCAACTTCATATTCAATTTTAAATAAAAATTGAATATTCCATATCATTAATATATAAATGATAATATTTTCAAAATATTAGATTTTGAAATCAATTCCTTTTCAATATTCATTATAAAAATGAATATAATCGATATAAATATCGTTCGCATCAAAATAGCGCAAATCTAATCAACACGGCTTTATGTATTTCAATAACTTCGTTATTCTATTCAAAAAATGAATATTTTTTTCAACACATGAATATATATTTTATTCAACACATGAATATTTATTTTATTCAACACTGAATCTTTATTTTAAATTATTCTTTATTTTATAAATTGGAATGAGGCCCAATCAATTACCATATAATGTTGATTACATGGATTCCATACAACACATGTATATAATAGCAATGATAAATAATCAATCATCATCCAAAGTGCACTACACAACTGTCTGTCAACCTATCGATTGACATACAACTAAACAATCGAGATTAGTGTACGTCAAATATCATCCCGATACCCGTGTTGAGTTTCAGTCAACAAACACAAATTTTTATTTGTGCAGTTGGGCGATGTGTAAAATTTATCATCCCAATCCATATCAGTCAAATCAGTGTACATAAACAAATCGTCTGATTTGTAAATGAATATTTTATTTTATTCACATACACGTTAAAAATTATATTTTTAACGATAAAATATTTTATTCAACATATGAATATTCTACTTAGTTCATTTATTCAATAAAATGATATTTTTATTTTTCTAAATTATTGTAGAAAATTCGGCAGCATAACGGCACGATACTAGAAACGGGATAAGGCTTAGCCTTATCCCCAGTCTAATAATGGCCTACGCCATACACAAACCAATCTAATCAATTCCATTTCATCCAAACAACCAAATTAAAACCAATAATCCAATCAACTACACAACCAAACAACAAGTCGTCCATGTTCTGTGGACGACGGATGTCGGGTGCTGCTAAGCACCGTCTGCATCCTAGTATATATTTATAACTAGAAAAGAAAATTTAAAGTGAGAAGTTCTCACCGAGAGCTAAACCAAACGCCGTGACTCTTCATATGTAGGAAATCTTCGTCGTGCTTCCAACGAGATCTGTTACACGTGGTTTTACGTTAAAAATCACATTTTTATAATACCACTACATGTATAAAAATTATATTTTTGTAACGCTACACGTATAGAAAAGATTATATTTTTATATTCTCGATCATATAAAAATCCTATTTTTGATTCGCTACTCATATAAAAATCATATTTTTATTCTCTACATTATATAAAAATTATATTTTTATTCTCTACATTATATAAAAATTATATTTTTATAACGCTCTTCATGATAAAAATGAAGTTCATATTTTTATTTGTATAAAAATCATTTCTTTATCTAACTAAAAATCTCTTCTTTTCACCATTAAAAGTCAAATATTTTTTTTTAAAATCCAAACGTTTTTATGAATAAAAATCTAATCTCTTATGTATTTCAAAATCAAAGCTTTTCCTTAACATAAAAATGATTACTTTAACTAATCTATATGTAATTAAAACTGAAATTAAAATTCAAATCGAATTTAAAACAAAAGTTGAAAGAAACAATGTAATTTACCTTTCTTTCCTTCTTTTTTCATTCATTCGCAGAGGGGGTTCACCATCGGGTTTGGGTCAAAGGGGGAGCTAGTGGAGTCGCGGGTGGAGTGGGGGCCGCTCAGGTGGTCGGGCAACGGTCAGGCAGGGGTTGGTGGCGGTCACCGTCGGTTTGGGGGTTTGGAGCTCGGGGACTTCGATTTGAGGGTTTAAATTGACGAGGGAGGAAGAGAACGGGGGTCGCGGTCGAAGTCTGGTTGGCGGAGGCCGATCTAGGGGTGGCGGAGCTGAGGGCGTCGGCCTGGCAATGGCGAACTTCGCCATTCTCTTTTTTTTTATTTTTTTATTTTTTTATTTTTATAAACCGTTCGATCTAAAGAAAGTGGGGATGGCGTTGACTAAGAGAGAGGATAGGGGTGTGTTTGAATTTATTTAATAATTTAATTTTAATTTTCCCTAAAAGTAACTTTTATTCTCGAACTCTAAATCGAACCCACCGACTGTTGCCCATAGCTAATTACCTCATTCTGAACACACTGGGATATGTCACGAAGGCCAATTCGATCGTTACGATCAGTTTTCGTTAAATTTACAATATAAATCCGTATATATTCAATTTGAACGCACATTTTAATTTACCGGGGCCACATACAGACTCAGAAAATTCCAAAAAAATTATTTCTAGTTTCATATTGACGATACAGTCCTAACAAAACTAATTTCATCGAATTCTGAGACCGTTTGAAAAATGGTCATTTTCTGGTCGATCAAAATTGACTGAAACTGTTAAAACACATTTAACTTCGCCACGCTCACATTTTGATTTAGAAAATTATGAATTTTAGAATCTAGCAATAACTTGACCTCCCGGATCCAACAAAAGTGGTTTCGTCGAAAACGAAGGTCGTTTGCAAAATTTCCATTTTTACGGGCCTTTATATATATATTATAAAATATATATAAATTCCACAGCGACTTTTCTGAATTTTAAACTGGACATATCTTTAAACTTCTAAAGTGAAATATCAGTTTCTTAACTTCGTTGGAAAGATATCATTAAACATATTCAAATATTTCTGGTTTCGTTCAATTCTGATTTAAAATGAATTCTATATATTCATTTGAAATTAGAAATCGAATTTTCAAACTGCCGCGCCATTTCAGGCTCGTTATATAATTAAAATAAAATTATTCATTCTAACTTCATCGAAAATAAATTTTCCGTCGCTATTATTTAAAATAATTCATTTTAAATAACCAAAATCTGTTAAATTCGCCAAAATAAAAATTGTAAATTGGCTTAGAATTTCCGGGTTGTTACAGTTATCAGAAAAGACTAAAAAAGGTTTACCTCCTGATTGTCGAAGCCACATCGCTTATTTCGTGTAGGCGGAGCAATAATAGAATCTCATATACAATTGGACTCTACAAGCATAATCTCCTCTCGTCCACTAGCCCGTGTCACTCTTGCCTGCTCTGCATCATATCTCTCTTACAATACAAATATAATTTTGACACAATTTCTGTATAATTTACTTATATATTGTGATATAAATGAATATGAAACATTTTAATTACGGATAAGCATATTTACCATTACATCCGTAACTTTTTGGTCCGCGCAATCGTATGAAACATTCCCTTCTTCATCAGTATGCTCCACCGCATGTGTATGTCTAAAACCTCCACCATCGAAGGCTCCTTTCCATACTTTGTAAACTGAGTATATATAGTAGTAAAAATATTGAAAATAAGAACGAATGATATACATAAGGATATACATAAGGATATACATGAACATATGCTAAAAATATTGAAATTTTATACCAATTCTCTCTTATGCTGTTGGAAAGATTTTGAACCACCGCAGTGTAAAGCTGGATTCTTATTCCTATTTGCCTTATTTCTTGCTGCTACGTCCTGTTAAATTTGATACACAATTGATTAAATAATGTAATCAATAAAAATGTAAATATTTTTATTATAACTTACTTTAGCTTCTTTGGTATCGCAATATCTAACAAATGCAGCCCAAACATCATCACTCATCTAATTTGGCTTTTTACGAGCGTTCTTGGCCCTTGAAATTGTCTCTCTATAATTTTTCCACATTTCCATGTTCTAGATAGTCATAAAAAGTTCATATCATGTGACTCCACACGTACTACAGCCTGCATATTTAATTTATTTTGAATTATGTACAGTATATTAATTTTCAATAGTAATATAAAATTATACTTACCATCAAATCAACTAAAATAGCATTTTTGATATGAGGTGGGATACTATCCCAATGTGGTCAACATCCATACATCCTACTCCTATATGATTCCTTCGATACTTCCAAAATCAAGGATGATGGCTCCACCTTGAACCCCATATATAAATGTTGATGTAGATATTAAATATATTTAAATAATCTAAATTGAAATAAATTTGACATTTACCCGACACTCTTTGGAAAAATCTCCGCAACTCGGCGTAAATCTGGCTTTGAGCTGCTAGGACCTGCTCCAGCTATAGGAGACGGTGAAGAAGATGGTTGAGACGAACTCCTGGATTGTCTTCTATCAGACATATCTGTCACAAGCTTATAATGCATACAAAATAATAATGAGCACATAAACATCACATAATCATTAATCATCACGCAATCATACCCTATACATAATCAGCACATAATCGTACATGAAAAGAATAATGTATAACTTTTAATAATGCATAACATATATAGTCATCATTATTATTATATAAATCAGAATAGTAAAGAACATAAGTAAATTCATAGCTAAGAACAATCATCATTATTATCATTACATAGCTCAGAATAGTACATAACATAAGTAAATCCATAGCTAAGAGTAGTCATCATCTATGGTCAGTCTTCATCATCTTCTGATCCAGACTCATTCTCATACTTTATATCATTTTCTTCAGTGCTTACAAATGCATCTATTAATACATTCGCTTCATCATTCAACTGCCCTATACTGGCTATTATAATTAATTCAGTATTTGGCCCAAGATCCGCTTGATACACTGCTTTATCCGGAATATTATTTCCATCAAATGTATATCTTGCCTTTGTTTTAAAAACAACCCACCAATCCGCTTTATTTTTTTTCAAGGACGGATACGGAGAAAAATAGACTTGTAATGCTTGCTTAGCTAAAACGGAAGGATCATGCTTATAGTAATGCGACGTATACCTTATTTCAATTAGCTTATAATCTTTGTGCATGTTAATTCCAAAACCAGGAACATTGCTAAATCAGTTGCATTTGAATAGAAAAACTTTCTCTACAGGCTGTACATAATATGTCAACTCTAAAACTTGCAGTAAGGCACCGTAAATTTTTTTTGCATTAAGGCTATACATAAGATGTTAAATTTTCAGCCTCAAAATCATTGGTGTTGAATTTAAATCCATTGAGAAGTACATTGGATAAGTTTTGACATTTCTTTTTGGTACGATAGCAAGAATTGTACATGAATTCAGTATTACTTGGCAAATGGTGCAACTTCCACACAATTTAAAAGAATATATGTGTGACACATGGTAGTCTCTATTGCTTAACCATATTTCCACACATTTTCCAGCAGGTTTTCCGTGTTGTCTAAAAATAGATAACATTGTTTGAGAAGACCCATGTTCAACAACTTCTTTATTACGGGGAACAGTTACAAAAGATAAGCTCACATCTTCACTAATGTAATGGGAGAAAAAAAATTGAAGCTTCCTCTTCAAGATACGATTTTCAAATCGAAGATTCTACTCATGCTTTTAGTCTTTTTTTTTCTTTAAATGATTCAAGTAACTATAATAAGATTAATTAAATTTATATGTTGCAGCCCGCCCCACACCAGCCGACATTTCTTTGAAATGCGCTATACCAATGCCCGACTAGCACGGGACAGTCATCAAAGGAAAAGGATTTGAAACTATGAATCACCAAAAAACCTGTAGTATATCTCACAGCGCATGGAATAAAATATAACAATAACATAATTTGACATAAAATAGGCAAGATAGTGCGTAAGCTGAAAACTAAACCATCATAGCAGCGGAATCCAAAATACAGCTTATGATCCAAACCGTCAATATTACAACTTCAAAATACTCTCTCTAAAGAAAAATAGAAAAGGTACACTACTAAATCCCAAAGTAGTGACCAACAACAACACAGGGAGAATATATGTATATAGTACGTGGAAGCCTCCTGCTCGTCTCCGGACAACTACTCTCTCATAACCACATAACTTGTCTCTAGTCTGCTCGTTTTAGGAACACCCAGAGTAATAAGAAGAGACATAGAACTCTGGGTCAGACAAATGTCTGGTATGAGCGATAGCAGCAAAGTAAAACAATAACAGGTATAAATAATCATACCTGAACCTGGACCTGCAACCAAAGAGTTAGCACAACAGGATGTACAATACTCTAAGGTAACACTAGCATAAAGTGTAAAGTGGAAGTGTGCATGTCATGGTGATAGCAAACATCAAACATAGTAATCATCCTTACATCTCTCACTCAGTGCGTAAAGCATAAGATATCCACCACTTTGGTCACCAGAACCATTGGGGCCATGATGGAGCCCAGCTCCATCCAAACCTTACTACGACCACTTTTCCATTGGGGGTCCTGATGGTGCTCGACTCCAAACAACTTTGACCCCACCGCACTGATCCATAGTCAATCCCCCCATCAAAAGTGAATCAAAGTTATAGATATCGATAACCCCTTTGCACACGTCCCGCAGCAAAGTCCAACTTATGAAGTTAACTCGTTGGTTCCCATCTAGACCTTGAGTGATAACTTCCCATTTGGGCTTCCTTTGCACCTCGGGCTTTGGTCTCCTCTGGTTCAGTTCGGGTCTCCTCCTCCTATCCGGTTTGGTTCGGGTCTCCTCCTCCTATCCGGTTCGGTTCGGGTCTTCCTCCTATCCGGTACGGTTCAGGTCTCCTCCTCCTATCCGGTTCAGGTCTCCTCTTCCTCTCCGGTTCGGTCTCCTCCTTCTATCCAGTTCGGTTTGGGTCTCCTCCTCCTATCTGTTTTGGTTCTGGTCTCCTCCTCCTATCCGGTTCGGTTCTGGTCTCCTCCTCCTATCCGGTTCGGTTCGGGTCTCTTTCTCCTATCCGATTCGGTTCGGGTCTCCTCCTCCTATCCGGTTCGGGTCTCCTCCTCCTATCCGGTTCGGTTCGGGTCTCCTCCTCCTATCCGGTTCAGTTTGGATCTCCTCCTCTTATCCAGGTCGGTTCGGGTCTCTTTCTCCTATCCGGATCGGCTCGGGTCTCCCTCCTAACCGGTTCGGATCGGGTCTTCCTCCTAACCGGTTCTGAAAATCTGCAACTTTTTCCGGTAAGTATTTTCGCCAAAAGACGGCGTTTTCAACCATTCTAACCTTCCTATGACATCACAAAACATTCCAAACAGCAGTGACAACATATAGAATCAATCAAAAACATTAAAACATCATTCACATGAAATATTTTAGATCAAACATACCCAAAAAGCATGATATTCCACTTAATCCTCTTAACCATGTTTTAATTATAGGATTAGCAAACTTAATCTAAATTAATCCAAATTTTCACCGGTGACATAAAATAATATTTAAGAATTTCTACATATTTTTCCAGATTTTTATGATGCATAATTTCGCTAATTATCACTAATAACCCTTAATTAGGCGTAATTAGTGAATAAAACATCAAATCACTCACCTTAGCCACAAATGAATCTTAGATCTGAAACTACGACTGATATGACACGAATTCCAATGCAACATAGCAGCTTTATCTCCAATTTGATGTTAATTTGCCTTGATTTGATGTTGATTAGCTTAATATTTGATTAGAAAGTGATAAGGAGGTAGTTTAGAAGGTGGAAGTCATTGTTATGGTCGAGGAGACGTAAGTGGTGGCTGTAAAAAATGACAAAGAAAGGTTTCTCTAACCCTTTTCAGCCCTTATATAACCCTAATCCCGAAATCCCCAGTGGGCCTAGCTGCTAATTACCCAATTAATCCCAATTATGCTTTTTTCACCCTCCAAACCTTATTTCAGCCATATCTCCCATACGGTAAGTCCGTATGATTAATGTGACCACTCTACGAAAAAGTAAACCATCATACAAATTAATCCAATGGAAGTGGTTTAAGATCAAAACTTCTTACCAATCAAAAGTTATTGGCGAAATAAGATTCGCCAGGGGTAAAACGGACATTTTATAATCGGCAAAAATCGTGAACATGGGAAATGACCCCAATAGTCGTTCCCTAAAGTTATACGACCCTACGACTTCGTATGAGAATGAAATAAATATTCTATGATCCTCCGATATGTAGAATGCGGGTCGTTACACTCTTCCCCCTTAAAAAATTTCGCCCCTGAAATTCCTTAACCAAACAGACAATGGAGTCCCGCATGCCTATCAGCCATTTACAACCAATCAAATATGCATAATAACACAACAAGCCTATCCTAGCATGCGGTTTAATAACAGGCAAATAGCTATAAAGCAATTAAAATCTTACCAGGCAAAGAGTTTTGGATACGCCTTCCTTATGCTCTTCTCTGTTTCCCAAGTACAATCATGCTCATTATCACCCCACTGGACTTTCACTAGTTCCACCGCCTTCTTTCGAAGCTACTTTGTATCGTGCTCGACAATCCAAATCGGTCTGCGGTTCCCAACCGCTTTGGGTTCTATCTCGATATCGTCCAACTGGTCCGGTGAAATAGTCATATCAGAATCGTGCATAAACTTCCGTAATTCGGAAACATGAAATACGTTGTGAACTCCTACCATCTTGTCAGGCAACCCAACTTTGTACGCTAAATTCCCCACTTGCTCGAGGACTAGAAATGGACCAACAAACCTTGGTGCCAATTTACCTCTCCTACCAAAACGAATTACATGCTTTAATGGAGAAATCTTGACGAATACCAAGTCGCCAATGGAGAATTTCAAATCTCTTCTCCTCTTATCAGCATAACTCTTCTTCCTATCTTGGGCAGCCTTCATTCGCTATAGAATAACCTTGATCTTATCCGAAGTTTCTCTTATTACATCCGGTCCAAGCACGAACTTCTCACTGGTTTCTAGCCAACATGATGGTGAGCTGCACGGTCTCCCGTACAAAGCTTCAAATGGAGCCATACCAATACTGGACTGATAACTATTATTATATGCAAACTCAACCAGATGCAAATGGTCATTCCATGAACCTACAAAATCCAATATACAAGCTCTTAAGAGATCCTCTAATACACGATTCACCCTCTCTGTTTAACCGTCAGTTTGAGGATGGTACGCGGTACTGAGATGTAATCCTGACCCTAACATCTCTTGTAATCTCTTCCAAAACCTACTAGTAAATAACGGATCTCGGTCACTTACAATACCTTTGGGTACACCATGAAATCTCACTACCCACTTCATATATAGTTCCGCTAAATTAGTTGCTGTTCTATTCGACTTGACCGGCATAAATCTTGCACTTTTGGTCAATCGATCCACAATCACCCAAATGCTATCATGACATGATCTAGTCCTTGGTTAACCATCTATAAAATCCATTGAGACTTGTTTCCATTTCAATTCGGGAATTTCCAGCGGTTGTAACAAACCACTTGACTTCTTTTGCTCGGCTTTAACTAACTGGCAATTCATGCACTTGGATATAAACTTCCCGAACGTCTCTCTTCATACCTTCCCAGTAGTAGGTCTTCTTCATGTCTCAATACATTTTGTTACCACTGGGATGTATAGTCAGTTTCGAGTGATGACACTCTCTAAGCACTTCATCTCTCAATCCATTAACATTGGGTACAACTAATCTCTCATTCTTTCGAAGCCATCCTTCTCGATCCAGTCAATACTTGTTCGTTGCCTCACCATCAATACCTATCTCTTTCTTAGAGATGATTTCAAATAGATTAGGATCGTCCCTCTGACTGGAACCAATCCGTTCAATCAAAGTCGGTCTGATCATCAAACTTGCTAACATCTCTGGATCCAATACGCGCTTAGGTCTGAAATCATACCCCGCGATATATTCCAGTTGCTTCCATTCCATAAACATAGCCCCCAAACTAGCATGTCTCCTACTCAAGGCATCAGTTACCGCATTGCCCTTCCCGGGTGTGTATGCGATATTGACATCATATGAAGCCAAGAACTCTAACCATATCTATTGACGAAGATTTAAATCCCTCTGAGAGAAAAGATACTTTAATGACTTATGATCGGTAAACAACTCGAATCTTTCTCCCAATAGATAGTGTCTCTACATCTTTAATGCGAAAACAATCGCTGCTAATTCCAAATCATGGGTAGGTTATCTTTTCTCATGCGGTTTCAGTCGCCGACTAGCATAAGCTACAACCCTACCTCCTTGCATCAGTACAAAACCTAGTCCGGTACCACAGGCATCCGTGTATACCGTCATCTCTTCGTTACCTTTAGGAATAACTAACATTGGTGCGGACGTCAACTTTTCCTTTAGACCCTTAAATGCATTCTCACACCTTTCGTCTCAGACGAAAGTTTGATTCTTCTTGGTCAACTGAGTTAACGGTGCCGCTATCTTGGAGAAGTCTTGAATAAACTTACAATAATATCCAGCTAATTTCAAGAAACTTCTCACGTCCGTTGCATTATTGGGCGTAGACCAATCTTGCACCGTAGCCACTTTGGCAGGGTCCACGGCAATACCATTCTCTGAAACAACATGACACAAGAACCTCACTTCCCTCCTCCAGAAGTGACATTTAGAAAATTTCGCTTTCAATTGGTGTTTTCTCAACACCTCCATCACTATCCTCAAGTGTTCCTTATGTTCTTCCTCTGTCCTCGAGTAAACCAAGATATCATCCACGAACACAAGAACAAACTTATTCAATTGATCCCTGAATACCCCATTCATAAGATTCACAAAATATGCTGGTGCATTGGTCAACAGGAATGGCATGACCAACCACTCATAGAATCCAGACGGCGTTCGAAATGCCGTTTTAGGTATACTCTCAGCTGCTACTCGAAGATTATGAAAACATGTCGTGAGATCTAACTGGGAGAACACTCTTGCTCCACTCAACTGATCAATCAAATCATCTATCCACGGAAGATGATACTTATTCTTCCTCGTCACCTTATTCAATTCACGGTAGTCTACACACAATCGAAGGGAACCATCGGCCTTGGTAGTAAATACAACTGTTGCTCCCCACTCGGAAACACTCCTTCAGATAAATCCCTTCTTTAAAAGATCACTAACTTGCACCTCGATCTCTCACTACACCATTGGCGCCATACGACGAAGTGGCATCACTATAGGCCTGGCATCTTTCACTAAATCAATTCTAAACTCGATCTCTCAGTGTGGTGGAAGTCCGGTCACTTCCCCGAAGATGTACGGATACTCGCCAGCAATAGGCACATATGACAACTCATCATGCGGGATGTCGAGACAATTTAGAAAACTAGCCATCACCCCATCACTAGGTAGGCAACCAAACAGTACCCTCTGCCCATCATCCGCTCTAATGGTCACCGAAGACCCCTCACAGTCCACCACCACCCCATACCTTTGGAGCCAGTCGACTCCCAAAATAATGTCAAACACAGTAAAGCCCAAAACAAAGCAATCACAAGCAAACATGCATCCATGTCTCAATAAGTCCAAATTACGACAAATCATACTAAGGCTAGTCGAACCACCGATCGGGTTCATCACAACTAAAGGTCTATTGACAATCTCGGGTTTCAATCCTAACCTATCTAGCAGTTCACTAGATATGAAGGAATGGGAAGCCCCGGTATCAAACAATACTCGAACAGGAACATCATAAATGGAAAGCATACCTTGAATAACGACGCCCTTTCCCTTCTACGCCACAGTAGGGGCATTCGACTGAGAAGGAACAACGTTGATATCATATGCTTTCACGATCTGCTTCTCTTTGGGAGGTTGTGGACATTTATCCTTGTGATGTTCCACTTGGCCGCAATTGAAGCACTTCCTGTCCGTTGGCTTTGCTCGACATTCTTTGGCATAGTGGCCCTTCATGCCACAGCTGTTGCACTCTACATCTTTCTAATTCTTCTTTTTCTGACCATCCTTTGTTTGGTTATGTTTCCTCTTATTCTGAGAATTATTCTTGCCTCCATCGCTTGCCTGCGGCTTAGGCTCCTCTACAGATGTAACAACAACCTCGGTCTTTGACTTAGGGTAAAGGCTTTCTGATCTCAATGCTTTCCCCACAACAGATTCAAAAGTCTCATCGATGTGGTTTATAAGTCTTTCCCCCAAGTACTCATCTAAGCCGGTTATGAACTTTTCATTCTTCTTCTCGATAGTATCGATAAGGGATAATCCATAGTTCGATAAGGTATTGAATTCAGCAATATATTCTGAGATTGTCCTACCATTCTGCTTAAGCTCCAAAAAAATCCTAAACAATTCTGATTTCTGAGCAGCTAGAATAAACTTATCACCGAAACGGGTCTTAAACTGATTCCAAGTAACTTGATCCTTAGGAGTAGCTGCTTTAATAGCATTCCACCAATTCATAGCTTGCCCTTAAAGCTGACGCGATGCTAACTTTCTCTTCATTGTATCATCGATCCCCAAATCCTCAAAGATGCGCTCGCAACTATCCATCCAATCTTGAACCTCTGTAGCCTACTCCGTTCCATGGAACTGCTTCCCACAAAGACTAGTATAGTCCTTGTAGAGCTTGAAGAAATCGGCTCTAGGCTCCTGCGCTACGCACCACCACCATTAGCAGCATTAGGAACAGCTCCCTGAACACCCCTAAGCTTCTCTCGCATGAAACCAGTAAACATCATCCTCATATCAGGGACGTTCCCATTATTGTCCCCTGAACCCATACTCCTCATATATCGGCTCGTCGTTCAATCTGTAAAGAGAAAAACGATTAACTATCTCCTTAGTGGTGCCCGTGCAGTGCGACTTCATCCTTAGATATACTAATAGTATATATGTATAGTTTTTGAAAAACAGAATATCACAAATACGCGCTCTTATATACGTATATTATCTCCCCCTGATGTCTTCCCCTAGGTTAACTACGCAACATAGAGCTCTAATACCAACTGCGACAGCCCGCCCCGCACCATCCAACATTTCTTCGAAATGCGCTATACCAATGCCTAGCGGTGTCAATGGGTCGGGTTCGGGTCAGGTCAATTCGGGTTTGGGTTGATTTTAAACGGGTCATGTCAACCCGTTTATTAAACGGGTCAGAAATAGCTCAACCCAAATGCGACCCGTTTATAAATGGGTTGACTCAACCTGACCCGTGTAACCCGTTTAATTTGGCCAGGTTGGGTCGTAAACGGGTTGGGTCGTAAATGGGTCATGGCGGTTCGGGTTGTAAATGGGTTATAAACGGGTCGGGTCAACCCGTATAAGGCATAAACGGGTCATAAATAGGTCATAAACGGGTCAAATTCGGGTTTATGGGTCCTAAATGGGTCAAATTCGGGTTCATGGGTAAAATGGGTTGTAAACGGGTTGGTCCAACCCATATAAATATAAACAAGTTCACGGGTCATGACAGGTAGTGGACTGGACTGGGCCTATGTTTTGTAGATTGTAGAGTAATAAAAAAATGTTTTATAATTAAACGGGTCATGACGGGTCAGAAACGGGTTCACGGGTCGGGTTGGGTCAACCCGTTTATTAAATGGGTCAGAATGAGTTGACCCGAAATTGACCCGTTTATAAATGGGTCGGGTCCGGTTTTTATCGTGCGGGTTACGTGTCGTGTTTCGGGTCGTGTTAGAAATTGACGGTCCTACCAATGCCCGACTAGCATGGGACAGTCGTCAAAGGAAAAGGATTGAAACTATGAATCGCCAAAGAACCTGTAGTACATCTCACAATGCATGGAATAAAATATAATAATAACATAACTTGACATAAAACAGGCGAGACAGTGCATAAGCTGAAAACTAAACCATCAGAGTAGCGGAATCCAAAATACAGCTTATGATCCAAACCATCATTATTACGACTTCAAAATAGTATTCCTAAAGAAAAATAGAAAAGATACACTACTAATGTCCAAAGTAGTGACCGACAACAACACAGGGAGAACATATGTATATAGTATGTGGAAGCCTCCTCCTCGTCTCCGGACAGCCACTCGCGCATAACTACCTAACATGTCCCTAGTCTGCTCGTTTTAGGAGCACCCAGAGTAATAAGAACAAACATTAAACTCTGGGTCAGACAAAAGTCTGGTATGAGAAAGAGCAGCAAAGTAAAACAATAACAGCTATAAATAATCATACCTGAACCTGGACCTGCAACCAAAGAGTTAGCACAATAGGATGTACAGTACTCTAAGGTAGCACTAACATAAAGTGTAAAGTGGAAGTGTACATGTCATGGTGATAGCAAACATAAAACATAGCAATCATCCTCACATCTCTCACTCAGTGAGTAAAGCATACGATATCCACCACTTTGGTCACCGGAACAACTGGGGCCATGACGGAGCCCAGCTCCATCCAAACCTTACTACGACCACTTTGCCTATGGCGGTCCTGATGGAGTTCGACTCCAAACAACTTTGACCCCACCGCACTGATACATAGGCAATTCCCCCCCATCAATAGTGAATCAAAGTTATAGATATCGATAACCCTTTTGCACACGTCCCGCAGCAAAGTCCAACTTATGAAGTTAACTCGTTGGTTCCCATCTGGATCCTGAGTGATAACTTCCTATTTGGGCTTCCTTTGCATCTCGGGTTTTGGTCTCTTTCGGTTCGGTTCGAGTCTTCTCCTCCTATCCGGTTCGAGTCGGGTCTCCTCCTCCTATCCGGTTCGGTTCGGGTCTCCTCCTCCTATCCAGTTCGGTTCAGGTCTCCTCCTCCTATCCGGTTCGGTTCGGGTCTCTTCCTCCTATCCGATTCGGTTCGGGTCTCCTCCTCCTATCCGGTTCGGTTCGGGTCTCTTTCTTCTATCCGGTTCGGGTCTCCTCCTCCTATCCGGTTCGGTTCGGGTCTCCTCCTCCTATCCGGTTCGGTTCAGATATCTTTCTCTTATCCAAATCGGTTCGGGTCTCTTTCTCTTATCCGGATCGGTTCAGGTCTCCCTCTTAACTGGTTCGGATCGGGTCTTCCTCCTAACCGGTTCTGAAAATCTACAACTTTTTCCAGCAAGCTATTTTCGCCAAACGATGGTGTTTTCTACCATTCTAACCTTTCTATGACATCACAAAACATTCCAAATAGCAGAAACAACATATATAATCAATCAAAAACATTAAAACATCATTCACATGAAATATTTTATATCAAACATACCCAAAAAGTATGATTTTCCCCTTAATCCCCTTAACCATGTTTTAACTATAGGATTAGCAAACTTAATCCAAATTAACCCAAATTTTCACCGATGATATAAAATAATATTTTAGAATTTCTACATATTTTTCCAGATTTTTATGATGCATAATTTCACTAATTATCACTAATTACCCTTAATTAGCCGTAATTAGTGAATAAAAGTGTAAACCACTCACCTTAGCCAACAATGAATCTTAGATCTGAAACTATGACTGATATATCACAAATTCCAATGCAACACGGCAGCTTTATCTCCAATTTGATGTTAATTTGCCTTGATTTGATGTTGATTAGCTTAATATTTGATTAGAAAGTGATTAGGAGGTAGTTTAGAAGGGGGAAGCCATTGTTAGGGTTGAGGAGAGGTAAGTGGTGGCTGTAAAAATGACAAAGAAAGGTTTATCTAATCCTTTTCAGCCCTTATATAACCCTAATCTCAAACTCGCCAATGGGCCTAGTTGCTAATTACCCGCTTAAGCCCAATTATGCTGTTTTCACCCTCCAAACCTTATTTCATCCATATCTCCCAAACGGTAAGTCCTTTTGATTAATGTGACCACTCTACGGAAAGGTAAACCATCATCCAAATCCAATGGAAGTAGTTTCAAGTCAAAACTCCTTGCCAATCAAAAGTTTTAGGCGAAATAAGATTCGCCTAGGGTAAAACGATCATTTAAAAATCGGCAAAAATCGTGAACATGGGAAATGACCCCAATAGTCATTCCCCAAAGTTACATGACCATACGACTTCGTATGAGAATGAAATAAATATTTTATCCTCCAATACGTAGAATGTGGGTCGTTACAAATCTAAATTGTAAACTACCAAGAATATTGCGGATATACAAAATTACTTCTCAAATGGATACATCCATCCATATTGCACAGGACCTCGAATGTAACAACCCATATTTTACGTATTGGAGGATCGTAAATTATTTTTATTTATTTCCCTGAGGGTTGGATCATTCTCATATTTTGAAATGTTGTTTATGGGGATGTGAGAGATGTCCATAAGTTTTACCAATTTTGTTTGTGACCATTTTGCGCCGGTCAGTTTTGTACAGGGAATAACTTTTGACTAGAATCGAATCAGATGCTAAGATCAATTTCATTGGAAAGGAAATGGTGTTACCAATTCCGTAGAGTGGTCACATTAAAGATTCTATTTAACAGTTTGGGAGGAATCGTTGTTTTATTGTTTCACAGTTTGTTGTTCAGGTTTTAAGCCATAATAGGCTGATTTGGAGAGGTCCATTAGTGGGCTGATGGGAGACTATAAAAAGGGGGTTAGATGCATGAAGAATAGTTTACTTTCTTCATTCTTTTGTTTGGTTGAGCTCGTGATTCTCCTTGCTTAAACAAATACAACTTTCCACTATTAAAATTCTAGATCTATATAAGAGGATCGAAGATCTACATCATTTGAAGCTGGATCTACGTCTAGTGAGGAGAGATCGCATCAAATCAAGAGGTTTGAAGCGTATTCTTCGCTGTCCGGATTGAGAATTTAGCGATTTCGAGTTAATTCAAAGAATTTGTGAGTGATAAGCATCTCTCGCACGAATTCAATCAAGCATATGAGTTGTTTGATATTTTATCATTTTCAAGTTGGTTTCACATATATCTACATCATGGTAAGTATATTTTCATTTGAATCACCGTAGGATTTAATCTAGCAAATTAAAACTGGGAATTCTTATGTTAATTCATAGGTTTATGCAAGTTAGATCCATTGTTTTGTTTATTCATTCATTTGTCATGATTTTGGTGAATTTTATATTGATGATAATTGTCATTTTGATGTTGTTGATGGATTCATAAAGTGTTTATGGTTTAACTGGATGAGTTGATTTCATTGATGTTGCCATTTGGTGGTGTTTTGGTCAAGTTTGGAGATGTTTTAGTCAGATCTGGAGTCAGGTCGTTGGAGCATAGGTCGGGTCCTTCTTCTTGTTCTCCAAGAAATGTCTTCAGGTCATTTGTATGGAAGCAACTCAGGTCGTTCGGGATAGATCGGGTCGTTGGGGCTATAGAGTGATCTGAAGAAGCTTCGATCATTGAAACTGGTGAAGAACGACCTAGTCTGGTCGTAAGGGGCCAGGTCGTGCATCGTGTAGTGAAAGGGAATGCGATCAGGTTGTTAACGACCTAAAGGAGTTAGGTCGTGAGGTGGTCAGAACGACCTGGGGTGTTTTTCATGGAACTAATGAGATGACTCAGGGGAAATCAGGTCATTAGCCATGGGTTGGTCACGACCTAAGGAGGACGACCTGACTGTGGTGAACCATAGAGTGATGGTATTTTGGTTCGGAAATGGTTGTGGCTTCGACGTGAGTTCAAGTAAGAATGTTCGAAGCGTTGTGATGTGTTCGTTGATTGTCGTAATGCAACAAATGTGAAGACGACTCAAGTGTGTTTTGAGCTCGGGGATAATTGCTTCTCAAGTGTGTTTTGAGCTTGTGGATAGTCGTTGTCATAGGTTCTAGCACTACAAAAAAACAGATAACTAAAGACTGTAAATTACTAACTGAATTGTTTCAGTCACTAGTTAAATACTAATCAAAGACTGAAAAAAACAGTTTTTAATTTCATAAATTTGAAACTGAAGTTCAGATTCAAATCAGTTGCAAACAATAAAAGTGCAAAAGAGACTGAACTTTTTTTAAATTGAGTCACTAATTGATGGTTCTACGAAAGAATTTGTAGCCGTTCAGATTTTACTTTGCTTGCTGATCCAATGGCCAAATGTTGTTATCCGAACCATTATATTCAAAACTATAGCAGCCAAATTAATTCTTATTTTTAATAAACACTTTTTTCCTTTCGAATTCACTAACTCTTCTACCTTCTCCTTAAATTACGGTTCCAATAAATCCACTATACTTTGTAGTTTTCTTCATTCTGTCTTCGTCCTATTATTTTTCTTATCAATCCATCAGCCGCTTCCCAAAGCCATCCTACACTCCTTCATCAAATAGCAAACCTCTTCCTTCCCTTCCCTCTACCTACCTCGCCCAGACCCACTCGGCCTCCAGGTAATGCATGAGTGAGACGGTCTTTAGAGAGCAAGTACGAGTATTTTCCCGAAGAGATCGAGAGGTTGCTCTGCTCCGCTAGAGAGATGGAGCTTTAAGTTGTTGGCGTCTCCTTCCGTATCGGTAAAATAAAAACAACCCAACATTATATAATATATATTCACGTTATCTCATTTAGATTCCTTAGTTGCAGGCACTTCTGCAACAATATTTTAAATGTTCAATGCAGTGATTGAGTCAGCTAGAGCAGTTTTCGACACTGCGAAAAAGTCGGTGGATCAAGAATGACCATCCTAAACATAGGCGGAGGATTCATTGTAGGCTGTCGTCTTGAAAAGGCAGGAGAAGCGAGCAATGCTTCGATAAAATCGCGTTTTGGGGACAAGAAAGATCTGGGAGTGATGCAGAACCAGGTAGATACTTTGCATACACTGCAAGGACATTAGCGACATGCATAATAGGAAAAACGCAAAAGCATAAGGGAAAATAAGAGGGAGTATTGGATAAATGATGGTATATGTGGGTCCATGAGCAGCATCAAAAAGGACGCTGTGAATGTGGAAGTAGTACCTTTGCGTGAGAAAGATGATGGGAAGATGTATATGTCAACTGTGTTTGGACTGACATGTGATTCACTTGATATTGTTGGGAGCGAGCTGTGGTTGCCAGACATGGAGGTAGGAGAGTGGATGGTGTCGGCTAATATGGGGCTTTGGCCAAGGCCATGGGCTCCTTGTTTAATGGGTTTTCAACCCTGGATATAAAAGTTTATTTGGTTTGTTCTAGGAATCTGATCATGTTTGGGGGTTGAGGCTGAGCATATACATCTTTGGTTATCAATGTTTTTTGTGTTATTTTCTGGAGATTGATACTCAAAAGAAAGAAGAAAAATAATGGAAAATCTAAGAAGATCGTGGAAAGGTTGATTACATGTTGAGATGTTTGTAGTTTCTATATTTGAATTTCTGATGTTGAGAAGTTATTTGTGGTTTCATGATGTTAATATGTCACTGGTATAAAATTTAATCTTATAATCAATTTACAGCATCTTTTCCACTCTTATTTCTGAAAATATATACGATTCTATTATATATAGCTTCTTTTGTAATTTAGTGTTTTATGTATGGTACCATTATTTGAAATATGTTAACGACACAGTTGTTCATACAAAATTCATATATATAAAATTAATGAAATATGAATTAAATTATGAATAGATTAAAATGATAAATATTTTTTAGTATAATTTGAGACCGATCGGAAACCGCGCTTCAGTCTTTATAGTTCGTTCTTTAACAAAATTTGAAACTGAAATATCAGTCTTTAGAATTTAAGACCGAAAATTCAGTTTCAAATTTTAGTTGCGACTTAAGAAGCAAAGAGTAAAAATTCGGTCTTTAGTCAGTCTTTTCATACATTATAAAGACTGAATTGCTTAATTAAAAACTGAAATTTTCAGTCTTTATATCAACTATTTTTAGTAGTGTAGCGGACTCGAAGCAGGGGTACATAAAAGACCAAGTGTATGGTCAAGTACCTTGGGCAGTCGTGAAGGGCCTAGTTGTCGAGATTTGAAAATACAAACATACAAGTCGTGAAGGCATATGGAGATTTGAAAAGACAAACAGTTATTTCTTTGTTCTTTAGATCCAGTCCCTGTGAGTTTATGTTGCTTTATGGGATCGTAATATTAAGGATTTAAATCAGTTTTATAAAGTATCAATTCATTCGATGTGAATTCATAAGTAAATTCAGTTTTCACTTGGAAATAACCTTTGCTTATGCATCAAATTCTGATAATGATAGAAAATTTATGGAAACATTAAGATCATTTTAAAGAAATGTTAAACATTCTTGGGAGATTTGGGGGACTTTAATACCATTATTCATGCTTTTGAAAAATTGAGCATATATCAATTCCATTTGACAAACTTAAAATTGTTAATAATTTCATTTCGAATATAGGGTTGGTTGAACCAACCATTTTTGGAAATAAATTTACATGAAAATCTAGAAAATATAGGAATATAATTGCAAAATAGATAGGATTATAGTAAATCAAATTTGTATAAATATTTTTACGGACTTCAAATGCTTTACTCTTCGCCAAGCTTCAACCGATCACATAACCATTCAAATAAATCTATACCAATGCAATGATAATAAAAGAATTTTCCTTTTAGGGTTTTAAATGGATGGGTTTATGAGGATGATTTCAAAGAAGCTGTTAATAAAAAATTTACAACCAAAATTAGTGGCACTGCACTACATTGTTTCAATAAAATGCTTTAAATTACAAAAAGCCAATTTAATTTTCTAAAATTAAAAACATAGCTGAGAGAAAATAAAGAAAACTAGTTTGCAATGTAAGAAACTGCAAAATGGAGTAGGCGATGGCAACTCAAACATCGTGAAGACCAATAATATTTACATATGCAAAATAATCTAACAAAGTCTTTACATATGCATCATTTTAATATGATATAGAAAGCTAAGTTGGTGTGGCCTATTAATGGGGATGAAGCTGACATATTATTCTACGCCAAGATGTTTAATAGAAAACATAAAAATGACGTAGGAAAAAACTGCTAGATGTAAATTGGGATATTATTAAAGAAGCATCTCAAATTGAGAAGGAAGCAACGATGGATAATTCTACTGTCTTATATAACTTTTAACTCTGATTCTTACTATATTAAATTTCCTGAAGTAGCTATCGAGTATTGATGCATGAAAATAGCTGTGATATTTTTTTCTTCCATTTGTATAGAAGAAATTAAAAACATTGTTTTTAATGAAAATATAGATAAAAGCCATAGACGTGATAGATTTGGAGCAAAATTTTATAGAACATATTGAGAAGAAATCTAGAGTAATTTGTTTGATGCAATTAGTAAATTTTTCAAGTTGGGAAAGTTAATGAAAAATTTCTAATCATGCTCTATTTACCCTTATGCAAAAAAACAACAATTCCTAATGGTTTAAGGGACTACCGGCATTTAACATGTAGTTTTTGTTAATAAATTTGGTGTTAACATTATTTAAAATAGAATGATAGTACTATTAAAATATTTTTTAGAAAACATATGTGCTTTGATTTCTGGGAGGCCCAAGATGAAAACATTTTGTTAGCTCATGAGCTAACAAGAAATTTAAACGAAATAATAAGAAATTTAAGTGTTAAAATAGACCTCTATAAGGCTTTGGATAAAATAAATAGGAATTCTGTTATACATATGACGTAACAAATGGGATTTCAAGAAAAATAAATTTGCGAAAGAATGCATAAGCCATGTTATATATTCTTTCTTATTATTGGTTCTCTTACTGGTTTTATACATAGCAATAAGGGAATTAGATGATGGGATGCTTTGTCCCCTTATCTGCTTACAATTGCTAAGTAATTTTTTTCTTCACAAATGGAAATTGCGCTAAATCTTTGGAATATTAAAACACTTAACGGAGTTAAACCATGTATTGCTCATTTGCTATATGCGGAAGGCTTATTATTGTTTTTGAATGCACACAAACAAAGTGCAAATGATATTTTCAGCATTTTTGAAAAAAATGGATAAGTATCTTGGGTGAATTCAAGAGTAAATTCTATTTTAGCAAATCATGTAACAATTAAGAAAATACCAAATATTTTGAATTTTAAGTGGGAACATTGTTAGTAATGTATCTAATTCTACCTTTAAATATGAACCAGATCAATGATAAAGACTACATTATACTATATGATATTATTTAAAACAAACTTATGGGATGGTCAAAATGGTTGTTGTTTAGGCGGGCAGACCGAAGTTAAATGACACAATCATTACTACCATCATTATTTATTCATTGTGATCGACGACATCCTAGGAAAAGGAAAAAAGCATGCGAATTTCATATGGAGAGGGAAGCAGCCTTGGAAACAACTTACAAACAAAAATAAACTTGTTATTTAGGGTTAAGAGACATAAAAAACTTGAGTGAAGCATACAATCTCAAATTATTTTGAAAATCCTTTAAGGCTAAGTCATTGTGGGTCAAACGGATAAGGGAAAAATATTTTTAAAAAAAATCTAGACAACAATAGTAGAAAATCATCATTCTTTTATATGAAAAACATTCTTAACTGCAGAGACAAGAGTAGAAAGCTATTTGAAAGAATATTTAAGGAGGGAAATCACACCAACCTATGGTCTGACCCATTGGTTAATGATAATTCACTAGTTAATTTATTAGGTTGGAACAACATTTAAATATTGCAAGGTGCAAATGATACCATAAAGAGCATAATATAAGATGACTATTGGAATGTGTCTTTACATCCAACAGCCTCAATTCTCAAGGGAGAAATTAAGAAAACTACAATAGACTCAAACTTGTAAAAGGATAGATGAATGTTATTAGGAACTTTCTACTAATGGAAATTTTTTATACAGAAAATACGTTGGAATATATCAAAAGAAACGAAGTCTCGAAGTAGAGTAGTATAATGTCATATAAATAAGCCAAACTACCAAAAAGGGAATAATGTGTCTATTTTTCTTTGATAAACATGATTTAACTAGATATAGATGCTTTAAGAGGAATATACATGTAAAAATGAAGTTGAAAGAATGGAGCATTTATTTTTTGATTGTGATACAAAAACTATATGGCTCATTGCTAAATCAAAGATTACGATCAGTCAATATAAATCAGTGCAGAATATTAGATAAACATTCGATATTTTCAACAAAATTTCAAGACAAAACCAATGGCATTCAATTAAGCACGTATCACATTAACTGTAACAATCTTTCACATTTGAAAAGAAAGAAATTTCATATTGCATAGAAAATAGGACTTAATGGTAGACTTGAAAATTTGTAGATTCAAAATCACAAAGTATCTTTCATAAGACAATTAAACATCTAAAATTTGCAAAGTTCTCAAATCAAGATATTTTAAAAATGAACAATTAGGAAGAGAGAATAAAGCATACTTACAAAATGGGAAAGTCAATTCTAACATTTCCCAAGGAAAGGTCCTTCAACAGGAAATCAACCACTAGTCAAAGGATAAAAGGAGCATTCATGGATCCATCCTTGATGTCATCTAAATTGAAAGTGACGACTCTAATGCCCAAGCCAGAAGTTGCTCCTAAAAAGGAAGCAATCATAATTTTAGTTTTAATACTATAAAATAATTATAAAAATTGTAAAAAGCTTAAGAATTGTGTATCTGATCCAGTGGAAGTCCGACACCTATTGTTATTCGCAAAAGCACAAATGAATGTTAATAATCATCGCACTAGAGATATTGATTATAGAAGCATTCATAATAATAATATTTATCACCAATTTTTATGGAGCAAAGGAGAAACATGCAAATTGCAGGATCATGAGAAGACAAATATCAGTTTCCATAAATTTAAGCAAAATCAGTGGAGCAGAGAGCTACGCTCTAGATTTAAACCACGAGAAGCTCGATTTAACATGTCAAAATCTTGGAAGCATAGGAATAGAAACTCAGATCCGATCTTTTATAGAGGAACCTTACAAGTTTTACTCATAATGGTGTAATTAGCAACAAAATAGAGCTATGGAAGCTGACCTGAAAATTTATTTCTTTTTGGTCTTCATACTATTAGTTGAAGAAATGAGTGTCTGATGCAGTTGTTGTTGCGTTGTATTGAGGTTGTAGTGTTTTGGGCTGGGTATTTTCCCCTTTGCCCATCTGTTCTTCATGGGCCTTGGGTTATTGTGTTTACATTCCGTATCAAAAAAAAAAAAAAAAAAAAAAAGAACGGTTTTTATGTACACTTCAAAACTAAGTGCAGAGGATTACGATACGATAACAAATCGAGTCTGCAAGCTGGAGCTACAATCGATTGTGGCATGTGGGAACATTAAACCGAGTATAGTAGATTTGGCTCGTGTAACACAAAGATGCACTTCATAATATGGCACGGGAATGAATGGAAATAGACTAGCGTATACACTTGAAACATTTCAACGCTAATCCCTCTCTGGCTTCTTCAAGAAGTGCCTTAGACATCAAGTAATTTTTTGACTATATATTTGTTTCCTTCTTCCAGCCTCCCGTTCTACACAAACCTATATCTCCATTCTCTACATCCCAATCTCCATCTTCTTCTTCATTCAATTTTCTTATATATTTCTTACGAAAAAATATAGTAAATTAAAAAATAACCAATGGGTGATAGGGGTAGGGACTTGCTCTTGCCCCCTGGCTTTCGATTTCACCCAAAGGATGATGAAATCATCACTTCATATCTCTTAGAAAAAAGTCGCTGATCCAACTTTTAGTGCAATAGTTATGGGGGAAGCTGACCTCAACAGGGCTGAGCCATGGGATCTTCCAAGTAATATGCTACCATATCATTTTTTTTTATGTTACTGGTACTCTGGTAGCTGGAAATATCATATAACTGTATCGTGTGTTTTATATCTCGTATCACTGTCATTCTGCTATATATCTATATATATTTACCAACTCTTGAAATTGCTAACTAACTTGTGCATGCACATATAGTTCTAATTTGAAATAAACTTTTGTTTACATAGACTTAGCTAAATATGGAGATGACGTGTGGTATTTCTTCAGCCCAAAAGTGAGAAGATACCCAACTGGCAGTAGAACAAATAGAGCAACTGTATCAGGGTACTGGAAAGCAACTGGAAAAGATACGGAGATTTACAAGGACAACAATGGAAATGGGCTGCTTTTAGGCATGAAGAAAACCCTAGTTTTCTACAAAGGTAGAGCACCAAAAGGCGAAAAGACTAACTGGGTAATGCACGAATTCAGGCTCGATGGAAACTACAGATCCTTAAACGTATGCGCAACGCTAAATGTCTATGTATACACATATATATATATATTATATAAAACTTTATATTAACACACGTTATATGGCTCAATTTACAGCAAGACTGGGTAGTTGCTATGGTGAAGAATAAGAAGACAAAGAAGGATTGTTTTGTTGATGCATCAAGAGAGACTACTGATTTGAGCATTAGTGATTATCCGAATAATTTTACTGAATTCCCATCCTTTGAAGGTGGCACTTCTTCTCATGAACAGGCCTGGTTTGATCTAGAGGACATATGGGCTATTGATTAGAATGAGGCTAGAAAACATTTGATAGATTTTATTGTCGTTTGTTCGTTAAAGACATACATACTTTATATGTGTGGCTTATGTAGATATAATAATGCACTGTGTTATGTTAATTGGGTAGGTTGCATTGTACAAAAATGATGCCCAACATATATGACATAAATATGATTTGCATTTGAAACTAAGCTATGAATGTTTTGTCATTTCTAAGTTTTATACAAGACTTGTATTTAAAATACAGTTATATGGTTTTACTTTGCATATGTATTAATATATCTGCACTGCACAGGCAGTCAGCTATGTTTGTCTAAGCAACAAAAAATATATTTTAAGACATTACTGTGCATGCAACTTTGTATGCTTGTTATTTGACAGACTGGATATTTTTTCAAATCCAAGTAAGTGAGTAGGAGAATCTTGACTTTCATTTCTCACTCATTAATTCTTTGTATTTATGAGCGTATATTAGATTTTAAAACAAAATTAAACACACATATTCAGTTTGCAGCAAGGTATATATCCATATTACAGGGCTAATGCAATATACAGAAGACTAATATTCAAACTTATGTCAACTTCAAAAAAGATTATTTCTTTTATAAGTGAACGCCTGAAATTTCTGTAAGTATGGAATATTTGTTTTTGTGACCATGACATCGTGTAGATTAACAAGTTATTAATTAACTAGCATAGACCTTAATGAATCGTAGTCCATAAGTAATCATAAAAATATTTACAGCTCTAAATGCAAGACATATTTGATACTAAAAATAGTATTCTACACCAAGTATCAGTAATATTTTTCATTAAATTTGGAAGGTTTTTTAAAACGCCGGGATTATTTTAATTTTTTATTTATCTAGAGTCATTGCTTTTTTTGTAATTCTGGAATGTGTAATGAGGTAAATTGATGTCACTTTCTGATATGTCCCATACCATAAAATATGGGAATATTGCTTAGTATATAGACCATTAGGCACCCTCTCCTTACAAGCTAGCTTTTGGGGGTGAGTTCTACCTAATGAGCCGTATCATTTGGTGCTTTCATTGAGAGCCGCTCGACGGAAAGTTCGAGCCGTGAGAAGGAGCGACCTATAGGCTGGATTAAAATACTGATAGGCGAGTGAAAGCCATCCAAAGAAAAAAGGGCTACCGTCGGGTCAGTGTCGATAGAGTAGGCCGACACGGACGTCGGACTTTCGAAGAGCGGTGAAATGATATGTCACATACCATAAAATATGGGAATATTGCTTAGTATATAGGCCATTAGGCACCCTCCCCTTACAAACTAGCTTTTGGGGGTGAATTCTACCTAATGAGCCGTATCACTTTCTGTACAGGTCGTTAATGAATGAATTAGTACACATTTACAGAAATAAACACAGCATTTATATAACATTTATTCAGACAGCGTTTCTGTTTGAGTTAAGGCTAAAAAACAATCAAACTAAAACAGGGTTATGTGAAAATCTCTAACTCTTAGGTGGACACTCAGGGTTTAACCATAATAATGGGTCTGAGAGAGAACAAAACCCGAAACTTAAAATTGTAAAAATCACATACAGGATTTGAATTTTGAGAGTTAGCACAACACAAAATTACAAAGTAACACATTATAGAAGCACTTTACTTATGCAGCTTTACACAATAAGAGTATTGACTGCAAGCGTGTACAAGAAATCAAAGTACTATATGAATGGTAGACAAGAGAAGTGAGGAAATGGAGTATGGAATGGAATAAACACAATACGTATCAACGTGATATAACTCAGTGACACTTAACCTTTAGGAGTATTTAAACGGTTGAGTTGGGAATGTTGTGAACTAATGCACGAGTGACTACGCCTTAGAGCATCCCCAACATGGAGGGTTGCTCGTGGTCAATTCGAGGTGGTTGACACGAGCAACCCCCCCCCCCCCCCCCAAACGCAGCCAAGGGTTAAAACCCTTGGGCGGTGTTGGGGAAACCGGTGATTATTCACCGGTTTACCCTATACCGGTTAAGGGTTTTAACCCTTAACCGCGTGTCGGGTCCCCCCTCCTCTATTTGTTTGCACTCGTATTGATTTGCTCTCAAACCCTTCGCAGCCGCCACTCCTTTCTTCCTCCGCCGAAAGCTCCAATCCTCTTTAAAAAAAAAAAAACAATGAGATGATTGAGTAAAGCTATTTTTGGTTCTGGAAGTCGTAATGCCTCCAACAACAATGCACAAGCGGAGAATGAACCGGTTGAAGACTCTAGTCCGTCCGACGCTCGTCGTTCAAAACTCGTTCGGAGAAGACGGGTTGCTAAAGCCGGTGTTTATGCTGCATTGGATCCACACATCGATGTTAATTTGTCTGCAGAGAAAAAGATGGCTGATTTTCACGAACTGCCTGAAGGGGAAAGACACCTTACCGATAACTTGAAGTTGTATTTTGAGGTATAACTTCTTAAACTGGTTAGTGTATTAGTCGGTATTTGATCAAGAAGTGTGGCGTACGAACATTAGTTATTTTTTTGTATGTTTTAGGCTCGTACTGATCGTACACGAGGATCGTGGGTTAGTATCGTCCGTTTGTATACGACGATTCGTGCGTACGACACAGACAGAATTATTGCAGGATATCTTAGAAGTATTGGTTTTGGAGATTTCTTGAGTACGTAATTTTGATGAACCCACTTACATATTACGTATGTTATAAAATGAAATATTTTCTTGATTTTAGTATTTTTAATTTGCATCCTTAGGTATTGAAAACCTATACAATAATGATGTTCAATTATGTGGTGCTTTAGCCATGTGTTGGTGGAAAACGACACATACATTTCACTTTAGTTTTGGAGAGATGGGTATTACGCCACTGGATTTTACCATGCTTACTGGTATACCAATTGGTCAGGGTGCCACTTTACCATATAATGAGCTATATCAACAGTATGATTTATTGGCTAGTATATTTCCACATTTGAACTTACGAGGGGGAGGCTTAACAAACAATCATCATATCAGAACCTCTTTCATGAAGCAAGCCGTAATGGACTTAGTGGAACATCAGCCTGCAGATTGTTTGTATTATATATGATGGGTAATATATTCTTCACGAATTCATCAAACACATTGCCATGTGGATATGTAGTTGTTGTTGCGGGCATGTCGTTCGACAGTACTCCTATTTCATATGACTAGGGTACGCCGATTTTAGCTCATTTGTATAGGGGTTTGGACCAGCAGTGCACTATTAGAACTCGTGGGTCGTCGATTACAGGTTTTTGGGAGGTTCTGCAGTATTGGTATTTTGAGTACTTTCATAACATAACATTTCCGATATTGGATCCTACACTATCACTTTTCTACCCTCGTGCGAAAGCTTGGTCGCCCGATAACCGGCGGGTTGTACCAGGAGGTGATTGCCGTCATGTATTTGCAGTGGCTCGTACTCATATAGAGATGAGGACCACACAAGAGTCAGTTCTATGGCGTCCTTTTGTCGATTCCCCGTTCTTGCTAGGCCCAGCGCAGCAGCACGCACTATTTCTGTTTGGTAGACGATTTCCTCTGGTATCGGCCCCACCTGGTTTAGGATGTTACTGGTACTTGGGGGAACGCTGTTGGCGACAGTTACGCGATGTCGACGTTGTCCCCGATGATCCCCACCCTGATACAGGTCATTTACGGGTCAATTCCAGTGCTGATTTACAGCAGTATGCCAGTGACTGGTGGCCAGCTGATAGATTTATCATTACCGGTAGAGATTACATTACTTTTTGGGGATATTTTTATGAGCCTACTAATATGGCAACGTTTGTACATGCCGCCGGAGTTGATTTTGTTTGTCCTTCCGCCTACACTCCTTTTGGTGATCCATGTGTTTTACGCGACATGTCTCAGAGTACCCTTACTATGTATAGGCCTCCTCAGCCCCCTCAGGATCCTCGTCATCAGCCTCCTCAGCCCCCTCAGCCTCCTAGTCAACACCATCTTCAGCCACCTTACTCGACTACGCCGACGAGTTATGGTTGGACCGTAAGCATTCCTGGGACATATGGTCCAGACACGTATGTTAATATTTCATGGCCTACTGTCACACAGTTTCCAGATCCCGTTATTCTTCCCTACGAGGAACTATATCGTATGCATGTTGGTCTTCGAGATACAATGTATAGAGAGCATAAGCGCGCAGTTGATGAGTTGATGACTCGTATTACCGAGCTAACTGGTGCGGATGACGAGCGATATCATCCTGTACGACGAGTAGATGACGATGATGATGATGATGGCGATGACCATGGCTATAGTGGAGAAGCAACACCTCTTGCGAATGATTCGTGGATATTTGGTGATATACCTTAGATTCAGTTTACGTGATATGTTAGTATTGCTATATGTACTCGTATGTTATCCTTTAGTGTGTTGTAGTTGTAATTTTATGTAGTATGTGCGATCTTGTTGTTATCTTATTTGTTAGACTGTGATGGTTTATTGTAGTTGTATGTGTGTAAAAAGCATCTAGTTTGGGTTTAGTGGTTGTATTGTATTGTTATCTTCATGTCTCTTTCTGTTGTACCTGGTAACTTATCTTGTTATTAAGATTACTCGTATTGTTTATTTTTAATAATAACACAAATAGATCAAACAATAAACTTAAGGATAGAACACCGATACATTCAACAATAAGCGTAAAGATACAAAAGCTTGTAAAGACACAATAGGTAACGGTAGTAGATTCAGTACGCAAACACATTAATTGTTACGCTCATTCAAAGCGGTTTGAAGTCGCCTATTCTCTTGCTCTAACTCGTTGGCGTAAGAAATTGCCCTTTGAGGGAAACGCTCGTCTATCCACTCAAAATAATTGCATCCGTTAGGCCATAGCGAGCATAAATGGATCCTGCGACCAATATTCTCTCCATCCGCTCGGACTACCACCTATACCGCGTAACCACAGTGGCAATAAACGGGATAGGAGTTAACTTCCTGCTCGTTAGGAGCCTGGTTAATTGAAACTCGTCTTACCTCTTGATGACCTACATCTGGTGCAGTCGTAGTACGAGGGACTGTAGACGCTTGTAAGCGTTCTTCAGTTACAGTTTGGACTACTTGATGACCTACCTCTGGAACAAGTGCAACTGGTGGACGAATCGTCACGCGGGTGAACTCCGGGTAGACTTGACGCAATTCCTCATAGTGCCGCTCTTGGTACTCGATATTCCAATCAATATCTGTTCTTGGACTTGAAGGAGGACGCTCTGGAAAGTTTTGATCGTAGTTCGAATCCATTGACTATGGCCATGACCATGAAGACATTTTTTTATTTTGATGAAAATTTTGGTTCCAGCTAACTACAACGTAGTAACCGTATATATTTATAGGGCCAACATGTGGAGTAAACACGAAATGTTGGAATTCCTGATACGGACTTGTCTACTATGGGAATTCGTTTACCATTCAACGTTGTAGGGTTAAATTTGTAAACTTTATCGTTTCAAATTCCAATATTGACTGGTCCATTCGCTGGACAAACGTGATAAAGTGACAGAAAGGTGAAAGTCATACAACCAAACTTTGTAATAAAGTGACATAAAGATAAAGTAACACCAAATTCCAAGTAGAAGGAATCCACCCTATCCACAGAACACTATACACTGTACACTATACACTACACATCAAAGCATATGTCGGCAGTGATATAATTATTGATGTAACTGGACACTATAGGCTTTGAAGATCTATTTATATGGCCCAGTTGTATGCTGTATTAACTCATAAGTAAATTACCACACAATCACAATTTGAGATATGAACAGTTGGGTAAACGAAGACCAGGTTTCCATTACTCAACGACCTGGCCCAGTTATATGTCGGAATTTCTTTTCGTGTGTTTAGTTGTCTTAGTTTCTATGACCGTGGTTTGGTCGTACACTTCTAAGTTTTTGTTGTTGTAGAAGTTTGTTTGAACGTTGTTCTAGTTTGTAAAACTGTTGTTGTTGTACGCTTGTAAGATTCATTGTTGTTGTGCGTTTAATTTGTTGTCCCTGTGTTCAGTTGTAGTAGAAGGCAACCGTTGATTGTAAAAATAAATGCCAAAATTTATTGTGATGTTAACTGTTAGCTGCATTAAGAAGTCCTTTCCCACATAAATGACAAGAGTACACGAAATTACTTTTCACTGCCTACAGTTCTTGTGATGTGAGTAGTCCACCTTGTTGAACTGTTGCTATAGGCAGTACATTATCCTTATAAGTAATGCATACTTGATAATCCTTCCTATTCCTTTTATATCTTCAAGCATCACCATTCCAGACTGAAGTGAGAACTCTATTTCCTTCTTTGTTGGAAGGTAATATTCGTTATCAGCAATACTTCATACTTGTAGTTAATCCATTTATTTTACTGATGCATAGGTTACATGGACAATTCTGAAATAAGTGATGAACATATGGGAAGGATTTTTGATGAGTACGAACGAAACCTACTCAACGATAATGGAGTTGGAGTAGTTCAAGATACACAAATCGAAGAGGTGCTTGGATCGAATCAGCATCGAGCGGTTACAGCTCCGCGTCCATCTCCACTAAATCAACGACCTAGTGATAGTGTTCAAACAACGAATTCTGCAACTCGAGAATTTTCTTCCAAGGATTTGCTTGCCCTCGTAAAAGTCAAAATTGACGTTGAAAAAAGAGATGAGCTACTAATGCAAGGTGGAGGGGATTTAACATATGAAGAAAGATGGGCACTGATCACGCGGCTGTACAACAACCATCGTTCCCAGCCGACTAGACGAACATCAGTTGAACTCCAAACAGGTAATCATCATTTTGCAGACGCTTGTGATCGGTACACAAAGATTAACGAAACTGTTGAATACGAAAACATTTTTAAAACAAATCAAGCAACATATGATTCTTGTTACCTTTTCGTGTACGGTGAGGAATTTGTTGGCTACAAAGCTTATAAAATCCGCAACATTTGGTTGACTCGCTATGGAACGGAGTAGTCTTACGGTATTATGATTTTAATGTTGTTTGAATGTATGTTTAATTTGATGTGTGTACGTAGAATCTGGAGTTATATGTAATCCTTGTTATGTCAACGTGATATTTAACTGTTTTGCATTTCTATTTAACTAATTTGCATTTCTATTTATATGTAATCCTTGTTATGTAAAATTCCAATAAAGACTGGTCTAAGCTATGGAGAAACGTGATAAAATGACATAAAGGAGATGTGAATCCACATTATACACTATACACTATACACCTACTATGACAGTGAAACAACATAACTTTGCAGTACAGTGACTTAAAGATAAAATAACGCCATCATTTATGCTATAGGAATCCACACCATACACTATACACTGGCATATAAAACAAATCAATGTTTAGTCTCCTAGTTAACATTTTTACTTTATCCACCATCCTTCGTAGCCCCCCTACCTTCAACACTTCTTCTTCACCCGTGACTTGTTCAAACATAAACATATTAGCCAAAATTCCTACACTTTTAACAACTTAATTATGTCATGTACTGGGACCCTGGGTTTGCTTTATAATAACCGTAGTGCTGTTCTTCCAACTCATCCAATTATCATTGCTTAGAAATCATAGTTCACACCATGAATGGTTTAAAGCGATTATGGTGCTTCACAAATTCCTCCTCATCTTCGTCTTCTGGTTCAGATGAAGTCGAAGAACAGTACAACAAACAACGGCTAACGTACCAACGAGAAACTTTAAACGCGAAGCAACGTGATATAGCAGAGAGCTCCAAATCAACCCAAGGAGGCAGCCAAGTGGGTAGAAGAGATATACGCTACGGATGTGACTATCCAGGGTGGCACAATCAGTTGATGAAGGACTACTTTGTGCCAAACCCAGTATATGGAGACGTTTACTTTAGTCGTAGATTTCGTATGTCACGGACAGTGTTTGATAGAGTCCTCAACAAGGTTTCTGAGTCCAATGTATTTTTTACTAACCGAAGAAATGCTATAAAAGAACTAGGAATTTCACCTCTACAAAAAGTAACAGCAGCACTGCGTATGATTTCATACGGAAGTTCAGCTGATTCGTTAGATGATAAGTTACGAATTGGTGAATCAACGACAATTCTATGCTTGAAAGAGTTCTGCAAAACAGTTGTTCGTGTATTCGGTGAAGAGTATCTACGATCCCCCACTGCACGCGACGTCGAACGATTGTTAAAAATGGGAGATCAACAGGGTTTCCCGGGTATGCTGGGCAACTTAGATTGTATGCATTGGACGTGGAAAAACTGTCCAGTTGCACTACAAGGCTAATACAGAGGCCACACAAAAAAGGCAACGTTGGTGTTAGAAGCGGCCGCTTCTTTCGATTTGTACATATGGCACGCATTTTTTGGTGTTCCTGAATCATTAAACGATATTTATGTTCTTCGTCAATCATACTTGTTTAATGATTTGTACAACGATCTGTCACCGCCGTGCAACTATAAAATTGGTGATACAGACCATTCAGTGGGTTATTATTTGGTTGATGGCACATACCCGAAATGGAAGACACTGGTGCAGGCATTTAAAAATCCGAACAATGCCAAAGAGGCAAAATTTACGCAACAACAAGAGAGTCTGAGAAAGGACGTAGAACGAGCATTTGGAGTTCTACAGGGACGGTATCATATTTTAAGAAATGAGGTGCACTATCATGAACAAGCAGTTATATCAGATATCATGTACTGTTGTATTATACTACATAATATGATAGTTGAAGAAGAAAGGGGGGATTTGAACTACAACTTTAAAACTACCCGGATATAGCAGTGGCGTTTAGAAGTAAGCCGTACAAGGACCCGAATACTTTTGCCGAGTACTTGCAGCGTATACAGGACGTTAGAGATCCCCAAGCACATCTACAATTAAGGGACGAATTAGTCGAACACTATTGGGAGCATGCCGGTAATCATTAGGAAGTGGTGAACTCTATCTGGACGTTTAAGTTAAATTACGTTCGTTGTTTAGTTATATTTTTTCCTTAATGCTTTAATATACCTTTGCTTGCTACAGTGATGAAATATTACGTTAATGTTCTAGTATTACAAGTTCATGCTTGCAAGATTGCTAGTGACAATTAAAAAAGGAAATTCACATACATTTAATAATCTTTTACTCCTACAACAATGGTACTTAGTAATTAAAAACTACATAACGACATAGCAACAAACAACTACAAGGAAACGATCAAAACATAGATATGTCCTATCCCATGTGTCTTCTGCGGCACGCTTCTAGTTCTTGCTCCAGTAACAATCGTTTGATTAACTGAACTAATCACTTTGATTAACTCGACTAATTCAATTTGATTACCTTAACCACTTCACTTTGATTAACTTAACCAATTCACTTTGATTAACTTAACCAATTCACTTTGATTAACTAACCTGATAACTCAATTTGATTAACTTACTCGCTAATAACGTTTATTCCTTTTTAAAGATTTTCTTTTATAATCTATTTATTTCCTAAATAAATATTTCCTTATAATCCTATTTATTTAACAAATAAATATTTCCTTTATTCCATTTATTCCAACAAATAAATATTCCTTTATTTTATTTATTCAAACTAATAAATATTCCTTTATTTTATTTATTCCCTAAATAAATAAATCATTTAACTTTATTTATACCCTAAATAATAAATCCTTTTACCTTTATTTATTTCCTAAATAAATAAATCCTTTTTATCTATTTGTAAATGGTTTACAAATATCCCTCTTTCTATTGGTTTTGACAATATTTTCCCTTATATATATATTGTTTTACAAATATTTTCCTTTATATATATCGTTTTACAAATATTTCCCTTTATATTTGATTTCACAAATATATCTCCTCTATATTTGTTTAACAAATAAAATCCCTTTATATTTGATTAACAAATATAAATTTCCTTTATATTTGATTTACAAATATAATTCTTTTATTCAAAATCCTTTTTCTTTTATAATATAAAATCCATTGATTTTATATAAATAAATTATTTTCAAAATATACTTTGAAAGTCCCTTTTTCTCATTCTGGTATTTCTTATGGTATTTAACACACCATATAACAACGATAATATCGTCCAACACACAAAATCAACATCAGATTTTATATCACATTATATATCACAATATATAAATCACAGAAAAATAAATGTTGAGGAATCCAGTTGGATTCCTCCAACCTGTTTCCCTGCATCACAGATGTTAAAAAATATAATCAACATCACTTTCAGTTCGAAATGAAATATTCTGATAGCAGAATCATCATATAAATATTTAACGGTTTATATATATATACGTATATATATATATATATATATATAATTTCTACTAACTGACTAGCAGTTCAATCAAACAATCAACACACAGTCAATCAGCCAATTTCTAACAGTTCTAAAAATACAACATGAAATTATAAACTATTCAGAGTTGGTGAGATTTACTCACATTGGACTGTTATCGTTAAAAACGATTAACTGTCTTTGATTTAGACAGACAATTTATTTTGCAATAAATTGTAACGAGCTCGGATGGACTTCCAGTCAGTGTCATCGTGTAGTTTCCGTCCTCACGATCCCGACGCAACTTACGGTTCGTGATTCTGATTTTATTGTAGAAGATACAAACATTACAAGTTAATACACTTTAATTGGATATTAAATAAAAACTTAGCCCCTTTATTTTGGAAACGGGCCTCACCTTTAACTTAAACCGGCCCACTTCCACTTCACCAAGGTCCAGACCCGCGTTCTACTCTCCCCTTCTTCCTGTAATGAAACCCGACTCCAGCTCAAACACCATAGCCGTGATTTCCAGCTCCAAATGCATCTCAACAACTCCACCGTTCTGCTCCAAACAAAAACCATTCTCTTCCTCGTCGAACACTCAGTCTACTCCACCTAACCAGGTTGAACTCGCACCCCTCCTGTCCATTTCCGTCGTCAGGTGCTCATGCTACAACCCACTACAGTAGCGACAACTTTCTCTTCCATTTCCACAAAAACTTTGCACCAAGGTGCTACTCGACATCACAAGTCCGAAATCTCCCACCAAAACCATCATCGATGCTTGAATCTTGAGAATACCCAAACCCTAGGCTACTGTTGGTTTTCGATCCCCAAACTTTCTAGCATCGCACCCTTCCAATTGGGTATAGGGTAGAAGAGGATTTCACAAGGAATTCAAATATATATTTGAGATGATTTTAGGGATTTTATTCTACTTTCTTTTGAATTTTCATTGAGGATTATTTCACGTTTGGAACTTTCTGAGTGACGGCTTGAAAATGATCGTGGAAATGAGAAATTAGGTTTTAAGGGGTTAAGGGGGTATTTATAAGGAGGATAAATATCTAGATATTTTGTAGAAGGAATATTCCCGGTATATTCCTTTTGTTAATTCGTGTTTAAAAATCCCTGCGATCACACACTATACCCAAAAATCACGAAAATGGACTTGTAGCTAGAGTTTGACATTACGGTCCCAACGAAACTGGTTTCGTCGAATTCTGACTCCGTTTGCTCACATAGCGTATTTTTAACTGTCAAAATACTGACAGTTTTGCACTCTAAAAATCCGTACGGCCACACAGTGATTCTAAAAATCACGAAAACTGACATCTAGCAATAATTTGATGTTGCGGATCCAACAAAATTAGTTTCGTCGAATTCCGAGGGCGTTTGCAAAACGGCTATTTTTGAAGCTCTGGATGACCCATTTAAATATATAAATATATTTAAATATTATTAAATTAAATATAAATAAATTTATATTATCGTATATCTTCACATATGACATCGTCCAACTCCAGAATATCATATCAGAATTTACAGTTTGATATTTCAGATTTTTTGATTTATCGATATTCAGTTTATATCGAAAATCCTTTTATAACGTAAATAAATCGTTACGAATTATAAAGGAATTCTACAGCGACTTTTCTGAAATTTGATTTGGACGTAAATAAAAATCTACCCGACGAAATCCCGATTTTTCTCTTCCACCAGAAAGATATACTCCACCAGCTCCACACGTTTCTTGTTTCACAGAAATCCGGCTTAAAACGAATCCTGTACATTCAGTTGAAGTTCAAATCGCCAAATCGCGAACTGCAGCGCCATTTCATGCTCGATTTTAAATTATAATATAATTATACGTTCAAACTGTCGTCGATTGAATATATTCGTCAATATAATTCAACTCTAAGCTGAATTAAATCCTAGGGATGACCCTATTCACAGAATATTGTGATTTCCAATATTTATAATTATTTCTGAATTAAATATATATTATTTAATTATTATTTTAATTAAATATTCCCAGTTATTTAATTTCATGACCATTTAATTCACTATATCACTATATATATAATTAAATAAATTAAATAAAATACCTCTGCCAATGTGGGTCATTACATTTTTCCCCACTTAAAATAATTTCGTCCTCGAAATTGCTAAGTTAGAGGACGACCCTATCTATTGGAATTCCTAAGATTTGTTTACCCCTTATTTTTGATACCAACTGAACCAATTAATATCGACTAAAATATTTATTCATTCTGACTAACTAAAATTTTCAAAAATTCTGAAAAATTTCTAACATTTTAAATTTTCGTAAAATTTCGCCATAACCTCCTTTGTACAACCCTATCGGTAAAACCACAACTCGCCTCTCTAGGCCTTCCTCAACCCAAAAGAAAATCAAACAGCCAAGCGGCTTGCCAATTCGGCTCATAAATCTCAGGCTTATCAAATGTAAACTTGTACCTTTTTGTCGAGCATATCAACTCTATCACTTTCACCTATTGTCAATTCAGCATATACCAGTGTATTTCTAATCAAACTTCAATCAATTCTTATCCACAAATTCAACCATTCTCTTATACCTAAGCCAATTATCATTTCAAACTCTTAACTCATTAGTACAAGACCATTTCAGATTATTCTCTTATCACCCAAGTTTTTACTTAACTTAACAAGTTAAATTTAAATTCTAAAATTTAAATTCCTGGTCTTTTATTTCAAGTCCATTTGAAATCATAACACCAATTCAAAACATTTGAATTCTTAAACACTTGTTTTCGCAAAACAGATTTGAAAATAAAATCTTGGGTTGTAATCCGTCACTTACAACTCGAAAATCACATTGATGATGTGTACACCATCATCAGAATTATTTTCCAGCGATCAAAGTGAGTTCAATACTATATTCCTTTTCAAAACACCAACTTAAACACTTCCATCTTGAATCAGTTCAAGATATCCTTATTAAAACAAAATTAAAAACCTCCCAGGATTTTAAAATTCACATATATCCAATCCAGATTCAATTACAGACACTTATCTGAATTTCCATTTTTAAATTTTCAATTCTGATTTTAATTTCAGATTTATTTCATCTTATTTCATATATTATACTTATATATGAATTCTGGTCGATTATTTACATAACCATTATATTTATAATCTTACTCGATTATAATGACAACCAATATATTTCATATATTATAAATTCAACATATATCAAATATAATTTGGGTAAAATTATTTCATTTACCCTCTTTTCAAAACATACCATGACGGTTCATCGTATTCGAGTGTTTAGAAACCCCTAACAATACAGTGGATCAAACTGATCGACCAGAACTTATAAACAACCCAACCAATAAATCTCCACAATATAAAATCATTTTATATTGAATAACAAATACGCTCTCGTATATATACACTAAAACACAATCTAGGTTATTACTAACCCTATCTCTACCGAGTCACGCCACAGAGCCAAGGTATTTCTTAACTTAAGCTATGATACCAACTGTAATGATCCGGATTTTTAGCGACTTTGGTTATCGACATAAGCACGATATCGATAACCAAAACATCGTAAAATCCCGGTAATTAATGAAAGAAATTAGAGGGTGAGGATAGATAAGATAGAAACTTAGAATAGGAGAAGAAAAGAAGAACTTACATCATCAGAGTAATACGAACCTCACAGCGGAACGAATAACATATAATATATAACATAACTTTGAAATATAACAGTTATGTATACAATAGCACTTATCAGAGTACAACACTTACAACACAGCGGAAATAAACTATAGCTATATGATCCAGAAGCCTCCTGCTCCAGCTCTTCAAGTATATCTGTAAATCCCGACTACTTGACTGCCCGTACAAATTTAGGCACCCAAGAGTTTAGGGAAAACAACAAAGTAAACTCCGGGTCAGTCATGGGACTGGTGTGAGTAAAATAGTTTAACACAGTTTAACATATATATGATATCTCATAAGACTACGCCGTGAATACGAAACGGGTTTTTCCCTTATGAGAATCCAACATCTTTGACAAGCAATATCATTCTGATATTATAATAATGTCTAAGTATAAATATATATCAATCTAGCAGAAACGCTTTCATCTCACGTTCTACATATATAGTATATAATCAAAATCGCAAGCACGTATTGGATAATGGATTTCCAACTATGACAAGGTATGGAATCACCTTCTGCTAGTGTACCTCTAGAGAGGAATACACTGGGTTCAACAAGAACATCTTACAACCCGACCACACATGACCGACCACTCATTTCGCTTGAGTGTATCGAATGTATATCACCAACGGTTGGGATCAGCAACCGTTTCCCGAATGGGACAACATCAACAATAGATTTTTAGAAATAAATGAAACTCTAGATCAGGTGATTATACACCCTAATAGGTGCGACCTACATAGCCATGCTACCTGCCCAATTTCTGTCATTTACTGGATGTGAGGCTAGAAGCTGCGCTTATCTTCACATCAGATTCACTTTAAATGCCACATCATCAAATCCATCCAATCACCGATTGACGTCCTCAACAATACATTATGTGTTAGCTAAAAGAAGTTTCCTTCTCCGCTTCCACTCTTGGTACGGTTGGAGAAATCAATGTACGTGATCGGTTGGAAATACTCTGTCAGACTTCCATCTTCATTCACTTAGAAATGTCACATCGTCATACCCATAAAATCATAAATTTATTTCCTCAAAGATACAACGGGTATACAGCTAAGAGAAACGAATTCCTCCACCACCAACGTATATACGTTTGAACGGATCAACTTACGCGATCCATTGGATATACTCTGTCAGACCTTCATCCATACAAGTTGTCCTAGGACTGGACAAACCGAAGGCACTATTCAGTATATCCATCTTAGTCACTGTTAACTAAGACTTATACAACAGCCCTTGCACTTTACTCCGTCTTCAATTATCTTTGGCATAAATTATTCACCACGCTTGTTGTGACGGCCCGCCCCGCACCAACCGACATTTACTCCAAGGTGCGCTGTACACATATCCAGTTAGCACGGGACGGTCGCCAGAAGAAAAAGAAAGAGGAGAATGGACTAATCAAGGAACCTGTAATATGTCTCACAGCGCATAGAACAAAATATAATAATAACATACTTGACATAAAACAGAAGAGACAGTGCATAAGCTAAAAACCAGAACTGAGCATCATAGCAGCGGAAATCCAAAATATAGCTTATTACAACTTTTCAAACTGTCTCAAAGCAAAAGCAAGATAAAGGAGGTACACTACTAATGCCCAAGTAGCGACCACCAACGACACAGGGAGAATATCTATATATCATACGTGGAAGCCTCCTGCTCGCCTCCGAATCAGCTACTCGCGCATCACCAGCTAACCATAACCTGTCTCTAGTCTGCTCGTGTGAGCACCCAGAGTAATAAGAGGAGACATAAAACTCTGGGTCAGACATAAAGCCTGGTATGAGCGATAAGCAACAAAACATAACAATAACAGGTATAATCCAATCATACCTGAACCTGGACCTGCAACCAAAGAGTTAGCACTACATACTGTACAACACTCTAAGGTACCCTTTCAAATGGTGTAAAGATAACGGGGGTGGGGGTGTGCATGTCATAGTGATGTCAAACAATCAAACATAGCAAGCATCCTCACATCCCTCACTCAGTGCGTAAAGCATACGATATCCACTACTTTGGTCACCTAATACTTTGGGCTATGACGGAATCCAATCCCGTGTAACTATCACTACAAACCCACTATCCATCTCTCAGTGGTGGACCAAAGTTATGAATACCGACAACCCCTTTGCACACGTCCCGCAGCAAAGCCCAACCATGAAGCGAACTCATTGATTCCCAACTGGTTCCGGGATCCTGAGCTCTAACTTCCATTTGGACTACCTTTGCATCTCGGGTTTTGGTCATCATCTCCATCCGGATCGGTCTTCCTTTCTTCACTTCACTTTGCTTCAGGTCGTGGTCTTCCTTCAGGTTCGGATCGTGCTCCGCCCTCCAACGGTTCGGGTCGCACCACTCTGGTTCGGTTCGCAGTCACTAGCTCGTGGTCACCCTCTGTTTCGGATCGTGCGCTCCCCTCCAGATCGATTCGTGACAAGCCCCTTCAGCTCGGATCGTGGTCATCTGCATACGGATCGCGCCTCATCAGCTCGTGGCGCTGGCAACCCATTGGGTTCGGGTCGTGCTACCTCGTCTGGATCGTCGCGCCTCATCTCGGATCGCACCTTCTGATCGGTTCGTGGTCCACCAAGCTGGAGCGGTTCGGATCGAGGTACTTCAGTTTGGACACGGCGCTGCATCGGTTCGTGGCCTTCGAAGTGGAGCGGATCGTGGCGCGAGCTTCCATCGGATCGTGCTCATAGGGGGCGATTCGATCCGGGTGGATTCCTGCACTTCGTTTCTGCGACAGTCTTTCGCCATTCGACGGCGTTTTTGACCAAACTAACACTTCTAAACAATCACAAAGCATACCATACAGTCATAGCAACATATAGCATCGACCACAAACACCAAAACATAAATCAGAGCATGTAAAATGGATCAAACATAGCCAATACCCCATATTTTCCCTTAAGCATATTTAAGCAAATCTAACAATAAGGTTAGCAAATCTTAACCAAATTGAACCAAACTTCTAACAGAGGTCTAAAACAATATTTCAGAATTTCTGAATATTTTTCCAGATTTTTAATATGCATAAATTCGCTAATTATCACTAATTACCCCTTAATCCCCCAAAATCCGGGATTAACAAAATTAGTCGAAATTAACCCAAATTCATATCAGAGGCATAAAATGGTGTTTTAAAATTTTAGTAATTTTTCTAGAATTTTCTGAGCCATAATTTCGCTAATCTTCGCTAATTACCATAATTAGCCGTAATTAGTGAAAAACAATGCAAATCACTCACCTTTGCCACAAATTAAACTATAGATCTGAAATGTCCTCTGATTTGGATCCAATCCCTATATGTTCCAGCAGCTCTATCTCAAATTTGACGTTGATTTGCCTTGATTTGATGTAGATTAGGCCAAAACTTGATTAGGAAGTGATTAGAAGGTGATTTGGGATGATTTTAGAGGATGGAGGCCATGACTAGGGTGAAGGAAAGCAAGTGGCGGCTGGAAAAATGAGGAAGAAACCGAAATTCTAACCCTATCAGCCCTCATATACCCCTAAACCCGAAATCCCCCATTGGGCCTAGTTGCTAATCACCCGGTTTGGCCCAATTAAGCTGTTTTTCCACTTCTGAACCTTAATTCAGCCATATCTCCCAAACGGTAAGTCCGTTTGGCTATTGTAACCACTCTACGGAAAGAGAAACCATCATTCGAATCCAATGGAAGTGGTTTCAGGTCAAAATTCCTTTCCAGTCAAAAGTTATGGCCAAAACAGTACCAACTAGGGGCAAAACGGTCATTTAAAAATCGACAAAAATCATGAACATGGAAAATGACCCCAATAGTCGTCTCCCAAAGTTACATGACCATACGACTTCGTATGTGAAATAAATAAATATTCTACGATCACATGATGCGTAGAATACGGGTCGTTACACTCTTCCCCCCTTAAGAAATTTCGCCCCCGAAATTCCTTAACCAAAACACACAAAGGGTTCCGCATGCCTATCAACCATAAAACAACAATCAACATGCAAAACAAGCCTATCCTAGCATGCGGTTTACTAACAAGGGAAGAAACTATCACTACCAAAACCTTACTAGGCAAAGAGTCCTGGATACTTCTTCCTTCTATCCTCCTCTGTTTCCCAAGTACAGCCTTTTTCAATCTCACCCCACTGGACTTTGACTAGTTTCACCGCCTTCCTTCGAAGCTGCTTCGTATCGTTCCCAACAAAACGCATAGACTTGCGGTTCCCAACCGCCTCGGGTTCAACCTCGATATCGTCCAACTGATCTGGTGAAATAGCCACATTAGGGTCTTGCACAAACTTCCATAACTGGGAAACATGAAATACGTTGTGAACTCCCGCCATCTTGTTAGGTAGCTCTACTTCATACGCCAAATTCCCAACTTGCTCGAGGACTGGGAATGGGCCAACAAATCTTGGTGCTAACTTACCTCTCCAACCAATCCGAATCCCATTCTCAATGGAGAGATCCTGACGAACACCAAGTCGCTAACGAAGAATTCCAAATCCCTTCGTCTCTTATCGAGATAAGCCTTCTGCCTATCTTCATCCCTTCCCAGTAGTAGATCTGCTCTATGTCTCAATACATCTTGTTACCACTGGGATGTATAGTCAATTTCGAGTGATGATATGCTCTAAGCACTTCACCTCTCAGTCCATTTACGTCGGGTACAACTAGTCCCTTATTCTTTCGAAGCCACCCTTCTCGATCAAATCCTTACTTGATCATTCTCTTTCCATCTATACCCATCTCTACCCTAGAGATGGTTTCCAATAGGTTAGGATCGTCCTTCTAACTGGAACCAATCCACTCAATCAAAATCGATCTAATCGTCAAACTTACTAGCGTTTCTGAATCCAATTCAGTCTTGGGTCTGAAATCATATTCTATGACATACTCTAGTTGCTTCCATCCTAGAAACAAAACCCCTAAACTGGCATGTCTCCTACTCAATGCAACTAGTACTACACCCAAATCCTTTACTATGATCACTCTGCCCCATGGAGTCATGGCGACTCCACTGTACTGATCCATAGTCACTAGTCCTTTGCTATGTCCACTCTGCCCCATGAAGTCATAACAACTCCACTGCACTGGCTCATAGCCTTACTAATCCTTTACTATGTCCACTTCGCCCCTCGAGTTATGACGACTCTACTGCACTGGCTCATAGTCCTACTACAATCACTTTGTTCCCCATCGCTGGAACCCTACAGGTGATAGTCTACTCAAGAGAAGAAAGATAGGAACAAACATAGCAACCATAACATCCATCAAACAAATCCTATCTATCACCTGCTAAAGTCATAAACACATCGACACCTACATGATTGGTCTAACCAATCCCAATATGTCGATTCCAGTCTGTCTGGTCCAACCAACATCAATAACTAATGGAAGCCCAGCCTCCATACACCGATGCCTACTTGACTGGTCCAACCAATCCCAGGCCAATGGAAGCCCCGCCTCCCTTCGGTCTACCGTATGTCCAACATACGTTTATCCTCCAAGGATAATTAAACTAATGGAAGCCCAGCCTCCAATCGGACTACCGTACGTCCAACGTACGTTTATCCTCCAAGGATAACTAGATCACGTCCAACGGATCCAAGGTAACGGGCGTCCCCAGATACCCCTGCTTTTAGTCCTCCTAAAATACTTGAGTCCAACCCAAGTCTATCCATTATCTTGCTGCCCTCTCGAGTCCAACTCGAGCTGAATCCAATTCCTTGCAGCCCTCTCGAGTCTAACTCGAGTCAATCTCCCAGAGATAAACTAGACTCATCCAATGAATCTCGTACTGCACGTCCAACGTACATTCACCTTCCAAAGGTAAACTAGACCCACCTAGTGAATCTAGGTACTCTACCTACGAGTCCAAGTCCAACGTGAAACTCTCCTATGTTCGCTGAATCTCCAAGATCAACGAGCTTCCCACTATGTTCCAAACATACTTCAAATCTAATGTGAAGTATTTCCATATTCGTTATATCACCATGACTAACGAACTCGCCCCATTTTTCTTTTACGAGTTCAAGTCTAACTTGAATCGTCCTAGTCTTCGTTGTACCTTCCATGATCAACGAACACATCCTATTCCTTCAAAGTTCTACTATCCAATAGAGAACATCAACATAGGGTCCTAAACAATCCATTTCTTTGCATCTTTCTCGACTCCCACTCGAGCAATCTCATAACCCTATCGAGTCTAACTCTGGGCAGTCTATACCATTGAACAGTCTTATCATGTTCCGTCTGCCCATCACTCCTCGAGTGAACCAAGATATCATCCAATGAAAAATCACAACAACTATTTACCCCTCACGCAACCCATCCTAGTCGAAATCGACATTCCCCAAGCACAAGCCCCAAAGGCCTAGACCAATATCAGACAAGCACCCAAGGAACATCTCCTCCGAGTTCGGATAATCCACATGAGGTGATACTAGCAAAACAATCTAGCACTGGAGTACTCATTTGCCTCCTAGAGACAACTAGAACTTACTGCAACGATAACCTCTTAGCTTCCTTAACTCCAGTTACCCTTGCCATCACTAGGTAGGTACCTAATACCACCCTATTCCTTTGGAGTAGACCGACTTCCCAAAATAATGCTAAACCCAGTAAAGCCTAAAACAAAGCAATCACAAGGAAACATACATCCATGACTCGATAAGACCACATTAACAAATCATGCCAAAACTAGTCGAACCACCAATCAGGTTCGTCACTACTAAAGGTCTATCGACTAACTCAGGTTTGTCAAACAAAACCCGATCAAAACATCTTAAATAGAAAGCATACCTCGAATAACGACACCTTTTTCCTTCTGCGCCGCAGTTGGGGCATTTGACGAAGAAGGAACAGCGTTGATAGCATACGCTTTCACAATCTGCTTCTCCCTAGGAGGTTGTGGGCAATCATCCTTGTGATGTCCCGCCTGGCCGCAGTTAAAGCACTTCCTTTCCCCAGGCTTTTCTCGACAATCTCTGGCATAATGGCCCTTCTTGCCACAACTAAAGCATTCGCCATCTTTCTTATTTTTCTTATCCTGACCATCCTTGGTTGGGTTCTGCTTCCTCTTGTTCTGAGAATTCTTCTTGCCTTCACCGCCTGCTTGCGGCTTTGGCTCCTCTACAGATGCCGTAGCAACTTCGGTCTTCGACTTAGGGAAAAGGCTCTCTGACCTTAATGCCTTTCCTACAATAGACTCGAACGTCTCATCAATATGGTTTATAAGTCTTTCCCCCAAGTACCCATCCAAGCCAGTTATGAACTTCTCGTTCTTCTTTTCGACTGTATCGATAAGGGACCATCCATATTTCGATAAAGTGTCGAATTCAGCGATATACTCCGAGACTGCTCTACCGTTCTGCTTAAGCTCCAAGAACTTCTTGAACAGTTCTGATTTATGAGCAGTTGGAATAAACTTATCACAAAAACGAGTCTTAAACTGATTCCAAGTAACTTGATCTTCTGGAGTAGCTGTTCTAATGGCATTCCACCAATTCATCGCTCGCCCTTGCAGCTGACGAGACGCTAGCCTTCTCTTCATCGCATCCTCAATACCCAAGTCGTCGAAGATACGATCACAGCTATCCAACCAATCCTGAACATCTGTGGCCGACTCCGTTCCGTGGAACGGCTTCCCACCAAGGTTAGTGTAATCCTTGCATAACTTGGCGAAATCGACCCTAGGCGCCTGCACCGCTGCACCACCACCATTAACAGCATTAGGGACTGCTCCCTGAGCATCCCTAATCATATCTCGCATGAAGTTGGTGAACATCGTCCTCAAGTCTGGGTCATTCCTATTGTTACCCCTTGGACCATTGTTCCTCAGGTTTCGGCTCATCGTTCAATCTGCAAAGAGAACGAATCAGCCATCTCCATAGTGGTACTAGTGCGGTGCGACTTCATCCTTACTAATACTACTAGTATATATATATATAACTAGCTTTTGAAAACCAAAATATAACAAATACGCGCTCTCATATACGTACTATCTCTCCCTGGTGTCTTTCCCTAGGTTAACTACGCAACCTAGAGCTCTGATACCAAGTGTGACGGCCCGCCCCGCACCAACCGACATTTACTCCAAGGTGCGCTGTACACATATCCAGTTAGCACGGGACGGTCGCCAGAAGAAAAAGAAAGAGGAGAATGGACTAATCAAGGAACCTGTAATATGTCTCACAGCGCATAGAACAAAATATAATAATAACATACTTGACATAAAACAGAAGAGACAGTGCATAAGCTAAAAACCAGAACTGAGCATCATAGCAGCGGAAATCCAAAATATAGCTTATTACAACTTTTCAAACTGTCTCAAAGCAAAAGCAAGATAAAGGAGGTACACTACTAATGCCCAAGTAGCGACCACCAACGACACAGGGAGAATATCTATATATCATACGTGGAAGCCTCCTGCTCGCCTCCGAATCAGCTACTCGCGCATCACCAGCTAACCATAACCTGTCTCTAGTCTGCTCGTGTGAGCACCCAGAGTAATAAGAGGAGACATAAAACTCTGGGTCAGACATAAAGCCTGGTATGAGCGATAAGCAACAAAACATAACAATAACAGGTATAATCCAATCATACCTGAACCTGGACCTGCAACCAAAGAGTTAGCACTACATACTGTACAACACTCTAAGGTACCCTTTCAAATGGTGTAAAGATAACGGGGGTGGGGGTGTGCATGTCATAGTGATGTCAAACAATCAAACATAGCAAGCATCCTCACATCCCTCACTCAGTGCGTAAAGCATACGATATCCACTACTTTGGTCACCTAATACTTTGGGCTATGACGGAATCCAATCCCGTGTAACTATCACTACAAACCCACTATCCATCTCTCAGTGGTGGACCAAAGTTATGAATACCGACAACCCCTTTGCACACGTCCCGCAGCAAAGCCCAACCATGAAGCGAACTCATTGATTCCCAACTGGTTCCGGGATCCTGAGCTCTAACTTCCATTTGGACTACCTTTGCATCTCGGGTTTTGGTCATCATCTCCATCCGGATCGGTCTTCCTTTCTTCACTTCACTTTGCTTCAGGTCGTGGTCTTCCTTCAGGTTCGGATCGTGCTCCGCCCTCCAACGGTTCGGGTCGCACCACTCTGGTTCGGTTCGCAGTCACTAGCTCGTGGTCACCCTCTGTTTCGGATCGTGCGCTCCCCTCCAGATCGATTCGTGACAAGCCCCTTCAGCTCGGATCGTGGTCATCTGCATACGGATCGCGCCTCATCAGCTCGTGGCGCTGGCAACCCATTGGGTTCGGGTCGTGCTACCTCGTCTGGATCGTCGCGCCTCATCTCGGATCGCACCTTCTGATCGGTTCGTGGTCCACCAAGCTGGAGCGGTTCGGATCGAGGTACTTCAGTTTGGACACGGCGCTGCATCGGTTCGTGGCCTTCGAAGTGGAGCGGATCGTGGCGCGAGCTTCCATCGGATCGTGCTCATAGGGGGCGATTCGATCCGGGTGGATTCCTGCACTTCGTTTCTGCGACAGTCTTTCGCCATTCGACGGCGTTTTTGACCAAACTAACACTTCTAAACAATCACAAAGCATACCATACAGTCATAGCAACATATAGCATCGACCACAAACACCAAAACATAAATCAGAGCATGTAAAATGGATCAAACATAGCCAATACCCCATATTTTCCCTTAAGCATATTTAAGCAAATCTAACAATAAGGTTAGCAAATCTTAACCAAATTGAACCAAACTTCTAACAGAGGTCTAAAACAATATTTCAGAATTTCTGAATATTTTTCCAGATTTTTAACATGCATAAATTCGCTAATTATCACTAATTACCCCTTAATCCCCCAAAATCCGGGATTAACAAAATTAGTCGAAATTAACCCAAATTCATATCAGAGGCATAAAATGGTGTTTTAGAATTTTAGGAATTTTTCTAGAATTTTCTGAGCCATAATTTCGCTAATCTTCGCTAATTACCATAATTAGCCGTAATTAGTGAAAAACAATGCAAATCACTCACCTTTGCCACAAATTAAACTATAGATCTGAAATGTCCTCTGATTTGGATCCAATCCCTATATGTTCCAGCAGCTCTATCCCAAATTTGACGTTGATTTGCCTTGATTTGATGTAGATTAGGCCAAAACTTGATTAGGAAGTGATTAAAAGGTGATTTGGGATGATTTTAGAGGATGGAGGCCATGACTAGGGTGAAGGAAAGCAAGTGGCGGCTGGAAAAATGAGGAAGAAACCGAAATTCTAACCCTATCAGCCCTCATATACCCCTAAACCCGAAATCCCCCATTGGGCCTAGTTGCTAATCACCCGGTTTGGCCCAATTAAGCTGTTTTTCCACTTCTGAACCTTAATTCAGCCATATCTCCCAAACGGTAAGTCCGTTTGGCTATTGTAACCACTCTACGGAAAGAGAAACCATCATTCGAATCCAATGGAAGTGATTTCAGGTCAAAATTCCTTTCCAGTCAAATATGGCCAAAACAGTACCAACTAGGGGCAAAACGGTCATTTAAAAATCGACAAAAATCATGAACATGGAAAATGACCCCAATAGTCGTCTCCCAAAGTTACATGACCATATGACTTCGTATGTGAAATAAGTAAATATTCTACGATCACATGATGCGTAGAATACGGGTCGTTACACTTGTGCCAATATATAGTGGTTCTTTGGATAATAATCCAACCGGTCTCTCCATATTAACAACGTTAAAAATGGTCAAAACTTCGATAGTCTGTGAGTTAACTATCAAAGAAAACAAGTATGCAAACAACGATATTATTTCCAGATGGAAATTATATCAAACAAACATCATTTAGCATTTATCTCTTCAGTTCATTTTACATCTCCTGTTTCCCTATATTCAACTTTTGCTATTTTCTATATTTAGAAAATATACGTTATTAACACTGGAAACATTTCCATTCCTTGTTTTCTGTATTTAGAAAACATTTCTGATTCTTGTTTGGAAAAAATTTCCAAACTCCTACTTTTGGATTAAACAGATGTTTAGATAAAACATCGCTATGCCAACTCAGCCATTTTCTTTAATTACTAAATTCACTTTACCATCCTTTACTGCCGAACCTTAACCATTCCTCAATTAAAAATGAAGCCAATCAAGTTGGGGTAGAACCACCTCTCAGACCTTAACTGAACAACACTTCTAACCTTGAAATAGGCAAAGTTCACTTTATATTTCTTTAACTAACTTCCTTACTTAACCTTTCTTTCGAATAACTATATTCGATTAACTCTTTTCAATTAACTCTATTGGAGTAAACCTATTGGGTTAACTCTATTTGATTTACTCTATTTGATTAACCCCATTCACTTAACTCCTGTCAAATAAACTATATTCGATAACTCCTCTAACTCTATTCGAATAAACTATATTCGATTAACTCCTCTAACTCTATTCGAATAAACTGTATTCGATTAACTCCTTTTACTATATTCGAATAAACTATATTCGATTAACTCCTCTACTATATTCGAATAAACTATATTCGATTAACACCTTTGATTTAACTCTAATCGATTAACTCCATCGAATAAACTATATTCGATAACTCCTTCGATTTAACAAATATTCTATAACTCACTTCGATTAACTAATAATCGATAACTCCTTCGAATAACTATATTCGATAATCTCCTCTCGAATAAACGATATTCGATAATCTTCCCTTTTGATTTAACAAATCGATAACTCCTTTCGAATAACTAAATTTGACAACTCCATTCGATTTAACTAATCGATAACTCCTTTCGATTAAACTATAATCGATAACTCCCTTCGATGAAACTAACATCGATTAATTTAACTCGACGAACTTAACTCGACTCACTTATCTCGATAATCGAACTCAAGAACTTAACTCGATTAACTTATCTCGATAATCTAACTCAAGTTGATTAACTCCTATCGAATAACTAATATTCGATTTAACTCCATTCGCTTGACTCTAGATCACAGCGATCACAATGGTTACGCCTGCATCCCTCAGGAAACATCCGACCGCCATAGGCTATTTACAGCCCTACGAATTACGCTAGCAGTCGTACGAGATGGCAACTTATCCTGAATAACTCTGTTTGACTAGCTCTATCTCAAATAACTATATTTGATAACTTCTACTTCGAATAAGTGGTATTCGATAACTTAACTCGATTATCAACTCGAAAATCTTAACTCAAATCGATTAACTCCAACTGATTAACTCTGCATGGTCAACCCTAACTGATTAACTCTACTGATTAACTCTAATGGTTTTACTTGATTTGACTAACTCAGTTGATTAATTCAACTCGATTAACCAAGCTTGATTTTTCTTATCTCGATTAACTGAACTAATCACTTTGATTAACTCGACTATTTCACTTTGATTACCTTAACCAATTCACTTTGATTAACTTAACCAATTCACTTTGATTAACTAACCTGATAACTCAATTTGATTAACTTACTCGCTAATAACGTTTATTCCTTTTTAAAGATTTTCTTTTATAATCTATTTATTTCCTAAATAAATATTTCCTTATAATCCTATTTATTTAACAAATAAATATCTCCTTTATTCTATTTATTCTAACAAATAAATATTCCTTTATTTTAATTATTCCAACAAATAAATATTCCTTTATTTTATTTATTCCCTAAATAAATAAATCATTTAACTTTAATTATACCCTAAATAATAAATCCTTTTACCTTTATTTATTTCCTAAATAAATAAATCCTTTTAATCTATTTGTAAATGGTTTACAAATATCCCTCTTTCTATTGGTTTTGACAAAATTTTCCCTTATATATATATTGTTTTACAAATATTTTCCTTTATATATATTGTTTTACAAATATTTTCCTTTATATTTGATTTCACAAATATATCTCCTCTATATTTGTTTAACAAATAAAATCCCTTTATATTTGATTAACAAATACAAATTTCCTTTATATTTGATTTACAAATATAATTCTTTTATTCAAAATCCTTTTTCTTGTATAATATAAAATCAATTGATTTTATATAAATAAATTATTTTCAAAATATACTTTGAAAATCCCTTTTTCTCATTCTGGTATTTCTTATGGTATTTAACACACCATATAACAACGATAATATCGTCCAACACACAAAATCAACATCAGATTTTATATCACATTATATATCACAATATATAAATCACAGAAAAATAAATGTTGAGGAATCCAGCTGGATTCCTCCAACCTGTTTCCCTGCATCACAGATTTTAAACAGTATAATCAACATCACTTTCAGTTTGATATGAAATATTCTGATAGCAGAATCAACATATAAATATTTAACGGTTTATATATATATATATATATACGCATATATATATATATATAATTTCTACTAACTAACAAGCAGTTCAATCAAACAATCAACACACAGTTAATCAGCCAATTTCTAACAGTTCTAAGAATACAACATGAAATTATAAACTGTTCAGAGTTAGTGAGATTTACTCACATTGGACTGTTATCGTTAAAAACGATTAACTGTCTTTGATTTAGACGGACAATTTATTTTGCAATAAATTGTAACGAGCTCGGATGGACTTCCAGTCAATTTCATCGTGTAGTGTCTGTCCTCACGATCCCGACGCAACTTACGGTTCGTGATTCAGATTTCGTATGTAGAAGATAGGAACATTACAAGTTAATACACTTTAATTGGATATTAAATAAAAACTTAGCCCCTTTATTTTGGAAACGGGCCTCACCTTTAACTTAAACCGGCCCACTTCCACTTCACCAAGGCCAAGACCCGCGTCCTACTCTCCCCTTCTTCCTGTAATGAAACCCGACTCTAGCTCAAACACCATAGCCGTGATTTCCAGCTCCAAATGCATCTCAACAACTCCACCGTTCTGCTCCAAACAAAAACCATTCTCTTCCTCGTCGAACCCTCCGTCTACTCCACCTAACCAGGTTGAACTCGCACCCCTCCTGTCCAATTCTGTCGTCAGGTGCTCATGCTACAACCCACTACAGTAGCGACAACTTTCTCTTCCACTTCCACAAAAACTTTGCACCAAGGTGCTACTTGACATCACAAGTCCGAAATCACCCACCAAAACCATCATCGATGCTTGAATCTTGAGAATACCCAAACCCTAGGCTACTGTTGGATTTTGATCCCCAAACTTTCCAGCATCGCACCCTTCCAATCGGGTATAAGGTAGAAGAGGATTTCACAAGGAATTCAAATATATATTTGAGATGATTTTAGGGATTTTATTCTACTTTCTTTTGAATTTTCATTGAGGATTATTTCACGTTTGGAACTTTCTGAGCGGCGGCTTGAAAATGATCGTGGAAATGAGAAATTAGGTTTTAAGGGGTTAAGGGGGTATTTATAAGGAGGATAAATATCTAGATATTTTGTAGAAGGAATATTCCCGGTATATTCCTTTTGTTAATTCGTGTTTAAAAATCCCTGCGACCACACACTATACCCAAAAATCACGAAACTAGACTTGTAGCTAGAGTTTGACAATACGGTCCCAACGAAACTGGTTTCGTCGAATTCTGACTCCGTTTGCTCACACAGCGTATTTTTAACTATCAAAATACTGACTATTTTGCACTTTAAAAATCCGTACGGCCACACAGTGACTCTAAAAATCACAAAAACTGACATCTAGCAATAATTAGACGTTGCGGATCCAACAAAATTAGTTTCGTCGAATTCCTAGGTCGTTTGCAAAACCGGCTATTTTTAAAGCTTTGGATGACCCATTTAAATATGTAAATATATTTAAATATTATTAAATTAAATATAAATAAATTTATATTATCGTATATCTTCACATATGATATCGTCCAGCTCTAGAATATCATATCATAATTTACAGTTTGATATTTCAGATTTTCGATTTATCGATATTCAGTTTATATCGAAAATCCTTTTATAACGTAAATAAAGCGTTACGAATTATAAAGGAATTCTACAGCGACTTTTCTGAAATTTGATTTGGACGTAAATAAAAATCTACACGACGAAATCCCGATTTTTCTCTTCCACTAGAAAGATATACTCCACCAGATCCACACGTTTCTTGTTTCACAGAAATCCGGCTTAAAACAAATCCTATGCATTCAGTTGAAGTTAAAATCGCCAAATCGCGAACTGTAGCGCCATTTCAAGCTCGATTTTAAATTATAATATAATTATACGTTCAAACTGTCGTCGATTGAATATATTCGTCAATATAATTCAACTCTAAGCTGAATTAAATCCTAGGGATGACCCTGTTCACAGAATATTGTGATTTCCAATATTTATAATTATTTCTGAATTAAATATATATTATTTAATTATTATTTTAATTGAATATTCCCAGTTATTTAATTCCACGACCATTTAATTCACTATATCACTATATATATAATTAAATAAATTAATTAAAATACCTCTGCCAATGCGGGTCATTACATCGAGGATCGTATGTGACATTGGAATCACAATAGGCTATAGGGAAATGAAACAATATCGATGATTTTAAAAAGTGACAATATAAGATGAATGTAGTTCTATCGTGGAATCAGATAAACGTATTGTGTTTGATGCATGTTAGATGTCAGTAGATATTATAGAGGTTGAGATATATAAGAAGTGGAAGAATGGACATTCACCATATCTCAAAATCATACGGGGAAGAATACCATCTTCAAATTAATTGTGAAACCATGACTAAGACTATTTAGGACAAGTTGGAGTAGTTATATGTGAAGAAATCACTCGCAAATCATTAGATCCGGTCGTGAGTGGTTTTTTCACTTATAAAATGAAGGATGAGACTTTATTAAAGTAACATTAGAACACATACAATGGCTTGTTATCGAAGATGAAGACATTATATTTGATAATATCAGAAGATCAAATGGTCATGACCTTGTTTCTTTTTTATTATTAGAGAGGCATACGTGATTTCTTGATTTACAGTTGGGGTACATTGACTCAAGGCAATATCAATGCATGTCTTTTTAGTAAACAATCATTTGATCAAATAAAGAAGTTGAGTAGTGATGGTGATGGGACTACTTGTTGTCCTAGCTTATTTACTCAGAGAGGAAGAAATGAGAATTATAGTGGCAACAGAGGGAGATCAAATTCTGGAATGCCAGGTAGCCACGGGGCAGGAAAAGTCAAGGCATAGAAACTCAAAGTGTTTTGGATGTAAGAAACACAATAATTGAAAGAATAAGTATCCAAAATAAAAGGACATAGAGGCCTCATTGATGACAGTGGGGTTGCTTATGGTGAATGGATGATGATGTAATAATAGATGTAGTATCAGTTGTCTCAGGTCATGATTGAGTGCTTGATTTGGGAGCTTCTTGTTGTCTAATGCCTAATATTAATAGCTTTTTTTCTTATGTCAAGAAAAATGGTAATGCACATGTTACGGGAAATGATGCTATTTGCAAATCCTTGGGTGTTGGCTTCGTGTGTTTGACAATGTAGTCCACTTGATCACCAATGTTTGCTATGTTTCTAGACTTTGAAAGTTGCTTATTTCTTTGGGATGGTTGGAACCTCCTTGTTGAAACGAATATTATGAGGTTTTCAAAGGGAGCACCTGTGTTGATAAAGTTGAAGATGGTATGTAGTGTGTATATTCTTGAAGGAATAATTGTTGCAAAAAAATTATGTTGGTGTCGATAATTTTCGGAATTTGGATGTGATTAGATTGTGGCCTTTAAGATTAGGTCGTGAGTTAGACAAAAACTTAAATAATTATTGGAAGCAGAAAATGTTCAAAGGAAGAGCTTCAACAAGTAAGATTTCTATCAGGAATGAATTGTGGGAAGCAATAGACGTTATTATTGATGAAAAGGATAATCTTAAAGCGTTATTGGGTGTGTTAACAGAAAGTATAAGGGCCAACATTGGTAACTTCATTCGTGGAGCTAAATATTACAATTCTTTAATGATGTTTTTCTTATGAAGTTTAATTGTATGTAATGAATGTCGTATCCAATGCGTTTAAAGTATGGAACGAAATTGGTAAGAATGAGAATGGAAAGCCTTCAAAGGTGTTGAGCTATGATAATGGAAGGTATGTTTCCATAGACCTAGATAGTTTCAAACTATAAGAAGTTCAGAGTCATTTCACTACAATATTTGATTTGTAATCAAATAAGGTTATAGAGAGGATGAATCACTCTTTATTAGAGAAAACTCGATGCTTAAAATTAACTTTGGGATTATTATAGAATTTAGTGTTGTAGTTTTGTAGACCATAGTTAATATTGTGAATCAAATTCCATGCTCGTATAGCGATGAAAAAATTCGTAAAGTATATGGAAAGGAGAGAGTATTTACATGAGTTATCTTCATGCATTTGATAGTCTCGTTTATGTGCATGATTTGGGAAATGATAAGTTCGAGCAAAGGATTATCGAGGGAGTTATGATAGGTTATACAGATGGTGTGAAGGGATATCATATTTAGAACCTAGCAATGAAGAAGTTTGATTAGTTTGAATCATGCCACTTTTGAAGTGTTTTTTTCAAAGTGAATGAGTTCTCATTAGTAGTTTAAGATTTTATTATAAATAATTCAAAGGAGATGGAAATCATTCATTGTTTAACCTAGTACTAAAGTAGATGGTAATGCTAGTAGTAAAGCGGTTGATTCTACAACATAATGTAGTTTGCATGTTTCCGCAAGTTATGTTGGCAATGTAGGGGATTCTGGAGAGAGTCCAATTCAAGAAGGATTTGAAGTTGAAATGGTTCGAGATGAAGCCAATAAGAGTTAGGCAATGAAATCACCAAATGGGTCGGCCATTGCACAATAAGGCTTATTGTGAGGCATGGTGTGTTGTATTATCTTTGCTTTGTTGTTCATTTGTACCATGTCTTTATGAAGTCCAATATGAGTTGGTGGACCTTGATGACATAATGTTATCAAGTGATAACTCAAAATGAATTTATGTTATGGACGAAGAGATGCAATCTTGCTACAAGAATGGAATATATTATTTAGATCCACTTTCTGAAGAGAGACATGATTTTTGGTCAAATGGATGTACAATGTCAAGAATGATGGGAGATTCAAAGTAGAACTGATTGTTAAATGGTTTGCGCAAATTGTGTAACGATGAGATCTTTGCTCAACGATATGATATACTTTAGTCTTGTGCTTATTAGCTATATTTGCAACCTAAAACTTAAAGTTGAAGCAACTAGATTTGGAAACCACTTTCTGTGTTGGTTCTTGGATGGAAACATCAAGGTGGAGCAACTAGAAGTTTTCGTTGTAGAGGTAAAGTCAATTTTGATGTATAAGTAAAAGGACCTGCTTTATGGTTTAATGAAGTCTTTTAGGAAATGGTACATGAGTTTTGAATGTTTTATAGTTGATATCGGTTTTGATAGAAGCTTAAAGGATGTTTGTGTTTACACTTGGAAAATGGTCACTGGGTGTACTTACTCTTGTTTTTGGATGGTATTCTCATTGATTCAGAAGAAAACGAAGAAATCAACAAGTTAAAATATTTTTAAAATCAAAATTTGATACGAAGGATCTTGGTGAAGCAAAAAAAAATTTGTGGAAGGACACTCGCTCGGCCAAGAGCAGTGTGAGTTAAAACTAATTTAAAAGTCATATATTAAGAAGATAATTTCTCGATTTAGCATGGACAAGGCAAAAGGTATCTTATACACCATAATCTTCGTATATAAAGCTTTGATCAAAATATTCACCGAATGTAGAGAAGGACAAGTCCTACATGGAAAAGGTGTTACATATAAGAGCTGTCGACAGCTTAAGATAAGTAATAGTTTGTACAAGACCAATAATAATTTCCGTGTTTTTAATGACATAATCAGAGACATGCCATAAGGGAAATTACGTGATTTATTGTATAGTAAAAATTTTTCAATAAAACATCCTTTGAAATAAAATGTGTGTTGTTCTTTCTATTAATTACTCATGATACAACTTTATGTTAGTTAGTTGTTTAGTTTAAGTGTATCGAACAAAAAAAAATTCCTTAAATCATATTGTTAGATTGGATTTGGCCAAACGAGCCTAACACCCTAGATAGTATAATTATGGATCACAATTAACAATCACAACCATATAGCAATCATAGAGTAGTAATAAAAAGAAGGTAAAGTAGTAGAGAAGACATAATTTCTATAATGGTTTAGCAAACTTTGGATTACGTCCACTCGTAGTAATCTATATTTATACTTTTGATTTCAAGTACCATTGTGATAAAAGAATGTAGAGAGAAGAATGTGTCATTGTCTCCATGTGATGGAAGAGCTTTCGAGTGGAGAAGAAGAGCGGCCCTCTTTTTAGGAGCATTTAGAGGCATATCTAAAGCTGCAAAACTCAACGGATCGGCCTGAAATCATGTAGAGGCCCACCAAAGTAGGGCGACCAGGTCTCAAAGTGGGGCGTAGATCACTCCTCTACGTAGGGGTTGGTAATGACCATTCAAGAAGGATCAGCACTGTTCCCTTGGTGTTGCTCCCAATGAGGGTGCAACCCCTAGGGTCGTCCCCCAATGATCCCCCTTTGTCCCTATATATTTATTTACATGATTCGCCCTTTGATTTTCAGTTGTTGACGTACTTCTCCAAGTTTTGAAATTTGAAATTCTATGTCCTAAAGTCATACCGATCCTTGACTATCTCGGAGCCTTGGTTCTATGCTCCGAAGTCATACCAATCCCTGTCTTTCCCAAAGTCTTTTCTAAACTTAAATAATTCTATAATATCATTCAGGTAAATCGAATTGTTCATCAATTTATGTATATGTCTATACTAGATTCCAAAGCAATCCGACCATCTCTCCAGGTCGTTGCCTCGATGTTTCTACAATTTAGGTATTTGAGTCCATCATGTAACGACATCGTAAAATGGTGGCTAACAATTTTTAACGATCCATATTTTAATGATTATATATTTTAATATTGATCGTTAATTACTCGATTGATGGTTCCAAAATGAGATCTTCTACAAATGATCGAATCAGGACTTGGGACCAGTTCCATTGAGTTTGGATTGTTCGTTACATGGAAGATGAGAACATGGGTCAATATATTTCGAATTTGGAGTAGTTGGTGGTCATACCAATCTTGAAATTTGCACAAATAGTCGCTCTAGGAGCACAATGCTGGATTACGATGAAACTTAAATTTCTGAAATCGACTTAGCGAGTTATTGCACACCTGTAGCGATCAGAAGTAGCGTTCGACCATGCCAAAATTAAATGTCTATCAGTTTCTATAAGAAACTAACACTATAATTCAAGTTTTAAAGACTAACTTCCTCATACTGTCGAATTGGATCTCGAGCTGGTTTCATTATGTTGGCACACTTTTTTGTCAAAGCTGTCACACTTCAAAATTTTGTTAGCAATGCGCCCAAGTGCCACTGACGTCATTAGAAACCACAAAGCAATTTAATCGAAGTTGCGACGTGTTCGGAAAAGGATTTGAAAAAGAGTCGATTCATAAAATCATCGTCGATGGACTCAAAAAATTGATGCAACAAAAATACGTGATCCACGCGGTCCGATCCACTCAAAATGGTTGAGCGCGTCAGTTCGATCACGTGGCAAAACTCCTGGTGCAGGAATATATGGATTTCGGCAAAATCGCGTTTCATGCACCCAAAAACAACTCATCGGCGTGACACGATCACGAAAAATGGCTTGCGCGACTCAGGCGTGATCAAACTTGGTAAAATCGTCATTTGCGAAAAAAAAGTGACGCGCACTCAAAAACAGCTAATCGGCGTGGCACCATCATGAAAAATGGCTTGCGAGACTCACAACATCAAAATATGGCATTTGGCCAAAAACAATGCCGTGCACTCAAAAAAAAGCTAATTGGCATGGTATGATCATGAAAAATGGCTTGTGCGACTCATATCATCAATATCTGACATTTGGCGAAAAACAATGTCGCGCACTCAAAAACTACTGATCGGCATGGCACGATCATGAAAAATAGCTTGTGCGACTCACGACGTTGAAATCTGGTGAATTGGCGAAATACGGTTCGGCACGTCAAAAAGGCCTGATCGGCTTGGAAAAATCATGTTGAAAACTTTGGTTGATCACTCTGGCAAATCTGGTAAACTTGGTTTTGGCACGCTTAAAATCGATGGATCAACACGGTCGGATCACTCAAAAATGTGTGTTGCACTCGGACTGATCACCTGGAAAAGTTGGCTCAAAATCGGCTTAGATCTGGAAAAAATCGCATCCTAGAATAGTGATGCAATTTTCCTTGATCGCATCAGGGGATGCGAAGATCTTCATGGCATGTGCACAGGGATACTGTGTGAAATACTTGGCACATGAAGTGGATCGGGAAAAGGCGGATCAGCTAGGATATGATGCGATTTTTTCTTGATCGCATCACAAGATTTTGGATTTGGCACGGGTGTGATGCGAGGAAAATGATGCAATTTCTGGGATGCGATCTAGAGCATGGAAAATGCCAGGAAACTTGGCACAACAGAAATGCCATGTGGATCACGGGTTTTTGGAGGATCCGCACGTGTTGATCACCACTTTTGGTGATGCCATATTTTCGAAGAGGCAAATGTGTCAGAAATGTGCCAGATCATGTTTTTTTTTTGGATTTTTACCGTGTTGATCACCTGTTTTTGCCTGATCGACACGCGTTTTCAGCAAACTTTCTAGTCTTTACGATTTTTCACCAAAACTTTTTTTTTCGACTTTGATTTTGGTAATGTGATTTTTTGAAGTGTAGGATGCGATTTTTCATATCCGAACAAGGGATGTGATGCGATTTTTTGGCTATGGATTTGTAAGATGCAATTTTTCGGGATGTGGTTCCCAAATCTCACCTACTCCTACCTAACCCACTCACCTATAAATAACCCCATGCTTGGCATTCATATAAATCATTTTTGGCTTGGATTTTTGGACTTTTTGAAGCTCTCAAGCACCACTAATGGCTTCCATCTTCTTCCCCATGACTATTGGACGCTTGGACCACTAAAACGATGCACAAACATTTTCCTTCAACTTTTGGAAATTTACAAGGACAATTACCTGCTTTTTCGCTATTTTGGACATTTTTTGATTTCTTGGACATTAGAGCTACTTTTTTGGACATAGTTGACCGAGTCAACGCTTTTTTCAATAAAGAAGACGAAGAGGATTTTAGTTAAAGTTTAAAATTAACAATCATTTTGTTTTCCTATTGTAACGCTTTGTACTCAAACATAGTCCGAACTTGTACAAAAACTGTAATCAGCAATTATATGATGAATATTACTATAATGTGGATGTAGGCGTTAGTGCCAAACCACTATAAAAATTTGTGTTTCCCTGCATTTAATTTTTATTTGGATATTATTGTGTTTCTGCAACGCTTAAACTCGAGGGTTGGCGTGTGCTAGATAAAGCGACAATTCCCCATGTCAACATTTTGGCACACCACGTAGGGGCCACAAAGCTTTGATCTCTACTTCAGATTACATTCTTGGATTTGTCTTTGGATCTCGGATTTAGTTTCAGTTTTCGTCTTCTACTTCGTTACTCGCTTTTCATATGGTTAAGCGTAAGAAGCTCGATGCTATTGCAGAAGCTTGAGGTACAGAATAGGGAAGAAGTCAAGTACTTTCTTTAACTGGAATCCCATTGAATTCTTCACTCAAGAAGACGTCGATAGAATGATTAAGAACTTAATTAGTTACAGATCTGAACGCTTGACTTGAGCTACAAGAAAATGCTTTTAACACCTTTCTTTCCCGGATTGAGGACATGATAAGGAGTTCTGCGAGGCCGACTGGCCAGGCAGACATTGTTGGAACTAGTACCAATGTTCCTTAACCTACGACTCGGGACTTGGGGCAACCTTGCAAACTAATCAGCAGGCCGATGCCGCTCCTCGAAACGATGCCGGTCTTACAATACTTGGGGGCACCTCTTATCCCGATCTCACTCTAGCCTGTGACGCTCTGGCTGGTCAAGTTGCGGGGTCTATTGTTGGTAATGTTGTTCAAGCGACAGTGTGCTCAACGTTGATGGAAGTGCTCCCACAGTTCCGGGGGTCAGGATTGTGCCCGATGTGACCCTTAGTTTGGAATTCAACCAGATATTCTTCTCGCCAACCAACCAATTCCTCATATAGACTTAAACAATCAGGGCACCACTGTGGCTCTGGATAATCTTAATCAGTTGTTTTCTCTCAGCAATGGTTCTCTAATCGCAAATGTTATTCATCGATTCACTCAAGGCGGTGCCTCTTCTTCTGACTTGGACTACCTGACTCGTAGTCCATTTACTTTGGATATCAAGAACTCTTGCAACCAATCGGATTTCAAGCTACCGGTTCTGGAACTCTGGGATGGTCGTAGGATCCGACCGCTCACCTAATGAGATATATTGGAAATATGGAAGTCCTCTCTGCTTCAAAAAGTGTCATGGCGAAGTGTTTTCCAGCCTACTTGACAAATATTTTTGTTATGTGGTTCAGGCAGCTGGAGACGGACACCATTACTTCGTGGAATGCATTGGTTGTGAACTTTGTGGAACAGTTCAGAGTAAACATCTGTGACGACCGCCCGATACTTCCCGCACAAGCCAAGGATGAAATGCGCTGTATGACGTGTCAGGCTAATACGGGATGACCAACAAAGAAGAAAACACATGCAGAACCTATCGTACAACTCACAAATTAAGGATAAAGTATAATAGAACATATAAAACACGCAATCATAGTGAAGCAGAAATGAGCAGAATCTTAAAATTTCATATCATCTCAAAATATCCACACATCAAGCTAGAATACATCAACAGAATATGTATAGTCATCCTCACTACAAAGTCACTCAGAGTATCATCAATCATAACAGCGGAAACAACTAATAGTAAATAGTGGGAAATAATACGCCAACCTCCTGATCGTCATTGCTAACAATATCGTCCTCATCAAGATCTACTACCTGTTACATGCTGCTCGGTCTGCCCATTCAACACATAGATGAACAAGAGGGAGACATAAAATCTTGAGCTAGACAATAGTCTTAATGAGCAATAAACAACTATCTAACATCATCAATAAAGTATATGAGAAATAGGAAGATTAATCATACAATCTACCAAAACTACAACAGAGAAGAACCTAAATTCGCCCCCTTCGCATTTGATAGTGATAGCCTTTACAAACTATTCAAATAGAAAAAAATAGACATAGCAACTAGTTATCCGGCGTAGACCATCCTAATCGAGATCAATATTTCTCAAGCACAATCCCCGAAAGCCTAAACCAACCTCAGACAAGCACCCAAGAAATGTTTCCTTCAAATTTGAACGGTCTACACAAGACGATACAAGCAAAGCAATCAACATCCATGACTCTAGTTATCACCGCCTATCCTATCTTGAAACCATCGTAATCTATGATTGACCACGGCATACCATCTATCAAGGGATAATGGTAACCCCAGTTCTAGCTAAACTCCATACGCGATCGTGACTCATATGTTTGTCTTACTCACGAGGACAACTAGTCCATCATGACTCCCTATGGTACACGATCTTTATCAAATCAAATCCTAATAGGCATCGCCACGATGCTTCTTCTTTGAGCCCGCTAGAACTTCCAACTAACGATAATACCTCGACCTTCATAACTCTAGTCGTCATCACCGGCGACTATCCACAAGCTCAAACATCCTTGAGCAACCATTATACACGAGCTCAAACATTCTTGAGTTGTCTCACATCTTTGTTTCATTTCATGAATCAACGAAGTCTCCACATTCGTTGCATTCCATCAATCAACGAACACCTCACTTTACTTCTAACATTCCATCTTGAATTCACTTCGAAGCAGTATCCAACATTGAATGAAAAATAAACATCCTTTGGTCGATATTCGATGGATCATTCACCGGTCCATAACTAGATCGGTCGCCGGTCCATCATTGGATTGGTCGCTGATCCATCACTGGATTGGTCACCTATTCATCACTGCAGATCCATCCAGCTGCCGATCCATCCAACTGCAGATCCATTCAATTTCCGATCTATCCAACTGCCGATCCACAACACCAAAATCGGCAATTTGAAATGGTAATTAAATTTTGTTAAATTTTTAGAAACACTTTTTAGGTGTTGTAGATTAGCATGTTGCAGATTTTTGAAACACCTAAATTATGTTTCAGATTGACAAACTGAAACACTTAGTAGGTGTTTCAGATTAAAAGATTGAAACACTTAGTAAGTGTTTCAAATTGATAAACTGCAACACTTAGTCGTTGTTTCAAATTAATAATCAGCAACACTTAGTCAGTGTTTCAAATTGATAATCTGCAACAATTAGTGACTATTTCAAGATGATAACCCGCAACACTTATTTAGTGTTTCAAGAAGATAACCCGCAACACTTACTAGGCGTTTCAAATTGACAATTAGAAACACTATTTTATACTATTTTTCTATTTCAAATTGTTAATTTGAAAATATGCAATTGATACATTTGTTAACATAAATAGATTCATTCTCCGGATTAAAATCTACAAAATATGAAAAAAAATCCAAAAGCAAATTTACCATAAACAAATTACTAAAGAACAAATATAAACCATATTTTCAAAAGAACAAGAAAGTACAAATATACCACAACAAATCCAAGTTACACAACAAGCATAAGGTTGACTATATAATAAAATAACAGATAAAGATAATCCAACTTGCTCGAAAACACTTTCTATGCACCCTGATTCACCCAGATTGATCATATTGTTTTTTTGAAACTCATATCTGCGGAAGGAAAAAAATCATACACTGCTAGCATAACGGATAATATAAGAATTATATAGTTAGCGCAGAACATAATTGCATAAAACAGTCAGCAAATAATTCAAACCGTAGAATGTAACCTCATAGGAAACAAAGTCTATCTTTTTACACAGCTTCATGTAATTACTGAGCTCCCGAAATTCAAATAAGTGGGAACAAAATACCAAAGCTATCTTACTTGGCATGCAATATGTCCAGGTTCAACCTAGGACTACCTTTATCGAGTTGAGAACGTTTCACTTAACTATAGCTATGCTTATGGAGTAAAAATCGTACTGCAGACTCTCAAGCGGTAATTTACACTCATCCTCATGTCTTAGGAAGTAATCCATTCCAAAAAAAATGTAGAAAAATTTCTAATACTATACATATTTGGAAACCTTTTGCAATGAACTTATGAAGCTTTGTACACATAGATGGCCAGGGTAACAAAAAAATACAACACTACTAGGCGTCATTGTTTTATGGATATATCTTCTTATTGATTTTCTAGCTTTGCTTGAGAATCCTTACTTATTTTTTGTACATTTGATGAAGCAGTGTATACGGTTGAATATTTAGCTACCTGTAAGATTTAGTATCAATAAATCTTTTTAATTTAAAGATTTACAGGTTGTGTCTGCAAAATCAACATTTATAAATTGTTTGCTGTTGTCATTCCTGACGAATTGATGAGTCAATCACTAATGACTAGTAAGTGGTTGAAAATTGTTAATAAGCATTAAAAAGAACATGGTGTTGTCATATTTTCGGAAGGTCTAATATATTTTAAATTAGCTTTTTAGAATATTGCGTGCAAAATTAGAAATGCATTTCTCGCAGGACACATGTAAGTAAATCTAAATGCAACACATAATAGCTTTGTAAAGTTTCCATAAAGCTAGAAATTGTTTGACATCATGTGTAAAATTACTACATGAATTCTGACCTGAGAACCATAGCATAAGGTGGCTAGTATTGCTGCAAGTTATGTCCAGCAATATCCAACCTGCAAGTGAAAGCACGGTTTGCAAACTCAGTGCAAATTAAGTTTCCGAACTCAGTTTGCACATTCAATTGGAAAATAAAGGTTTCACATAGAGTCTGCAAACTCGGTTTACAATGCCAATTCAGTTGCAACTTCCTTGCGCTCCTCCATTTGAACACCCACGCACGACATTTTTATATAGAAGACAGTAATCCATGGAAACGTCTTCAAATCTTATTCTTTACATATTATTTAGCCATGTACACAATTGTTTTGAATTGATAAAGTTTTTAGGATTTAATGTAAGGAATACATTAAACAATAACTGGCAATCCAAACAATCTAATAAACCATGGACTCAACACAATAACTAAACAAGTAAACAATATTCAGATATTTAAATTATTTAGAAATGATAAAAAAGTACATTATACCAGTCCATTTTAATGGAATCTAACGGAATTCATCAGCTTGATTCTCGGTCATAGATTCGTAAGCATCAAAAAGAAGGTGCTAGAATTTCAGCAAATCACTGGAGTTGGATAAAACCACAGTTTGTTGAACCAACAATTGTGCTTACAACAACCAAATTCAAAACTCTAAACTGTAGATCGAGATTTGACTTGGTTAAAGGAGAGGAACTGGGCGAATCAGATCTTGAGGAAGTAGACAATAGATGAATATAAAATTGCCTCATTTAATTTCTTTTCTAAAGGAAAATATACAATCCTAACTAATCACTATTCTGATTTACCTTAAGCAAATGGATGACATATGGATTCATAATTGCGAACATCTTTCTTGTTTAAATTCTTCGCCACTTCTCCCAAGCATACTTATCACCTGAAAATAGGCTAAGTCAACAACCATATATATGTGGAGCGTGAGATTCAATACTATATACATGTGGAGCGTGAGATGCAAGCGTTCCGCTACTTGGTTATTTATTTGATTAGACATTATTATAATATCACTGGGTTTTGATATCAAGAATATTTTGTGTTATAGTCAGGTAAAAACCGTCCATGTTTATGTGTGGGTTGGTCTTACTATTATCCTTTTATTTCAAAAGGATTTTTAAAAGTTAAACCGTATGGTTGGAATTTACTCACATCAGTCCCATGACTGACCCAGAGTTTATTTTGTTTGTTTTTCCCTATACTCTTGGGTGCCCAAATTTGTACGGGCATTCAAGTGTTTCAAGATTTTACAGATTCACTTGGAGGAGCTCAAAAGCAGGAAGCTTCAGCATTAGTTATGTAAAGTTATTTCTGCCGTGATATATCATGTATTATACTCTGATATGATATGTAAGTACAAATTCAGATTTTGTATTTCAAAGTTATGTTATAATATCATTTATTCATTCCGCTGCGAGTTTCGTGTTTACTCTGATTCTGTTCAGTTGTGATCTTCTTCTTCTATTCTATTAGTTCTATCTTTTCTTTCTCACCCTCTAAATTCTTCTATTAATGACCTGAATTTTCGTGCATTTTGAGTTGAATGTGTAGAATATTAGTCAGCTCAAATTGGTACGGATTTTCCGGCCGTTACAGCAGTTGTAAGAGTTGCACAGCCAACGTCGTGCACCTGGTCTCCAGATCTGAAAGTGGAATGAAAATGGCGGATCTCATCATCAATCGAAGGCTGCAATATTGGAGGTAATCCCAACTTTAATTGAATGGCACGCCAAATAAACCCTGAATATTCACAGTTGAAGAACAAGTGAATGTTAGATTCTATTTCTGAATTACACAATACACATGTTGTGTTTTGATACAACAACACACTGGAACAGTCGCTCCTTGGTGTTAAGCCTGTTTAACCATGCCAAATAAGTAATAAACGTCATTCTTCTACTATTTCTTGTATGCCAGATAATACTTAAGTGAGGCTTAACTTCACCATGCTCACGTGCTGCGGAAACTGCCTTGGAAAAGGTAAACTTTCCACCAACACCCCACTCGTAATCCGTAGGACTATCTGTACGAAGTTGCACATTTTGTATCTATCTTGCAGCTTCTCGAGTTCCTGGATGGATGGAAGTGCATACAGTTCATCTTGTATGGCCCGGGAAGCATGGTCTGCCATATTTCCAATCGCCTGCATTCTGTTGAAACCCAGCATGTCTACCAAACATTTGCAGTTGATCAACGGGTCGAAGCAAAGAGAGGTATCGTCTCCATTTACTAACACCTTATTAAAAAATTGTCTGCCTGAAGTTCACACCTTAAGCATAGATTTCCATGTCGAAGACGCATTGTTGTCAATCGCCATGCTCCAAAATTGCTTTCTGTTGCAATACTTTCTATACATCCATCTTTGTCATATATTATTTTTTGATAAGAAATTCCACACTAGTTTAATAGTGCACCTTTTTTTAAGTCAGAGAATAGTTTAAGCTCGATCCCCCCTTCTGTCTTCGGTCGGCATAGCGTAGTCCAAGATACTTTATGAGATGACCCTGCCCAGAAGAAATCAGCACATATGGCCTGCAACTTGTCTAAAGTGTACTTCGGAAGTTGGTAAACGAATAGCCAATACAAGGCCATAGGTGTGATGACTGATAGCAGCAGCTTGGCCCTCCCTACGAAGCTTAGAAGCTTAGTTTGCCACCCTTGAATTTTAACCTACACCTTGTGTATTAAAGATTGGCAGTCGTTATAATGTAAATAAGTAGATGATAAAGGCACCCCTAGATATTTGATAGGAAAGGTTCCGATATGAAATCCTAGTATTGATTGAATATCCTGAGTGTTGGTCACATTTTTGCTAAAGAAAATATTTGTTTTTGATTGATTCACTGATAGCCCTGTAAAATACCCAAGTTTGGCGAAAACTGAATGTAAAGCTTGAGCACACGTTGTCGTTGATTCCCTGAACACCATTAAATTGTCAGCATATAAAAGGTGAGTAATAATTGGTGTAATCTTTAAAGCTGGTTGGAATTCGTTGTTGCTGGCAGCTTCGTTCATTAAGAAGGTAAAAAGCTCCATAGTGATGGCAAATAAATAAGGTGATAATGGGTCACCCTGACGAATCCCCCTATTGGATGTGATGAACCCTCGCGGAACGCCTTGAGCCATAACCGAGAACGTAGCGGTGGATATGCAGATGACATTGACGAAATGTATCGGAAACCCCATAAGTTGCATAATATGGCATATAAATTCATGGTATATTGAATCGTACGCCTTTTTCAAATCCACCTTAACACAGTATTTGGCCATACCCATCCTGTTGTAGTCGCGAAGTAGCTCGTGCGCCAGGAGAATATTCTCCCCTATGTATCTGCCTGAAATAAACACACATTGATTTAGTGAAATAAGGTAGGAGAGGAAATGTTTAAACCTGTTACACAGCACTTTACTAAGAACTTTGTACAATAAGATATCGGTCTGTAATATGTTATATATGTAGGTTTTTCAGATTTAGGCACCAGTGTTATGAATGTATGATTAACTTCCTTGGGTAGTTTGGTTGAAAGAAACATATTTGTAATAGCTGCCAGCAAGTCGGACTTAATATCCTCCTAATGCAATTTCATGAATTTTGCATTAATCCCATCTGGGCCAGGGCTCGAATCCTCGTGTACTAAAAATACAGCAGTTTTATCCATGGTTATTTGCTACATGAGTAGTTCCTGACCGTGTGCATTAATTGTGTATGTAGGTTGGAAGTTGGGAAAATGAGTATCAGTTGGACCATTGAACAGGTCAGTGAAATATGTAATAGCCTCCTGTTCAATTTCCTCTGGTTGTAATAAAAATTCACCATTCTCTTTTATCAATGCATGTAGGGCTGTCAAAAACGTGCCCAGCCCAATTACCCAACCCAATTACCCGGATTTAAATGGGTTGGGTCCAAACCATTTAACTATTACTAATGTTATTGGGTTGAACCAACTAGCCCACTTAAAATTGCTGGGTAACTGGTTCTGAACCGTATGCCCATTTAGTCCATAAAGTTTACGTTCTCTTCTTCTCGCTCCGAACTGTGTACTCTGAAATTAGGGTTTTTTGCTCTGCCAATCTCCAATTTTTCTTCGATCAACTAAACGAAACGATATTAGATTATTTGGTCATGATCTCCGCTTCCGACTTCTGACTTACGACTTCTCTTTTGAGGTAGATCTAATCTTTCTCGCTTCACCCTCATACCTGTTGCCAGTTGCCCCATCTACTTCTCCCTATACGCAACGATTGGAGGAGTTAGAAGCCCTAATTTTCCGACCTTCCAATCAGTTTGCTGCTTTCGTTCAACATCGATCGTAGGTACCCAGATGACAGCAGCATAGCAGGTAAGATACCAGAGTTTCAACTTTTCCTTACCAAGTTAAATTACAACATATTTCTTATTAATCGATTGTTTTCTTATCGTTCTACTTGCTTCCCTAAATACAACTGTTATTTTTCCTTCCCCTGCAGAGAATACAACAGTTCATTTACTTATTTACTTTCAAGTTTTTTATTTCTAATTTCTAAAATTTATCTAAATCCTGAGCTGATCTGGTTGTTACATGAATCTTGTTGTGATCGCTGGTTTGGGTTGTGAGTGTAAGCGTGAATCTGTGTCCTTTTTACCACTATTTTTTCCTTCTCGTTTTAGATTGTGTTAAACCAAAACGGTAACCTATCTCATTTATAATATGTTGGTTGGTTTATTAAATAATTTAAAACATTTGAGAAAACACATAGCAGGTGCAAATTTTACCATGCAAGTATACATCAAGTGCTGTAATTGTACCATAACAGTCGCAAATTTTCATTTTCAAACATAGCACTTTATGGTCATATTTCGTATACAAATCGCTGTAGGATGCATTTGAAGATAGATTTTTTTTTTTTAACACCAATTGTTTAATTGATGCATGAAGCACACCATAGAAAAATAGACGGTGAATGATACTGAAATTATTGATTAAGATACAATGGATACATGAAGACGTCCAAAAGGTACATTTCATTTGTGGTTATTTGAAATTTACCGATCTGCAAAAGTAATTTTATTGGTTGTTAACTTTAACTAGTACGGATTTCGAACGCTGCTGTAATTGATTAAAAGCTTATTCATATTACAAACATCCCAAAAGGTTAGAATAAGCATTTTTATGAGTTCCTCAGAATTTCCGTATTCTTATGAATTCCTCAGTTTTGAATTCCTAGTCTTGCTGCAACAAATGCACATGTTTAAAACTATTAGGTGGAGTCTACTAATCTAGCATGCTGAATCATTTGACTAGAAAAAATATATATTAACATAGATGCTTTATCCATACAAGCACATCACGTTTTATCTCCCGTATCTAATTAGTCTAACCCAGTTTCATAATAATCTAAACAGTTATTGAAACTCTAAGCTTAGCCGTTTATATTCACATTGTAACAACCTATATTTTTGGCAGGCATGAATGGCCATGCATCAGATTAAATGTTACCATTTTATAGAAGAAATGGCCGTGCATATAAGAACTTAATATTAATGTTGTCATTGTCCAATAGAAACGGTCATGCATCAGATTAAATGAATAAAAGGGTAATAATTATACCATTTAAAATGGGTACGTTTGAAAAAGAAATTAATGTAAAAGTTGTGATATTCATGAGAAGTAAAAAAAAGCAGTCGATCAAATTTAAACATATGTATATGACGATGAATTAAAAATCATGCACCTGACATGTATTGCAACAAAATCCATTTCCTAAGCTTGTATTGCAAATTCAACAAGAACAGTCAAAAAATGATTATTAGTGGTATCATTTTGAATAACCCAGAATGATCTTTTATGGAATCCATTATATGTTCTTATCACACAGCTCCTGAGTATGACTTGTCAAAAACTGGAGTTTTCTATTTCGCGTTTTTGGTTTTCTGGTTTTGGTTTTGGTAGCGATGCTTAATGGTTTTCCGTTGATGTACGTTGTTCTAGGTGTTGGTTTTGTGGCTTCGATTATCGTTCTTTTACAGTTCATCTTCACCACTATCCTGCAATCACAGCGGAAGTTTCTAGCTTCGGTGGTCCTTGGGTATTTTTTGTTTGGATTTTCTATTTTTTTCTTTGACCACATATCAAATTGGATGTTATTTGTTTAAGTGGGTATTCATTCAATTGTTAAATGTATAGTTATAGTGAGGTGGAAAATGGGGACATGAAGATTTGAGGACATGTGACCTTGGCTATGCAAAGGAGTACCACTCCATTACTTCAGAGCACTCTTAGGTATCTGACAAAACATGAAAATTAAAAACTGTAAGTTGTTTCTTTTTCAACCTTTCATAACGAAACATTATTTATTATGCTTCATTTATTTAGTTCGATACTGACAACTGTATTTGTCTTGGCATGAATCAACAGGTTCACGTATACATATATATTTTAGATTCAAAAAACGTGATGTGCTTGTATGGATAAAGCATCTATGTTAATATATATTTAGTTCATTTTGCAACATGTTTATCTACGTGTTGACATCCGAGCATGTATGTTAATATATATTTAACATCTATGTTTATCCACGGGTTAGATGCTTGTATATATATGTGTTTATCCACGGGATAGATAAACATAGATAAACTTCATTTTGCAACATGTTTATCTACGTGTAGATAAACACCCGTAGATAATCATAAAAAACATAGATGCTTTATCCATACAAGCACATCACGTTTATCCCGTATATAATCCACATGTATGTTGTTGGTATATCTACGTGTTGACATCCGAGCATAAAAAACTTTGAATTGTAGTTTCCCTGTTGTAACCATGATATTTTAGCCCTCTGTTTGATGCTCTAAAATTTTATTTTTTGTTGTGTTTGAAGCTTATGTTTAGCCTACATGATATGTTCATAGAGTTGTATATCTAGGGGGTTTTGATCTACCTGACTCTCTATTTCTTCTACTTCCTTTTCTGCATGCTTCAGTAGTTCATCCCCCTTCGGCCTTAATTTGTTCCAACATTTCAACTCCTGTTTACATGCCATCAACTTTGCCTGGAAGTTATAGCTTGAAAATCCCCATGTTTCAGCCAGTAGCCCTCTGCGAACACAGTTATAGTAACCGTCATAGGAATGCCAATCTTTATTATAATAGAAAGGGGTCCCCTTAGGGTTGGTAGTAGAAATAAGGTACCATAGCAAGGTGTTATGGTCACTTGACATCTCGGGCATTGCAAAGGCCTTATTGTTTATAAACTTAGTGAGGCATGCATTGTTGACGAGAATTTTATCAATGCTTGATGCAACACCTTTTCGTCGCCATGTAAAATCAAAGCCTATCGGTCTAATTTCCGATAGCCCACTCTGGCCTAAAAAATTAGTGAAGATCCGTATGTTGAAATAATATTGGAAGGCCACCTTTTTTGTCTCGAAAAGATGAAACATGGTTGAAATTACCCATCAGAATCCAAGTACCTGATATAATAGTGGCTTTGTGAATTAAATGATTCCACAGTAGTTTCCTGTCGTGAAGCGAGTTACTCGCATATATGATAGTAGTATATACTATCAAAATTCCATCATTTGTAAGGTGTATGGTTACATGTTGCGTAGAGGAGGAAATTACACTAACACTCCAGGTTAACGAGTCCCAAATGATCAAAATTCTGCCAGTGCTTGCTGCTGAATTATTCGTTATGAATTCCCAATGAGGTTGTAAGTTTTTGATGAAGAGGTTCAGATTGATGGGGCTTAATTTCGTTTCTACCAAACCAACAAATGTTGGTTTGAATTTAGTTAGCAGCGTGAGTACATCACCGACCCAATGGGGGGTACTCATACCCCTAACATTCCACGACAGAAACGTCATTTAATAGAGGAACTGCTCCTCAGTGACTTTTTAGAAAGAGCAGGAGTTTGCATTGGTTTTTTTCCCTTTTGTGTGTTGCAAATATTCCTCATTCTTGTTAACATATTTTGCCATGTCAGGAATATCTTCTTCATGTATAACGTCTTCAATATGATCTGCAATTTGTTCCAGGTTATCAGGCATAATATCCGAAGGTAACCTAGCATTCAAGAAATCAAGGTGATCTGGCCGATTGGATACATCCGGATTCTGTGAAGGCTCAACATGAAATTCATTGATAGGTGCAGATGGGTGTGAGTTAGTAGGGATGTCTTCATTTTTCTTTGGAACCCACTACGGCCAATATACCTTGTCATGAATGTAATCTCTATGCCTAAAAACTCTGCATTGGTTACATTTTGGAGGAACAAATTCGTAATGCACTTCAATGTCCATTGTGTCACCAGTACGCAATAGTATAGGGATTTTCTTATGAAGTTTTGCGTCAATATCAATGTGAAGTTGTACTCTTGCGTATTTGGTAAATTGTTTGGTGGCAGTTTTGTCGCTGATCTGAACCAGTTCTCCCAAATAACTAGATATCAACGACATCGCTTCATTTGTCCATATCTCCATGTCTAAGTTCAACAACCTGACCCAAATTTGAATTGATTCCATCTTAACTTTCTTAAATTCGTAGCCAGGGTACCAAGCATCTATCATCAAAAATTTGCCGAAATATAAATTTGTATTTGTTTGAGAAATTCAGAGGAGGTCCTGTTTGTCCTCAAACTGGATTGCTATGTGAAAATCCTGTCCAGTATGTACGAAGTACTGCCCTATTGGTTTCCATACCCTAGTTATATATTCTTTTAGTTTCAAGATAGAAAGGCGAAAGTCAATAGGTTGTAGTACAACTGTGTTCGTCCATGCTTCCTTCGATTTATAAAAGGTGGCTTCCGGCAAGACAACGTTGGTAGAAGATGGTTTGATGTAGGAAAGTTTACGTGGGGAAGGGATAAAGAGTGCAGGTTTCTTAACTGCCTCGACATAGGATAGGTTTGGTGTAGGAGACCTTGATTGGGTTGTTGATGTTACGGTTGGAAGGGGATGAGGCTGTAACACCCTGAATTTCGAGGTAAATTTAAAAATTTATTTTAACTAATTTTAATGAGTTTTTGATATTTAAAATAATTTATTTAGAATAGTAATGATTAAAAATTGATTTAAATTGAAGTTAGAATGAATAATTTAATTTTAATTATAAAACGAGTTAGAAATAGCGTTGTAGTTTGAAAAGTCAAACTTAAACTTTGACTGAACTTACAGGATGCAAAATTTAACGGATTTCAGTAAAACCAAAAATATTAGAATCTATTTAAAAATATCTTTCCAAGAATTCGAAAAATCGAATTTTCATAGCGGGAATTAAAATTTATGTCAAAATTAAAATTTAGAAAGGTCGCTATGTAATTTACAATGGACAAAAATGCTACTTTTTGCATACGAAGGAATTTGAATTCGAAACCACTTCCATTGAGTTCAGAATGACGTTTCTGCATTGAAAAACAGTAAACACTTATATATTTCGAGTTTCGGAAATTATTTGCTTAAAAATGTATTTTTAATATTAAATATATACGCCTTGAAAATAGCCATTTTTCAAATGACCTCTGTTTTCGACGAAACCACTTTTGTTGGATTCGGAATGTCAAAATATAGTTAAGTTTAATTTTTCATAATTTTTAGAATTAAATTGTAGCCGTGGCAAAAAGATTTCAGTTTTGTCAATTTCGGTCAATTTTAATTGACTTGAAAATAGTCATTTGTCAAACGGGCTCAGAATTGAACAAAATTAATTTTGCTAGGTCCGCAGCGTCAAAACATTGCTAAATATATTTTTTGGGAATTTTTGAAGTTAATTTGTGGCCCCGGTAAATTTATTTGTACGGTTGAATTAAAAATTAAGTAATTTATATTAAAAATAAAGTAAACCTGCTGTAGACTTCGAAATTGGGCCTTGCCACTAGCGCCATTGCGTTTAGAAGATGTCAAAACATTAAGATAGACTGTAAGCATGCCTAATTCTGAGTTTGGACCAAATCGGGCCTTAATTGGGTAATTAATTAATAAAATAATATAAATATTCACTAATCTCTCTTCCTCACAAATGCTCCAGCCGCCACTTACATTTTCCATGGCCTAGAATGGCCGAAACTTCCTTCCTCAATATCTCACAATCCATTCAATGAAATTCAACATATTATACACAAAATCGAAGCTCTTGGAGAGATCTACAGATCCATACGGTTATGATCAACCAAAAGTGCACCAATTTCGAGGGAATCACCCCCTAACCCGTGACCAAACAGCCCAAAACGCCCCCCCTAGGCCCCACCTCCCCCTCCGCTTCCCTAGGCGCACATAGCTCTCCCTCCCCTCTTCGATTTGCCACCTTCTGATCAACTTCTAGCTTCACCAATTCTGAGATAATTAGAGACCTAAATTTGAAGCTTATGAGTTTCACAAATAGAAAATGAGCGGCCTTTGAATGTAGAAGAGAAAGAAGGAGAGAGGTTGACTTTTTCAACCCTTATTTTTTTAATTAATTTAATCCAAAATTTTCAGATCTTGTTTTAATCATATCTTGCTCGTACGGATTCGAAATCGAACGATTTCAGGTGCGCCACGATCGTGAGACCGAGATCTTTGCGAGGACGCTGACCAGACCTGAAACGGAGACAGTTGAATTTTCAGCCAATTTTGAACGCGAACAGTAATTCAGTTAAAAGCGAGGTGAGATATTCTGAATTTAATTTAATTAAATTAAACTTAATTATCTTTCTTAGATAATAAATCTGTATATGTGAGATCTCTTGATTTAAAATAAATATATTAGTTAAATTGCTTTTGATTGTGTTATCACCAGTTCGTTGTAAAATTCTATTTGTTATGAGACGTGATTTGATTTTATGATTGATGTGTGTATAGATCTGTTAATTTGATGATATGGTGTTATAATAAAATTTGTAAACACATATAGATCATTTTTGTCGCTGAATAAAAGAATTGTCATTTTTTCAAAATAACAAATTTGTTATTTTTATCAAAATAGATTAGTTGAAAACAAATTTGTTGTTGTTGACAAAATAAATTGGTTGGAAACAAAAATTCACATTTTTGTTAATCATAATTGTCAAAATAAAAATTCTCTTTTTATTTGTTATGTTAAACATGGAAATTGGTATGCAAATAAATATATTTCTTTTTATTTATCATGTTGAAGTGTAGGATTGTATACAAATAAGACTAAACATTTTTATATCATGTTTATACATGAGAATTCGTAAACAAATCAAAGATAGGCATTTTTATGTCATGTTATACATTGAAATGGTGTACGAATAAAAATTATCTTTTATTTTGTCATTAGAATTATATAACATGTTTTGTAGACAAAATTATCTTTTATTTTTGTCATTAGAGTTATATAACATGCTATGTAGATATGTTACTTAAAAATGTTAATACATGCTTATTATTAAAATGTGTCATTTTCTTATGTTAGCCCACAATGTTAATACATTATAAAAATACCATTTTTATGTATAAGAGGTTAGCATAATAAAAATATCATTTTGTTTATGACATGTTATATGAGATAAAAGAATGTCACTTATGTAAGAAGTGTTAAAATCGATTAAAAATGTCACTTATATTAGAAGTGTTAAACTAGATAAACATGTCACTTTTGTTTAAAATGGTTATTTAGTATAAGAAGGACATTTCATTAATAATGTTATGTTAAAATGGAAATGTCATTATATTAGAAATTATCATTTTGGTTAAAATGGCATATTAGAATAGAAATTATCATTTTATGTTAAAATGTTACATTAGGATAGAAATTATCATTTTGGTTAAAATGCCACATTAGAATAAAAATGGTCACTTATGTTAGAGATAATACAAATTGTCATTTTAGTTAGATTATGAAAATGCCCGTTAATTAGAATCATGTCATGTTAATGAAATATATTGTTTTATTAGAATCATGCCATTAAAAGATTTCATTTTGTATAAAAGGTTATAGTAGTTAAAACCATTATTTATGTTAAAAATTGGAAAGAACATTTATGTTAATTTTGAAAGAACATTTATGTTAAATTTGAAGAACATTTATGTCAGATTAAAAGGGGAATTCATTAAAATTATCATACTTGTTGAAATAAGAGAGTTGAAACCAAATTATCATATTTGTTGAAATGATAGAATTGATTTAACATAAAGGTATTCTTTTTATGTTAATATATGAATTGTTAGAATTATTAAACATTAAAAATATATGTGCTAATTAAACATCATTTTTGTAAGAATATATCATGTTGTGTTAAACATATCATTTTAGTTAGGAAATATAATTTTAGTTAAAAATGTTTAATTAGGATAGACATGCCACTTTTATTAGAAATATGTTATGTAAGGTAAAATTTTCATTTATGCTTAAGTTGGATTTGTCATTTATGTAGAAATAAATTTGTCATTTATGTGGAATTTAGTTTGTCAATTTTAGGGAAACTTGAAATTGGCATTTATGTTAGGATAAACATGCCCTTCATGTTAAAATATTATAAGGTCATTTATGGAAAATGTCATTAAATTAGGATGTCATTAAAACTAGAATATCACTAGATTAAAATGTTGTTAAGTTATAATGTCATTAAAACTAGAAGGTCATTAGATTAAAAAGGTCATTAGAATTCATAGAAAATATATTTACATATAAAATATCCTCCTTATATGACATTAGAATTCATCGCCTTTATTAAAGAATGGCACGTGAATTAAAAACATCAATTATGTTAAGAAGTGTCATGTAAAATAATAGTTTTAGTAGAACAATTATAATGATTAATTAAAATTGTACTTGGACTCGAGGTTAGGTCACATTTGTGGTGGAAGTCTGCCCGGACCCGACCGGCATATCCAGCAGCCACAAATGTTGGGCCTAATGTGAGAGGTCCAAGTGCGCAAATACAAATTGGGCCAAGACACGAGTTTAAGCCCAACTTGTGGGATAAGTCTACTCGGAACCGACCGGCACATCCAGCGTCCACAACTTATAGGCCTAATGTGAGAGGTCTGACCCATATTAAAATACAAATGGATAACTTAGAAATTGACGTTATTTTCACACCATTTTGTGTTAATAATGAAATGAATATTTTCACCTCCAAGTTTGTTATAAAAGAAAGTTACATTTTTAATAAAATAAGATAAGGATTATAAAAGTTTTACATTTTCTTAATGTAAATATTAGAAAAGTTACATTTTTCTTAATATAAATAAAAGGAAAATAGGAAGTTACATTTTTATATGTAGTTGGTGTAATATAGAAACCGAAATTTTTCAATGTAAATAAGGATGAAATAGAAATTATATTTTTATATGCAAATAAAAGAGTTTACATTTTGTCAATGTAAACAAAAGAATGATTAGGAATTTATATTTTCCAATGTAAATAGAATATGAAATAAAGGTTACATTTTCAATATAATAATGTATTGAAGTATAAGTTTACATTTCTCAATGTAAATAAAATAGGAATAGAAATTTACATTTTTCAATGTAAATAATAAGATTAGAAATTTACATTTCTAAGGAATGGATTTTCATTAGAAAAATAATGAGACCAAATATACATTTGGTGTAAATTGAAAAATGGAAGAGTAAAATATACATTGTTATGTTTAGGATTTGTATGTAAAGTAAAAATAGCGAGAGATCATTATAAAATATAAACAACGATATGAAATGGTTTTCAAATTTATATATGCGAGAGTTATTTGGAAAGTCCGAGTTTACACTCATTACAAATAATGATACGACGTTCGAAGAATTGAAGACGGCGATTGAAGACCGACGATCTTCACATCGAATGGGTAACTAGTGTTCAGGCCCTTGATTGATTTGCTCCCAAGATGGGGCTAAAAGGGTAGTTATCTGGACGTAGTGCTGATTTGTATGGGTTTGGCTTTCGCTCAGACCCAGAGCATAAGCTTATAAATGGAATGTGTGTCTGACATTGTACTCCTTTATATTGTATTTATTGATTTTCTGTCGAATGTATGAATGTTTGGTGGCGGAGAATTTATTCTCTTGCTTAACAACCTTTCATATATTTCGGCAAATGATTGGTAGTGTGATATGGAGTGACGATGTGGTATGTTAAGATGCATATGATCAAGGCTTTGTTGAAAAGCAGGCCTTGTGGGATGATCAAAGCATAGCCTATTTAGGCATAGCTTTGTGTATAGCGTGACTTCGTGAGCCTCACACACCGGCGGAGTCTAAAATGGGAGAAGGGAACGCTGGGAGAGCAGCACGTTTCTTTCTAGCTAGAAGTGGTGTTTGGACTTTAACACGGCTCAACATTTTATTTATGTGGATGATGAAATGAGGCGCCTCGGATGATAGGTCCTAAAAGACCGGGAAACGTGTGTTCAGGAATTGCCAATCCACGAAGCTGTATGTGTGGACCGGCCCTGCAGGATCCAAGGGTTAACTGCGGGGAATCCTGAGACATTAGCTAGAGTGTCTCGAATCGGTAAGGAGCTCCTCCCTAGCCTTGACTCATGATGGAAACCCAATTTCCAATACGTCCCCATGCGGATTTGATTGTATTACTAGTATGGAAGCATAGTATTATGGTATCTATGTGTCCTAGGATTGATACATTATGATTGAACTGTTTTTGAAAACATATACACACTAATAATAATATCAAATCCGTTTTTATCGTATCAAGCATTTTTAACCATTATAAGGTAAAACCCTATCCTCCGGTTTGCGTTGCATTGTGTGATGGGACTTGGGTCTTATGATGGTTTCATTTTTCCAAAAAGCATTGCGTTATTTAACGATTTACTTTAATTTATGCACGACAATCCATTGGAGTAAACCCGTTCTGCGTTAGCGGCGTGGTCCTTGGATTTGCCTTATTACTATTAATTAGTTAAGAATTCTCACACCAGTCCCATGACTGACCCGTTGTTTTTTTCCACATTTACAAACTCGGGTGCCCTCTTTCCAAACAGGCGGTCGAGCAGTTTGTCTACAGGTTTATCTCGAGCAGGATTCTGGATTGAAGCTTAAAGCTGTGTCCAGAGCATAGAAAGTCTTCCTCTGTATTGTATTAAAATATTGTAATTTATCTTCCGCTGTAATTTTATTCCAATATACTTTGATATTCTATACTCTGATGTAAACATTTTGTACTTTTTATAAAAGTCTGCTGTTATTGTTTTGATGTGTTGTTGCCCAAAGTAAGCGTATCCGATGATTTCCCGCAAGGGCGATTTTCGGGTCATTTCAGAGGCTCTGGCGGGTTGTTTGAAAGTGAGGGAGAAGATGATAACCGTTTCTTCGCCATTTTCTTATTGTGAATTGAATCAAAATGGAATTGAATCAAAATGGACAGACGTGATTGAAAAGTAATATTTAGATGAAATGATAGTGAAATGAGCATAGATAACGACCTTATAAACCAAGATGAAATAACATGTACTTTAAAAATTAAAACTTATGGTACCTCTGACAATATGTTTTGTCACACTATAGTGCAAAACATGACGAAACAGTACAAAATACTATAGTGGAAATATGCGCATAACAACAACAGTGAAATGCAGGTGGATGAAAATAACATAAGTCAAGGAATAACAACATAGTATATTGAATGGAAAGCTCATTATCCTGACAAAATCAAGTATGGTCCATTTTATATGGTACAATAATCAAAATGGCACATGCTATCCTTAGTAGATACAAGTCATTAGTGATACTACTGAAAAAATCTCATATACACTAACTAATAATTCATCTAAATGAACTGACAATGAGGAAGACTCCTAAGATAAGGGGACCACATCCTCAACTAACAAAGAGAAACTAGATGAACTATTGAAGCCATATATGTAGATTCACTCAACACAACTCTTCAAAATACGACAAACTTCTCAGATTATCCGATAAATGTAGGTGAAAAAAAACCAAACCCCGTATCTTACATATAGTGAAGTCGGACTTGACTTGTCGAAAGGAACATATGATGCTGGAGACCATATGAAATTTAATTTTCCTATGGCTTTTACAACTACTGTGCTTTTATGGTCTATTTTGGAATATGGTGATCAAATGGATAAAGTTAAGCAGTTAAATCATGCTCGAGATTCTCTCAAATGGATAATGTGCTCTATACTCAGGTAAACCAAATAAACTATTTTGATATCTAAGATGTAGAGTTATACTTTAGCTTATGACACTTTGTCCATGATAATAATTGTAGGATCTTTTGACTTATAGTAAAGTATATTGGCCATCGTTCATGCAGTTATCTACCTTTTGATCTTTTGTCATAAACATTAACCCTTCATTCAAGCTTTTTCGTAGTTACAGATATTTATTGTCTGTCTGACATGATTAAAATTTCAAAGTGGGTGATATAATGTTAAATTTAATTTCTTCAAGAAAATCTCACAAAAGTCTGTCCGTATTAAAATTCATATTTGATGTAAAACTATTTTCAAATATGACTATGTAGAAAAATTTAACAAATTTTTAGTTTGATATTAAAAGTAACAGTGAGTGAAACATGAACAGAACATTGGCTTGAATTCTCCAAGGAGAAAGATGATCATGCGGTATAATCAGTGTCAATCATCTAGGGATAGGAACATCATGTCAGTAATTTCATTCACTGGTCATTATATACTTACATTAAAATAAGACTGCCTATGTATTAGCTAAAGAAGTTATGTCCTCTGTTTACTTGTTATTCTACAGCTTCCTAAATATACAGTAAAATACAAAACGTTCTAATATGAATCAAGGTTGCATGATTTTTGAAACCATTTTGTTTAATAGGAGGTCATTCTAGGTATCCAATAAAATGCAAACCATTTGTAATGCAAAGGTGCTGTTTCTGCCTTTCAACCTAAGTTTTTAAATTACATGTGTGGAATAGGATAATCATTGCCATCAAATTTTGTAGTAGACTTACTACAAATAGGATGTAACCGACTTAGTACAAATACAGTTATAGCTCAAAGAAAAACAGAAGCTATATTTCCCAATATTCAGCACTTGCATATAATAAATATCGGCATACAATTTATCAAATAGGCATATCAATCGAAAAGCAATTTACAACCCACTGTATTATACATCGGATAAAATAGAACAAATTCAAGTTAAAGTAAAAATATGCCGTATTTACCTGAAAATGTTCACACACAATAAGATGGATCTTTTTTCTAGCACTATCAATAGCCTTAGAAACACGCTTGAGACCCTGCCCAAAAGGAAATACAGTCATTGCTCCCAAAATATATATTAGAATAAAACAAACAGATAGAGCAATCCACTTGATAATAACAGATCGATTAGAGAGATCACAAGGAACTGATTAAGTGCAGGACTTATTCTTGCATGACATAACAAGTTTAGAAATTCATCTTGCAGGGTAGAATCAAGACCTATAGATAACTGATTGAGCATAAACTTAGAATAGGAAAACACTGGAAAAGAAGTCATCAAGTATCTTAGGTTTAATATTAAATATTTGTGACATCACCATCGTCAACATGTAGAGATGGTAGTACATCAAACTTGTCATGATTGATATTGCTTAAAAATCCAAGACATCCCTACATAATAACAATAGTGGCAAATAATTCACTTAAATAAGCTAATGAAAAGTATAAAAAAATGCCCAAAGTAAGCAATCCATAATTTCAATTAAGGTGAAGAAGACAACAATTTAAACAAAAAACATGCGGATCCAATTTCATCGTAGTATTAGATCGCATGACATCAAATTATAGTAATCAAGATTATCCAAATATAAAGACATAAAGAAATCAAACTTTAGTGTAAGGCATATCGATGTTAACTTATGGTTTTGGGAGTAGAACTAGGAAGCAAAATCAGTTCAAAATGGACAAAGGAAATCATTAAACTTAACCAGATCTAATATAGGGAACTGACGTTGAAAAAAGATTTTGCTACTTCGACCAACAGAAATCGCCTGATTCACATACGAATGAAATCTGAAAAGCTTGGAAAGGATGAACACAAGTGTTAGATCAAAATTTGGTACTAACACCCAAATTCATTGTGAAGTCCTCACAACCACAGATCACAGAATGTAGAAAATAATAAATAATAGGAGAAACAAGAAGTTTTTATAGTTGTTTGGATCAAAAAAAGCCTACGTCCACTTTATCTCTTCTTAAATCCTAAGAAGTTAGAAGTACAGTTCACTTTGATTTATGCACGAAATCCTCGTGTTTACAATGAGAGGGAGTAAGAAATGAAATGATTATACACGATATCCTCATATTGTATAGTAGAATTCGGCTTCTATGTTGAGCAAAGGCCTTGCATAGAACAATGGTGGAAGCCGTGAGGAGTTAGTGCCAAAAAGCCAGAAAAATCCCCTGAAAATGCCTTCCAGTGGTGTATTTACAGCCACCTACAACAGGCGGTTCGTGGGACACGTGGCACACATCCCAGAAATCCCGAAATGAGGTGGAAGACTTGGAGAAATCCTCTCAAAGTTGTGCCGTGCCATGTGTAATGAGATCTGGGTTCATTGGAGTGAGAATTATAATCAGATTAGGTCAAAATCGTGTGTGGTGCGTTAAACCCAGGTGGTTCGTGGTCCACCCATGCGTGCCGTCGGTTCATGGAGGATCGAGCGCTGAAGCTCTTCGGTGGAGCAGTGCCTGGTGGGTCATGATGGCGAGCTGGCCGAGGGCGAGCGGGTGAGGGGCGAGCCGGTCAAGGATGAGCCGATGAGCGCGAGCCAGTGAGCGCGAGCCGAGGGTGGCGAGCCGATGCCAATTCCATGCTCCAAGTTTTTCTATATTTCATCACATCATCCAAGTGACTGCCGATCGATACCAGTTTATACTCACGTCCTGAGTTGCTCTTATACGCACGTTTACAGAAACGGGTGTAACTTCCGAACCTTAAGTCCGATTGAGCCAAACGAAAGCTCTACCTGAAGCAAATTCAGAGGGCTACAAAGTTATAATGCAATGCACCATAACTGCCCAAAGAGGTTGTCTGTTAGGCGTTTTGGGCCATTCTTTGTTTGTGATGCGACTTCAACCAAATCGCTTCCCGTCTTCTAACGATGTTCTCAATACTTGAACGTATTGTTAACTAGAGATTTCACGTGCGACGGTTTTAACTAAAAAGCAAGTCAACAACAAGGAGCGGTTAGATTTGTTTTGTTGAATAATTTGTGCAGTAAATCAGATGAACAACTATTTTCGGTCGGAAAAATATCGCAAGATTTAGAACGATCTAATAGAGAAATAAACGACCGATGATTAGGACTAACTGCGAACGGTTATTTGCTTTTGGTTGTCAACGATGTTCCTTCTTATCTTTTATACAAAAATAAAGTATTTTAGAAAATAAAAATAAATAAAGAACACTTTAAATGGGTGTGGAAACACTATATGACCATTTCGGAGCTTGAAACACCAAAAAAGTGTATCAAACAGAAAGCAACGTAAGTTTCAAATTTACTGTTTTGTTGTAGTGATCCGTCCAACTGCCAATCCATTCAACTGCAAATCCATACAACTGCAGATCCATCCAACGTCGATCCATCCAACCGCAGATCCATCCAATCCAACTGCCGATCCATCCAACTGCCAATCCACCCAACCGTCAATCCATCCAACTGCAGATCCATCCAACCGCCGATACATACAACTGCAGATCCATCAACTGCATATCCATCCAACTGCCAATCCATCCAACTTACGATCCATTAATACATGTGTTCCATACCCAGATCCACTTTTTGCCATTTGAACCAAAGTATACTCGATCCAAATCATCCGATTTCAAACCAACAAACAATAGCGTAATCAAGCAAACATCAAACAAGTACTAGCACAACAAATAATCATCAAAAAAATATGAAATCCACCAAATCATGATAAAACAATAAACAAATCGAAAAACGGATCTAAACTTGCATAGACATAGAATTAGCATATGAATTTACCACTATAATCCTGCTAGATTAGATCCTATGGTGAGCTGAATTCAAAATATACTTATCACCATTAGATATAGGTGAAAAAAACTTGAAATGATGAAAATAAGATCAAACAACCCATATACTCGATTGAATCCATGTGAGAGATGTTTATCACTCACCAAATTCACAAAATAGCTTAAATACAATGATCTACAATTTCAGACAATGAAGAACAACGATGAACGACCTTCGAATCAATCGATTTGATGTGATCTAACCTTCTTTGATGTTGGTCTTCAATCTTCTAATGTAGATCTATGAATTTAATGGAGAGGAGATGTATTTTATTGAGCAAGGAGGATCACGAGCTCAACCAAATGAGAGAAATGAAGAAACTAAATCATTCGCATTGCCTCTACCCCTCTATTTATCGCCAACAGGCCCTAACCATAATGAGCCTCACTAATCAGCCCATTAATGACTAATTAGTCTGTCCAGAAAATGTGTAGCACTAAAACAACAATTCCTCCCAAACAGCTGAACCAAGTCTTTAATGTGACCACTCTACGAAATTGGAAACATCATTTCCTTTCCAATGAAATCAATCCCAGCACCTGATTCGATCCCCGTTAAAAGTTATGCCCAGTACAAAACTGACAAGGGGAAATGGTCACAAATAAAATTAATAGAAATTATGGACATGTCTCACACTCCATAAACAACATATCAGAATATGAGAATGATCCGGCGCTCAGGGAATTAAATAAAAATATTTTGCGATCCTGCGATATGTAAAATGCGGGTTGTTGCATTCTTCACCCCTTTAGGAATTTCGCCCCCGAAATCCCAAGCAACAACAAACAAGTTTGGATGTCTATCTTCCACGAGAAACCAACCTATCATCCAAATTAACATCTATTAAGCCATGCATCCATAGCCTTATCCTAGCACGCGGAATTCTACCAATAGTACAAGTTACAATGGTGTAAGGTGACACGACATTAATGGGTCATACCAACAAAGAGTTATGGATGGGTCGTCTTCATACTCTCTTCTGTTTCCCACGTACAATCGTTATCATCCTCACTCCATTGCACTTTGACTAGCTTAACCGTATTCCTCCTAAGCTATTTCGTGTCATTCCCCACAATGCGAAGCAGCTTACGAGGTCTCGTAATTACGGACTCAACTTCTAGGTCTTCGTACTGATCCGGAGATACCACAACATTTGAATCGTGCACACACTTTCATGGAAACAACACATGGAAAACATTGTGCATGCCCGATATCTTCTCAAGTAAATCCAATCTATAAGCAAGCTTTCCAATTCGCTCGACTATCAGAAATGGTCCAACGAACCTAGGAGCTAAATTTCCTTTACTTTCGAATCGAACAACATTCTTCAAAGGTGAAATCTTCATGAAAACCATATCACCAACGTTGAACTCTAAATCCCTTTGACGATTATCAGTGTAACTATTCTGACGATCTTAGGCTGCCTTCATTCGCTGTCGAACGATCATAATACAATTCGATGTTTCTCTTATCATCTCTGACCCAAGTATCACCTTATCTCCAGTTTCTAACTAACATGCCAGGGAATTACACGGTCTACCATGCAACGCCTTGTCCCAGTGCCCGAGTGGTAACTGTTGTTCTACGGAAATTCAACTAAATGCATATGGTCTTCCCACGATCCTCCAAAGTCCAATACACAAGCTCTAAGGAGATCTTCCAATACTCGGTTAACTCTCTCGGTTTGACCATCAGTCTGGGGATGATAAGCCGTACTCAAGCATAATTCAGTTCTGAAAGTCTCTTGCGAACTCCTTCAAAATCCACTTGTAGACAATGGATCTCGATCACTCACTATCCTCATCGGGATACCATGGAATCAAACTATCTATTTTATATATATCTCAGCCAACTTCGATGTTGTCCTAGTCGGTCTGACATGAATAAACCTTGCGCTTTTGGTTAAGCGATCCACTATGACACAAATCCCTTCATTTCTTGCCGTAGTTGCAGGTAGTCCATCGATATAATACATCGATCTTTGTTCCTATTTCCACGAAGGAGCCTCTAATGGCTGAAGAAATCCACTCGGCCTCTTCTGTTCAGCTTTCACCAACAAACGGTTCATGCATTCAGAAACAAACTTTCCAACATCCCACTTCGTCCCTTCCCAGAAATAAGCTCACTTCATGTCCTGATATATCTTGTTACCACCGGGATGAATTGTCAACTTCGAGTGATGACATTCCCTCTGAACCTAATTTCTCAATCCATCAATATCAGGAACAAGAAGTTTTCCTTTTCGATCGACTTCGAATTCCTTATCCTTTTCTGGTTCAACTCTCAACTGATGCTTTCATAAGATTTCCAAAACAACTCGCAAGTGTGTCTTATGCTCTTCCTCATTCTGGGAGTAATCCAGAATACCGTCCGCAAACACAAGTATGAACTTGTTCAACTAATATCTGAAAACTCAATTCATAAGATCCACGAAATATGCTGGTGCATTGGTCAATCCAAATTGCATCACCAGCAACTCAAAGAAACCGGATGGTGTCCTAAAAGTTGTCTTTGGCACACTATTCTTTGGCACTCTCAAGTGGTGAAATCCCATTGCTAAATCCATTTGAGAAAACACCTTGGATTCGTGAAGCTGATCAAATAAGTCTTCTATCATTGGCAACAAATACTTGTTCTTTTTGGTCACCTTGTTCATCTCACGATAATCCACACACAATCTCAAAGATCCATCAGCCTTGGTTGCAAACACAACTGATGCACCCCATTCGGACACACTTCTTCGAATGAATCCTTTTCCCAAAAGGTCACAAACTTGCACCTCTAACTTTCGTTATTCTCTAGGCGCCATCCTCTTAAGGGGCGTAACAATAGGTCTAGCACCTTCGACCAAATTGATCCTAAACTCAATCTCACGATGCGACGGCAAACCTTTGACCTTTTCAAAGACCTCATCAAAATCACTAGCGATCGGCACAGATGACAAGTCTTCCCGTGGAATCACAAGCGAATACAAAAAGCTTACATAGACCCCGCCTTCTGGCTTTCATCGAATCACAACCATTTACCCTTCCACATTCGTGAATGTCACCTCGAGCTTCTCGCAATCCACTTAGCCACATACCTCTTGAGCCAGTCCATACCCAAAAGATCCCAAACCCAACGAAGTTCAAAACAAAGCAATCACACACAAAAGAGCAACCATGACTCGACAACACAAGACCACGACAAAGCATACAATGACTAGATGAACTCCCGACTGGATTAGTCACAACCAAAGGTCTATCACAAATCTCGGGTTCCAAACCCAAGTGGCACACAAGCTCATTGTGAATGAAAGATTGCGATGCTCTAGTATCAAACAACACTCAAACTGAAACACCTCTGGTAGAAAGAGTACCTCGAATAACAACACTCTATCCTTTCTCCTCCGCCGTAGGATCCCTTGAAGAAGTTGGAACAACTTCCAAAACATATGCCTTCACTATCTGCTTACCCTTAGCTGGTTCCGGACAGTCCTTTTTTAGATGCCCAGGCTTGCCACAGTTGTGACACTTCCTCTCGACTTTCGAATCCTTACAATCATTGGAAAAATGGACCTTCTGCTGATAGTTAGCAAGTCACCTCGCCTTTCGGCTTCTTCTGGCCATCATTCCTTTGCTGCTATTGTTGCTTCCTCATCTCGTTCCCCTTTTTATTATTACCACTCTGCTGTGGTTTTAGATCCTCTTTGGTTACAGCAACAACTTCTTCCTTGGGAAACAAACTCTCATGCCTCAAAGCTTTCTCAACGATCATCTCATAAGTGTCATCCAAATGATCAAACAACTGATTCCCAAGATATTTTTCCAAGCCCATGACAATCTTCTCGTTCTTATGGTAAGGAGCCTCAACATATGAACGAGCATACTTGGACAAAGCTTCAAAGTTGGAAACATACTCCAACGTTAGTCGATCTTTCTGCTTCAGCTCAACAAACCTCTTGAACATAATAGTCTTCTGAACGGTAAAAATGAACTTCGTCTCAAACTTGACTTGGAACTGATCCCACGTTATCTCATACTCTAGAGTCTCTAGAGCGACAGAGTTTCACCAGTCCATAGTTCTGCCCTGTAGCAGTCTCGATGCAAGTTTTCTCTTAGTCGCATCATTAAGGCCTAAGTCTCCGAAAATCCGAATGCAAGTATCAAACCATCCTTGAATCTCTACATTCAGCTCTGTCCCCTTGAACGACTTTCCTCCTAGAGTGGTGAAGTCATTGCACAACTTCGTCAAGCCCACAACCCTAGGCACCTGCACTTGAACCCCCACATCTACCGCAGTTGTCTTTAGAGTGGATACCCTCCTCATGATCTATGCGACCATGGCCTCAAACATAGTAGGTAATATGGTATACCACCATCTCCCCCTCCAGGAACAGTCTCCTCCCTAGCGGTATGTCTTGACGTTCGACGACTCATTCTAAATCTGAAATATATAGTGAATAGTCCATATATGAGAATAACTGCAAATGGAGTTCAAGCGCTACTATACTATACACTATAATATAGTAACCATCCATTAGCAAAGTACAAATACGTCTCTTATACGTCTTTATGTCCACGACATTAGCCAAAGCGTTGATACCAAAAGTGACGACCTCCTTGTTCCTCTTGCACAAATCAAGTACCAAGTGTGTTGTATGATGTGCCAAGCCGATACAGAACGATCATCAAAGAAGAAAACACATGTAGAACCTATCGTATAACTATTAGCACAAGGATAAAATATGATAGAACATATACAACAAGAAATAATAGCGAAGCATAAATGAGAATAATCTTAAATTTTCATATCATCACGAAATATCCATACATAAAACTGGAACACATCAACAGAATCTGTACAGTCAGCCTCACTAATAAGCCACTCAGAGTATCACCAATCATAACAGCAGAAACAACTAATAGTATATAGTAGGAAATAATATGCCAGCCTCCTGCTCGTCTTCGCTCAGCAGCATCGTCCTCGTCCAGATCTACTACCTATTACCTGCTACTCAGTCTACCCATCCAATACGTAGATGAACAACCCAAGGTAATAAGAGGGAGACATAAAACCTTGAGTCAGACAATAGTCTTAATGAGTGATAAACAACTATCTAACATCATCAATAAAGTATATGAAAAATAGGCATATTAATCATCCAATCTACCAACACTACAATAAAGGAAGAACCCAAATCCGTCTCCTCCACATCTAACAGTGATATCCTTTACAAACAATCAGATAGAAACAAACAAACATAGCAACTAGTTATCTAGCGTAGACCATCCTTATCGAGATCAACATTTCCCAAGCACAATCCCCGAAGGCCTAAACCAACATCATAGAAGCACTCAAGAAATGACTCATTCGACTTCGAATGATCTACATAAGACAATACAAGCAAAGCAACAACATCCATGACTCTGGCTATCACTGCCTATCCTTCCTTGATTCCATCATTAATCATATAACTGGCCATGACATGCGATATATCAAGGGCTAATGGCAACCCCGGTTCTAGCTAAACTCCATACGCCATCGTGACTCGTATGTTTGTCTTACTTACGAAGACAACTAGGCCCATCATGAATGCCCAGGGTACACGATATTTACCGAATCAGATCCTAATGGGCGTCCCCATGATACTCTTGCTTTGAGCCCGCTAGAACCTCCGACTAATGATAATCCCTCGGCCTTCATAACTCTAGTCGTCATCACCAACGACTATCCACAAGCTCAAACATCCTTGAGCAATCATTATCCACGAGCTCAAACATTCTTGAGTCGTCTCACATCTTCGTGCATTTCATCGATCAACGAAGATTCCACATTCATTGCATTTCATCGATCAACGAACACTTCACTTCGCTTCTAACATTCCATCTTGATTTCACTTCGAAGCTACATCCAACATCGAACCAAAAATAAACATCCCTTGGTTAATATTCGATGGATCTTCCACCGATCCATCACTGGATCAGTCGCCGGTCCGTCACTGGATTGGTCACCGATCCATCACTGGACTGGCCTCACTAATCAGTCCACTAATGACTAATTAGTCTGTCCAAAAAATATGTAGAAAAAAAACAGCAATTCTTTCCAAACCGCTGAACCAAATCTTTAACGTGACCATTCTGCAGAATAAGAAACATCATTTCCTTTCCAATGAAATCAATCCCAGCACCTAATTCGATCCTCGTCAAAAGTTATAACCTATACAAAACTAACAAGAGCAAAATGGTCCCAAATAAAATTGATAAAAAATATGGACATGTACACATCCCCATAAACAACATATCAAAATATGAGAATGATCCGACCCTTAGGGAAGTAAATAAAAATATTTTACGATCCTCCGATACGTAAAATGCGGGTCGTTACAACATCGCCCGTCCGAAAAGCGTCAGACTCTCAATGGCATTAAGAAGAAGTCTAGCGAGATTCTGCAGAAATTCTTAAAACAATTTAACGCTGTGGTGGCTTCAGTCGACAGATCCGACCCTTCTATGGTATTGATGGTCGCAGTGTCCGGAGTTTTGGATAAATCTGACTTTAAGAACTCACTGCACCGGGACCAGCCGAGGGATCTATGAGAATTCTATTTTGAAGTTGAAAGATTCCTTCGGGAAGAAGATGCGAGGACCCAAAAAAAGTTCTCAAAGCTAATCCTATTAAGGGCGGGAAACCGTCCAACTCTAGAAAGGCGGAAGATTCTACTGGTGCTGAGCAATGTCCTTCGTGGAATGAGCGTAATAGGGCTTGGAGACAACCCAGGTTCCAGACTTACTCGAAACTTACCCACACCCTCGACGAGATTTACTAGGAGGTTCATCCTACTGCTCCCTTCACAAAGCCTCTCGCTCGGAAGCACACCCAAAAAGAAAGAGATTTTGGTCAGCACTGCATATTTTATGACCTCGACGACCATAATACCATTAAATGTTGACATCTCAAGAATGTGAATTAAGAATGTGTCAGAAGTGGAGAGCTAGCATGGTACGTTCGAACTTGGTTTGTGGTGCCAGGATAGGCACAACCCCCTCAAAGAAATCAAGATATGCCTGGGATCAACAGTCATCCCAGTGGCATTTTTATCTATTGAACTCCTCACTGACTCTGATGTCTTGGATGCAAGTCTCTCGAGCATCAGTATCTTAAAACTTATGGATTATGGTCTTGTCTGGTCCCTTTGTTGCTTCTGGATTAACGCCCCTCAAATAATGGGCTTCCCACTTATGGCTTTCTTACTTTTGATTTTCTGTCTTTTGGATTTTTTGGGACCCACGGTATTAGCTCTCTCAGCTTGTGAAGTATGAAATCTGAAATCGAATTACAAACTTTAATTTTTATTTATTTACTGCCTTGGGTCATCTTGCCAAAGCAAGATCGACTCTGGAAAATTGCATCTCTGGGCCGTCTTGCCAAAGCAAGATCACCTTGGACCAAAACTACATGCCTTGGTTGTCTTGCCAAAGCAAGATCGCCTTGGACCAAAATTACATGCCTTGGTCGTCTTTCCAAAGCAAGATTGCCATGCCTTGGTTGTCTTGCCAAAGCAAGGATTAAAATCACATGCCTTGGTCGTCTTGCCAAAGCAAGATGTCCTTGGACCAAATTACATCCCTTGGTTGTCTTATCTTGGCAAGATCGCCTTGGAAAAATATAACAGCCTGTGGCGGCCTTGTCGGTGAAACAGAAAGATCGCTCACTTCCGGTTATATGGATTTTCTGGTTATACAGGTTATTAGGCTCCTCCATTCCCCCGGATATTCTGGCTATTCTGGTTATCTCTAAATGATTCAAATTGATCATCAACTTTCAATGGATTTCTCGCTAGTACGATCCAAAATGATCGTAGATTTCTAACTAATACGATCTGAAGTGATCGTCGGCCTCCGTCAAAGTTCAAGCATTCTGGTTTTCCAACTCATGGATAATACGATCCGAAGTGATCTTGGGTTTCTGAATTTATGGATCTCTCTTCATCTCGCAAAACACATCTTCCTTTGATCAAGCAAGACATGTTTTAGGGGGAAAAATGTTGACATGCTTTCTGGTCAAAGCTGCCACACGTCAAAATTCTAATAAGCAACATGCTCAAGCGCGAATAAGTCATCAAAAAACACAAAGCAATTTAATCGAAGTTACGACATGTTTGGAAAAGGATTGAACAAGGCATTGATTCATAAAACCATCATCGATGGACTCGAAAATTGGCATAGTAAAAATATGTGATCGACACGGTCCGATCAGCTCAAAATGGTTAAGCGCATTGGTCCGGTCACATGGCAAAGCTCGTCCTGCAAGAATTTATGGATTTTGGGAAAAACCGCTTTTTGCACACCCAAAAAAAGCCGATCGACGTGGCACAATCACGAAAATGGCTTGCGCGACTCACGGCGCGATTGAACTTGTTAAAATCGTTATTTGCCAGAAAACAGTGTCATGCACTCAAAAATAGCTGATCAGTGTGGCACGATCACGAAAATTGGCTTGCGCGACTCATGGCATCAAAATATGGCATTTGGCGAAAAATAGTGTCACGCACTCAAAAATGGCTGATCGACATAGCACGATCATGAAAATTGACACAACTCACGGCATCAAAATTTTGCATTTAGCGAAAAACAGTGTCGTGCACTCAAAAACAACTAATCGACATGGCACGATCACGAAAAATCTTGGGCGACACGGCATTGAAATCTGGTAAATTGGCAAAAACTGGTTCAACATTTCAAAAAGGCCGATCGACATGGGAAAATCACGTGGAAAACCTTGGTTGATCACTCTGGAAAATCTGGTAAACTTGGAATTGGCATGCTCAAAATCGATGGATCAACACGGTCGGATCACACAAAAACGCATGTGGCACTCGGCCCGATCACCCTGGAAAAGTTGGCTCAAAATCGGCTTGGATCAGGCAAAAATCACATCCTAGAAAGTCATGCGATTTTCCCTGATTGCATCAGGGGATGCGACGATTTTCATGGCATGCGCACATGGATTTGTTGTGAAATTCTTGGCACAGGAAGTGGATCGGGCTAAGGCAGATCAGTTGGGATACGATGCGATTTTTGCTTGATCGCATCACAAGATTTTGGATTTAGCACAAGTACGATACAAGGAAAACGATGCGATTTTTGGGATGCGATTCGGAGCTTACCAAATGCTAGGAAACCTGGAACAACATAAATACTGTGCAGATTATGGGTTTTTTGAGGATCCGAACGTGTTGATCACCACTTTTGGTGATGCGAGATTTTCAAAATGACAAATGTGCTAGAAACATTCCGAATCATGTTTTTTTTTGGATTTTTACCGATTGATCACCTGTTTTTGCCTGATCAACATGCTTTTTTACCTGATTTTCTAGTTTTTACGATTTTTCAACAAAACTTTGTTTTGGTTCCGATTTTGGTGATGCGGTTTTTTGAAGTATAGGATGCGATTTTTTGAATCCGACCAAGGGATGTGATGTGATTTTTTGGCTATGTGTTTGTAGGATGCGATACTTCATGATGTGGTTCCCAAATCTCACCTACTCCTACCTAACGCAGTCACCTATAAATACCCCAGGCTTGTCATTTATATGGATCCTTTTTGGCTTGGATTTTTGGACTTCTTGAAGCTCTCAAGCACCATTAATGGCTTCCATCTTCTTCCCCATGACTATTGGACATAGGTTGGACCACTTAAACATTGCACCAACGTTTTTCATCAACTTTTGGACATTTACAAGGACAATTACACTGTTTTTGGGATGTTTTTGACATTTTTCGATTTCTTTTACATTAGAGCTACTTTTTGGAAATAGTTGACCGAGTCAACATTTTTATCAACGACGAAGACGAAGGGCATTTTAGTCAAAGTTTAGAATTAACAATCATTTTTTGTTCTATTGTAACACTTTCCACTCAAACATTGTCTGAACTTCTACAAAAACTGTAATTAGCAATTATATGATGAATGATTACCATAAAGTGGACGTAAGCATTTGTGACGAACCACTATAAAAAGTAGTGTTCTCCCAGCCTTTTCTTTATATTTGGATATTACTGTGTTTCTGCAACACTTACACTTGAGGGTTGGAGTGTGCTGAATAGAGCGACAATTCCCTATGTTAACACATTGTTTTCAAAAGGAATTTTTACATAGATGATGGCAGACAGACATGTATTGATTGGAGGTCATTAGATAGTGGACCGGTTTGTAAATAAAAAAACATTATTCAATATCCACATCACCACTAACTTATAGGATGGCTACCGTTCATTTCGTCTACCCCTAATAAATTATCATTGTTCCATAGAAAAAATGTCGCAACTTTCCCTTACTTCTAAAAATCAAAACTCATGATTCTCCCCACCTAAAATCGTGAAACAACTTTTAAAACTCTCATTATTCGATTCTCTTCACACCTATTTAAGTTTTAGCGTGTTCAGTGGCGATCTATGTTGCAAGTCGTGACCTAGGGTTGGAAACTGCGATGGCCATGGTTTGGTATTGGGGAAATGGAAAGTGGAGTTGGGTTTGGGATGGAGAGGCGCACCGACGGGTGGAGTTTGAAGTTGTTCAACCACTATTTTGGTCCCATCAATTTCCTAGGCCATGAACCCGAGGGAAGGTTGCGATTTACAAATGGGAGCCAACGACGATGATTTTGGTGTGGAAATGTCGGGTTCGAGAAGAGCTTCGTAGAAGTGCTTTTGGATTTTGAATCGGAGAAGTAGAGATCCATATCACCTTTTGGGCATGTACGGTGGAAACGGAGTGCACAACTTGTAGCTTGAATGTGGAAGAAGGATTAAGGTCTATACATGTTAATTAACATTTAAACTAATTATTACTTAATTTAATAAGTGCCAATTTAATATATGAAACTTATGTATTACGTAACTCTCGTAAGTGGTCGAATTTGGACATCTTTTATTTCGTTGGAATCTTATAGGCGAGCTCTGATTTTTAGAGCTGGTTTGGGTTGATTTGGTTGAGGTGAGTCATAATGTCTCTTACTAAATTGTATTTGTTTATATAGTATAAATTTGTCATTTTAAATGATTTCAGCTTACAAAACGTAATATTTAGGATAATTAAACCTAGTAAATAACTAATGATAAAATTAAAAATTGATTTAATTAGTTTTAACCTGATTGTCACATTTTCACTTGATTACGCGCTTTTTACCCATTTGTGCACTATTACGTGCTATTTTGACCACTCTGTTAGACTTAGGTTATTTTGATAGTTATTTCACATTGATTGTTATAGATAAGTTTTATTTTATTAATTATTGCTATTATGGATGCTTATGTGTTAGTTTAGGGATTTGTTTCGCTATTGGTTGCATGGTTGTATTGTTTGCTTAATTTAGCTTAAATCTTCGTTCGTAGGCGATCTAGTATTGGAAAATATCATGTTCGTTAGAATTCGGGGTGTTTATCGATCAAATGCACATGTCGTTGTATATTGATTGAACACACAAAGATGATAGACTCGAACGGATAAGATTAACTCTTGAAGGATCTTTAGAGTGCATAAATGGATTGGACGACGGAGCATCATTGGAGATCGGCGACGGATTTAATGATGGTGCAACATTGGAGCTCGATGATAGATTTGAAGACGGAGCAATGCTGGAGCTTGGTCGCCCAGAAGACAAAGGATGAACTTAGTGACGAGATGGATTTCACAAAGAATGTCAAATGTTTTCTTTGAATGCGTATTTAACCAATTTTGGTTAAATAGATTATCCAAGTAGTCGTTATCTATTACTAGGAAGTGGTCGATATCGATTACTTTTGTTGTCGGTCACTTTGGCCAATTTGACATGGACGGTTATGCGATTTTGGGAAGTAGGACATGACAGTCAATTCGATGTGATTTCGACACGATGGATCTTCGATCAATGGTTCATTATCCGATGATGGTGATTCTTGGATAGGAAGTGAAGCAATGACTTCGACAACGGATTGCGATATTCCAAGATGTAGAGTAGTGATGATGGATCGAGAGGGAAATGCTAAAGCGATGTAATGGTAGTAGTCCCAGGATTGACTCTACTACAGATTGCATGTGCAAAGGGATTATTGATATATAGATTCGACGAGTACTCGAGAACAAGGGGTAGCGGGTGTGATGTACATTGGACCAGGTTTGGGTCCTTATCTCTAGGTTCGGGAGAATGTTTCCAGTTTTGGGGAACTCATGGCATTCACCTAGACAAGGTTCGGGTCCTTACTTTGGGTTGTACGATGGTACAACTTAGCTCCTAATCGATCGAGTGGCATGGATTCGGGTACCAAGGAACAGAGGCGTTATCGTATATTCAAATCACCGAGTGAATGTGAGGATGGATGCTATGGATGCCTATTTATTTATCACCATATAGTGCTTAGACATCTATCATACCTCTTTATACAATGTTTATCATAGGAGTAACATATGTCAATTATTATGTGCTAACTTTGTGGATGAAGGGACAAGACAGGTATGATTCTTTATACCCTCTGTGCCATATATACTATTAAGACTTTTACAGATTTTGAGATTTATTATCGCTCACACTAGATTGTTGTCTGACCCAAGGTTTTGTTTCCTTCTTATTACCTTGGGTGCTCATTGACGATGCTGATAAGCAGAGCGAGTGACATGTATTGGTATTATTCGAAGTTGCGCATGTGGGTTTACAGGAGGTGGCGTTTTACATGTTTATACTTGTATCCTTTTTTTATTTCGCAGTGTAATACTATGGAGCCTTGACAGTATTATGTATCTTATTTGAGATAGTTTTCGGTTGAGTTTATCATCTCATGTATAAAACACTATTACTACTTGGGTATACTCTAGGTTTACGATTTATATAGTTATTACTATCTCGCCTATTTTATATATATGATTGTTACTATTATATGTTATCTGATGCGCCATGAGATATTCGATAAGGTCTTTGATTGTGTTTATGTATTAGCCTTCTTCTCTCTCTTCTATTTCCTTCATATCTTCTCTATTCTCTTATTTTTTACTATTCCTTTCTCTTGATGACCGCTTTACTTCAATCATGTGCTTGTATAGAGCACATGCTTTGTTATGAGAATCGGTGGTATATGGTGGGTCGTCACATGTTGTATCGGATCTAAGGTTGCATTGTTCAACCTAAGCAGTGATGAATTTGAGAGTTAGTACATATAAGAGAGTACGTATTTGTATATATTTTGGTTTTCAAATCTATATATTAGATATATGTAGGTTGTTTTTCACACGAGTTGCATTGGAATGGTTTTCTCTATTAGCGACTAGTCGTCCTAACCACTTATCCGAGACGGTCTAGCGAACGAGAAACAGTTCTAATTACTCCATCTTTGAAGTAGAGAATCAGGACAAAATCGAGGATTATTAGCCTCGATTTGTATTTTATTTTATGTTTACAACAATGGTATGATCCATTATTTGGGATTCCTTAATACCTTTGTTTAGCTATGGCGCTCAAATGCAATTCGTCGAATATGCCGTGTTGTATGGACACTTATGTTTTTTATAGCGAACCATTCCTTGGAACGGAGTCGACTACTGTTATGGAGAGTTGTTTTGGTTCTCGCAAGAATTATCATCGATGACTTGGAGTTGGATGTTGTACGAATTAGGAGTTTTATCCTAAGAGACTCCAAGGTTGATCCTAAGTTGGTCGAGTTTCGATATCGTTTCAGGTTCCCGAAATCGATTCACTTGAGACCAGTACACTTCAAAGAGGTATTGTATCGACTTCTTAGGAGTCTATGAAGAGCTTGTCGATTTAGGTGATGTGTATGTGTTGGAGAGTGTGACTGAATTTGATGTTCTATTGAAGTACGGTTATCCTTTCTTTTGTCACACCGTAGTTTGGAGTTTGGGGCTTGGTTGAGTGACCGATTCAAAGGGTGATTATTTGGTCCAAGGGGATGATGTTTTGGAGGAGACATTTGGGTAAGCTTGCGCCTAGTATAGAAGTTTGTCCTTCTAGGTCGGGACAAATCATGGAGACATGTACCGATCGTCATTTTCGTTGCATCGAGTGCTCCCTCGATGAAAGAGAAAGGAAGCGACGTCACCACTTGATATATGTTTCCATCAATGGAATTTTCATATGTGTTTTGTTTTGGCATCGAAGTTTCATCATTCCATTCAATCTTGTGATTCGATGGATGGAACGGTATTGAGACTCATCATAATTAGTTGCTTTTCTTGATTGTGACTTAGCGTATAAAAGGTCTAGTCAGATTATATATATATATGTGTAACATCCTGTGTTTGGTTGCCAAAACTTAAAATTATTGGTGACTACAGCATCCATAACGATTAATTTCGGGCTTCGAAGTAGAGGAGTGTAACAAATAACTGGCCTATACTTGGAAGTATACATGTTTCATCAAAACTTAAATTTCATCGAGTCTTGGTTGCATGTTTGCGATTTTTTTTGTTTACTATTGATTTTTTGAGCTTAACTGGACTTTAAAATTTAGTCTTTCATTTACCTGGAGGATACTGAAATGTTGTTGGTGATGATAGTCGGCTAGGACAAGCTCTTTGGTAGTGATTCGTCTTTGATTTAAGCATAATGGGTTAAGATTTAGATCTTCGGTAGGCGAGTTGCTTATGATTGGACGATAGCGGGCTGAGATAGTTCTCTAGACTTGTAGCTTGAGAGTATTTGGACACTCGATGAGGTGACCAAATTTCCACCATGTTTGAGTCGAGTTACGTATAAATCTGGTTATGGGTGTTCTTTCGGTTGAAAATCCAGGGGGATTTTACCGATTGTAGGAAGGTCGTTGTTGTATGTCGATTTCAAGGTTTTACATGTTGCCCTAATTTTGATCAGTTTGTTGGGTTGTTCGGTCCAACCAATGAGTTGGCATATTTTATGGTCATTTTTTTGGAGGTTCACTTTTATTGAGAAAAGTGGAGTGCTTGGGCCACGTCGCCTCGAGTAGGACATTGTTATGAGTCTTACCGGAGTTTGGATGGTTTGGAAGGTAGAGTTGACCCATGAGTTTGTCGATTTCTCATTTCGAGCAGGAACGAGAGGCTGATAGTACTCACTTAGTTATTTAGGTGGTTTAAGTGCGGTTTTTTCGAATATAAGGTTGTCATGCTTTAGTTGATAACCAAAACCATGCGAAAAGGAGTAGTCGACTCCCGATTCGAAGTCGATGGCGATAAAAATTCTCTTTGGTGAGTTGAAGGCACTATTTGTTGACAAGGGGTTAGAGTCATTTAGTGATGTCACATCACTGAGACATGTCTTCCCCGAAAAGTATCTCAACCTTTGCTAGTGACAATGGATGGAATTCTTAGTCTTCTACGAGTATGAAGTTTCCTGTAGGTACGTATAGGAAATGTAGTTGTTCGTGTATGTCGAGTTGGGGATGTACCAATTCAGAAGCGGTGTTCCTTTAGTGAACATCACTTGGGTTTATTACAGGATATGACGCCATAACTCGAGGTGAGGTAATACAAACTTGACCATGGTGGTTGGTTCCGTATTGAAGAGGCGTTGTTTGTTTTCAACGTCATTATAAGGGGTTGGTTGCGCATTCATTTTATAATGAATGCGATGTCAAATAGCAATAGCTAAATGGGAAGAATCAAATAATTTTCTATAACTATTTGAGATTCCCGAATGGATGCAGTAATATTGTCGATGGTTTCCATTGATAGGTTTCCATACAAACTAGGAATAGTATGATAGATCTTGAGTCATACTCTATTTGTTGACGAGAGATACTATATTTATATTCTTGACTATTTGAATGGCAACCAAGTTGCCGAGCCATATATGGATCGAATTTAATATTTAACGTATCTTATTAGTTAGATTAGTTCATGTATGCTAGGATAGGTTTAGACGTTATTTTCCATAATTGCTATTGCTTTTCTTATGTGTGCTTGATTGATGATGTTTGCATGTTCATTTATATTAATATGATTGTTAAGCATGCATGATAACTGTATTGTTTATTTATTCGAAATAAAGTACATACATGACTTGACAAGCTTATGCTAGATAAATTTATTTATTTAACATGTTTAATTCCCTTGTTATTATTTCTACTATTATGTCTAATCCTCTTTGTTGAGTACGTTCCCAGGTACAAAGAAGCAAGATTTGATTTATTTGGATGTTTATTCACTTTTATTTGCATATAATTGCTAAGCTTGATTAAAAAGAGATATGTAGTAGATGTAGAGTTGTGGTTTTTTCCATTTGTTGCATTTTGTGGATTTTATCTCCAATATGGGTAGCCATTTTGGGCTTTTTTTGTCTTTTGTTGGGATGAACCTTGCATGGAGATTGTGGTTCTTTTAGATTGAGATGTACAAAGGAGGTACTATCGAAATTTGCCATGAATTTTTCCAAATTTTGAAGGAAAAAAAATCAGTATGCACTGCTAAGTTTAATTTTCTTCCAAATTAGTAAGTTGTCACTTTTGTTTTCCAACATCTATATGTTTGGAAAATAAGTAGATAGCTTAGGTGCTTGGCTAGGCCACATTGATCCCAATTTAGATTGTGGTTATACCTCGGAATGATAATATTGGCTCTACGCTAAATTTTGAGTCTATTTCATTTGTAATAATCGCTTTAATGGTTGTTATTTCGAGTCTATTTCATTTGTAATAATCTCCAATATTTTGAGTTTGGATTGTTTGATGGTCATATCGATCTCGAAATACGGGTAAATAGTCTCCCCGAGAGCATAGTGTTGGATTGTGATGTAACTTATATTTCTCGAACCGCCGTAGTGAGTTATTGCATGCCGTTATGTTTTGTAGCGATCGGAAGTACCGCTCGACCGTGGATAAATTAAACATATGTCAATTTCTGTAAGAAACTAACGTTGTAATTTGAGTTTTAAAGGCTAAAATTTGCATATGACTGAATTAGGTCTCGAGACTTGTGTCATTGTTTTCAGAAGGCATTTTGACACAAATGACGGCACGCGGAACATGTCGATTGGAGGTCGTAAGTTTCTAGACCCGTCTGTGAACAAAAGAATAAAATAATATTATTCATTATCCACATCACCACTCCCTCATAGGCTGGCTACTGTTCATTTCATCTCCCCCAAATCAACCTTTACTGTTCCATTGAAAAAATGCCACAACTTCACCTTACTTCTAAAAATCCAAACGCATGATTCTCTCCACTAAAATCATGAAACCACTTTTGTAATTCTCGTAGTCAGATTCTCTTTACATCCATATTATGTTTAGCATTTTCGGTGGCGGTGTATGATGCAAGTCATAACCTAGGTTTGGGAATTGCAGTTTTCATGGTTAGATATTGGGGAACCAGAGAGTGGCATTGGGTTTGGGATGGATAGGCACACCTACGAGTAGTGTTTAAAGTGGTTTGGCAACTATTTTGGTCGCGTTAATTTCCTGGGCCGCGAACCCAAGGGTTAGTCGCAATTTACAGATGGGTGCCAACGATTATGATTTTGGTGTGTAAAATTTGGGTTCGAGATGAGCTTCATAGCGGTGGCTTTGGATTTTGAATCAAAGAAGTGGAGCTCTATATCACTCTTTGAGCATGTACAGTCGAAATGGAGTGCATAACCTGTATCTTGAATGTGGAAGAAGGATTAAGGTCTAAACATGATAATTAACATTTAAACTAATTGTTACTTAATTTAATAAGTGCCAATTTAATCTATAAAAATGTATCATGTAACTTTCTTGTACAACGTCGGATTTGAACGTCATTTCTTCTATTGGACTCGTATTGGCAAGCTTTACGTTTTAGAGCTAGCTTGGGTTGATTTGGTTGAGTATGTGATATTGTCTCTTATTGAATTCTATTTGTTCATATAGTATAAATTTGACATTTTAAATGATTTCTGATTATAAAATGTAACACTAAGGATAACCGATCTTAGTAAATAACTAATGAAAATATTAAAAAGTGATTTAAGTACCTAATTGTCACATTTTTACCTGATTGCGCTATTTACCCATTCATGCACTATTACGTGCTATTTTGACCACACAGATAGAATTAGATTATTTGACACTTATTTCACTTTGATTGTTATAGATATGTTTTTCTTGATTTACTACTGCTATTATAGATTCTTGTGTGCTAGTTCAGGGATATGTTTGACTATTGGTTGCATTGTTATATTGTTTAGTTTAGCTTAAAACGTCGTTCATAGATGATCTAGTATTTGGAAATATTTCATTCACCAGAGTTTGGGGTGCTTGTCGATCAAATGCATATGTCGGTGTATATCGATTGAATGCACATGGATGGTAGACCCGAATGAATGAGATGAATTCTTGAAGGAAATTCAGAGTCCGTGGACGAGTTTGATGGCTTAGCAGCATTGGAGCTCAACAACGGATTTAACGATGGAGCAGCATTGGAGCTCGGTGACAGATTTGAAGACGAAGCAATGCTGGAGCTTGATAGTCGTTTTGAAGACAAAGGATGGACTTGCCGACAAGTTGAATTTCACAATGAATGTCGGATGTTTTCTTTGGATTCTTATTTAATCAATTTTGGTTAAATAGGTGATCCGAGTAGTCGTTGTCGATTATTATGAAGTGGTCGATATTGATTACTATTGTCGCTGGCCACCTTGGCCAATTTGACATGGACAATAGTGAAATTTCGAAGAGAAGGACAAGATGGTGCTTTCGATGGTGATTTCGATGCCATGGCTCTTCGATTATTGGTTCGTTATCTGATGATGGTGATTCCTTGATGGGAAGCGAGGCAATGACTTCGACAAAGGAAAGGAATATTCCGGGATGCAGAGTAGTGATGATGGACCTAGAGGCAACTACTAAAGAGGAGCCATGGAGTAGTCCCAGGATTGACTTTGCTATGGATTGTTTGTGTAAAGAGATTATCAATACGAAGGTTCGACGGGTGTTCAGGAAGAAGTGATAGTGGGTGTGATGTCCATTGGACTAGGTTGAGGTCTTATCTCTAGGTTCGGGAGATTATTTCCATTTTTGGGAAGCTCATGGCATTCACCGGACTATGTTCGGGTCCTTACTTTGGGTATTACAATGTTACAACTTAGTTCCTGGCGGACCGGGTGGCATGAATTCAGGTACCAAAGAACGGAAGCATTATCGTATATCCAATGCACCGAGTGAGTAAATGTGAGGATGGATGATGGATGCTATGGATGCCTACTTGTTTATCACCATTTAGTTCTTAGACATCTATCACACCCTCTTTATATGATGTTTATCATAGTGTTGCATATGTCAATTATTATGTGCTAACTCTGTGGATGCTGGGGAGGAAAAGTATGATTCCCCTTAACCTCCGTGTCGGATATTCTATTACGACTTTTATAGTACTTTAAGATTTTTTATCGCTCACACCAAACTGTTGTTTGATCTAAAGTTTTATTTTCCTCTAATTAACTTGGTTGTTTACCGACGATGCCGATAAGCAGAATATGTGACTAGTACAGGTATTATTCGGAGTTACAGGTGGATTCGTAGGAGGTGAAATTTTACATATTCATACTTGCATCCTTATTGTTTAATCCTCCATGTAATACTGTGGAGCCTTGATAGTATTATGTATTCTTATTTGAGACAATTTCTTAGTTAAGTTTATTTATCTCATGTATAAACTCTATTACTATTCTGTATAACTATATGAGCCTATATACTCTGGTTTTATGATTTTTATAGTTATTATTGTGTCTCCTATTTTATATTAATGATTGTTACTATTATATGTTATCTGATGCACTATGAGATATATGATAGGTTATGATTGTATTTATATTCTAACATCTTCTTTCTCTTACATTTATTTCTTTTCTTTCTATTTTCTCTTCTTTTCTACTATTCCTTTCTCTCGACGATCGCTTTACATCAATCACGTACTTGTACAACTCAAGTTTTTAGTTATGACTGTCGGTTGTGTATGGGGGATCGTCACACACTTTCCCTCCAAAGCATATCTTATCGTGTAAGATGTGTTTTGTATAAGTCTAATTTTCAATCTCTCTGGATTATTCATGAGTTCTACGATCGTTTCGAGCTGATAGTTTAAACCATTAACTCATTGAATCGTTTATTTGTTCAATAGCTTTTCTGAGAAGATTTCCAATTCCATGGCCTTGTCAGGACAAACCTTGATACCCGCAATATCATCGGGTCGGTCTTTGGTTTTTCCAGATCCTCATTGAGCACAGTCTATAATCAATGATCATTAACTTCTAATGCCAAGCGCGATCCATAATTAGCGATCCTAGCCTTGTCGGGATCTTGCTACTAGATGATCCATGTCTTCTCGAGCTAAGTGTAATACATAATTGGTGAACCTAGCCTCGTCGGGATCTTGCCAAGCATTTTTATACTCGATGATCCATGGCATTACCGATCTCTTTTAAGCGTTGTCTCACTTGATAATCCAGATTGAACCATCCTACATATGTGGAACGACCTGGCCTTTACCAAATGTTATCCACCCTTGACGATCTTGATCGAGCCTTCCCATGCAAGGAACGACCCAACCCTTGCCAAGTGTTAACTACACTTGATGATCCTAGCCTCATCATCCTATTGCCATGCGCGATGGCACTCGATAATCATGATCTAGTAACCCCACATCCGGGACCGTTCAATCCTAGCCAATCATGTCCATAGTTGATGATCCTGATTGATTCGTCCCATATGAAGAACAAACTATTCCTTATAAAGTGATGTTGCACTTGATGATTCAGATCAATCCAACTGATGCGTAGAATGACTCGACCCTTGCCAAGCATTGTTCAAACTTGTTGATCCTAAATAACTAGCCTCTCCAATTGCTTGACAAAAGTGTCTATCCCTTGCCATCCGTAAACCACAGGAGGATCAATTAGGTTGTTTAAAGTTGAAATTCAGCTGTGTTTTCATATTCAATGAACATGATCAATAATTGCTAAATAACTTTATTAAAGCATCAAAATCATAAGTTTTGTCACATCTAAAATCATCGGTTTATTACCATCTCAGAGCTAGTTTAAGGATCTCTATGGATCTCATACAAGGGTAAGTATCTTACCTACCATCTATTACAGGTTCGTTAAAATTAAAAACAAGAAAGAGGTTTATTATTAGCCAATAGCATGCTTAGGAACCAATTCCTAATCCCGTACATGGATAAGCTAACTTAAACGTTTATAATTCGATTTCCATTTCATTGGTTAATTATGATCCCTCACATGTAGCTTGGTCCACTCTGATTATACATGGTAGATGTTTGCTTTGGTTTTGTCAACGCAACTCTATTTATGACATACCGAGGTAATAACCCTTCTCTGACTATCTCCTCGACTTCATATTTCAGATGTTTGCATTCATTAATATTGTATCTGTAATGACCCTCCTTTTTGCTTGATTCTCGCCGGTAATTAAACCAACTTAAATCACTCATAAAGACGAATTGTTATGGGTACATACATATACTGAACAAAATAACAGAATCTTTCATTGCTCAAAACAATATTACATTAGAGTTACATGAGTATCAGAGTTATAACACACCTACAGTGGAAGAAAAAGAATATAAATAACTCTTTGTGGAAGAACAAAAAGATACAGCGCAAGCTCCAACCCTGGCATGGACTCCAACTCAGAAAACGCTCCGAACTTCGCTCCAATGATCTGTAACTGCAAAACTAAACTACTAGCTGCCCGTATGAAAATTAATTGGCACCCAGAGTTTAGGAAGGAATAATAAACTCCAGGTCAGTCATGGGACTGGTGTGAGAACATAAAAACAGTTGTTTTAGGATTCATTTTAAAGTTGGGAAATTCACCGGACCACGCCGCTAATGCGGAATGGGTTTACTCCATGTGAATGCCCATGCACATAAATTCGCAGTGACTTTTGGAAAATGAAGCTATCATAAGCTCGTCCCACATCACACAATGCAAGCGCACACCAAATGGGCGAGTTTTATCTTATGATAACCTAACATGCCTTCATACGTGAAAATCCTCTTTTCATATTATATATAGTGCGGAAAACCATTTCGCAAATAAATGTATTAATCCTAGACGACATAATACCCATAATATTATGTCGCCATATATATATACAAACCAAAACCGTATGGCTCGTATTGGAGATTGGATTTCCAACTTGATGATTCCTGGCACGAAAGATCAATCAGGGATACAAAATGAAGTGCCTCACGTCTTTTTCATCCATCACGTACACCGACTACACATCGTCAAGGCAAATCAATGGTTTTCGACCAGACACGCCCCCCCGAACATACCCAATTTCCCCAAGTTCATAAGTGGTTTCCCACTGCTGCAGCTTCATCATCAATTCATATATAAGTATATAACCTAACCGCCAGTTTCTCATCAATCTAGGGTGTGAGGTTTGTCGATGTCATGTCATACACAAAGCATGCCTAGATAAGAAATGCCATGATCGTACTAGCTCATTTCATATCTTAAGTATGTCAGATTGTCCATTCACAACGTAACCACTGATTTCCATCCATACATAACCACTTCGAGCTCATATGTCACAAACCAGATACATATCAATGGGAATCAGTGTTATGCTGTCAATTACAATGTCAGACACACAATCCATACAAGTCCGTCCTGGGTCTGAACGAAACCAAAATCCGAAAGTTCTCCCAATACGTTCGGACTTCCTGCCCCTCTGGTAATTTGGTCATCTCTCTACTATAGCTAGCAGTAAAGAAAACAATCAACAAACAGTCTGTTCGATTGTGAAGAACCACGGTCTTCATTCGTCGATTCCAAGTCTTGAATATGCTTCATGCGTCGTATTATTACTTGGAATGGTTTCCGGACTTAAATCTGGTCCCGGTCTTTCCAAGTAATAAGCGTGTTCTTAAATCGATAGTCATGGATCATACAGGCTTTTCAATTCAATTTCCTGGACGATATATTTTACACGTGCACAAATAGAATATGCGTTTGTTTTTGAAAATACCACACGGGTATTGGGATGATATTTGGCATACACGAATCCCAATAATTAATTATATGTCAATCGATAGATCGACAGACTGTGATAAGCGTTATTTAATTATTTTAGTGCTTATACAGTGGTCGAAAGCACTTTGGATGATGGTTGATTAATTATTGTGGTTATATACATGTGTTGTATGAAAATCCATATAAATCACTTTATATGGTAATTGATTGTGCCTGATTCCAGTTCAGAAATAACGAATATTTTAGAATAGTGAATATTTTAAAATAAGGAATATTTTAAAATAATTTTCAGTAAAGGATTAAAATCTGATTTTAATGTCCGATTTTGGATGGACACGAAATTATTGAAATAAATAAAGCCGTGTTGATTAGAGATGCGCCGACGTGAACGATATTTATATCGATTTTATTCATTTTTATAACGAATATCGAAAAGGAAATGATTTCAAAATCTAACATTTTGAAAATGGAATTAAAATCGGTTTAAAATGAATTTAAAACAAAGTTATTCGAATTTGAAATTGAAATTGTTTAAAAATGAATTTAAAACGAAGTTATGAAGAATATTCAGTTTTGATGTGAATTTGAAATGGAAGTGGAAAACAAACTTAAAACGATTTATAAAATTCGTTTTAAATGGAAATCGACGAAATATAATATATATATATATATATATATATATATATATATTATATTATAATGGCCTGAATAAAACGCGCCGCGCAGCGGCCGTTCGCGAATTTCGACCATTGACTTCGAATTGACGTTACGGGAGATCCGACCGTCGGATTCTCCTAAAACCAGAACCATTGGGTTCGTATCGAAAAGAGCTTTCCAACGAATATAAAAGATTTGAAATCTAACGATTGGATTTGGAATTATGTCAAAAACAAAATTGAAAAAGGTCGCTATAGCCGCAGTTCGGTGGCCGTTATTGGAAATCGACTGAAATGGCGATAATAAAATTATTAAAAATATTAATAATTTATGTAAAATCATAATAAATGATTTGGAATGAATTGGGGTGAAATTTCCATGTTTGTAAAGATAAAAATATATTTTTATCGAATTGAACTAGTTATTAAGTAGAATTAAAAATCCAATTATTTTTAAATAAAATAAATTGGATTTGTGAAGGGTTTTGAAATAACCGGAATTTCCAATATATGAATTGGAATGGATTTGAATCAAAATCGTCTTTAAAATATTTATATATTGGATTTCGTGATTATGCGGATATTGTTATGGAAATTTGGAAGATATATTTTATATCGTTACTTCCAATACGATATTTGTTGGTTTCAGAATTTGATATTGAATATGAGCCGATATATTTTCTATTCAGAGCCTTGTATTTAATATCAAATGGGATTTAGGGTTTGTCGTGAATGGTGTCTTCACTAACACTGTTCTTAAACCCAGTTGAGAAAAGGATAAATCTTTTAATTAAGATTTAAGGAAGAATTACCAATTAATTAAAATTTAATTGGGATTGAAATGAAATGTGAATTGAGTTTATCGTGAACTGTGTTTTAAACGACATTTGTTCTTTAACCCGATTTACAATGAAACGAGATTTGGGATTTATAAATCTTTTAATTAAGATTTATTGGAATTTTTCCAAAGTAAAGTTTTCCAATTTAACAAAATAAATTGGAATGGAATGGAATTCAGTTTGGTATTGATCAAAATGAACTTCTATGGAGGAGGGATGTTACTATATATGGAATTAAAAAGGCTTTGCCGTTATTCCATTTATATTATTAGTCGGATGCGGATGTTTATATCGATTATATATATTGATTTGTTTTCCATGAAAATTCCATAATCAGTGGAATGTGATTTTGGGTTTATCGTGAGCTGTGTTTTAAATGACATTAGTTCTTTAACCCAGTTAAAGATAAGATTAATTTCTTAACTTGGAAAAGTCATTAAGTAATGATTTTTGAGATTAAAACTGAATTAGAGTTTTAATGAATCTTTAATTAGATTTAAAAGAGGATTTGATAATTTAAATTATCAAATCAGAGAAGTGATCGAAAATGGAGTATCGCCAGTTTTGCTCCAGGCAATAGTTAAATCTTTAATTAGATTTGAACATGAAATGGTAAATAATTTTACCGATAACACCATGGTGTTAGATATGGAGTATTACCAGTTTTGCTCTATGGGAGGAATAGGTTGTGATTGGGAAATTTAATAAATGATTACTTCAGTAAGGAGCGCTAATCCCGACTAGTTTGGAAAACTATAATATGGTTTGAAATGATATCCAAAGGAAGATAAAGAATAAATTTTAAATAATTTATCTTTGATAAAATTAATGGGATCCTATCCCTAAAGATGTGAATATTTGAATAAAAGAATATTCTGGATTGGAATGAGGCGTATGTTTTGTTTGTGTGACACTTGTTTATTATATACGTGAGTTATTCGGAAAAGCCAGGTTCATACCCATTCTGAATAACTAAATCGATGATTAGTCGAAGATGAAGACGGTAGTTGAAGACCGGAGGTCTTCAACATCGTTTGGATAATTACTGGTTATCTTGATTGGGCTGCACACCCAAGAGGAGAGAATCAGTTGGTGATCATCCAGACATACTTGGAGATCGATGGATATGGTTCCGTTTAGACGCTGAACGGACATGTAAATGGACTATGTGTCTGACATTGGATTTTATTGTAACACCCCGTAATTCTGATAATATTAATATTCACAAATTAAAGAATAACTAATCTTAGACGTGAGAATTGTGGGAAACGGGTTGCGTTATTGTGTTCGTCTCGGAATTCTGGTTGAAATAGAGTCCGAGTTTGCGTGATTTGGACTTCGTATGAAGAAATTATGGCCATCGGAAGTTTCTGAAAATTTAAAACAACTCGCAGGAAATTTGAAATTCAAAATTTGAAGTTAGACAGGCTAGGCGGGAAATTTTCCGCCCAGCACCCCAGGTCGACTGGGGAGTCGACTGGGCAGTTGACATCCCCCTCCCCAGGTCGACCGGGGAGTCGACTGGGCAGTCGACACCCCAGGGACCAGGTCGACTGCGCAGTCGACCTGGGTGTCGACCTGGTCTGGCGGTTAGGGTTTCTGGCTGACCTGTTTTTAATTGACTAATGACCCATTAGGGTTTCTGACCTAATCTGGTTGGCTGGGATTAGTTCTGAGATAATCTGACGGTCTAAAATAAATCCTAACTCTGTAAATACGTAGGTAGTCTCTCACCCTAATTCATATGAAAAATAGAGTAGCTACCGTCATACCGCCGCCATGGAATTCAGTCTAGCCGCCGCCAACTAAGAAGGAAGAAAAGCTAATTCAATTCTAATTCTAATCAACTCTAAAGCGAAGCAAAACTCTTTTCTTCTCTAAATTGTGAGTATGATGATCTTAACAAGATTATTATCATTTTAATTAGGTTGAGTTATGAATTGATTATGAGTAGATGATGTGAATTATCATATATGTTGTTGTAAGCCCCTTTTGCTATAATGTATATTGTAAATCCAATGTTAAGTGATGATGATATCTTATATGTTGTAAATCATGCTATGGTGATGTTATGTATAAAGTTTCTATGCTAAGTTGTGATAAATCATACATGTTAAAAAGCCATTATGTTACTATCTATGCTAGTTAGTTCATATTAATTAAATCATCATGTTTGGGCTATGTTGATCTGTATGACAAGTCACATATGCAAGTTGGATTGATTAGAAAAGTTATGAATATATGCCATGACATCTATTATGACATCTAGAATTATGCTATGACATATGTGATATCCTATGCTAGTTCACACCATCATTATGTTGCCTAAAAACCCCATATGCAAGTTTATGTATAGATTTGGGCTATGATCATATCATGTAAATTGAGACATTTAACAAGTTGACACCTTTTGATCCTTAACATGTGTAGTTTATGCAAGTTTCACCCCTATTATGATTAGAATTATTTTAATTGTCTATATGTTGTGATAATTTATCTTTATGCTATGTGTTGGACTATTAAAGTCTAGCCTATATTATGCGTGGAATAAGCGAACGTATAAACGTGGGGTAGGGGTAATATTAAGGATTTAATATTAAAAGTTGGGGTGCAATTGATACGATTTTGCACGCCATAAGTGGATGGCCATAATTGATTCAATTATGGACATCATTAAAATTGGAAGTAATTAATAATTTGAATAGGGAATTATTAAAACTGGGGTAAAAGATTATAAGTGATAATCAATGCTTAGGACACGAGGTTGGACTCGTTTGTGACGTAAACCTGCCCGGACCCGCCCGACAAATCTAGTGGTCACAAATTTCAGCACAATGTGAGAGGTCCTAGGCCTAAACTAAAGCATAATAGTTGTAAAGACACGAGGTTAGGCTCTTTTATGGTGTAAGACTGCCCGGACCCGCCCGGCAAATCCAGCTGCCATAAATGCCAGTCTAATGTGAGAGGTCTTTATGAGGTTATGGCCTGAATGAATTAAGAAATACTTAACCAGATAAACATGTAAAGTGGGACATGGGGGTTAAGTAGGTGCCTTGGGTGGCACGAGGAATCTAGTGGGTGCCCTTACTGGCATGTGAAATACGATTAGTAAGACTTAACCAAACACACATGAAAATGAACATGACTAAGAGGGTTAAGTGGGATATACTAGTAGTGACAAGCTAAGGTTGGTAGCTTGTGGGGGCCCATTTCAACCAGTATCCCAAACGTATCTTTGTGGGCTCGACCCAAGTCGAGGACGGGACACGCATGCTGGGCTTGACTATAAGAGGCCAAAACGGGGAGCGGTGGCAACGCAAGTCCAACGGGTTTCATATGCGTGTGTGGACCCAGGCTGGTAGGTAAGACGTTGTTGCATCGTGTAGGTATAAGCCATGCAATCTCAAGTTGTATCGGGTTGCCACTTTAGGGGAGTGATACACCCCACTGTGGGGCCAGCAAGGGTATCTACGAGTAGGGAGCCGATCGAAAGTGAGTAGTGGGGTACACCTAGTGGAGATAGAGGCAGATGACACCTATGTAGTCAGCTAGGGGTACGCAAGGCTATTTATAAAGTTTCTGTGTGAGGCAAGTGGGATCAAACTTTAGGGTGACTGGTGCGGTGCAGTGTAGTAATGTGCGGTGCAGTGTAGTAATTATTCCTTAGTAATTAGGTGTGCCTTTACCGTTATCTTTAACGTTATCTTAAACGCTATCTTTATCTTCCTAAGAGTTCATAGACATTTACTTGTCTTCCAGCTTATGTCTTATCCTAGTTATTTTGATAATAGTATTGTTAGAATTATCATACTCGCCAGACTTTATGTCTAACCCCCTCTATTGCTATACTTTTTCCTCCTCCAGGTCCTAAGGTTGGACCCAGCTCTAGTGGAGTTTGATTGGATTGCTTCATCTCTTTGGAAAGCTTGGACCGTTGAAGTAAAGTCCAGCTTGTTATCTTTTTTTTATGGCTATTTATGTAATGGGATTATGTATTTTATTTGATCAAGACGGATATTGTACTTGACTCTGATTTATGGTTTTTATGATATAATAAACATGTTTAATTCCCGCTGCAATAAAATGAGGTTTTAGATTTCCAAGTACTACTTATTATCTGTCTTGTTGTAATTTTTCTATTCTATATTCACTTATAACCTCCATGGAAGTTAATGCATTCCCTTTGTGAGTGACACTAATGGACGTGGGGTGTTACACGTGGTATCAGAGCTTAAGGTTACCAGAACAGATAAATATACTTTAGAAAACTAGTTATTTTTGGAAGAAGTGCTTTCAAAAACATGTTTTAATGAGTAATTTAAAGAGAATTTTTTTTAGAAAAACATAATCCCCAAAGGCCATATCTTTATCTTTCGAATTCTCCATTTTGAATCTTTCCTTTTTCGTTTCAGCATGGCTAAAGATCTTAATCTACCCGACGGTGTAACGATACCAGGATGGTATAGGAGGTTATTAGAGGCTAGGGCCGCTGCAGGTCCAGCTAATGTTCCTCCACCACCAGTTGCACCCGTTCCTCCTCCTCCTCGCGTAGATACTTTTGCAAAGGCGTGCAAGGAATTCAAGGCTATGGGTGGAAAACCATTTCAAGGGTCAGAAATGTTTGTGGAAGCTAGAGATTGGCTTAAGGAGGTGGAAGAATTGCTAGAAATCTTTGAAGTAGAAGAAGGGAGGAGAGTTCGATTAGCAACTTGGTTGATGAAGGGAGAGGCCTCGTTTTGGTGGGAGGTCACTAATGGGGAGCATCCTGTTGACTCTTGGGCGGATTTCAGACGTAGGTTCGAGGCGAAGTTTCTCTCAAGGGCGGAAGAAAATCTATATATGGAAAGGTTCTTGACATTGAAGCAAGGAAGCTCATCAGTGAAAGAATATGTCAATAAATTTAATCGGTTAGCAAGGTTTGCTTTGGACTTAGTAAACACGCCGGAGAAGAAGGCTCTGAGGTTCGTTAATGGGTTGAATGAACCATTGCAAGGGTTGGCTATGACCCACATCCCTATGGGGGCCACCTTTGAGAAGTTAGTAGAAATGGCGCTCATGCATGAGGATAAAAGCGCTAAAGCTGATAAGGCACCCGAGAAGAAGGGGGATCAGAAGCAACCACAACAGCAAAACAAGAAGGGTGGTAAAGACAATAACGGCAAGGGAAAGAAGAAATGTTTTAACTGCGGGACACCAGGCCATCTCAGCAAGGATTGCCGAAATAAAAAGAAGACTGGCTGTTTTCATTGTGGCGATGCGGGGCATTTAGTGAAGGACTGCCCAAAGAAGAGGCAGAGGGCAGGAGCTACCTCGGGAGGACAGGTGCAGGCTCTGATGGCACTAGGGCAGGCAAGGGGACATGTTCAGGCTCTCGTGGTCCCACCGCTGCAAGAACGAGGTAGAACCATTTCTGTTGAAATCTTAGTTTTTCTGTTTGATCATCCTGTCCGTACCTTATTCGATTCGGTCGCATCACATTCGTTTATCTCTACATCATTAGTTGAATCACTGCACTTAACCACCAGTTTAGTAGAGGATCCCTTAGTTGTTTCGAATCCAATTGGGGGCTCAGCTTATTTGTCTATGATGTGTTTGGATTTGAAAATTTCTATACTTAGCATTGAGTTTTGATGTGATGCTTATGTGTTGGGCTTCACGGGCTATGGCCTAATTTTAGGAATGGATTGGTTATCCAGAAATGGGGCCGTTCTTGATTGTGAAAGGAGAGTAGTTAGGCTCGTGACTTGCCTTGGAAACACTCTCAAAATCTTTTTTAATACCATAAATTCGGTTATGCTAAGTTATCTAGAATCGCTTGATGCGTCTGAGGAAAATCTATGATATGTTAGAGTGGTCTGAGAATACTCGGATGTGTTTGAGGAGGTGAAGGGCTTGCCTCCGAAGCGGGAGATAGATTTTCGAATATATCTTGTGGATAATGCGAAACCAGTATCTTTGCCAGTATGCCACATGGCTCCATGTGAAAGGAGGGAACTCGATAAGCAAGTGAAGGAGTTGCTTGAGAAGGGGTTCATAAGACGAAGTATATCGGAGTGGGGTGCTCCAGTAGTATTTTCCACGAAGGCGGATGGGTCCCATAGACTTTGTGTGGACTATAGAGAACTTAATAAGCTTACTAAGAAGAACAGACACCCACTCCCGAGGATAGACGATCTCTTCGATCAGTTAGTTGGCGCCTCAGTGTTTTCGTAGTTGGACATAGCCACTGGTTTCCATCAGTTGAGAGTGGCTGAGGATAGCATTGACAAGACTGCCTTTAGGACTCAGGACGGTTTCTATGAATGGCTAGTGATGCCCTTTGGTTTGACAAACGCCCCGGCATACTTTGTTGATCTGATGAGTAGGGTGTTTAGGGAGTACCTTAATAAGTTCGTGGTAGTCTTTGTAGATGACATCTTGGTTTTTTCTAAGGATGAAGAAGAGCATGCCCTACATCTTAGGGAAGTGTTGGAGACTCTTCGAGCGCATAGCCTTAAGGCTAAATTTTCTAAGTGTCACTTCTGGAGGAAGGAAGTACGATTCTTAGGGCACATGGTTTCCAAAGAAGGGATAGCTGTGGATCCCGCGAAGGTGGTGGCCATCCAAGATTGGAAGGTCCCTAAAAATGCTACCGAAGTGAGAAGTTTCTTGGGGTTGGCTGGCTACTATAGAAAGTTTATCAAAGACTTCGCAAAGATATCAGCTCCATTGACACGCTTGACGAAGAAGAACCTAGTTTTCACATGGGACGTAGACTGTGATGATGCGTTCCAACATTTGAAGAGAGCTTTGACTTCAGCCCCAGTCTTAGTATTGCCAGACGGAAGTAAGCCGTTTACTATTTATACCGACGCTTGTGGGACAGGACTAGGCGGAGTCTTAATGCAAGAGGGTAAGGTAATAGCCTATGGTGGAAGGCAGTTGAGAGCGCATGAGAAAAACTACCCTACGCATGACCTAGAGTTGGCCGCTATTGTTTTCGCGCTTAAGTCTTGGCGTCATTATCTTCTTGGCGAAAGATTCGAATTATACACTGACCACAAATCTTTAAAATACTTATTCTCTCAGAAGGACTTGAACTTAAGGCAGCAAAGGTGGATGGAGTTCTTAGCGTCCTACGACTTTGAGATAGCATATACCCCTGGCAAGGGTAACGTAGTGGCCGATGCCTTAAGTAGAAAATGATTATCCTTAAGTCCTTCGTTTGTTGAGCGGCGAAGTTTAGAGTTCATTTCAATGTTTGATTGACCTTCCGTTGACTTTGTACCCGGTTTGCTAGCATTCTTGGAGGTCAGACCTACGCTTTTGGGATGGATTGGCGAGGCACAGCGAGACGACCCGCAGTTGGTTGAGTTAGTAGAAAAGCTTAAAGGAGGGGAGTCATCAAGCCATCTCCGTAGGTATACCCTAGATGATATGGGTTGGTTACGTAGGGACGGTAGACTTTGTGTACCAAAAGACGATGACCTAAGGAAGACTATTCTTGACGAAGCACATCATTCGAAGATGACCATTCATCCCGGAGGGGACAAGATGTACAAAGACATGAATAGAGTTTACTTTTGGGCCGGCATGAAGAAAGATGTGGCCGAGTATGTCACTAGATGCTTGGTGTGTCAACAAGTAAAAGCGGAGCAAAAGAAACCCGGTGGGTTGCTTCACCCATTGGAGGTTCCACTATGGAAGTGGGAAAGTGTCTCGATGGATTTTGTGGATGGATTACCAAGATCAAGGAAGGGTAATATAGGGATTTGGGTTATAGTAGATAGACTTACTAAGACTGCCCATTTTATTCCCGTGAAAAGTAAGAGGACTGCTCCATGGTTAGCTTCTGTATACGTTCGAGAGATAGTTCGTTTGCACGGTGTTCCTTCTAGCATATTGAGCGACCGCGATCCTATTTTCACTAGCGAATTTTGGAGAAGCTTACAAGAGGCGGTAGGGAATCATTTATGTTTGAGCACCGCATATCATCCTCAGATAGACGGCCAGACCGAGAGGGTGAATCGCATTCTAGAGGATCTTTTGAGGCTATGTATCCTAGACTTCGGGGGTACATGGGAAGAGCATCTTCCATTGGTGGAGTTCGCATATAATAACAGCTTTCAGTCTAGCATTAGTATGGCACCATTCGAAGCTCTTTACGGATGGCCGTGTCGTTCACCTACATGTTGGTGGGAATCTACGGATAAGATCTTAATTGGGCCCGATATGATTAGGGAGACTTCAGATAAGATCGATTTGATTTGAAGGAGGATGAAAGCAGCGCAAGATAGGCAGAAATTTTATGCGGATAAGAGGAGGACAGATCTCGAGTTTGAAGTTGGGGACATGGTCTTTGTCAAAGTGTATCCATTACGAAACGTTGTTCGCTTTGGGTCCGTTGGGAAATTAGCACCAAGGTTTATAGGGCCGTTTCCTATTAAGGAGAAGATTGGACAGATGGCATATAGAGTGGAGTTGCCCGAGAGACTTAGTGGTGTACACGACGTATTCCATGTGTCACATTTGAGGAAGTGCTTGCACGAGACCGCGGAAGTGGTAGAGCCGAGCATGCTTAGAGAGGTGGAGATAGAGCGTGATGCGACGATCCGACGAGCTCCCACGCGCATTCTTGGGTCGGAGATCAAGAAGTTGAGGAATCGAGAAATCAGACTAGTCAAAGTGCAATGGGGAGATGATGAGAGCAACGCTACTTGGGAGACGGAAGAGAAGATGCGTTCACGATACCCTTTTCTTTTTGCGGGTATGTCTTTTAATTTCTCCTTTATCGCTTAGCTTGTACTTATCTTATCTTTAGTGTATCCTCTCGCTAGTATCTTTGACCTTTAGTTAGGATAATCCGATGGTTGAAACATGTGTTTGAGACATGTTAAGTATGATGGATGCAAAGTGGATGCAAGTGTTTGCTAGTGGTTGCTCGTGGACGCATATACACACACTATTAGGCACTAGATCGGCTCAGTCACTTCATACTGCATATTGCATATAAATGGCTGTATTTAGTAAAATGGATGTATAATGGTTGTGCTATCATATGGATACCGCATTTTGGTGAATGGTAGTGCACGCATGTAGAAATAGTATGTATCGATAGGGTTCTTTTGCATACATAATGGACGCATGGCACTATCATGGTTTGCATTAAGGAGGTCAACTGAATCAGTGGACCGCCTGATTTTTGCATTAGATATAGACATATACACACACTGTGCATTTAAACATAAAAGCATTAGAAGTCTATAAGGACGATGGATGCCTGTGTTTGATGGTTGAGTAGATGGACGATTGGATGTTAGGATATACATTCTTCTTAACTTGAAGATTTCGGGGACGAAATCCTTTAAGGAGGGGAGAATGTAACACCCCGTAATTCTGATAATATTAATATTCACAAATTAAAGAATAACTAATCTTAGACGTGAGAATTGTGGGAAACGGATTGCGCCATTATGTTCGTCTCGGAATTCTGGTTGAAATAGAGTCCGAGTTTGCGTTATTTGGACTTCGTATGAAGAAGTTATGGCCATCGGAAGTTTCTGAAAATTTAAAACAGCTCGCAGGAAATTTGAAATTCAAAATTCGAAGTCAAACAGGCTAGGCGGGAAATTTCCCGCCCAGTACCCCAGGTCGACTGGGGAGTCGACCTGGGCAGTCGACACCTCCCCAGGTCGACCAGGGAGTCGACTGGGCAGTCGACACCCCAGGGACCAGGTCGACTGCGCAGTCGACCTGGGTGTCGACCTGGTCTGGCGGCTAGGGTTTCTGGCTGACCTGTTTTTAATTGACTAATGACCCATTAGGGTTTCTAACCTAATCTGTTTGGCTGGGATTAGTTCTGAGATAATATGACGGTCTAAAATAAATCCTAACACTATAAATACCTAGGTAGTGTCTCACCCTAATTCATATGAAAAATAGAGTAGCTACCGTCATACCGCCGCCATGGAATTCAGTCTAGCCGCCGCCAACTAAGAAGGAATAAAAGCTAATTCAATTCTAATTCTAATCAACTCTAAAGCAAAGCAAAACTCTTTTCTTCTCTAAATTGTGAGTATGATGATCTTAACAAGATTATTATCATTTTAATTAGGTTGAGTTATGAATGGATTATGAGTAGATGATGTGAATTATCATATATGTTGTTGTAAGCCCCTTTTGCTATCATGTATATTGTAAATCCAATGTTAAGTGATGATGATATCTTATATGTTGTAAATCATGCTATGGTGATGTTATGTATAAAGTTTCTATGCTAAGTTGTGATAAATCATACATGTTAAAAAGCCATGATGTTACTATCTATGCTAGTTAGTTCATATTAATGAAATCATCATGTTTGGGCTATGTTGATCTATATGACAAGTCACATATGCAAGTTAGATTGATTAGAAAAGTTATGAATATATGTCATGACATATATTATGACATCTAGAATTATGCTATGACATATGTGATATCTTATGCTAGTTCACACCATCATTATGTTGCCTAAAAACCCCATATGCAAGTTTATGTATAGATTTGGGCTATGATCATATCATGTAAATTGAGACATTTAACAAGTTGACACCTTTTGATCCTTAACATGTGTAGTTTATGCAAGTTTCACCCCTATTATGATTAGATTTATTTTAATTGTCTATATGTTGTGATAATTTATCTTTATGCTATGTGTTGGACTATTCAAGTCTAGCCTATATTATGCATGGAATAAGCGAACGTATAAACGTGGGGTAGGGGTAATATTAAGGATTTAATATTAAAAGTTGGGGTGCAACTGATACGATTTTGCATGCCATAAGTGGATGGCCATAATTGAGTCAATTATGGATATCATTAAAATTAGAAGTAATTAATAATTTGAATAGGGAATTATTAAAACTGGGGTAAAAGATTATAAGTGATAATCAATGCTAAGGACACGAGGTTGGACTTGTTTGTGACGTAAACCTGCCCGGACCCACCCGGCAAATCCAGTGGTCACAAATGTCAGCCCAATGTGAGAGGTCCCAGGCCTAAACTAAAGCATAACAGTTGTAAAGACATGAGGTTAGACTCTTTTATGGTGTAAGACTGCCCGGACCCGCCCGGCAAATCCAGCTGCCATAAATGCCAGTCTAATGTGAGAGGTCTTTATGAGGTTATGGCCTGAATGAATTAAGAAATACTTAACCAGATAAACATGTAAAGTGGGACATGGGGGTTAAGTAGGTGCCTTGGGTGGCACGAGGAATCTAGTGGGTGCCCTTAGTGGCATGTGAAATACGATTAGTAAGACTTAACCAAACACACATGAAAATGAACATGACTAAGAGAGTTAAGTGGGATATACTAGTAGTGACAAGCTTAGGTGGGTAGCTTGTGGGGGCCCTTTTCAACCAGTATCCCAAACATATCTTTGTGGGCTCGACCCAAGTCGAGGACGGGACACGCATGCTGGGTTTGACTATAAGAGGCCAAAACGGGGAGCGGTGGCAACGCAAGTCCAACGGGTTTCATAGGCGTGTGTGGACCCGGGCTGGTACGTAAGACGTTGTTGCATCGTGTAGGTATAAGCCGTGCATTCTCAAGTTGTATCGGGTTGCCACTTTAGGGGAGTGATACACCTCACTGTGGGGCCAGCACGGGTATCTACGAGTAGGGAGCCAATCGAAAGTGGGTAGTGGGGTACACCTAGTGGAGATAGGGGCAGACGACACCTATGTAGTCAGCTAGGGGTACGCAAGGCTATTTATAAAGTTTCTGTGTGAGGCAAGTGGGATCAAACTTTAGGGTGACTGGTGCGGTGCAGTGTAGTAATGTGCGGTGCAGTGTAGTAATTATTCGTTAGTAATTAGGTGTGCCTTTACCGTTATCTTTAACGTTATCTTAAATGCTATCTTTACCTTCCTAAGAGTTCATAGACATTTACTTGTCTTCCAGCTTATGCCTTAGTCTAGTTATTTTGATAATAGTATTGTTAGAATTATCATACTCGCCAGACTTTATGTCTGACCCCCTCTATTTCTATCCTTTTTCCCCCTTCAGGTCCTCAGGTTGGACCCAGCTCTAGTGGAGTTTGATTGGATTTCTTCATCTCTTTGGAAAGCTTGGACCGTTAAGTAAAGTCCAGCTTGTTATCTATTTTTTATGGCTATTTATGTAATGGGATTGTGTATTTTATTTGATCAAGATGGATATTGTACTTGACTCTGATTTATGGTTTTTATGATATAATAAACATGTTTATTTTCCGCTGCAATAAAATGAGGTTTTAGATTTCCAAGTACTACTTATTATCTGTCTTGTTGTAATTTTTCTGTTCTATATTCACTTATAACCTCCATGGAAGTTAATGCATTCCCTTTGTGAGTGACATTAATGGACGTGGGGTGTTACATTTATTCTTTTCTGATCGATCTCTGTTAAATATACATCTGCTTGGTGAAGGAGAATTTATTCTCTTACTTCACCCTTCTCTAAGACGTACGTGATCAAAGGTTATATATCGATAGACATCGGTCGCATGGCGTGAATTTCCCGTGTGGCATGCTGAGGTGCAAATGATCAAGGCTTCTGTTGAAAAGCATATTCTTGTGGTTGATGATCAAAGCACGGCCTGTGTGGCGTAGCTTTGTGTAGCGTTAATTCGCGAGCCTCACACCCCGGGTATGAACCAGAAACGGGAGAGGACTTCAGGGAGGACATGTGTTTCCTTCTAGCTAGAAGTTGCGTTAGTGTTTTATCACGGCCTGACGATATTGACTTATGTGGATGGTGGATAGCGAGGCGCCTCGGATATATCGGCAACTGCGGGAGCCGATGGATCTGGTCGATAACAGGCAACTGCGGGAGCCGACGTACAGACTAGACACGCCCCATAGGGCGGGGAAACACAGTGTTCAGGGTTTAAGTTTAATCCACATCGGTGCACCGGCCATGTCGCTCCAAGGGCCCACCTGAGTCTGGGTCCTGAGACACGGGCTAGAGCATCTCGAAGCGGTGAGGACGATCCCTTGCCTCGGTTCATAGATGGAAATCCAACTTCCAATACGACATGTGCGATTTTGATTGTAAACCTATATATGGCTATATAGTATATGGTAGGTATGCCGTCTATGATTGATATTATGATTGAAACTGTTTTTTACACTATACACTTATAGTATTATCAAATGATTTCTTTTAAACGTATCAAGCATTATTTGGCTATTATAAGGTAAAACTCTATCCTCCGACTGCTTTCATTGTGTGATGCGACCAGAGTCTTATAATAGCTTCATTTTTCTTTATTTTAGCATTGTGCTGTTGGTTTTATGCACTGGTATTCTTGGGAGGAAACCCGTTCCGTGTTATACGGCGTGGTCCCTTGATTTACTTTATTTCTAAAGTAAACATAATAGCTGTTTTAGTTCTCACACCAGTCACATGACTGACCTGGAGTTTATTGTTATAACCTAAACTCTGGTTGCCCCTATTTTCCGCATGGGCAGCTAGTAGTTTTGGTTTTGCAGATTTATATTCACAGGATCCTGGTTTACAGCTGGAATGAAATTCGGAAAGATTTGTATCCGCATATTCCTTTCAGTTGTGTTTTTGTATTATTTTCCACTGCATTGTAATTTGTAAATCTTTGATATTTATCAAATGTAAATTATTTGTTCATACTCTATATATTCTTGTACTCTGATGTAAATTGTTGTAATAAACAATGAAATGTTCTTCTGTTTGTGTTCTGATTCATCTTGTCCTCATTACAATTCGGGTTTTGAACGGTCGTGGTCGGTTTAGCGATCGATTAGCACCGGGCGAAATCCGTCGTTACATTTGGTATCAGAGCTTTGGTTTACAATGCTCGAGAATAAGACACATTAGAACCAAACGAAAGGATTCATCAGAGATTGGATTAGTAATATCCAATGGGAATGACTCGTTAGAGATGGGATCAGTAGTATCCTAGAATGAGTGTGAAGAGTATATTTTTAAAATGAAAACAAATTTTGTTTTGAAAATTTAATCTAATTATATGTATTTGAGTATATTGTTTTACATTGAATTTGGACAATCGAATATATGAGATCTTGTATATACGCGTCATGAACGTATATTCGAAGTTTTAATATACTGAATAGATGTAGAGTCACACTCTAGTCGCCCGGATATGATTCTGGTGATGGCGCGCCATCATCAGTGTTTATATTCGAGATTCCAAAGTGGGATTTCTAAATATTTCCATAGACTGGTGTGAGAACCAAAACTAGATAAAATTTATTGTTTGTGACTTGGCATCAAAAATGAATTTTTGTATATTAATGCTATAAATTTGAAACGTTAACCAACTAATTGATTGATGGTTGTGTTGTTTGATTATTGGTTTGATTTATTTAAAATTTTGAACCATTAAGCCAACTTGTACCAAATATTGAACTGAATTGAAAAATGATTACAATTTGCATGCATATACATGTTTATCCATTGAATAGGTCATAGCAAGGAGGCTAGAGCAGAGGAATAAAATTGTTTGCCCGACAAATAGGTACATGTTTATTGTATTTCTTGGGGTTTTGATGATTTTATGAGCCGATTGGCTAGTCGCTTGGCTTTTTCTTTTTCTTTTTGATTAGTGAGGTCCCTGGGAGGCTATTTGAATTATCCTGATGCTCCCGGTGCAGGTGAGGTTATGGCGAAATTTTTTGAAAATTTAGGTTGTTAGCCAATTTTTTTGAAAAATTTGAAAAGTTCTTAGAAACTGAAAAGTTGAAGAACTTAAGTCTTAATAAAAATAATGATAGTTGAGTTGATTAGAAAACAACTTTCGGCTCCGTTCCTTTTCAAGGACGAAAAGATTTTAAGTGGTGGAGATTGTAACAACCCAGAAAATCTGAACCAATTTAATTTTTTTATTTTGGAGAATTTAATGGATTTTGATTATTTAAAACGATATATTTTAAATAATAGCAATGATAAATTTTTTTCGTCAAAGTTAAATCGAATTATTTTATTTTAAATATATAACGAGCCTGAAATGGCGCGGCAGTTCGAAAATTCGATTTCGAATTTCAAATGAATTTATAGAATTCAATATAAGTCAGAATTGAACGAAACAAGAAATATTTGAATCTGTTTAATCATATCTTTCTAACGAAGTTAAGAAAAATGAAATTTCACTTTAGAAATGATAAGTTATGTCCAGTTGAAAATTCAGAAAAGTCGCTGTGGAATTTGTATATATTATTTATATTTATAATATATATAAAGCCCTTAAAAATGGAAATTTTGCAAACGACCTCCGTTTTCTACGAAACCACTTTTTTTGGATGCGTGATGCCAAAATATTGCTAGATTCCAAAATTCAGAATTTTCGGGATCAATATGTGAGTGTGGCACAAGAAAACGTGTTTTAACAGGTTCAGTCCCGATCGACCAGAAAATGGACATTTTTCAAACGGTCTCAAAATTTTATGAAATTAGTTTTGTTAGGACCGTATCGTCAATACGAAGCTAGAAATATTTTTTCTGAAATTTTTAGAGTCGGTATGTGGCCTCGGTAATTTAAAATGTACGTTAAAATTATTTTTGAACGTTATATTGATTTATATTTTAATTTGAACGAAAACTAATCGTAAAAGTCGAGTTAGCTTACCGGACATACCCCATTGTATGCAAAATGGAGGTATTTAGCTAAGGGCAACAGTCGCTGGGTTTGATTTGGAGTTCGTATCGGTTAACATGTATTTTTGGATTAAGTAATAATAAAATAAATATATAAAAGCTTGGTCAAAACCTTTTCCTCTAGTTCATTGCGTGGTCAAACAGAGGCTTCGCTCCCAAATTGAAACCTACGGCGAAAAACCGTTCAAACATTCTTCCTCAAATTATGATCGATCCACACCAAATTAGAGAAAATTATTAAACGAAAATGGAAGAGATTCGAACCAGCTTTAAACCCATATGACTTTGATAGGATCTCGTGGAGCGTTGGGGCCGATTTCTCGTTGGAAAGTGACCGACTTTGGGTTGATTTTTGGGGAGATAGGGTGGATCGAGCTCTGCCTAGTTGCCGGAGGTGAAGGCGCAGGCCAAGGCGCTTCTCGGGGGCGGGTCCGATCTGGCTCCGGTCAAGGGTACGGGCGGCGGTTTCTTAACCTAGGTTTGGAGCCATTCTGGAAGATGACGCCTGGAGTTAAACAGTGAGCTTCTCTTTGTGTTTTTTTTTGTTTATTTATTTTATCAATTTGTTTTCAATTTGAAATTTATTTAAATAAATTTGTTTTTAAAGCTGAAATAAAATTGTTTTTAAAACTAAAATTAGCATTGTTTTTAATATAAAAAGGTCATTGTTTTGTAGATAAAAATACCATTGCTTTTAGAATAAAAATAGCTATAATATATATATATATGATTTTGCTTATACAATAATATGATCTTTCTTAGATAAAAATATAATTTTTAGTTAGATAAAAATAATATTTTTATATATATAGAAGCATTATAAAATATGGTTTTTAACATGAAAGACTCGGTTTTTATATATATGATTTGGAAATAAAAATGTGATTTTTAATTGTAGAAAGGCGATATTTTTAATTATAGAAAGGCGGTATTTTTATATATAGAAGGGCGAGATTTTTATATATGTTGAGCGAAATAAAAATTCGATTTTTATATATATGAAGTAGCAATAAAAATTTGATCTTTATATAAGGAGTAGAGATATAAAAATATAATTTTTATATAGATAGTAGCGTTGTTAAAAATATGATTTTTAATATAAACTTCATGAAAACAGATCTCGTTGGCCGCATGGCGAAGATTTCCTACATATGAAAAGTCGTGGCATTTGGTTTAGCTTCTAGGTGAGAACTCTCTCACTGAATTCTTTGTAGAGTTATTTGTTTTATAACTGCATATATGAATTGCTCCCCGTCGTCCACAGACCATGGACGATTTGTGTGTTTGTTTGAGTTTTGTTTGGTTTGGTTTATTTGTTTGGATTGGTATATTTGATTGGATTGGTTTGTTTGGTTGAATTGGGTTTGGGATATGAAATGGAATTGATTAGAATTGGTATGAGTATGGCACGAGCCATTACTAGACTGAGGATAAGGCTTTATCCCGGACCTAGTATCATGACGTTATACTGCCGAAATTTTCTAAAAAGTGATAGAAAAATGTAGTTAAGTAAAAATATTATTTTTAGCTTATAACGGCGATGAATAAAATATTTTACTATTGTAACAACCCGAAAATCTGGGCCAGTTTAAAATTTTTATTTTGGCAATTATAGCGAGTTTTGATTATTTAAAATGAATTATTTTAAAAAATATCGACGAGAAATCTATTTTGAATATAATTAGAACGTATATATTATATACGTCGTCGTTAGAATATATAATAATTATATATAATTATAAAAGGAATTGAAAATGGCGCGGTAGTTCGAAAATTCGATTTCTGATTTCAAATGAATATACAGAATTCAATATAAGTCAGAATTGAACGAAACAAGAAATATTTGAATCTGTATAACTATATCTTTGTAACGAAGTTAACAAACTGAGATTTCATCTTAGAAATGATAAGATATGTCCAGTTTAAAATTAGAAATAGTCGCTGTGGAATTTATATATATTTTTATATATATAAGGCCCTTAAAAATAGCAATTTTGCAAACGACCTCGAATTTCGACGAAACCAGTTTTGTTGGGACCGTGATGTAAAGTTATTGCTAGGTTTCAAATTTCATGATTTTTCGAATCAGTATGTGAGCGTGGTAAAGGAAAACGTGTTTTGACCATTTCAGTTGATTTTAATCGACTGGAAATTGGCCATTTTTCTAACAGTCTCAGAATTCGACGAAACTAGTTTTGATAGGACCGTATCGTCAATACGAAGCTAGAAAATATTTTTCTGGAATTTATAAAGTTCGTATGTGACCCCGGTAATTTGAAATGTACGTTTAAAATTCAATAAGATGATTTAAATGTGAATTTAACGGAAACTGATTGTAACAGCCGAATCAGCTGACAATACATATCCCATTATGTTCGGAATGGGGGTAATTAGCTAGGGACCACAGTTGTTGGACCCAAATTGGTGTTCGTATGAAAACTCAACTTTTAAAGAGAAAAAATAATAATAATACAATATTAAAATATTATATAAATGTTTAAAGCCCCCAACCCTTTTCTCACTTTCAGCAAACCCGATGCCCTCTCATCAAGTCGATTTCCGCCGCCGTCATCCCTCCCCATGCCGCCACCTCCAGTCGCACTGGCCGCCAGCCCTCCCAGCACCTCCGCCTTCCCCTCCGGCCACACTCCTCCCTTCCTCTCAAACCCAAAACCCCACCCGAGGTTATCACGCCGCCCAAATCCAAGGCCACCGCCTCCTCCGCAAACCGACAGCACCACTTGCGAGCACCACCAGCGAACCCCCCTGCTCTCGACGTTCAGACAAGGAAAAGGTCTGATTATTTTTTTTGTTTATGTTAACAACTGATTTTTTTTTTATGTTAACAACTGATTTTTTTTGTTTATGTTAACAACTGATTTTTTTGTTTATGTTAAAACTGATTTTAAAAAAGTATTTAAAACTGATTTTAAAAAAAGTATTTAAAACTGAAAAAGAAAAAGATTTGATTTTTTAAAAAGAAAAAGATTTGATTTTTAAAAAGAAAAAGATTTGATTTTTTAAAAAGAAAAAGATTGGATTTTTAAAAAAGAAAAAGAACTGATTTTTAAAAAGAAAAAGATTAGATTTTTATGATTATAAAAATGTGGTTTTTTATATAGGAAGTGGCGAAGTAATAATATGATCTTTGTTATGAAAAGGTCGATATAAAAGTATAATGTTTTTATGATGAAGAAGCGAATATAAAAATAGAATTTTTATATATATAGTAGCGAAATAAAAATTCGATTTTTATATATTGAACTTTGAAATAAAAATTCGATTTTTATATAATGAACTTTGAAATAAAAATTCGATTTTTATATATGTAGTGGCTACGGGCAACAAAGGCGATAAAAAGGCGAGTTGGCGAAGATTTCCTGCATTAGAAGTGCCGTGGAGCTAGGATAGCTATAGGTGAGAATTTCTCACCTTTCAATTTAATTTTTCTAGTTATATATATATATACTAGGATGCAGACGGTGCTTAGTAGCACCCGACACAATCGTCCACAGACCATGGACTTGTTTGTTTGGTTGCATAGATTAGTTGAATTATTTGTTTGAATTGAATTGTTTGGTGAGATGAAATTGATTTGATTGATGTTTGAATGGCGTGGGCCTTCACTAGACCGGGGATAAGGCTAGGCCTCGTCCCGTTTCTAGTATCGTGCCGTTATGCCGCCGAAATTTTCTAAAATATGTTAGAAAAATAAAAATATCATTTTATTGAATAAATGAATTGAATAGGAATTCATAGGTTGAAATAAAATGTTTTATCGTTAAAAATATAATTTTTAACGTGAATATGAAAATAGTGAAGTGAATAAATAAATATTCATTTACAAACCAGATGGTTTGTTTATGTACACTTATTTGAATGACATTGATTGGGACGATAAATTTTACACATCGCCCAACTGCACAAATAAAATCTGTGTTTGATTGTCTGAAACCCCACACGGGTGTTAGGATGAAATTTGAAGTTCACTCATCCTGATTGATTAAATATGTCGATCGATTGATTGACAGGCTGTTATAAGCGTTAGATATTTATATTTGATCCTTATACAGTGTAGTGCACTTTGGTTGATGGTTGATTATTTTTCAATGCTATTATATACATGTGTTGTAGAAAATCCATATAATTAACATTATATGGTAATTGATTGGGCCTCATTCCAGTTTTAAAATAGAAATATTTGAAATAGAAATATTCGAAATGGAATATTTGAAAATATCAATATATGAAGCCGTGTTGATTAGATTGACGCCATTTTGACGTGAACGATATTTATATCGATTTTATTCATTTTAAAATGAATATAAAAAAAGTAATTTTGAAATCGAATATTTCGAAATGAATTGAATTGAAAACGATTTCGAAATGAATTGAATTGAAAACGATTTCGAAATGAATTGAATTGAAAACGAATTCGAATTGAATTGAAAGTGAATTGAAAATGAATTCAAATTGAATAGAAATTTGAATTGAATAGAAATGAATTTTAAAACGAATTTATAAAGAAGAATTCAATTTTGATTTGAATTGAAATGGAAGTTGAAATTGCTTTTGAAACGAATTTAAAACTATTTATATAATTCGTTTTAAATAGAAATCGACGAAATATATATTATATATTATATATATATAATATAATGGCCTGAATAGAACGCGCCGCGCCGCGGCAGTTCGCGAATTTCGACCATTTATTTCAAACGGGCATTACGGGAGATCCGACCGTCGGATTCTCCTAAAACCGGAACCGTTGGGTTCGTATCGAAAAGAGCTTTCTAACGGATATTAGAAATTTGAAATCTAACGGTTGGATTTGGAGTTATGTCCAAATCAAATTCGAAAAAGGTCGCTGTAAGTGCAGTTCGATGGCCATTGGTGGAAATCGACTGTACGGGCCTTGATAAAATTATTAAAAATAGCAATAATTTGTGTAAAATCATAAGAAATGATTTGTGAAGATTTGGGATGAAAAACTCCATATTTGAAAAGATAAAAATAGATTTTTATCGAAATGAACTAGTTTTGAACTAGAATTATAACTCTATTTATTTTTAAATAAATAAATTGAATTTGAAAAGGGTTTTGAAAATAACCAAAATTTCCAATGATTGCATTGGAGTGGATTTGAATCGAAATTGTCTTCGGAATATTTCGATGATGGAATTCGTGATTATACAGGTGTTGTTATGGAAATTTGAAAGATATATATTTATATCGTTATTTCCAATACGACATTTGTTAATCGTAGAATTTGATATTGAATATAAGCCGATATATTTTCTATTCAGAGCCTTGTATTGAATATCAAATGTGATTTGGGTTTGTCGTGAATGGTGTCTTCACTAACACTGTTCTTGAACCCAGTTGAGAAAAGATTAAATCTTTTTATTTAGATTTAATGAAGTGTACCAATTAAATGATATTTAATTGGTATTGAATCGATATTGATTTTTGGGTTTATCGTGAACAGTGTTTTAAATAACACTCGTTCTTTAACCCGATAATTAATGAATGTGATTTTGGGTTTATCGTGAACCGTGTTTTAAATGACACTGATTCTTTAACCCAGTCGAAGATTATAACTAAGTGGAGTTTTAATGAATCTTTAATTAGATTGAAATGATCGAAAATGGAGTATCACCAGTTTTGCTCCAGGCGATAGTTAAATCTTTAATTAGATTTGAACGTGAAATGGTAATTGAATTTACCGATAACACCGTGGTGTTAGATATGAAGTATGACCAGTTTTACTTCATGGGATGAATAGGTTGGGATTGGGAAATTAAAACAAATGATTACTTCGGTAAAGTTCGTTAATCCCGACTAGTTTTGAATTGATATTCAAAGGTAGATTAAAGAATAAATTCAAGGAATTTATCTTTGATAAAATTAATGGGAATCTTTCCCTATGAATGTGAAATTTAGAAACTAACTGTCGGTTAGCCAAGCAGAATGGTTTTCTGGATATTGATCTGATGTTGGTTTCGGCCTTCGGGGTTAATATTTGGGGAATTATTCTCTTGATTAATTTATGGTTAGTGACTAATGAATTGGAATGAGGCGTATGTTGTGTTTGTGTAACACTTATTTAAAATATACGCGAGTTATTCGGAAAGTCCGGGTTTATCCCATTCTGAATAACTGATACGACGATAAGTCGAAGATGAAGACGATGGTCGAAGACCAGAAGTCTTCACGTCGTTTGGGTGATAACTGATGATCTTGATTGGGCTGTACACCCAAGAAGATGGAAACAGTTGGTGATCGTCCAGACGTACTTGGAGATCGATGGATATGCGGGGTACTAGGTGCCTCCGGTTTCGTTCAGACCCAGAACGGACTTGTAAATGGACTGTTTGTCTGACATTGGATTTTAGTCCGTGTGATTGATCTCTATTAAATATATATCTGTTTGGCGGCAGAGAATTTATTCTCTTGCTTAACGCCCTTCTCTGAGACGTACGAGCTCAGGGGTTATATATTGATGGATATCAAACGCATGGAGTGAATTGCCTGTGTGGCATGCCTAAGTGGCAATTGATCGAGGCTTCTGTTGAAAAGCAAAGTCTTGTGGTGATGATCAAAGCACGGCCTTTGTGGCGTAGCTTTGTGTAACGTTTACCTCGCGTGTTTCACACCCGGTATGAACCAAAAACGGGAGACGGACCTCAGGGAGGACTTGCGTTTCTTTCTAGCTAGAAGTGGCGTCAGTGGTTTTACATGCCCTGACGAGTTTGACTTATGTGGTTGTTGCTGTTGCGAGGCGCCTCGGATTGATCGGTCGTTCTCGAACCGATGGAGTCATTTAGTTGGCTCATTTACACCCCATAGGGTGGGGAAACGTAGTGTTCAGGCATTTTAATCCACATCGGTGGACCGGCCCTGTCGCTCCAAGGGTCACTCGAGCTCTGATCCTGAGGGGCGGGCTAGAACGTCTCGAATCGGTTGAGGACTATCTTTTGCCTCGGTTCATAGACGGAAATCCAATTTCCAAATACGTGACATTCGCGGTTTTAGTTGTAATCCTGGCGACATAGTGGGATGGGGCGCTCATGCCGCCTATGATTGATACTTATGATTTGAAGTTGTTTTATACACTATGCACTTATTATAGTATCAAATGATTTGTTTCAAACGTATCAAGCATTCTTTGGCTGTTATAAGGGAAAACCCTATCCCCCGGCTTGCGTTGCATTGTGTGATAGGACCTAGGTCTTATAACAGCTTCATTTTTCTTTATTTAGCATTGCGCTGTTTGTTTTATGCACTGGTATTCTTGGGAGGAAACCCGTTCCGTGTTATACGGCGTGGTCCCTTGATTTACCTAACATTTAGAATAAAGATTAACTGTTTTAGTTCTCACACCAGTCACATGACTGACCTGGAGTTTATTGTTTTAACCTAAACTCTGGGTGCCCTTATTTTGACACGGGCAGCTAGTAGTTTTGGTTTTGCAGATTTATATTCACAGGATCCTGGTTTACAGCTGGAATGATATCCGGAAAGCTTTGTATCCGTATATCTCTTCTGGTTGTGTATTGTATTATTTTCCGCTGCTATGTATTTAAATGTAATTTAAATCTCTGATATTTCTGTGTAATATTCATTTATACTCTGTATATTCTTGTAATCTGATGCATTGTTGTAATATACAATGAAATGTTCTTCTATATGCGTTCTGTTGTGGTTTGTTCTCGAACTATCCGACGCTTTCCTTTACGGGGAAGTTGCGGGTTTTCACAGTTGGTATCAGAGCTTTGGTTTACAAAGCTAGAGAACAAGGCACATTAGAACCATACGAAAGAATTCATCAGATATTGGGTTAGTAATATCCAATGGGAATGACTCGTTAGAGATAGGATCAGTAGTATCCTAGAACGAGTGTGAAGAGTATATTTTTAAAATAAAACAAATTTTTGTTTTGAAAATTTAAATCAATTATTCGTATTTGATTATCTATTTATATTGAGTTGGACAGTTCAGTATATAAAGAATTTGCATATACGCCTTGCAAACGTATATTCAAAGTTTTAATATACTGGATAGATATAGAATCACACTCTAGTCGCCCGGACCTGATTCTGATGATTGACGCGTCATCATTAGTAATTAGTTTCGTGTTTCAAAGGTGTGCTTTCTATATATTTCCATTAGACTGGTGTGAGAACCAAAACTTATGTAATTAGAACACATTGTTGTGATTTGGCATCAAAAATTTGATTTTTGTGTATGTATCAAAATTACGAATTTGAAACTCTAATTCAATAATTGATTGATGTTTGTGTTGTTTGTTTATTTGTTTGCTAATTTTTAGCCATTTAGCCTAATTGAATCACATATTGAATTATATTGAAAATTGGTCGCATTTGCTTGCATATATGTACTTACCTTGAACATGTCATAGCAAGGAGGCTAGAGCCAGAGAATAAAATTTGTTTGCCCGACAAAAAGGTACATGTTTACTACATAATTTCCTGTTTTGTTTGGGTGATGATGATTTTGTGAGCCTATTGGCTAGCCGCTTGGCTTTTTCTTTTTCTTTTTGAGATCTGAAGGACCGGGGAAGCTATTTGAAATTCCCCGATGCTCCCGGTGCAGGGGAGGTTATGGCGAAATTTTTCAAAAATTTAGGGTGTTAGCCAAATTTTTGAAATTTTTGGAAATTCTCAGAAACAAAGAGTTGGAGAATGAAAGCCAGATCGAGCGTAGAGTTGATTAATCAAACCACTTTCGACTTTGTTCCTTTTCGGGGACGAAAAGTTTTAAGTGGAGGAGATTGTAACAACCCGAAAATCTGGGCCAGTTTAAAATTTTTATTTTGGCAATTATAGCGAGTTTTGATTATTTAAAATGAATTATTTTAAAAAATATCGACGAGAAATCTATTTTGAATATAATTAGAACGTATATATTATATACGTCGTCGTTAGAATATATAATAATTATATATAATTATAAAAGGAATTGAAAATGGCGCGGTAGTTCGAAAATTCGATTTCTAATTTCAAATGAATATACAGAATTCAATATAAGTCAGAATTGAACGAAACAAGAAATATTTGAATCTGTATAACTATATCTTTGTAATGAAGTTAACAAACTGAGATTTCATCTTAGAAATGATAAGATATGTCCAGTTTAAAATTAGAAATAGTCGCTGTGGAATTTATATATATTTTTATATATATAAGGCCCTTAAAAATAGCAATTTTGCAAACGACCTCGGATTTCGACGAAACCAGTTTTGTTGGGACCGTGATGTAAAGTTATTGCTAGGTTTCAAATTTCATGATTTTTCGAATCAGTATGTGAGCGTGGTAAAGGAAAACGTGTTTTGACCATTTCAGTTGATTTTAATCGACTAGAAATTGGCCATTTTTCTAACAGTCTCAGAATTCGACGAAACTAGTTTTGATAGGACCGTATCGTCAATACGAAGCTAGAAAATATTTTTCTGGAATTTATAAAGTTCATATGTGACCCCGGTAATTTGAAATGTACGTTTAAAATTCAATAAGATGATTTAAATGTGAATTTAACGGAAACTGATTGTAACAGCCGAATCAGCTGACGATACATATCCCATTATGTTCGGAATGGGGGTAATTAGCTAGGGACCACAGTTGTTGGACCCAAATTGGTGTTCGTATGAAAACTCAACTTTTAAAGAGAAAAAAAATAAAAAATAATACAATATTAAAATATTATATAAATGTTTAAAGCCCCCAACCCTTTTCTCACTTTCAGCAAACCCGATGCCCTCTCATCAAGTCGATTTCCGCCGCCGTCATCCCTCCCCATGCCGCCACCTCCAGTCGCACTGGCCGCCAGCCCTCCCAGCACCTCCGCCTTCCCCTCCGGCCACACTCCTCCCTTCCTCTCAAACCCAAAACCCCACCCGAGGTTATCGCGCCGCCCAAATCCAAGGCCACCGCCTCCTCCGCAAACCGACAGCACCACTGGCGAGCACCACCAGCGAACCCCCCCTGCTCTCGACGTTCAGACAAGGAAAAGGTCTGATTTTTTTTTTGTTTATGTTAACAACTGATTTTTTTTTTTTATGTTAACAACTGATTTTTTTTGTTTATGTTAACAACTGATTTTTTTGTTTATGTTAAAACTGATTTAAAAAAAGTATTTAAAACTGATTTTAAAAAAAGTATTTAAAACTGAAAAAGAAAAAGATTTGATTTTTTAAAAAGAAAAAGATTTGATTTTTAAAAAGAAAAAGATTTGATTTTTTAAAAAGAAAAAGATTGGATTTTTAAAAAAGAAAAAGAACTGATTTTTAAAAAGAAAAAGATTAGATTTTTATGATTATAAAAATGTGGTTTTTTATATAGGAAGTGGCGAAGTAATAATATGATCTTTGTTATGAAAAGGTCGATATAAAAGTATAATGTTTTTATGATGAAGAAGCGAATATAAAAATAGAATTTTTATATATATAGTAGCGAAATAAAAATTCGATTTTTATATATTGAACTTTGAAATAAAAATTCGATTTTTATATAATGAACTTTGAAATAAAAATTCGATTTTTATATATGTAGTGGCTACGGGCAACAAAGGCGATAAAAAGGCGAGTTGGCGAAGATTTCCTGCATTAGAAGTGCCGTGGAGCTAGGATAGCTATAGGTGAGAATTTCTCACCTTTCAATTTAATTTTTCTAGTTATATATATATATACTAGGATGCAGACGGTGCTTAGTAGCACCCGACACAATCGTCCACAGACCATGGACTTGTTTGTTTGGTTGCATAGATTAGTTGAATTATTTGTTTGAATTGAATTGTTTGGTGAGATGAAATTGATTTGATTGATGTGTGAATGGCGTGGGCCTTCACTAGACCGGGGATAAGGCTAGGCCTCGTCCCGTTTCTAGTATCGTGCCGTTATGCCGCCGAAATTTTCTAAAATATGTTAGAAAAATAAAAATATCATTTTATTGAATAAATGAATTGAATAGGAATTCATAGGTTGAAATAAAATGTTTTATCGTTAAAAATATAATTTTTAACGTGAATATGAAAATAGTGAAGTGAATAAATAAATATTCATTTACAAACCAGATGGTTTGTTTATGTACACTTATTTGAATGACATTGATTGGGACGATAAATTTTACACATCGCCCAACTGCACAAATAAAATCTGTGTTTGATTGTCTGAAACCCCACACGGGTGTTAGGATGAAATTTGAAGTTCACTCATCCTGATTGATTAAATATGTCGATCGATTGATTGACAGGCTGTTATAAGCGTTAGATATTTATATTTGATGCTTATACAGTGTAGTGCACTTTGGTTGATGGTTGATTATTTTTCAATGCTATTATATACATGTGTTGTAGAAAATCCATATAATTAACATTATATGGTAATTGATTGGGCCTCATTCCAGTTTTAAAATAGAAATATTTGAAATAGAAATATTCGAAATGGAATATTTGAAAATATCAATATATGAAGCCGTGTTGATTAGATTGACGCCATTTTGACGTGAACGATATTTATATCGATTTTATTCATTTTAAAATGAATATAAAAAAAGTAATTTTGAAATCGAATATTTCGAAATGAATTGAATTGAAAACGATTTCGAAATGAATTGAATTGAAAACGATTTCGAAATGAATTGAATTGAAAACGAATTCGAATTGAATTGAAAGTGAATTGAAAATGAATTCAAATTGAATAGAAATTTGAATTGAATAGAAATGAATTTTAAAACGAATTTATAAAGAAGAATTCAATTTTGATTTGAATTGAAATGGAAGTTGAAATTGCTTTTGAAACGAATTTAAAACTATTTATATAATTCGTTTTAAATAGAAATCGACGAAATATATATTATATATTATATATATAATATAATGGCCTGAATAGAACGCGCCGCGCCGCGGCAGTTCGCGAATTTCGACCATTTATTTCAAACGGGCATTACGGGAGATCCGACCGTCGGATTCTCCTAAAACCGGAACCGTTGGGTTCGTATCGAAAAGAGCTTTCTAACGGATATTAGAAATTTGAAATCTAACGGTTGGATTTGGAGTTATGTCCAAATCAAATTCGAAAAAGGTCGCTGTAAGTGCAGTTCGATGGCCATTGGTGGAAATCGACTGTACGGGCCTTGATAAAATTATTAAAAATAGCAATAATTTGTGTAAAATCATAAGAAATGATTTGTGAAGATTTGGGATGAAAAACTCCATATTTGAAAAGATAAAAATAGATTTTTATCGAAATGAACTAGTTTTGAACTAGAATTATAACTCTATTTATTTTTAAATAAATAAATTGAATTTGAAAAGGGTTTTGAAAATAACCAAAATTTCCAATGATTGCATTGGAGTGGATTTGAATCGAAATTGTCTTCGGAATATTTCGATGATGGAATTCGTGATTATACAGGTGTTGTTATGGAAATTTGAAAGATATATATTTATATCGTTATTTCCAATACGACATTTGTTAATCGTAGAATTTGATATTGAATATAAGCCGATATATTTTCTATTCAGAGCCTTGTATTGAATATCAAATGTGATTTGGGTTTGTCGTGAATGGTGTCTTCACTAACACTGTTCTTGAACCCAGTTGAGAAAAGATTAAATCTTTTTATTTAGATTTAATGAAGTGTACCAATTAAATGATATTTAATTGGTATTGAATCGATATTGATTTTTGGGTTTATCGTGAACAGTGTTTTAAATAACACTCGTTCTTTAACCCGATAATTAATGAATGTGATTTTGGGTTTATCGTGAACCGTGTTTTAAATGACACTGATTCTTTAACCCAGTCGAAGATTAAAACTAAGTGGAGTTTTAATGAATCTTTAATTAGATTGAAATGATCGAAAATGGAGTATCACCAGTTTTGCTCCAGGCGATAGTTAAATCTTTAATTAGATTTGAACGTGAAATGGTAATTGAATTTACCGATAACACCATGGTGTTAGATATGAAGTATGACCAGTTTTACTTCATGGGATGAATAGGTTGGGATTGGGAAATTAAAACAAATGATTACTTCGGTAAAGTTCGTTAATCCCGACTAGTTTTGAATTGATATTCAAAGGTAGATTAAAGAATAAATTCAAGGAATTTATCTTTGATAAAATTAATGGGAATCTTTCCCTATGAATGTGAAATTTAGAAACTAACTGTCGGTTAGCCAAGCAGAATGGTTTTCTGGATATTGATCTGATGTTGGTTTCGGCCTTCGGGGTTAATATTTGGGGAATTATTCTCTTGATTAATTTATGGTTAGTGACTAATGAATTGGAATGAGGCGTATGTTGTGTTTGTGTAACACTTATTTAAAATATACGCGAGTTATTCGGAAAGTCCGGGTTTATCCCATTCTGAATAACTGATACGACGATAAGTCGAAGATGAAGACGATGGTCGAAGACCAGAAGTCTTCACGTCGTTTGGGTGATAACTGATGATCTTGATTGGGCTGTACACCCAAGAAGATGGAAACAGTTGGTGATCGTCCAGACGTACTTGGAGATCGATGGATATGCGGGGTACTAGGTGCCTCCGGTTTCGTTCAGACCCAGAACGGACTTGTAAATGGACTGTGTGTCTGACATTGGATTTTAGTCCGTGTGATTGATCTCTATTAAATATATATCTGTTTGGCGGCGGAGAATTTATTCTCTTGCTTAACGCCCTTCTCTGAGACGTACGAGCTCAGGGGTTATATATTGATGGATATCAAACGCATGGAGTGAATTGCCTGTGTGGCATGCCTAAGTGGCAATTGATCGAGGCTTCTATTGAAAAGCAAAGTCTTGTGGTGATGATCAAAGCACGGCCTTTGTGGCGTAGCTTTGTGTAACGTTTACCTCGCGTGTTTCACACCCGGTATGAACCAAAAACGGGAGACGGACCTCAGGGAGGACTTGCGTTTCTTTCTAGCTAGAAGTGGCGTCAGTGGTTTTACACGCCCTGACGAGTTTGACTTATGTGGTTGTTGCTGTTGCGAGGCGCCTCGGATTGATCGGTCGTTCTCGAACCGATGGAGTCATTTAGTTGGCTCATTTACACCCCATAGGGTGGGGAAACGTAGTGTTCAGGCATTTTAATCCACATCGGTGGACCGGCCCTGTCGCTCCAAGGGTCACTCGAGCTCTGATCCTGAGGGGCGGGCTAGAGCGTCTCGAATCGGTTGAGGACTATCTTTTGCCTCGGTTCATAGACGGAAATCCAATTTCCAAATACGTGACATTCGCGGTTTTAGTTGTAATCCTATATATGGCGACATAGTGGGATGGGGCGCTCATGCCGCCTATGATTGATACTTATGATTTGAAGTTGTTTTATACGCTATGCACTTATTATAGTATCAAATGATTTGTTTCAAACGTATCAAGCATTCTTTGGCTGTTATAAGGGAAAACCCTATCCCCCGGCTTGCGTTGCATTGTGTGACAGGACCTGGGTCTTATAACAGCTTCATTTTTCTTTATTTAGCATTGCGATGTTTGTTTTATGCACTGGTATTCTTGGGAGGAAACCCGTTCCGTGTTATACGGCGTGGTCCCTTGATTTACCTAACATTTAGAATAAAGATTAACTGTTTTAGTTCTCACACCAGTCACATGACTGACCTGGAGTTTATTGTTTTAACCTAAACTCTGGGTGCCCTTATTTTGACACGGGCAGCTAGTAGTTTTGGTTTTGCAGATTTATATTCATAGGATCCTGGTTTACAGCTGGAATGATATCCGGAAAGCTTTGTATCCGTATATCTCTTCTGGTTGTGTATTGTATTATTTTCCGCTGCTATGTATTTAAATGTAATTTAAATCTCTGATATTTCTGTGTAATATTCATTTATACTCTGTATATTCTTGTAATCTGATGCATTGTTGTAATATACAATGAAATGTTCTTCTATATGCGTTCTGTTGTGGTTTGTTCTCGAACTATCCGACGCTTTCCTTTACGGGGAAGTTGCGGGTTTTCACAACTGGATAGTTAAAAATAGGAATACACATCCATTTACAAGTCGAATGACTTGTTTAAGCTCGTCTATTTTTATGATATCGATTGGGACGATATATTTTACATGTCGTCCAAATGCACAAATAAAATCTGTGTTTTTTGTTTGAAAACACCACATGGGTATTGGGATGATATTTGGCATACACGAATCCCAATAATTAATTATATGTCAATCGATAGATTGACAGACTGTGACAAGCGTTATTTAATTATTATAGTGCTTATACAGTGGTAGAAAGCACTTTGGATGATGGTTGATTAATTATTGTGGTTATATACATGTGTTGTATGAAAATCCATATAAATCACTTTATATGGTAATTGATTGTGCCCGATTCCAGTTCGGAAATAACGAATATTTTAGAATAGTGAATATTTTAAAATAAGGAATATTTTAAAATAATATTCAATAAAGGATAAAAATCTGATTTTAATGTCCGATTTTGGATGGACACAAAATTATTGAAATATATAAAGCCGTGTTGATTAGAGATGCGCCATTTTGATGTGAACGATATTTATATCGATTTTATTCGTTTTTATAACGAATATCAAAAAGGAAATGATTTCAAAATCAAACATTTTGAAAATGAAATTAAAATCGTTTTAAAATGAATTTAAAACGATGTTATTTGAAATTGAAATCGTTTTAAAATGAATTTAAAACGAAGTTATGAAGAATATTCAGTTTTGATTTGAATTCGAAATGGAAGTGGAAAACGAACTTAAAACGATTTATAAAATTCATTTTAAATGGAAATCGACGAAATATAATATATGTATATTATATATATTATAATGGCCTGAATGGAACGCACCGCGCAGCGGCTGTTCGCGAATTTCGACCGTTGACTTCGAATTGAAGTTACGGGAGATCCGACCGTCGGATTCTCCTAAAACCGGAACCGTTGGGTTCGTATCGAAAAGAGATTTTCAACGAATATAAAAGATTTGAAATCTAATGGTTGGATTTGGATTTATGTCCAAAACAAAATTGGAAAATGTCGCTATAACCGCAGTTCGGTGGCCGTTACTGGAAACCGACTGAAATGACGATAATAAAATTATTAAAAATATTAATAATTTGTGTAAAATCATAATAAATGATTTGGTAAGAATTGGGGTGAAAATTTCCACGTTTGTAAAGATACAAATATATTTTTATCGAATTGTACTAGTTATTAACTAGAATTAAAAATCCAACTTTTTTAAATAAAATAAATTGGATTTGTGAAGAGTTTTGAAATAACCAGAATTTCCAATATGTGAATTGGAATGGATTTGAATTGAAATCATCTTCGGAATATTTCGATATTGGATTTCGTGATTATGCGGATATTGTTATGGAAATTTGGAAAATATATTTTATATCGTTACTTCCAATACGATATTTGTTAGTTTCAGAATTTGATATTGAATATGAGCTGATATATTTTCTATTTAGAGCCTTGTATTTAATATCAAATTGGATTTTGGGTTTGTCGTGGGAGGTGTCTTCACTAACACTATTCTTAAACCCAGTTGAGAAAAGGATAAATCTTTTAATTAAGAATTAAGGAAGAATTACCAATTAATTAACATTTAATTGGGATTGAAATGAAATGTGAATTGAGTTTATCGTGAACTGTGTTTTAAACGACATTTGTTCTTTAACCCGATTTGTAATGAAACGAGATTTGTGATTTATAAATCTTTTAATTAAGATTTAATGGAATTTTTCCAAAGTAAAGTTTTCCAATTTAACAAAATAAATTGGAATGGAATGGAATTCGGTTTGGTAATGATTGAAGTGAAATTCTGTGGAGGAGGGCTGTTACTATATATGGAATTTAAAAGGTTTTGCCGTTATTCCATTTATATTATTAGTCTGATGTGGAAGTTTATATTGATTATATATATTGATTTGTTTTCCATGAAAATTCCATAATCAATGGAATGTGATTTTGAGTTTATCGTGAGCTGTGTTTTAAATGACATTAGTTCTTTAACCCAGTTAAAGATAAGATTAATTTCTTAACTTGGAAAAGTCATTAAGTAATGATTTTTGAGATTAAAACTGAATTAGAGTTTTAATGAATCTTTAACTAGATGAAATGAGGATTTGAGAATTTAAATTATCAAACCAGAGAAGTGATCGAAAATTGAGTATCACCAGTTTTGCTCCAGGCGATAGCTAAATATTTAATTAGATTTGAACGTGAAATGGTAAATAATTTTACCGATAACACCGCGGTGTTAGATATCGAGTATTACCAGTTTTGCTCCATGGAAGGAATAGGTTGGGATTGGGAAATTTAATAAATGATTACTTCGGTAAGAGGCGCTAATCCCGATTAGTTTGGAAAACCATAATATGGTTTGAAATGATATCCAAAGGAAGATAAAGAATAAATTTTAAAGAATTTATCTTTGATAAAATTAATGGGAACCTATCCCTAAAGAGGTGAATATTTGAATAAAAGAACATTCTGGATTGGAATGAGGTGTATGTTGTGCTTGTGTAGCACTTGTTTATTATATACGCGAGTTATTCGGAAAAGCCGGGTTTATACCCATTCTGAGTAACTGAATCAAAGATTAGTCGAAGATGGATATGGTGGTTGAAGACCAGAGGTCTTCAACATCGTTCGGATAATTACTGACGATCTTGATTGGGCTGTACACCCAAGAGGAGAGAATTAGTTGGTGATCGTCCAGACGTACTTGGAGATCGATGGATACGGTTTCGTTCAGACCCATAACAGACTTGTAAATGGATTGTGTGTCTAACATTGGATTTTATTCTGTGTTGATCGATCTCTATTAAATATACATCTGCTTGGTGAAGGAGAATTTATTCTCTTACTTCACCCTTCTCTGAGATGTACGGGATCAGAGATTGTATATCGATAGACATCTGTCGCATGGCGTGAAATGCCTGTGTGGCATGCTGAGATGCAAATGATCAAGGCTTCTGTTGAAAAGCAAAGTCTTGTGGTTGATGATCAAAGCACGGCCTGTGTGGCGTAGCTTTGTGTAGCGTTAATTCGTGAGCCTCACACCCCAGTTATGAACCAGAAATGGGAGAGGACTTCAGGGAGGACATGTGTTTCCTTCTAACTAGAAGTGGCGCCAGTGTTTTATCACGGCCTGATGAGTTTGACTTATGTGGATAATGGATAGCGAGGCGCCTCGGATATATCGGCAACTGCGGGAGATGATGGATCTGGTCGATAACAGGCAACTGCGGGAGCCGACGTACAGACCAGACACGCCCCATAGGGCAGGGAAACGCAGTGTTCATGGTTTAAGTTTAATCCGCATCGGTGGACCGGGCGTGTCGCTCCAACGGCCCACCTGAGTCTGGGTCCTAAGACACGGGCTAGAGCATCTCGAAGCGGTGAGGACGATCCCTTGCCTCGGTTCATAGATGGAAATCCAACTTCTAATACGACATGTGCGATTTTGATTGTAAACCTATATATGGCGACATAGTATATGGTAGCTATGCCGTCTATGATTGATATTATGATTGAAACTATTTTTGACACTATACACTTATAGTATTATCAAATGATTTCTTTTAAACGTATTAAGCAATATTTGGCTATTATGAGGTAAAACTCTATCCTCCGACTGCATTCATTGTGTGATGGGTCCTGAGTCTTATAATAACTTCATTTTTCTTTATTTTCGCATTGCGTTGTTTGTTTTATGCACAGGTATTCTTGGGAGGAAACCCGTTCCGTGCTATACGGCGTGGTCCCTTGATTTACTTTATTTCTAAAGTAAAGATAATAACTATTTTCGTTCTCACACCAGTCACATGACTGACCTGGAGGTTATGGTTTTAACCTAAACTCTGTGTGCCCCTATTTCCGCACGGGCAGCAAGTAGTTTTTGTAACAAGTCGAATTTCGCTCGGTCCGAATCGATTGCTAAACCGATCAAGATCATTCGAAACCCAGATTGTTTTGAGAACATGATAAATCAGAACACAAACAGAAGAACATTTCATTGCTTATTACATCAATTACATCAGAGTACAAGAATAGATAGAGTTTGAATAAATATTACACAACAGAGAATATCAGAGATTTTAAATACAGTACTGCAGCGGAAAAATAATACAGAACATAACTGATAGAAATACACGGATACAGAACTTTCCGAATATCACTTCAGCTATAAACCAGGTCCTGCGAATATAAATCTGCAAAACCCAACTACTAGCTGCACGTGCAGAAAATAAGGGCAACCAGAGTTTAGGTTAAAACAATAAACTCCAGGTCAGTCATGTGACTGGTGTGAGAACTAAAACAGTTTTTAATCTTTATTTTAAAGTTAGGAAAATCAAGGGACCACGCCGTATAACACGGAACGGGTTTCCTCCCAAGAATACCAGTGCATTAGATAAACAGTGCAATGCTAAATAAAGAACAATGAAGCTATTATAAGACCCAGGTCCCATCACAAAATTCAACGCAAGCCGGAGGATAGGGGTTTTACCCTATAATAGCCAAAGAATGCTTGATACGTTTAAAACAGATTATTTTGATAGTACTATAAGTGTATAGTGTCAAAAACAATTTCAATCATAAGTATCAATCATAGTCGGCATAAGTGCCCCATACCACTATGTCGCCATATATAGGTTTATAACTAAAATCGCAATGTCGTATTGGAAATTGGATTTCCATCTGTGAATCGAGGCAAAAGATAGTCCTCTACCGATTCGAGACAATCTAGCCCATGTCTCAGGAACAACCGCAACTGCCCCTAGGAGCCACAGGGTCGGTCCACTCGATGTGGATTAAACTTAAACCCTGAACATGCGTTTCCCTGCCCTATGAGGCGTAAGTGAGCCAATAAATGACTCCATCGGTTCGAGAACGACCGATATATCCGAGGCGCCTCGCAACAGAAACAACCACATAGGTGAAACGTATATAAATGTCAGCCAGTTTAAGCACTGACACCAACTCTAACTAGAAAGAGACGCATGTTCTCCCTGGATCCTTCTCCCGTTTCTGTTTCACACCGGGGTGTGGGGCTCGCGAATTAACGCTACACAAAGCTATGCCACACAGGCCGTGCTTTGATCATCAACCACAAGACTTTGCTTTTCAACAGAAGCCCTGATCATTTGCCGCTTAGGCATGCCACAGAGGCAATTCATGCCATGCAATTGATATCCATCAATATATAACCTCTGAGCTCGTACGTCTCAGAGAAGGGCGTTAAGCAAGAGAATAAATTCTCCGCCGCCAAACAGGTATATATTTAATAGAAATCAATCACACAGAATAAAATCTAATGTAAGACACACAGTCCATTTACAAGTTCGTTCTGGGTCTAAACGAAACCGGAGGCACCTTGTACCTCGCATATCCATCGATCTCCAAATACGTCTGGACGATCACCAACTTATTCCCTCCTCTTGGGTGTACAACCCAATCAAGATCATCAGTAATTATCCAAACGATGTGAAGACCTTCGGTCTTCGACTGCCGTCTTCATCTTCGACTTATCATCGTATCAACTATTCAGAGTGTGATAAACCCAGTCTTTCTGAATAACTCGCGTGTATGATAAACAAATGTTACACAAACACAACATGCGTCACATTCCAATTCAGAATATTCTTTTATCCACATATTCACATCATTAAGGAAAGGTTCCCATTAATTTTATCAAAGATAAATTCTTTTAAATTTATTCTTTAATCTTCCTTTGGATATCATTTCAAATCATGTTATGGCTTTCCCAACTAGTCGGGGTTAGCGAACCACATCGGAGTAATTATTTATTTTATTTCCCAATCACAACCTATTTATCCCATGGATCAAAACTGGTAATACTCCATATCTAACACCATGGTGTTATCGGTAAAATTACTTACCATTTCACGTTCAAATCTAGTTAAAGATTTAACTATTGCTAGGAGCAAAACTGGTGATACTCCATTCTCGATCATTTCAATCTAATTAAAGATTATTTAAAACTCCACTTAGTTTTAATCTTTAGCTGGGTTAAAGAACCGACGTCATTTAAAACACGGTTCACGATAAACCCAAAATCACATCCCATTGTTAATCGGGTTAAAGAACAAGTGCTATTTAAAACATCGTTCACAATAAACCCAAAAATCAATTTCAATTCAATTCCAATTAAATACTAATTAACTTGACAATTTCACTAAATCTTAATTAAAAGATTTAATCTTTTCTAAACTGGGTTCAAGAACAGTATTATTTAAGACACCATTCACGACGAACCCCAAAATCCCATTTGATTTTAAATACAAGGCTCTGAATAGAAAATATATATCGGCTTATATTCAATATTAAATTCTGAAACCAACAAATATCGTATTGGAAATAATGATACAAATATATCTTTCAAATTTCCACAACCATATCTGTATAGTCACGAAACCCAACATCGAAATATTCCGAAGATAATTTCGATTCAAATCCATTTCAATACGTATATTGGAAATTCTGATTACATTTAAAACCACTTCAAATCCAATTTATTTATTTAAAAATATTGGATGTAAATTCTAGTTCATAACTAGTTCATTTCGATAAAAATATATATTTTTATCTTTTCAAATAGGGAATTTTTCATCCCAGTTCTTTCCAATTCGTATATTATGATTTTACACAAATTATAGATATTTTTAATAATTTTATCAAGGCCCGTACAGTCGATTTCCAATAACGGTCGTCGAACTGCACTTACAACGACCTTTTCTAAACTTGATTTGGACGTACCTCCAAATCCAACCATTAGATTTCAAATTTCTAATATTCATTGGAAATCTCTTTTCGATATGAACCCAACGGTCCCGGTTTCAGGAGAATTCGACGGTCGGATCTCCCATATCGTCAATTCGAAGTCAATGGTCGAAATTCGCAAACTGCCGCGCCGCGACGCGTTCTATTCAGGCCATTTAATATATATATTATATATATTTCGTCAATTTCAATTCTAAACGTATTTTAAAAATCTTTTTAAATTCGTTTTCAAAACAATTTCAACTTCATATTCAATTTCGAATCAAAATTGAATATTCCATATCATTATTATATAAATGATAATATTTTCAAAACGTTATATTTTGAAATCACTTCCTTTTCTATATTCATTATAAAAACAAATATAATCGATATAAATATCGTTCACGTCAAAGTGGCGCAAATCTAATCAACATGGCTTTATATATATTTCTATAACTTCGTTATTCTATTCAACAAATGAATATTTTATTCAACACATGAATATATATATTTTACTCAACACATGATTATTTTCAACACATGAATATTCTCAACACATGAGTATTTTGTTTACTCAACACATGAATATTATTTATTTTCTAAATTGGAATGAGACCCAATCAATTACCATATAATGTTATTTATATGGATTCCATACAGCACATGTATATAATAGCAATGATAAATAATCAACCATCATCCAAAGTGCACTACACAACTGTCTGTCAACCTATCGATCGACAAACAACTATACAATTGGGACTAGTGTACGTTAAATATCATCCCAATACCCGTGTGGGGTTTCAGTCAACAAACACAGATTTTTATTTGTGCAGTTGATGTGTAAAATTTATCCTCCCAATCAATATTAGTCAAATCGGTGTACATAAACAAATCATCCGATTTGTAAATGAATATTTATTTTATTTCAACACATGAATATTTATTTTATTTCAACACATGAATATATATTTTATCTCAACACATGAATATATATTTTATCTCAACACATGAATATATATATTATTTCATTCCACATGACAATCAATTTTCTCCACACAACAAAATCAAACAAGTCGTCCATGGTCTGTGGACGACGGGTGTCGGGTGCTGCTAAGCACCGTCTGCATCCTAGTATATATATTTTTAACTAGAAAACAAGAATTAAAGTGAGAAGTTCTCACCGAGGGTTCCACTCCGCCATTTCATTTCTGAATTTCTGAATTGTTTGAATTTTGTTCAGCTTCCAGTCCGTTCCATCGCAATCTATTTCACGCGGTATATAAATTAAAAGTCATATTTTTATACCGTTATTTCATACATAAAAATAATATTTTTATGTTGGTGTTTATGTTATAAAAATTATATTTTTATAATCCCTACTATATAAAAATCATATTTTTTTCGTCCCAGATATAAAAATTATATTTTTACTTATATATATAAATTATATTTTTACTTCTATATATATATATATATATAAAAATAGGATCTTTTCTATATTAAAAACACTACCTTCATGTTTATAAATAAAAATCACATTTTTATTTCAATGCTTTCTTTATAAAAATCGTATTTTTAATATGATGTTCATGTTTCATTAATCACATTTTTATTTTTCCATCATACATATAAAAATCGTATTGTTATTTCGCTACATATATAAAATTATATTTTTCATACGAATAAAGAAAATCATATTTTTATAACACTTCTATATATATATAAAATCATATTTTTATACTGTTCTATATATTTTACAAATCACATTAACTTAGATTAAAAAACAATATGATTTTCTATTTAAAAACTAGATGATTTTCTATTTGAAAACAAGGTGATTTCTATTTGAGGTATTTATATTTTTAAAAATGATTTTATACTATGTTTATAAAAAAAATCCAATTAAAAAAACAATGCTATAAAAAATAAAAACAATCACCTTTGCACTGTTAAACTTTAATCACATTTAAAGAAAAAGTTGCTGCTACCTTTCATCTTCTTCTAGGTTCTGCTCAAGCCTCGTCGAACACTGTTCATCGGCTAGGGTTGCCATGCGCGCGCCACCAATTTGATCGGAGCCGGATCTGGGGGTGCCACGTCGTGCGCCTCCGCCCTATCCTCCGTCACACTGAGCGACGCCCCGCCCGGGCCCCCCAGTCGCCGTGAAATCGCCTTGCAACGGCGATACTTCCCAGCCCAAAACCGAACGACTTTGTAAATCATCACAGATCTCAACTGTTGCGTTTATAGATCTTAGTGTGCTGATCATTTTCGTGTTGATGGATTAGAGAATGGTCGTGTGGGTGATGAGATCGAAGAAGACGAAGTTTGGAGCAATAATTGCCCTTGATTTCGTACTGGGCAGTGGTGGTTTTGAGAATGAGAAAATTAGGTTAAAAAAATTAGTTAATATATATATAATAATATTTAATTCTTTTAATTTCAAAAATTCGTTGTTTACCGATATAAACTCCAAATCAAACCCAACGACTGTCGCCCCTAGCTAATTACCCCCATTCTGAACGCAATGGGATATGTTTCGTATGCTAATTCGCTTGATACGATCAGTTTCCTTTCAAATTAAAATGTAAATCATAATATATTCAATTTAAACGTACATTTTAATTTACCGGGACCACATAATGACTCTAAAAATTACAGAAAAATTATTTCTTGTTTCATATTGACAATACGGTCCTAATAAAACTAATTTCTTCAGATTTGAAGATCGTCTGAAAAATGGCCATTTTCTGGTCGATCGAAATTGACTAAAACTGTTAGAACACGTTTAACTTCGCCACGCTCAATATTGATTCAAAAAATTTTGAATTTTGAAACCTAGCAATAATTTGACATTCCGATTCCAACAAAAGCGGTTTCATCGAAAACGAAGGTCGTTTGCAAAATTTTCATTTTTAAGGGCCTTTATATATATTAAAATATATATAAATTCAGCAGCGGCTTTTCTGAATTTTAAACTGGACGTATCTTGCACTCTATAAAGTGAAATCTCGGTTTCTTGACTTCGTTTGAAAGATATGATTAAACAGATTCAAATATTTCTTGTTTCCTCCAATACCGACATAAAACGAATTCTGTATATTCAATTGAAATTCGAAATCGAATTTTCGAACTGTCGCGCCATTTCAGGCTCGTTATATAATTAAAATAAATTTACTCGTTTTAACTTCGTCGAAATTAAATTTTCCGGCATTATTATTTAAAATAATCCATTTTAAATATTAAAAATTCATTAAAATCGCCAAAATAAAATTTTTAAATTGGCCTAGATTTCCGAGTTGTTACAATCTCCCCCACTTAAAATCTTTTCATCCTCGAAAAGGAACGAAGCTGAAAGTTGTTTAACTAATCAACTCAACTTCCATTATTTCCATTACGGCTTAAGTTCTTCAACTTTTCAGTTTCTAAGACCTTTCAAATTTTTCAAAAATTTGGCTAACACCCTAAATTTTCGAAAAATTTCGCCATAACCTCTTTTGTACCGGAAGCATTGGGATATTTCAAATAGCCTCTCATGGCCCTCACCAATCAAAAAGAAAAAGAAAAAACCTAGCGGCTAGCCAATCGGCTCATAAAATCGTCATCACCCAAACAAAACAGTAAATGTGTACCTATTTGTTGGGCATACAGTTTTATTTCTCTGCTCTAGCCTCGTTGTTATGACCTGTTCAATGTATATACATGTATATGCATGCAAATTTCAAGCAAATTTTCAAAACAGTTCTAAATTTGGTTCCATTAGGCTAAATGGTTCTAAATTTTAATAAATCAAACAATAATCATACAACACAACCAGCAATCAATTAGTTGGTTAATTTTTCAAACACATAACTTTAATACATATGTCAAAAATCAGGTTTTTGATGCCAAATCACAACAAATAATCCTATATAAGTTTTGCTTCTCACACCAGTCTAATGGAAATATATAGATATCACACTTTCGGCACTCGAGCACAAACACAGATGATGTCATGATCATCATTAGCATCATCTCTGGGCGACTAGAGTGTGATTCTATATCTATCCAGCATATTTGGGACTTCGTATACACGCTAGCTAGGCGTATATGCAAGATCTTCATATACTAGATTGTCCAAATCAATTTAAAATAAATATTCAAATACGTATAATACGATTTAAATTTCAAAACAAAGTTTGTTTTCATTTTTATTTTAAAAATATACTTTTCACACTCATTCTAGGATACTACTGATCCTATCTCTAATGAGTCTTTCTCTTTGGATTTTAATCCAACCTCTGATGAATTCTTTCGTTCGGTTGTAATGTGTCTTGTTCTCGAGCTTTGTAAACCAAAGCTCTGATACCAAATTTAACAAGTCAAATTTCGCTCAGTCTGAATCGATCGCTAAACCGATCAAGATCGTTCGAAACCCGGATTGTTTTGAGAACATGACAAATCAGAACACAAATAGAAGAACATTTCATTGCTTATTACAACAATTACATCAGAGTACAAGAATATACAGAGTATGAATATATATTACACAATAGAGAATATTAGAGATTTTAAATACAGTACTGGAGCGGAAAAATAATACAAAACATAGCTGATAGAAATACATGGATATAGAGCTTTCTGAATATCACTTCAGCTATTAACCAGGTCCTGCGAATATAAATATGCAAAACCAAACTACTAGCTGCCCGTGCGGAAAATAAGGGCACCCAGAGTTTAGGTTAAAACAATAACTCCAAGTCAGTCATGTGACTGGTGCGAGAACTAAAACAGTTATTAATCTTTATTTTAAAGTTAGGTAAATTAAGGGACCACGCCGTATAACACAGAACGGGTTTCCTCCCAAGAATACCAGTGCATTAAACAAACAGCGCAATGCTAAATAAAGAACAATGAAGCTATTATAAGACCTAGGTCCCATCACACAATGCAACGCAAGCCAGAGGTTAGGGTTTTTACCTTATAATAGCCAAAGAATGCTTGATACGTTTAAAACAGATTATTTTGATAGTACTATAAGTGTATAGTGTCAAAAACAATTTCTTTCATAAGTATCAATCATAGATTGCATAAGTGCCCCATACCCCTATGTCGCCATATATTTATAACAAAAATTGCAATGTCGTATTGGAAATTGAATTTCCATCTGTGAACCGAGGCAAAAGATAGTCCTCTACCGATTCGAGACAATCTAGCCCATGTCTCAGGAACAACCGCAACTGCCCCTAGGAGCCACAGGGTCGGTCCACTCGATGTGGATTAAACTTAAACCCTGAACATGCGTTTCCCTGCCCTATGAGGCGTAAGTGAGCCAATAAATGACTCCATCGGTTCGAGAACGACCGATATATCCGAGGCGCCTCGCAACAGAAACAACTACATAGGTGAAGCGTATATAAATGTCAGCCAGTTTAAGCACTGACACCAACTCTAACTAGAAAGAGACGCATGTTCTCCCTGGATCCTTCTCCCGTTTCTGTTTCACACCGGGGTGTGGGGCTCGCGAATTAACGCTACACAAAGCTATGCCACACAGGCCGTGCTATGATCATCAACCACAAGACTTTGCTTTTCAACAGAAGCCCTGATCATTTGCCGCTTAGGCATGCCACAGAGGCAATTCATGCCATGCAATTGATATCCATCAATATATAACCTCTGAGCTCGTACGTCTCAGAGAAGGGCGTTAAGCAAGAGAATAAATTCTCCGCCGCCAAACAGGTATATATTTAATAGAAATCAATCACACAGAATAAAATCTAATGTCAGACACACAGTCCATTTACAAGTTCGTTCTGGGTCTGAACGAAACCGGAGGCACCTTGTACCTCGCATATCCATCGATCTCCAAATACGTCTGGACGATCACCAACTTATTCCCTCCTCTTGGGTGTACAACCCAATCAAGATCATCAGTAATTATCCAAACGATGTGAAGACCTTCGGTCTTTGACTACCGTCTTCATCTTCGACTTATCATCGTATCAACTATTCAGAGTGTGATAAACCCGGTCTTTCTGAATAACTCGCGTGTATGATAAACAAATGTTACACAAACACAACATGCGTCACATTCCAATTCAGAATATTCTTTTATCCACATATTCACATCATTAAGGAAAGGTTCCCTGGATCCGAGGTGCCTTGCAACAGCAACAACCACATAGGTGAAAAGTATATAAATGTCAGCCAGTTTAAGCACTGACACCACCTCTAACTAAAAAGAGACGCATGTTCTCCCTGGATCCTTCTCCCGTTTCTGGTTCACACCGGGGTGTGAGGCTCGTGAATCAACACTACACAAAGCTATGCTACACAGGCCGTGCTTTGATCATCAACCACAAGACTTTGCTTTTCAACAGAAGCCTTGATCATTTGCCACTTAGGCATGCCACATAGGAAATTCATGCCATGCGATTGATATCCATCAATATATAACCTCTGAGCTCGTACGTCTCAGAGAAGGGCGTTAAGCAAGAGAATAAATTCTCCGTCACCAAAAAGATATATATTTAATAGAAATCAATCGCACATAATAAAATTCAATGTCTGACACACAGTCCATTTACAAGTTCGTTCTGGGTCTGAACGAAACCCGAGGCACCTTGTACCTCGCATATCCATCGATCTCCAAATACGTCTTGACGATCACCAACTGATTCCCTCCTCTTGGGTGTACAGCCCAATCAAGATCATCAATAATTATCCAAACGATGTGAAGACCTCCGGTCTTCAACCACCATCTTCATCTTCGACTTATCGTCGTATCAGCTATTCAGAATGGGATAAACCCGGTCTTTCTGAATAACTCGCGTGTATGATAAACAAATGTTACAAAAACACAACATATGCCTCATTCCAATTCAGAATATTCTTTTATCCACATATTCTCATTATTAGGGGAAGGTTCCCATTAATTTCATCAAAGATAAATTCTTATAAATTTATTCTTTAATCTTCCTTTGGATATCATTTCAAATCATGTTAAGGTTTTCCCAACTAGTCGGGGTTAGCGAACCACATCGGAGTAATTATTTATTTTATTTCCCAATCCCAACCTATTTATCCCATGGAGAAAAACTGGTAATACTCCATATCTAACACCAAGGTGTTATCGGCAAAATTACTTACCATTTCACGTTCTAATCTAGTTAAAGATTTGACTATTGCTTGGAATAAAACTGGTGATACTCCATTCTCGATCATTTCAATATAATTAAAGATTCATTAAAACTCCACTTAGTTTTAATCTTTAACTGGGTTAAAGAACCGACGTCATTTAAAACACGGTTCACGATAAACCCAAAATCACATCCCATTGTTAATCGGGTTAAAGAACAAGTGTTATTTAAAACACCATTCAAGATAAACCCAAAAATCAATTTCAATTCAGTTCCAATTAAACACTAATTAGCTGGAAAATTTCACTAAGTCTTAATTAAAAGATTTATTCTTTTCTAAACTGGGTTCAAGAACAGTGTTATTTAAGACACCATTCACGACGAACCCCAAAATCCCATTTGATATTAAATACAAGGCTCTGAATAGAAAATATATATCGGCTTATATTCAATATCAAATTCTGAAACCAACAAATATCATATTGGAAATAACGATGTAAATATATCTTTCAAATTTCCACAACCATTTCTGTATAATCAAGAGACCCAACATCGAAATATTCCGAAGATAATTTCGATTCAAATCCATTTCAATACGTATATTGGAAATTCTGATTATTTTTAAAACCACTTCAAAACCAATTTATTTATTTAAAAATATTGGATTTAAATTCTAGTTCATAACTAGTTCATTTCGATAAAAATATACATTTTTATCTTTTCAAATAGAGAATTTTTCATCCCAGTTCTTTCCAATTCATATATTATGATTTTACACAAATTATAGATATTTTTAATAATTTTATCAAGGCCCGTACAGTCGATTTCCAATAACGGTCGTCGAACTGCACTTACAGCGACCTTTTCTAAATATTATTCGGACGTACCTCCAAATCCAACCGTTAGATTTCAAATTTCTAATATTCATTAGAAAGCTCTTTTCAATATGAACCCAACGACCCCGATTTCAAGAGAATCAGACGGTCGGATCTCCCGTAACGTCAATTCAAAGTCAGTGGTCGAAATTCGCGAACTGCCGTGGCGCGGTGCGTTCTATTCAGGCCATTTAATAAATATAATATATATTATATATATTTCGTCGATTTCAATTCTAAACGTATTTTATAAATCGTTTTAAATTCGTTTTCAAAACAATTTCAACTTCATATTCAATTTCGAATCAAAATTGAATATTCCATATCATTATTATATAAATGATAATATTTTCAAAATGTTATATTTTGAAATCACTTCCTTTTCTATATTCATTATAAAAACGAATATAATCGATATAAATATCGTTCGCGTCAAATTGGCGCAAATCTAATCAACACGGCTTTATATATATTTCTATAACTTCGTTATTCTATTCAACAAATGAATATTTTATTCAACACATGAATATATATTTTACTCAACACATGAATAGTTTCAACACATGAATTGTTTCAACACATGAATATTCTCAACACATGAGTATTTTGTTTACTCAACACCTGAATATTATTTATTTTCAAAATTGGAATGAGACCCAGTCAATTACCATATAATGTTATTTATATGGATTCCATACAACACATGTATATAATACAATGATAAATAATCAACCATCATCCAAAGTGCACTGCACAACTATCTGTCAACCTATCGATCGACAAACAACTATACAATTGGGACTAGTGTACGTTAAATATCATCCCAATACCCGTGTGGGGTTTCAGTCAACAAACACGGATTTTTATTTGTGCAGTTATTTCAACACATGAATATATATTTTATCTCAACACATGAATATATATTTTATCTCAACACATGAATATATATTTTATTTCATTCCGCATCACAATCAATTTTCACCACACAACAAAATCAAACAAGTCGTCTATGGTCTATGGACAACGGGTGTCGAGTGCTGCTAAGCACCGTCTGCATCCTAGTATATATATTTTAACTAGAAAACAAGAATTAAAGTGAGAAGTTCTCACGAGGGTTCCACTCCGCCATTTCATTTCTGAATTTCTAAATCGTTTGAATTTTGTTCAGCTTCCAGTCCGTTCCATCGCAATCTGTTTCACGCGGTATATACATTAAAAATCATATTTTTATACCGTTATTTCATACATAAAAATCATATTTTTATGTTGGTGTTTGTATTATAAAAATTATATTTTTATAATCTCTACTATATAAAAATCATATTTTTTTCGCCCCATATATAAAAATTATATTTCTACTTATATATATATATATATAAATAGGATCTTTTCTATATTAAAAACCCTACCTTCATGTTTATAAATAAAAATCACATTTTTATTTCAATACTTTCTTTATAAAAATCGTATTTTAACATGATGTTCTTGTTTCAAAAATCACATTTTTATTTTGCCATCATACATATAAAAATCATATTGTTATTTCGCTACATATATAAAATTATATTTTTCATACGAGTAAAGAAAATCATATTTTTATAACACTTCTATATATATATGTATAAATCATATTTTTATACTGTTCTATATATTTTACAAACCACATTAACTTAGATTAAAAAAACAATACGATTTTCTATTTAAAAACAAGATGATTTTCTATTTGAAAACAAGGTGATTTCTATTTGAAGTATTTATATTTTTAAAAATGATTTTATACTATGTTTATAAAAAAAATCCAATTAAAAAAACAATGCTATAAAAAAATGAAAACAATCACCTTTGCACTGTTAAACTTTAATCACGTTTAAAGAAAACGTTGCTGCTTCCTTTCATCTTCTTCCAGGTTCTGCTCAAGCCTCGTCGAACACTATTCATCGGCTAGGGTTACCTTGCACGCGGCACCAAGTTGATCGGAGCCGGATCTGAGAGTGCCATGTCGTGCGCCTCCGCCCTATCCTCTGCCGCGCTGAGCGACGCCCCGCCCGAGCCCCCAAGTCGCCGTGAAATCGCCTTGCAATGGCGATACTTCCCAGCCCAAAACCGAATGACTTTGTAAATCATAACAGATCTCACCCGTTGGGTTTATAGATCGTAATGTGCTGATCATTTTCGTGTTGATGGATTGGAGAATGGTCGTGTGGGTGATTAGATCGAAGAAGAGGAAGTTTGGAGCAACAATCGCCCTTGATTTCGTACTGGGAGGCGGCGGTTTTGAGAATGAGAGAATTAGGTTAAAAATTTAGTTAATATATATAATAATATTAAATTCTTTTAATTTCAAAAATTTATTGTTTACCGATATGATCTCCAAATCAATCCCAACGACTATCGCCCTTAGCTAATTACCCCATTCCGAATGCAATGGGATATGTTCCGTACGCTAATTCGCTTGTTACGATCAGTTTTCTTTCAAATTAAAATGTAATTCATTATATATTCAATTTAAACGTACATTTTAATTTATCGGGAGCACATACTGACTCTAAAAATTACAAAAAAATTATTTCCTGCTTCGTATTGACGATACGGTCCTAACAAAACTTTTTTCGTCAGATTTGAAGACCGTTTGAAAAATGACCATTTTCTGGTCGATCGAAACTGACTAAAACTGTTAGAACACGTTTAACTTCACCACGCTCACATATTGATTTCAAAAATTATGAATTTTGAAACATAGCAATAATTTGACATTCTGGTTCCAACAAAAGTGGTTTCGTCGAAAACGAAGGTCGTTTGCAAAATTCCCATTTTTAAGGGCCTTTATATATATATTAATATATATATAAATTCCACAGTGACTTTTCTGAATTTTAAACTGGATGTATCTTGCACTCTATAAAGTGAAATCTCAGTTTATTGACTTCGTTTGAAAGACATGATTAAATAGATTCAAATATTTCTTGTTTCATCCAATTCCGACTTAAAACGAAATCTGTATATTCAATTGAAATTCGAAATCGAATTTTCGAACTGCCGCGCCATTTCAGGCTCGTTATATAATTAAAATAAATTTACTCGTTTTAACTTCGTCAAAAATAAATTTTCCATCGTTATTATTTAAAATAATCCATTTTAAATATTCTATATTCATTAAAATCGCCAAAATAAAAATTTTAAATTGGCCCACATTTCCTGGTTGTTACAATCTCCCCCACCTAAAATCTTTTCGTCCTCGAAAAGGAACGAAGCTGAAAGTTGTTTAACTAATCAATTCAACTTCCATTATTTCCATTACGGCTTAAGTTCTTCAACTTTTCAGTTTCTAAGAACTTTCAAAATTTTCAAAAATTTGGCTAACACCCTAAATTTCCGAAAAATTTCGCCATAACCTCCTTTGTACCGGGAGCATCGGGATACTTCAAATAGCCTCTCATGGCCCTCACCAATCCAAAAGAAAAAGAAAAAGCCCATTGGCTCATAATATAAACATCACCCAAACAAAACAGTAAATGTGTACCTATTTGTCGGGCGTACAATTTTATTTCTCTACTCTAGCCTCCTTGCTATGACCTGTTCAACGTATATACATGTATACGCATGCAAATTTCAAGCAAATTTTCAAAACAGTTCTAAATTTGGTTCCATTTGGCTAAATGGTTCTAAATTTTAATAAATCAAATAATAATCATACAACACAACCAACAATCAATTAGTTGGTTAATTTTTCAAACACATAACTTTAATACGTATGTCAAAAATCAGGTTTTTGATGCCAAATCACAACAATAATCCTATATAAGTTTTGCTTCTCACACCAGTCTAATGGAAATATACAGATATCACACTTTCGGCACTCGAACACAAACACAGATGATGTCATGATCATCATTAGCATCATCTCCGAGCGACTAGAGTGTGATTCTATATCTATCCAGCATATTTGGGACTTCGTACACACGCTAGCTAGGCGTATATGCAAAATCTTCATATACTAGATTGTGCAAATCAATTTAAAATAAATATTCAAATACGTATAATACGATTTAAATTTCAAAACAAAGTTTGTTTTCATTTTTATTTTAAAAATATACTCTTCACACTCGTTCTAGGATAATACTAATCCTATCTCTAACGAGTCTTTCTCTTAGGATTTTACTAATCCAACCTCTGATGAATTCTTTCGTTCTGTTCTAATGTGTCATATTCTCAAGCTTTGTAAACCAAAGCTCTGATACCAAATGTAACAAGTCGAATTTCGCTCGGTCCGAATCGATCGCTAAACCGATCAAGATCGTTCGAAACCCGGATTGTTTTGAGAACATGACAAATCAGAACACAAACAGAAGAACATTTCATTGATTATTACAACACTTACATCAAAGTACAAGAATATACAGAGTATGAATAAATATTACACAACAGAGAATATTAGAGATTTTAAATACAGTACTCTAGCGGAAAAATAATACAAAACATAACTGATAGAAATACACGGATACAGAGCTTTCTGAATATCACTTCAGCTATAAACCAGGTCCTGCGAATATAAATCTGCAAAACCCAACTACTACCTGCCCGTGCGGAAAATAAGGGCACCCAGAGTTTAGGTTAAAACAATAAACTCCAGGTCAGTCATGTGACTGGTGTGAGAACTAAAACAGTTATTAATCTTTATTTAAAAGTTAGGTAAATCAAGGGACCACGCCGTATAACACGGAACGGGTTTCCTCCCAAGAGTACCAGTGTATTAAACAAACAACGCAATGCTAAATAAAGAACAATAAAGCTATTATAAGACCCATGTCCCATCACATAATGCAACGCAAGCCGGAGGATAGGGTTTTTACCTTATAATAGTCAAAGAATGCTTGATACGTTTAAAACAGATTATTTTGATAGTACTATAACTGTATAGTGTCAAAAACAATTTCAATCATAAGTATCAATCATAGACGGCATAAGTGCCCCATACCACTATGTCGCCATATATAGGTTTATAACAAATATCGCAATGTCGTATTGGAAACTGGATTTCCATCTGTGAAACGAGGCAAAAGATAGTCCTCTACCGATTCGAGACAATCTAGCCCATGTCTCAGGAACAGCCGCAACTGCCCCTAGGAGCCACAGGGTCGGTCCACTCGATGTGGATTAAATTTAAACCCTGAACACGCGTTTCCCCGCCATATGGGGCGTAAGGGAGCCAGCGAATGACTCCATCGGTTCGAGAACGAACGATATATCTGAGGCGCCTCGCAACAGCAACAACCACATAGGTGAAAAGTATATAAATGTCAGCCAATTTAAGCACTGACACCACCTCTAACTAGAAAGAGACGGATGTTCTCCCTGGATCCTTCTCCCGTTTCTGGTTCACACCGAGGTATGTGGCTCGTGAATTAACGCTACACAAAGCTATGCCACACAGGCCGTGCTTTGATCATCAACCACAAGACTTTGCTTTTCAACAGAAGCCTTGATCATTTGCCACTTAGGCATGCCACACAGGCAATTCATGCCACGCGATTGATATCCATCAATATATAACCTCTGAGGTCGTACGTCTCAGAGAAGGGCGTTAAGAAAGAGAATAAATTCTCCGCCACCAAACAGATATATATTTAATAGAAATCAATCACAAAGAATAAAATCCAATGTCAGACACACAGTCCATTTACAAGTTCGTTCTGGGTCTGAACGAAACCGGAGGCACCTTGTACCTCGCATATCCATCGATCCCCAAATACGTCTGGACGATCACCAACAAATTCCCTCCTCTTGGGTGTACAGCCCAATCAAGATCATCAGTAATTATCCAAACGATGTGAAGACCTCCGGTCTTCAACCACCGTCTTTATCTTTGACTTATCGTCGTATCAGCTATTCAGAATGGGATAAACCCGGTCTTTCTAAATAACTCGCGTGTATGATAAACAAATGTTACACAAACACAACATACGCCTCATTCCAATTCAGAATATTCTTTTATCCACATATTCACATCATTAGGGAAAGGTTCCCATTAATTTTATCAAAGATAAATTCTTTTAAATTTATTCTTTAATCTTCCTTTGGATATCATTTCAAATCATGTTAAGGTTTTCCCAACTAGTCGGGGTTAGCGAACCACATCAGAGTAATTATTTATTTTATTTCCCAATCCCAACCTATTTATCCCATGAAGCAAAACTGGTAATACTCCGTATCTAACACCACGATGTTATCGGTAAAATTACTTACCATTTCACGTTCAAATCTAGTTAAAGATTTAACTATTGCTTGGAGCAAAACTAGTGATACACCATTCTCGATCATTTCAATCTAATTAAAGATTCATTAAAACTCCACTTAGTTTTAATCTTTAACTGGGTTAAAGAACCAACGTCATTTAAAACACGGTTCACGGTAAACCCAAAATCACATCCTATTGTTAATCGGGTTAAAGAACAAGTGTTATTTAAAACACCGTTCACGATAAACCCAAAAATCAATTTCAATTCAATTCCAATTAAATACTAATTAACTGGACAATTTCACTAAATCTTAATTAAAAGATTTATTCTTTTCTAAACTGGGTTCAAGAACAGTGTTATTTAAGACACCATTCACGACGAACCCCAAAATCACATTTGATATTAAATACAAGGCTCTGAGTAGAAAATATATATCGGCTTATATTCAATATCAAATTCTGAAACCAACAAATCGTATTGGAAATAACGATGTAAATATGTCTTTCAAATTTCCACAACCATATCTGTATAATCAAGAAACCCAACATCGAAATATTCCGAAGATAATTTCGATTCAAATCCATTTCAATACGTATATCGGAAATTCTGATTATTTTTAAAACCACTTCGAATCCAATTTATTTATTTAAAAATATTGTATTTAAATTCTAGTTCATAACTAGTTCATTTCGATAAAAATATATATTTTTATCTCTTCAAATAGGGAATTTTTCATCCCCGTTCTGTAACAACCCGAAAATCTGGGCCAGTTTAAAATTTTTATTTTGGCCATTTTAGCGAATTTTGACTATTTAAAATGAATTATTTTAAATAATATCGACGGAAATTTATTTTGAATATAATTCGAACGTATATATTTATACGCGTCGTCGTTAGAATATAAATAATTATATATAATTATAAATAGAATTGAAAATGGCGCGGTAGTTCGATAATTCGATTTCAAACTTCAATTGAATGTACCGGGTGCAAAACAATCCGGATTTTAGTGAAACCAAAAATAATGGAATCTAATAGTGAATATCTTTCCAACGAATCCGAAAAATCAAAAGTTCGTAGCGGGAATCAAAAGATATGTCCAGTTGAAAATTCTGAATAGTCGCTAGGGAATTCAGGCCCTTAAAAATGGACATTTTGCAAATGACCTCGGATTTCGACGAAACCACTTTTGTTGGGTCCGTGGTGTTAAGTTATTGCTAGGTTTCAAATTTCATAATTTTTCGAATCAATATGTGAGCGTGGCAAAGGAAAACGTGTTTTGACCATTTCAGTTGATTTTAATCGACTGGAAATTGGCCATTTTTCCAACGGTCTCAGAATTCGACGAAACTAGTTTTGTTAGGACCGTATCGTCAATACGAAGCTAGAAAATATTTTTCTGGAATTTTTCGTGTTCGTATGTGGCCCCGTTAATTCGAAATGTACGTTTAAAGTTCAATATAGTGATTTAAATGTAAATTTAACGGAAACTGATCGAAACGATCGAATCAGCTTGCGATACATATCCCATTGTGTTCGGAATGGGGGTAAAACGCTAGGGGCGACAGTCGTTGGATCTCGATTGGGGTACGATAGCAAGAACAACTTTTTGAAATTAAAAGGAAATAAAATAATTAATTAATTAAATATATACACTCATCCTCTCCCCTCATTTCACCGTTGACCAAAAAAAAGAAAAAGAAAAAAGGAAATGCGATCGACGGAGGGGGGAAACCCTCGCCGCCCGCTTGCTTGGTCCACCGCCACCTCGCTCGAGACCCCCACCCCCTCAGCGGTGCCGCGAGCCACCCAGACCCCCACCCCTCGCCAGAAGCGATCGCGGAGGACCACCAGGCCACCGCCGAAGACCAGGCACCTCCCCCTATCATCCAACGTCGAACTCGCCCCCACCCCCTCCTCCTGAAGCCGCGATGCACCCCTCCCCTTGGCGCCACCGTGAGCCGCGAAACCCTCCTTCGCCAGTAAAGGCCGCCGAGCCTGGCCATCACCCCCCCCTCGGCTGGTATGTTTTTTATTTTTATTTTACTTTCTTGTTTTATTTTATTTTATTTTATTTTCATTGAGATATGGATAGGAAAAAATAAGAAAACAATTAGGATTTTGAACAATATAAAATTAGAAAAGGTTTGAATTTTAAATGGAAAAGGATTAGAACTTTAAAAGATGAAAAGATAGGATTTTTATTTGGAAAAAGGTATGATCTTTATATTTTTAAAGTGATAAAAATATAGTTTTTATATTTTTAAAGAATTAAAAATATAGTCTTTACTATATAGAAATATTAAAAATATGTTTTTTATATTTTTAAAGTATTAAAAATATAATCTTTATGGGATAGAGAATATAAAAATATCATCTTTGTGTATGTAACGAAATAAAAATCTGATTTTTATTTTATATACGTTGAGATAAAGTGGTAATTTTTATAATGATGAAAACTTTATTTTTATAAAGGCGAGATCTTTATAAAGAAAATAGAGAAATAAAAATTCGATTTTTATATATTGAGCAGCGTAGAAAAATTCGATTTTTAAATATATGAAGTGATTATAAAAATATGACTTTTAAATTGAAAGTGAATAAATAAAAATGTGATTTTTATTTTTAAGACATCAGCAAATATAAAAATGTGTGATTTTTATATATATAGTGACTACGGGCAACGAAGATGGCGAAGATGGGATAACGAAGAAGTTTTCTCTAAATAAAGTGCCGTGGAGCTAGGATAGCTATAGGTGAGAATTTCTCACCTTTCAATTTCTTTTATAGTTATATATATATACTAGGATGCAGACGGTGCTTAGTAGCACCCGACACAATCGTCCACAGACCATGGACTTGTTTGTTTGGTTGCATAAATTAGTTAGATGATTTGATTGGAATTTGGTTGTTTGGTGAAATGAATTGATTTGATTGATGTGTGAATGGCGTGGGCCTTCACTAGACCGGGGATAAGGCTAGGCCTTGTCCCGTTTCTAGTATCGTGCCGTTATGCCGCCGAAATTTTCTAAAATATGTTAGAAAATAAAAATATCATTTTATTGTGTAAATGAATTGAATAGAAATTCATAGGTTGAAATAAAATGTTTTATCGTTAAAAATATAATTTTTAACGTGAATGTGAATAAATAAATATTCATTTACAAACCAGACGGTTTGTTTACGTACACTTATTTGAATGACATTGATTGGGACGATAAATTTTACACATCGCCCAACTGCACAAATAAAATCTGTGTTTGTTTGTTTGAAACCCCACACGGGTGTTGGGATGAAATATGAATTTCACTCATCCTGATTGATCAAATATGTCAATCGATTGATTGACAGGCTGTTATAAGCATTAGATATCTATATTTGATGCTTATACAGTGTAGTGCACTTTGGTTGATGGTTGATTATTTTTCAATGCTATTATATACATGTGTTGTATGGAAATCCATATAATTAATTTTATATGGTAATTGATTGGGCCTCATTCCAATTTGAAAAATAAAGAAAATTTGAAAATAGAAATTTATGAAGCCGTGTTGATTAGATTGACGCCATTTTGACGTGAACGATATTTATATCGACTTTATTCATTTTAAAATGAATATTGAAAAGTGATTTCGAAAACGATGAATTCAAAGTGAATTGAAAATGATTTCAAAGTGAATTGAAAACGATTTCGAAATGAATTGAATTGAAAACGATTTCGAAATGAATTGAATTGAAAACGATTTCGAAATGAATTGAATGGAAAACGAATTCAAAGTGAATTGAAAACGATTTCAAAGTGAATTGAAAACGATTTCGAAATGAATTGAATTGAAAACGAATTCAAATTGAATTGAAATTTGAATTGAATAGAAATGAATTTTAAAACGAATCTATAAAGAAGAATTCAATTGTGATTTGAATTGAAAAGGAAGTTGAAAATGTTTTTGAAACGAATTCAAAACTATTTATATAATTCGTTTCAAATAGAAATCGACGAAGTATATATTATATATTATATATATAATATAATGGCCTGAATAGAACGCGCCGCGCCGCGGCAGTTCATGAATTTCGACCATTTATTTCAAACGGACATTACGGGAGATCCGACCGTCGGATTCTCCTAAAACCGGAACCGTTGGGTTCATATCGAAGAGAGCTTTCTAACGAATGTGAGAAATTAGAAATCTAACGGTTGGATTTGGAATTATGTCCAAATCAAATTTGAAAAAGGTCGCTGTAAGTGCAGTTCGATGGCCATTGGTGGAAATCGACTGTACGGGCCTTGATAAAATTATTAAAAATAGTAATAATTTGTGTAAAATCATAAGAAATGATTTGTGAAGATTTGGGATGAAAAACTCCATATTTGAAAAGATAAAAATAGATTTTTATCGAAATGAACTAGTTTTGAACTAGAAATATAATTCTATTTATTTTTAAATAAATAAATTGAATTTGAAATGGTTTTGAAAATAACCAAAATTTCCAATGATTGCATTGGAGTGGATTTGAATCGAAATTGTCTTCGGAATATTTCGATGTTGGAATTCGTGATTATACAGGTGTGGTTATGGAAATTTGAAAGATATATATTTATATCGTTATTTCCAATACGACATTTGTTAGTCGTAGAATTCGATATTGAATATAAGCCGATATATTTTCTATTCAGAGCCTTGTATTGAATATCGAATGTGATTTGGGTTTGTCGTGAATGGTGTCTTCACTAACACTGTTCTTGAACCCAGTTGAGAAAAGATTAAATCTTTGTATTTAGATTTAATGAAGTGTACCAATTAAATAATATTTAATTGGAATTGAATGGATATTGATTTTTGGGTTTATCGTGAACAGTGTTTTAAACAACACTCGTTCTTTAACCCGATAATTAATGAATGTGACTTTGGGTTTATCGTGAACTGCGTTTTAAATGACACTGATTCTTTAACCCAGTCAAAGATTAAAACTAAGTGGAGTTTTAATGAATCTTTAAATAGATTGAAAAGATCGAGAATGGAGTATCACCAGTTTTACTCCAGGCGATAGTTAAATCTTTAATTAGATTTGAACGTGAAATGGTAATTGAATTTACCGATAACACCGTGGTGTTAGATATGAAGTATAACCAGTTTTACTTCATGGGATGAATAGGTTGGGATTGGGAAATAAAATAAATGATTTCTTCGGTATGGTTCGCTAATCCCGACTAGTTTGAATTGATATTCAAAGGAGATTAAAGAATAAATTTAAAGAATTTATCTTGGATAAAATTAATGGGAACTTTTCCCAAAGTATAGGAATATTTGAATAAAAGAATATTCTGAATTGGAATGAGGCGTATGTTGTGTTTGTGTAACACTTTTATAATATATACGCGAGTTATTCAGAAAGACCGGGTTTATCCCATTCTGAATAACTGATTCGACGTGGTGTCGAAGATGAAGACGATGGTCGAAGACCGGAAGTCTTCACGTCGTTTGGGTGATTGCTGATGATCTTGATTGGGCTGTACACCCAAGAAGATGGAAACAGTTGGTGATCGTCCAGACGTACTTGGAGATCGATGGATATGCGGGGTACTAGGTGCCTCCGGTTTCGTTCAGACCCAGAACGGACTTGTAAATGGACTGTGTGTCTGACATTGGATTTTAGTCTGTGTGATTGATTTCTATTAAATATATATCTATTTGGCGTCGGAGAATTTATTCTCTTGCTTAACGCCCTTCTCTGAGACGTACGAGCTCAGGGGTTATATATTGATGGATATCAAACGCATGGAGTGAATTGCCTGCGTGGCATGCCTAAGTGGCAATTGATCGAGGCTTCTGTTGAAAAGCAAAGTCTTGTGGTGATGATCAAAGCACGGCCTTTGTGGCGTAGCTTTGTGTAACGTTTACTTCGCGTGTTTCACACCCGGTATGAACCAAAAACGGGAGACGGACCTCAGGGAGGGCATGCGTTTCCTTCTAGCTAAAAAGTGGCGTCAGTGGTTTTACACGCCCTGACGAGTTTGACTTATGTGGTTGTTGCTGTTGCGAGGCGCCTCGGATATATCGGTCGTTCTCGAACCGATGGAGTCATTTGTTGGCTCATTGACACCCCATAGGGTGGGGAAACGTAGTGTTCAGGCATTTTAATCCACATCGGTGGACCGGCCCTGACGATCCAAAGGCTTGACTGAGTACTTGCCTGAGACACGGGCTAGAGCGTCTCGAAGTCGGTGAGGACTATCTTTTGCCTCGGTTCATAGATGGAAATCCAATTTCCAAATACGTGACTTTGCGGTTTTATTTGTAAACCTATATATGGCGACATAGTGGCATGGGACGCTCATGTCGCCTATGATTGATACTTATGATTTGAAGTTGTTTTATACACTATACACTTATAGTAGTATCAAATGATTTGTTTTAAATGTACTAAGCATATTTGGCTATTATAAGGGAAAACCCTATCCTCGGCTGCGTTGCATTGTGTGATGGGACCTGGGTCTTATAATAGCTTCATTTTTAGAAAAGGATGGCGCTATTTACTTATATGCACGGGTATTCTTGGGAGGAAACCCGTTCCGTGTTATACGGCGTGGTCCCTTGATTTACCGAACTTTAGAAATAAAGATTAATAACTGTTATAGTTCTCACACCAGTCCCATGACTGACCTGGAGTTTATTGTTTTAGCCTAAACTCTGGGTGCCCTTATTTTGACACGGGCAGCTAGTAGTTTTGGTTTTGCAGATTTATATTCACATGATCCTGGTTTACAGCTGGAACGGTATCCGGAAAGCTTTGTATCCGTATATCTCCTTCTAGTTGTGTATTGTATTATTTTCCGCTGCTATGTATTTAAATGTAATTTAAATCTCTGATAATTCTGTGTAATATTTATTCTTTTATACTCTGTATATTCTTGTAATCTGATGCATTGTTGTAATAACAATGAAATGTTCTTTCTTCCGTATGCGTTCTGATTTGTCTTGTCCTCACAGTAATTCGTTCTTTCTCTTCTCTTCGGAGATCGGGGAAGAAACGGGTCGTTTCATTTGGTATCAGAGCTTAGGTTTACAAAGCAGAGAATAAGACACATTAGAACCTTACGAAAGAATTCATCAGATATTGGATTAGTAATATCCAATTAGAATGACTCGTTAGAGATAGGATCAGTAGTATCCTAGAGCGGGTGTGAAGAGTATATTTTTCAAATGAAAACATTTTTGTTTTGAAAATTTAAATCAACTATTCGTATTTGATTATTTGTTTATATTGATTTTGGACAATTCAGTATATAAAGAATTTGCATATACGCCTTGCAAACGTATATTCAAAGTTTTAATATACTGGATAGATATGGAATCACATTCTAGTCGCTCGGAGATGGTACTGATGATTGTCATGACATCATCAGTATTTATGTTCATGTTTCGAAGGTGTGATTTTCTATATATTTCCATTAGGCTGGTGTGAGAACCAAAACTTATATATAGCTAGAATACATTGTTGTGATTTGGCATCAAAACATGATTTTTTGTATATATATCAAATTATGAATTTGAAACGTTAAATTCACTAATTGATTGATGTTTGTGTTGTTTGTTTATTTGTTTGCTAATTTTGAACTATTATGCCTAACTGAATCACATATTGAATTATATTGAAAATTGGTTGCATTTGCTTGCATATACATATATATCATTGAACAGGTCATAGCAAGGAGGCTAGAGCAGAGAATAAAATTTGTTTGCCTGACAAATAGGTACATGTTTACTACATAATTTCCTGTTTCGTTTGGGTGATGATGATTTTGTGAGCCTATTGGCTAGTCGCTTGGCTTTTTCTTTTTCTTTTTGAGATCTGAAGGACCGGGGAAGCTATTTGAAATTCCTCGATGCTCCCGGTGCAGGGGAGGTTATGGCGAATTTTTTCAAAAATTTAGGGTGTTAGCCAAATTTTTGAAATTTTGAAGATTCTCAGAAACTGGAAAGTTGGAGAATGAAAGCCAGACCGAGCATAGAGTTGATTAATCAAACAACTTTCGACTTTGTTCCTTTTCGGGGACGAAAAGTTTTAAGTGGGGGAGATTGTAACAACCCGAAAATCTGGGCCAGTTTAAAATTTTTATTTTGGCCATTTTAGCGAATTTTGACTATTTAAAATGAATTATTTTAAATAATATCGACGGAAATTTATTTTGAATATAATTCGAATGTATATATTTATACGCGTCGTCGTTAGAATATAAATAATTATATATAATTATAAATAGAATTGAAAATGGCGCGGTAGTTCGATAATTCGATTTCAAACTTCAATTGAATGTACCGGGTGCAAAACAATCCGGATTTTAGTGAAACCAAAAATAATGGAATCTAATAGTGAATATCTTTCCAACGAATCCGAAAAATCAAAAGTTCGTAGCGGGAATCAAAAGATATGTCCAGTTGAAAATTCTGAATAGTCGCTAGGGAATTCAGGCCCTTAAAAATGGACATTTTGCAAATGGCCTCGGATTTCGACGAAACCACTTTTGTTGGGTCCGTGGTGTTAAGTTATTGCTAGGTTTCAAATTTCATAATTTTTCGAATCAATATGTGAGCGTGGCAAAGGAAAACGTGTTTTGACCATTTCAGTTGATTTTAATCGACTGGAAATTGGCCATTTTTCCAACGGTCTCAGAATTCGACGAAACTAGTTTTGTTAGGACCGTATCGTCAATACGAAGCTAGAAAATATTTTTCTGGAATTTTTCGTGTTCGTATGTGGCCCCGTTAATTCGAAATGTACGTTTAAAGTTCAATATAGTGATTTAAATGTAAATTTAACGGAAACTGATCGAAACGATCGAATCAGCTTGCGATACATATCCCATTGTGTTCGGAATGGGGGTAAAACGCTAGGGGCGACAGTCGTTGGATCTCGATTGGGGTACGATAGCAAGAACAACTTTTTGAAATTAAAAGGAAATAAAATAATTAATTAATTAAATATATACACTCATCCTCTCCCCTCATTTCACCGTTGACCAAAAAAAAAAAAAAAAGGAAATGCGATCGACGGAGGGGGGAAACCCTCGCCGCCCGCTTGCTTGGTCCACCGCCACCTCGCTCGAGAACCCCACCCCCTCAGCGGTGCCGCGAGCCACCCAGACCCCCACCCCTCGCCAGAAGCGATCGCGGAGGACCACCAGGCCACCGCCGAAGACCAGGCACCTCCCCCTATCATCCAACGTCGAACTCGCCCCCACCCCCTCCTCCTGAAGCCGCGATGCACCCCTCCCCTTGGCGCCACCGTGAGCCGCGAAACCCTCCTCCGCCAGTAAAGGCCGCCGAGCCTGGCCATCACCCCCCCTCGGCTGGTATGTTTTTTATTTTTATTTTACTTTCTTGTTTTATTTTATTTTATTTTATTTTCATTGAGATATGGATAGGAAAAAATAAGAAAACAATTAGGATTTTGAACAATATAAAATTAGAAAAGGTTTGAATTTTAAATGGAAAAAGATTAGAACTTTAAAAGATGAAAAGATAGGATTTTTATTTGGAAAAAGGTATGATCTTTATATTTTTAAAGTGATAAAAATATAGTTTTTATATTTTTAAAGAATTAAAAATATAGTCTTTACTATATAGAAATATTAAAAATATGTTTTTTATAATTTTAAAGTATTAAAAATATAATCTTTATGGGATAGAGAATATAAAAATATCATCTTTGTGTATGTAATGAAATAAAAATCTGATTTTTATTTTATATACGTTGAGATAAAGTGGTAATTTTTATAATGATGAAAACTTTATTTTTATAAAGGCGAGATCTTTATAAAGAAAATAGAGAAATAAAAATTCGATTTTTATATATTGAGCAGCGTAGAAAAATTCGATTTTTAAATATATGAAGTGATTATAAAAATATGACTTTTAAATTGAAAGTGAATAAATAAAAATGTGATTTTTATTTTTAAGACATCAGCAAATATAAAAATGTGTGATTTTTATATATATAGTGACTACGGGCAACGAAGATGGCGAAGATGGGATAACGAAGAAGTTTTCTCTAAATAAAGTGCCGTGGAGCTAGGATAGCTATAGGTGAGAATTTCTCACCTTTCAATTTCTTTTCTAGTTATATATATATACTAGGATGCAGACGGTGCTTAGTAGCACCCGACACAATCGTCCACAGACCATGGACTTGTTTGTTTGGTTGCATAAATTAGTTAGATGATTTGATTGGAATTTGGTTGTTTGGTGAAATGAATTGATTTGATTGATGTGTGAATGGCGTGGGCCTTCACTAGACCGGGGATAAGGCTAGGCCTTGTCCCGTTTCTAGTATCGTGCCGTTATGCCGCCGAAATTTTCTAAAATATGTTAGAAAATAAAAATATCATTTTATTGTGTAAATGAATTGAATAGAAATTCATAGGTTGAAATAAAATGTTTTATCGTTAAAAATATAATTTTTAACGTGAATGTGAATAAATAAATATTCATTTACAAACCAGACGGTTTGTTTACGTACACTTATTTGAATGACATTGATTGGGACGATAAATTTTACACATCGCCCAACTGCACAAATAAAATCTGTGTTTGTTTGTTTGAAACCCTACACGGGTGTTGGGATGAAATATGAATTTCACTCATCCTGATTGATCAAATATGTCAATCGATTGATTGACAGGCTGTTATAAGCATTAGATATCTATATTTGATGCTTATACAGTGTAGTGCACTTTGGTTGATGGTTGATTATTTTTCAATGCTATTATATACATGTGTTGTATGGAAATCCATATAATTAATTTTATATGGTAATTGATTGGGCCTCATTCCAATTTGAAAAATAAAGAAAATTTGAAAATAGAAATTTATGAAGCCGTGTTGATTAGATTGACGCCATTTTGACGTGAACGATATTTATATCGACTTTATTCATTTTAAAATGAATATTGAAAAGTGATTTCGAAATCGATGAATTCAAAGTGAATTGAAAACGATTTCAAAGTGAATTGAAAACGATTTCGAAATGAATTGAATTGAAAACGATTTCGAAATGAATTGAATTGAAAACGATTTCGAAATGAATTGAATGGAAAACGAATTCAAAGTGAATTGAAAACGATTTCGAAATGAATTGAATTGAAAACGAATTCAAATTGAATTGAAATTTGAATTGAATAGAAATGAATTTTAAAACGAATCTATAAAGAAGAATTCAATTGTGATTTGAATTGAAAAGGAAGTTGAAAATGTTTTTGAAACGAATTCAAAACTATTTATATAATTCGTTTCAAATAGAAATCGACGAAGTATATATTATATATTATATATATAATATAATGGCCTGAATAGAACGCGCCGCGGCAGTTCATTAATTTCGACCATTTATTTCAAACGGACATTACGGGAGATCCGACCGTCGGATTCTCCTAAACCGGAACCGTTGGGTTCGTATCGAAGAGAGCTTTCTAACGAATGTGAGAAATTAGAAATCTAACGGTAGGATTTGGAATTATGTCCAAATCAAATTTGAAAAAGGTCGTTGTAAGTGCAGTTCGATGGCCATTGGTGGAAATCGACTGTACGGGCCTTGATAAAATTTTTAAAAATAGTAATAATTTGTGTAAAATCATAAGAAATGATTTGTGAAGATTTGGGATGAAAAACTCCATATTTGAAAAGATAAAAATAGATTTTTATCGAAATGAACTAGTTTTGAACTAGAAATATAATTCTATTTATTTTTAAATAAATAAATTGAATTTGAAATGGTTTTGAAAATAACCAAAATTTCCAATGATTGCATTGGAGTGGATTTGAATCGAAATTGTCTTCGGAATATTTCGATGTTGGAATTCGTGATTATACAGGTGTGGTTATGGAAATTTGAAAGATATATATTTATATCGTTATTTCCAATACGACATTTGTTAGTCGTAGAATTCGATATTGAATATAAGCCGATATATTTTCTATTCAGAGCCTTGTATTGAATATCGAATGTGATTTGGGTTTGTCGTGAATGGTGTCTTCACTAACACTGTTCTTGAACCCAGTTGAGAAAAGATTAAATCTTTGTATTTAGATTTAATGAAGTGTACCAATTAAATAATATTTAATTGGAATTGAATGGATATTGATTTTTGGGTTTATCGTGAACAGTGTTTTAAACAACACTCGTTCTTTAACCCGATAATTAATGAATGTGACTGTGGGTTTATCGTGAACTGCGTTTTAAATGACACTAATTCTTTAACCCAGTCAAAGATTAAAACTAAGTGGAGTTTTAATGAATCTTTAAATAGATTGAAAAGATCGAGAATGGAGTATCACCAATTTTACTCCAGGCGATAGATAAATCTTTAATTAGATTTGAACGTGAAATGGTAATTGAATTTACCGATAACACCGTGGTGTTAGATATGAAGTATAACCAGTTTTACTTCATGGGATGAATAGGTTGGGATTGGGAAATAAAATAAATGATTTCTTCGGTATGGTTCGCTAATCCCGACTAGTTTGAATTGATATTCAAAGGAGATTAAAGAATAAATTTAAAGAATTTATCTTGGATAAAATTAATGGGAACTTTTCCCAAAGTATAGGAATATTTGAATAAAAGAATATTCTGAATTGGAATGAGGCGTATGTTGTGTTTGTGTAACACTTTTATAATATATACGCGAGTTATTCAGAAAGACCGGGTTTATCCCATTCTGAATAACTGATTCGACGTGGTGTCGAAGATGAAGACGATGGTCGAAGACCGGAAGTCTTCACGTCGTTTGGGTGATTGCTGATGATCTTGATTGGGCTGTACACCCAAGAAGATGGAAACAGTTGGTGATCGTCCAGACGTACTTGGAGATCGATGGATATGCGGGGTACTAGGTGCCTCCGGTTTCGTTCAGACCCAGAACGGACTTGTAAATGGACTGTGTGTCTGACATTGGATTTTAGTCTGTGTGATTGATTTCTATTAAATATATATCTGTTTGGCGGCGGAGAATTTATTCTCTTGCTTAACGCCCTTCTCTGAGACGTACGAGCTCAGGGGTTATATATTGATGGATATCAAACGCATGGAGTGAATTGCCTGTGTGGCATGCCTAAGTGGCAATTGATCGAGGCTTCTGTTGAAAAGCAAAGTCTTGTGGTGATGATCAAAGCACGGCCTTTGTGGCGTAGCTTTGTGTAACGTTTACTTCGCGTGTTTCACACCCGGTATGAACCAAAAACGGGAGACGGACCTCAGGGAGGGCATGCGTTTCCTTCTAGCTAAAAAGTGGCGTCAGTGGTTTTACACGCCCTGACGAGTTTGACTTATGTGGTTGTTGCTGTTGCGAGGCGCCTCGGATATATCGGTCGTTCTCGAACCGATGGAGTCATTTGTTGGCTCATTGACACCCCATAGGGTGGGGAAACGTAGTGTTCAAGCATTTTAATCCACATCGGTGGACTGGCCCTGACGATCCAAAGGCTTGACTGAGTACTTGCCTGAGACACGGGCTAGAGCGTCTCGAAGTCGGTGAGGACTATCTTTTGCCTCGGTTCATAGATGGAAATCCAATTTCCAAATACGTGACTTTGCGGTTTTATTTGTAAACCTATATATGGCGACATAGTGGCATGGGACGCTCATGTCGCCTATGATTGATACTTATGATTTGAAGTTGTTTTATACACTATACACTTATAGTAGTATCAAATGATTTGTTTTAAACGTACTAAGCATATTTGGCTATTATAAGGGAAAACCCTATCCTCGGCTGCGTTGCATTGTGTGATGGGACCTGGGTCTTATAATAGCTTCATTTTTAGAAAAGCATGGCGCTGTTTACTTATATGCACGGGTATTCTTGGGAGGAAACCCGTTCCGTGTTATACGGCGTGGTCCCTTGATTTACCGAACTTTAGAAATAAAGATTAATAACTGTTTTAGTTCTCACACCAGTCCCATGACTGACCTGGAGTTTATTGTTTTAACCTAAACTCTGGGTGCCCTTATTTTGACACGGGCAGCTAGTAGTTTTGGTTTTGCAGATTTATATTCACAGGATCCTGGTTTACAGCTGGAACGGTATCCGGAAAGCTTTGTATCCGTATATCTCCTTCTAGTTGTGTATTGTATTATTTTCCGCTGCTATGTATTTAAATGTAATTTAAATCTCTGATAATTCTGTGTAATATTTATTCTTTTATACTCTGTATATTCTTGTAATCTGATGCATTGTTGTAATAACAATGAAATGTTCTTTCTTCCGTATGCGTTCTGATTTGTCTTGTCCTCACAGTAATTCGTTCTTTCTCTTCTCTTCGGAGATCGGGGAAGAAATGGGTCGTTTCACGTTCTTTCCAATTCATATATTATGATTTTACATCAATTATAGATTTTTTTAATAATTTTATCAAGGCCCGTACAGTCGATTTCCAATAACGGTCGTCGAACTGCACTTACAGCGACCTTTTCTAAATATTATTTGGAAGTACCTCCAAATCCAACCGCTAGATTTTAAATTTCTAATATTCGTTGGAAAGCTCTTTTTGATATGAACCCAACGGTCCTTGTTTCAAGAGAATCCGACGGTCGGATCTCCAGTAACGTCAATTCGAAGTCAATGGTCTAAATTCACGAACTGCCGCGGCGCGACGCGTTCTATTCAGGCCATTTTATATATATAATATTTATTATATATATTTCATCGATTTCAATTCTAAACGTATTTTATAAATCGTTTTAAATTCGTTTTCAAAACAATTTCAACTTCATATTCATTTTCGAATCAAAATTGAATATTCCATATCATTATTATATAAATGATAATATTTTCGAAACGTTATATTTTGAAATCACTTCCTTTTCTATATTCATTATAAAAACGAATATAATCGATATAAATATCGTTCGCGTCAAAATGGGTCAAATCTAATCAACACGGCTTTATATATATTTCTATAACTTCGTTATTCTATTCAACAAATGAATATTTTATTCAACACATGAATATATATTTTACTCAACACATGAATAGTTTCAACACATGAATTGTTTCAACACATGAATATTCTCAACACATTAGTATTTTGTTTACTCAACACATGAATATTATTTATTTTCTAAATTGGAATGAGACCCAATCAATTACCATATAATGTTATTTATATGGATTCCATACAACACATGTATATAATAGCAATGAAAAATAATCAACCATCATCCAAAGTGCACTACACAATTGTCTGTCAACCTATCGATCGACAAACAACTATACAATTGGGACTAGTGTACGTTGAATGTCATCCCAATACCCGTGTGGGGTTTCAGTCAACAAACACAGATTTTTATTTGTGTAGTTGGGCGATGTGTAAAATTTATCCTTGGAATCAATATCAGTCAAATCGTGTACATAAACAAATCGTCCGATTTGTAAATGAATATTTATTTTATTTCAACACATGTATATATACTTTATTTTAACACATGAATATATATTTTATCTCAACACATGAATATATATTTTATCTCAATACATGAATATATATTTTATTTCATTCCGCATCACAATCAATTTTCACCACAAAACAAAATCAAACAAGTCGTCCATGTTCTGTGGATGACGGGTGTCAGGTGCTGCTAAGCACCGTCTGCATCCTAGTATATATATTTTTAACTAGAAAACAAGAATTAATGTGAGACGTTCTCACCAAGGGTTCCACTCCGACATTTCATTTCGGAATTTCTGAATCGTTTGAATTTTGTTCAGCTTCCAGTCCGTTCCATCGCGATCTGTTTCACGCGGTATATACATTAAAAATCATATTTTTATACCGTTATTTCATACATAAAAGTCATATTTTTATGTTGGTGTTTATATTATAAAAATTATATTTTTATAATCTTTACTATATAAAAATCATATTTTTTTGCCCCATATATAAAAATTATATTTTTACTTCTATATATATATAAATTATATTTTTATTATATATATAAATAAGATCTTTTATATATTAAAAACCCCACCTTTATGTTTATAAATAAAAACCACATTTTTATTTCAACACTTTCTTTATAAAAATCGTATTTTTAACATGATGTTCATGTTTCAAAAATCACATTTTTATTTTGCCATCATACATATAAAAATCGTATTGTTATTTCGCTACATATATAAAATTATATTTTTCATACGAATAAAGAAAATCATATTTTTATAACACTTCTATATATATATATAATAATATTTTTATACTATTCTATATATTTTACAAATCACATTAACTTAGATTAAAAAAAATATGATTTTCTATTTGAAAACAAGATGGTTTTCTATTTGAAAATAAGGTGATTTCTATCTGAAGTATTAATATTTTTAAAAATGATTTTATACCATGTTTATAAAAAAAATCCAATTAAAAAAACAATGCAATAAAAAGAATAAAAACAATCACCTTTGCACTGTTAAACTTTAATCACGTTTAAAGAAAACATTGATGCTTCATTTCATCTTCTTCTAGGTTCTGCTCAAGCCTCGTCGAACACTGTTCATCGGCTAGGGTTGCCTTGAGCGCACCACCAAGATGATCGGAGCCGGATCTGGGGTGCCACGTCGTGCTCCTCTGCCCTATCCTCCATCGCGTTGAGCGACGCCCCGCCCGAGCCCCCCAGTAGCCGTGAAATCGCCTTGCAACGGCGATACTTCCCAGCCCAAAACCGAACGACTTTGTAAATCATAACAGATCTCACCCGTTGGGTTTATAGATCTTAGTGTGCTGATCATTTTCGTGTTGATGGATTGGAGAATGGTCGTGTGGGTGATGAGATCAAAGAAGAGGAAGTTTGGAGCAACCATCGCCCTTGATTTCATAGTGGGCAGCGACGGTTTTGAGAATGAGAGAATTAGGTTAAAAAACTAGTTAATATATATAATAATAATAATAATAATAATATTTAATTCTTTTAATTTCAAAAATTCGTTGTTTACCGATATGAACTCCAAATCAAACCCAATGACTATCGACCCTAGATAATTGCCCCTGTTTCGAACGTAATGGGATATGTTTCGTACGCTAATTCGCTTGTTACGATCAGTTTCCTTTCAAATTAAAATGTAAATCATTATATATTCAATTTAAACATACATTTTAATTTATCGGGACCACATACTGACTCTAAAAATTACAGAAAAATTATTTCCTGCTTCACATTGATGATACGGTCCTAAGAAAACTAATTTTGTCAGATTTGAAGACTGTTTGAAAAATGGCCATTTTTTGGTCGATCGAAATTGACTGAAACTGTTAAAACACGTTTAACTTCGCCACGCTCAAATATTGATTCAGAAAATTATGAATTTTGAAACCTTGCAATAATTTGACATTCCGGTTACAACAAAAGTGGTTTCGTCGAAAACGAAGGTCATTCGCAAAATTTCCATTTTTAAGGGCCTTTATATATATTAATATATATATAAATTCAATAGCGACTTTTCTGAAGTTTAAACTGGACGTATCTTACACTCTATAAAGTGAAATCTCAGTTTCTTGACTTCGTTTGAAAGATATGATTAAACAGATTCAAATATTTCTTGTTTCGTCCAATTCCGACTTAAAAAGAATTCTGTATATTTAGTTGAAATTCGAAATCGAATTTTCGAACTGCCGCGCCATTTCAGGCTCGTTATATAATTAAAATAAATTTACTCGTTTTAACTTCGTCGAAAGTAAATTTTCCATCATTTTTATTTAAAATAATCCATTTTAAATATTCAAAATTCATCAAAATCACCAAAATAAAATTTTTAAATTGGCCCAGATTTCCGGGTTGTTATAGTTTTGGTTTTGCAAATTTATATTCACAGGATCCTGGTTTACAGTTGGAATGATATTCGGAAAGCTTTGTATTCGCATATTCCTTTCAGTTATGTTTTTGTATTATTTTCCGCTGCATTGTAATTTGTAAATCTCTGATATTTATCAAATGTAAATTATTTGTTCATACTCTATATATTCTTGTACTCTGATGTAAATTGTTGTAGTAAACAATGAAATGTTCTTCTTCTTGTGCTCTGATTCGTCTTGTCCTCATAATAATTCGGGTTTTGAACGGTCGTGGTCGGTTTAGCGATCGACTAGGACTGGGCGAAATCCGTATCGTTACGGTACGTCTCAGAGAAGGGTGAATTAAGGGAATATATTCCCCTTCACCAGGCAGATGTATATTTAATAGAGATCAATCAGCACAGAATAAAATCCAATGTCAGACACACCATCTATTTACAAGTCCATTCTAGGTCTGAATGAAACCGGAGGCACCAAATTCCTCGCATATCCGTACGATCAACAAGTACGTCCGGACGGCTACCACTGTAGCCCCATCAAGGTAGCTACTCCTATCACGAGCATCAATAGTACCCATCCATTCGATGTGAAGATCGTCGGTCTTGAACCGTCTTCAATCTCTTCGACTTGTCGCCGAATCAGTTATTCATAATGGGTATAAACCCCGCCTTTCCGAATAACCCGCGTATATTATCAACAAGTGTTACACAAACACAACATACGCCTCATTCCATTTCATAATATTCTTTTATTCAACTATTCACATCAATAGGGAAAGGTTCCCATTAATTTTATCAAAGATAAATTCTTTAAATTTATTCTTTAATCTTCCTTTGGATATCAATACAAACCAATTTAAGGTTTATCCAAACTAGTCGGGATTAGTGAACCACACCGTAGTAATCATTTATTTTATTTCCCAATCCCAACCTATTCATCCCATGGAACAAAACTGGTAGTACTCCATATCTAACTCCATGGTGTTATCGGTAAAATTAATTACCATTTCACGTTCAAATCTAATTAAAGATTTAACTATCGCTTGGAGCAAAACTGGTAATACTCCATTCTCGATCATTTTCTTGAATTGATAATTTTAATTATCACATTCACTTTTCAATCTAATTAAAGATTCATTAAAACCCCATTTATTTTTAATCTTCCCAAAAATCAATTTTTATGATTATTCAAAGCTAAGAAATTAATCTTATCTTTAACTGGGTTAAAGAACCAATGTCGTTTAAAACACGATTCACGATAAACCCCAAATCATATTCCATTAATTATGGAATCTTCACTATAAACTCCCATATCCGACTAATAATACAAATGGAATAACGGCAAATCCTTTTAAATTCCATATATAGTAACAGCCCTCCTCCACAGAAGTTCACTTCGATCATTACCAAATCGAATTCCATTCCATTCCAATTTACTTTGTTAAATTGGAAAACTTTACTTTGGAAAATTCCCTTTAATCTTAATTAAAAGATTTATAAATTCCAAATCACTTTTCACTATTAATTTGAGTTAAAGAACGAGTGTTATTTAAAACACTGTTCACGATAAACCCAAATTCACATCCCATTTTTGTTCTAGTTACTAAATATAACTGGAAACTCCAATAATCTTATTTAAAAGATTTATTCTTTTCTGAATTGGGTTAAAGAACAGTGTTATTAAGACAACATTCACGGCAAACCCAAAATCCCATTTGATATTGAATACAAGGCTTTGAACAGAAAATATATCGGCTTATATTCAATATCAAATTCTGAAACAAACAGATATCGTATTGGAAATAACGATATATAATATACCTTCCAAATTTCCTTAACAATATCTATATAATCATGAAATCCACTATCGAAATATTCCGAAGATGATTTCGATTCAAATCTATTCCACTTCATATATTAGAAATTATGGTTATTTTAAAACCCTTCACAAATCCAATTTATTTATTTAAAAATAATGGATTATTATTTCTACTTAATAACTAGTTCATTTTGATAAAAATCTATTTTTATCTTTACAAACGTGGAAATTTTCATTCCAATTCTTTCTAAATAATTTATTATGATTTTACACAAGTTATTAATATTTTTAATAATTTTTTTATCGCTATTTCAGTCGATTTCCAATAACGGCCACCGAACTGCGGCCATAGCGACCTTTTCCCAATTTGATTTGGACATAATTCCAAATCCAACCATTAGATTTCAAATCTCTTACATTCGTTGGAAATCTCTTTTCGATACGAACCCAATGTTTCCGGTTTTAGGAGAATCCGACGGTCGGATCTCCCGTAATATCAATTTGAAGTCTATGGTCGAAATTCGCGAATGGTCGCTGCGCGGCACGTTCTATTTAGGCCATTATAATATATATATATATATATATACAATATATATATATATATATATATATATTATATTTCATCGATTTCAATTTTAAAACGAACTTTATAAACCGTTTTAAATTCGTGTTAAAAACGATTTCCACTTCCATTTCAATTTCAAATAAAAATTGAATTTTCCTTCTTAAATTCATTTCAAATCGATTTCCATTTCATTTTCAAGTTCAAATCAAACTTGAATATTCCATATAATTTCGTTTTAAATTCATTTCAAATCGATTTCAATTTCATTTCAAATTCTAATTCAAAATTGGATATTCCATATAATTTCGTTTTAAATTCATTTCAAATCAATTTCAATTTCATCTCAAATTACAATTCAAAATTGAATATTCCCTATAATTTCGTTTTAAATTAATTTCGAATCGATTTTTACTTCATTTCAAATTCTAATTCAAAATTGAATATTCCATATAATTTCGTTTTAAATTCATTTCAAATCGATTTCTATTTCATTTCAAATTCTAATTCAAAATTGAATATTCCATATAATTTCGTTTTAAATTCATTTCAAATCGATTTCCATTTCATTTCAAATTCTAATTCAAAATTGAATATTCCATATAATTTTGTTTTAAATTCATTTCAAATCGATTTCAATTTCATCTCAAATTCTAATTCAAAATTGAATATTCCAAATCATTTCATTTTAAATTCATTTCAAATCGATTTCCATTTCATTTCAAATTCTAATTCAAAATTGAATATTCCATATAATTTCATTTTTGTAATGACCCGTATTTTCAACGATGTATAATTAATTAATTTAATTATATAAATAGTCATTTAGAGAATTGAATGGTCGTTTAATTAAATAACATTGAATATTTAATTAATATAACAATTAAATAATATATATAAAATTCTGAAATAATCAGAATCAGCTGAAAGGATAATATAATGTGAATGGGGCAAATTCAAAATATATAATTCAGTTTAGAGTTGAATTATATTAACTGTAATAACCCGGAAAATACGAGCCAATTTAAAATTTTTAAATTGATTATTTCAAAGCAATTTGAACCATTGAAATAGAATATTTCAATAAATTAGTGAGTTAAGAAATAGTAAGTCAGTTTGAAAATTTGAATTCGAACTTTGACCGACTATGCAGGGTGGAAAATTGATATTTTGCAAACGGCCTCGGAATTCGATGAAACCACTTTTGTCGGGTCCGGGATGTCAAACTATTGCTAGGTTTCAAATTTCATAATTTTTTGAATCAATATGTGAGCGTGGCAAAAGAAAACGCGTTTGACCAGTTTCTGTTGAATTTAATCGACAGGAAATTGGCCATTTTTCAAACGGTCTCCGAATTCGACGAAACTAGTTTTGTTAGGACCGTATCGTCAATACGAAACTAGAAAATATTTTTCTGGAATTTTTCTAGTTAGTGTGTGACCCCGGTAATTTGAAATGTACGTTTAAAATTCAATATAAGGATTTAAATGTAATTTTCAACGGAAACTGATTGTAACGATCAAACCAGCTTACGATACATATCCCATTGTGTTCGGAATGGGGGTAAAACGCTATGGACGACAGGCGGTGGGCCTCGTTTCGAGGTCGTATGTAAAAGTCAACCCTTGTGCAAAATTAAATAATTAAATAATAAAATAAAATAAAAAAAATATTTTCCCCTTTTTCTTCTTCACTGGCCCCCCCCCCCCCCGATTCATTTACCAGAAAGAAAAAAAAAAGAAGAAGAAAACCTAATTCTAATCGAGCCGCCCTCCAGACCTCAACGCCGACGATCGAGCTGAAGCCCCCACCACCCTCGCGACCTCCTCCTTCCAGCGAAGACGCCGCCGACCATCGAACCGAAGCCTGGAACCCTGCCGCGAACCTCCGAACGCCACCTCAGAGACGCCTCTTCTTCCCTCCTCCCCTTCGCATACCACGGTGAGCTTTTAAGTTATTTTATTTTGATTTTTATTTTTGATTTATAAAACCGATTTAAAAACAAACCGATTTAAAAACAAATTTCTGATTTGTTTAAGAATTTTAAACTGATTTGTTTTAGGTTATAGAAAACTGTTTTTTTTATGATGCATGAACAGAATTTTTTTAAAGAAAATAAAAACAGAATTTTTTTTAAAAGAAAATAAAAACAGAATTTTTTTAAAGAAATAAAACTGAATTTTTAAAAGATTTAAAAACAGAATTTTTTAAAGAAATAAAACTGAATTTTTAAAAAGATGTAAAAACAGAATTTTTTATAAAAGAAAGTAAAAACAGAATTTTTGAAAAGAATTTTGAAGACTGATTTTTAAAAAGAAATAAAAACTGATTTTTATTTTAAGGTTTAAAATAGAAAAAAAGGGGGTTTAAACTTTGAAATTAAAAAGGTTGAATCTTTTAAAAGAAAAAGATTTGAACTTGCAAAAATAAAGATCATATTTTTAAAAAGAGAAAAGACAGAATTTTTGTTAAGTAGAAGAAGTAAGATATGATTCTTATATTTTTAAAGCAATAAAAATATAATTTTTACATCATAGGAATATTAAAAATATAATCTTTGTTTTTAAAATATGATCTTTATATATTGAATAACATAGTAAAAATTCGATTTTTACTTATGTAGAGAATACGGGCAACGAAAGCGACAAGAAGACGAAATAGACGAAGATTTCCATAAAGGAAGAGTCGTGTTATTGGATAGCTACTGGTGAGAAATTCTCACTCTTCAATCACATTTTTATATATATATATATGTGTGGAAAATAAAAGTGAATTGCTATATATAAATATTTATATATATATATATATACGCCCCCTCGTCCACAAACCATGGACGATATATATATATTGGTTGAAATTGTTGTGAAAATTGGTTGACGGCAAATTGTTGTTTGGGATTGTTTGTGGTTGGTATTGAATTGATTGAGGTTGAAAAATACCCGTTTGTGATTGGAAAATATTTGGTTGAAACCACATAGGATTAGTTTGTGGAAATGAAATAAATATAAACATGCCGCCTGCGTGCGAATTAGATGCATGATCCCCATTGTCAAAAACCGCGAGGTTTTAAGGTAGAGCGAGGAGCCGTACTAGGGACGGTGCCGGTTTAACTACCCTGCCGTTATGCTGCCGAAATTTTGAATAATCTTTGTGTGTTAGAATTATTTTCATATGTTGAAATTATTTGCATGCATAGAAATTAAAGACATATATTGAAACTATGTCCATGTGTGGAAATATTCATGTGTTGAAAAGTGTTGTGTGAAAATAAAATTCATTTGTGAATGAATGAAGTGTATAAACAATAAAAATCACATTTTTATATATATATATATGAAGTATGAAAAATATTCGCCTTATATAAATAATTTCAATCATAAAAATCCCATCTTTCTAATATGAACAACATAAATAAATTGTCCATGTGTGGAAATACTCATTTGTTGAGAAATGTGTGTAGTGGAAAGGTGCATGTGTTGAATAAAAAGATTGAACGATAAAAATTACCTTTTTATTGAAACTATGAAGTGTTGAAACCATACGTTGGTTGAATAAATATTTTAAATGATAAAAATATCATTTTTATCCTATGTGTGATATGCTAAAAATATGCAGACGTTGAAACAAATATTTGTGATAGAAATATTATTTTTAACATGCATAGGAACTAAATAAAATAGTCATGTGTTGGAATCTATTTTAGTTCGCCAAAATTATCATCTTTGAAATGTGAAGTGTTAAAAATAGCCACTTGTTCAAATAAACGTGCATGAGTTGAAATATACATTAACTAGCTAATGATATGATTTTAGCCTATGCATGCGATATTAGAATGAGTGGTGTTTTTAAACCAAAGCAAATCAAATATGAAGTTGAATAGAAAATGATAAATGTTAGAAATTGTATATATGTGCATGCATATCTATTGAACAGGTTAAAGCAAAAAGGGGCTAGAGAAGAGGAATAAAATTTTGTGCCCGACAAATAGGTACACATTTACTGTTTGTTTGGGTGATGATTTTATGAGCCTATTGGCTAGCCGCTTGGCTTTTTTTTTTTTTTTTTTTTGAGATTAGAAGGACCGGGAACGCTATTTGCGATTTCCCGATGCCCCCGGTACAGGGGAGGTTATGGCGAAATTTTCCAAAATTTTAGGGTGTTAGAAAAATATTTGAAGTGAAAACGATATAGAAATTATTGAATGAACTATATTTATATAAATATATAAATATAAATATAATTAAAACGAAACGTGGCCGTGCAGTTCATATTTTGAAACCGTGATTTCAAACGACTAGTGCGGAAGATCCGACCATTGGATTTTCCCGAAACCTCAACCGTTGGGTTCGCCTTGGAAATATCTTTCCAACGGCACCAACTTTGTGAAGATCCGACGGTTGGATTGTCTGGAATGTTTAATTCAAAATTAAGGAAAAACAGCGCCAGAAACGATTATATTTATATATATATAAATATAATTAAATTAAATCGAATAACGACGCTGCAGTTCGTAAATTGAAATCGTAACTTCAAATGGTTAGTGTGGAAGATCCGACCGTCGGATTTTCCTAAAACTGGAACCGTTGGGTTCGTTTTGAAAAGTCCTTCCTAATGATGTAAAATTTGTGAAGATCCAACGGTTAGATTTTCCTATATGATTAAAACAAAATTAGTGGAAAGCAGCGCCAGTGCATCGACACGACCTGAAACGTCGTTTAATTAAATATGGCCGTTTTAAATTAAATAAAAATGGCGATATATCGTTATTAAGTGCTATAGACGATATAGAGTGAAAATAAACCAATTTTGTTGTGTTTACTTGATATGTGATGGTTGAATGTATTTGACGTGAAAATTATAACTAAACAACTGAAGTGTGAATGTTGAATAGTTCAACCCTGTGATTAATTGGTTTGAAAATCTAAATATACGTGGGTTATTTGAAAAGGCCGAGTTTATCTCATTTCAAATAATCGATCGACGTTGAGAAGTCGAAGAGTCGAAGACGACTGAAGACCGACGATCTCCACGTTGGATGGATGGGCGCTACTGATGCTCGTGATTGGAGTAGCTACCATGAAGGAATTGAAGTAGTAGCCGTCCAAACATAGTGTTGATTGTACGGATATGCGAGGAATTGGTGCCTCCGGTTTCGTTCAGACCCAGAACGGACTTGTAAATGGACTGTGTGTCTGACATTGGATTTTGTTCTGTGTTGATTGATCTCTGTTAAATATATATCTGTTTGGCGGCGGAGAATTTATTCTCTTGCTTAACGCCCTCCTCTGAGACGTACGAGCTTAGAGGTTATGTATTGACAGAAATCAGTCGCATGGAGTGGATTGCCTGTGTGGCACGCCTAAGTGGCATGTGATCAAGGCTTCTGTTGCAAAGCAAAGTCTTGTGGTTGATGATCAAAGCATGGTCTGTGTGACTAGCTTAGTGTATAACGTGAATTCGCGAGCCTCACACCTCGGTATGAGTCAAAAACGGGAGAGTGACTGCAGGGAGAGCACGACGTTTCTTTCTAGCTAAGGTGGTGTCAGTGACCTACCAGCCCTGACATTATATATATTTTTCACCTGTGTGGTTGTTGGAATGCGAGGCGCCTCGATTATAGGTCTGTAAGGACCGGGAAACGTGTGTTCAGGAATTGCCAATCCTCAAAAGTAAGAGAGGACCGGCCCTGAAGATCCAAGGATCATAGTGGGGTCCTGGGACATTTGCTAGAGTGTCTCGAACGGAGAGGAGCTTGCCCCTTGCCTCGACTCATGAAGGAATCCAATTTCCAATACGATATGTGCGGTTGTGATTGTATTACTAGTACGGCGACATAATAGATGGTAGCTATGCCGCCTAGGATTGATATTTATGATTGAATCTGCTTTTGAGACATATATGCACTAGTAATAATATCAAACACCTTTGTTTATTCGTATGAAGCATCTTTGGCCATTATAAGGTAAAAACTCTATCCTCCGGCTTGCGTTGCATTGTGTGATGGGACCTGAGTCTTATAATGGCTTCATTTTATAAAAAGCATTGCGTTGATTTAATCATTTACTTTACTTCATGCACGAGCACTCATTGGAGTAAACCCGTTCCGCGGAAGTGGCGTGGTCCTTTGATTTGCCTTATTATTGTTATTAATAAGTTGAATGGATTTCTCATACCAGTCCCATGACTGACTCGTAGTTTGTTTCACCTTGCAAACTCGGGTGCTCTCATTTTCACACGGGCAGCCTAGTTACATGTTTCTGATGCACCTTTTGGCTCATGGCAAGGCTTGACTACACTGTGCTGACTTGGATTTTCTCCGCCATTATTGTATCTATATTATGATTCCGCCACTGGCGATGTAGACTGATATTCCTTTTGTGTACTCTTTATGTATGATTCCGCCTCAGCCGATGGTGACAGATTATGTATCATTATGCACTAAGTTGTATCATGTACTGTGCTTCTCTGATGTGATGTTATCTATATGATTCCGCTGTCATATGTGTGTAAATTATTCTAATTTCTGTCTATGCTATTATCTGTGATATGCTAATGATGATTAATGTGTTATATTCCAATGATTATCCTTAACACCGTGCTACGGGGTTTTGGGATCGTCACAGCTGGTATCAGAGCTTTGGTTAACCTTAGTTCTGGAGTCTAACACATTAAACACTTCGTCAAGATAGAATCAGTAGTATTCTAAGGCGAGTCGCTCATTAGAGATAGGACTAGTAAAGTCCTAGAATGAGCTGAGCAGAATAGCAAAAACAATTGATCAGTCCATCGTTATCTTTCCGTAGGAATTTCTGCTTAACTATGCAATAGACTATCATTTCTGTTAACTGACTTTTTCGTTACTTATACATAATTAGACAAGTGGCTACCAGAGGAGCCGCTGCTAGAGGAGGCCGTGCCGGCCGAGGCCGAGGTAGGGGAGAAATCCCAGCTCAAGAAGGACCTTTGATACAACCTCCGGCAGCTCAATACTTCGAGCTCGACCGGGTAGCTAAGAGATATAAGAACTTAGGAGGCAAGACCTTCTCGGGGACTGGCACCGTAATAGAGGCCCTTGCATGGCTCAAAACATGCGAGAAAATTCTTGAAGGCCTAAGGCTAGGAAGCGAAGACAAAGCTACTATGGGCGCCTGGCTTATGCAGGAACAAGCCGAATTATGGTGGGACTCTCTTACCGCCGGGAATAAAGAAGCCGGAAGAACATGGGATGGATTCAAAGAACTCTTCAAGGAGAAATATGTCCCAGAGCAAGCTCTAGAAAGAATGCACGATGACTTCGCCAATCTCCAGCAAGGGGATCTTTCCGTGCAAGATTATCTGAACAAATTCACAATGCTGTCGCCCTATGCTCCCGAACTTGTTGCTACCGCGAAATCCAAAAATAAGAGATTTATCTTTGGACTAAGACGTCAATATCATGATAGAGCAATGGCCCATGTCAAGCTGGATTTCAACGAGCTAGTGGAGATGACATGCAACTATGAAGACCTTGATCAAAGGCATCTGGATCAGGACCGCGCTAGAAGTCAAGCAGGAAACAAGCGCAAGCCTACTGTAAATCAAGGCGAGTCAAGCCAAGCAGCATCTTCAAAGCCTCAGACTGGCAATCCGCCACGAGGAAATTGCTTTAATTGTGGTAAGCCGGGGCACTACTCAAATGTCTGCACAGCTCCGAAGAGGCAGAAAACAAACTCTCAAGGCTCGAGCCAAGGCTCTCAGAACCCTCGCTCGTGCTTCAACTGTCGCAAGACCGACCATCTGGTCAGAGACTGTCCTTTGCTGAAGAAAGCTACTGTAGCTCATGTCTATGACGGGTCTAGCCCGCCAGCTGCTTCCGATGGACCAGGTAAACCCGATGTTTTGGGAGGTACCCTTACAATTAAAAATATTCCTGTTTCTGTATTGTTTGACACAGGTGCATCGCGTAGTTTTATTGCTAAAAACACAGTGCACAAACTAAAGTTAAAACAACGAAAGCTTAAAGAATCGGTTGAAGTTCATAACCCGATAGGGGGTCCTATTACTCTCGGTTCGTATTGTAGAGTGCCGATCTCTTATTCTTCCTACAAATTTTCTTTTGATTTAATCGTTATGGATTTTCCCGAATTCGATATTATTCTCGGGCTAGATTGGTTAACGAAATATGAAGCTGAAGTGAAGTGTGCGGAAAGAATTGTTAAAATTCGAACGAAGCTTGGATATATTACGGTTCCTTGTCATGGTTCGAATCCGAATAGAGAAGAATTTTGGTCAGCATTAGAACTTATCCCCACTTCCATAGAAAAGATTCCGATTGTTAGCAACTATGCGGATGTGTTTGAAGAAGTTGAAAACTTACCTCCGCAAAGAGAAATAGAATTCCGAATCGATCTAATTCCCAATGCTAGACCAGTGGTACATCCGATCTGTAGAATGACTCCGAAAGAAAAAGAAGAATTAGGCGATCAGACTCGTCAACTATTGTGGAAAGGTCTAATCAGACCGAGTTTTTCTAATTGGGGTGCAGCTGTTGTGTTTGTCCCAAAGTCAGACGGTACTCTTAGATTATGTGTTCATTACCGAGACCTCAACAAACAGACGCTCAAAAATAAATATCCATTACCCCGCATTGATGATTTGCTAGACCAATTGAATGGGGCGAAAGTATTTTCCCGAATGGACTTAGCTACAGGTTTTCATCAATTGAGAATAGCAGAAGAGTGTGTTCCTTTGACCGCTTTCAGAGGTCCAGACATATTTTATGAATGGTTAGTAATGCCGTTTGGCCTATGTAACGCTCCAGCATACTTTGTCGATCTAATGAATAGAGTGTTCAGGGGAGTTCTGAATAAATTTGTCCTCGTATTCATCGATGATATTTTAATCTACTCCAAATCAAAACCCGAGCATGAAAAACACTTAGAACAAGTATTGGAGATTCTAAGGAAGAACGTCTTCAAAGCCAAATTCTCTAAATGTGTCTTCTGGCAAGAAGAAGTTAAATTGCTTGGCCATGTCGTGTCAGGAAAAGGAATTTCTGTTGACCCAAGCAAAATAATAGTGATTCAAGACTGGAAACAACCCACTACTCCCACAGAAGTTAGAAGTTTTATGGGGTTGGCTAGTTATTATCGGAAGTTCGTTAAGGATTTTTCGAAGATATCCGGTCCGTTAACGAAGCTCACAAAGAAACATGAGAAGTTTAAGTGGACTTCCGACTGTGAAGAAGCTTTCCAGGAATTGAAATCGAAGCTGACCACCGCTCCAGTGTTAACTATTATTGATGGCAATCAAGATTTAACGGTTTGGACCGATGCTTCTATTAGAGGTCTTGGTGCAGTGTTAATGCAGAGAGGCCAAGTAGTCGCTTATGCAAGCCGCCAATTGAAACCGCATGAGAAGAATTATGTGACTCATGATCTTGAGTTGCTAGCTATCGTATTTGCCTTGAAAATCTGGAGGCATTACTTATTGGGCGAGAAATTTATTTTGTACACAGATCATCAATCATTGAAGTATTTATATACCCAAAAAGATCTGAATCTGAGACAGCAGCGTTGGCTAGAATTTCTTGCAGCGTATGATCTTGATATCCTGTATACGCCAGGGAAAGCTAACGTAGTAGCGGATGCACTTAGTAGAAAAACCGCAATTGTTGCTCATCTTATAATTACACCTGGATTGATTGATAGGATTTCAGCCCTTCAGAAGGAAGATGAATTCATTCAGAGAATCAGTAAGAGAGTCCAGGAAAGTGAAACCACGAGTTTCTGTATTGACAATAAGGGGGTTCTCAGGTTAAATAACAGGATTTGCATCCCAAATATTCCAGGCCTTCGAAGAGAAGTGCTAGATGAATGCCATAAATCCAAATTTTGCATCCATCCTGGGGTGAGTAAAATGTACAACGATATCAAACGCACTTTCTGGTGGAAGGCAATGAAAAGAGATATTTCTTTGTATGTTAGCAGATGCCCTACTTGTCAATTGGTCAAGAGTGACCAACAGAAGCTAGCTGGACTGTTGCAACCATTGGAAGTCCCAGGTTGGAAATGGGAACAGATTTCCATGGATTTCATAGATGGTTTGCCGTGAACCAAGAAAGGTAATGACAGTATTTGGGTAATCGTAGATCGCTTCACGAAGACTGCCCATTTTATTCCTGTCAGATCCAACAGAACTGCCCAAAGTCTAGCACAGATATATTTCAAAGAAATTGTTAAGCTGCATGGAATTCCCATCAGCATAGTCAGTGATAAAGATCCCCTATTTACTAGCAAATTCTGGGAGGCTTTCCAGACTGAATTGGGGACAAAACTGAATATGAGCACCGCTTATCACCCCCAAACAGATGGCCAAACTGAGCGGGTGAATAGAATTTTGGAAGATTTATTGCGGGCTTGTATAATCGATTTTGGTGGGTCATGGGAGGATCATTTGCATTTGGCAGAATTCTCATATAACAATAGCTATCAAGCAAGTTTGAGGATGTCACCATTTGAAGCATTATATGGCAGACCCTGCAGATCTCCTGCATGTTGTGTAGAACCTGGCAACAGACTTGTACTAGGACCCGATATGATTAGGGAAGCATCTGATAAAGTGGACTTCATCAAGAAGCGATTGAAAACCGCCCAAAGCCGACAGAAAAGTTATGCAGACTCTAGAAGGAGAGATTTGACATTTGTTGTTGGTGATCATGTTTATTTAAAGGTTTCTCCGAGGAGAGGAGTAATCAGATTTGGTAAGACTGGAAAGTTGGCACCGAGATTTATTGGTCCCTTTCCTATACTTGAGCGAATTGGAACTCTTGCTTATAGGGTTCAATTGCCAGATTGGTTGCCTAGAGTGCACAATGTATTTCACGTATCTCAACTTAGGAGACATGTGCATGATCCGGATCTTGTTGTAGAAGAAGCAGCGCAACATGATGTGGAGATAACTCCAGAATTAGCACTCAGAAGAGAGCCATTAAAAATTGTTGGCAAAGAAACTAGAGAACTCAGAAGCAAAAAGGTTCATTTAGTTAAAGTGCAGTGGAGCAGTGATCCTAGAGACTGTACTTGGGAAACTGAGGAAAGCATTAAGCAAGCTTACCCCAAATGCAGAGTGGATATCTCTGACTAACTCCGGTGCAAGGTACCTTTATCATACTTTGCATTTACATTTTATTTCCTACTTTATTGTTGTTTCCTTTTCGAGGACGAAAAGTTTTAAGTAGGGGAGATTGTAATAACCCGGAAAATACGAGCCAATTTAAAATTTTTAAATTGATTATTTCAAAGCAATTTGAACCATTGAAATAGAATATTTCAATAAATTAGTGAGTTAAGAAATAGTAAGTCAGTTTGAAAATTTGAATTCGAACTTTGACCGACTATGCAGGGTGGAAAATTGATATTTTGCAAACGGCCTCGGAATTCGACGAAACCACTTTTGTCGGGTCCGGGATGTCAAACTATTGCTAGGTTTCAAATTTCATAATTTTTCGAATCAATATGTGAGCGTGGCAAAAGAAAACGCGTTTGACCAGTTTCTGTTGAATTTAATCGACAGGAAATTGGCCATTTTTCAAACGGTCTCAGAATTCGACGAAACTAGTTTTGTTAGGACCGTATCGTCAATACGAAACTAGAAAATATTTTTCTGGAATTTTTCTAGTTAGTGTGTGACCCCGGTAATTTGAAATGTACGTTTAAAATTCAATATAAGGATTTAAATGTAAATTTCAACGGAAACTGATTGTAACGATCAAACCAGCTTACGATACATATCCCATTGTGTTCGGAATGGGGGTAAAATGCTATGGACGACAGGCGGTGGGCCTCGTTTCGAGGTCGTATGTAAAAGTCAACCCTTGTGCAAAATTAAATAATTAAATAATAAAATAAAATAAAAATATATTTTCCCCTTTTTCTTCTTCACTGGCGCCCCCCCCCCCCACCGATTCATTTACCAGAAAGAAAAAAAAAAAGAAGAAAACCTAATTCTAATCGAGCCGCCCTCCAGACCTCAACGCCGACGATCGAGCTGAAGCCCCCACCACCCTCGCAACCTCCTCCTTCCAGCGAAGACGCCGCCGACCATCGAACCGAAGCCTGGAACCCTACCGCGAACCTCCGAACGCCTCCTCAGAGACGCCTCTTCTTCCCTCCTCCCCTTCGCATACCACGGTGAGCTTTTAAGTTATTTTATTTTGATTTTTATTTTTGATTTATAAAACCGATTTAAAAACAAACCGATTTAAAAACAAATTTCTGATTTGTTTAAGAATTTTAAACTGATTTGTTTTAGGTTATAGAAAACTGTTTTTTTTATGATGCATGAACAGAATTTTTTTAAAGAAAATAAAAACAGAATTTTTTTTAAAAGAAAATAAAAACAGAATTTTTTTAAAGAAATAAAACTGAATTTTTAAAAGATGTAAAAACAGAATTTTTTAAAGAAATAAAACTGAATTTTTAAAAAGATGTAAAAACATAATTTTTTTTAAAAGAAAGTAAAAACAGAATTTTTGAAAAGAATTTTGAAGACTGATTTTTCAAAAGAAATAAAAAATGATTTTTATTTTAAGGTTTAAAATAGAAAAAAAGGGGTTTAAACTTTGAAATTAAAAAGGTCGAATCTTTTAAAAGAAAAAGATTTGAACTTGCAAAAATAAAGATCATATTTTTAAAAAGAGGAAAGACAGAATTTTTGTTAAGTAGAAGAAGTAAGATATGATTCTTATATTTTTAAAGCAATAAAAATATAATTTTTACATCATAGGAATATTAAAAATATAATCTTTGTTTTTAAAGTATGATCTTTATATATTGAATAACATAGTAAAAATTCGATTTTTACTTATGTAGAGAATACGGGCAACGAAAGCGACAAGAAGACGAAATAGACGAAGATTTCCATAAAGGAAGAGTCGTGTTATTGGATAGCTACTGGTGAGAAATTCTCACTCTTCAATCACATTTTTTTATATATATATATGTGTGGAAAATAAAAGTGAATTGCTATATATAAATATTTATATATATATATATATATACGCCCCCTCGTCCACAAACCATGGACGATATATATATATTGGTTGAAATTGTTGTGAAAATTGGTTGACGGCAAATTGTTGTTTGGGATTGTTTGTGGTTGGTATTGAATTGATTGAGGTTGAAAAATACCCGTTTGTGATTGGAAAATATTTGGTTGAAACCACATAGGATTAGTTTGTGGAAATGAAATAAATATAAACATGCCGCCTACGTGCAAATTAGATGCATGATCCCCATTGTCAAAAACCGCGAGGTTTTAAGGTAGAGCGAGGAGCCGTACTAGGGACGGTGCCGGTTTAACTACCCTGCCGTTATGCTGCCAAAATTTTGAATAATCTTTGTGTGTTAGAATTATTTTCATATGTTGAAATTATTTGCATGCATAGAAATTAAAGACATATATTGAAACTATGTCCATGTGTGGAAATATTCATGTGTTGAAAAGTGTTGTGTGAAAATAAAATTCATTTGTGAATGAATGAAGTGTATAAACAATAAAAATCACATTTATATATATATATATGAAGTATGAAAAATATTCGCCTTATATAAATAATTTCAATCATAAAAATCCCATCTTTCTAATATGAACAACATAAATAAATTGTCCATGTGTGAAAATACTCATTTGTTGAGAAATGTGTGTAGTGGAAAGGTGCATGTGTTGAATAAAAAGATTGAACGATAAAAATTACCTTTTTATTGAAACTATGAAGTGTTGAAACCATACGTTGGTTGAATAAATATTTTAAATGATAAAAATATCATTTTTATCCTATGTGTGATATGCTAAAAATATGCAGACGTTGAAACAAATATTTGTGATAGAAATATTATTTTTAACATGCATAGGAACTAAATAAAATAGTCATGTGTTGGAATCTATTTTAGTTCGCCAAAATTATCATCTTTGAAATGTGAAGTGTTAAAAATAGCCACTTGTTCAAATAAACGTGCATGAGTTGAAATATACATTAACTAGCTAATGATATGATTTTAGCCTATGCATGCGATACTAGAATGAGTGGTGTTTTAAAACCAAAGCAAATCAAATATGAAGTTGAATAGAAAATGATAAATGTTAGAAATTGTATATATGTGCATGCATATCTATTGAACAGGTTAAAGCAAAAAGGGGCTAGAGAAGAGGAATAAAATTTTGTGCCCGACAAATAGGTACACATTTACTGTTTGTTTGGGTGATGATTTTATGAGCCTATTGGCTAGCCGCTTGGCTTTTTCTTTTTCTTTTTGAGATTAGAAGGACCGGGAACGCTATTTGCGATTTCCCGATGCCCCCGGTACAGGGGAGGTTATGGCGAAATTTTCCAAAATTTTAGGGTGTTAGAAAAATATTTGAAGTGAAAACGATATAGAAATTATTGAATGAACTATATTTATATAAATATATAAATATAAATATAATTAAAACGAAACGTGGCCGTGCAGTTCATATTTTGAAACCGTGATTTCAAACGACTAGTGCGGAAGATCCGACCATTGGATTTTCCCGAAACCTCAACCGTTGGGTTCGCCTTGGAAATATCTTTCCAACGGCACCAACTTTGTGAAGATCCGACGGTTGGATTGTCTGGAATGTTTAATTCAAAATTAAGGAAAAACAGCGCCAGAAACGATTATATTTATATATATATATATATAAATATAATTAAATTAAATCGAATAACGACGCTGCAGTTCGTAAATTGAAATCGTAACTTCAAATGGTTAGTGTGGAAGATCCGACCGTCGGATTTTCCTAAAACTGGAACCGTTGGGTTCGTTTTGAAAAGACCTTCCTAATGATGTAAAATTTGTGAAGATCCAACGGTTAGATTTTCCTATATGGTTAAAACAAAATTAGTGGAAAGCAGCGCCAGTGCATCGACACGACCTGAAACGTCGTTTAATTAAATATGGCCGTTTTAAATTAAATAAAAATGGCGATATATCGTTATTAAGTGCTATAGACGATATAGAGTGAAAATAAACCAATTTTGTTGTGTTTACTTGATATGTGATGGTTGAATGTATTTGACGTGAAAATTATAACTAAACAACTGAAGTGTGAATGTTGAATAGTTCAACCCTGTGATTAATTGGTTTGAAAATCTAAATATACGTGGGTTATTTGAAAAGGCCGAGTTTATCTCATTTCAAATAATCGATCGACGTTGAGAAGTCGAAGAGTCGAAGACGACTGAAGACCGACGATCTCCACATTGGATGGATGGGCGCTACTGATGCTCGTGATTGGAGTAGCTACCATGAAGGAATTGAAGTAGTAGCCGTCCAAACATAGTGTTGATTGTACGGATATGCGAGGAATTGGTGCCTCCGGTTTCGTTCAGACCCAGAACGGACTTGTAAATGGACTGTGTGTCTGACATTGGATTTTGTTCTGTGTTGATTGATCTCTGTTAAATATATATCTGTTTGGCGGCGGAGAATTTATTCTCTTGCTTAACGCCCTCCTCTGAGACGTACGAGCTTAGAGGTTATGTATTGACAGAAATCAGTCGCATGGAGTGGATTGCCTGTGTGGCACGCCTAAGTGGCATGTGATCAAGGCTTCTGTTGCAAAGCAAAGTCTTGTGGTTGATGATCAAAGCATGGTCTGTGTGACTAGCTTAGTGTATAACGTGAATTCGCGAGCCTCACACCTCGGTATGAGTCAAAAACGGGAGAGTGACTGCAGGGAGAGCACGACGTTTCTTTCTAGCTAAGGTGGTGTCAGTGACCTACCAGCCCTGACATTATATATATTTTTCACCTGTGTGGTTGTTGGAATGCGAGGCGCCTCGATTATAGGTCTGTAAGGACCGGGAAACGTGTGTTCAGGAATTGCCAATCCTCAAAAGTAAGAGAGGACCGGCCCTGAAGATCCAAGGATCATAGTGGGGTCCTGGGACATTTGCTAGAGTGTCTCGAACGGAGAGGAGCTTGCCCCTTGCCTCGACTCATGAAGGAATCCAATTTCCAATACGATATGTGCGATTGTGATTGTATTACTAGTACGGCGACATAGTAGATGGTAGCTATGCCGCCTAGGATTGATATTTATGATTGAATCTGCTTTTGAGACATATATGCACTAGTAATAATATCAAACACCTTTGTTTATTCGTATGAAGCATCTTTGGCCATTATAAGGTAAAAACTCTATCCTCCGGCTTGCGTTGCATTGTGTGATGGGACCTGAGTCTTATAATGGCTTCATTTTATAAAAAGCATTGCGTTGATTTAATCATTTACTTTACTTCATGCACGAGCACTCATTGGAGTAAACCCGTTCCGCGGAAGTGGCGTGGTCCTTTGATTTGCCTTATTATTGTTATTAATAAGTTGAATGGATTTCTCATACCAGTCCCATGACTGACTCGTAGTTTGTTTCACCTTGCAAACTCGGGTGCCCTCATTTTCACACGGGCAGCCTAGTTACAGGTTTCTGATGCACCTTTTGGCTCATGGCGAGGCTTGACTACACTGTGCTGACTTGGATTTTCTCCGCCATTATTGTATCTATATTATGATTCCGCCACTGGCGATGTAGACTGATATTCCTTTTGTGTACTCTTTATGTATGATTCCGCCTCAGGCGATGGTGACTGATTATGTATCATTATGCACTAAGTTGTATCCTGTACTGTGCTTCTCTGATGTGATGTTATCTATATGATTCCGCTGTCATATGTGTGTAAATTATTCTAATTTCTGTCTATGCTATTATCTGTGATATGCTAATGATGATTAATGTGTTATATTCCAATGATTATCCTTAACACCGTGCTACGGGGTTTTGGGATCGTCACATTAACGAATATATTTATAAACGCCGTTTGAACGTATAATTATAATATAGTTAAAATCGAGCTCGAAAACGTGCGGTAGTTCGCTATTTGGTGATTTGAACTTCAACGGAATATACAGGGGCCGTTTTAAATCGTATTTCTGTGAAAAAAGAAACGTTAGGTGCTGGTGGAGTATGTTTTTCTAGTGGACGAGAAAAATCGAGATTTCATCGTGTATATTTTAATCTATGTCCAAATCAAATTTTAGAAAAGTCGCTGTGGAATTCTCTTATAATTTATAATGATTTATATAAGGAATTTCATTATAAATCGAATATCGATTAAATCGGGAATTGAAATATCGAGCTAGAAATTCATATAGGAATATTTTTGAAGCTGTATGATATCGTATGTGGATATATACGAGAATATAAATTTATTTATATTTAATTTAATCATTTTTAAATATATTTATATATTTAAAATGGTTATTCAGAACTTTAAAAATAGCTAGTTTTTCATACGACCTCCAAATTCGACGAAACCAATTTTGTTGGATTCATAATGTCAAATTATTGTTGGATTTCCAGTTTCGTGATTTTTAGAGTCAGTGTATGGCCGTACGGATTTTTAATGTGGAAAACAATCGGTAAATTGACCTTTAAAAATACATTGTGTGAGTAAGCGGAGTCGGAATTTGATGAAACCAGTTTCGTTGGGTCCGTAATGTCAACCTGTAGCTGCATGCCAATTTTGGTGATTTTTGGGTATCGTATGTGGTCACAGGAATTTTTAAAGCCAAGTACAATCAGCGGTTGCTTAGAAATTTATATTTTAATCGAATATAAAAATATTATAAAAATCCTATAAATTACCCTTAACTATTCCTAAACCTGAACTCCTCATTCTACGGTTAACACAGCGCCTCCACACTCTCTTCTTCCAACGTGAGCAATCCACATCTTTAAAAAGCAAAATAAAATCAAATACTAAAGGGAAAATTACAATCTTGGATCCTTTGAGTTCTTGGTGAGTTCCTCATCAATCTCGTATAGATTTCATTAAATTCGACGGCTATTTTGGTTCGCTGAAAATACACAGCTTTGTCTAGGGTTCAGCTGCGAAGGAAGTACAGACTTCGATGAATGGTTTGGTGATGTTGTTTGAGATGGTGGTTGGATTTAGCAATGTTTGAGGAAATTTGAGGGGATTACGACATTAAAACTATCGATGTGTACTATAGTGTTTGCGTCGAGGACCTGGAGGACGCGGCGAGCAGGGAGGGTGCGAGTTGAAGGTGTTTAGGTTAGGGAAGTTGAAATTTGGACGAGATGAATTTTGGTGTATGCAGTTGGATTGATAGTGGAGTAATGGACGAGCTTTGATTTTCTTAAGTTTGTAACTGGGAAAGGATTTGCGTTTGGATTTAATCAGGAGGAAGAAGAAGAAAAATTTGCGGACGGTTTGTAATTGATGGAGTGGGCCGTTGGTTTTTGGGTAAAGCCTAAATCAAATGATAATTAAGTTTTATTTTTAAAGTTTAAATAGTATATTAGCTTGTAAAATTGATAACTTATTCAAACGAGGTCAGAATCAGACGAAACAAGATCTGTTGGGATCGTAGTCTCAAGGGCTATACAATGGAACTGACGAGGAGCGAATCAAAGCTCGTTACAATTTATTACAAAATAAATTGTCATTATATTTTTATAATGTATTTTTAGAACTGTTAAATATTGGTTGATTATTGTGTATTGACTATGTTGATTGAACTGCTAGTCAGTTGGTTGAAATATATATATATATATATATATATATATATATATATATATATATATAAATCGTTAAATATATATTGATTTTGTTATCGGAATATTTCGTACTGAACTGAAATTGATGTTAATTATATTGTTTAACATCTGTGGATGCTGGGAAACAGGTTGGAGGAATCAAACTGGATTCCTCAACATTTATTTTACTGTTTTTCATATATTGTAATATATGATGTGATATATGATCTGTTGTTGACTATGTGTGTTTGAATGATATCGATCACTGTTGTTTGGTATTTTTAATACCGTAAGAAATACTGGGATGTAAAAAAGGGATTTTTAAAGTGTATTTTGAAAATAAATTAGTTATATAAAATCAGTGGATTTTATACATAAAAAGGAAAATGGTTTTGTAAAAGGAAAAATTATGAAATCAAAAGAGTTATAAAGGAAATTATTTGTAAAAAAAATTATAAAAGGAAAAAGGATTTTATAAAAGGAAAAAAGTATAAAATCAAAAGTTAAAAAGGAAAATATTTATAAAACAAATAAATAATTATAATGGAAAATGTTGTGAAAACAAATATGAAGGAATATATTTGTAAAACAAATATAAAGGAAATAATTTTAAAATCAAAAGTATGAAAAGAAAATATTTGTGAAAACAATTATAAAAGGAAAAGATTTGTAAACCAAATAGTAAGAGGAACATTTGTAAAACAATTACAAATAGAAATGAAAAAGGAAAACATTTGTAAAACATTTATAAATAGAGAAAATGGAATTATTTATTTATAGAATAAATAAAGTTTTAACAGGATTATTTATTTAGAAAATAAATAGAATAAAGAATTATTTATTTAGAAAATAAATAGAATAAAGGTATATTTATTGGAAAAATAAATGGAGGAGTTAATCGAACATAGTAATTAAAAAATGGAGTTAAACAAAAATTAGAAATTGACTAGAGAATAATAAGTTGAATGGTTTCCTAAGTATCGATCTAATGTTGGTTTCGTCCTTCGGGGTTTATACTTAGGAAGTTGTTCTCTTGTTAGTTTATAGTTAGAGTCTGATAGATGTGGAAGAATAGTGATACGTAATTAAGTCACGGAAATGTTTTCCAGTGTTAATAACGTATATTTTCTAAACATAGAAAATGACAATATATATATATATATATATATATATATATATATATGTTTGATGATTGGATCGATAATTCCATTTGGAAATAAGATCATTGTGGGTATACAAACATGTTTTCATTTGATAGTTAAATCACCGACTATCAAAGTTTTGACCATTTTAACGTTGTTTATATGGAGAGACCGGTTGGATTATTATCCGAAGAACCACTCTGTATTGGCATAAGCATTGTGAATCAAGTATGTTGAATATATTGAAGACGGAGTAAAGTGCAAGGGCTGTTGTATAAATCTTAGATAACAATTGCCTAAAATGGATGTACGGAATAGTGCCTTCGGTTTTTCCAGTCCCAGGACAACTTGAATGGACGAGTGTCTGAGAAAGTATATCTGGTGGATCACGTGAGTTGATCGTTTCAAATGTATTTACGTTGGTGGCGGAGGAATTTGTTTCTCTTAGCTAATACCCATGGTATATTTGGGGAAATCAATTTGTGATTTGACGGGTGTAACGATGTGGCATTCAAAGTAATGAATGAGTAATCTGTTAAACGATACGTTACGACCTCCAGCCTCATCAACTGGGAAATGACAGAAATCAGGTAGGTAGCGTGGCTAAGTGGGCCGCACCCAAGTAGGGTGTAATAACACGCAAATTCTGTGCCAGTTTAAAATTTTTATTTTGGCAATATCAGCGAATTTTGGATATTTAAAATAGATTATTTTAAATAATATCGACGAGAAATTTATTTTGAGTATAATTCGATGTATATATTATATACGTCGTCGTTAGAATATAAATAATTATATATAATTATAAATAGAATTGAAAATGGCGCGGTAGTTCGATAATTCGATTTCAAACTTCAATTGAATGTACCGGGTGCAAAACAATCCGGATTTTAGTGAAACCAAAAATAATGGGATCTAATTGATAATATCTTCCCAACGAATCCGAATAATCAAGATTTCATATCGGGAATCAAAAGATATGTCCAGTTGAAAATTCTGAATAGTCGCTATGGAATTCAGGCCCTTAAAAATGGACATTTTGCAAACGACCTCGGATTTCGACGAAACCAGTTTTGTTGGGTCCGTGATGTCAAGTTATTGCTATATTCCAAATTTCATAATTTTTTGAATCAATATGTGAGCGTGGCAAAGGAAAACGCGTTTGACCAGTTTCAGTTGATTTTAATCGACTGGAAAATGGCCATTTTTCAAACGGTCTCATAATTCGACGAAACTAGTTTTGTTAGGACCGTATCGTTAATACGAAGCTAGAAAATATTTTTCTGGAATTTTTCTAGTTAGTATGTGACCCCGGTAATTTGAAATGTGCGTTTAAAATTCAATATAAAGATTTAAATGAAAATTCAAAAGGAAAATGATTGTAGCGATCAAATCAGCTTGCGATTCATATCCCATTGTGTTCGGAATGGGGGTAAAACGCTATGGACGACAGGCGGTGGACCTCGTTTCGAGGTCATAAGTAAAAGTCAACCCTTTGGCAAAAATTTAATAATTAAATAATAAAATAAAATAAAATAAAATAGAATCCCCCCTTTTCTCTTCTGCTTGCCCCCCCTCCCCCCCGATCCCTCATTCATTTACCAGAACGAAAAAAAAAAAAAAAAGAGAAAACCTAAAAACCCAAAATCGCGCCGCCTTATCCTTGCCGCCGACAATCGAAGCAGCGCCCCCGAAGCCTCGCGACCACCTCCCTCCAGACGACGCTACCCTCGACAAATCGAAGCAGCCCCCAATCGGAGCCTCCACCTCGAACACATCATCGCGACACCTCTCTGAACCTCCGAACGCCGCCGAGCCGCCCTCTTCTTCCCTCCTCCCCTTCGCAAGCAGTCGGTGAGCCATTTTACTTTATTTTTATTTTTATTTTTAATTTTGTTTTGTTAAAACTAATTACTGTATTTTTATTTTAAGTTATAAAACTGTATTTTTATTTTAAGTTGGAAAAACTGCATTTTTAAATAAGGTAAAAACTGTTTTGAAAAGAAAAAGAAAACAAAAACTGTTTTTGAAAATAATTTAAAAACTGTTTTTAAAAGAAATTGAAAACTGCATTTTTAAAAGAAAATAAAAACTGATTTTTAGTTATAAAATAAAAACTGCATTTTTTATAAATGAATGTAAAAACAGAATTTTTGTAAAGAACTTTAAAACTGATTTTTTTTTGGGAATTTTAAAAACTGTTTTTTTTATATATAAAGTTTTAAAAACTGTTTTTTTTATAAACTTTGAAAACTGTCTTTTTTTTTTAGGATGTAAAAACAGAAATTTAAAATTGAAAACTGTTTGTTTTAAAAGGAAAAATAAAAACAAAATTTTTAAAGAGTTAAAACTGATTTTTTTTTCTAAAAAGGCAAAACTGTTTTAAAAGAAGAAAAAAACTGCATTTTTATAAAAGAGTTTTAAAAACTGCATTTTTAAAAACTGATATGATAAGAAAATAAAAACTGGTTTTATTTTAAAGGTTTAAACTTTGAAGAAAAAAAAAGGTTTAAACTTTGAAATAGAAAAAGGGTTTGATCTTTTAATAGAAAAAGATTTGAACTTGAAAATAAAGATCATATTTTTAAAAATAGAAAAGATGGAATTTTTGTTAAGTAGAAGTAGTAAGGTATGATTCTTATATTTTTAAAGCAATAAAAATATAATTGTTACATCATAAGAATAATAAAAATATAATCTTTATATTTAATAGCGAAGTCAAAATGCAATCTTTATATATTGAATAACATAGTAAAAATTCGATTTTTACCTATGTAGAGGATACAGTCAACGAAAGCAACAAGAAGGCGAAATAGGCGAAGGTTTCTATTAAGAAAAATCGTGTTATTGGAAAGCTATTGGTGAGAATTTCTCACCTTTCAATTTCTTTTCTAGTTATATATATATACTAGGATGCAGACGGTGTTTAGTAGCACCCGACACAATCGTCCACAGACCATGGACTTGTTTGTTTGGCTGTTTGGTTATTGATTGCGATATTGGTTTGAATGTGGTTTGTGGTGTGAAAAATCGAATCGATAAATTGGTTAGGATTAGACGTGCGCCGTTATAAGGCGAAGGAGTAAGGCTAGGTTAGACTCTTACTCCAAATTTTGTGGTTTGCATAATGAAATTGATTTGATTGATGTGTGAATGGCGTGGGCCTTCACTAGTCCGGGGATAAGGCTAGGCCTCGTCCCGTTTCTAGTATCGTGCCGTTATGCCGCCGAAATTTTCTAAAATATGTTAGAAAAATAAAATGTTTTGTCGTTAAAAATATAATTTTTAACGTGATGTGAATAAATAAATATTCATTTACAAACCAGACGGTTTGTTTATGTACACCTATTTGAATGACATTGATTGGGACGATAAATTTTACACATCGCCCAATTGCACAAATAAAATCTGTGTTTGATTGTTTGAAACCCCACACGGGTGTTGGGATGAAATTTGAAGTTCACTCATCCTGATTGATTAAATATGTCAATCGATTGATTGACAGGCTGTTATAAGCATTAGATATCTATATTTGATGCTTATACAGTGTAGTGCACTTTGGTGGATGGTTGATTATTTATCGTTGCTATTATATACATGTGTTGTATGAAAATCCATATAATTAACTTTATATGGTAATTGATTGGGCCTCATTCCAATCGTGAAAATAAGGAATATTTGAAAATAGAAATTTATGAAGCCGTGTTGATTAGATTGACGCCATTTTGACGTGAACGATATTTATATCGATTTTATTCATTTTAAAATGAATATTGAAAACGATTTCGAAATGAATGGAATTGAAAACGATTTCGAAATGAATTGAATTGAAAGTGATTTCGAAATGAATTGAATTGAAAGTGATTTCGAAATGAATTGAATTGAAAACGATTTCGAAATGAATTGAATTGAAAGTGATTTCGAAATGAATTGAATTGAAAACGATTTCGAAATGAATTGAATTGAAAGTGATTTCGAAATGAATTGAATTGAAAGTGATTTCGAAATGAATTGAATTGAAAACGATTTCGAAATGAATTGAATTGAAAGCGATTTCGAAATGAATTGAATTGAAAGTGATTTCGAAATGAATTGAATTGAAAGTGATTTCGAAATCAATTGAATTGAAAACGATTTCGAAATGAATGGAATTGAAAACGATTTCGAAATGAATTGAATTGAAAACGAATTCGAATTGAATTGAAAGTGAATTGAAATGAATTCAAATTGAATTGAAATTTGAATTGAATAGAAATGAATTTTAAAACGAATTTATAAAGAAGAATTCAATTTTGATTTGAATTGAAATGGAAGTTGAAAATGTTTTGAAACGAATTCAAAACTATTTATATAATTCGTTTTAAATAGAAATCGACAAAATATATATTATATATATAATATAATGGCCTGAATAGAACGCGCCGCGCAGCGGTAGTTCGCGAATTTCGACCATTTATTTCAATCGGACATTACGGGAGATCCGACCGTCGGATTCTCCTAAAACCGGAACCGTTGGGTTCGTATCGAAGAGAGCTTTCTAACGAATGTGAGAAATTAGAAATCTAACGGTTGGATTTGGAATTATGTCCAAATTAAATTTGAAAAAGGTCGCTGTAAGTGCTGTTCGATGGCCATTGGTGGAAATCGACTGTACGGGCCTTGATAAAATTATTAAAAATAGTAATAATTTGTGTAAAATCATAAGAAATGATTTGTGAAGATTTGGGATGAAAAACTCTATATTTGAAAAGATAAAAATAAATTTTTATCGAAATGAACTAGTTTTGAACTAGAAATATAATTCTATTTACTTTTAAATAAATAAATTGAATTAGAAAAGGGTTTTAAAAATAACCATAATTTCCAATGATTGCATTGGAGTGGATTTGAATCGAAATTGTCTTCGGGATATTTCGATGTTGGAATTCGTGATTATGCAGATGTGGTTATGGAAATTTGAAAGATATATATATCCATATCGTTATTTCCAGCAAGACATTTGTTAATCGTAGAATTTGATATTGAATATAAGCCGGGATATTTTCTATTCAGAGCCTTGTGTTTAATATCAAATGTGATTTGGGTTTGTCGTGAATGGTGTCTTCATTAACACTGTTCTTGAACCCAGTTGAGAAAAGATTAAATCTTTTTATTATAGATTTAATGAAGAGTACCAATTAAATAATGTTTAATTGGAATTGAATTGATATTGATTTTTGGGTTTATCGTGGACAGTGTTTTAAATAACACTCGTTCTTTAACCCGATAATTAATGAATGTGATTTTGGGTTTATCGTGAACCGTGTTTTAAATGACACTGATTCTTTAACCCAGTCGAAGATTAAAACTAAGTGGAGTTTTAATGAATCTTTAATTAGATTGAAATGGTCGAGAATGGAGTATCACCAGTTCTGCTCCAGGCGATAGTTAAATCTTTAATTAGATTTGAACGTGAAATGGTAATTGAATTTACCGATAACACTGAGGTGTTAGATATGAAGTATTACCAGTTTTACTTCATGGGATAAATAGGTTGGGATTGGGAAATTAAAACAAATGATTACTTCGGTAAGTTTCGTTAATCCCGACTAGTTTGAATTGATATTCAAAAGTAGATTAAAGAATAAATTCAAGAATTTATCTTTGATAAAATTAATGGGAACCTTTCCCTATAAATGTGAAATTTAGAAATTGACTGTCGGTTAGCCAAACAGAATGGTTTTCTGGATATTGATCTGATGTTGGTTTCGGCCTTCGGGGTTAATATTTGGGGAATTATACTCTTGATTAATTTACGGTTAGTGACTAATGAATTGGAATGAGGCGTATGTTGTGTTTGTGTAATACTTATTTAAAATATACGCGAGTTATTCGGAAAGACCGGGTTTATCCCATTCTGAATAACTGATACGACGATAAGTCGAAGATGAAGACGATGGTCGAAGACCGGAGGTCTTCACGTCGTTTGGGTGATAACTGATGATCTTGATTGGGCTGTACACCCAAGAAGATGGAAACAGTTGGTGATCGTCCAGACGTACTTGGAGATCGATGGATATGCGGGGTACTAGGTGCCTCCGGTTTCGTTCAGACCCAGAACGGACTTGTAAATGGACTGTGTGTCTGACATTGGATTTTAGTCTGTGTGATTGATTTCTATTAAATATATATCTGTTTGGCGGCGGAGAATTTATTCTCTTGCTTAACGCCCTTCTCTGAGACGTACGTGCTCAGGGGTTATATATTGGTGGATATCAAACGCATGGAGTGAATTGCCTGTGTGGCATGCCTAAGTGGCAATTGATCGAGGCTTCTGTTGAAAAGCAAAGTCTTGTGGTGATGATCAAAGCACCGCCTGTGTGGCATAGCTTTGTGTAACGTTTACTTCGCGAGTTTCACACCCGGTATGAACCAAAAACGGGAGAGGACATCAGGGAGGACTTGCGTTTCTTTCTAGCTAGAAGTGGCGTCAGTGGTTTTACACGCCCTGACGAGTTTGACTTATGTGGTTGTTGCTGTTGCGAGGCGCCTCGGTTTGATCGGACGATCCGGGTCCGATGGAGTCATTTGTTGGCTCGTTTACGCCCCATAGGGCGGAGAGACGTAGTGTTCAGGCGTAATAATCCACATCGGTGGACCGGCCCTGACGATCCAAGGCCCACCTGAGTCTGGGACCTGAGACATGGGCTAGATTGTCTCGAATCGGTTGAGGACTATCTTTTGCCTCGGTTCATAGAGGGAAACCCAATTTCCAAATACGTGACATTTGCGGTTTTATTTGTAGAACCTAGTATGGCGACATGATATATGGTACCCATGCCGTCTATGATTGATACTTATGATTTGAAGTTGTTTTATACACTTTGCACTTATAATAGTATCAAACGATTTGTTTTAAACGTATCAAGCATTCTTTGGCTATTATAAGGGAAAACCCTATCCTCGGCTGCGTTGCATTGTGTGATGGGACCTGGGTCTTATAACAGCTTCATTTTTTCTTTATTTAGCATTGCGCTGTTTGTTTTATGCACTGGTATTCTTGGGAGGAAACCCGTTCCGTGTTATACGGCGTGATCCCTTGATTTACCTAACTTTTAAAATAAAGAATAATAACTGTTTTAGTTCTCACACCAGTCACATGACTGACCTGGAGTTTATTGTTTTAACCTAAACTCTGGGTGCCCCTATTTTGACACGGGCAGCTAGTAGTTTTGGTTTTGCAGATTTATATTCACAGGATCCTGGTTTACAGCTGGAACGATATCCGGAAAGCTTTGTATCCGTATATCTCTTTCTAGTTGTGTATTGTATTATTTTCCACTGCCATGTATTTAAATGTAATTTAAACCTCTGATATTTCTGTGTAATATTCATTTATACTCTGTATATTCTTGTAATCTGATGCATTGTTGTAATATACAATGAAATGTTCTTCTGTGTGCGATCTGATTTGTCCTGTTCTCAAACGATAGGGCATTTCGAACGGTCTGGGTCGGTTTAGCAACTGGTTCGGACTGAGCGAAATTCTTTGTCGTCACAGTTGGTATCAGAGCTTTGGCTTACAAAGCTTAGAGAACAAGACACATTAGAACCATACGAAAGAATTCATCAGATATTGGATTAGTAAAATCCAATCGGAATGACTCGTTAGAGATGGGATCAGTAGTATCCTAGAACGAGTGTGAAAAGTATATTTTTCAAATGAAAACATTCTTTTTTTTGAAAATTTAAATCAATTATTCGTATTTGATTATCTATTTATATTGAGTTGGACAGTTCAGTATATAAAGATTTGGCGTATACGTCTGATCCACGTGTATTTGTAATTTTAATATACTGAATAGATATAGAATCACACTCTAGTCGCCCGAAGATGATTCTGATGATAGTTCGAACATCATCAGAATTGGTATTCGTGTTTCGAAGGTGTGATATCTATATATTTCCTATTGGCTGGCGTGAGAACCAAAAATTAGATAGGGCCTATTGTTGTGATTTGGCGTCAAAAATGTGATTTTGCATATGTATCAAAATTATGAATTTGAAACTCTAATTCACTAATTGATTGATGTTTGTGTTGTTTGTTTATTTGTTGGATAATTTTGAACCATTATGCCTAATTGAACCAAATATTGAACTGTATTGAAAATTGGTCGCATCTGCTTGCATATACATGTATATCATTGAACAGGTCATAGCAAGGAGGCTAGAGCAGAGAATAAAATTTGTTTGCCCGACAAATAGGTACATGTTTACTACATAATTTCCTGTTTTGTTTGGTGATGATGATTTTGTGAGCCTATTGGCTAGCCGCTTGGCTTTTTCTTTTTCTTTTTGAGATCTGAAGGACCGAGGAAGCTATTTGAAATTCCCCGATGCTCCCGGTGCAGGGGAGGTTATGGCGAAATTTTTCAAAAATTTAGGGTGTTAGCCAAATTTTTGAGATTTTGAAAATTCTCAGAAACTAAAGAGTTGGAGAATGGAAGCCAGATCGATCGTAGAGCTGAATAATCAAACCACTTTCGACTTTGTTCCTTTTCGGGGACGAAAAGTTTTAAGTGGGGGAGATTGTACTAACCCGCAAATTCTGGGCCAGTTTAAAATTTTTATTTTGGCAATATCAGCGAATTTTGGATATTTAAAATAGATTATTTTAAATAATATCGACGAGAAATTTATTTTGAGTATAATTCGACGTATATATTATATACGTCGTCGTTAGAATATAAATAATTATATATAATTATAAATAGAATTGAAAATGGCGCGGTAGTTCGATAATTCGATTTCAAACTTCAATTGAATGTACCGGGTGCAAAACAATCCGGATTTTAGTGAAACCAAAAATAATGGGATCTAATTGATAATATCTTCCCAACGAATCCGAATAATCAAGATTTCATATCGGGAATCAAAAGATATGTCCAGTTGAAAATTCTGAATAGTCGCTATGGAATTCAGGCCCTTAAAAATGGACATTTTGCAAACGACCTCGGATTTCCACGAAACCAGTTTTGTTGGGTCCGTGATGTCAAGTTATTGCTAGATTCCAAATTTCATAATTTTTCGAATCAATATGTGAGCGTGGCAAAGGAAAACGCGTTTGACCAGTTTCAATTGATTTTAATCGACTGGAAAATGGCCATTTTTCAAACGGTCTCAGAATTCGACGAAACTAGTTTTGTTAGGACCGTATCGTCAATACGAAGCTAGAAAATATTTTTCTGGAATTTTTCTAGTTAGTATGTGACCCCGGTAATTTGAAATGTGCGTTTAAAATTCAATATAAAGATTTAAATGAAAATTCAAAAGGAAACTGATTGTAGCGATCAAATCAGCTTGCGATTCATATCCCATTGTGTTCGGAATGGGGGTAAAACGCTATGGACGACAGGCGGTGGACCTCGTTTCGAGGTCATAAGTAAAAGTCAGCCCTTTGGCAAAAATTTAATAATTAAATAAAAAAATAAAATAAAAAAAAATAGAATCCCCCCTTTTCTCTTCTGCTTGCCCCCCCCCCGATCCCTCATTCATTTACCAGAACGAAAAAAAAAAAGAGAAAACCTAAAAACCCAAAATCGCGCCGCCTTATCCTTGCCGCCGACAATCGAAGCAGCGCCCCCGAAGCCTCGCGACCACCTCCCTCCAGACGACGCTACCCTCGACAAATCTAAGCAGCCCCCAATCGGAGCCTCCACCTCGAACACATCATCGCGACGCCTCTCTGAACCTCCGAAGGCCGCCGAGCCGCCCTCTTCTTCCCTCCTCCCCTTTGCAAGCTGTCGGTGAGCCATTTTACTTTATTTTTATTTTTAATTTTGTTTTGTTAAAACTATTTACTGTATTTTTATTTTAAGTTATAAAACTGTATTTTTATTTTAAGTTGGAAAAACTGCATTTTTAAATAAGTTAAAAACTGTTTTGAAAAGAAAAAGAAAACAAAAACTGTTTTTGAAAATAATTTAAAAACTGTTTTTAAAAGAAATTGAAAACTGCATTTTTAAAAGAAAATAAAAACTGATTTTTAGTTATAAAATAAAAACTGCATTTTTTATAAATGAATGTAAAAACAGAATTTTTGTAAAGAACTTTAAAACTGATTTTTTTTTTTGGGAATTTTAAAAACTGTTTTTTTATATATAAAGTTTTAAAAACTGTTTTTTTTATAAACTTTGAAAACTGTCTTTTTTTTTAGGATGTAAAAACAGAAATTTAAAATTGAAAACTGTTTGTTTTAAAAGGAAAAATAAAAACAGAATTTTTAAAGAGTTAAAACTGATTTTTTTTTCTAAAAAGGCAAAACTGTTTTAAAAGAAGAAAAAAACTGCATTTTTATAAAAGAGTTTTAAAAACTGCATTTTTAAAAACTGATATGATAAGAAAATAAAAACTGGTTTTATTTTAAAGGTTTAAACTTTGAAGAAAAAAAAAGGTTTAAACTTTGAAATAGAAAAAGGGTTTGATCTTTTAATAGAAAAAGATTTGAACTTGAAAATAAAGATCATATTTTTAAAAATAGAAAAGATGGAATTTTTGTTAAGTAGAAGTAGAAAGGTATGATTCTTATATTTTTAAAGCAATAAAAATATAATTGTTACATCATAAGAATAATAAAAATATAATCTTTATATTTAATAGCGAAGTCAAAATGCAATCTTTATATATTGAATAACATAGTAAAAATTCGATTTTTACCTATGTAGAGGATACAGTCAACGAAAGCAACAAGAAGGCGAAATAGGCGAAGGTTTCTATTAAGAAAAATCGTGTTATTGGAAAGCTATTGGTGAGAATTTCTCACCTTTCAATTTCTTTTCTAGTTATATATATACTAGGATGCAGACGGTGTTTAGTAGCACCCGACACAATCGTCCACAGACCATGGACTTGTTTGTTTGGCTGTTTGGTTATTGATTGCGATATTGGTTTGAATGTGGTTTGTGGTGTGAAAAATCGAATCGATAAATTGGTTAGGATTAGACGTGCGCCGTTATAAGGAGAAGGAGTAAGGCTAGGTTAGACTCTTACTCCAAATTTTGTGGTTTGCATAATGAAATTGATTTGATTGATGTGTGAATGGCGTGGGCCTTCACTAGTCCGGGGATAAGGCTAGGCCTCGTCCCGTTTCTAGTATCGTGCCGTTATGCCGCCGAAATTTTCTAAAATATGTTAGAAAAATAAAATGTTTTGTCGTTAAAAATATAATTTTTAACGTGATGTGAATAAATAAATATTCATTTACAAACCAGACGGTTTGTTTATGTACATCTATTTGAATGACATTGATTGGGACGATAAATTTTACACATCGCCCAATTGCACAAATAAAATCTGTGTTTGATTGTTTGAAACCCCACACGGGTGTTGGGATGAAATTTGAAGTTCACTCATCCTGATTGATTAAATATGTCAATCGATTGATTGACAGGCTGTTATAAGCATTAGATATCTATATTTGATGCTTATACAGTGTAGTGCACTTTGGTGGTTGGTTGATTATTTATCGTTGCTATTATATACATGTGTTGTATGAAAATCCATATAATTAACTTTATATGGTAATTGATTGGGCCTCATTCCAATCGTGAAAATAAGGAATATTTGAAAATAGAAATTTATGAAGCCGTATTGATTAGATTGACGCCATTTTGACGTGAACGATATTTATATCGATTTTATTCATTTTAAAATGAATATTGAAAACGATTTCGAAATGAATGGAATTGAAAACGATTTCGAAATGAATTGAATTGAAAGTGATTTCGAAATGAATTGAATTGAAAACGATTTCGAAATGAATTGAATTGAAAGTGATTTCGAAATGAATTGAATTGAAAGTGATTTCGAAATGAATTGAATTGAAAACGATTTCGAAATGAATTGAATTGAAAGCGATTTCGAAATGAATTGAATTGAAAGTGATTTCGAAATGAATTGAATTGAAAGTGATTTCGAAATGAATTGAATTGAAAACGATTTCGAAATGAATGGAATTGAAAACGATTTCGAAATGAATTGAATTGAAAACGAATTCGAATTGAATTGAAAGTGAATTGAAATGAATTCAAATTGAATTGAAATTTGAATTGAATAGAAATGAATTTTAAAACGAATTTATAAAGAAGAATTCAATTTTGATTTGAATTGAAATGGAAGTTGAAAATGTTTTTGAAACGAATTCAAAACTATTTATATAATTCGTTTTAAATAGAAATCGACGAAGTATATATTATATATATTATATATATAATATAATGGCCTGAATAGAACGCGCCGCGCAGCGGTAGTTCGCGAATTTCGACCATTTATTTCAATCGGACATTAAGGGAGATCCGACCGTCGGATTCTAATAAAACCGGAACCGTTGGGTTCGTATCGAAGAGAGCTTTCTAACGAGTGTGAGAAATTAGAAATCTAACGGTTGGATTTGGAATTATGTCCAAATCAAATTTGAAAAAGGTCGCTGTAAGTGCAGTTCGATGGCCATTGGTGGAAATCGACTGTACGGGCCTTGATAAAATTATTAAAAATAGTAATAATTTGTGTAAAATCATAAGAAATGATTTGTGAAGATTTGGGATGAAAAACTCCATATTTGAAAAGATAAAAATAAATTTTTATCGAAATGAACTAGTTTTGAACTAGAAATATAATTCTATTTATTTTTAAATAAATAAATTGAATTAGAAAAGGGTTTTAAAAATAACCATAATTTCCAATGATTGCATTGGAGTGGATTTGAATCGAAATTGTCTTCGGGATATTTCGATGTTGGAATTCGTGATTATGCAGATGTGGTTATGGAAATTTGAAAGATATATATATCCATATCGTTATTTCCAGCACGACATTTGTTAATCGTAGAATTTGATATTGAATATAAGCCGGGATATTTTCTATTCAGAGCCTTGTGTTTAATATCAAATGTGATTTGGGTTTGTCGTGAATGGTGTCTTCATTAACACTGTTCTTGAACCCAGTTGAGAAAAGATTAAATCTTTTTATTATAGATTTAATGAAGAGTACCAATTAAATAATGTTTAATTGGAATTGAATTGATATTGATTTTTGGGTTTATCGTGGACAATGTTTTAAATAACACTCGTTCTTTAACCCGATAATTAATGAATGTGATTTTGGGTTTATCGTGAACCGTGTTAAAAATGACACTGATTCTTTAACCCAGTCGAAGATTAAAACTAAGTGGAGTTTTAATGAATCTTTAATTAGATTGAAATGGTCGAGAATGGAGTATCACCAGTTCTGCTCCAGGCGATAGTTAAATCTTTAATTAGATTTGAACGTGAAATGGTAATTGAATTTACCGATAACACTGAGGTGTTAGATATGAAGTATTACCAGTTTTACTTCATGGGATAAATAGGTTGGGATTGGGAAATTAAAACAAATGATTACTTCGGTAAGTTTCGTTAATCCCGACTAGTTTGAATTGATATTCAAAAGTAGATTAAAGAATAAATTCAAGAATTTATCTTTGATAAAATTAATGGGAACCTTTCCCTATAAATGTGAAATTTAGAAATTGACTGTCGGTTAGCCAAACAGAATGGTTTTCTGGATATTGATCTGATGTTGGTTTCGGCCTTCGGGGTTAATATTTGGGGAATTATTCTCTTGATTAATTTACGGTTAGTGACTAATGAATTGGAATGAGGCGTATGTTGTGTTTGTGTAACACTTATTTAAAATATACGCGAGTTATTCGGAAAGACCGGGTTTATCCCATTCTGAATAACTGATACGACGATAAGTCGAAGATGAAGACGATGGTCGAAGACCGGAGGTCTTCACGTCGTTTGGGTGATAACTGATGATCTTGATTGGGCTGTACACCCAAGAAGATGGAAACAGTTGGTGATCGTCCAGACGTACTTGGAGATCGATGGATATGCGGGGTACTAGGTGCCTCCGGTTTCGTTCAGATCCAGAACGGACTTGTAAATGGACTGTGTGTCTGACATTGGATTTTAGTCTGTGTGATTGATTTCTATTAAATATATATCTGTTTGGCGGCGGAGAATTTATTCTCTTGCTTAACGCCCTTCTCTGAGACGTACGAGCTCAGGGGTTATATATTGGTGGATATCAAACGCATGGAGTGAATTGCCTGTGTGGCATGCCTAAGTGGCAATTGATCGAGGCTTCTGTTGAAAAGCAAAGTCTTGTGGTGATGATCAAAGCACCGCTTGTGTGGCATAGCTTTGTGTAACGTTTACTTCGCGAGTTTCACACCCGGTATGAACCAAAAACGGGAGAGGACATCAGGGAGGACTTGCGTTTCTTTCTAGCTAGAAGTGGCGTCAGTGGTTTTACACGCCCTGACGAGTTTGACTTATGTGGTTGTTGCTGTTGCGAGGCGCCTCGGTTTGATCGGACGATCCGGGTCCGATGGAGTCATTTGTTGGCTCGTTTACGCCCCATAGGGCGGAGAGACGTAGTGTTCAGGCGTAATAATCCACATCGGTGGACCGGCCCTGACGATCCAAGGCCCACCTGAGTCTGGGACCTGAGACATGGGCTAGATTGTCTCGAATCGGTTGAGGACTATCTTTTGCCTCGGTTCATAGAGGGAAACCCAATTTCCAAATACGTGACATTTGCGGTTTTATTTGTAGAACCTAGTATGGCGACATGATATATGGTACCCATGCCGTCTATGATTGATACTTATGATTTGAAGTTGTTTTATACACTATGCACTTATAATAGTATCAAACGATTTGTTTTAAACGTATCAAGCATTCTTTGGCTGTTATAAGGGAAAACCCTATCCTCGGCTGCGTTGCATTGTGTGATGGGACCTGGGTCTTATAACAGCTTCATTTTTTCTTTATTTAGCATTGCGCTGTTTGTTTTATGCACTGGTATTCTTAGGAGGAAACCCGTTCCGTGTTATACGGTGTGGTCCCTTGATTTACCTAACTTTTAAAATAAAGAATAATAACTGTTTTAGTTCTCACACCAGTCACATGACTGACCTGGAGTTTATTGTTTTAACCTAAACTCTGGGTGCCCCTATTTTGACACGGGCAGCTAGTAGTTTTGGTTTTGCAGATTTATATTCACAGGATCCTGGTTTACAGCTGGAACGATATCCGGAAAGCTTTGTATCAGTATATCTCTTTCTAGTTGTGTATTGTATTATTTTCCGCTGCTATGTATTTAAATGTAATTTAAACCTCTGATATTTCTGTGTAATATTCATTTATACTCTGTATATTCTTGTAATCTGATGCATTGTTGTAATATACAATGAAATGTTCTTCTGTGTGCGATCTGATTTGTCCTGTTCTCAAACGATAGGGCGTTTCGAACGGTCTGGGTCGGTTTAGCGACTGGTTCGGACCGAGCGAAATTCTTTGTCGTCACATAGGGTATATTGTCACCATCTAGAGAATATTCATATTTGTACTTCTTTCAATTCTGTATCTCCCGTGAATGGTTATGTTGGTTTACCAACAGTAAGGTGACTGTAACAACCCGAATTTTTATAACATGTTGAAACTAGAAATCAAGGCAGAATTAATTTTTAAAACAAGAATCAAGGGAAAGGGTTACTCCATTGTGTTCGCCTCGAAATTTTACATGAAATAGAGTCTGAGTTTTCGAAAATCGGAGTCCGTATGAGGGAGATATGACCCTCTGAAGTTTCAGGAATTTTCAAAATAAAAAACAGCTCGAAATTCGAATTCAAAACCCGGAACAGGCTGGGCGGGAAAATTCCTGCCCAAGGACCAGGTCGACCTGGGGGTCGACCATACTGTCAACCTCCCAGGGACCAGGTCCACCATAGTGTCGACCTGGGGTTCGACCTGCCTCCCGAACCACTTTTCTGAACCAGATGCATTCTGATGTATTTAGCCTCGTTTTCTGACCAGATTCGTCTGCCTAACCCTATATAAACAGCCCCCTAGCCTCATTTTCTCCACAACATTTCTTTCTGTCCTTATGCTGCTTCTAAGATAATCAAAATAATAAGATAAAAAGGAAGAAAAGGACTGCTCCTTGTCCATCAAGACTACGCTTAGGGATTTGCAAATTGGGGGATTTCAATTGGAACACAATCGATCAAATAGAGATTCAACAATCAAATTCTGCTTTCTAATTCTCGATCCACGCACTGTAAGTTCAAGTTACTTTTAGATAAAAGCTGTAAACGTAATATCCATGTTGTAAATTGGAATTGGATCTATGTATGGTAATTGATTCGTATCTATTCTTGTTCGTCTTAGATCTTGACTTTCATGAATATTGCTTTGGACCTATTCATGTTGTAAATCAAACTCCCTCGTGTCTATAACCTTAACATGCCTATGATGTTGAAACTATTGTTAATGGCCAAGGACTATGACTGAGAACATAAGACTACCTATGACTAATATGACTATGCCAATGACTATGACGGTGAACATAAGACTGCCTATGACTAAGCCTATGCCTATGACGGTGAACGAAAGGCTGTTGCCTATGACTATGACAAGGACAATTGTGGCTAATCAACTATGACTCTTGACTATGAGAATTATTATCTATGATTATGAACATAAGGCCATTATCTATGACCATGACTTTGAAACTATTACTGTTAATTGCCTATGACTATTGCCTAGAACTACTTTGGATAATTAACCATGACTATTGTGATTAATCGCTTAGGATTCTTAATTACGAGATTTCTACCTATGACCATGACTATTGGGGTTAATTACCTGAGACTATTATAGTTGATTGGAACCCATGTTGTATACCGAATTTGCAGTTTGTTGGATCTCATACTAAGGGTGTGACTTGCTTAGCTTATTCGCTATTATGTACACCAAAACCATTGGATCCATTAATCTTGTATTTGGCTTGCCTTTGCATGCCTATTCTTTTATGTCAGCGTTTACCATGACTATCACCTTATCTTGCTATATTTGAAATCCTATATGCCAGTGATGTTGTGATCAACTATCTCAAGTTATGTCATGCTAGTCTTGTAACCCCTTTTATTGCTTTATGCTAGTCCCTTTTCCTATCATAGTTTTGATGTTATTCCCTCTATTTCGAGATTTGGATTTATTTGTAGTAGATATCGATTCACGTTCACGTGCGAAGGGAATACGATTTGGGTAGATTAGGAAAAACATGAATTGGTTATGAACATGAATTATGAACCTGATAAAAGGCAAAACTTGAAACATTAATGTTGTTATAACTTGAATATGGACCCGAACCTGACATCGACTTGATATGAAACTTGCCTTGAAAACTTGACACGAACTTGATATGAAACTTGAACATGGACATGACATTAGAATAAACATGAAAATGTCCAACTCGAGGTTGGGTTGAGCTTGCAGTGTAAATCTGCCCGGAACCGCCCGGTAAATCCAGTTACTGCAAATAATAGGATCCAATGTGGGTAGTTGGTCATATCGCACTTGAAACCCGAGGTCAGACTGAGTTATGGTGTAAATCTGCCCGGAACCGCCCGGCATATCCAGTAACCACAACAACAGGTCCGATGTGAGAGGTTGGGGTGCACTAATGAATTAATACCACATGATAGGTTAAGTCATGTACCGGTTGAATATACTTAACCTATTTGACTCGATGACTTGATAGGGTTAAGTCCTGAACCGCTTGAATATACTTAACCAGTTTAACACGATGATTTGATAGGGTTAAGTCATGAACCACTTGAATATACTTAACCAGTTTAACACGATGATTTGATAGGGTTAAGTCATGAACCGCTTGAATATACTTAACCAATTGAACACAATGATTTGGTAGGGTTAAGCCATGAACCGCTTGAATATACTTAACCTATTTGACTCGATGACTTGATATGGTTAAATCCTGAACCGCTTGAATATACTTAACCAATTTGACATGATGATTTGATAGGGTTAAGTCATGTACCGCTTGAATATACTTAACCAATTTTACATGATGGTTTGATAGGGTTAAGCCATGAACCGCTTGAATATACTTAACCAATTTGGCACGATGATTGATAGGGTTAAGTCGTGAACCGCTTGAATATACTTAACCAACTTGACACATGATTTGTAGGGCTAAGTCATGAAATTGAACGACAACACTTAGCCAATTTGACATGACACGTAGACGGGTTAAGTCTCGAATTTAAATGACAACACTTAACCTGCTAGACAGAAACCCTAGTTACGCGGTCCTTTTCAGCAGTAACCCACTAGATGTATCATGGAACCCTGGAACTAGGCAGGGTGGGGCACGATTACTGGGCTGACTGTAAGCGACCAGAACGACGGCTGTGTTGGTGCGCTAGTGTAGGTTCTAACGGACTGCGGGCGTGCACACACTCCGGAGCAGAAAAAGCAGGCATTGGGCATCAGTAGGTTTATCTGTGCGTGCTTGATTCGTGTCGATGGTTGGCACCATAGGGCTTGGTACACCCTATGGTGGACCTAGCACAGGTGACTACATTTTTTGATTGGGCTGTATGATACAGACACATGAACGAGCAAGGACTTGTAGGGAGCCGATCGATTTATAGGTCGTTACGTGGAGTTCATTAGGTAGCATAATCCCTAGTGGTCCTAGGTGGCATAAACCCTAAACGAATCTAGTAAACGTTCAATAGGTCGCATAATCCCTAGTGGTCCTAGGTGGCATAAATCCTAGTTGAACACGCGATAGCCTATGATAAGGAAACCTAGCCAGAACAAGGGTGGCAGTCTAAACGATTTCAAGAATGGTAGCACTACATTGAAGTAGTTTAGAAATGCGTGATGTAACCCGTACAATATACGGCAAGGGACTGTGCATATACATGGAAGGGATGATACGGGTTGGGGTACTAGTACAGTTGGTGCAGAGAATGTTAAACATGCGATGTTATACGTAGCTTATCTTGTTATCTTAGTTTTCTTGTGACCTTAGTTTATCTTGTTACCGTAGTTTATCTTGTTATCTTAGTTTAACATGCCTATCTTGTCATCATCCTTATGTTTACTTTCAGTTTATACATGTCATGTTACTTTTACTTGTTTCTATGCTGAAAGTCACTAGGACATATCAGTCTTTATGACTGACCCGTTTTGCTTCGCCTCTTTTTTCTTCCGTTCCCACCCCCCAGGTTCGCAGGGTGGTAATATAGCTTAGTTCAGATCTTACCAAGCTCTAAGGCTCTTTCATGTACTGCTTGGATTTCTCTTGGCTATGGCTTGCTTTGCTGCTTTATTGGGGAATGATTTATGACTATGGTTTTATGCTTCTTTACTATTGCAAGACAGATTTTGATGTAATGGGTTTAATAACTTTTTGATGTAAAAGGCTTTAGACCTTCTAGATTTTAAAGAAATGAAATTTGGTTCTTCTTCCGCTGTTTTATATGTTCTGTCTTGTAATATTTCTGTGTATGTTTACGTAGATAATGCTCCACCAAAGCTAGTGCATTCCCTTTGTGAGTGACCCTAGCAGAGGTGGGGTGTTACAGTGACAATATATTCGATACACTCAAGCGAAATGAGTGGTCGGTCATGTGTGGCCGAGTTAACAAGATGTTCTTGTTGAACTCCAGTGTTTCGCTTCTAGAGTACACTGATCGGCAGGTGGACCCATACCTTATCAGAGTTGGAAATCCATTACCCAATAAGCTCCTGCGGTGTTTGATTGCATTATATATGTGGAACGTGAGATGAGAGCGTTCTACTAGATTGATATTACTTGTGTTAGACATTATTATAATATCAGAATAATATTGTTTCACAAATGATTATTCTTTCTTTTGAAAGGATTTGTAAAGTTAAACAAATGATTTGAGTTTACTCACACCAGTCACATGACTGACCTGGAGTTTATTTTATTTTATTTTCTCTAAACTCTTGGGTGCCTAAATTTGTATTGGCAGTCAAGTAGTCGGGATTTACAGATACTTGAAGATCTGGAGCAGTAGGCTTCAGAATTATATAGCTATGGTTATTTTCCGCTGTGTTGTAAGTTCTGTACCTTGAAATGACATGTATATTCAAGTACAGATTAAAATTTCAAAGTTATGATTGTATATTATATGTTATTCATTCCGCTGTGAGGATCGTGTTACTCTGATGTTGTGTTGTTCTTCTTCTTCTATTCTAAGTTTCTACCTTATCTATTCTCACCCTCAAATTTCTTCTATTAACTTTCCGCTATTTTTCGATGTTTGGTTAGTTGTCATGGAGTTTATGGCGATAACCAAAGTCGCTAAAAACCGAGTTGTTACACTTGGTATTAGAGCTTAAGGTTAAGTAATTACCTTGGCTCTGTGGCGTGACTTAGTAGAGATGGGGTTAGTAATACCCTATATTGAGTTTGAGTGTATATATACCAGTGAGCGTATTTTTTATTTAATATAAAATGATTTTATATTGTGGGGATTTATTGGTTGAGTCGTTTATGAGTTCTGCTCGATCAGTTTGATCCACTGTATCGATAAGGGTTACTGAACACTTGAATACGATAAACCGACATGGTATGTTTTAAAAAGGGTAAACGAAATAAATTTTACCCAAATTATATTTTGATATAAAGGATCACGTATATTGGAATTATATATGATGTGTTGGTTGTTATATTAATCGAATAAAATTGAAAGTGAAATGTTTATGTAAACAACCAATTAGAATTCATGTAAGTGAAATGTATGAAAGTAGATGAATTAAATCTGAATTTAAAATCAGAATTGGAATTAAAATTCTGAAAATCCGAATAAGTGTTTGTAAATGAATCTGGATTAAATATATGAGAATTTTAAAATCCTGGGAGATTTTAAATTGTTTTACAAACATTGTGAATGATATTTTGAAATGTATTTCAAATTGGAAATGTCTTGGAAATGGTTTTGAAAAATGATATAGTATTGAACTCACTTTAGTCGCTGGGAAATAACTCTGATGATGCTGGCCACATCATCAGTGTTCATTTTCGAGTTGTAAGTGACGAATTACTACCAGAGATACTGTTTTGAATTTGTTTTGGGAAAAACAAGTTGTGTTTAATTTCAAAAAGAAAAAATTTTATTTTTGAAAGAGGTAAATTGTTTAAAAGCTCCTAGGCAGAAGATGGTTTGAATTAAGGACAAATTAAACAGAAATTTGTGAAACCAAATTGGAATTTAAAATAAAGCCAGTTAAGTGATAACTGAATTGGATTAGTATGATATCAATTAAGTGGGATTGGTGAGTTGAGAATTTGAAAATCAAGAATGGTACTTGAAATCGATATGGAATTTGGCTCGGTTAAGAGCGAATGGTTGTATGGGAGATAAAAGTGATTTGGATTTGATTGGAATGACATTGGTATTTGCTGAATTGATAACAGATGGAAAAGGTATAACGATATGCCCGACAAAAAGGTACCAGTTTATATTATATATATGAGTTTGGTGATTTATGAGCCTGTTTGGCAAGCCGCTTGGCAGTTTGATTTTCTTTTGGATTGAAGAGGGCCTGTGTGGCAAGGTTTGAATTTTTCCGGTAACCCCGCACAAAGGAGACGCTGGCGAAATTTTTCGAAAATTTTGGTGTTAGAAAATTTTCAGGATTTTTGAAAATTTTTGTTCACAAGAATTAATTAATATTTTAATTGAAATTAAATTGGTTCAGTTGAAACTAAAGTTTAGAAGTGAACAAATAAATTCTAACCAGTCAATAGGGTTGTTTCCTACCTTAGCAATTTCGAGGACGAAATTATTTTAAGTAGGGAAGAATGTACTGACCCGTATTTTCAGCGATGTATAATTAATTAATTTAATTATATAAATAGCGATTTAGAGAATGAAATGGTCGTTTAATTAAATAACATTGAATATTTAATTAATATAATAATTAAATAATATATATATAATTCTGAAATAATCAGAATCATCTGAAATGACAATATAAAGTGAATGGGGCAAATTCAAAATATATAATTCAGTTTAGAGTTGAATTATATTAATGAATATATTTATAAACGCCGTTTGAACGTATAATTGTAATATAATTAAAACCGAGCTCGAAAATGTGCGGCATTTCGCTATTTGGCGATTTGAACTTCAACTGAATTTACAGGGGCCGTTTTAAATCGGATTTCTGTGAAATAAGAAACGTTAGGGGCTGGTGGAGTATATTTTTCTAGTGGAAGAGAAAAATCAAGATTTCGTCGTGTAGATTTTGATTTATGTCCAAATCAAATTTTAGAAAAGCCACTGTGGAATTACCTTATTATTTATAACGATTTATATAAGGAATTTCATTATAAATTGAATATCGATTAAATCGGGATTTGAAATATCGAGCTAGAAATTCATATAGGAATATTTTTGAAGCTATATGATATCGCATGTGGATATATACGAGAATATAAATTTATTTGTATTTAATTTAATCATTTTTAAATATATTTATATATTTAAAATGGTTATTCAAAGCTTTAAAAATAGCTAGTTTTTCATACGACCTCCATATTCGAAAAAACCAATTTTTTTGGATTCGTAATGTCAAATTATTGTTTGATTTCCAGTTTCATGATTTTTAGAGTCAGCGTGTGGCCGTACGGATTTTTAATATGGAAAACAGTTGGTAAATTGACCTTTAAAAATACGTTGTGTGAGCAAACGGAGTCGGAATTTGACGAAACCAGTTTCGTTGGGTTCATAATGTCAACCTGTAGCTGCATGCCAATTTTTGGGATTTTTGGGTATCGTATGTGGTCACAGGAAATTTTAAGGACAAGTACAATCAGCAGTTGCTTAGAAATTTATATTTTAATCGAATATAAAAATATTATAAAAATCCTATAAATTACCCTTAACTATTCCAAAACCTAAACTCCTCAATCTACGGTCAACACAACGACTCCACACTCTCTTCTTCCAACGTGAGCAATCCACATCTTTAAAAAGAAAAATAAAATCAAATACTAAACGGAAAATTGCAATCTTGATCCTTTGAGTTCCTGGTGAGTTCCTCATCAATCTCGTATAGATTTCATGAAGTTCGACGGCTATTTTGGTTCGCTGAAAATACACAGCGTTGTCTAGGGTTCAGCTGCGAAGGAAGTACAGACTTCGATGAATGGTTTGGTGATGTTGTTTGAGATGGTGGTTGGATTTAGCAATGTCTGAGGAAGTTTGAGGGGATTATGACATTAAAACTGTCGATGTGTACTGTAGTGTTTGCGTCGAGGACCTGGAGGACGCGGCGAGCAGGGAGGGTGCGAGTTGAAGGTGTTTAGGTTAGGGAAGTTGAGATTTGGACGAAATGAATTTTGGTGTATGCAGTTGGATTGATAGTGGAGTAATGGAGGAGCTTTGATTTTCTTAAGTTTGTAATTGGGGAAGGATTTGCGTTCGGATTTAATCAGGAGGAAGAAGAAGAAAAATTTGCGGATGGGTTGTAATTGATGGAGTGGGCCGTTGGTTTTTGGGGAAAGCCCAAATCAAATGATAATTAAGTTTTATTTTTAAAGTTTAAATAGTATATTAGCTTGTAAAATTGATAACTTATTCAAACTTGGTCAGAATCAGACGAAACAAGATCCGTTGGGATCGTAGGGTCGAGGGCTATATAATGGAACTAACGGGGGGGGCGAATCGAAGCTCGTTACAATTTATTACAAAATAAATTGTCAGAATCAAATCATGCGATGGTTATCGTTATTAACGATGATCGTCCAATGTGAGTAAACCTCACTGAATAGTTTATATTTTTATAACGTATTTTTAGAACTGTTAAATATTGGTTGATTGTTGTGTGTTGACTGTTTTTATTGCACTACTAGTCAGTTGGTTGAGATTTTTATATATATATATATCATTAAATATATATATTGATTCTGTTATCAAAATATTTCGTACTGAACTGAAATTGATGTTAGTTATATTGTTTAACATCTGTGGATGCAGGGAAACAGGTTGGAGGAATCCAACTGGATTCCTCAACAATTATTTTACTGTTTTTCATATATTGTAATATATGATGAGATTTATAATCTGTTGTTTATTATGTGTGTTTGAATGATATCGATTGCTGTTGTTTGGTATTTTTAATACCGTAAGAAATACTGGGATGTAAAAAAGGGATTTTTAAAGTATATTTTGAAAATAAATTAGTTATATAAAATCAATGGATTTTATATATAAAAAGGAAAAGGGTTTTATAAAAGGAAAAATTATGAAATCAAAAGAGTTATAAAGGAAATTATTTGTAAAACAATTATAAAAGGAAAAAGGATTTTATAAAAGGAAATAATTATAAAATCAAAAGTTAAAAAGGAAAATATTAGTAAAACAAATAAATAAATATAAAGGAAAAATGTTGTGAAAACAAATATGAAGGAATACATTTGTAAAACAAATATAAAGGAAATAATTTTAAAATCAGAAGTATGAAAAGAAAATATTTGTGAAAAACAATTATAAGAAATAAAAGATTTGTAAACCAAGTAGAAAGAGGAACATTTGTAAAACAATTACAAATAGAAATGAAAAAGGAAAACATTTGTAAAACATTTACAAATAGAGAAAATGGAATTATTTATTTATAGAATAAATAAAGTTTTAACAGGATTATTTATTTAGAAAATAAATAGAATAAAGGATTATTTATTTAGAAAATAAATAGAATAAAGTAATATTTATTGGGAAAATAAATAGAGGAGTTAATCGAACATAGTTAATAAAAAATGGAGTTAAACAAAAATTAGAAACTGACTAGAGATTAATAAGTTGAATGGTTTCCTAAGTATCGATCTGATGTTGGTTTCGGCCTTCGGGGTTTATACTTAGGAAGTTGTTCTCTTGTTAGTTTTTTGTTAGAGTCTGATAGATGTGGAAGAATAGTGATACGTAATTAATCTTGGAAATGTTTTCCAGTGTTAATAACGTATATTTTCTAAACATAGAAAATGAGGAAATATATATATATATATATATATATATATATATATATGTATATATATATATATATATATGTTTGATGATTGGATCGATAATTCCATTTGGAAATAAGATCGTTGTGTGTACAGAGACATGTTTTCATTTGATAGTTAAATCACCGACTATCAAAGTTTTGACAATTTTAACGTTGTTAATATGGAGAGACTGGTTGGATTATTATCCTAAGAACCACTCCGTATTGGCATAAGCATTGCAAATCAAGTATGCTTAATATATTGAAGACGGAGTAAAGTGCAAGGGCTGTCGTATAAATCTTAGATAACAATTGCCTAAGATGGATGTACGGAATAGTGCCTTCGGTTTGTCTAGTCTCAGGACAACTTGAATGGACGAGTGTCTGATAAAGTATATCTGGTGCATCACATGAGTTGATCATTTCAAATGTATTTACGTTGGTGGCGGTGGAATTCGTTTCTCTTAGCTTATACCCATGATATTTTTGGGGAAATCAATTTGTGATTTGACGGGTATGACCATGTGGCATTCAAAGTAATGAATCAGTAATCTGTTAAACGATACGTTATGACCTCCAACCCCATCAACTGGGAAATGACAGAAATCGGGCAGGCAGCATGGCTAAGTGGGCCGCACCCAAGTAGGGTATATTGTCACCATCTAGAGAATATTCATATTTGTACTTCTTTCAATTATGTATCTCCCGGGAATGGTTATGTTGGTTTAACAACAGTAAGGTGGTAATATATTCGATACACTCAAGCGAAATGAGTGGTCGGTCATGTGTGGTCGAGATATGTTCTTGTTGAACTCCATTGTATCGCTTCTAGAGTACACTAATCGGAAGGTGGACCCATACCTTGTCAAAGTTCGAAATCCATTACCCAATAAGCGACTACGGTGTTTGATTGTATTATATATGTGGAACGTGAGATGAAAGCGTTCTACTAGATTGATATTACTTGTGTTAGACATTATTATAATATCAGAATAATATTGTTTCACAAATGATTATTCTATCTTTTGAAAGGATTTGTAAAGTTAAACAAATGATTTGAGTTTACTCACACCAGTCACATGACTGACCCGTAGTTTATTTTGTTTTGTTTTACCTAAACTCTTGGGTGCCTAAATTTGTATGGGCAGTCAAGTAGTCGGGATTTACAGATACTTGAATATCTAGAGCAGAAGGCTTCAGAATTATATAGCTATGGTTATTTTCCGCTGTGTTGTAAGTGCTGTACCTTGAAATGACATGTATATTCAAGTACAGATTTATATTTCAAAGTTATGATTTTATATTATATGTTATTCGTTCCGCTGTGAGGATCGTTTTACTCTGATGTTGTGTTGTTGTTCTTCTTCTATTCTAAGTTTCTACCTTATCCATTCTCACCCTCAAATTTCTTCTATTAACTTTTCGGCATTTTTCGATGTTTGGTTAGTTGTCATGGAGTTTATGGCGATAACCAAATATCATCAAAAACCGGGTTGTTACAGTTTTAAATTCATTTCAAATCGATTTCCATTTCATTTCAAATTCTAATTCAAAATTGAATATTCCATATAATTTCGTTTTAAATTCATTTCAAATTGATTTCAATTTCATCTCAAATTCTAATTCAAAATTGAATATTCCAAATCATTTCGTTTTAAATTCATTTCAATTCGATTTTCATCTCAAATTCTAATTCAAAATTGAATATTCCAAATCAGTTCGTTTTAAATTCATTTCAAATCGATTTCCATTTCATTTCAAATTCTAATTTAAAATTGAATATTCCAAATCCTTTTAATATTGAAATGATAATGTTTTCAAAATGTCAGATTTTGAAATCGCTTTTCGATAATCATTATAAAATGATTAAAATCGACAAAATTCCCGTTCTTGTTAAAATGGCGTTTAACTACTTAACACGGCTTCACATTTCAATATTTATTGAATATAATTTTAAAAAATTCGTTAATTCTGAACTAGAGTTAAACTCAATCCATTACCATATAATTTTAGTTATATGGATTTCAACATCACATATATACAACAATAATGATAAATAATCATTAAAAATTCAAACAACATCCAGAATGCATTCTACAATTGTATAAGCATTAAAATAAATAAATAATGCTTATATAGCCTGTCAACCCATCGATTGACATACCACTAATTATTGGGATCAGTGTATGTCAAATATTATCCTAATACCCGTGTGCGGTTTTCAAACAACAAATACTGTTTATTATTTGTGCAGTTGGGCAATGTGTAAAATTTATCATCCCAATCCATATCAGTCAAATCAGTGTACACAAACAAACCGTCCGGTTTGTAAATGATTATTTATTTTATTCTAAATATTTATTTTATTCATATACACGTTAAAAAATATATTTTTAACGATAAAATATTTTATTCAATACATGAATATTATTTTATAGTCCATTTCACATCAAAAAAAATTTTAATAACACAATCAAACAAACAAGTCGTCCATGGTCTGTGGATAACGGGTGTCGGGTGCTGCTAAGCACCGTCAGTAAACTAGTATATATATTTTACTAGAAATAAAATTTAAAGTGAGGAGTTCTCACCTTTGGGTTCCACTCCGCCATTCTTTATTTCTGAACGGTTGCGATTTTGATTTGCCTCAAATGCGTTGTATTCTTCGACGTGATTTCAACGTAATCTGTTTCACCCGGATTATATTAAAAATCACATTTTTATTCCTGAATTGCTCGTATAAAAATCACATTTTTATTCTGCTTTTCATATAATAAAAAATCATATTTTCAACGTGAAGTTCATATTTTTATATCGCTTTAAATAAAATAAAGTTGCTATTTTTCTCTATTTTTAAAAATCTTGCTTTTCTTAATTTTAAAAATCTTGCTTTTCTTTTTTTAATCAAAACTGAAATTTAAAAAAAAAAACTATTTTAATCAAAACTGAAATTTAAAAAAACTGTTTCAATCAAAACCGAAATTTAAAAAAACTGCTTTAATCAAGACTGAAATTTTAAAAAACTGTTTTAATCAAAACTGAAATTTTAAAAAAACTGTCTTATATAAAAGAAACAAAAAAAGAAAAATAAAAGTAAAATAAACTCATTGTCTTCTCGGCCGAAATGAGAAACCCATAGCTCGAAACTAGGTCTTCATCTTGCCGCCTCCTCAGCCATCCGGACCGCCATCGCCGTACCCCATCTAGAGCGCCGCCGCGAGATCTTCCAGGGCCCACCACCGTTCGCCACTCGGTGGCGTCAGCACGTCAGGATCCGCCCTCGAACAAGCTCCATTTGCACTAGAAATTCGAACGACATAATTTGTGAATGTCGATCAAAGACGTTCGAATTAGAAGAGCCCGTGTTGCTCTTCAGTTTCATCTTTGAAAGCTTGGATTAATTCCTCTTGGATTGGAACGGATTAACGAATTTATATGGGAGCTTTTCCGTCGTCGGTTTAAAGAAAGAGCGGTGCATTAAAGAGTTTGACCGAGGTTTGACCTTGACTTAGGTTTGTAGAGAAAATCCTCTTTATATATAATATATTTAATATTATTTTAATTCGCTTTAAAATTCTAAATCATAATGAACTCCAAATCGAACCCAACAACTGTCGCCCCTAGCCAATTACCCCCATTCCGAACACAATGGGATATGTTTCGTAAGCCAGTTCGGCTATTTCGCTTAGTTTTCACTGAAATTAAAATACAAATATATATATTCAATTTTAAACGTGCATTTCAATTTACTGGGGCCACATACGGACTCTAAAAATCCCAGAAAAATTAATCTGGCTTCGTATTGACGATACGGTCCTAACAAAATAGTTTGGTCGAATTTGGAGACCGTTGGAAAAACGGTCATTTCCCAGTCGATTAAATTCAACTGAAATTGGTCAAACGTGTTTAACTGCGCCACGCTCACATATTAATTTCAAAAATTATGAAAATTGGAATCTAGCAATATTTTGACATCACGGATCCAACAAAGTGGTTTCGTCGAAAATGGAGGTTGTTTGCAAAATGACTATTTTTAAGGCCTTTATATATATTAAAATATATATAAATTCCACAGCGACTTTTTTGAATTTTAAACTGGACATATCTTATAATGTATAAACTGAAGTATCAGTTTCTTACAGTTGTTAGAAAGATATTATTTAACAAATTCAAATATTTCTTGTTTCGTTCAATTCTGACTTATATTGAATTATGTATAATCATTTGAAACTTGAAATCGAATTTTCGAACTGCCGTGCCATTTCAGGCTCGTTATATAATTAAAATAAATTTATTCATTTTAACTTCGATTTAAATAAATTTTTAGTCGTTATTATTTAAAATAATTCATTTTAAATATTCAAAATCCATTAAATCGCCAAAATAAAATTTTTAAATTAGTTTAGATTTTCCGGGTTGTTACAATCTCCCCTACTTAAAATCTTTTCGTCCTAAAAAAGGAACGAAGCTGAAAGTTGTTTTACTAATCAACTCAGCTTTCATTATTTTCATTATGGCTTAAGTTCTTCTACTTTTCAGTTTCTAAAAACTTATCAAATTTTTCAAAAATTTGGCTAATACCCTAAATTTTCAAAAACTTTCGCCATAACTTCCCTTGTACAGGAGCACCGAGAAATTCCACAAACCGCCACACAGGCCTCACCAATCAAAAAATGAAAAAGAAACAGCCAAGTCGCTAGCTAATCGGCTCATAAAATCATCAAAACCCCCAAAAAATACAATAAACATGTACCTAATTGTCGGGCAAACAATTTTATTCCTCTTCTCTAGCCTCCTTGCTATGACCTGTTCACACATATATATATGCACATATATGCAATTTCAAACATATTTCAAATTAGTTCAGTATTTGATTCAAGTTGGCTATTTTTACCTTTTATGTACATATCAGTTTCAAAAATTATAATAGTTAGACTAATAATCAAACAACACAACCAGCAATCAATTAGTGAATTAGGTTTTCAAATTTATAACTTTAATATAGTCAAAAATCACATTTTTGATGTCAAATCACAAACAAGTAATTTTAACTAAGTTTTGGTTCTCACACCAGTCTATTGGAAATATATAGATATCCCACTTTCGAATCTCGAATATAAGCACTGATGATGGCGCGCCATTACCAGAATCATGTCCGGGCGACTAGAGTGTGACTCTATATCTATCTAGTATATTAAAACTTCGAATATACATTCATGACGCGTATATGCAAAACCTCATATACTCGATTGTCCAAATCAATATAAAATAAAATAGTCAAATACGTATAATAAGGTTTAAATTTTCAAAACAATTTTTTTTTCAATTTTATTTTAAAAATACACTACTCGTCACACTCGTTCTAGGATACTACTGATCCCGTCTCTAACGAGTTATTCTCATTGGACGTTACTAATCCAATCTCTAATGAATTCTTTCGTTCGGTTCTAATGTGTCTTATTCTCGAGCTCTGTAAACCCAAGCTCTGATACAAAATGTGACAATACGGATTTCGCTTGGTCCTAACCAATCGCTAAACCGACCACGACCGTTCAAAACCCGAATTGAAATGAGGACAAGACGAATCAGAACACAAATGACAGAAGATTTCATTGCTTATTACAACAATTTACGTCAGAGTACAAGAATATACAGAGTATAAATAAATAATATACATTTGACAAATATCAGATATTTAAATTACATTTAAATACATAGCAGTGGAAAATGAATACAAAACACAACTGAAAGTAATACACGGATACAGAGCTTTCCGAATATCGCTTCAGCTGTAAATTAGAATCCTGGAAAAGAAATAATCTGCAAAACCAAAACTACTAGCTGCCCGGGTGGAAAATAGGGGCACCCAGAGTTTAGGTTAAAACAATAACTCCAGGTCAGTCATGTGACTGGTATGAGAACTAAAATAGTTATTTAAAACTTCACTTTAAAAAAATAAAGTTAATCAAGGGACCACGCCGCATAACACGGAACGGGTTTACCCCCAAGAATACCAGTTCCTAAAATAAACAGCGCAATGCTAAATAAAGGACAATGAAGCTATTATAAGACCCAGGTCCCATCACACAATGCAACGCAAGCCGGAGGATAGGGTTTTACCTTATAATCGCCAAAGCATGCTTGATACATTTTAAAACAAATCTTTTATTACTACTATAAGTGAAGAAATCAACTTCAAATATAAATGTATCAATCATAGACGACATGAATGTCCCATACCACTATGCCGCCAATACTAGGCTATACAATCAAAACCGCAAAAATATCATATTGGAAGTTTGGATTTCCATACTGGTGGCTCCTGATCCGAAAGATCTATCGCGTAGGACAATTCATAATGGCTTACGTCGCAGGCATGCGAAAACGCCGTAATGCACATCCACACTATCATGGAAACAAGTTACCGCGGTTTATGTCGTAAGCATGCGAAAACACCGCTAACTCTATCCATCCGGGAATCGGGGTGTACCCTATCCCTCTACTACTGTTGGGCGACCACACACAGTATAATCACGGTCGACCGAATCCACGACAACCCGTAGAATGTCTATCCTCTAAAAAGTATACTGATCTAATTATTAGTTTACCACCATTACCGGTGTGTTAGGCTCGCGCATTAACGCTACACAAAGCTACACTATATTAAAGTCGTTCTTTGATCATCATCCACAAGACTCTGCTTTTCAACAGAAGCCTTGATCCATGCATCTCAGCATGTCACACAGGCAATCCACTCTATGTGACCGATGTCTATCGATATACAACCTCTTATCCCGTACGTCTCAGAGAAGGGTGAAGTAAGGGAATAAATTCCCCTTCACCAGGCAGATGTATATTTAATAGAGATCAATCATGTGACGATCCCAAAACCCCGTGACATGGTGTTAAGGATAATCATTGGAATATAACACATTAATCATTATTAGCATATCACAGATAATAGCATAAACAGAAAATAGAATAATTTACACACATATGACAGCGGAATCATGTAGATAATATCACATCAGAGAAGCACAGTACAGGATACAACTTAGTGCATAATGATACATAATCAGTCACCATCGCCTGAGGCGGAATCATACATAATGAGTACACAAAAGGAATATCAGTCTACATCGCCAGTGGCGGAATCATAATATAGATACAATAATGGCGGAGAAAATCCAAGTCAGCACAGTGTAGTCAAGCCTCGCCATGAGCCAAAAGGTGCATCAGAAACCTGTAACTAGGCTGCCCGTGTGAAAATAAGGGCACCCGAGTTTGCAAGGTGAAACAAACTACGAGTCAGTCATGGGACTGGTATGAGAAATCTATTCAACTTATTAACAACAATAATAAGGCAAATCAAAGGACCACGCCACTTTCGCGGAACGGGTTTACTCCAATGAGTGCTAGTGCATGAAGTAAAGTAAATGATTAAATCAACGCAATGCTTTTTCTAAAATGAAGCCATTATAAGACTCAGGTCCCATCACACAATGCAACGCAAGCCGGAGGATAGAGTTTTCCCTTATAATGGCCAAAGATGCTTCATACGAATAAAACAAAGTGTTTGATTTTATTACTAGTGCATATATGTTTCAAAAGCAAATTCAATCATAAATATCAATCCTAGACGGCATGGGTACCATATATCATGTCGCCATACTAGTAATACAATCACAACCGCACATATCGTATTGGAAATTGGATTCCTTCATGAGTCGAGGCAAGGGGCAAGCTCCTCTCCGTTCGAGACACTCTAGCAAATGTCCCAGGACCCCACTATGATCCTTGGATCTTCAGGGCCGGTCCTCTCTTACTTTTGAGGATTAGTTATTCCTGAACACACGTTTCCCGGTCCTTACAGACCTATAATCGAGGCGCCTCGCATTCCAACAACCACACAGGTGAAAAGTATATATAATGTCAGGGCTGGTAGGTCACTGACACCACCTTAGCTAGAAAGAAACGTCGTGCTCTCCCTGCAGTCACTCTCCCGTTTTTGACTCATACCGAGGTGTGAGGCTCACGAATTCACGTTATACACAAAGCTAGTCACACAGACCATGCTTTGATCATCAACCACAAGACTTTGCTTTGCAACAGAAGCCATGATCATATGCCACTTAGGCGTGCCACGCAGGCAATCCACTCCATGCGACTGATTTCTGTCAATACATAACCTCTAAGCTCGTACGTCTCAGAGAAGGGCGTTAAGCAAGAGAATAAATTCTCCGCCGCCAAACAGATATATATTTAACAGAGATCAATCAACACAGAACAAAATCCAATGTCAGACACACAGTCCATTTACAAGTCCGTTCTGGGTCTGAACGAAACCGGAGGCACCAATTCCTCGCATATCCGTACAATCAACACTATGTTTGGACGGTTACTACTTCAATTCCTTCATGGTAGCTACTCCAATCACGAGTATCAGTAGCGCCCATCCATCCAACGTGGAGATCGTCGGTCTTCAGTCGTCTTCGACTCTTCGACTTCTCAACGTCGGTCGATTATTTGAAATGAGATAAACTCGGCCTTTTCAAATAACCCACGTATATTTAGATTTTCAAACCAATTAATCACAGGGTTGAACTATTCAATATTCACATTTCAGTTGTTTAGTTATAATTTTCACGTCAAATATATTCAACCATCACATATCAAGCAAACACAACAAAATTGGTTTATTTTCACTCTATATCGTCTATAGCACTTAATAACGATATATCGCCATTTTAATTTAATTTAAAACGGCCATAATTAATTAAACGACGTTTCAGGTCGTATCGACGCACTGGCGCTGCTTTCCACTAATTTTGTTTTACACATATAGGAAAATCTAACCGTTGGATCTTCACAAATTTTACATCATTAGGAAGGTCTTTTCAAAACGAACCCAACGGTTCCAGTTTTAGGAAAATCCGACGGTCGGATCTTCCACACTAACCATTTGAAGTTACGATTTCAATTTACGAACTGCAGCGTCGTTATTCGATTTAATTTAATTATATTTATATATATATATATAAATATAATCGTTTCCGGCGCTGTTTTTCCTTAATTTTGTTTTAAACATTCCAGACAATCCAACCGTCGGATCTTCACAAAGTTGGTGCCGTTGGAAAGATATTTCCAAGGCGAACCCAACGGTTGAGGTTTCGGGAAAATCCAATGGTCGGATCTTCCGCACTAGTCATTTGAAATCACGGTTTCAAAATATGAACTGCACGGCCATGTTTCGTTTTAATTATATTTATATTTATATATTTATATAAATATAGTCCATTCAATAATTCCTATATCATTTTCACTTCAAATATTTTTCTATCTCCCTAAAATTTTGGAAAATTTCGCCATAACCTCCCCTGTACCGGGGGCATCGGGAAATCGCAAATAGCGTTCCCGGTCCTTCTAATCTCAAAAAGAAAAAGAAAAAGCCAAGCGGCTAGCCAATAGGCTCATAAAATCATCACCCAAACAAATCAGTAAATGTGTACCTATTTGTCGGGCACAAAATTTTATTCCTCTTCTCTAGCCCCTTTGCTATAACCTGTTCAACAGATATGCATGCACATATATACAATTTCTAATATTTATCATTTTCGATTCAACTTCATATTTGACTTGCTTTGGTCTAAAAATACCATTCATTCTAATATCGCATGCATAGGCTAAAATCATATCATTAGCTAGTTAATGTATATTTCAACTCATGCACGTTTATTTGAACAAGTGGCTATTTTTAACACTTCACATTTCAAAGATGATAATTTTGGCGAACTAAAATAGGTTTCAACACATGACTATTTTATTTAGTTCCTATGCATGTTAAAAATAATATTTCTATCACAAATATTTATTTCAACGTCCGCATATCTTTAGCATATCACACATATGATAAAAATCATATTTTTATCATTTAAAATATTTATTCAACCAACGTATGGTTTCAACACTTCATAGTTTCAATAAAAATGTAATTTTTATCGTTCAACCTTTTTATTCAACACATGAATCTTTTCCACTACACACATTTCTCAACATATGAGCATTTCCACACATGGACAATTTATTTATGTTGTTCTTATTGAAAAGATGAAATTTTGATTGTTGAGACTATTTATATAAAAGCGAATATTTTTCATACTTCATATATATATATATATATATATATATATATAAATGTGATTTTTATTGTTTATACACTTCACTCATTCACAAATGAATTTTATTTTCACACAACATTTTTCAACACATGAATATTTCCACACATGGACATAGTTTCAATACATAGCTTTAATTTCTATGCATGCAAATAATTTCAACATATGAAAATAATTCTAACACACAAAGATTATTCAAAATTTCGGCAGCATAACGGCAGGGTAGTTAAACCGGCACCGTCCCTAGTACGGCTCCTCGCTCTACCTTAAAACCTCGCGGTTTTTGACAATGGGGATCATGCATCTAATTCGCACGCAGGCGGCATGTTTATATTTATTTCATTACCACAAACTAATCCTATGTGGTTTCAACCAATAATTTTCCAATCACAAACGGGTATTTTTCAACCTCAATCAATTCAATACCAACCACAAACAATCCCAAACAACAATTTGCCGTCAACCAATTTTCACAACAATTTCAACCAATATATATATCGTCCATGGTTTGTGGACGAGGGGGCGTATATTTATATATATATATATATATATATATATATATATATATAGCAATTCACTTTTATTTCCACACATATATATATATATAAGAAGAAATTGAAGAGTGAGAATTTCTCACCGGTAGCTATCCAATCACACGACTCTTCCTTTTCTAGAAATCTTCGTCTATTTCGTCTTCTTGTCGCTCCCGTATTCTCTACATAAGTAAAAATCGAATTTTTACTATGTTATTCAATATATAAAGATCATATTTTAAAAACAAAGATTATATTTTTAATATTCTTATGATGTAAAAATTATATTTTTATTGCTTTAAAAATATAAGAATCATATCTTACTTCTTCTACTTATCAAAAATTCCGACTTTTCTCTTTTAAAAAATATGATCTTTATTTTTGCAAGTTCAAATCTTTTTCTTTTAAAAGATTCAACCTTTTTAATTTCAAAGTTTAAACCCCTTTTTTTTCCATTTCAAAGTTTAAAATAAACTCAGTTTTTATTTCTTTTTAAATTTCTGTTTTATTCTCTTAAAAATTCTGTTTTATAACTTCATAAAAATCAGTTTTATAACTTCATAAAAATCAGTTTTTATTTTTCATAAAAATCAGTTTTTATTTTTCATAAAAATCAGTTTTTAAAATTCTCTTCAAATCAGTTTTAAAAATTCAAAAAAAATCAGTTTATAATTCTTTTCAAAAATTCTCTTTTTAAAATTCTTTTCAAAACAGTTTTTAAAATTCTTTCTTTAAAAATTCTGTTTTTATTTCTTTTTAAATCATTTAAAAATTCAGTTTATAAAACTAAAAGAAATCAGTTTTCAAATCTTTAAAAAAAAATACAGTAATTCGTTTTTAAATCGTTTTTTTCTAAATCAGTTTTATAAAACAAAAATAAAAATAAAATAAATTATCCTATTCACTCACCGTGGATCTCGAAGTGGAGGAGGCGTCGTCGGCGGCTCTGAGGCGGCGTTCGGAGGTTCGCGGCAGGGTGGTGGGGGCTGCTTCGGGGTGTCGAGGGCGAGGGTTGCTCGATGGTTCCAGGAGGTGTCGCGATGTCTGGAGGGAGGAGGAGGTTGGTCGGGCGGTGGGGCTTCAGCTCGATCGTCGGCGGTTCGAGGTAAGGCGGCGCGATTAGGTTTTTAGGTTTTTCCTTTTTTTTTCCTTTCTGGTAAATGATCGGGGGGGGGGGGCAACGAAGAAGAAAAGGAGGGATTTTTTTTTTTATTATTTAATTATTTAATTATGCACAAAGGTTGACTTTTACATATGACCTCGAAACGAGGCCCACCTCCTGTCGTCCATAGCATTTTACCCCCATTCCGAACACAATGGGATATGTGTCGTAAGCTGGTTTGATCGTTACAATCAGTTTCCGTTGAAATTACATTTAAGTCCTTATATTGAATTTTAAACGTACATTTCAAATTACCGGGGTCACATACTAACTAGAAAAATTCCAGAAAAATATTTTCTAGTTTCGTATTGACGATACGGTCCTAACAAAACTAGTTTCGTCGAATTCTGAGACCGTTTGAAAAATGGCCAATTTCCAGTCGATTAAATTCAACAGAAACTGGTCAAACGCGTTTTCTTTTGCCACGCTCACATATTGATTCGAAAAATTATGAAATTTGAAACCTAGCAATAGTTTGACATCCCGGACCCGACAAAAGTGGTTTCGTCGAATTCCGAGGCCATATGCAAAATATCAATTTTCAAACTGACTTACTATTTCTAATTCACTAATTTATTGAAATATTCTATTTCAATGGTTCAAATTGCTTTGAAATAATCAATTTAAAAATTTTAAATTGGCTCGTATTTTCCGGGTTATTACAATCTCCCCTACTTAAAACTTTTCGTCCTCGAAAAGGAAACAACAGTAAAGTAGGAAATAAAATGTAAATGCAAAGTATGGTAAAGGTACCTTGCACCGGAGTTAGTCAGAGATATCCACTCTGCATTTGGGGTAAGCTTGCTTAATGCTTTCCTCAGTTTCCCAAGTACAGTCTCTAGGATCACTGCTCCACTGCACTTTAACTAAATGAACCTTTTTGCTTCTGAGTTCTCTAGTTTCTTTGCCCACAATTTTTAATGGCTCTCTTCTGAGTGCTAATTCTGGAGTTATCTCCACATCCTGTTGCGCTGCTTCTTCTACAACAAGATCCGGATCATGTACATGTCTCCTAAGTTGAGATACGTGAAATACATTGTGCACTCCAGGCAACCAATCTGGCAATTGAACCCTATAAGCAAGAGTTCCAATTCGCTCAAGTATAGGAAAGGGACCAATAAATCTCGGTGCCAACTTCCCAGTCTTTCCAAATCTGATTACTCCTCTCATCGGAGAAACCTTTAAATAAACATGATCACCAACAACAAATGTCAAATCTCTCCTTCTAGAGTCTGCATAACTTTTCTGTCGGCTTTGGGCGGTTTTCAATCGCTTCTTGATGAAGTCCACTTTATCAGATGCTTCCCTAATCATATCGGGTCCTAGTACAAGTCTGTTGCCAGGTTCTACCCAACATGCAGGAGATCTGCAGGGTCTGCCATATAATGCTTCAAATGGTGACATCTTCAAACTTGCTTGATAGCTATTATTATATGAGAATTCTGCCAAGTGCAAATGATCTTCCCATGACCCACCAAAATCGATTATACAAGCCCGCAATAAATCTTCCAGAATCCTATTCACCCGCTCAGTTTGGCCATCTGTTTGGGGGTGATAAGCGGTGCTCATATTCAGTTTTGTCCCCAATTCTGTCTGGAAAGCCTCCCAGAATTTGCTAGTAGATAGGGGATCTCTATCACTGACTATGCTGATGGGAATTCCATGCAGCTTAACAATTTCTTTGAAATATATCTGTGCTAGACTTTGGGCAGTTCGATTGGACCTGACAGGTATAAAATGGGCAGTCTTCGTGAAGCGATCTACGATTACCCAAATACTGTCATTACCTTTCTTGGTTCGCGGCAAACCATCTATGAAATCCATGGAAATCTGTTCCCATTTCCAACCTGGGACTTCCAACGGTTGCAACAGTCCAGCTAGCTTCTGTTGGTCACTCTTGACCAATTGACAAGTAGGGCATCTGCTAACATACAAAGAAATATCTCTTTTCATTGCCTTCCACCAGAAAGTGCGTTTGATATCGTTGTACATTTTACTCACCCCAGGATGGATGCAAAATTTGGATTTATGGCATTCATCTAGCACTTCTCTTTTGAGCTCAGGAAGGTTGGGAACACAAATTCTCCCATTCAGCCTCAAAACTCCTTCTTTATTTACTTGGAAACTAGAGGATTCTCCTTTCTGGATTCTTTCCTTGATCCTTTGAATGAAATAATCATCCTTCTGGAGAGCACATATCTTATCGATCAAGCTAGGTGTAATTATAAGATGGGCAATGATTGCGGTTTTCCTACTAAGCGCATCCGCTACTACGTTAGCTTTTCCCGGCGTATACAGGATATCAAGATCATACGCTGCAAGAAATTCTAGCCAACGTTGCTGTCTCAGATTCAGATCGAAGAATTTTAAAAACTGATTTGAAGAGAATTTTAAAAACTGATTTTTATGAAGTTATAAAACTGATTTTTATGAAGTTATAAAACAGAAATTTAAAAAGAAATAAAAACTGAGTTTATTTTAAACTTTGAAATGGAAAAAAAAGGGGTTTAAACTTTGAAATTAAAAAGGTTGAATCTTTTAAAAGAAAAAGATTTGAACTTGCAAAAATAAAGATCATATTTTTTAAAAGAGAAAAGTCGGAATTTTTGATAAGTAGAAGAAGTAAGATATGATTCTTATATTTTTAAAGCAATAAAAATATAATTTTTACATCATAAGAATATTAAAAATATAATCTTTGTTTTTAAAATATAATTTTTATATATTGAATAACATAGTAAAAATTCGATTTTTACTTATGTAGAGAATACGGGAAACGAAAGCGACAAGAAGACGAAATAGACGAAGATTTCTAGAAAAGGAAGAGTCGTGTGATTGGATAGCTACCGGTGAGAAATTCTCACTCTTCAATTTCTTCTTATATATATATGTGTGGAAATAAAAGTGAATTGCTATATATATATATATATATATATATATATATATATATATATATACGCCCCCTCGTCCACAAACCATGGACGATATATATATTGGTTGAAATTGTTGTGAAAATTGGTTGACGGCAAATTGTTGTTTGGGATTGTTTGTGGTTGGTATTGAATTGATTGAGGTTGAAAAATACCCGTTTGTGATTGGAAAATTATTGGTTGAAACCACATAGGATTAGTTTGTGGTAATGAAATAAATATAAACATGCCGCCTGCGTGCGAATTAGATGCATGATCCCCATTGTCAAAAACCGCGAGGTTTTAAGGTAGAGCGAGGAGCCGTACTAGGGACGGTGCCGGTTTAACTACCCTGCCGTTATGCTGCCGAAATTTTGAATAATCTTTGTGTGTTAGAATTATTTTCATATGTTGAAATTATTTGCATGCATAGAAATTAAAGCTATGTATTGAAACTATGTCCATGTGTGGAAATATTCATGTGTTGAAAAGTGTTGTGTGAAAATAAAATTCATTTGTGAATGAGTGAAGTGTATAAACAATAAAAATCACATTTATATATATATATATATGAAGTATGAAAAATATTCGCTTTATATAAATAGTCTCAACAATCAAAATTTCATCTTTTCAATAAGAACAACATAAATAAATTGTCCATGTGTGGAAATGCTCATATGTTGAGAAATGTGTGTAGTGGAAAAGATTCATCTGTTGAATAAAAAGGTTGAACGATAAAAATTACATTTTTATTGAAACTATGAAGTGTTGAAACCATACGTTGGTTGAATAAATATTTTAAATGATAAAAATATGATTTTTATCATATGTGTGATATGCTAAAGATATGCGGACGTTGAAATAAATATTTGTGATAGAAATATTATTTTTAACATGCATAGGAACTAAATAAAATAGTCATGTGTTGAAGCCTATTTTAGTTCGCCAAAATTATCATCTTTGAAATGTGAAGTGTTAAAAATAGCCACTTGTTCAAATAAACGTGCATGAGTTGAAATATACATTAACTAGCTAATGATATGATTTTAGCCTATGCATGCGATATTAGAATGAATGGTATTTTTAGACCAAAGCAAGTCAAATATGAAGTTGAATCGAAAATGATAAATATTAGAAATTGTATATATGTGCATGCATATCTGTTGAACAGGTTATAGCAAAGGGGCTAGAGAAGAGGAATAAAATTTTGTGCCCGACAAATAGGTACACATTTACTGATTTGTTTGGGTGATGATTTTATGAGCCTATTGGCTAGCCGCTTGGCTTTTTCTTTTTCTTTTTGAGATTAGAAGGACCGGGAACGCTATTTGCGATTTCCCGATGCCCCCGGTACAGGGGAGGTTATGGCGAAATTTTCCAAAATTTTAGGGAGATAGAAAAATATTTGAAGTGAAAACGATATAGGAATTATTGAATGGACTATATTTATATAAATATATAAATATAAATATAATTAAAACGAAACGTGTCCGTGCAGTTCATATTTTGAAACCGTGATTTCAAATGACTAGTGCGGAAGATCCGACCATTGGATTTTCCCGAAACCTCAACCGTTGGGTTCGCCTTGGAAATATCTTTCCAACGGCACCAACTTTGTGAAGATCCGACGGTTGGATTGTCTGGAATGTTTAAAACAAAATTAAGGAAAAACAGCGCCGGAAACGATTATATTTATATATATATAAATATAATTAAATTAAATCGAATAACGACGCTGCAGTTCGTAAATTGAAATCGTAACTTCAAATGGTTAGTGTGGAAGATCCGACCGTCGGATTTTCCTAAAACTGGAACCGTTGGGTTCGTTTTGAAAAGACCTGCCTAATGATGTAAAATTTGTGAAGATCCAACGGTTAGATTTTCCTATATGTGTAAAACAAAATTAGTGGAAAGCAGCGCCAGTGCGTCGATACGACCTGAAACGTCGTTTAATTAATTATGGCCGTTTTAAATTAAATTAAAATGGCGATATATCGTTATTAAGTGCTATAGACGATATAGAGTGAAAATAAACCAATTTTGTTGTGTTTGCTTGATATGTGATGGTTGAATATATTTGACGTGAAAATTATAACTAAACAACTGAAATGTGAATATTGAATAGTTCAACCCTGTGATTAATTGGTTTGAAAATCTAAATATACGTGGGTTATTTGAAAAGGCCGAGTTTATCTCATTTCAAATAATCGATCGACGTTGAGAAGTCGAAGAGTCGAAGACGACTGAAGACCGACGATCTCCACGTTGGATGGATGGGCGCTACTGATACTCATGATTGGAGTAGCTACCATGAAGGAATTGAAGTAGTAACCGTCCAAACATAGTGTTGATTGTACGGATATGCGAGGAATTGGTGCCTCCGGTTTCGTTCAGACCCAGAACGGACTTGTAAATGGACTGTGTGTCTGACATTGGATTTTGTTCTGTGTTGATTGATCTCTGTTAAATATATATCTGTTTGGCGGCGGAGAATTTATTCTCTTGCTTAACGCCCTTCTCTGAGACGTACGAGCTTAAAGGTTATGTATTGACAGAAATCAGTCGCATGGAGTGGATTGCCTGTGTGGCACGCCTAAGTGGCATATGATCAAGGCTTCTGTTGCAAAGCAAAGTCTTGTGGTTGATGATCAAAGCATGGTCTGTGTGACTAGCTTTGTGTATAACGTGAATTCGTGAGCCTCACACCTCGGTATGAGTCAAAAACGGGAGAGTGACTGCAGGGAGAGCACGACGTTTCTTTCTAGCTAAGGTGGTGTCAGTGACCTACCAGCCCTGACATTATATATACTTTTCACCTGTGTGGTTGTTGGAATGCGAGGCGCCTCGATTATAGATCTGTAAGGACCGGGAAACGTGTGTTCAGGAATAACTAATCCTCAAAAGTAAGAGAGGACCGGCCCTGAAGATCCAAGGATCATAGTGGGGTCCTGGGACATTTGCTAGAGTGTCTCGAACGGAGAGGAAATTTTTTTAAATTGGCTCGTATTTTCCGGGTTATTACAAATCAGCATAGAATAAAATCCAATGCTAGACATAACATCCATTTATATGTCCGTTCTAGGTCTGAACGAAACCGGAGGCACCAAATTCCTCGCATATCCGTACAATCAACAAGTACGTCCGGACGACTACCACTGTAGCCCCTTCAAGGTAGCTACTCCTAACATGAGCATCAGTAGCACCCATCCATTCGATGTGAAGATTGTCGGTCTTGCACCGTCTTCAATCTCTTTGACCTGTCGCCGAATCAGTTATTCGGAATGGGTATAAACCCGGCCTTTCCGAATAACCCGCGTATATTATAAACAAGTGTTACACAAACACAACATAAACCTCATTCCATTTCAGAATATTCTTTTATTCAATTATTCACATCAATAGGGAAAGGTTCCCATTAATTATATCAAAGATAAATTCTTTAAATTTATTCTTTAATCTTCCTTTGGATATCAAGACAAACCAATTTAAAGTTTATCCAAACTAGTCGGGATTAGCGAACCACACCGAAGTAATCATTTATTTTATTTCCCAAACCCAACCTATTCATCCCATGGAGCAAAATTGGTAGTACTCCATATCTAACTCCACGGTGTTATCGGTAAAATTATTTACCATTTCACGTTCAAATCTAACTAAAGATTTAACAATCGCTTGGAGCAAAACTGGTGATACTCCATTCTCAATCATTTTCTTGAATTGATAATTTTAATTATCACATTCACTTTTCAATCTAATTAAAGATTCATTAAAACCCCATTTAGTTTTAATCTTCCCAAAAATCAAATTTTATGATTATTCAAAGCTAAGAAGTTAATCTTATCTTTAACTGGGTTAAAGAACCAATGTCGTTTAAAACACGATTCACGATAAACCCCAAATCACATTCCATTAATTATGGAATCTTCAAGGAAAACCAATCAATATGTATAATCGATATAAACTCCCGTATCCGACTAATAATATAAATGGAATAACGGCAAAGCCTTTTAAATTCCATATATAGTAACAGCCCTCCTCCACAGAAGTTCACTTCGATCATTACCAAATCGAATTCCATTCCATTCCGATTTACTTTGTTAAATTGGAAAACTTTACTTTGGAAAATTCCCTTTAATCTTAGTTAAAGATTTATAAATTCCAAATCACTTTTCATTGTTAATTTGAGTTAAAGAATGAGTGTTATTTAAAACACTGTTCACGATAAACCCAAATTCACATCCCATTTTTGTTCCAGTTACAAAATATAACTGGAAACTCCAATAATCCTATTTAAAAGATTTATTCTTTTCTGAATTGGGTTTAAGAACAGTGTTATTTAAGACACCGTTCACGACAAACCCAAAATCCCATTTGATATTGAATACAAGGCTCTGAATAGAAAATATATCGGCTTATATTCAATATCAAATTCTGAAACAAACAGATATCGTATTGGAAATAACGATATATAATATACCTTCCAAATTTGTTTAACAATATCTATATAATCACGAAATCCAATATCGAAATATTCCGAAGATGATTTCGATTCAAATCCATTCCACTTCATATATTGGAAATTATGGTTATTTTAAAACCCTTCACAAATCCAATTTATTTATTTAAAAATAATGGATTATTATTTCTAGTTAATAACTAGTTCATTTCGATAAAAAAACTATTTTTATCTTTACAAACGTGGAAATTTTCATCCCAAATCTTTCTAAATCATTTATTATGATTTTACACAAATTATTAATATTTTTAATAATTTTATTATCGCTATTTAAGTCGATTTCCAATAACGGCCACCGAACTGCGGCCATAGCGACCTTTTCCCAATTTGATTTGGACATAATTCCAAATCCAACTGTTAGATTTCAAATCTCTTACATTCGTTGGAAAGCTCTTTTCGATACGAATCCAAGGTTCCGGTTTTAGGAGAATACGACGGTCGGATCTCCCGTAATATCAATTTGAAGTCAATGGTCAAAATTTGCGAACGGTCGCTGTGCGGCGCGTTCTATTCATGTAACAACCTGGAAAATCAGGGCCAATTTAAAAATTTTATTTTAAAGAATTTTGTTGAAAAATGTGGGAGAATTTAAAATTGTCATTTTTAAATAATATTAAAGCCAGTGAAAACAGTCAATTTTCAAACCACCGCCGTTTTCGACGAAACCACTTTTTTTGGAACCGGAATGGCAAATTATTACCAGGTTTATATTTGTAGAATTTTCCGAGTTAGTATGTGAGCGTGGCGAAAGAAAATGTGTTTTGTTCAATTCGATCAAATTTAAATGACAGAAAAATAGCCATTTTTCAAACGATTCCAGAATTTGACGAATTTAATTTTGTTAGGACCGTATCGTCATCTCGAAGCCAAATATATTTTTTTCTGGATTTTTTTGAGTCCGTATGTGGCCTCGATGAATTTATTTGTATGACAGAATTAATTTAATAAAGGAATTAAATATTAAAATAAATAATACAGGCCACAGACAGCCGTTTGGGCCGACGGGACCTAGCCCGTTGGATCCGAAATGGGAGCTATTGGGTAGGGTAGGCTTCAGTTGGACTGGATTTGGTTTAGTTTGAAACGTATGGATTTATTTGCAAATATTACACTAAAACATTATAAAATAGAAAAATAAAACCCTAAGGACAAATCACTATTCATCGTCATCATCTACAGCCGCCACCGAGCTGAAGCAATGGCCTACAGTGTTCAAAACTTCTCCCTCTAATTTCTCTTCCACCTCCACGAATTAGACCCCAAAACTTATACCAAATCAAAGCTCTCTTCATCCTTTTTCCATCTGTACCAACATCGTCCGCCGCCGTGCCCTGTAGACCAAGTCGAGCTGCGTCAACCTCGATAGCTCTGCACAGGCGCCGCCGAACTCGCCACCACCTCCGGCGTTCAGGCGCCTCTCCTAGCACTCTAAGGTGTCGCAACCCGATCATCCTACCAAGCATCCAATCGCCTGCAAATTCGAACCAAAGTTTTGAACAGAAACAGAAAGAACACGGCCTTTGTTCTAAGATTCGTTTGAACTGTAACATCGAACAGAACGTGTTAGAACTGATTGGGACTGCTTTTGGACTCCTTGGAATTTTAGATCTGAATTGAAATTAGGTGAGAAATCATATTTTTAATAATAAGTATAATTTGATTATTGTTCTCGCCTTTAAAATCTCTATACTGATGTAAATGATTTAGATCTGCAATTTAGAATTTGTTTATTTATAAATTGCTGTTTGTGGTGAATATTTGTTTTGATTCGTACGATCAAAAATCTCATCTTTATTGAGATTTATATATATACGTTTGGTTCCTTAGATGTGTGGATTTAGAACTAACATTACAGTTTATTAGAAATAGCTAAATAAATTTTGATGTTAATTTCTTTTTCACCAAAAAGAACATTTTGATGTAATATTTTTTTTAACAAAAAGAACATTTTGATGTAATATTCTTTTTGAAAGTAGAAAGAACATTTTGATGCTATAATTTCCTACGTAAGTGAAATGGACAAATTTAACAATGAAATTTTGTTTATATTCTCTATGTAAATAAAAGAGACAAATTCAGTGATGAGATTTTATTTACACTTTCTATGTAAATAAAACGAACATATTTACGATGACACTTTATTTACATTTTCTTTATGTAAATAAAAAGAATAATTTAGATGACACTTGTATTTACATTTTCTTCATGTAAATAAAAGAACAAAACTAGATGATACATTTATTTACATTTTTATGTAGATAAGACATGAAAAGGGAAGAATACATTTTTATTGCTATGTAAACATAGCTAAAAAGAATACATTTTTGGTCGTCATTTTTGTCGCATTAGAATTGGCGAACAAAAATGTGATTATTTTTGTATTGAAAATAATGTCGCCAAAATTTATCATTTTTGTCGCACTAGAATTGGCGAACAAAAATGTGATTATTTTTGTATTGAAACTAATGTCGCCAAAATTTATCATTTTTTTCGCATTAGAATTGGCGAACAAAAATGTGATTATTTTTGTATTGAAACTAATGTCGCCAAAATTTATCATTTTTGTCGCATTAGAATTGCCAAACGAAAATATGATTATTTTTGTATTGAAACTATTGTCGCCAAAACTTATCATTTTTGTCGCATTAGAATTGGCGTACAAAAAGCTGATTATTTTTGTATAAAAATGTACATTGTTGGAACAATCATTTTTGTCGCATTAGATTTGACGAACAAAAATGTGATTATTTTTGTATTGAAACTAATTTCGCCAAAATTTATCATTTTTGTCGCATTAGAATTGGCGAACAAAAATGAGATTATTTTTGTATTGAAACTAATGTCGCCAAAATTTATCATTTTTGTCGCATTAGAATTGGCGAACAAAAATGTGATTATTTTTGTATTGAAATGTACATCGCCAAATTGCAGTCATTTTTGTCGCATTAGAATTGGCGTACAAAAAGGTGATTATTTTTGTATAAAAATGTACATTGTTGGAACAGTCATTTTTGTCGCATTAGAATTGGCGAACAAAAATATTATTTTTATTGAATATAAAAATGTACATTATTGGAATAATCATTTTTGTCGCATTAGAATTGGCGAACAAAAATATTATTTTTATTGAATATAAAAATGTACATTGTTGGAATAGTCATTTTTGTCGCATTAAAATTGGCGAACAAAAATATTATTTTTATTGAATATAAAAATGTACATTGTTGAAACCATCATTTTTGTCGCATTAGAATTGGTGAACAAAAATATTATTTTTATTTGTAATTTAGTTACAAATAAAAACAAGATTAGAAAAAGAACATTTTTATTTGCAAATTTGTTGTAAATAAAAACGTGAAAATATGAAGTACATTTTCTTGGTGTCATAGTCTTTTTAAAATATGAAGTACATTTTTGGCGTCATAGTGTTTATAGAATAAAAAAATTACATTTTAGTGTCATATTTATTTTAGAATAAAAAGAATGGATTTTAATAGTGGAAATCACCAAATGGTTTATATATATATATATATATATATATATATATATATATATATATATATATATATATAAATTAAAATTAAACGAAACGCGCGGTAGTTCGTGTTTTAAAATCGTAACTTTAAGCGACTATACCGAAAGATCCGACCGTCAGATTTTCCCAAAACTGGAACCTTTAGGACCGCTTTGGGAAGATCTTCCCGATGATATAAACTTTGTTAAAATCCAACGGTTAGATTTCAAGATATGTATAAATCAAAATTTGGTAAAAACAGCGCCAAGGCCGCCATCGACCTGAAACGTCGTTTAATTATATTGAGCTATTTTTAAATAAATAAAAATAGCAATAAATCGTTATAAACAGTTATTAACGATATAAAATGATTTTATTGATAATTATTCAAAAATTATTTGAGAAGACCGAGTTCAACTCATTTCAAATAATTATACGGCGATTTAACTATTGAAGATGGTGTTGAAGACTGGCGATCTTCACATCGAATGGACGGCGATTGCTGAGGCCCTGGACTGACATGCTCCTAGGAAGCGGTTGAAGTAGTAGTTCTCCGAACGTATGTGTTGGTCGTCCGGATTAGCGAGAACCTCTTTGGTGTCTCCGGTTTCGTTCAGACCCAGAACGGACTTTAAATGGATGCGTGTCTGATGTTGAAATTCATTTCATGTAATTAAATCGATGTTTATTAATGCATGTTTGTTTGGTGGTGGAGAATTTATTCTCTGCTTAACACCCTGGTATATTTTAATAATTATCGATAGCATGGCGTGAATTGTCAACGTGGCACGCCAAGATGAAATGATCAAGGTCTTGTTTAAAAGCAGGCCTTGTAGTTATAGAATTACTTCGCGAACCTCACACACCGGTGGAGTCTAAAATGGGAGAAGGGAACGCAGGAAGTGCGCACGTTTCTTTCTTGCTAGAGTGCTGTCCGTGCTTGAACTGGCTGGCATTTTACTTATGTGGATGTTGGATTATGAGGTACCTCAGTCTTATAGGTTGTTAGTGGCCATATAGAGGTCCAAAAGGACCGGGAAACGTGTGTTCAGGAATTGCCAATCCACTGAAGTAAGTGTGGACCGGCCCTGCAGATTTCCATGGGTTCGCCAGTATCCGAATCCTGAGGCATTTGCTAGAGTGTCTCGAATCGGTAAGGAGCTCCTCCCTAGCCTTGACTCATGATGGAAACCCAATCCCCAATACGATATGATGGTTTTGATTGTAGAACTAGTATGGCGACATAGTGTATGGTAGTTATCCCGTCTATGATTAATATATTAAGATTGAAATGTTTTATCAAAACGTATACTCACAAATAGTAATATCGTTTTATTCGTATTTATCATCATTTGATCATTATAAGGTAAAACCCTATCCTCCGGTTTGCGTTGCATTGTGTGATGGGACTTGGGTCTTATAATGATTTCATTTTTTTTTAAAAACATAGCGTTATTTCATGATTTACTTTATTTATGCACTGGGGGTCAATTGGAGTCACTTTAGCGGCGTGGTCCTATGATTTGCTATATTGATAGTTAAGTTTAAATAGATTTCTTATACCAGTCCCTTAACTGACTCGAAGTTTGTTTCACTTTGCAAACTCGGGTGCCCTCTTTCCACGTGGGCAGCCCAGTGACAGGTTTCAGGTGATACACTCTAGTGGAGCTGCTTTGGAAGAAAGAAGACGAAGACCTTTCTCTATCTTTTATTCTACTTTGAGACATTTTCATCATTGGTTTAGATGTATGTAATGGGCATTGAAACTTGTTTCCTTTCATTTAGACTTGGTTATTCCTTTTGTTAAGACTTCCATTATGCTGAGTTGATTTTGTAAAACTGCATACTCCGATGTTCTGTTGTGAGACTGATGATATTTTATTACCGCTGAAATGTTTTATGTGCTATCACATTATTCTGAGATCTGTTATAGTTGTGAATTTGTTGTATTCCAAATGATTATCCTTACTTTCGAACAACGGAAGTTTGGGGTCATCACAATTCAGGCAATAATAATATATATAAAATATATATATTATATATTTCGTCGATTTCCATTTTAAATCCAACTTTATAAATCGTTTTAAATTCATTTTAAAAACGATTTCGACTTCCATTTCAATTTCGAATCAAAATTGAATTTTCCTTTTTAAATTCGTTTCAAATTCATTTCAAATCGATTTCCATTTCATTTTCAAATTCAATCAAATTTGAATATTCCATATAATTTCGTTTTAAATTCATTTCAAATCGATTTCAGTTTCATTTCAAATTCTAATTCAAAATTGGATATTCCATATAATTTCGTTTTAAATTCATTTCAATTTCATCTCAAATTCTAATTCAAAATTGAATATTCCATATAATTTCATTTTAAATTCATTTCGAATCGATTTCCATTTCATTTCAAATTATAATTCAAAATTGAATATTCCATGTAATTTCGTTTTAAATTCATTTCAAATCGATTTCCATTTCATATCAAATTCTAATTCAAAATTGAATATTCCATATAATTTCGTTTTAAATTCATTTCAAAACGATTTCAATTTCATCTCAAATTCTAATTCAAATTTGAATATTCCAAATCATTTCGTTTTAAATTCATTTCAAATCGATTTCCATTACATTTCAAATTCTAATTCAAAAATGAATATTCCATATAACTTCGTTTTAAATTCATTTCAAATCGATTTCCATTTCATTTAAAATTCTAATTCAAAATTGAATATTCCATATAATTTCATTTTAAATTCATTTCAAATCGATTTCAATTTCATCTCAAATTCTAATTCAAAATTGAATATTCCAAATCATTTCGTTTTAAATTCATTTCAAATCGATTTCAATTTCATCTCAAATTCTAATTTAAAATTGAATATTCCAAATCATTTCATTTTAAATTCATTTCAAATTGATTTCCATTTCATTTCAAATTCTAATTCAAAATTGAATATTCCAAATCATTTTAATATTGAAATGATAATGTTTTCAAAACGTCAGATTTTGAAATCGCTTTTCGATATTCATTTTAAAATGACTAAAATCGACAAAATTCCCGTTCGTGTTAAAATGGCGTTTAACTACTTGACATAGATTCACATTTCAATATTTAACGAATATTATTTTAAAATATTCGTTAATTCTGAACTCGAGTCAGACTCAATCCATTACCATATAATTTTAGTTATATGGATTTCAACATCACATATATACAACAATAACGATAAATAATCATTAAAAATTCAAACAACATCCAGAGTGCATTCTACAACTGTATAAGCGTTAAAATAAATAAATAACGCTTATATAGCATTTCAACCCAACGATTGACATACCACTAATTATTGGGATCAGTATATGTCAAATATTATCCCAATAACCGTGTGGGGTTTTCAAACAACAAATACTGTTTATTATTTGTGCAGTTGGGCGATGTGTAAAATTTATCGTCCCAATCCATATCTGTCACATCAGTGTACACAAACAAACCGTCCGATTTGTAAATGAATATTTATTTTATTCTAAATATTTATTTTATCCATATACACGTTAAAAATTATATTTTTAATGATAAAATATTTTTTTCAATACATGAATATTTTTTTGTAGTCCATTTCACATCACAACCAATTTCAATAACACAATCAAACAAACAAGTCGTCCATGGTCTGTGGAAAACAGTTGTCGGGTGCTGCTAAGCACGTCAGCATCCTAGTATATATATTTTACTAGAAATACAATTTAAAGTGAGGAGTTCTCAACTTTGGGTTCCACTCCGCCATTCTTTATTTCTGAACTCTTTCGATTTTGATTTGCCTCAAATGCGTAGTATTCTTCGACGTGATTTCAATGTAATCTGTTTCACGCAGATTATATTAATAATCACATTTTTATTCCTGAACTGCTCGTACAAAAATCACATTTTTATTCTGCTTTTCATATAATAAAAATCATATTTTCAAAGTGAATTTCATATTTTTATATCGCTTACATAAAATAAAGTTCCTATTTTTCTCTATTTTTAAAAATCTTGCTTTTCTTATTTTTAAAAATCTTGCTTTTCTTATTTTTAATCAAAACTGAAATTTTAAAAAAATACTATTTTAATTAAAACTGAAATTTAAAAAAAAATTAATCAAAACTGAAATTTAAAAAAAAAACTGTTTTATTCAAAACTAAAATTAAAAAAAAAACTGTTTTAATCAAAACTAAAATTAAAAAAAACAATTTTATATAAAAGAAACATAAAAAGAAAAATAAAAGTAAAATAAACTCACTGTCTTCTCGGCTAAAATGAGAAACCCATAGCTCGAAACTAGGTCTTCATCTTGCCGCCTCCTCAGCCATCCGGATCGCCATCGCCGTACCCCACCTGGAGCGTCGCCGTAAGATCTTCCAGGGCCTACCACCGTTCGCCACTCGGTGGCGTCAGCACATTAGTATCCGTGCTCGAACGAGCTCCATTTGCACCAGAAATTCGAACGATATACTTTGTGAATGTCGATAAAAGCCGTCCGAATCAGAAGAGCTCGTGTTGCTCTTCAATTTCTTCTTTGAAAGCTTGGATTAATTCCTCTTGGATTGGAAGGGATTAACGAATTTATATGGTAGCTTTTCTGTCGATGGTTTGAGGAGAGAGCGGCGCGTTAGAGAGTTTGACTGAGGTTTGACTTTGACTTAGGTTTGGAGAGAAAATACTCTTTATATATAATATATTTAATATTATTTTAATTCACTTTAAAATTCTAAATCATAATGAACTCCAAATCGAACCCAACAACTGTCGCCCCTAGCCAATTACCCCCATTCTGAACACAATGGGATATGTTTAGTAAGCCAGTTCGGTTGTTTCGCTTAGTTTTCGCTGAAATTAAAATATAAATATATATATTCAATTTTAAACGTACATTACAATTTATCGGGGCCACATACGGAATCTACAAATCCCAGAAAAATAAATCTGGCTTTGTATTGACGATACGGTCCAAACAAAACTAGTTTCGTCGAATTTGGAGACCGTTTGAAAAACAGTCATTTTCTAGTCGTTTAAATTCAACTGAAAGTGGTCAAACGCGTTTAACTGCGCCACGATCACACATTAATTTCAAAAATTATGAAAATTGGAATCTAGCAATATTTTGACATCACCGATCCAACAAAAGTGGTTTCGTCAAAAACGGAGGTCGTTTGCAAAATGGCTATTTTTAAGGCCTTTATATATATTAATATATATATAAATTCCACAGCGACTTTTCTGAATTTTAAACTGGACATATCTTATAATGTATAAAGTGAAGTATCTGTTTCTTATAGTCGTTAGAAAGATATTATTTAACAGATTCAAATATTTCTTATTTTTTTCAATTCTGACTTATGTTGAATTCTGTATAATCATTTGAAATTTGAAATCGAATTTTCGAACTGATGCGCTATTTCAGGCTCGTTATATAATTAAAATAAATTTATTCATTTTAACTTCGATTTAAATAAATTTTTAGTCGTTATTATTTAAAATAATTCATTTTAAATATTCAAAATTCGTTAAATCGCCAAAACAAAATTTTTAAATTGGTTCAGATTTTCCGGGTTGTTACATAACATTTAAATCTTTTTCTAAATTCCTTTTCCATTTGAATCCAACTTCCGTAACAACCCGAAAACCTGAGCCAGTTAAAAATTTTATTTTGGCAATTTTAATGTATTTTGAATATTTAAAATAGATTATTTTAAATAATATCAACAAGGAATTTATTTTGAATATAATTCAAACCAATATATTTATATAGATCGTCGTTAGAATATAAATAATTATATATTTAATTATAAAAGGAATTGAAAATGGCGTGGTAGTTCGATAATTCGATTTCAAACTTTAATTGAATTTACCGGGTGCAAAATAAATCGGATTTTAGTGAAACTAAAAATATTTGAATCTAATCGATAATATCTTTCCAAAGAATCCGAAAAATTGAGATTTCATGGCGGGAATCAAAAGATATGCCTAGTTGAAAATCCTGAATAGTCGCTATGGAATTCAAGCCCTTAAAAATGGGAATTTTGCAAACGACCTCGGATTTCGATGAAACCACTTTTGTTGGTTCCGTGATGTAAAGTTATTGCTAGATTCCAAATTTCATAATTTTTTGATTAAATATGTGAGCGTGGCAAAGGAAAACGCGTTTGACCAGTTTCAGTTGATTTTAATCGACTGGAAAATGGCCATTTTTCAAACGGTCTCGGAATTGACGAAACTAGTTTTGTTAGGACCGTATCGTCAATACGAAGCTAGAAATAATTTTTCTGGAATTTTTAGAGTTAGTATGTGGCCCCGATAAATTGAAATGTCTGTTTAAATTGAATATATATAGAATTATATTTTAATTTTGATCAAAACAGGTCGTAACGATCGAGTTAGCCTACGGAACATATCCCATTGCGTTCAGAATGGGGGTATTTAGCTAGGGGTGACAGTCGTTGGGTCACATTTGGAGTTTGGATGCAATGGAACCAATAAGTAAATTAAATATTATTAAAAAAAAATATAAATAAACATTCTTGGCCACAAAACCCTAAGTCAACGTCATTGTCTGGTCAATCCTCATTATCGTTGCCGCCCCCAAATTGAAATAAACGATGGACGCAACTCGAATTTTCCCACCCATTTCTCCTTCAATCCAAGAAGCAATTTCAAAAGCAAATAAACAAAATCGACAAGCTGTTCGAGATCTTTCAATCTGTGCAAACGTGATCGGCTCTCGTACAAAGTCGAGGTCGAATTCCTGGGTCGAAATGACATCGTTCAGATCGGATTTCCGATCAGGTGGGGCCACCAGACATGGCACGGGCGACGGCTGAGGTGCGACTTGGGGCGGCGATTGGCGAGGGATGGTCGGATCTGGTTCTAGTGGCTCACAGGTGGTGCGGTGGGAGGGTTTTCTCTTCCGACGATGGGTACATAGATATGAAGGAGATGACAAGGGATAAAACCCTAATGACAGTGATTAAGGTTAAATCTTAACTTCATTGTAATTAGTTTATTTAATTTTATAAGTAAGTTATAAATGAAATTAGCCTTGTTTTTATAAATGAAATTAGCCTTGTTTTTATAAAGGAAATTAGCCTTGTTTTTATAAATAAAATTAGTCTTGTTTTTATAAGAATAAATAGCAAATGTTTTATATGTGTAAACATCAAATGGAATGTGATTTTTATGTAGATAATAAAAACGTGATTTTTATTACAAAATAGTTTTAAATTAAAATATACATGTTTTTGTAAGTAAAAATACGCATTGTTTTTCAAATAAATATACATATTATTTGATTTGAAAATATAAATATTGTTGTTTTGAAAATATGAAAATATACATTGTTTTTAGAAATATAAATAGACATTGTTTTATAAAATATATAAAATATAACAGCATAGATTAAAAGTGCTGTTTTAAAAATATAATCTTTCCTATATAAACATCATTTTAAAAATATTTTTTTTATATATGTAGCAAAGTAAAGATATGATTTTTATGTATAGAACATTAGAATAAAAATGTGATCTTTTTATATAAGTAGCGTTATAAAAATTAGTTTTTACCATATAAGAAAAGTTATAAAAATTAGATTTTTTATCATATAAAAAGTAACGGTAGAAAAATATGATTGTTAATATATAGGCATCATATTAAAAATGTGATTTTTAATATGAACAGCGTGAAAAGGATGGCGTAGGAATTTTGGGCAGATCCAATCGATCAGAAATTCAGAATAAAATGGCGGAGTGGATCCCAAAGTTGAGAACTTCTCACTTTAAATCTTCTTTTCTAGTTATAAAAATATACTAGGGTGTAGACGGTGTTTAGTAGCACCCGACACCCGTCGTCCACAGACCATGGACGGCTTGTTTGTTTAGTTAATTGTTTGATGATTGATTTATTTGTTTGGTTGATAAATTTGATTTAATCGATTGTGTGATGTGGAATGAAATAGAATATTTATATAGTTGAAATTATTTTATCGTTGAAAATATATTTTTTAACGTGAATGTGAATAAATAAGTATTCATTTACAAACCGGACGGTTTGTTTATGTACACCTATTTGAAGGACATTGATTGGGACGATAAATTTTACACATTGCCCAACTGCACAAATAAAAATCTGTGTTTGTTGATTTGAAACCCCATACGGGTATTAGGATAAATTACGGCATACACTAATCCCAGTAATTAGTTGTATGTCGATCGATTGATTGACAGGCTGGTATAAGCGTTAGATATCTATATTTGATGCTTATACAGTGTAGTGCACTTTGGATAATGGTTGATTATGTATCGTTGCTATTATACACATGTGTTGTATGGAATCCATATAATTAATTTTGTATGGTAATTGATTGGGCCTCATTCCAATTTAGAAAATAAAGAATATTATAAAATAAAGGTTCATGTGTTGACCGTACTCATCCGTTGAGATTAGTCATGTGTTGAACGAAATATTTTAACAATAAAATTTACATCTTTATCATATATAAAATTAGAAACTAATTGGAAAATAGATAAGATGAATGGTCTCCTGGATATTGATCTGATGTTGGTTTCGGCCTTCGGGGTTAACATTTAGGGAATCGTTCTCTTACTAATTTAGGGTTGCAGTCTGATTTGAAATCAAACAATAAATATCATAATTTTATAAAATATATTGAATAACAAAAATAGTCACACGTGGACAGTACTCATTTGTTGAGATTAGTCATGAGTGGACAAAAATATAAAGCCGTGTTGATCAGAGATGCGCTATTTTAACGCGAACAATATTTATATTGATTATGTTCGTTTTTATAATGAAAATTGAAAAGAAAATGAAAATGAATTTGAATTAAATTGAATAGAAAATGAATTCGAATTGAAATGAATTTCAAACTTGAATTGAAATGAATTTAAAACGAATTTATAAGGGAAAATTCAATTTTGATTTGAATTTGAAATGAAGGTTGAAATTGGTTTAGAAACAAATTTGAAACTATTTATAAAATTCGTTTTAAACAGAAATCGACGAAATATATATTATATATATATAATATAATGGCCTGAATAGAAAGCGCCGCGCCGCGGCAGTTCGTAAATTTCGAACATTGACTTCGAACGGACATTGCGGGACATCCGACCGTCGGATTCTCCAAAAACCGGAACCGTTGGGTTCGTATCATAAAGAGCTTTCTAACGAATATTAGAAATTTGAAATCTAATGGTTGGATTTGGAGATACGTCCAAATCAAATTTGGAAAAGGTCGCTGTAAGTGCAGTTCGATGGCCGTTGTTGGAAATCGACTGTACGGGCCTCGATAGAATTATTAAAAATAGTAATAATTTGTGTAAAATCATAAGAAATGATTTTTGAAGAACTGGGATGAAAAATCCCACATTTGTAAAGGTAAAAATGGATTTATATCGAAATGAACTAGTTTTGAACTAAATTTAAAACCCAAATATATTTTAAATAAATAAATTGGATTTGAAAGGGGTTTTAAATAATCGGAATTTCTAATATATTTGATTGGAATTGAATTAGAATTAATCTGTAGGTTTATCGTGAACGGTGTTTTAAATAACACTTGTTCTTTAACCTGATAATAAATAGAATGTGATTTGGGTGTATCGTGAATGGTGTTTTAAATAACACTTGTTCTTTAACCCGACAATAAATAGAATGTGATTTGGGTTTATCGTGAACGGTCTTTTAAATAACACTTGTTCTTTAACCCGATAACAAATAGAATGCGATTTGGGTTTATTGTGAATTGTGTTTTAAATGACATTAGTTCTTTAACCGAGTAAAAGGATTTTTAATGAATCTGTAATTAGATTGAAATGTGAATTGCTAATGAAAATTATCAAATTTGGAAAGTGAGCGAGAATGGAGTATTACCAGTTTTGCTCCAAAGCGATAGTTAAATCTTTAATTAGATTTGAATGTGAAATGGTAATCAATTTTACCGATAATACCGTGGTGTTAGATATGGAGTATTACCAGTTTTACTTCATGGGATGAATAGGTTGGGATTGGGCAATAAAATAAATCGTTACTTCGGTGTGGTTCGCTAATCCTGACTAGTTTGGAAAACCATAATTTGGTTTGAAATGATATCCAAAGGAAGATTAAAGAATAAATTTTATAGAATTTATCTTTGATAAAATTAATGGGAACCTTTCCCAAAGAATGTGAAATTTAGAAACTTAGTTAAGAGGAATGGTTTCCTGGGTATTGATCTGATGTTGGTTTCGGCCTTCGAGGTTAATATTTGGGGAATTGCTCTCTTACTAACTTACGGTTAGTGACTGATGAATTGGAATGAGGCGTATGTTGTGTTTTTGTAACATTTGTTTACTATATAAGCGGGTCATTCAAAAAGGCCGGGTTTAAACCCATTCTGAATAAGCGATTCAACGATAAGTCGAAGATGATGACGGTGGTCGAAGACCGGAAGTCTCCACATCATTTGGGTGATTACTGAAGATCCGGATTGGGTTGTACACCCAAGAGGAGGGAAATAGTTGGTGGTCATCCAGACGTACTTGGAGATCGACGGATATGCGAGGAAAGTGCCTCCGGTTTCACTCAGACCTAGAATGGACTTGTAAATGGATGGTGTGTCTGACATTGTATTCCTTTATATTGTATTCGTTGATCTATGCTAAATATATATCTGTTTGGCGGCGGAGAATTTATTCTCTTGCTTAACGCCCTTCTCTGAGACATATGAGCTCAGAGGTTATATATTGGCAGAAATCAGTGGTACGATATGGATTGATAGTGTGGCATGCTGAGATGCAGTGATCCAGACTTTTGTTGTAAAGCAAAGTTTGGTGGATGATGATCAAAGCACAGCTTTAATATAGCATGGCTTTATGTATAGCGTTGATTCGTGAGCCTCACACCCCGGTATGGAGGTAAACTGATGGTATGATCAGTATGCTTTTTAGTGGATGGGCACCTTAGTGGTGTTGTGGATTCGGTCGACCGAGATGAGCTTATTGCTCAGAGGATAGAGTAAGTGGTGTTTTCTCTTGCTGGGACGTAAGCCGCGGTGATACTCGGTTCCCAAAAGTGCGGATGTGCATTACGGTGTTTTCTCTTGCTGGGTCGTAAGCCGTGGTGAATTGCACTACGCGATCGATCTTTCGAATCAGGAGCCACCATGATGGAAATCCAACTTTCCAATACGAGATATTTCAGTTTTATTTGTAGAACCTAGTATGGCGACATAGTAGCATGGGATGCTATGCCGTCTATGATTGATATTTATGATTGAAATTGTTTTGACACTATATACTTATTATAGTATCAAATGATTTGTTTTTAAACGTACCAAGCATGTTTGGCTGTTATAAGGTAAACCCTGTCCTTCGGCTTGCGTTGCGTTGTGTGATGGGACCTGGGTCTTATAATAGCTTCATTTTTCTTTACTTAGTATTGCGCTGTTTGTTTTATGCACTGGTATTCTTGGGATGAAACCTGTTCTGTGTTATACGGCGTGGTCCCTTGATTTACCGAACTTTAAAATAAAGATTAATAATTGTTTTAGTTCTCACACCAGTCACATGACTGACCTGGAGTTTATTGTTTTAACCTAAACTCTGGGTGCCCCTATTTTCTACACGGGCAGCTAGTAGTTTTGGTTTTGCAGATTTATATTCACAGGATCCTGATTTACAGCTGGAACAATGCTCGAAAAGCTCTGTATCCGTGTATTACTTTCAGTTGTGTTTTATATTGTTTTTCCGCTGTAGTACTGTATTTAAATCTCTGATATTCTTTGTTGTATAATATTTATTCATACTCTGTATATTCTTGTATTCTGATGGAATTGTTGTAATAAACAATGAAATGTTCTTTTGTTTGCGTTCTAGTTTGTCGTGTTCTCAAGGTAATCCGTTCTTTTCTTCACGGGGAAGTTACGGGTCCTTACATTTGGTATCAGAGCTTTGGTTTACAGAGCTCGAGGACATGACACATTAGAACCATACGAAAGAATTCATCAGATATTGGATTAGTATTATCCAATCAGAATGACTCGTTAGAGATAAGATCAGTAGTATCCTAGAACGAGTATGAAGAGTATATTTTTCAAATGAAAACAATATTGTTTTGAAAATTTAAACCAGTTTATACGTATTTGAATATTTATTTATATTGAATTTGGACAATCGAGTATATAAAGATTTCGCGTATACGCGTCATGAACGTATATTCGAAGTTTTAATATACTAGATAGATATAGAATCATACTCTAGTGGCCCGAAGATGATTATGATGGTTGAGTACTCGTCGTCAGAATTTATATTCGAGTGACGAAAGTGTGATTTCTATATATTTCCATTAGACTGGTGTGAGAACCAAAATATAGCTAGAATACATTGTTGTGATTTGGCATCAAAACATGATTTTCTGTATATGTATCAAAATTATAAATTTGAAATGTTAATCCACTAATTGATTGATGGTTGTGTTGTTTGTTTATTTGTTTGATAATTTTGAACCATTTAGCCTAATTGAACCGAATATTGAATTGTATTGAAAATTGGTCGCATTTGCTTGCATATACATGTACTTACATTGAACATGTCATAGCAAAAAGGCTAGAGTAGAGAATAAAATTTGTTTTCCCGACAAATAAGTACATGTTTATCATAATTTACTGTTTTGTTTGGGTGATGATTTTATGAGCCTATTGGCTAGCCGCTTGGATTTTTCTTTTTCTTTTTGAGATCAAAAGACCTGTATGGCAATTTCGGGATTTTCCCGGTGCTCCCGGTGCAGGAGAGGTTATGGCGAAATTTTTCGAAAATTTAGGGTGTTAGCCAAATTTTTGAAAAATTTGAAAAGTTCTTAGAAACTGAAAAGTTGAAGAACTTAAGCCGTAATCAAAAGAATAGAAGTTGAGTTGATTTGTTAAATAACTTTCGGCTTCGTTCCTTTTCGGGGACGAAAAGTTTTAAGTAGGGGAGATTGTAACAACCCGAAAACCTGAGCAAGTTTAAAATTTTTATTTTGGCAATTTTAAGGTATTTTGAATATTTAAAATAGATTATTTTAAATAATATCGACAAGGAATTTATTTTGCATATAATTCAAACCAATATATTTATATAGATCGTCGTTAGAATATAAATAATTATATATATAATTATAAAAGGAATTGAAAATGGCGCGGTAGTTCGATAATTCGATTTCAAACTTCAATTGAATGTACCGGGAGAAAAATAAATCGGATTTTAGTGAAACCAAAAATAGTTGAATCTAATCGATAATATCTTTCCAACGAATCCGGAAAATTGAGATTTCATAGCGGGAATCAAAAGATATGCCCAGTTGAAAATCCTGAATAGTCGCTATGGAATTCAGGCCCTTAAAAATGGGAATTTTGCAAACGACCTCGGATTTCGATGAAACAACTTTTGTTGGGTCCGTGATGTAAAGTTATTGCTAGATTCCATATTTCATAATTTTTCGATTCAATATGTGAGCGTGGCAAAGGAAAACGCGTTTGACCAGTTTTAGTTGATTTTAATCAACTGGAAAATGGCCATTTTTCAAACGATCTCGGAATTCAACGAAACTAATTTTGTTAGGACCGTATCGTCAATACAAAGCTAGAAATAATTTTTCTGGAATTTTTAGAGTTAGTATGTGGCCCCGGTAAATTGAAATGTCTATTTAAATTGAATATATATAGAATTATATTTTAATTTTGATAAAAACAGGTCGTAACGATAGAATTGGCCTATGGAACATATCCCATTGCGTTCAGAATGGGGGTATTTTGCTAAGGGCGACAGTCGTTGGGTCACATTTGGAGTTTGGATGCAATGGAACCAATAAGTAAATTAAATATTAATAAAATAAAAATATAAATAAACATTCTTGGCCACAAAACCCTAAGTCAACGTCATTGTCTTGTCAATCCTCATTATCGTTGCTACCCCCAAATTGAAATAAACGACGGACACAACTCGAATTTTCCCATCTATTTCTCCTTAGATCCAGCAGTAATTTCAAAAGCAAATAAAACAAAATCGACAAGCTGTTCGAGATCTTTCAATCTGCCCAAACGTGACCGGTTCTCGTACAAAGTCGAGGTCGAATTCCTGGGTTGAAGTGACATCGTTCAGATCGGATTTCCGATCAGGTGGGGCCACCGGACATGGCACGGGCGAGGGCTGAGGTGCGACTTGGGGCGGCGATTGGTGAGGGATGGTCGGATCCGGTTCCATTGGCTCACAGGTGGTGCGGTGGGAGGGTTTTCCCTTCTGACGATGGGTACATAGATACGAAGGAGATAACGAGGGTTAAAACCCTAATGACAGTGATTAAGGTTAAATCTTAACTTCATTGTAATTAGTTTTTTTAATTTTATAAGTAAGTTATAAATGAAATTAGCCTTGTTTTTATAAATGAAATTAGCCTTGTTTTTATAAATAAAACTAGTCTTGTTTTTATAAGAATAAATAGCAAATGTTTTATATGTGTAAACATCGAATGGAATGTGATTTTTATGTAGATAATAAAAATGTGATTTTTATTATAAAATAGTTTTAAATTAAATATACATGGTTTTTGTAAATAAAAATACGCATTGTTTTTCAAATAAATATACATATACTTTGATTTGAAAATATAAATATTTTTGTTTTAAAAATATGAAAATATACATTGTTTTTAGAAATATAAATAGACATTGTTTTATAAAATATATAAAATATAATAGCATAGATTAAAAGTATTGTTTTAAAAATATAATCTTTCCTATATAAACATCATTTTAAATTTTTTTTTTTTTTTATGTATGTAGCAAAGTAAAGATATGATTTTTATGTATAGAACGTTAGAATAAAAATGTGATCTTTTTATATAAGTAGCGTTATAAAAATTAGTTTTTACCATATAAGAAAAGTTATAAAAATTAGATTTTTTATCATATAAAAAGTAACGGTAGAAAAATATGATTTTTAATATATAGGCGTCATATTAAAAATGTGATTTTTAATATGAACAGCGTGAAAAGGATGGCGTAGGAATTTTGGGCAGATCCAATCGATCAGAAATTCAGAATAAAATGGTGGAGTGGATCCCAAAGGTGAGAACTTCTCACTTTAAATCTTCATTTCTAGTTATAAAAATATACTAGGATGCAGACGGTGTTTAGTAGCACCCGACACCCGTCGTCCACAGACCATGGACGGCTTGTTTGTTTAGTTAATTGTTTGATGATTGATTTATTTGTTTGGTTGATAAATTTGATTTAATTGATTGTGTGATGTGGAATGAAGTAGAATATTTATATACTTGAAATTATTTTATCGTTGAAAATATAATTTTTAACGTGAATGTGAATAAATAAATATTCATTTACAAACCGGACGGTTTGTTTATGTACACCTATTTGAAGGACATTGATTGGGATGATAAATTTTACACATCGCCCAACTGCACAAATAAAAATCTGTGTTTGTTGATTTGAAACCCCACACGGGTATTGGGATAAATTACGGCATACACTAATCCCAGTAATTAGTTGTATGTCGATCGATTGATTGACAGGCTGTTATAAGCGTTAGATATCTATATTTGATGCTTATATAGTGTAGTGCACTTTGGATGATGGTTGATTATGTATCGTTGCTATTATATACATGTATTGTATGGAATCCATATAATTAACTTTGTATGGTAATTGATTGGGCCTCATTCCAATTTAGAAAATAAAGAATATCATAAAATAAAGGTTCATGTGTTGACCGTACTCGTCCGTTGAGATTAGTCATGTGTTGAACGAAATATTTTAACAATAAAATTTACATCTTTATCATATATAAAATTAGAAACTAATTGGAAAATAGATAAGATGAGTGGTCTCCTGGATATTGATCTGATGTTGGTTTCGGCCTTCGGGGTTAATATTTAGGGAATCGTTCTCTTAATAATTTACGGTTGGAATCTGATTTGAAATCAAACGATAGATATCGTAATTTTATAAAATATGTTGAATAACAAAAACAGTCACACGTGGACAGTACTCATTTGTTGAGATTAGTCATGAGTTGACAAATATATAAAGCCGTGTTGATTAGAGATGCGCTATTTTGATGCGAACGATATTTATATCGATTATATTCGTTTTTATAATGAAAATTGAAAAGAAAATGAAAACGAATTTGAATTGAATAGAAAATGAATTCAAATTGAAATGAATTTGAAATTTGAATTGAATTGAAATGAATTTAAAACGAATTTATAAGGGAAAATTCAATTTTGATTTGAATTTGAAATGAAGGTTGAAATTGGTTTAGAAACAAATTTGAAACTATTTATAAAATTCGTTAAATAGAAATCGATGAAATATATATTATATATATTATATATATATATAATATAATGGCCTGAATAGAACGCGCCGTGCCGCGGCAGTTCGTAAATTTCGACCATTGACTTCGAACGGACATTACGGGAGATCCGACAGTCGGATTCTCCAAAAACCGGAACCGTTGGGTTCGTATCGTAAAGAGATTTCTAATGAACATTAGAAATTTGAAATCTAACTGTTGGATTTGGAGATACGTCCAAATCAAATTTGGAAAAGGTCGCTGTAAGTGCAGTTCGATGGTCGTTGTTGGAAATCGACTGTACGGGCCTCGATAAAATTATTAAAAATAGTAATAATTTGTTTAAAATCATAAGAAATGATTTGTGATGAACTGGGATGAAAAATCCCACATTTGTAAAGGTAAAAATGGATGTATATCGAAATGAACTAGTTTTGAACTAACTTTAAAACCCAAATATATTTTAAATAAATAAATTGGATTTCAAAGGGGTTTTAAATAATCGGAATTTCTAATATATTTGATTGGAATTGAATTAGAATTGATCTGTGGGTTTATCGTGAACGGTGTTTTAAATGACACTTGTTCTTTAACCCGATAATAAATAGAATGTGATTTGGGTTTATCATGAACGGTGTTTTAAATAACACTTGTTCTTGAACCCGGTAATAAATAGAATGTGATTTGGGTTTATCGTGAACGGTGCTTTAAATAACACTTGTTCTTTAACCCGATAACAAATAGAATGTGATTTGGGTTTATCGCGAATTGTGTTTTAAATGACATTAGTTCTTTAACCCAGTAAAAGGAATTTTAATGAATCTGTAATTAGATTGAAATGTGAATTGCTAATGAAAATTATCAAATTTGGAAAGTGAGCGAGAATGGAGTATTACCACTTTTGCTCCAAAGCGATAGTTAAATCTTTAATTAGATTTGAACGTGAAATGGTATTCAATTTTACCGATAACACTGTGGTGTTAGATATGGAGTATTACCAGTTTTACTTCATGGGATGAATAGGTTGGGATTGGGAAATAAAATAAATAATTACTTCGGTGTGGTTCGCTAATCCCGACTAGTTTGGAAAACCATAATTTGGTTTGAAATGATATCCAAAGGAAGATTAAAGAATAAATTTTAAAGAATTTATCTTTGATAAAATTAATGGGAACCTTTCCCTAAGAATGTGAAATTTAGAAACTAGCTGGAGGTTAGTTAAGAAGAATGGTTTCCTGGGTATTGATCTGATGTTGGTTTCAGCCTTCGAGGTTTATATTTGGGGAATTTCTCTCTTACTGACTTACGGTTAGTGACTAATGAATTGGAATGAGGCGTATGTTGTGTTTTTGTAACATTTGTTTACTATATATGCGGGTCATTCAGAAAGGCCGGGTTTAGACCCATTCTGAATAATCGATTCGACGATAAGTCGAAGATGATGACGGTGGTCGAAGACCGGAAGTCTCCACATCGTTTGGGTGATTACTAATGATCCGGTTTGGGCTGTACACCCAAGAGGAGGGAAATAGTTGGTGGTCATCCAGACGTACTTGGACATCGACGGATATGCGAGGAAAGTGCCTCTGGTTTCGTTCAGACCTAGAACGGACTTGTAAATGGAAGGTGTGTCTGACATTGTATTCCTTTATATTGTATTCGTTGATCTCTGCTAAATATATATCTGTTTGGAGGCAGAGAATTTATTTTCTTGCTTAACGCCCTTCTCTGAGACATATGAGCTTAGAGGTTATATATTGGCAGAAATCAGTGGTATGATAAGGATTGATAGTGTGGCATGTTGAGATGTAGTGATCCAGACTTTTGTTGAAAAGAAAAGTTTGGTGGATGATGATCAAAGCGTAGCTTTAATATAGCATGGCTTTGTGTATAGCGTTGATTCGCGTGCCTCACACCCCAGTATGGTGGTAAACTGATGGTTTGATCAGTATGCTTTTTAGTGGATGGGCACCTTAGTGGTGTCGTGGATTCGGTCGACCGAGATGAGCTTAGTTCCCAGAGGATAGAGTAAGTGGTGTTTTCTCTTGCTGGGACGTAAGCCGCGGTGATACTCGGTTCCCAAAAGTGCGGATGTGCATTACGGTGTTTTCTCTTGCTGGGACGTAAGCCACGGTGATACTCGGTTCCCAAAAGTGCGGATGTGTATTACGGTGTTTCTCTTGCTGGGACGTAAGCCATGGTGAATTGCACCACGCGAATCTTTCGAATTAGGAGCCACCATGATGGAAATCCAACTTTCCAATATGAGATATTTCGGTTTTATTTGTAGAACCTTGTATGGCGACATAGTAGCATTGGATGCTATGCCGTCCATGATTGATATTTATGATTGAAATTGTTTTGACACTATACACTTATTATAGTATCAAATGATTTGTTTTTAAACATACCAAGCATGTTTGGCTGTTATAAGGTAAAACCCTATCCTTCAGCTTGCGTTGCATTATGTGATGGGACCTGGGTCTTATAATAGCTTCATTTTTCTTTACTTAGCATTGCGCTGTTTGTTTTATGCACTGGTATTCTTGGGAGGAAACCCGTTCCGTGTTATACGGCGTGGTCCCTTGATTTACCGAACTTTAAAATAAAGATTAATAACTGTTTTAGTTCTCACACCAGCCACATGACTGACCTGGAGTTTATTTTTTTAACCTAAACTCTAGGTGCCCCTATTTTCTACACGGGCAGCTAGTAGTTTTGGTTTTGTAGATTTATATTCACAGGATCCTGATTTACAGCTGGAACGATGCTCGGAAAGCTCTGTATCCATGTATTACTTTCAGTTGTGTTTTATATTGTTTTTCCGCTGCAGTACTGTATTTAAATCTCTGATATTCTTTGTTGTATAATATTTATTCATACTCTGCATATTCTTGTATTCTGATGAAATTGTTGTAATAAACAATGAAATGTTCTTCTGTTTGCGTTCTAGTTTGTCGTGTTCTCAAGGTAATCCGTTCTTTCCTTCACGGGGAAGTTACGGGTCTTTACATCTTCCTTCGTAGGTCCTCTTTGACTAGGTTCTTTCGTTCGTTTTTCTTTTAACTCGAATTCTATAACTTATCCTTGTCTATAACAAGGGAGGAAGTAGAAGAAGAATATAAGACTTCTAGTGAGTCCATTCTTATTTAATATTGATTTGAAAGGTATCATAATATATGATATATTATTGAAATTTAGATATGTATCTTCGTAAATTATATTATGTTTTGGTAATACCAAAATTTTGAAAAGATTTGATGTTTACACTTTAAGATTTTATAAACTATATATTTTTTTGAATAAGATTTAAAGATGTAGATTTTGTACGAAATTAATTTTATCTTGATTGAATTATATTATTTTGTATTTGATTTGATAATAATATTGTTTGTATATTTATCAAGGATTGAGGTTGAATTTTTAATAAATAAATGGGTGAGGGAGGCATATAATATTCGCTAATTAAATTTTAATTCTTATGATTTGAAATAAATTATTTATAATACATAATTTGGAAATTTGGTATATATTTTGTTTAAATATAGAAAAATGTTTTGAGTACTTACTTGACATTAAGTTGGCCTATCAAATACTTAGTGATTTGGGTATACGTCTGATCAACACATATGTTAAATCCTATATGTATTAGATAGATATAGAGTCACACTCTAGTTGCTAGAAAATGATGTTGTTGATGACTACAACATCATCGATATCTATTTTCAGGTTTCAAAAGTGGGATAAATATATTTAGCCAATCGAGACGTCGAGTGAATACTTAAATCTATTTTGAAATGTTTGGCAAAAAATTTGATATATATATATATATTTCTGAATATATATAAGTATAAAGATAAATATGAACAATTCAATTTAAATATATTAATTATTTAATTACTGTTTCCCTACCTCGTTCCTTTTCAGGGACGAAAAGGTTTGAGTAGGGGAGATTATAACAACCTCTATTTTTAGAGTATTTTAATTAATGATTTAATTTAAAATTTTGGTTTATTTATTTTATTTGTTTGCATTCGTTCTTGAATTTTTATATAAATATTTAATTTGTATAATTATACCCTTCGTTTTCAATATGGAATTATATCTTTAATTTAATTTCAATACGTATTTATTGTTGTTGATGTAAATATAGAAAAAATTTATTTGTCACATTCTTTTTCTTTGATATCATTTATTTTATATTTGATTTGCAAAATTGTTGTTAATTTCGTATTTCCAAAAACCGTTGGTTCCTTTGTATTTGACATTTATATTTTTCTTTTTCCTTTTTTGTAACTAATGTTTACCATTTAAAGATGAAGTCCATTTAGTTTAATTTCTTTCCTTTCATGTTCATTGTTTTCAAAATTAAATCCGTTTGTTCCGAAAATTCATGCGTATACATTCTATTTGTTGCTAAGCGTTAATAAAGCTCCTCCAATTTCTTTCCTTATTCTTACCATTTTCCCTTGATTCTTCCCATTATTTAATTCATTATTTTCAAACTTTAAACCGTTCATACCTTAATGTTATAATCCATTCGTTTCCTTTTATCTTAAAAATGTTTTCAATTGGTAAATGAAATTTTGCAAATCATTTAAATCTTGTTTCTATTTTAACCGCACAATTAGTTTTTGAAAGTTAGAAAAAACGTTTTTTTTGAGTGGCAAGCATAAATTCCGTACATTTATTATTCCAAAAGAACTGTTCCATTTCCTTCGTCATTAAAACATGACTGATTTAACTATCTGCCTATTTTATTTATCACCATTATTTATCCAATTTATTTCCCACCTCAGTTGCCTTTTTGAAATTTAAAGTGAAACGTGATTAGCTCAAAAATTCGTGGTAGGTTTCTAAAACCATTCATTCAGAAATTTTCCCATTTCTTTATTTATGGATCTGCTTCGTTCTCCTTCATCTTTTCTTTTGCAGTCCATTATGCCAAGTTTTTTTCCTCTTTCTCCATCGTTTCATATATTCAAAGAAAGGAGCAGCAACCCCTTTAATTCCTTCCCATCCACTCGTGCGTGAGCATCTCCCATCCCCGCTGTCCCACTTGGTTCCTTCTCTACCACATGTAGCCCGTGCCAAAGACAAGTCAAGCCTCTCTTTTTCACATGCTGAGCCCGCCATTCACCCCAACCCGCGCCCTTCAGTGACGCCTCCACCTTTTTCTTCCTTGTGAGAATATTTCCGATTTATTTTTATATTTTGTATTAGTGTGTGTATTTTGTTAATTTTGGGAGTGCCTATGAGAATGTATGTATGTAATGTTGTGAGAGTTTCAATTTGTGTGTATTGTCTTGTGATTGATGCTGTGTGCGTAAGTGGTGTATGTTCATTGTTGAGTTGTGTGTGTTTTTTTGGCATGTGTTAAATTTTAGATATGTACATATATATATTATATAATATTTCGATGTGTATACGTATATATATATGTATATATTTGTTTACTAATTTCACTTTCTAGTATGTGTATAGATATGTTTACTAGAACTTTTACATAAGTTTGGGGTTGAAAAATTGGGGTTTAGTCTGTCTTTGGTTCGAAGTTTAAAGTGATAATTGTCTTAAGCTGCGTTTTAAAGATCTATTCAGTGCTTCGTAGATGAAAAGAGAAATGGGCCCATTATTAGTCCATTACATATGGTTTAAATCAGATTTACAGGATATGAATGCTCTCACCCAAACTGCTTATGGTGTTCAACTCAATTATTCAACTAATAACTTTATTAGCTTTATGTTCTTCTCGTGTTGGATGTACAAATTATTATGGAAGATTTCTTGTTCATATGAGTCTAGTAAGTTGAATATGGATATCCAGTAATACAGTTTGGGATCTAAACATGACATAAATCAGTTTTGGATAATAGTTGGATCTAGTTTATGTTTTAATCACCCAGTTCAGTTTTGGAGAATATGGCTTTGGTTACAAGTTTATAAGCAGTTGGTTCTCCTTCTGATTATTTTGTCCAATTGAGAACGAAGTACACAGGTCTGGCAAATCTACATGGCGGCATTTGAATTTTTACTGATATGAAATTCTCAAACAGTTGATTCTGGCACTAGGATTGATTTATAGGATTCTGTAAATCATCAACCAAACCTAGAGTATAGAATGGAATTGAATATATTTTGGGATATCATTAGGTTGAATTTAGGTGTTATCCATATATAATTAAGGGCTGCATGATATTTCCGGTGATTAGGTCATGTTCCAGTTATGAAAGTTGGAATAGGCTTATTCATGCTTTCCTATTTAATTGGCACTAGCAGTTTTTAGGATGTTTGGGGTTGATTAGCAAGGAAAGCTGATGTAACAACCCGTAAATTCTGAACCAATTTAAAATTTTTGTTTTAGAAAATTTAATGAATTTTGAGAATATAAAATAATTTATTTAAATAATTATGGCTAAAAATTTATTTTAATTGAAATTGAAACGAATAAATATTAATTTAATTATATAAGGAGTTAGAAATAGCGTGGTAGTTTGAAAATTTAATTTTAAACTTTGACTGACTGTATAGGATTAAAAATAAATCAGAATTGAGTGAAACAAGAAATATTTAAATCTATTTAATCATATCTTTCTAACGAATCTGAAAAATCAAAATTTCGTTTTAGAAATCAAAAGTTATGGCTAATTCAATTTTCAGAAAGGTCGCTGTAGAATATTTATATATAATTTATATGGCCTGAAAGGGTACTTTTCACATACGAAGGAATTTGGACTCGAAACCACTTCCATTGAGTCCAGAATGATGTTTCTGCATTTAATAAGTATAAACACTTATATATTTTGAATTTCAGAAATTATTTGTTTAAAAATGTATTTTTAATATTAAATATATAGCCCTTGAAAATAGATATTTTACAAACGACCTCCGTTTTCGACGAAACCACTTCTGTTGGATCCAGAATGTCAAAATATTGTTAAGTTTAATTTTTCATAATTTTTGGAATTAATTTGTGGCCGTGGCAAAAGGATTTCTATTTTGTCAATTTACGGTCAAATTTTAATCGACTTAAAAATAGCTATTTTTCAAACAGTCTCAGAATTCGATGAAATTAGTCTCATTGGAACCGTATCGTCTTAAGAAAGCTAAAAATATTTTTTTTAGATTTTTCGGAGTCCGTATGTGGCCTCGGCGGATTTTTGATTGTGTCCGAATTAAATAATAAAAAGAATTAATTTTAAATTCGAAAAATGAGGTCTTAGACAACCTTTTGGGCCTGCTGGACATGGCTAGATGGATCCGGATTAGGGGTTATTGGGTAGGGTAGCTTTTGTTGGACTGGATTCTAAATAATTTGAGAGGAATGGTTTTTTTTTGAAAAAACAACAATTACATAATATAAAAAAGAGGAGAACCCTAACTAAATCATTATTCATCTTCTTCAATTAGTAGCCGCCGCCCCCTATTCTCTTCATGGCCGAAAATTCTTGTGCCACTTTCTCCCTCTTCTCTTCAAATTAAATCCTAACTCCTATACCAAATCAAAGAGCATCTTCTCCTCTCCATTCTCATAAGGTTAGATCTTCTCTGGAGCCACAATCTTCTCCTCTCCATTCTCATAAGTACGGCCGATCCTATTTGAGGAGGAAGAAGGGTAATTATCTTAATTAATTAACTAATTAATTAATTAATTTAAATTATTTGTTTTGACCATGACTCGTTCATTTCAACTTAGAATTTGACGATTTCAAAAACATTGGAATCGTAACAACAAATAGAACGGTTTGAGACTAATTGGAACATTTTCTGGACTGTTTGAATCTTTAGATCTGAATTAACGGAAGGTGAGATTTCTTTAATTTAAATTAATTAGTTGATTAATTTATTTATTATATAATATTCGTTCAGATCTGAATTGTATAGTATGTTATGTTGATTTTCTGTTTGATGAATGTATTGTTGTATTGGTTGTTGTGCGAACTTGGACACGTTTATTTCAGATTTGGTTTTTATTGAATTGAGTTTGATAATCAATTCAATATTCATATTGCGATGGAAAAATATACATAGAAGAAAAAAATTATTTATTTTATTTTTGTGTTCCAACACAAAAATACACATGAGAAAAAATTTATTTATTTTATTTTTGTGTTCCAACACAAAAATTATACATAGAAAAAAAAACGATTGTTTATTTTATTTTTTGTGTTCCAACACAAAAATCTACAAGAAAAAGTGTTTATTTTAATTTTGTGTTCCAACACAAAAATCTACATGAAAAAAAAAGTTTACTTTATTTTTGTGTTTCAACACAAAAATCTACATGTATGAAAGATGTTCATTTTATATTTGTGTTTCAACACAAATAACAATATTCAAAAGAAATGTCTAAACATAAAAGTTTATAAAAAAAATGTCTTTTTATTTATATATTGGCACATACATTTACACAGGAATATGAATTATTTTTATTTGTGTCTTAAACACAAATAAATACTTCGTCATCAAAGTTTTATTTTTATTTTTGTCTTAAACACAAATAAATACTTCGTCATCAAAGTTTTATTTTTATTTTTGTCTTAAACACAAATAAATACTTCGTCATCAAAGTTTTATTTTTATTTTTGTCTTAAACACAAATGAATGCACTGCCATTGAAATTTTATTTTATTTATTTTTACTTGTGTTCCCAACACAAATACATGTACCGTACATCGAAAGTATTTCACTTGTGTCCCGAACACAAATATTTACATCGTTAATTGATTAACATTTTGATTTGTGTTTTCAAACAAAAATTTTATATGATGGAAAAGGAAAGTGTATTGTTGCATTCCTTAATGTCAACAAAGTATAGGAACTCATCTCATTACAATTCGTAATAAAAATTCAATGTAGAAAGAAATAATATATATGATTTTCATTATTTTTGTGTTTGCATACATGTGCAAACGCTTCATAAAAAAAAATACATTTTTGTGTTTGCATGTATATGCAAACGCTTCATAAAAAAAAATTACATTTTTGCGTTTGCATACATATGCAAACGCTTCACAAAAAGAAAAAAAAAAAGATTTACATTTTTGTGTTTACATACATATGCAAACGCTTCATAAAATTAAAACATACATTTTTGTGTTGGCATGCATATGAAAAACGTTTCTTAAAATTTAAAATTTACATTTTCGTGTTGCAATTAAATGCAAACACTACATGTAAGAGGGAAGAGACAGTTTTTATTTTATGATTACATTTTATAAAACAAAAGTAGAAAAAAAAATATCTTTTTGTTTGCAATTTTAGATGCAAACAAAAGTAGAGAAAAAAATATACCTTTTTGTTTGCAATATTAGATGCAAACAAAAGAAGAAAAAAAATCTTTTTGTTTGTAATATTAGATGCAAACAAAAGAAGAAAAAAATATCTTTTTGTTTGCAATATTAGATGCAAACAAAAGTAGAGGAAAAATATATCTTTTGTTTGCAATTTCAGATGCAAACAAAAGTAGAGAAAAAAATATACCTTTTTGTTTGCAATTTTAGAGGCAAACAAAAATAGAAAAAATGAAAATAATATCTTTTTGTTTGCAATTTTAGATGCAAACAAAAGTAGAGGGAAAATATATCTTTTGGTTGAAATTTTTGATGCAAACGAAAACGTAGAAAATAGAAAATACATTTTATTTGCATCCTACCTTGCAAATAAAACAAGAAGAAAGAAAAAAAATTACATTTTTTTTTGTTTACAACTTTTTTTGCAAACAAACAAGAAAATAAAATTTGCATTTTTGGTTTGCAAATTTAGATGCAAACTAATTTATATTTTTTATATTATTTGCATTCCATCATGCAAATAAACAAAGAGATAAAATTTCATTTGTTGTTTGCAACCTTAGTTGCAAACAAACAAGATAATAAAAAAAATTACATTTATATTTTGTTTGCAAATTTAGTTGCAAACAAATTTATTAAAAACAAATGTCTCATTTTTGTTGCATGTTTTTAAATGCGAACAAAACATTAAAATAAAGGTTATAATTTTTATTTATTTACTTCACTTGATGTAAATAAACATAAAATAAGTAGTAGTTATTTTATTTACATTTCTTGATGTAGATAAAACTAGAAAATAAATATTACATTTTTATTTGCATTACTCAACGCAAATAAAAGCATGAGAATAAAGGATACATTTTCATTTGAAATCCTTAATGCAAATAATTTATGAAATGAAGAGTCACAATTTTATTTACATTCCTTTAGGTAAATAAACATCAAATTAAAAAGTTGAATCTTTATTTGCATTCTCTATTGCAAATGAAGCATGAAATGAGAAGTTATATTTTTGTTATTGATTGTATTCCCTATTACAAATGGAATTAAAAGATTACATTTTTCTTTTCATTTATTTACAATGAAAGGAATTGAAATAAATATTATATTTTTATCGTCATTTTAGATGCGATGAAGGAATAGAAATAAAGAATTCATTTTTATTGACATTCTACATGCGATAAAAATAATAGAAATAAAAGAGACATTTTTATTGTCGTATTATATACTGTGTATTACACTGCCATAGATAAGTTACCTGGCTTGTTTTTGTGATTGGATCGATAATTTTCACACATCGCCCAAGTGCATAAATAAATTTATTATTTGTTTATTGGATGAAACCCCACACCGGTGTTGGGATGACAATTAACATACACTAATCCCAATATTTATTTGTATGTTGATCTTTAGATCGACAGGCTGCGATGAGCATTATTATTTAATTTTAACGCTTTCACAGTTGGAATTTACACTTTGGATGTAAATGGATGACTTGATGATTATGCTGTTATTGATATGTGTGAAATCCATATAATCCAAATTATATGGTAAATGATTGAGTCGCATTTCGATTCGGATGTTCTTTTAAATAAGAATATTTTTACATTAGAAATTCTTTTTATTTAAATATATATATATTTAATTAAGAATATGTTAAAAGAAAGAATATTTGTAGAAGATAAAAAACTTTTATATAAAGAATATTTTCAATGATTATTTTAAAATATGTTTCTATAATAATGAATTAATTTTTTAAAGAAAAATATTTTATTTAAGATTATTAGAATTTGCAATTATATTTTGTGATATGAAATAATCGAAGTGTGAAGTGGATTCATCGTGGATGGTGTTTTTTTAAACGACATTTGTCCTTTAATCCAATTTACATCGAAATTATTATTTGGAATTTATAAATCTATTTTACAGATTTAAAAAGGCATTTTCTAAAAATCTAATTTTCCAATTTAATATATTAGATCGGAATTAAGTGGAAATTCGATTGGTAATAATCGAGATGGGCTTCTGTAAAAGAAGGCCGATATTATATATGGAATTTAAGAGGCTTTGCCATTATTCCATTTATATTATTAGTCCGATACAGAAATTTATATCGATTATGTATTGATTTGATTTCTGTGGAATTCCATACTTTGGAAATTTATTTGTGGGTTTATCGTGAACTGCGTTTTAAATGACACTAGTTCTTTAACCTGTATAAGATAAGATTTATTCTTTAAAATAAATGATCTTGTAATAATGATTTTTGATATCAAATCAAAAATAAGAGTTTTAATAAATCATTTAAGGAAGATTTAAGATTTAATTTATTAAATTATCTTTGATAAAAGTAATGAGAATCCTTTAATATGTATATTCTTATTAAAAGAACATTCGGAGTCGGAATGTGGCGTAATGCGTGAATTTCTAATATTTGATTTTTAATCACAAAATACGCGAGTTATTCAGAAAGACCGGGTTTAACCCATTCTGAATAATCATCACGACGATCAAGGGTCGAAAATGAAGACGGTGATTGAAGACCGAAGGTTTTCACATTGTTGGGATGATGATGACTGGTATCTTGAATTGTGACTGGACATCCCAAGGCAAGGTATTTAGTAATGATCGTCCAAACGCATTTGGAGATCGACAGACACGTTGTTTCGCTCAGACCCAGAGCGGACTTGTAAATGGATTGCGTGTCTGACATTGTATTCTTTTCTACTGTATTTGTTGAACGCTACTAATTATATATTTCTGTTTGGTGGTGGAGAATTTATTCTTCACTTAACCCCCTTCTCTAACACGTATGAGCTTAGAGGTTATATATATATATATTGGTAGATGATCAACGATATGGTAGAGTCTGACAATGTGGCATGCTAAGATGCAATCGATCAAGGCTATGTTGAAAAGCAGGCCTTGTGGTTGATGATCAAATCACAGTCTATTTAGGCATAGCTTTGTGTATATCGTGACTTCGCGAGCCTCACAACCTGGTAGAGTCTAAAACTAGAGAAGGGAACGCAGGGAGTGCATTGGTTTCTCTCTAGCTAGAGTGGTGCCAGGGACCTACCAGCGCTGGCATTTATTCATTGTGGTTGTTGGATTTTTCGAGGCCTCGGTTTATGCGGTCGCCACTGGCCGTATTATAGGTCCAAAAGGACCGAGAAGCGTGTGTTCAGGAATTGCCAATCCGTTAAGCGTTAACGTATGGACCGGCCCTGCAGGATCCAAGGGTTGGACAGAGTACCTATCCTGGGGCATTTGCTAGAGTGTCTTGAATCAGTAAGGATCTCCTCCCTAGCCTTGACTCAGATGGAAACCCAAATTTCCAATACGACATCACGCGGTTTTGATTGTATACCTATATATGGCGACATAGCGGGATGGGGCACTCATGTCGTCTAGGATTAATACATTTACTTTGATGTATTTCAAATTGGTTGCACATTATTATTATATAATACCGTGTTTATCGTATCAAGCATCTTTTGATCATTATAAGGTAAAACCCTATCCTCCGGTTTGCGTTGCATTGTGTGATGGGACCTGGGTCTTATAATGGTTTCATTTTTCTAAAAAGCATTGCGTTATTTGACGATATACTTTAGTTATGCACTGGCAATCCAATGGAGTAAACCCGTTCCGCGTTAGCGGCGTGGTCCTATGATTAGCCTCCTTATTAGATAAGTTAAGTTAAGAATTCTCACACCAGTCCCACGACTGACCTGTAGTTTGTTTCACTTTGCAAACTCGGGTGCCCTCTTTCCACACGGGCAGTCGAGTAGCTTATTTGGCAGATATATTAGAGAAAGATCCTGGATTGAAGACTGAAGATGGGTGATGGCCTTCCACTGAGATTAGTTCCGCTGCAATGTATTCATTTATTATATTTATTCTTCCGTTGTATTTCATTTATCAATGTACTCTGATATATATATTCTGTACTCTGATGTAACATTTATTATGATGTTATAAAAGTCTGCTATATTTGTTTTAATGTGTTGTCTGCCTAGAGCTAACGTATAAGGGTTTTGAATGGTCTTAATCGATCTTGCGATCGATTGGGGTCTGGAAAAATCCGAGTCGTTACAGTTGGTATCAGAGCTCAGGTTAGCTCAAATCTTTAGGGTACAACTCGTTAGAACTAAACAAAAGACTCATCAGAGGTTTGATTCTTAATATCCAATAAGAATACTCATTAGAGATAGGATCAGCAGTATCCTAGAATGGGTAAACTCATTAGAGATGGGGTTAGTAATGCCTTAGAATGAGTCAGAGTGCCAAGTCTATAATTAACGTACTTGTAATTATATATATAATTTGATTTTAGAAAATATGATTTTTGAATATATAAAAGTTATATATTTTGGAAATTTAAACAACTAATTAATTGATTGATGATTGTGTGGTATGAATATAAATTCAACTAATAAAATGATTAAACATTAAAAGAATGAAAATTTAAATTAGTTAATTAAACAACTTTTAGCTCATTTCCTTTTCGAGGACGAAAAGATTTTAAGTGGGGGAGATTGTAATTACCCGCAAATTCTGAACCAATTTAAAATTTTTGTTTTAGAAAATTTAATGAATTTTGAGAATATAAAATAATTTATTTAAATAATTATGGCTAAAAATTTATTTTAATTGAAATTGAAACGAATAAATTTAAATTTAATTATATAAGGAGTTAGAAATAGCGCGGTAGTTTGAAAATTTAATTTTAAACTTTGACTGACTGTATAGGATTAAAAATAAATCAGAATTGAGTGAAACAAGAAATATTTAAATCTATTTAATCATATCTTTCTAACGAATCTGAAAAATCAAAATTTCGTTTTAAAAATCAAAAGTTATGGCTAATTCAATTTTCAGATAGGTCGCTGCAGAATATTTATATATAATATATATGGCCTGAAAGGGTACTTTTCACATACGAAGGGATTTGGACTCGAAACCACTTCCATTGAGTCCGGAATGATGTTTCTGCATTTAATAAGTATAAACACTTATATATTTTGAATTTCAGAAATTATTTGTTTAAAAATGTATTTTTAATATTAAATATATAGCCCTTGAAAATAGATATTTTACAAACGACCTCCGTTTTCGACGAAACCACTTTAGTTGAATCCGGAATGTCAAAATATTGTTAAGTTTAATTTTTCATAATTTTTGGAATTAATTTGTGGCCGTGGCAAAAGGATTTCTATTTTTTCAATTTACGGTCAAATTTTAATCGACTTAAAAATAGCTATTTTTCAAACAGTCTCAGAATTTGATGAAATTAGTCTCACTGGAACCATATCGTCATAAGAAAGCTAAAAATATTTTTTTTAGATTTTTCGGAGTCCGTATGTGGCCTCGGCGGATTTTTGATTGTGTCCGAATTAAATAATAAAAAGAATTAATTTTAAATTCAAAAAATGAGGGCTTAGACAACCTTTTGGGCCTGCGGGACATGGCTAGATGGATTCGGATTAGGGGTTATTGGGTAGGGTAGCTTTTGTTGGACTGGATTCTAAATAATTTGAGAGAAATGCGTTTTTTTTTTTTTGAAAAATCAACAATTACATAATATAAAAAAGAGGAGAACCCTAACTAAATCATTATTCATCTTCTTCAATTAGTAGCCGCCGCCCCCTATTCTCTTCATGGCCAAAAATTCTTGTGCCACTTTCTCCCTTTTCTCTTCAAATTAAATCCTAACTCCTATACCAAATCAAAGAGCATCTTCTCCTCTCCATTCTCATAAGGTTAGATCTTCTCTGGAGCCACCATCTTCTCCTCTCCATTCTCATAAGTACGGCCGATCCTATTTGAGGAGGAAGAACTGTAATTATCTTAATTAATTAACTAATTAATTTAAATTATTTTAAAAACTTGTTTTGACCATGACTCGTTCATTTCAACTTAGAATTTGACGATTTCAAAAACATTGGAATCGTAACAGCAAATAGAACGGTTTGAGACTGATTGGAACATTTTCTGGACTGTTTGAATCTTTAGATCTGAATTAATGGAAGGTGAGATTTCTTTAATTTAAATTAATTAGTTGATTAATTTATTTATTATATAATATTCGTTCAGATCTGAATTGTATAGTAGTTTTGTTGATTTTCTGTTTGATGAATGTATTGTTGTATTGGTTGTTGTGCGAACTTGGACACGTTTATTTCAGATTTGGTTTTTATTGAATTGAGTTTGATAATCAATTCAATATTCATATTGCGATGGAAAAATATACATAGAAGAAAAAAATTATTTATTTTATTTTTGTGTTCCAACACAAAAATACACATGAGAAAAAATTTATTTATTTTATTTTTGTGTTCCAACACAAAAATACATATGAGAAAAATAAGATTGTTTATTTTATTTTTGTGTTCCAACACAAAAATTATACATAGAAAAAAAACGATTGTTTATTTTATTTTTTGTGTTCCAACACAATAATCTACAAGAAAAAATGTTTATTTTATTTTTTTGTTCCAACACAAAAATCTACATGAAAAAAAAGTTTACTTTATTTTTGTGTTTCAACACAAAAATCTACATGTATGAAAGATGTTCATTTTATATTTGTGTTTCAACACAAATAACAATATTCAAAAGAAATGTCTAAACATAAAAGTTTATAAAAAAAAATGTCTTTTTATTTATATATTGGCACATACATTTACACAGGAATATGAATTATTTTTATTTGTGTCTTAAACACAAATAAATACTTCGTCATCAAAGTTTTATTTTTATTTTTGTCTTAAACACAAATAAATACTTCGTCATCAAAGTTTTATTTTTATTTTTGTCTTAAACACAAATGAATGCACCGCTATTGAAATTTTATTTTATTTATTTTTACTTGTGTTCCCAACACAAATACATGTACCGTACATCGAAAGTATTTCACTTGTGTTCCTAACACAAATATTTACATCGTTAATTAATTAACATTTTGATTTGTGTTTTCAAACAAAAATTTTATATGATGGAAAAGGAAAGTGTATTGTTGCATTCCTTAATGTCAACAAAGTATAGGAACTCATCTCATTACAATTCGTAATAAAAATTCAATGTAGAAAGAAATAATATATATGATTTTCATTATTTTTGTGTTTGCATACATGTGCAAACGCTTCATAAAAAAAAATACATTTTTGTGTTTGCATGTATATGCAAACGCTTCATAAAAAAAAAATTACATTTTTGCGTTTGCATACATATGCAAACGCTTCACAAAAAGAAAAAGAAAAAGATTTACATTTTTGTGTTTACATACATATGCAAACGCTTCATAAAATTAAAACATACATTTTTGTGTTGGCATGCATATGAAAAATGTAACGACCCGCCTTTTAGCCCAATTCTTGCCGGTAATTAAACCGACTCAAATCGTTCAAAAAGACGAATTGTTATGGGTGCATACATATATTGAACAATATAACAGAATTTTTCATTGCGAAATACAATGTTACATCAGAGTTACATAAAATATCAGAGTTACAACACACACAGCGGAAGAAAAGAAAATATACTCTCAGCGGAAGAATATCGTATGATATAGCAGAAGCTCCCATCTCTTGCATGAACTCCAACTCTAAAAGCACTCTGAATCCTGCTCCAACGATCTATAACTGCAAACTAAACTACTAACTGCCCGTGAAAAATTATGGGCACCCAGAGTTTAGGTGAGGGAACAATAAACTCCAGGTCAGTCGTGGGACTGGTGTGAGAACTCAAAACAGTTATTATTAGGTTCATTTTAAAGTTGGAAATTTCACCGGACCACGCCGCTAACGCGGAACGGGTTTACTCCATGTGAATACCCGTGCATATAAATACGCAATGACCTTTCTAAAATGAAGTTATCATAAGCTCGTCCCACATCACACAATGCAAGCGCACACCAGATGGGCGAGGTTTATCTTATGATAACCAAACATGCTTTCATACGTAAAATCCTCTTTCAAAGCCATAATATATATAGTGTGGAAAACATTTCTCAAATAAATGTATTAATCCTAGACGGCATAATACCCCATCCTATTATGTCGCCATATATATATATATACAAACCAAAATCGTGAGGTACGTATTGGAGATTTGGTTTCCAACTTGATGATTCCTGGCACGAAAGATCAATCGGAACACAAACGAAATGTAATCAAGGGTTTTTCATCCAGACGCGGACACCAATACAAATCGCGAGGTAGATCAACGGTTTTCGACCAGACGCGGCCCCCCGAACATACCCTATTCCATAAGTCATAAGTGGTTTCCCACTACTGCAGCGGTCATCATCAATTCATATATATACACAACCTAACCGCCAGTTTCTCATCATCCGGGGTGTGAGGTTTGTCGATGTCACGTCATACACAAAGCTATGCTTCGATAAGCCATTCTTTGATCATCACTAGCTCGTTACCTAACTTGGGTATGTCACATTGACAATTCACGACATATCACTGATTTCAATCAATGCATACCCTCTAAGTTCCTATGACTTAGAGACGAGGATAATATATTACCACAAATCAGATATTCATTAACGGAAATCAGTGCTATGCAGTCAATTTCAATGTCAGACACACCATCCATACAAGACCGTTCTGGGTCTAAACGGAACAACCCGAAAATACTTAAATTTGTTCAGGTCTCATGCAACCCACATCTCGTATCGGGTGGCCTACCCAACCGAGACATTAATCAACAATCAATCTAAACAATTCAAATATTCCCGGTCTTCATTCGTCGTTTACCAAGTCCTGAATTGCTTCATAACGTCGTATTATTACTTGGAATGGTTTTCGAACATATGCTCGATCCCGGTCCTTCCAAGTAATAAGCGTACTTTAAACAGTAGCTATGGTTCACACAGGCTCTTCAATTCAAATCTCCTTCCACATAGTTATCAATTCATTTACAACTAAAGATTTGAATTTCTATAATTTCATACATCTCGTTATCATCTTAAATTCTTCTTTGAAATCAAAGATTATACCTTCGCTTTAATTTCTTATCTTTAATTTCCTCGAATCAAAGATTTGGTTAAATCCCCAATTACGACATGAATTTCCACCATTCAATCTCATCGGTTTCAAGAATGATATTATTGAAGATACGATTCATGACAAAACCCAAGTCAAATTGATTTTTGAATCATAAATTACACAGAAATTTATCCACTTATATTCGATATGAATTCTCATAATCAACGAATACTATAAGTAGAATAACGATATAATAATATCTTTCAAATTCCCCAGATAGTATACATTTACATCATGAGGTTCATACCAAATATCGAAGATTATTTCTATCTAGCTTATTTAAATCAAGGTGAGAACCCGTATCTTAATTGAAAGGTTTATTCAATTCTTTGACATTAGATCTGGATAGAGGTACCATCAACTTATCTTCAATATTAATTTTCGTATCCAACTCATATTATAAGCGGAATAACGGTGAAATACCCTTTTAAATTCCTCAGATAATAAGAGTTTTCATTTACCGAACTAATATCAAACATCCGAAGATTTATCTCCAACCATATCCAATTATTTAGTATTAAAAACCCGTATTAGTATAAATCTAAATTCCATATAAATATTTCTAATACTCTTAAACCTTTGAAAACATTCCACAAATCATTACTTATAGTTCGGAACATCGTTTACGGGTTAAGACTTCAAAATAGATTGTTTTCGAAGAAAGCGTTACAATAGCGTTCCAAAAGTGTTACAAAAGTGTTACAAAACAGTTATCTTAACTATTTTGATCAAAATATCGTTTATCTTAGCCAAAACTTAAACTTTACAATTGAAAACACCTTTTCATAATTTGTAATGATTTTACCCATTTTTTCCATATTTTTAAATAATTTAAAAATAGCTGTTTATAGCTATGGGCAACAATTGTTCTTACATCGATCTTTTCCGAAACGGTTTCAAACATAACTTGAAAATTATAACCCGAAATTAAAATCTGCTTTCACTCATTTGAAAGCTCTCGTATATAGGAATCAAACGTTTTTCGTTTCGTGGAAATCCGATTTAAATTGGAAAAGTTATAAGCATTTACATATTGCCATAATGCGACAAGCTCTAATTTTGACCAAAATAATCATTATTCTTAAATACTTCAAATTACCTTAAAAATCATTATAAACTTATATAAATCATTTAAATTGACTTTTCAAATTATTTGGATTTAAAACACAACTTTTTTCTTCTAATTAAATCACCATTCAAATAGTTTCAAATTAGATTTTTATTTAACCATCCCATCCGTCGGATCAGTTAGGGATAGCCAGGGAGAGCAGGAAACTGATTTTCCAAACCCAAGCCTAGACACTATCCTCTCTGTCATCCTAGAACGTTCTGGTGTATATTATATCATTATTATATAAAAACCATATTCAAATTAAAAATCTCATTTCGAATTTAAATTGAAATTTTTTTTTTTTTTTACCAAAACCAGTTTTGCATAGATATAAAGATCGTTATACAAAATCAATACATAATTTAAATTATTTTCCAACTCCTAATTCAATATTTAAAAGTTGATATTAAATTCAAAACCAATTTTTTTTATATTATTTAATAATTAAATAAAATCATATATATGAAGGAGAATCTAAATCGATTACCCATATATTCCACAACCACGGTGTGTTTGTGTGTATGTGATCATACAATGCAATCATATCTATCCAAATGAACTATACGATCAAATGGATATGAATTCATTCATCACAACAACATTAAACTGTGCACAAGCGTTACAGACAATAACGCTTACTCGTGTTCAGTGTATTATCTAATTCATGAACAACCATTCTAACATCAACATCCATCACACAATCATCATCAACAAATTATAATTAATCTCAGCTAATTAAAATTAACTAATTTAAATAAAATTTAAATTAGAAGTTCTCACCTAACAGCTTTCCAAATCTTCACGGTAGGTGAGCCTAGTTGAGTGAATCGTCGGACAGTATTTCGGCGCAACGTCTTCTTCACAAAAATATATAATATAATATACACTAATCTCTCTTTATATTATAAGAGGAGGAAGAGGAGAAATGACGAACTTTGGCAAGGTGGTGGTGGGAAGGAGGAAGCCTTATGCCATGGAAACCATGGCCATAAGCTTTAAGAAGAAGAGAAAGAAAAGAAATGAGAATGAATGAAAAAGTGGAAGGAAAGGGTGGTATTTATAGGAAAAGAGGAGTAAGGAGAGAGTGACACATCATAGGACATGTGTATTACATGCATGAAAGGGAGCATGCATAAAGACATGTGTCTTAACACTTGTCTTAAGAAGGTGAACTTTTGGTAGCATTTCCCTTAAATGCTATGAAAACTAAAGGCAACACTTAATTCTAACGCTACTAATTCATGTTATAGTTTGACAAATGCGATCGAACGACAAATAGTATCAACAAATCCAAACTTATTAATAATCATTCTCATTTATAATTCAAGTAAAACTTATCATATAACTTATCAAAATAAATAAAATAATAATTATTATTCTTGTAAAATCATAAAATAAATTATCCTTTACCAAATTCATATTTTACAAATCAATATTATCAAAATCAGAAAATATCATTACTTAAACATAAATCTTATAAAAAAAATTTCAAAATAAGTTTTCTTATAAAAATCATAATAAAAACAAAATACTTATACAAAGTTAAAATTCATATTTAAACCTAATAAAATCAATTTATAATTCATAAAATCAAAAATTAAATAAATAAAAATCCAAATCAAACATAGTTAAAATTCTGGGATGTTACAAAAAACGTTTCTTAAAATTTAAAATTTACATTTCCGTGTTGTAATTATATGCAAACACTACATGTAAGAGGGAAGAGACAGTTTTTATTTTATGATTACATTTTATAAAACAAAAGTAGAAAAAAAATATCTTTTTGTTTGCAATTTTAGATGCAAACAAAAGTAGAGAAAAAAATATACCTTTTTGTTTGCAATATTAGATGCAAACAAAAGAAGAAAAAAAAAATCTTTTTGTTTGTAATATTAGATGCAAACAAAAGAAGAAAAAAATATCTTTTTGTTTGCAATATTAGATGCAAACAAAAGTAGAGGAAAAATATATCTTTTGTTTGCAATTTTAGATGCAAACAAAAGTAGAGAAAAAAATATACCTTTTTGTTTGCAATTTTAGAGGCAAACAAAAATAGAAAAAAAGAAAATAATATCTTTTTGTTTGCAATTTTAGATGCAAACAAAGGTAGAGGAAAAATATATCTTTTGGTTGCAATTTTTGATGCAAACGAAAACGTAGAAAATACATTTTATTTGCATCCTACCATGCAAATAAAACAAGAAGAAAGAAACAAAATTTACATTTTTTTTGTTTACAACTTTTTTTGCAAACAAACAAGAAAATAAAATTTGCATTTTTGATTTGCAAATTTAGATGCAAACCAATTTATATTTTTTATATTATTTGCATTCCATCATGCAAATAAACAAAGAGATAAAATTTCATTTGTTGTTTGCAACCTTAGTTGCAAACAAACAAGACAATAAAAAAAATTACATTTATATTTTGTTTGCAAATTTAGTTGCAAACAAATTTATTAAAAACAAATGTCTCATTTTTGTTGCATTTTTTTAAATGCGAACAAAACATTAAAATAAAGGTTATAATTTTTATTTATTTACTTCACTTGATGTAAATAAACATAAAATAAGAAGTATTTATTTTATTTACATTTCTTGAGGTAGATAAAACTAGAAAATAAATATTACATTTTTATTTGCATTACTCAACGCAAATAAAAACATGAGAATAAAGGATACATTTTCATTTGAAATCCTTCATGCAAATAATTTATGAAATGAAGAGTCACAATTTTATTTACATTCCTTTAGGTAAATAAACATCAAATTAAAAAGTTGAACCTTTATTTGCATTCTCTATTGCAAATGAAGCATGAAATGAGAAGTTATATTTTTGTTATTGATTGTATTCCCTATTACAAATGGAATTAAAAGATTACAATTTTCTTTTCATTTATTTACAATGAAAGGAATTGAAATAAATATTATATTTTTATCGTCATTTTAGATGCGATGAAGGAATAGAAATAAAGAATTCATTTTTATTGACATTCTACATGCGATAAAAATAATAGAAATAAAAGAGACATTTTTTATTGTCGTATTATATATTGTGTATTACACTGCCATAGATAAGTTACCTGACTTGTTTATGTGATTGGGTCGATAATTTTCACACATCGCCCAAGTGCACAAATAAATTTATTATTTGTTTGTTGGATGAAACCCCACACCGGTGTTGGGATGAAAATTAACATACACTAATCCCAATATTTTGTTGTATGTTGATCGTTAGATCGACAGGCTCCGATGAGCGTTATTATTTAATTTTAATGCTTACACAGTTGGAATTTACACTTTGGATGTAAATGGATGACTTGATGATTATGCTGTTATTGGTATGTGTGAAATCCATATAATCCAAATTATATGGTAAATGATTGAGTCGCATTTCGATTCGGATGTTCTTTTAAATAAGAATATTTTTACATTAGAAATTCTTTTTATTTAAATATATATATATTTAATTAAGAATATGTTAAAAGAAAGAATATTTGTAGAAGATAAAAATCTTTTATATAAAGAATATTTTCAATGATTATTTTAAAATCTGTTTCTATAATAATGAATTAATTTTTTAAAGAAAAATCTTTTATTTAAGATTATTAGAATTTGCAATTATATTTTGTGATATGAAATAATTGATGTGTGAAGTGGATTCATCGTGGATGGTGTTTTTTTAAACGACATTTGTCCTTTAATCCAATTTACATCGAAATTATTATTTGGAATTTATAAATCTATTTTACATATTTAAAAAGGCATTTTCTAAAAATCTAATTTTCCAATTTAATATATTAGATTGGAATTAAGTGGAAATTCGATTGGTAATAATCGAGATGGGCTTCTGTAAAAGAAGACCGATATTATATATGGAATTTAAGAGGCTTTGCCATTATTCCATTTATACTATTAGTCCGATACAGAAATTTATATCGATTATGTATTGATTTGATTTCTGTGGAATTCCATACTTTGGAAATTTTTTTGTGGGTTTATCGTGAACTGTGTTTTAAATGACACTAGTTCTTTAACCTGTTTAAGACAAGATTTATTCTTTAAAATAAATGATCTTGTAATAATGATTTTTGATATCAAATCAAAAATAAGAGTTTTAATAAATCTTTTAAGGAAGATTTAAGATTTAATTTATTAAATTATCTTTGATAAAAGTAATGAGAGTCTTTTAATATGTATATTCTTATTAAAAGAACATTCTGAGTCGGAATGTGGCGTAATGCGTGAATTTCTAATATTTGATTTTTAATCACAAAATACGCGAGTTATTCAGAAAGACCGGGTTTAACCCATTCTGAATAATCATCACGACGATCAAGAGTCGAAGATGAAGACGGTGATTGAAGACCGAAGGTTTTCACATTGTTGGGATGATGATGACTGGTATCTTGAATTGTGACTGGACATCCCAAGGCAAGGTATTTAGTAATGATCGTCCAAATGCATTTGGAGATCGACGGACACGTTGTTTCGCTCAGACCCAGAGCGGACTTGTAAATGGATTGCGTGTCTGACATTGTATTCTTTTCTACTGTATTTATTGAACGTTACTGATTATATATTTCTGTTTGGTGGTGGAGAATTTATTCTTCACTTAACCCCCTTCTCTAAGACGTACGAGCTTAGAGGTTATATATATATATTGATAGATGATCAATGATATGGTAGAGTCTGACAATGTGGCATGCTAAGATGCAATCGATCAAGGCTTTGTTGAAAAGCAGGCCTTGTGGTTGATGATCAAAGCACAGTCTATTTAGGCATAGCTTTGTGTATATCGTGACTTCGTGAGCCTCACAGCCCGGTAGAGTCTAAAACGGGAGAAGGGAACGCAGGGAGTGAACACGTATCTCTCTAGCTAGAGTGGTGCCAGGGACCTACCAGCGCTGGCATTTATTCATTGTGGTTGTTGGATTTTTCGAGGCCTCGGTTTATGCGGTCGCCACTGGCAGTATTATAGGTCCAAAAGGACCGGGAAGTGTGTGTTCAGGAATTGCCAATCCATTAAGCGTTAACGTATGGACCGGCCCTGCAGGATCCAAGGGTTGGACAGAGTACCAATCCTGGGGCATTTGCTAGAGTGTCTCGAATCGGTAAGGATCTCCTCCCTAGCCTTGACTCAGATGGAAACCCAAATTTCCAATACGACATCACACGGTTTTGATTGTATACCTATATATGGCGACATAGTGGGATGGGGTACTCATACCGTTTAGGATTAATACATTTACTTTGATATATTTCAAATTTGTTGCACACTATTATTATATAATACCGTGTTTATCGTATCAAGCATCTTTTGATCATTATAAGGTAAAAATCTATCCTCCGGTTTGCGTTGCATTGTGTGATGGGACTTGGGTCTTATAATGGTTTCATTTTTCTAAAAAGCATTGCGTTATTTGACGATTTACTTTAGTTATGCACTGGCAATCCAATGGAGTAAACCCGTTCCGCGTTAGCGGTGTGTTCGTATGATTAGCCTCCTTATTAGATAAGTTAAGTTAAGAATTCTCACACCAGTCCCACAACTGACCTGTAGTTTGTTTCACTTTGCAAACTCGGGTGCCCTCTTTCCACACGGGCAGTCGAGTAGCTTATTTGGCAGATATATTAGAGAAAGATCCTGGATTGAAGACTGAAGATGGGTGATGGCCTTCCACTGAGATTAGTTCCGCTGCAATGTATTCATTTATTATATTTATTCTTCCGCTGTATTTCATTTATCAATGTACTCTGATATATATATTCTGTACTCTGATGTAACATTTATTACGATGTTATAAAAGTCTGCTATATTTGTTTTAATGTGTTGTATGCCTATAGTTAACGTATAAGGGTTTTGAATGGTCTTAATCGATCTTGCGATCGATTGGGGTCGGGAAAAATCCGAGTCGTTACAGCTGAATTCATGAGTAGGAGCTTCATTTGCTAATGAGAGTGACACTACTGATATTAAGCTTTCAGCTGCTCATTAAACGCAACTCTGGCTTGGTGATGAAGCATTCAAAGTTTGCCATCTATTTGTAACCATACGTTTTACTACTCTGAAAAACACTACGTAGTGGATCTTATTCTCTGGTATTTCTTTAGTGGTGTTTCAGTTTGAAGTTCATGAGCAAGAGAAGTTTTGGCTCATGGGAGGTGCAATGATGCACATATGCGGGATGATTGCCTCATCATGGGCTGTTAATTTTAGTTAGTTTTTATTGATACTTGTATTTTCAGTTTTATTTCAGTTTCTATGCTTTTCTTTTATCTGTAATGGTTAGTATGCTAACCTTTTTTTGTACAGTTTTTATCAGTTAATAAAGTGAAACAATTTTCAAAAAAAATGTACATAAATATATATTTGTTTAAAAGTTTATATATATTTTGTGACGACCCTAAACCTCGTACTGACGGTGGCAAGGGTAATCTTTGGAATATAACACATAAACAGATAACAACAGAACAGAATTAAATAAATACACTAGATAATGAACAAATAATACACTGAATAAACGTAATCATCAAAGTTACAAAGTATATAGGATCATACTTAGTACAAATACAGTTCAGCTATACATAAATGTCTACAGCAGAAATAAACATAATATGTACAATAGGAGCTGAACAGCATAAAAAGAGATAAATGATAGAATCCATCCTCAGCTCCAGCTATCCATAAAAGCCAGCTAAAACCTGAATACAAGGCTGCCCGGGTAGAAAAAGGGGCACCTGAGTTTGAAAGTGAAACAAACTACGAGTTAGTCATGGGACTGGTATGAGAAATCTACTCAACACATTTAAAATATGACTAATCACAGGACCACGCCACTTTCGTGGAACGGGTTTACTCCATTGGATTGCCTGTGCTTTAAAACAAATCATTCTTTTAAACATCGCAATGCTTTTTATAAAAATGAAGCAATTATAAGACTCAATTCCCATCACACAATGCAACACAAACCGGAGGATAGAGTTTTACCTTATAATAGCCAAAATATGCTTGATACGAATAAAACAAAAGCATTTGATATTATTACTAGTGTTTATATGTTTCAAATCATAACTATCAATCATAGACGATATGAGCGTCCCATGCCACTATGTCGCCAAATATAGGTATACAATCAAAACCGCACAGTCACGTATTCGGAAATTGGATTTCCATCATGAACCAAGGCAAAAGATAGTCCTTACCGACTTCGAGACGCTCTAGCCTGTGTCTCAGGAAAGTACTCAGTCAAGCCTTAGGATCGTCAGGGCCGGTCCACGGATGTGGATTAAAATTCCCGAACACTGCGTTTCCCCGCCCTATGGGGCGTCAATGAGCCAACGAATGACTCCATCTGTCCCGGATCGACCGATATAACCGAGGTGCCTCGCAATCCATCATCCACATAAGTAAAATGTCAGGCTGTGTAAAAACACCGACACAACTCCTAGCTAGAAGGAAACGCATGCCCTCCCTGAGGTCCTTCTCCCGTTTCTGGTTCATACCGGGGGTGTGAGGCTTTCGAATTCACGTTATACACAAAGCTACGCCACACAGGAGGTGCTTTGATCGTCAATCACAAGACTTTGCTTTTCAACAGAAGCCCTGATCACTGCATCTTAGCATGCCACACCGGCAATTCACACCATGCAACTAATGGTTATCAATCGCACAGAATGAATTCCAATGTCAGACACACAGTCCATTTGCAATTCCGTTCTAGGTCTGAACGAAACCGGAGGCACTAAATACCTCGCATATCCATCGATTCCCACGTACGTCTGGACGATCACCACTCATTATCCATATTTCGGGATGCCTCCCAATCAGGATCTTAGTGACAATCCAAACGAGGTGAAGATCGGTCTTCAACCCCCGTCTTCATCTTCGACTTCTTATCGTCGATTCAATAATTCAGAATGGGGTAAACCTGGCCTTTCTGAACAACTCGCGTATATAATAAACAAGTACAACACTAACATACATACGCATCATTTCAATTCATTAGTCACTAACCGTCAATCAGTAAGAGAACGATTACCTAAATATTAAACCCGAAGGCCGAAACCAACATCAGATCAACACCCAGGAAACCATTCGAATTAGCCAACCTTCAGTTAGTTTCTAAATTTCACATCCATATCGTTTATAATATTTTATAGCGATTTATCGCTATTTTTATTTATTTTAAAATAGCCAATTTATTCAAAACGACGCTTCGGGCCATAACGCGACCGTGGCGCTGTTTTCTTCAGATTTGATTTACACATATCTGAAAATCTAACCGTTGGATCTTCACAAAATTTAGATCATTAGAAAGATCTTTTCAAAACGAATCCAACGGTTCCAGTTTCGGGAAAATCCGACGGTCGGATCTCCCGGTATAATCGTTTGAAGTTTCGATTTCAAAATACGAACTGCAGCGTCGTTATTCGATTATATATGATTATATATATATATATATATATATATATATATATATATATATAATCGATTCTGGCGCTGTTTTTCTTCAGATTTGAATTAAACATTCCAGACAATCCAACCGTTGGATCTTTACAAAGTTGGTGCCGTTGGAAAGATATTTCCAAAGCGAACCCAATGGTTGCGGTTTCGGGAAAATCCGATGGTTGGATCTCCCGCACTAATCGTTTGAAATCACGTTTTCAAAATATGAACTGCAGCTTCGTTATTCGATATATTTTAATTCTATTTATATATATATATATATATATATCGATTCTTCGATTTCAAAGCTATATTCTTTCCATACATTTGATAAAAATTATATTTTTATCTAATTATTTTCTATTTCAACACTTCACTATTTTTATCAATTCATGTATATAATAAAAATGTGATTTTTAATGTAAAACAATTTATTTATAAACTCGATAATTTATATAGTTAATATAGGTGGTAAAAATAGGGTTTTTATTATAAAACAATTTATTTCAAAAGAAGATTATTTTATATAGTTCATATTGATGATAAAAACAGGATTTTTTATCAAACAATTTCTTTCAAAATATGAATACCATTCAACACATGAATTTCAATTCAACGAATGAATTTCGATTCAACACATGAATGTAACAACCCGTAAAATCTGGGCCAGTTTAAAAATTTTATTTTGGCAATTTTAATGAATTTTGAATATTTAAAATGGACTATTTTAAATAATAACGATGGAAAATTTATTTTGAATAGAATTCAAATGTATATATTTATATAGATCGTCGTTAGAATATAAATATTTATTTTAAATTATAAAAGGAATTGAAAGTGGCGCGGTAGTTCGATAATTCAATTTCAAAATTCAAATGAATGTACAGGATTCAAAATAAACCGGATTTTAGCGAATCCAGAAATATTTGAATCTAATTGATAATATCTTTCCAACGAATCCGACAAATTGAAATTTCATAGCGGGAATCAAAAGATATGTCCAGTTGAAAATTCTGAATAGCCCTATGGAATTCAGGCCCTTAGAAAATAGCCATTTTGCAAACGACCTCGGATTTCGACGAAACCACTTTTGTTGGATCCGGGATGTAAAGTTATTGCTAGGTTTCAAATTTCATAATTTTTCGAATCAATATGTGAGTGTGGCAAGGGAAAACGCATTTGACCAGTTTCACTTGATTTTAATCGACTGGAAATTGGCCATTTTTCAAACGGTCTCAGAATTTGGCGAAATTAGTTTTGTTAGGACCGTATTGACAACACGAAGCTAGAAAATATTTTTCGGGAATTTTTCTAGTTTGTATGTGACCCCGTTAAATTGAAATGCGCGTTCAAATTAAATATATAGAGTTAGATTTTGATTTTGACAAAAACTGATCGAAACGGCCGAGTCAGCTTACGATACATATCCCATTGTGTTCGGAATGGGGGTATTTGGCTAGGGGCGACATTCGTTGGGTTTGATGTGGAGTTCGTATCGATAATCATACATTTTTGATATGAAGAGAATTAAATATAATAAAATAAAATATATGAATAGCCCAAAATTCTCATTAACCCTAACCCTAAAATATCCCGCCGTCAGCCCCAATTCTAAGGCCCAAATCGTCCCAAATTGATTCGCCCCTTTCTCTCAAATTAGCACGAATTAATCCACCATCATAAGACGAAAATCAAACAACGATTCGAGAGCTTTACTCCTATACAAATTTGATCGTTTTTCATTGAGAGTGGCGCTCGAATTTTGTGTTTAAATCGGTGGACTTTGGAGCGGGATTGCCGGCTCAGGAAGGCGCCGCACGGTGAGGGTTTCGGGGCAGAGGTGGCGTGCGCCAGGGCGGTCATGGTGGTGTTGGATGATCGGGGTAATGATGAATGGAGGAGGCGCGACGGTGGAGTTTCTCAATGGAACGATGTGTTTCTTGAACCCGTGAAGAACGCTAGAAGAAGAAGGATTAGGATACGGCAACACTTAGGTAAATGTAATTAACAAATTTAATTAGATTATTAATTTAATTAATTACTTATTCAAGTTAGCCAAGGTTTAAAAATCCCTAACTTTGTCATACGAGGTCGAAATCTAGTAAAATAAGAGCCACCGGGACCGTGTCGACGTCCTCTACATTCTAGAAGGAACCAGAGATTTTTTTTAGCTCGCTACAATTTTAGGCGAAGCCAAAAGCACTGTAAGAACTTCTCACTCTAAATTTCTTTTTCTAGTTATATATATATACTAGGATGCAGACGGTGCTTAGCAGCACCCGACACCAGTCATCCACAGACCATGGATGGCATGTTTATTTGATTGATGTGTTGTGAAATTTGGTTGTCATGTGGATGTGAAATGAAATAAAATATTTATATAGTTAAAAATATTATATCGTTAAAAATATAATTTTTAACGTGAATGTGAATAAATAAATGTTTATAAACCAATCGGCCGATTTGTTTATATACACTGATTTGACTGATATTGATTGGGATGATAAATTTTACACATCACCCAACTGCACAAATAAAAATCTGTGTTTGATTGTTTGAAACCCCACACGGGTGTTGGGATGATATTTGGCGTATACTAATCCCAATTATTTAATTGTATGTCGATCGATTGGTCGACAGACTGTGTAAGTGTTAATTATTTATATTTAATGCTTATGTAGTTGTGTGGTGCACTTTGGATGATGGTAGATTATTTATTGTTGCTATTATATACATGTGTTGTATGGAATCCATATAATTAACATTATATGGTAATTGATTGGGCCTCATTCCAATTAAGAAAATAAGGAATATTTTAAAATAAAGATTAACGTGTTGACAGTACTCATTTGTTGAGATTAGACATGTGGTGAAAGAAATATAGATTCATGTGTTGAATAGAATGAATATTCATTTGTTGAATAGAATAACGAAGTTATTGAAAAATATGAAGCCGTGTTGATTAGAGATGCGCTATTTTGACGCGAACGATATTGATATCGGTTATATTCGTTTTTAAAATTGAATTCGAATAAAATAGAATTGAAATTGAATTCGAATAAAATAGAATTGAAAATGAATTCGAGTAGAATAGAATTGAAATCGAATTCGAATCGAATAGAATAGAATAGAATTGAAATTGAATTCGAATAAAATAGAATTGAAATTGAATTCGAATAAAATAGAATTGAAATTGAATTCGAATAAAATAGAATTGAAATTGAATTCGAATAGAATAGAATAGAAATCGAATTCGAATAGAATAGAATAGAAATTGAATTCGAATAAAATAGAATTGAAATTGAATTCGAATAGAACAGAATTGGAAATTGAATTCGAATAAAATTGAATTGAAATTGAATTCGAATAAAATAGAATTGAAATTGAATTCGAATAAAATATAATTGAAATTGAAATCGAATAGAATAGAAATTGAATTCGAATAGAATAGAATAGAAATTGAATTCGAATAAAATAGAATTGAAATTGAATTCGAATAGAATAGAATTGGAATTGAATTCGAATAGAATTGAATTGAAATCGAATTGAAATCGATTTGAAATTGAAATGGAGGTTGAAACTGCTTTTGAAACAAATTTAAAACAATTTATAAAATTCGTTTTTAAAAGGAAATAGACGAAGTATATATTATGTATATTATATATATAATATAATGGCCTGAATAGAACGCGCCGGGCTGCGGCAGTTCGCGAATTTCGACCATTGACTTCGAATTGACGTTGCGGGAGATCCGACCGTCGGATTCTCCTGAAACCGGAACTGTTGGGTTCGTATCGAAAAGAGCTTTCCAATGAATATTAGAAATTTGAAATCTAATGGTCGTATTTGGAATTATGTCCAAATCAAATTTGGAAAAGGTCGCTGTAAGTGTAGTTCGATGGCCGTAGATGGAAATCGACTGTACGGGCCTTGATAAAATAATTAAAAATATCTTTAACTTGTGTAAAATCATAAGAGATGATTTGAAAAGAGCTGGGATAAAATATCTCATATTTGAGAAGATAAAAATAGATTTTTATCAAAATGAAGTAGTTTTGAACTAGAATTAAAACCAATTTATTTTTGAAATAAATAAATTGAATTTGAAATGGGTTTTAAATAACCAGAATTTCAAATATATTTTATTGGAATTGAAATAGAATATGATTTGGGTTTATAGTGAACTGTGTTTTAAATGACATTAGTTCTTTAACCCAGTAAAAGGAGTTTTAATGAATCTTTAATTAGATTGAAATAGGAATTGATAATTTAAATTATCAAAATTGGGAAATGATCGAAAGGGGAGTATCACCAGTTTTACTCCTAGCGATAGTTAAATCTTTAATTAGATTTGGACGTGAAATGGTAATTAAATTTACCGATTACACCGTGGTGTTAGTTATGGGGTAGTAACAGTTTTGCTCCATGGGATAAATAGGTTGGGATTGGGAAATAAAATAAATAATTACTTCGGTGTGGTCCACTAATCCCGACTAGTTTCGAAAACCATAATATGGTTTGAAATGATATCCAAAGGAAGATTAAAGAATAAATTTAAAAGAATTTATCTTTGATAAAATTAATGGGAATCTTTTCCCTAGGAGTGTGAATATCTGAATAAAAGAATATTCTGAATTGGAATGAGGCGTATATTGTGTTTTATAGCACTTGTTGATTAAGATACGTGAGTTATTCAGAAAGTCCGGGTATAACCCATTCTGAATAACTGATTCGACGACGAGTCGAAGAGATTGAAGATGGTGCAAGACCGACGATCTTCACATCGAATGGATGGGTGCTACTGATGCTCACAATGGGAGTAGCTACCTTGAAGGGGGCTGAAGTGGTAGCCGTCTAGACGTACTTGTTGATTGTACGGATGTGCGAGGAAAGTGCCTCCGGTTTCGTTCAGACCCAGAACGGACTTGTAAATGGATGGTGTGTCTGACATTATATTCCATTATATTGTATTCGTTGATCTCTGCTAAATATCTATCTGTTTGGCGGCGGAGAATTTATTCTCTTGCTTAACGCCCTTCTCTGAGACATACGAGCTCAGAGGTTATATATTGGCAGAAATCAGTGGTACAATATGGATTGATAGTGTGGCATGCTGAGATGCAGTGATCCAGACTTTTGTTGAAAAGAAAAGTTCGGTGGATGATGATAAAAGCACAGCTTTAATATAGCACGGCTTTGTGTATAGCGTTGATTCGCGAGCCTCACACCCCGGTATGGTGGTAAACTGATGGTTTGATCAGTTTGCTTTTTAGAGGATGGGCACCTTCGTGGTGTCGTGGATTCGATCAACCGAGATTGAGCTTAGTGCTCAGAGGGATAGGGTAAGCGGTGTTTTCTCTCGACGGGACGTAAGCTGCAGTGATACTCGATTTCCCAAAAGTGCGGATGTGCATTATGGTGTTTTCTCTAGCTGAGACGTAAGCCGTTGAGATGGCACTACGCGATCGATCTTTCGAATCAGGAGCCACCATGATGGAAATTCAATTTCCAAATATGACATTTTGCGGTTTTGATTGTAGAGCCTAGTATTGGCGACATGATATATGGTACCCATGCCGTCTATGATTGATATATTTATATTTGAAGTTGTTTTCTTCACTTATAGTAATAATATAAGATGAAATTTCGCGTATCAAGCATATTTGGCTATTATAAGGGAAAACCCTATCCTCTGGCTTGCGTTGCATTGTGTGATGGGATCTGGGTCTTATAATAGCTTCATTGTTCTTTATTTAGCAATTCGCTGTTTGTTTTATGCACTGATATTCTTGGGAGGAAACCCGTTCCGTGATATACGGCGTGGTCCCTTGATTTACCTAACTTTAAAAACAAAGACTAATAACTGTTTTAGTTCTCACACCAGTCCCATGACTGACCTGGAGTTTATTGTTTTTAACCTAAACTCTGGGTGCCCCTATTTCCACACGGGCATCTAGTAGTTTTGGTTTTGCAGATTTATATTCACAGGATCCTGATTTACAGCTGGAACGATGCTCGGAAAGCTCAGTATCCGTGTATTACTTTCAGTTGTGCTTTGTATTGTTTTTTCGCTGCGATGTATTTAAATGTAATTTAAATCTCTGATATTTTCTATGTAATATTAATTCATACTCTGTATATTCTTGTATTCTGATGGAATTGTTGTAATATACAATGAAATGTTCTTCTATTTGCGTTCTGATTGGTCTTGTCCTCATAGTTGGTATCAGAGCTTTGGTTTACAGAGCTCGAGAACAAGACACATTAGAACAATACGAAAGAACTCATCAGATATTGGATTAGTAATATCCAATTAGAATGACTCGTTAGAGATAGGATCAGTAGTATCCTAGAACGAGTGTGAAGAGTATATTTTTCAAATGAAAACAAATTTGTTTTGAAATTTAAATCATTTTATTCGTATTTGAATATTTATTTATTTTGAATTTGGACAATCCAATATATAAAGATTTTGCATATACGCGTCATGAACGTATATTCGAAGTTTTAATATACTGGATAGATATAGAATCACATTCTAGTCGCCCGGGGATGGTTCTGATGATCGCTATATAGTACGTACATCATCAGAATTTATATTCGAGTTTCGAAAGTGTGATATCTATATATTTCCATTAGACTGGTGTGAGAACCAAAATTACATAGATTTATTATTGTGATTTGGCATCAAAAACATGATTTTCTATATATCAAAATTATGAATTTGAAACGTTAATCCACTAATTGATTGATGTTTGTGTTGTTTGTTTATTTGTTTGATAATTTTGAACCATTCAGCATAATTGAACCAAGTAGTAAATTGTATTGTAAATTTATCGCATTTGCATGCATATACATGTACTTACATTGAACAGGCCATTGCAAAGAGGCTGGAGTTGAAGAATAAAATTGTTTGCCCGACAAATAGGTACATGTTTACCATAATTTACTGTTTTGTTTGGGTGATGATGATTTTATGAGCCGATTGGCTAGCCGCTTGGCTTTTTCTTTTTCTTTTTGAGATCAGAGGGCCTATATGGCAATTTCGGAATTTTCCCAGTGCTCGTGGTGCAGGGGAGGTTATGGCGAAATTTTTCAAAAATTTAGGGTGTTAGCCAAATTTTTGAAAAATTTGAAAAGTTCTTAGAAACTGAAAAGTTGAAGAACTTAAGCCGTAACAGAAAAAGTGGAAGTTGAGTTGATTAGTTAAACAATTTTCGGCTTCATTCCTTTTCGAGGACGAAAAGTTTTAATTGGGGGAGATTGTAACAACCCGTAAAATCTGGGCCAGTTAAAATTTTTTATTTTGGCAATTTTAATGAATTTTGAATATTTAAAATGGATTATTTCAAATAATAACGATGGAAAATTTATTTTGAATAGAATTCAAATGTAAATATTTATATAGATCGTCGTTAGAATATAACTATTTATTTTAAATTATAAAAGGAATTGAAAGTGGCGTGGTACTTCGGTAATTCAATTTCAAAATTCAAATGAATGTACAGGATTCAAAATAAACCGGATTTTAGCGAATCTAAAAATATTTGAATCTAATTGACAATATCCATCCAACGAATCCGACTAATTGAAATTTCATAGCAGGAATCAAAAGATATGTCTAGTTGAAAATTTTGAATAGTCGCTATGGAATTCAGGCCTTTAGAAAATAGCCATTTTGCAAACGACGTCGGATTTCGACGAAACCACTTATGTTGGATCCGTGATGTAAAGTTATTGCTAGGTTTCAAATTTCATAATTTTTCGAATCAATATGTGAGTGTGGCAAGGGAAAACGCGTTTGACCAGTTTTAGTTGATTTTAATCGACTGAAAATTGGCCATTTTTCAAACGGTCTCAGAATTCGGCGAAATTAGTTTTGTTAGGACCATATTGAAAATACAAAGCTAGAAAATATTTTCCAGTAATTTTTCTAGTTAGTATGTGACCCCGATAAATTGAAATGCTCATTCAAATTAAATATATAGAGTTAGATTTTGATTTTGACAAAAACTGATTGAAATGGCCGAGTCAGCTTATGATACATATCCCATTGTGTTCGGAAATGGGGTATTTGGCTAGGGGCGACATTCGTTGAGTTTGATGTGGAGTTCGTATCGATAATCATACATTTTTGATATGAAGAGAATTAAATATAATAAAATAAAATATATAAATAGCCCAAAATTCTCATTAACTCTAACCCTAAAATAACCCGCCGTCAGCCCCAATTCTAAGGCCCAAATCGTCCCAAATTGATTCACCCCTATCTCTCAAATTAGCACGAATTAATCCACCATCATAAGACGAAAATCAAACAACGATTCGAGAGCTTTAATCCTATACAAATTTGATCGTTTTTCATTGAGAGTGGCGCTCGAATTTTGTGTTTAAATCGGTGGACTTTGGAGCGGGATTGCGGGCTCGGGAAGGCGCCGCACGGTGAGGGTTTCGAGGCAGAGGTGGCGTGCGCCAGGGCGGTCATGGGGGTGTTGGATGATCGGGGTAACGATGAACGGAGGAGGCGCGACGGTGGAGTTTCTCAATGGGACGATGTGTTTCTTGAACCCGTGAACAACGCTGGAAGAAGAAGGATTAGGATACGACAACACTTAGGTAAACGTAATTAAAAAGTTTAATTAGATTATTAATTTAATTAATTACTTATTTAAGTTAGCCAAGGTTTAAAAATCCCTAACTTTGTCATACGAGGTCGAAATCTAGTGAAACAAGAGCCAACGGGACCGTGTCTACGTCCTCTACATTCTAGTAGGAACCAGAGATTTTTTTTTAGCTCGCTACAATTTTAGGCAAAGCCGAAAGCACTGTGAGAACTTCTCACTCTAAATTTCTTTTTCTAGTTATATATATATATACTAGGATGCAGACGGTGCTTAGCAGCACCCGACACCCGTCATCCACAGACCATGGATGGCTTGTTTGTTTGATTGATGTGTTGTGAAATTTGGTTGTGATGTGGATGTGAAATGAAATAAAATATTTATATAGTTAAAAATATTTTATCGTTAAAAATATTATTTTTAACGTGAATGTGAATAAATAAATATTTATAAACAAATCGGCCGATTTGTTTATATACACTGATTTGACTGATATTGATTGGGATGATAAATTTTACACATCACCCAACTGCACAAATAAAAATCTGTGTTTGATTGTTTGAAACCCCACACGGGTGTTGGGATGATATTTGGCATACACTAATCCCAATTATTTAATTGTATGTCGATCGATTGGTCGACAAACTGTGTAAGCGTTAAATATTTATATTTAAGGCTTATGCAGTTGTGTGATGCACTTTGGATGATGGTAGATTATTTATTGTTTCTATTATATACATGTGTTGTATGGAATCCATATAATTAACATTATATGGTAATTGATTGGGCCTCATTCCAATTGGAAAAATAAGGAATATTTTAAAATAAAGATTAACATGTTGACAGGACTCATTTGTTGAGATTAGACATGTGGTGAAAGAAATATAGATTCATGTGTTGAATAGAATGAATATTCATTTGTTGAATAGAATAACGAAGTTATTGAAAAATATGAAGCCGTGTTGATTTGAGTTGCGCTATTTTGACGCGAACGATATTGATATCGGTTATATTCGTTTTTAAAATTGAATTCGAATAAAATAGAATTGAAATTGAATTCGAATAAAATAGAATTGAAAATGAATTTGAATAGAATAGAATTGAAATCGAATTCGAATAGAATAGAATTGAAATTGAATTCGAATAAAATAGAATTGAAATTGAATTCGAATAAAATAGAATTGAAATTGAATTCAAATAAAATAGAATTGAAATTAAATTCGAATAGAATAGAATAGAAATCGAATTCGAATAGAATATAATAGAAATTGAATTCGAATAAAATAGAATTGAAATTGAATTCGAATAGAATAGAATTGGAAATTGAATTCGAATAAAATAGAATTGAAATTGAATTCGAATAAAATAGAATTGAAATTGAATTCGAATAAGATAGAATTGAAATTGAATTCGATTAGAATAGAATAGAAATCGAATTCGAATAGAATAGAATAGAAATTGAATTCGAATAAAATAGAATTGAAATTGAATTCGAATAGAATAGAATTGGAATTGAATTCGAATAGAATAGAATTGAAATCGAATTGAAATCGAATTGAAATCGATTTGAAATTGAAATGGAGGTTGAAACTGCTTTTGAAACAAATTTAAAACGATTTATAAAATTCGTTTTTAAAAGGAATCAACAAAGTATATATTATATATATAATATAATGGCCTGAATAGAACGCGCCGCGCTGCGGCAGTTCGCGAATTTCGACCATTGACTTCGAATTGACGTTGCGGGAGATCCGACCGTCGGATTCTCCTGAAACCGGAACCGTTGGGTTCGTATTGAAAAGAGTTTTCCAATGAATACTAGAAATTTGAAATCTAATGGTAGGATTTGGAATTATGTCCAAATCAAATTTGGAAAAGGTCGTTGTAAGTGTAGTTCGATGGCCGTAGATGGAAATCGACTGTACGGGCCTTGATAAACTAATTAAAAATATCTATAATTTGTGTAAAATCATAAGAAATGATTTGAAAAGAGCTAGGTTAAAATTTCTCATATTTAAGAAGATAAAAATAGATTTTTATCAAAATGAACTAGTTTTGAACTAGAATTAAAACCAATTTATTTTTGAAATAAATAAATTGAATTTGAAATGGGTTTTAAATAACCTGAATTTCTAATATATTTTATTGGAATTGAAATAGAATATGATTTGGGTTTATAGTGAACTGTGTTTTAAATTACATTAGTTCTTTAACCCAGTAAAAGGAGTTTTAATGAATCTTTAATTAGATTGAAATAGGAATTGATAATTTAAATTATCAAAATTAGGAAATGATCGAAAGGGGAGTATCACCAGTTTTACTCCTAGCGATAGTTAAATCTTTAATTAGATTTGGACGTGAAATGGTAATTAAATTTACCGATAACACCGTGGTGTTAGTTATGGGGTAATAACAGTTTTGCTCCATGGGATAAATAGGTTGGGATTGGGAAATAAAATAAATAATTACTTCGGTGTGGTCCGCTAATCCCGACTAGTTTGGAAAACCATAATATGGTTTGAAATGATATCCAAAGGAAGATTAAAGAATAAATTTAAAAGAATTTAACTTTAATAAAATTAATGGGAATCTTTTTCCTAGGAGTGTGAATATCTGAATAAAAGAATATTCTGAATTGGAATGAGGCGTATATTGTGTTTTATAGCACTTGTTGATTAAGATACGTGAGTTATTCAGAAAGTCCGGGTATAACCCATTCTGAATAACTGATTCGACGACGAGTCGAAGAGATTGAAGACGGTGCAAGACTGACGATTTTCACATCGAATGGATGGGTGCTACTGATGCTCACGATGGGAGTAGCTACCTTGAAGGGGCTGAAGTGGTAGCCGTCTGGACGTACTTGTTGATTGTACAGATGTGCGAGGAAAGTGCCTCCGGTTTCGTTCAGACCCAGAACAGACTTGTAAATGGATGGTGTGTCTGACATTATATTCCTTTATATTGTATTCGTTGATCTCTGCTAAATATCTATCTGTTTGGCGGCGGAGAATTTATTCTCTTGCTTAACGCCCTTCTCTGAGACATACGAGCTCAGAGGTTATATATTGGCAGAAATCAGTGGTACGATATGAATTGATAGTGTGGCATGCTGAGATGCAGTGATCCAAACTTTTGTTGAAAAGCAAAGTTTGGTGGATGATGATCAAAGCGCAGCTTTAATATAGCACGGGTTTGTGTATAGCGTTGATTCGCGAGCCTCACACCCCGGTATGGTGGTAAACTGATGGTTTGATCAGTATGCTTTTTAGAGGATGGGCACCTTCATGGTGTCGTGGATTCGGTCGACCGAGATTGAGCTTAGTGCTCAGAGAGATAGGGTAAGTGGTGTTTTCTCTAGCTAAGACATAAGCCGTTGAGATGGCACTACGCGATCGATCTTTCGAATCAGGAGCCACCATGATGGAAATTCAATTTCCAAATATGACATTTTGCGGTTTTGATTGTAGAGCCTAGTATTGGCGACATGATATATGGTACCCATGCCGTCTATGATTTATATTTGAAGTTGTTTTCTTCACTTATAGTAATAATATAAGATGAAATTTCACGTATCAAGCATATTTGGCTATTATAAGGGAAAACCCTATCCTCTGGCTTGCGTTGCATTGTGTGATGGGATCTGGGTCTTTTAATAGCTTCATTGTTCTTTATTTAGCATTGCACTGTTTGTTTTATGCACTGGTATTCTTGGGAGGAAACCCGTTCCGTGATATACGGCGTGGTCCCTTGATCTACCTAACTTTAAAAACAAAGATTCATAACTGTTTTAGTTCTCACACCAGTCCCATGACTGACCTGGAGTTTATTGTTTTTAACCTAAACTCTGGGTGCCCCTATTTCCACATGGGCAGCTAGTAGTTTTGGTTTTGCAAATTTATATTCACAGGATCCGGATATACAGCTGGAACGATGCTCGGAAAGCTCAGTATCCGTGTATTACTTTCAGTTGTGCTTTGTATTGTTTTTCCGCTGCGATGTATTTAAATGTAATTTAAATCTCTTATATTTTCTGTGTAATATTAATTCATACTCTGTATATTCTTGTATTCTGATGGAATTGTTGTAATATACAATGAAATGTTCTTCTGTTTGTGTTCTGATTGGTCTTGTCCTGACAACGATGGTTTTCTATTGTTTATATATATAGATAAAAATGTGATTTTTATATTTAAAACAAGAATACCATTCAACACATGAATTTCAATCCAATGAATGAACATCGATTCAACACATGAAGGTTTTATATAGTTTATATATGTAGATAAAAATGTGATTTTTGTATTTAAAACATGAATACCATTCAACACATGAATTTCAATCCAACGAATGAATATCGATTCAACACATGAAGGTTTCCTATTGTTTATATATATAGATAAAAATGTGATTTTTATATTTAAAACACGAATACCATTCAACACATGAATTTCTATTCAACGAATGAATTTCTATTCAACGAATGAAGGTTTTCTATTCAACGAATGAATATAGTTTGAACAAATGAAAATAATTCTAACACATGAATATTGTTCGAAATTTCGGCAGCATAACGGCAGGGTAGTTAAAACCGGGACCGTCCCTAGTACGGCTCCTCGCTCTACCTTAAAGCCTCGCAGCTTTTGACAATGGGGAATCATGCATCTAATTCGCATGCAGGCGGCATGTATATTTATTTCGTTTCCACAAACTAATCCTATGTGGTTTCGACCAAATATTTCTCAACCACAAACGGGTATTTTTCAACCATAATAAATCAATCTCAACCAAAAACAATTTCAATCAACCATTCGCTATCAACCAATTTTCACACCAATCACAACCAATAAATATCGTCCATGGTTTGTGGACGAGGGGCGTATATATATATATATATATACATATACATATATATATATTTATATTTATATAGCATTTAACTTTTATTTCGACACATATATAATTTTTACAACGCATATACAACTTATACATCGAACATACAACTTATACAATGCTTATACAAGAGGTGTACAACGCTTATATAACTCATACATCGATTATATAATTTATACATCCTCATTTTCCATATCGTTTATAATTTAGAAATCTCACATTGGGTTCCAATCCACCAAAAATAGCAGAAGGCTCAGAAAAATATGCGGTCTCTTCTAGAAGGTAGAAGACGTCCACACGAGTCCACTGTCTCTTGTTTCACTGGATTTCGACAAAAAACGAAAAAGATATGATTTTTCAAAGTTTGCAATGGTTTAAATGTGTTAAAATAGTTGAAAATTTTCATAGCCGTATACCTTTGTTCCTCATTCAAAACTAGGTTTTAGGTTTTCTCCTAATCCGTAGCCCTTGGTCCAGATCGAAGTACACCATGTCGAGGTGGCTGGAGAGCCGCGCCTATGCCTGGGGATCCGGACCTGATCGACGGCGAGATGGTGCTCCGGCGGCACTTCAAAGAAGCGAACTTCGTGGCGCCCGATCTCCCAAAATACAGAGCGATAAATTACAATCCCTATATGGATTTGAAGATCTCGAGACGATCTACAAAAACTTCAACTGGGGCATGTGTTTTTATTGTGTGTAGGAGGAGGAATCGAAGGGGGAAGTTTCGAACGATTTCCGCTGTATATCGTTTTAATCAGGGTGAGAGAAACGAGGGTTTTTCTTTTTTTATAAAAAATCTGATTGGCCGGGATATATATATTTTTCAAAAAAATAGGGTTTTCACAAATGAACTCCTTTATAAACCCAACGACTGTCGTCCCTAGCGTTTTACCCCCACTCCGAACACAATGGGATATGTTTCGTAGGCCCATTCGAATGTTTCAGCCAGTTTTCCTTCAAATTAAAATATAAAACATTCAATATTGAATTTGAACATACATTTCAATTAACCAGGGCCACAAACTGATTCGAAAAATTCCAGAAAAATAAATCTGGCTATGTTTTGACGATACGGTCCCAACAAAACTAGTTTCATCGGATTCTGAGACCGTTTGAAAAGTGGCCCATTTCTGGTCGATCCAATTTAATTGTAATTGACCAAAACACATTTTCCTTTGCCACGCTCACATATTAGCTTCAAAATTTATGAAATTTGAAACCTAGCAATAACTTCACATCCTGGATTCAACAAAAGTGGTTTCGTCGAATTCCGAGGTCGTTTGCAAAATGCCCAATTTCACGGGCTATATAAATTCCATAGCGACCTTTCTGAAAATTCATTTGGCCATAACTTTTGCTTTCCAATATGAAACTTCGATTTTTCAGATTCGTTAGAAAGGTATTGTAATGACCCGCATTTTTTAGAGATATATAATTAATTTATTTAATTATATAATTGGTGATTTAGAGAAGTTAATGATCGTTTAATTAAATAATATTGAATATTTAATTTATAATTATAATATAATAATATATTATAATGTCGAGATAGTCGAAATAGTAGAATTCACAATAGAGTGTAAATTTGATTAGTATACGAGATGTGGTTGAGTTTCAATTCAGAATATATAACCTATATATGGAATCGACGGCGTTAGAATGTATAGTTTATAATATATTTATAAACGAGCTCGAAATGGCGCTGCAGTTCGTAAATTGGCGATTCGAACTTCAACTGAATGTACAGGATTCATTTTAAGCCGGATTTCTATGAAACAAGAAACATATGGAGCTGGTGGAGTATATCTTTCTAGTGGAAGAGAAAAATCGGGATTTCGTCGTGTAGATTTTGATGTACGTCCAAATCAAATTTCAGAAAAGTCGCTGTGGAATTCCTTTATAATTTGTGATGCTTTATATACGTTATAAATCGATATTTCGATACGAACTGAATATCGGGATAATCTGGAGTCTGGAAATCAAGTCATAAAATCTGAGGTGATATTCTGGAGCCGAACGACATCGTATATGGATATATACGATAATATTAATTTATTAATATTTATTTTAATAATATCTAAATATATTTATATATTTAAATGGGTCATCCAGAGCTTTAAAAATAGCCACTTTTGCAAATGAAGTCGGAATTCGACGAACCCAGTTTCGTTGGGACCGTAATGGCGTACTCTAGCTGCATGTCAATTTTCATGATTTTTAAGCATCGTACGTGATCGTACGGATTTTTAGAAGACAGATACAAATAGAAAAGGATAAATATAAAAATATATAAAATATCTAAAAATATCTAAATGGCCTATAAATACCCCCACTAACCAACCTAAACCTAATTCTCACTTCCACAAGTCAAACAGAAAATCCGCCGTAACATTTTTCTTCAGGAATTCATTTCGATCCTCTTCAAAAAAAACCCTAAGAAATCAAAGTAAAATTTGTAAATCACCAAACCCACATTTTTGGGTTCCTTGTAGTCTGCTCTTTACAAAGATGTACAAATGGTTGAGTGCGATCACGTTCGGTGGTGTTGGACTGTCACCATCGTCGACTAGGGCTGAGTTTTCGGCGAGCTACGGTTCAGGTTGGCTACTTCGGAGGGCACCGTTGAGCTCACGGCGGAGAGGAGATTCGGGTGGGTGAAGTATGAGGGTTTCAGTGAAAGAAAGTGTCGGTCCCTTTTTCGTAGAGGAGCTGGAAGTCGAGTTCGATGGAAATTGATTTCCGCGATCGAATTGGGTGCTGGGGGTATAGGGAGATGGAGCTCGGGATGCTGGGTTCTCTGGTGGTGGTCGCGGCCTCGATTGGTGGCCGAGGTGGTGGGAGGCATTGGTCAAAGTGGCGGTCAAACAGTGGGATTTGGAAGAGGATCGGCTGAGGCTTTATGTTGGGAGCGATGGGCTATCAGAGTAAAAGGGGAAGATGTGTTCATGGGTTGGGTCTTTAAATTGGTGAGTGGGCCGAAATTAAAAGGGGGTTGGGCCCAATAGGATCAAAATTAAAGTTTTATTTAATTTAAATAGTATTCGAAACTTGTAAAATCTATAACTTATTCATATGAAATCAGAATCACAAACCGTAAGTTGCGTTGGGATCGTATGGAGGGTGACTACACCATGGAGCTGACTGGGAGTGAATCCGAGCTCGTTACGATTTATGGCAAAATAAATTGTTTGATTCAAATCAAATAACGGTTTATCGTTCTTTAACGATGAACTGCAAATGTGAGTAAATCTCACTAACTCTGAACAGTTTATAATTTCATGTTGTATTTTTAGAACTGTTAGATATTGGTTGATTGACTGTATGTTGACTGTTTGAATGAACTGCTAGTCAGTTAGTTAAATTTCTATATTGATTCTGTTTAACAGGATATATCATATGGAACTGAAAGTGATGTTATCCATATTGTCTAACATCTGTGATGCAGGGAAACAGGTTGGAGGAATCCGGCTGGATTCCTCAACAGTTATTTTATTGTTTTTCATATATTTTAATATATGATGCGAATTATAACCTGTTGTTGATTGTGTGTGTATGGACGATATTGAACATCGTGATTTGATATGATTGAATACCATGACATACCGGAATGTAGATAAAGGAGATTTTTCAAAGTGATATTGAAAAATAGAATATTTATAAAGTGGAATATTTATAAATAAGGAATATTTATAAATTGGGATATTTATAAATAGGAGATATTTGAAAAGGAAATAAATTCAAAACATTTCTTTTTGAATGGAAAGGCCTATGTGGCGAGTTTGGGGATTTTCCCGATGCTTCCGATACAATGGAGGTTATGGCGAATTTTCCCGGGAATTTAAGGAGTTAGAATATTTCAAGAATAAATTTGAAAAGGAAATATTTGTAAACCATTTACAAATAGAATTGGAAAGGAAACATTATAAAAAGGGAAATCATTTTTAAAGGGTAGAACCGTTATTTAAAAGTAAGTCTTTTCCAATGAATAAAACGTTGTTAAAAAGGAAATCTTTATAAAGTGAATAAAGTAAATCAAATATGGTATTCGAAGTTAGTTAATCGAATATGGTATTCGAAGTTAGTTAATCGAATATAGACATTCGAAGAAGTTAATCGAATATGGTATTCGAAGTTAGAGAAATCGAATATGGTATTCGAAGTTAGTTAATCGAATATAGACATTCGAAGAAGTTAATCGAATATGGTATTCGAAGTTAGTTAATCGAATATAGACATTCGAAGAAGTTAATCGAATGTGGTATTCGAAGTTAGTTAATCGAATATAGACATTCGAAGAAGTTAATCGAATATGGTATTCGAAGTTAGAGAAATCGAATATGGTATTCGAAGTTAGTTAATCGAATATAGACATTCGAAAGGAGAAATCGAATATGGTATTCGAAGTTAGAGAAATCGAATATGGTATTCGAAGTTAGAGAAATCGAATATGGTATTCGAAGTTAGTTAATCGAATATAGACATTCGAAAGGAGAAATCAAATATGGTATTCGAAGTTAGTTAATCGAATATGTTATTCGAAAGGGGTTAGTCGAGTCGAGTTAGTCAATAGAGTTAAACCAATAGAGTTAATCAGTTAGAGTTAATCCAAATACTATGCCATTTAGCACGACTGCTAGCGTAATTCGCAGGGCTGCAAATAGCCTAAGGGAGTCGGACGTTTCCTGAGGGAATCAGGCATAACCATTGTGATCGCTGCGATCTAGAGTAAAGCGAATAGAGTTGAATAGAGTTAATCGAATAGTAGTTATTCGAATAGAGTTAAATGGAGTTAAATCGAATAGTAGTTATTCGATAGGAGTAAATCAAGTTGAGTTAAATAAACCAAGTTAGTCGAGCCTAGTTAATTGAATCGAATTGGTCGAACCAAGTAAGTTAAGTTAGTCGAGTTAAGTTCGTCGAGTTAAATAAATCGATGTTAGTTTCATCGAAAGGAGTTATCGATGTTAGTCTCATCGAAAGGAGTTATCGATGTTAGTTTCATCGAAAGGAGTTATCGATGTTAGTTTCATCGAAGGGAGTTATCGATTATAGTTTAATCGAAGTGAGATTTTCAAATATGAGATATTTGAAAAGGATGAGTCATCGAATATTAGTTATTCGAAGAGAGATTATCGAATATCGTTTACTCGAGAATGAGTTAATCGAATATAGGTTATTCGAAGAAGAGTTAATCAAATAGAGATTTCTCGAAGAGAGTTAATCGGCAAATTCGATTATATCGAATTCGGGAAAGTTCTTATACTTTCCAGTGTTTAATTAAGGATTTATTTATTTATAAATAAATAAGGGTTAGGTTAATTATTCACTAATAAGAATAGAAGTTATAATTAAAGTTAGATAATTCGAAAGTAGGGATTATAACGTTATCGTTATAACCAATGTTTTAAATATAGAAGTAGATTAGTAAAATTGGGTCCGAGAAAGGCGTAAAGAAGTTGTTAAAGATTAAAAGATAAACTTTGACCATTTTGAAGTTATAACGTTGTTCAGTTAAGGTCTGAGAGGTAATTATACCCCAACTTGAGTGACTTCCTTCTTAACTAAGAAATGGTAAGGTTTGATCGTAAAGGAGTTTTGGAAATGTTTTCCAAACAAGAATCAGAAATGTTTTCTAAATACAAAAAACAAGGAATGGAAATGTTTCCAGTGTTGATAACATATATTTTCTAAATATAGAAAATAGCAAATGTTGAATATAGGGAAACAGGAGATGTAAAATGAACTAAAGAGATAAATGTTAAATGATGTTTGTTCGATATAATTTCCATCTGGAAATAATATCGTTGTTTGCACACTTGTTTTCTTTGATAGTTAAATCACAGACTATCGAAGTTTTGACCATTTTAACGTTGTTAATATGGAGAGACCGGTTGGATTATTATCCATAGAACCACTCTGTATTGGCATAAGCGTCGCGAATCATATATGCCAAAGATAATTGAAGACGAAGTAAAATGCAAGGGCTGTTGTATAAGTCTTAGATAACAGTGACTAAGATGGATATACGGAATAGTGCCTTCGGTTTGTCCAGTCCCAGGACAACTTGTATGGACGAAAGTCTGACAGAGTATATCCAATGGATTGCGTAAGTTGATCTGTTCAAACGTATTCACGTTTGGTGGCGGAGGAATTCGTTTCTCTTAGCTGTATACCCGTGTTATTTTTGGATAAGTCAATTTGTGATTTGGCGGGTATGACGATGTGACATTCTAAGTGAATGAAGATGGATGTTTGACAGAGTATTTCTAGACGATTTCGTACATTGATTTCTTCAACTATACCAAGAGTGGAAGCGGAGAAGGAAACTTCTTTTAGCTGACATGTAATGTATGGTTGTAGTCGTCAATTAGTGATTTTCGATGGATCTGACAATGTGGCATTCGAAGTGAATCTGATGTGATGATAAAGCGTAGCTTCTAGCCTCATCAACCGGTAAATGGCAGAAATCGGGCAGGCAGCATGGCTAAGTCGGTCGCACCGAAGTAGGGTGTATAATCACCTATCTAGTGAATATTCATTTGTTTCTTTTAATCTATCAATGCTGTCCCATATATATACGGGAACGGTTGTTGATCCCAACCGTTGGTGATGTACATTCGATACACTCAAGCGAAATGAGTGGTCGGTCATGTGTGGCTGAGTTGCAAGATGTTCTTGTTGAACTCCAGTGTATCGTTCCTAGAGTACACTGATCGGAAGGTGATTCCATACCTTGTCATAGTTGGAAATCCATTATCCAATACGTGCTTGCGATTTTGATTTTATACTATATATGTAGTAACGTGAGATGCAAGCGTTTCTGCTAGATTGATATTTATTTGTACTCAGACATTATTATAATATCAGAATGATATTGCTTTGAAAAGTACTTTGGATTCTCATAAGGGAAAAACCCGTTCCGTATTCACGGCGTGGTCTTATGAGATATCATATACCTGTTTAAATGATTTGAGTTTATTCACACCAGTCACATGACTGACCCGGAGTTTATTTGTTGTTTTCCCTAAACTCTTGGGTGCCTAAATTTGTACGGGCAGTCAAGTAGTCGGGTTTTACAGATATACTGGAAGAGCTTGGAGCAGGAGGCTTCAGAATCATATAGCTATAGTTTATTTCCGCTGTGTTGTAAGTGTTGTACTCTGATAAGTGCTATTGTATACATAACTGTTATATTTCAAAGTTATGTTATCTATTATATGTTATTCGTTCCGCTGTGAGGTTCGTGTTACTCTGATGTTGTGTTCTTCTTGTTCTTCTTCTTCTTCTATTCTACGTTTCTATCTTATCTATTCTCACCTTCTAATTTCTTTCATTAATTACCGGGATTTTTCGATGTTTTGGTTATCGACGTCGGGCTTACGTCGATAACCAAAGCCGCTCAAAATCCGGGTCGTTACAGTTGGTATCAGAGCTTAAGTTAAGAATTACTTGGCTCTGTGGCGTGACTCGGTAGAGATGGGGTTAGTAATACCCTAGATTGAGTTTGAGTGTATATATACGAGTGAACATATTTGTATTTGATATAAAAATGGTTTTATATTGTGGAGATTCATTGGTTGAGTTGTTGATGAGTTCTGGTCGATCAGTTTGATCCACTGTATCGGTAGGAGTTTATGAACACTCGAATACGATGGGTAGACACGGTATGTTTTGAAAAAGGGTAAATGAAATAATTTTATCCAAATATATATTAATATTATATTAAGATATGTTGGTTGTAATTATAATCAGATAAGATTATAAAAAGTGAAATAGTTATAGATAACTAATCAAGATTCATATAAGTAAAGTATATGAAAGAGGATGAGTAAAATCTGAATTTAAATCAGATTTGGAATTAAAATAAGGAAATTTAAAGTTCCTGGGAGATTTTAAATTGTTTTACAAGCAGTGTAAATTATATTTTGAAATGAATTTCAAAGTGGAAATGTTTAGAAATGGTTTTATAGTATTGAACTCACTTCGATTGCTGGAAAATAGATTCCGATGATGATCATGACATCATCGGTGTTCATTTTCGAGTTGTAAGTGACGGATTACTACCAAAGGTTTTGTTTTTGAATTGATTTGAGAAAAGCAAGTATTTTGAAGCCTGAAAGGGAAAGTTTGATTTTCGATATAGTAAACTGTTTAAAATTCCCATGGAAAGATTCGTTGAATTAAAACCAAATTTAATTGAAATGTGGTAAAGCAGTAGGAATTGAGTTGAAATCAGTTAAGTGGTAACTGAAAATTGAATTAGAATATATCGAGACAATTTGGATTTGTGAGATTTGAATTTAAAGTGTAATTTGATAATCGGGTTAAGAGTTTGGAATCAAGAATGAAACTCGAGTTTGAAATGATATTTGACCTGGGTATAGGCAAATGATTTGGATAAATGGATTGGATTGATATCGGTATTTGCAGAATTGGTAACAGATGCAAAGGACATAGTGGATATGCCCGACAAAAGGGTACCAGTTTATAATATATTGGATATGAGATTTTATGAGCCGAATTGGCAAGCCGCTTGGCGTTTTGATTTTCTTTTGGGGTGAAGAAGGCCCAGAGAGGCGAGTTGAAATTTGAGATGTTGACCAGTACAAAGGAGGTGCTGGCGAAATTTTTCGAAAAGTTAAGGCGTTAGAAAATTTTCAGAATTTTTGAAAATTTTAGTTAGTCGGAAGGAATTAATATTATAGTCGATATTAATTGGTTCAGTTGAAATCAGAAATAAGGGGTAAACAAATCTTAGGAATTCCAATAGATAGGGTCGTCCTCTAACTTAGCAATTTCGAGGACGAAATTATTTTAAGTGGGGAAGAATGTAATGACCCGCATTTTTTAGAGATATATAATTAATTTATTTAATTATATAATTGGTGATTTAGAGAAGTTAATGATCGTTTAATTAAATAATATTGAATATTTAATTTATAATTATAATATAATAATATATTATAATGTCGAGATAGTCGAAATAGTAGAATTCACAATAGAGTGTAAATTTGATTAGTATACGAGATGTGGTTGAGTTTCAATTCAGAATATATAACCTATATATGGAATCGACGGCGTTAGAACGTATAGTTTATAATATATTTATAAACGAGCTCGAAATGGCGCTGCAGTTCGTAAATTGGCGATTCGAACTTCAACTGAATGTACAGGATTCATTTTAAGCCGGATTTCTATGAAACAAGAAACGTGTGGAGCTGGTGGAGTATATCTTTCTAGTGGAAGAGAAAAATCGGGATTTCGTCGTGTAGATTTTGATGTACGTCCAAATCAAATTTCAGAAAAGTCGCTGTGGAATTCCTTTATAATTTGTGACGCTTTATATACGTTATAAATCGATATTTCGATACGAACTGAATATCGGGATAATCTGGAGTCTGGAAATCAAGTCATAAAATCTGAGGTGATATTCTGGAGCCGAACGACATCGTATATGGATATATACGATAATATTAATTTATTAATATTTATTTTAATAATATCTAAATATATTTATATATTTAAATGGGTCATCCAGAGCTTTAAAAATAGCCACTTTTGCAAATGAAGTCGGAATTCGACGAACCCAGTTTCGTTGGGACCGTAATGGCGTACTCTAGCTGCATGTCAATTTTCATGATTTTTAAGCATCGTACGTGATCGTACGGATTTTTAGAAGACAGATACAAATAGAAAAGGATAAATATAAAAATATATAAAATATCTAAAAATATCTAAATGGCCTATAAATACCCCCACTAACCAACCTAAACCTAATTCTCACTTCCACAAGTCAAACAGAAAATCCGCCGTAACATTTTTCTTCAGGAATTCATTTCGATCCTCTTCAAAAAAAACCCTAAGAAATCAAAGTAAAATTTGTAAATCACCAAACCCACATTTTTGGGTTCCTTGTAGTCTGCTCTTTACAAAGATGTACAAATGGTTGAGTGCGATCACGTTCGGTGGTGTTGGACTGTCACCATCGTCGACTAGGGCTGAGTTTTCGGCGAGCTACGGTTCAGGTTGGCTACTTCGGAGGGCACCGTTGAGCTCACGGCGGAGAGGAGATTCGGGTGGGTGAAGTATGAGGGTTTCAGTGAAAGAAAGTGTCGGTCCCTTTTTCGTAGAGGAGCTGGAAGTCGAGTTCGATGGAAATTGATTTCCGCGATCGAATTGGGTGCTGGGGGTATAGGGAGATGGAGCTCGGGATGCTGGGTTCTCTGGTGGTGGTCGCGGCCTCGATTGGTGGCCGAGGTGGTGGGAGGCATTGGTCAAAGTGGCGGTCAAACAGTGGGATTTGGAAGAGGATCGGCTGAGGCTTTATGTTGGGAGCGATGGGCTATCAGAGTAAAAGGGGAAGATGTGTTCATGGGTTGGGTCTTTAAATTGGTGAGTGGGCCGAAATTAAAAGGGGGTTGGGCCCAATAGGATCAAAATTAAAGTTTTATTTAATTTAAATAGTATTCGAAACTTGTAAAATCTATAACTTATTCATATGAAATCAGAATCACAAACCGTAAGTTGCGTTGGGATCGTATGGAGGGTGACTACACCATGGAGCTGACTGGGAGTGAATCCGAGCTCGTTACGATTTATGGCAAAATAAATTGTTTGATTCAAATCAAATAACGGTTTATCGTTCTTTAACGATGAACTGCAAATGTGAGTAAATCTCACTAACTCTGAACAGTTTATAATTTCATGTTGTATTTTTAGAACTGTTAGATATTGGTTGATTGACTGTATGTTGACTGTTTGAATGAACTGCTAGTCAGTTAGTTAAATTTCTATATTGATTCTGTTTAACAGGATATATCATATGGAACTGAAAGTGATGTTATCCATATTGTCTAACATCTGTGATGCAGGGAAACAGGTTGGAGGAATCCGGCTGGATTCCTCAACAGTTATTTTATTGTTTTTCATATATTTTAATATATGATGCGAATTATAACCTGTTGTTGATTGTGTGTGTATGGACGATATTGAACATCGTGATTTGATATGATTGAATACCATGACATACCGGAATGTAGATAAAGGAGATTTTTCAAAGTGATATTGAAAAATAGAATATTTATAAAGTGGAATATTTATAAATAAGGAATATTTATAAATTGGGATATTTATAAATAGGAGATATTTGAAAAGGAAATAAATTCAAAACATTTCTTTTTGAATGGAAAGGCCTATGTGGCGAGTTTGGGGATTTTCCCGATGCTTCCGATACAATGGAGGTTATGGCGAATTTTCCCGGGAATTTAAGGAGTTAGAATATTTCAAGAATAAATTTGAAAAGGAAATATTTGTAAACCATTTACAAATAGAATTGGAAAGGAAACATTATAAAAAGGGAAATCATTTTTAAAGGGTAGAACCGTTATTTAAAAGTAAGTCTTTTCCAATGAATAAAACGTTGTTAAAAAGGAAATCTTTATAAAGTGAATAAAGTAAATCAAATATGGTATTCGAAGTTAGTTAATCGAATATGGTATTCGAAGTTAGTTAATCGAATATAGACATTCGAAGAAGTTAATCGAATATGGTATTCGAAGTTAGAGAAATCGAATATGGTATTCGAAGTTAGTTAATCGAATATAGACATTCGAAGAAGTTAATCGAATATGGTATTCGAAGTTAGTTAATCGAATATAGACATTCGAAGAAGTTAATCGAATGTGGTATTCGAAGTTAGTTAATCGAATATAGACATTCGAAGAAGTTAATCGAATATGGTATTCGAAGTTAGAGAAATCGAATATGGTATTCGAAGTTAGTTAATCGAATATAGACATTCGAAAGGAGAAATCGAATATGGTATTCGAAGTTAGAGAAATCGAATATGGTATTCGAAGTTAGAGAAATCGAATATGGTATTCGAAGTTAGTTAATCGAATATAGACATTCGAAAGGAGAAATCAAATATGGTATTCGAAGTTAGTTAATCGAATATGTTATTCGAAAGGGGTTAGTCGAGTCGAGTTAGTCAATAGAGTTAAACCAATAGAGTTAATCAGTTAGAGTTAATCCAAATACTATGCCATTTAGCACGACTGCTAGCGTAATTCGCAGGGCTGCAAATAGCCTAAGGGAGTCGGACGTTTCCTGAGGGAATCAGGCATAACCATTGTGATCGCTGCGATCTAGAGTAAAGCGAATAGAGTTGAATAGAGTTAATCGAATAGTAGTTATTCGAATAGAGTTAAATGGAGTTAAATCGAATAGTAGTTATTCGATAGGAGTAAATCAAGTTGAGTTAAATAAACCAAGTTAGTCGAGCCTAGTTAATTGAATCGAATTGGTCGAACCAAGTAAGTTAAGTTAGTCGAGTTAAGTTCGTCGAGTTAAATAAATCGATGTTAGTTTCATCGAAAGGAGTTATCGATGTTAGTCTCATCGAAAGGAGTTATCGATGTTAGTTTCATCGAAAGGAGTTATCGATGTTAGTTTCATCGAAGGGAGTTATCGATTATAGTTTAATCGAAGTGAGATTTTCAAATATGAGATATTTGAAAAGGATGAGTCATCGAATATTAGTTATTCGAAGAGAGATTATCGAATATCGTTTACTCGAGAATGAGTTAATCGAATATAGGTTATTCGAAGAAGAGTTAATCAAATAGAGATTTCTCGAAGAGAGTTAATCGGCAAATTCGATTATATCGAATTCGGGAAAGTTCTTATACTTTCCAGTGTTTAATTAAGGATTTATTTATTTATAAATAAATAAGGGTTAGGTTAATTATTCACTAATAAGAATAGAAGTTATAATTAAAGTTAGATAATTCGAAAGTAGGGATTATAACGTTATCGTTATAACCAATGTTTTAAATATAGAAGTAGATTAGTAAAATTGGGTCCGAGAAAGGCGTAAAGAAGTTGTTAAAGATTAAAAGATAAACTTTGACCATTTTGAAGTTATAACGTTGTTCAGTTAAGGTCTGAGAGGTAATTATACCCCAACTTGAGTGACTTCCTTCTTAACTAAGAAATGGTAAGGTTTGATCGTAAAGGAGTTTTGGAAATGTTTTCCAAACAAGAATCAGAAATGTTTTCTAAATACAAAAAACAAGGAATGGAAATGTTTCCAGTGTTGATAACATATATTTTCTAAATATAGAAAATAGCAAAAGTTGAATATAGGGAAACAGGAGATGTAAAATGAACTAAAGAGATAAATGTTAAATGATGTTTGTTCGATATAATTTCCATCTGGAAATAATATCGTTGTTTGCACACTTGTTTTCTTTGATAGTTAAATCACAGACTATCGAAGTTTTGACCATTTTAACGTTGTTAATATGGAGAGACCGGTTGGATTATTATCCATAGAACCACTCTGTATTGGCATAAGCGTCGCGAATCATATATGCCAAAGATAATTGAAGACGAAGTAAAATGCAAGGGCTGTTGTATAAGTCTTAGATAACAGTGACTAAGATGGATATACGGAATAGTGCCTTCGGTTTGTCCAGTCCCAGGACAACTTGTATGGACGAAAGTCTGACAGAGTATATCCAATGGATTGCGTAAGTTGATCTGTTCAAACGTATTCACGTTTGGTGGCGGAGGAATTCGTTTCTCTTAGCTGTATACCCGTGTTATTTTTGGATAAGTCAATTTGTGATTTGGCGGGTATGACGATGTGACATTCTAAGTGAATGAAGATGGATGTTTGACAGAGTATTTCTAGACGATTTCGTACATTGATTTCTTCAACTATACCAAGAGTGGAAGCGGAGAAGGAAACTTCTTTTAGCTGACATGTAATGTATGGTTGTAGTCGTCAATTAGTGATTTTCGATGGATCTGACAATGTGGCATTCGAAGTGAATCTGATGTGATGATAAAGCGTAGCTTCTAGCCTCATCAACCGGTAAATGGCAGAAATCGGGCAGGCAGCATGGCTAAGTCGGTCGCACCGAAGTAGGGTGTATAATCACCTATCTAGTGAATATTCATTTGTTTCTTTTAATCTATCAATGCTGTCCCATATATATACGGGAACGGTTGTTGATCCCAACCGTTGGTGATGTACATTCGATACACTCAAGCGAAATGAGTGGTCGGTCATGTGTGGCTGAGTTGCAAGATGTTCTTGTTGAACTCCAGTGTATCGTTCCTAGAGTACACTGATCGGAAGGTGATTCCATACCTTGTCATAGTTGGAAATCCATTATCCAATACGTGCTTGCGATTTTGATTTTATACTATATATGTAGTAACGTGAGATGCAAGCGTTTCTGCTAGATTGATATTTATTTGTACTCAGACATTATTATAATATCAGAATGATATTGCTTTGAAAAGTACTTTGGATTCTCATAAGGGAAAAACCCGTTCCGTATTCACGGCGTGGTCTTATGAGATATCATATACCTGTTTAAATGATTTGAGTTTATTCACACCAGTCACATGACTGACCCGGAGTTTATTTGTTGTTTTCCCTAAACTCTTGGGTGCCTAAATTTGTACGGGCAGTCAAGTAGTCGGGTTTTACAGATATACTGGAAGAGCTTGGAGCAGGAGGCTTCAGAATCATATAGCTATAGTTTATTTCCGCTGTGTTGTAAGTGTTGTACTCTGATAAGTGCTATTGTATACATAACTGTTATATTTCAAAGTTATGTTATCTATTATATGTTATTCGTTCCGCTGTGAGGTTCGTGTTACTCTGATGTTGTGTTCTTCTTGTTCTTCTTCTTCTTCTATTCTACGTTTCTATCTTATCTATTCTCACCTTCTAATTTCTTTCATTAATTACCGGGATTTTTCGATGTTTTGGTTATCGACGTCGGGCTTACGTCGATAACCAAAGCCGCTCAAAATCCGGGTCGTTACAGTTGGTATCAGAGCTTAAGTTAAGAATTACTTGGCTCTGTGGCGTGACTCGGTAGAGATGGGGTTAGTAATACCCTAGATTGAGTTTGAGTGTATATATACGAGTGAACATATTTGTATTTGATATAAAAATGGTTTTATATTGTGGAGATTCATTGGTTGAGTTGTTGATGAGTTCTGGTCGATCAGTTTGATCCACTGTATCGGTAGGAGTTTATGAACACTCGAATACGATGGGTAGACACGGTATGTTTTGAAAAAGGGTAAATGAAATAATTTTATCCAAATATATATTAATATTATATTAAGATATGTTGGTTGTAATTATAATCAGATAAGATTATAAAAAGTGAAATAGTTATAGATAACTAATCAAGATTCATATAAGTAAAGTATATGAAAGAGGATGAGTAAAATCTGAATTTAAATCAGATTTGGAATTAAAATAAGGAAATTTAAAGTTCCTGGGAGATTTTAAATTGTTTTACAAGCAGTGTAAATTATATTTTGAAATGAATTTCAAAGTGGAAATGTTTAGAAATGGTTTTATAGTATTGAACTCACTTCGATTGCTGGAAAATAGATTCCGATGATGATCATGACATCATCGGTGTTCATTTTCGAGTTGTAAGTGACGGATTACTACCAAAGGTTTTGTTTTTGAATTGATTTGAGAAAAGCAAGTATTTTGAAGCCTGAAAGGGAAAGTTTGATTTTCGATATAGTAAACTGTTTAAAATTCCCATGGAAAGATTCGTTGAATTAAAACCAAATTTAATTGAAATGTGGTAAAGCAGTAGGAATTGAGTTGAAATCAGTTAAGTGGTAACTGAAAATTGAATTAGAATATATCGAGACAATTTGGATTTGTGAGATTTGAATTTAAAGTGTAATTTGATAATCGGGTTAAGAGTTTGGAATCAAGAATGAAACTCGAGTTTGAAATGATATTTGACCTGGGTATAGGCAAATGATTTGGATAAATGGATTGGATTGATATCGGTATTTGCAGAATTGGTAACAGATGCAAAGGACATAGTGGATATGCCCGACAAAAGGGTACCAGTTTATAATATATTGGATATGAGATTTTATGAGCCGAATTGGCAAGCCGCTTGGCGTTTTGATTTTCTTTTGGGGTGAAGAAGGCCCAGAGAGGCGAGTTGAAATTTGAGATGTTGACCAGTACAAAGGAGGTGCTGGCGAAATTTTTCGAAAAGTTAAGGCGTTAGAAAATTTTCAGAATTTTTGAAAATTTTAGTTAGTCGGAAGGAATTAATATTATAGTCGATATTAATTGGTTCAGTTGAAATCAGAAATAAGGGGTAAACAAATCTTAGGAATTCCAATAGATAGGGTCGTCCTCTAACTTAGCAATTTCGAGGACGAAATTATTTTAAGTGGGGAAGAATGTAATGACCCGCATTTTTTAGAGATATATAATTAATTTATTTAATTATATAATTGGTGATTTAGAGAAGTTAATGATCGTTTAATTAAATAATATTGAATATTTAATTTATAATTATAATATAATAATATATTATAATGTCGAGATAGTCGAAATAGTAGAATTCACAATAGAGTGTAAATTTGATTAGTATACGAGATGTGGTTGAGTTTCAATTCAGAATATATAACCTATATATGGAATCGACGGCGTTAGAACGTATAGTTTATAATATATTTATAAACGAGCTCGAAATGGCGCTGCAGTTCGTAAATTGGCGATTCGAACTTCAACTGAATGTACAGGATTCATTTTAAGCCGGATTTCTATGAAACAAGAAACGTGTGGAGCTGGTGGAGTATATCTTTCTAGTGGAAGAGAAAAATCGGGATTTCGTCGTGTAGATTTTGATGTACGTCCAAATCAAATTTCAGAAAAGTCGCTGTGGAATTCCTTTATAATTTGTGACGCTTTATATACGTTATAAATCGATATTTCGATACGAACTGAATATCGGGATAATCTGGAGTCTGGAAATCAAGTCATAAAATCTGAGGTGATATTCTGGAGCCGAACGACATCGTATATGGATATATACGATAATATTAATTTATTAATATTTATTTTAATAATATCTAAATATATTTATATATTTAAATGGGTCATCCAGAGCTTTAAAAATAGCCACTTTTGCAAATGAAGTCGGAATTCGACGAACCCAGTTTCGTTGGGACCGTAATGGCGTACTCTAGCTGCATGTCAATTTTCATGATTTTTAAGCATCGTACGTGATCGTACGGATTTTTAGAAGACAGATACAAATAGAAAAGGATAAATATAAAAATATATAAAATATCTAAAAATATCTAAATGGCCTATAAATACCCCCACTAACCAACCTAAACCTAATTCTCACTTCCACAAGTCAAACAGAAAATCCGCCGTAACATTTTTCTTCAGGAATTCATTTCGATCCTCTTCAAAAAAAACCCTAAGAAATCAAAGTAAAATTTGTAAATCACCAAACCCACATTTTTGGGTTCCTTGTAGTCTGCTCTTTACAAAGATGTACAAATGGTTGAGTGCGATCACGTTCGGTGGTGTTGGACTGTCACCATCGTCGACTAGGGCTGAGTTTTCGGCGAGCTACGGTTCAGGTTGGCTACTTCGGAGGGCACCGTTGAGCTCACGGCGGAGAGGAGATTCGGGTGGGTGAAGTATGAGGGTTTCAGTGAAAGAAAGTGTCGGTCCCTTTTTCGTAGAGGAGCTGGAAGTCGAGTTCGATGGAAATTGATTTCCGCGATCGAATTGGGTGCTGGGGGTATAGGGAGATGGAGCTCGGGATGCTGGGTTCTCTGGTGGTGGTCGCGGCCTCGATTGGTGGCCGAGGTGGTGGGAGGCATTGGTCAAAGTGGCGGTCAAACAGTGGGATTTGGAAGAGGATCGGCTGAGGCTTTATGTTGGGAGCGATGGGCTATCAGAGTAAAAGGGGAAGATGTGTTCATGGGTTGGGTCTTTAAATTGGTGAGTGGGCCGAAATTAAAAGGGGGTTGGGCCCAATAGGATCAAAATTAAAGTTTTATTTAATTTAAATAGTATTCGAAACTTGTAAAATCTATAACTTATTCATATGAAATCAGAATCACAAACCGTAAGTTGCGTTGGGATCGTATGGAGGGTGACTACACCATGGAGCTGACTGGGAGTGAATCCGAGCTCGTTACGATTTATGGCAAAATAAATTGTTTGATTCAAATCAAATAACGGTTTATCGTTCTTTAACGATGAACTGCAAATGTGAGTAAATCTCACTAACTCTGAACAGTTTATAATTTCATGTTGTATTTTTAGAACTGTTAGATATTGGTTGATTGACTGTATGTTGACTGTTTGAATGAACTGCTAGTCAGTTAGTTAAATTTCTATATTGATTCTGTTTAACAGGATATATCATATGGAACTGAAAGTGATGTTATCCATATTGTCTAACATCTGTGATGCAGGGAAACAGGTTGGAGGAATCCGGCTGGATTCCTCAACAGTTATTTTATTGTTTTTCATATATTTTAATATATGATGCGAATTATAACCTGTTGTTGATTGTGTGTGTATGGACGATATTGAACATCGTGATTTGATATGATTGAATACCATGACATACCGGAATGTAGATAAAGGAGATTTTTCAAAGTGATATTGAAAAATAGAATATTTATAAAGTGGAATATTTATAAATAAGGAATATTTATAAATTGGGATATTTATAAATAGGAGATATTTGAAAAGGAAATAAATTCAAAACATTTCTTTTTGAATGGAAAGGCCTATGTGGCGAGTTTGGGGATTTTCCCGATGCTTCCGATACAATGGAGGTTATGGCGAATTTTCCCGGGAATTTAAGGAGTTAGAATATTTCAAGAATAAATTTGAAAAGGAAATATTTGTAAACCATTTACAAATAGAATTGGAAAGGAAACATTATAAAAAGGGAAATCATTTTTAAAGGGTAGAACCGTTATTTAAAAGTAAGTCTTTTCCAATGAATAAAACGTTGTTAAAAAGGAAATCTTTATAAAGTGAATAAAGTAAATCAAATATGGTATTCGAAGTTAGTTAATCGAATATGGTATTCGAAGTTAGTTAATCGAATATAGACATTCGAAGAAGTTAATCGAATATGGTATTCGAAGTTAGAGAAATCGAATATGGTATTCGAAGTTAGTTAATCGAATATAGACATTCGAAGAAGTTAATCGAATATGGTATTCGAAGTTAGTTAATCGAATATAGACATTCGAAGAAGTTAATCGAATGTGGTATTCGAAGTTAGTTAATCGAATATAGACATTCGAAGAAGTTAATCGAATATGGTATTCGAAGTTAGAGAAATCGAATATGGTATTCGAAGTTAGTTAATCGAATATAGACATTCGAAAGGAGAAATCGAATATGGTATTCGAAGTTAGAGAAATCGAATATGGTATTCGAAGTTAGAGAAATCGAATATGGTATTCGAAGTTAGTTAATCGAATATAGACATTCGAAAGGAGAAATCAAATATGGTATTCGAAGTTAGTTAATCGAATATGTTATTCGAAAGGGGTTAGTCGAGTCGAGTTAGTCAATAGAGTTAAACCAATAGAGTTAATCAGTTAGAGTTAATCCAAATACTATGCCATTTAGCACGACTGCTAGCGTAATTCGCAGGGCTGCAAATAGCCTAAGGGAGTCGGACGTTTCCTGAGGGAATCAGGCATAACCATTGTGATCGCTGCGATCTAGAGTAAAGCGAATAGAGTTGAATAGAGTTAATCGAATAGTAGTTATTCGAATAGAGTTAAATGGAGTTAAATCGAATAGTAGTTATTCGATAGGAGTAAATCAAGTTGAGTTAAATAAACCAAGTTAGTCGAGCCTAGTTAATTGAATCGAATTGGTCGAACCAAGTAAGTTAAGTTAGTCGAGTTAAGTTCGTCGAGTTAAATAAATCGATGTTAGTTTCATCGAAAGGAGTTATCGATGTTAGTCTCATCGAAAGGAGTTATCGATGTTAGTTTCATCGAAAGGAGTTATCGATGTTAGTTTCATCGAAGGGAGTTATCGATTATAGTTTAATCGAAGTGAGATTTTCAAATATGAGATATTTGAAAAGGATGAGTCATCGAATATTAGTTATTCGAAGAGAGATTATCGAATATCGTTTACTCGAGAATGAGTTAATCGAATATAGGTTATTCGAAGAAGAGTTAATCAAATAGAGATTTCTCGAAGAGAGTTAATCGGCAAATTCGATTATATCGAATTCGGGAAAGTTCTTATACTTTCCAGTGTTTAATTAAGGATTTATTTATTTATAAATAAATAAGGGTTAGGTTAATTATTCACTAATAAGAATAGAAGTTATAATTAAAGTTAGATAATTCGAAAGTAGGGATTATAACGTTATCGTTATAACCAATGTTTTAAATATAGAAGTAGATTAGTAAAATTGGGTCCGAGAAAGGCGTAAAGAAGTTGTTAAAGATTAAAAGATAAACTTTGACCATTTTGAAGTTATAACGTTGTTCAGTTAAGGTCTGAGAGGTAATTATACCCCAACTTGAGTGACTTCCTTCTTAACTAAGAAATGGTAAGGTTTGATCGTAAAGGAGTTTTGGAAATGTTTTCCAAACAAGAATCAGAAATGTTTTCTAAATACAAAAAACAAGGAATGGAAATGTTTCCAGTGTTGATAACATATATTTTCTAAATATAGAAAATAGCAAATGTTGAATATAGGGAAACAGGAGATGTAAAATGAACTAAAGAGATAAATGTTAAATGATGTTTGTTCGATATAATTTCCATCTGGAAATAATATCGTTGTTTGCACACTTGTTTTCTTTGATAGTTAAATCACAGACTATCGAAGTTTTGACCATTTTAACGTTGTTAATATGGAGAGACCGGTTGGATTATTATCCATAGAACCACTCTGTATTGGCATAAGCGTCGCGAATCATATATGCCAAAGATAATTGAAGACGAAGTAAAATGCAAGGGCTGTTGTATAAGTCTTAGATAACAGTGACTAAGATGGATATACGGAATAGTGCCTTCGGTTTGTCCAGTCCCAGGACAACTTGTATGGACGAAAGTCTGACAGAGTATATCCAATGGATTGCGTAAGTTGATCTGTTCAAACGTATTCACGTTTGGTGGCGGAGGAATTCGTTTCTCTTAGCTGTATACCCGTGTTATTTTTGGATAAGTCAATTTGTGATTTGGCGGGTATGACGATGTGACATTCTAAGTGAATGAAGATGGATGTTTGACAGAGTATTTCTAGACGATTTCGTACATTGATTTCTTCAACTATACCAAGAGTGGAAGCGGAGAAGGAAACTTCTTTTAGCTGACATGTAATGTATGGTTGTAGTCGTCAATTAGTGATTTTCGATGGATCTGACAATGTGGCATTCGAAGTGAATCTGATGTGATGATAAAGCGTAGCTTCTAGCCTCATCAACCGGTAAATGGCAGAAATCGGGCAGGCAGCATGGCTAAGTCGGTCGCACCGAAGTAGGTGTATAATCACCTATCTAGTGAATATTCATTTGTTTCTTTTAATCTATCAATGCTGTCCCATATATATACGGGAACGGTTGTTGATCCCAACCGTTGGTGATGTACATTCGATACACTCAAGCGAAATGAGTGGTCGGTCATGTGTGGCTGAGTTGCAAGATGTTCTTGTTGAACTCCAGTGTATCGTTCCTAGAGTACACTGATCGGAAGGTGATTCCATACCTTGTCATAGTTGGAAATCCATTATCCAATACGTGCTTGCGATTTTGATTTTATACTATATATGTAGTAACGTGAGATGCAAGCGTTTCTGCTAGATTGATATTTATTTGTACTCAGACATTATTATAATATCAGAATGATATTGCTTTGAAAAGTACTTTGGATTCTCATAAGGGAAAAACCCGTTCCGTATTCACGGCGTGGTCTTATGAGATATCATATACCTGTTTAAATGATTTGAGTTTATTCACACCAGTCACATGACTGACCCGGAGTTTATTTGTTGTTTTCCCTAAACTCTTGGGTGCCTAAATTTGTACGGGCAGTCAAGTAGTCGGGTTTTACAGATATACTGGAAGAGCTTGGAGCAGGAGGCTTCAGAATCATATAGCTATAGTTTATTTCCGCTGTGTTGTAAGTGTTGTACTCTGATAAGTGCTATTGTATACATAACTGTTATATTTCAAAGTTATGTTATCTATTATATGTTATTCGTTCCGCTGTGAGGTTCGTGTTACTCTGATGTTGTGTTCTTCTTGTTCTTCTTCTTCTTCTATTCTACGTTTCTATCTTATCTATTCTCACCTTCTAATTTCTTTCATTAATTACCGGGATTTTTCGATGTTTTGGTTATCGACGTCGGGCTTACGTCGATAACCAAAGCCGCTCAAAATCCGGGTCGTTACAGGTATTCAATAATAGATTTAAATATTTTTGGTTTCACTCAAATCTGTTTTGTTTTGCACCCGGTACAGTCAGTCAAAGTTTGAATTCAAATTTTGAAACTACCGCGCCATTTCAGGCCTTGTTTATAATTCAAAGTAATTATATTTATTTTCAAACATTGATTCAAACTCACTTTTCATTGCTATTATTTAAAATATTTATTTTAAATATTTAAAATCCACTATTTTATCCAATTCAAAAATTTTAAATTGGTTCAGATTTTCCGGGTCGTTACAATCTCCCCCACTTAAAACTTTTCATCCCCGAAAAGGAACAAAGTCTAAAGTGGTTTGATTAATCAACCCTACGTTCAATCTGGCTTCCATTCTCTAACTTTTCAGTTTCTGAGAATTTTCAAATTCTTCAAAAATTTGGCTGACACCCGGAATTTTTTAAAAATTTCGCCATTACCTCCTTTGTACGGGGAGAGGTTCGGAAATTTATTGGGCCGTATTAGGTACCCAATAAATCCTAATAAGCATACACATATTTATAGTGATATATTCTAGTGTTTACAGGGGAGCGTGTATTGATAATAACTCCAGAGAATAAATTCTCGTCACCCTGTCAAAGCCTGAGGGAGTGTGTATTTTAATTGCTCCAGAGGATAAATCCTCGTCACCTCGTCCCGTGTGGGAAATAAATAGTCCATGTGCCGTATCTAATAACTGGAGAGACGTGATTATTGTCAACTCCAGACCCGTGTGGGGTTTTTATTAATCTGGCAATTTTATCGTTACAATTTAAATAGTCCATATCAGTCATCAATTCAACCTGTAAAATATAGTCATCGCCATACAAGCCTGTCGCTTGTATGGTAAATCTTCCATCTCGTCACACAAGCTCCAAATGCGTATGTGGTATATGGTGAAGTATGCCTATCTTCCAGAAGTATGCCATGTAGTGTAGTTCAAAATTAATTGTTACTATCCTATGGCCACGTTTATTATTACACACAGAATAACCAGCACTCCGCATCCAATGGCATTCACATGAGTTGATATAATAATATTTCGCATCCAACTCATTAAGGTTTACCTATTTGTCGGGCACGCAAATAAAATATTTACTCAACAGCTAATCCATTTACCTGTTTAAACATATATAACGCACAAGTATATATATTTCTATCTATTTTTAAATCAGTTCAATGTGTGATTTAAATGAATAAATTCTACCAATATTCTCTCATTAATTAAATTAACTATCGTTTCTATAATTTAATTAATCTAATTTACTATCACACGATGCAAACAAAAATCAAATTATTTTTAACTTTTCAAAATCATACAAATTAATTCATACACTCTTTTAAAATCATTCAGACTATAGAATTAAAAGTGCACATCCATGGAAAGTAAACAACAACAGAGTAGAGAACTAATTGGTAATGCAAAGTATGGTAAATGTACCTTGCACCGGAGTCAATCAGATATATCCACTCGGCATCTAGGATAGGCTTTCTGAATGCTCTCCTCAGTTTCCCAAGTACAATATCGCGGATCTCCACTCCATTGCACTTTGACTAAGTGAACCTTCTTGTTCCTCAGCTCTTTGGTTTCCTTGCCGATAATCTTGAGTGGCTCTCTTCTTACAGCTAATCTGGAGTAATTTCAATATCCTATTGAGCAGATTCTTCCACGATCAAGTATGGATCATGAACGTGCTTTTAAAGTTGAGATATGTGAAATACATCATGAACTCTAGGCAACCAATCAGGCAATTTAACCCTATAAGCGAGGGTTCCGATCCGTTCCAGAATAGGAAACAGACCAATGAATTTGGGCGCCAACTTCACAGTTTTACCGAACCGGATAACTCCTCTCATCGGCGATACTTTCAAATATACATAGTTGCCAACAGCAAATGATATATCTCTTCTTCTCCTATTGGCATAGCTCTTTTGTCGGCTTTGAGCAGCGAGTAATCGTTTCATGATAAAATCGACTTTGTCGGCAGCTTCTTGGATCATATCAGGCCCCAACACAAGTCTATTACCGGGTTCGACCCAATAAGCAGGAGATCGGCACGGTTTACCATACAATGCTTCGAATGGTGACATTGTCAGGCTCGCCTGGTAGCTGTTGTTATATGAGAATTCAGCCAAATGCAGATGGTCATCCCATGATCCACCGAAATCTAGAACATAAGCCCGCAATAGATCTTCTAGTATACGATTCACCCTCTCAGTTTGACCATCTGTCTGAGGATGATAGGCGGTGCTTAGGTTCAGTTTTGTTCCCAGCTCTACTTGAAATGCCTCCCAGAATTTGCTAGTAAATATTGTATCTCTATCACTGACTATACTGAGCGGCACTCCATGTAGCCTAACAATTTCCCTGAAGTATATCTGCGCCAGACTCTGAGCAGTTCTGTTTGATCTGACAGGTATGAAATGAGCGGTCTTCGTGAAGCGATCTACGATAACGCAAATACTGTCATTTCCTTTTCTGGTTTTGGGCAAACCATCAATGAAGCCCATGGAAATATGTTCCCACTCCCAGCCTGGAACGTCCAGCGGTTGCAACAGTCCAGCAAGTTTCTGTTGGTCGCTCTTTACTAGTTGGCAAGTAGGGCATCGACTAACATATATGGAGATGTCTCTTTTTAACGACTTCCACTAGAATGTTCGCTTGATATCGTTATACATTTTACTCACACCCGGATGGATACTGAGCTTAGATTTGTGGCACTCATCAAGCAAATCTCTTCTGAGTTCAAGAATTTCTGGAACACAAATTCGTCCTTGTAACCTCAGAATCCCTTCGCTGTCGAGCTGGAAATCCGAAGCATTGCCTTCACGAATTCGCTGACTCATTCCTTTAATAAATTGGTCGTCTTTTTGGAGAGCCGTTATCTTGTCAATCAAAGAAGTCGCAATGATAAAACTGGCGATCATTTCATTCTTTCGGCTTAACGCATCGGCCACGACATTGTCTTTCCCTGGAGTGTATATAATCTCAAAATTGTATGCTGGAAGGAACTCTAGCCAACGTTGCTGCCTCAGATTCAAGTCTTTCTGGGTGAACAGATACTTTAACGACTGGTGATCGGTAAACAGTTCAAATCTCTCACCCAGAAGATAGTGTCTCCAGATTTTCAAAGCGAATACGATTCCAAACAACTCAAGATCATGAGTTACGTAGTTTTTCTCGTGTGGCTTCAATTGACGGCTAGCATAAGCAATCACTTGACCTCTTTGCATTAACACTGCGCCAAGGCCTTCTCTAGAAGCATCTGTCCAGACTTTTAAATCCTGATTGCCGTCAATAATGGTTCACACTGGAGCAATCGTTAATCTTAACTTTAGCTCTTCAAAAGCCTCTTCACATTCTGGAGTCCATTTGAATTTTGCGTGCTTCTTTGTAAGCTTCGTTAAGTGACCAGATATCTTCGAAAAGTTTTTAACGAACTTCTGGTAATAACTAGCCAGTCCGAGAAAACTGCGGACCTCTGTAGGAGTACTGGGCTGCTTCCAATTTTGAATAGCTGTGATTTTACTTGGATCCATAGCAATTCCTTCTTTCGATACGACATGGCCCAGAAATTTTACTTCATCTTGCCAGAATATACATTTGGATAGTTTGGCTTTTAATACATTCCTTCTGAGGATTTCCAGAACCTGTTCCAAATGCTTTTCATGTTCGGCCTTGGATTTAGAGAAGATTACAATATCGTCAATAAAAACCAGAACAAATTTATTTGAGACTCCTCTGAACACTTTATTCATCAAATCGACGAAGTATGCTGGAGCGTTACATAAGCCGAACGGCATTACTAACCACTCGTAGAATAAGTCTGGACCTCTGAATGCTGTCATTGGAACACACTCTTCGGCAATTCGAAGCTGATGGAAGCCTGTAGCTAGGTCCATCCTTGAAAATACTTGTGCTCCATTCAGACGATCCAATAAATCATCGATTTGCGGCAATGGATATTTGTTCTTCATTGTCTGCTTGTTCAAATCACGATAGTCCACACATAGCCGTAGAGTACAGTCAGATTTTGGGACAAACACCACTGCTGCACCCCAATCAGAGAAACTAGGCCTGATCAGATCCTTCCATACTAGTTGTCTGTTTGATTGTCAAGCTCTTCTTTCTCTTTCAAGGACATTCTTCGAATAGCGTGAACTACCGGCCTCGCATTTGGAATCAACAATCTTGAAATCTATTTCTCTCTGCAGAGGTAAGCGAACAACTTCTTCAAACACATCCGCATAATTCTTGACGACAGGAATATCTTTTACGAGGTCGGGAATATTCTCTGTATCTTCAGGGATATTTTCTGTTTGAGTAGGAGAAGCATCCAACGCTGCCCAGAAGTCTTTTCTATTTTAATTCTGGCCTTCACAGGGAATGGTTATATAATCACCTGATTTTATCTTTGCCTTAACGACTCTGTCGGCGCATTTAACCTCAGCTTCATATTTGTTCAACTAGTCTAACCCCAAGATAAGATCAAATTCTAAAAAATTCATGACGACTGCGATGGTAGGGAACCGATAACGAGAAAAAGAAACCGGCACTCCACAAACCCAACTGAGATTGATGGAACCCCCGACCGGATTTTGAACAGTCATTGGTTCTTTGAGCTTTTTCAAATTTAAATCCATCTTCTTAACCACATTCTTGGCAATGAAGCTTCGTGACGCGTCGGTGTCAAACAATACTTTAACTGGAATATCTTTGACAGTTAGCGTGCCTTATAAAACATCTGGCCTTTCCAGAACAGCTGAGGGCCCAGAAGTTTCTGCTATTTCATTTATATGTACTACTTCAGATTCCTTCGAGAGTTGGCACTCCCGTGCAATATGACCTACTTGATGACACTTATGGCATTTCCTTTCCCTATGTGGGTTCTTTAGCTTCTTAGTGGGTTCAGATCCACTCTTGATTCGTTTCTTTAAGGGTCCGCAAATTATCGACAAATGCCCTGGCTTCTTACAGTTACTGCATATGGTAGTCGTTACTTGCCCTTTCTCAGATTAATACCTTTTTCGATTTGCTTTGGGCTTCTTGCTGACCTCAGGACTATCAATCACAGACTCCGCTTTGTTACTAGAACTGGCTTCCTCTTCGTCCCGCAACATACCTTTCTTATGGAGATCTTCATACTGATAAGCCATGTAAATCATTCCTTAAAAAGGAAGCTTCACATGCCCCATTACTTTATTCTGATATTTTATTTGTAGGCCATGAATAAATCTCAGATTCTTCCACTTTGGATCTTGAATCAGATGAAGAACGAGGTGAGAAAGTTCGTTGAATTTCTTATGATATTCTGGAATGATCATATCTCCTTGTATCAAATAAGAGAATTCATCACATACTCACTCAGTCACTTCAGGAGGAGTAAATATTTCTAGGAAAATCTCTTTGAATCTATCCCAGGTGATATCACCTTCTGGATTATCTTTGATGATTGTTTCCCACCAGATTAAAGCTTCTTCTTTGAGCGCCCAAGATGCTAATAACATTTTCTGGTCATCTCTCAGCTAGAAACGCTCAAATATTCTTTCTGCAGAGCTCACCCAAGCTTGAGTTTGAGTAATAGACTCATTGCCCGAGAATTGTGCTCCATACAGATTTTGATATCTCTTAAATAGAGCCTCTAGATCTGGTTCTGCATTTCTTATATTTCGGACACTCATTTTCTAGTACTTCTACAAACAGCAGATCAAGTGTCAGGTCACAGAAAAGATAATTTAAAACATCGAAACATATACTTCAAATGTAAATGTGTATAGTGGGGTGTATTTCATTCTGCTTTACTCATACTAGGATATTATTGATCCTATCAGTAATGAATTACCCACCCTAGAACACTACTGGTTCTATTTCTGACGGTTTCGTTAATATGTTATATTCCAGAACTAAGCTTAACCAATGCTCTGATACCACGTGTGACGACCCCAAACCCCGTACTAACAGTGGCAAGGGTGATCTTTGGAATATAACACATAAATAGATAACAGCAGAACAGAATTAAATAAATAGACTAGATAATGAACAAATAATACACTGAATAAACGTAATCATCAGAGTTACACAGTATACAGGATCATACTTAGTACAAATACAGTTCAGCTATACATAAATGTCTACAGCGGAAATAAATATAATATGTACAATAGGAGCTGAGCAGCATAAAAAGAGATAAATGAAAGAATCCATCCTCAGCTCCAGCTCTCCAGAAAAGCTAGCTAAAACCTGAATACAAGGCTGCCCGTGTAGAAAAAGGGGGCACCCGAGTTTGAAAGTGAAACAAACTACGAGTCAGTCATGGGACTGGTATGAGAAATCTACTCAACACATTTAAAATATGACTAATCATAGGACCACGCCACTTTCGTGGAACGGGTTTACTCCATTGGATTGCCCGTGCTTTAAAACAAATCATTCTTTTAAACATCGCAATGCTTTTTATAAAAATGAAGCCATTATAAGACTCAGTTCCCATCACACAATCCAACGCAAACCGAAGGATAGAGTTTTACCTTATAATGGCCAAAATATGCTTGATACGAATAAAACAAAAGCATTTGATATTATTACTAGTGTTTATATGTTTCAAAACAATTTCAAATCATAACTATCAATCATAGACGACATGAGCGTCCCATGCCACTATGTCGCCAAATATAGGTATACAATCAAAACCGCACAGTCACGTATTTGGAAATTGGATTTCCGTCATGAACCAAGGCAAAAGATAGTCCTTACTGACTTCGAGACGCTCTAGCCCGTATCTCAGGCAAGTACTCAGTCAAGCCTTAGGATCGTCAGTGCCGGTCCACCGATGTGGATTAAAATTCCTGAACACTGCGTTTCCCCGCCCTATGGGGCGTCAATGAGCCAACGAATGACTCCATCGGTCCCGGATTGACCGATATAACCGAGGCGCCTCGCAATCCATCATCCACATAAGTAAAATGTCAGGCCATGTAAAAACACCGACACAACTCCTAGCTAGAAGGAAACGCATGCCCTCCCTGAGGTCCTTCTCCCGTTTCTGGTTCTTACCGGGGTGTGAGGCTCGCGAATTCACATTATACACAAAGCTACGCCACACAGGCAGTGCTTTGATCATCAATCAAAAGACTTTTCTTTTTAACAGAAGCCCTGATCACTGCATCTTAGCATGCCACACCGGCAATTCACACCATGCAACTGATGGTTATCAATCGCACAAAATGAATTCCAATGTTAGACACACAGTCCATTTGCAAGTCCGTTTTGGGTCTGAACGAAACCGAAGGCACTAAATACCTCGCATATCCATTGATTCCCACGTACGTCTAGATGATTACCACTCATTATCCATATTTCGGGATGCCTCCCAATCAGGACCTCGGTGACCATCCAAACGAGGCGAAGATTGGTCTTCAACCCCCGTCTTCATCTTCGACTTCTTATCATCGATTCAGTTATTCAGAATGGGATAACCCCGGTCTTTCTGAGCAACTCGCGTATATAATAAACAAGTGCAACACTAACATACATACGCATCATTTCAATTCATTAGTCACTAACCGTCAATCAGTAAGAGAACGGTTTCCCAAATATTAACCTCGAAGGCCGAAACCAACTTCAGATCAACACCCAGGAAACCATTCGACTTAGCCAACCTTCAGTTAGTTTCTAAATTTCACATCCATATCGATTATAATATTTTATAACGATTTTGTTGCTATTTTTATTTATTTTGAAATATCCAATTTATTCAAAACGACGCTTCGGGCCATAACGCGACCGTGGCGTTGATTTTCTTCAGATTTGATTTACGCATATCTGAAAATCTAACCGTTGTATCTTCACAAAATTTACATCAGTAGAAAGATCTTTTCAAAACGAATCCAACGGTTCCAGTTTCGGGAAAATCCGACGGTCGAATCTCCCGGTATAATCGTTTGAAATTTCGATTTTAAAATACGAACTGCAACGTCGTTATTCGATTATATATAATTATATTTATATATATATATATATAAAAATATAATCGATTCTGGCGCTGTTTTTCTTCAGATTTGAATTAAACATTCCTGACAATCCAACCGTTGGATCTTTACAAAGTTGGTGTCGTTGGAAAGATATTTCCAAAGCGAACCCAACGGTTGCGGTTTCGGGAAAATCCGATGGTCGGATCTCCCGCACTAATCGTTTGAAATCACATTTTCAAAATACGAACTACAGCTTCGTTATTAGATATATTTTAATTCTATATATATATATATATATATATATATATATCGATTCTTCGATTTCAAAGCTATATTCTTTCCATACATTTGATAAAAATTATATTTTTATCTAACTATCTTCTATTTCAACACTTCACTATTTTTATCAATTCATGTATATAATAAAATTGTGATTTTTAATGTAAAACAATTTATTTCAAAACTCGACTATTTATATAGTTAATATAGGTGGTAAAAACAGGGTTTCTATTATAAAACAATTTATTTCAAAACAAGATTATTTTATATAGTTCATATTGATGATAAAAATAGGATTTTTGAATATCAAACAATTTCATTCAAAATATGAATACCATTTAACACATGAATTTCAATTCAACGAATGAATTTCGATTCAATGCATGAAGGTTTTTTATAGTTTATATATATAGATAAAAATGTGATTTTTATATTTAAAACATGAATACCATTCAACACATGAATTTCAATCCAACGAATGAATATCGATTCAACACATGATTTTATAGTTTATATATATATATATATATATATATATATATATATATGTGTGATTTTTATATTTAAAACACGAATACCATTCAACACATGAATTTCAATCCAATGAATGAATATCGATTCAACACATGAAGGTTTCCTATTGTTAATATATATAGATAAAAATGTGATTTTTATTTTACAACACGAATACCATTCAACACATGAATTTCTATTCAACGAATGAATTTCAATTCAACACATGAAGGTTTTCTATTCAACGAATGAATATAGTTTCAACAAATGAAAATAATTCTAACACATGAATATTATTCAAAATTTCGGCAGCATAACGGCAGGGTAGTTAAAACCGGGACCGTCCCTAGTACGGCTCCTCGCTCTACCTTAAAGCCTCGCATCTTTTGACAATGGGGAATCATGCATCTAGTTCGCATGTAGGAGGCATGTATATTTATTTCATTTCCACAAACTAATCCTATGTAGTTTCGACCAAATATTTCTCAACCACAAACGGGTATTTTTCAACCACAATAAATCAATCTCTACCACAAACAATTTCAATCAACCATTCGCTATCAATGAATTTTCACACCAATCACAACCAATAAATATCGTCCATGGTTTGTGGACGAGGGGCGTGTATATATATATATATATATATATATATATATATATATATATATATATATAGTATCTCACTTCTATTTCAACACATATATAATTTTTACAATGCATATATAACTTATGCATCGAACGTACAACTTATACAATGCTTATACAAGAGGTGTACAACGATTATATATCTCATACATCGATTATATAATTTATACATCGTCGTTTTCCATATCGTTTATAATTTAGAAATCTCACATTGGGTTCCAATCCACTAAAAATAGCAGAAGTCTCAGAAAAATATGCGGTCTCTTCTAGAAGGTAGAAGACGTCCACACGAGTCCACTGTCTCTTGTTTCACTGGATTTCGATAAGAATGAAAAAGATATGATTTTTCAAAGTTTGCAACGGTTTAAAGGTGTTAAAACAGTTGAAAATTTTCATAGCCGTATACCTCTGTTCCTTGTTCAAAACTAGGTTTTAGGTTTTCTCCCAATCCGTAGCCCTTGGTCTAGATCGAAGTACACCACGTCGAGGGGGCTGGAGAGCAGCACCTACGCCTGGGATCTGGACCTGATCGACGGCGATGGTGCTCCGGCGGCGCTTCAAAGAGGCGAACTTCGTGGCGCCCGATCTCCCAAAATACTGAGCGATAAATTACAATCCCTATATGGATTTGAAGATCTCGAGACGATCTACAAAAACTTCAACAGGGGCATGGGTTTTTATTGCGTGTAGGAGGAGGAATCGAAGGGGGAAGGTTCGAATGATTTCTTCTGTATATCGTTTTAATCGGGGAGAGAGAAACGAGGGTTTTTCTTTTTTTTACAAAAACTCTGATTGGCTGGGATATATATTTCAAAAAAATAGGGTTTTCACAAATGAACTCCTTTTTAAACCCAACGACTGTCGTCCCTAGCATTTTAGCCCCACTCCTAACACAATGGGATATGTTTCGTAGGCCCATTCGAAGGTTTCAGTCAGTTTTCCTTCAAATTAAAATATAAAACATTCAATATTGAATTTGAACGTACATTTCAATTTGCCAAGGCCACAAACTGATTCGAAAAATTCCAGAAAAATAAATCTGGCTATGTTTTGACGATACAGTCCCAACAAAACTAGTTTCGTCGAATTCTGAGACTGTTTGAAAAGTGGCCCATTTCTGGTCGATCCAATTTAACTATAATTGACCAAAACACATTTTCCTTTGCCAGACTCACAAATTAGCTTCAAAAATTATGAAATTTGAAACCTAGCAATAAATTCACATCCCGAATCCAACAAAAGTGGTTTCGTCGAATTCCGAGGTCGTCTGCAAAATGGCCAATTTCGCGGGCTATATAAATTCCATAGCGACCTTTCTGAAAATTCATTTGGCCATAACTTTTGCTTTCCGCTATGAAACTTTGATTTTTCAGATTCGTTAGAAAGGTATTCACTAATAGATTTAAATATTTTTGGTTTCACTGAAATCCGTTTTGTTTTGCACCCGGTACATTCAGTCAAAGTTTGAATTCAAATTTTGAAACTACTGCGTCATTTCAGGCCTTGTTTATAATTCAAAGTAATTATATTTATTTTCAAATGTCGATTCAAACTCACTTTTCATTGCTATTATTTAAAATATTTATTTTAAATATTTAAAATCCACTATTTTAGCTAATTCAAAAAATTTAAATTGGTTTAGATTTTCCGGGTCGTTACATATTTATATAATAGTTTTGGTGTGTTTATACAACTTATAATATATATATATACGGTTCTAAAGTATATTGATGTGTTGTGTTTACTTATATAAAATTTATATATGTATATTTACTGTTATGGTGTTTACATAATTTATAATATATATAGGTTATAAATTGTGTTGTGTGTACGATGTGTATGTATGAGTTTTTGTATGTGTTTCAAATTATATATTATATATAAATGTATATGATTTAGTATGCGTTAGTGCTATGTTTTATTTAAATGTATAGTTTATAAAATATATTTTTGTGCGTCGAATTTTAAATATTTATACATATTTTTTGCTAATTAAAAAGTTATATATGAATATATAAATAAAGCTTTGGGTGTGTTTTTTATAATTTATAATATATACATTATAATTTATGTTGTGTGTTTGCGCTGTGTGTAGAATTTTAAATATATATATATATATGTTATGATTTTTTTTCTTTGTGTACGTATACATATAAAAAATAAAAAAAGTGTAATGAATTATTGTGTTTTATTTTTGGTTTAATTGGGCTAGTATTGTGTGTAGCTACCCTCCTTCTCTATCGATCCAAATCGATCATTAAACCGACTTAAATCGAACCAAAAAGGCGGAAACGCTAACTTTAGGTGCACAACACATCAGAACAAATAACAGAAGACTTTTATAAATGTACGTCAGAACCAATTTAAAATTAGAGCCAATTTAAAATTTTTATTTTTGTTAATTTTGATGGAAAATACGTCAGAATTTAAAAATTCCATTTTTAAATAATATTAAAGCACTGGAAAATTGCAATTTTGCAAACGACCTTCGTTTTCGACGAAGCCACTTTTGTTGGATCTGGGATGTCGAATTATTGCTAGGTTCCAAAATTCAGAATTTTCTGAAACAGTATGTGAGCGTGGCAAAAGAAAACGTGTTTGGTTGATTTCAGTTAAATTGGATCGACCAGAAAATGGCCATTTTTCAAACGGTCTCAGAATTCGACGAAATCAGTTTTGCTAGGACCGTATCGTCCCAACATAGCTAGATTTATTTTTGGGGAAATTTTAGAATCTGTTTGTGGCCCCGGCAAATTAAAATGTACATTCAAAACAGAAATTGAATGTTTTATACTTTAATTTGAAGAATAACTGACTGTAACAGTCGAATTGGCTAACGAAACATATTCCATTCTGTCCGGAATGGGGGTATTTGGCTAGGGGCGACAGTCGTTGAGTTTGAATTGGAGTTCGTATTAGAAAACCCTTTTAAAAATTTTCTATAATTCCCGGCCAATCAGATTTTTTATAAAAATTAATTCACTTTATAAAATATTTTCTCTCCCCTCGTCCGCTCCAGATCTGAAGGCGGAAACCATACGCCACCTTCTCTCCTCCATTCCTCCCTCCAAACGACACGATAGACCGTACCCTAGCCCAATTTTTGAAGAGCTCTTCATCCTCTACACATCCACACCTGTTACCCCTCTCCTCGTCGAGTATTTCTCGAGTTTCATGCCCTCAAAGGTCGGGATTTCTGTTCGCCGCCACAGACGCTACAGTGCACCGATCTGTGCGCCACCACTAGGTGCGGAGAGCCTGCTCCTTCCTCTTCAACGCTGTGTGAGTCGATTCTCCTATCGTGCAACCGTTTGTGCGAAAATCTGTGACCTAGTTTTGAACAGGTTTGAAAGTATACGGCTTTGGTTTATTTGAAGTGAAAATAACACTTTAAAGCATTGCTAACTTCTAAAAATTGTATCTTTTTCATGTGTGGTCGAATTTTAGTGAAACAAGAGACACCGAGACCGTGAGGACGTCTTCTACATTCTAGAAGAGACAGGATATTTTTCTGAGCTTCCTACGATTTTTGGAGGAGTGGAACCCAATGTGAGAATTCTAAACTGAAATGTGAATGGCGACGTGTTGTATAAGTTATATAAGCGAAGTATAAATTATATACGTGTAATGACCCGCATTTTTAGAGATATATAATTAATTTATTTAATTATATAATTGGTGATTTAGAGAAGTTAATGATCGTTTAATTAAATAATATTGAATATTTAATTAATAATTATAATATAATAATATATTATAATGTCGAAATAGTCGGAAATAGTGGAATTCACAATACCATGTGAATTGAATAGCATACGAGATTTGGTGGAGTTTCGATTCGAAATATAATAACGAATATATTCAATCGACGACGGTTTGAACGTATAATTATAATATAATTAAAATAGAGCTTGAAATGGCGCGGTAGTTCGCTATTTGGCGATTTGAACTTCAACTGAATGTACATGATTCGTTTTAAGCCGGATTTCTGTGGAACAAGAAACGTGTGGAGCTGGTGGAGTATATCTTTCTAGTGGAAGAGAAAAATCGGGATTTCGTCGGGTAGATTTTGATGTACGTCCAAATCAAATTTCAGAAAAGTCGCTGTAGAATCCCTTTATAATTTGCAATGCTTTATATACATTATAAAAGGATTTTCGATATAAATTGAATATCGATAAATCTGAAATCTGAATTATCAAGCTGTAAATTCTGATATGATATTCTGAAGCTGTATGATATCATATGTGAAGATATACGATAATATAAATTTATTAATATTTAATTTAATTATATTTAAATATATATATATATATTTAAATGGGTCATTCTGAGCTTTAAAAATAGCCGGTTTTGCAAACGAAGTCGGAATTCGACGAAACCAGTTTTGTTGGATCCGCAATGTCAAATTATTGTTAGATGTCAAGTTTCGTGATTTTTAGAGTCACTGTGTGGTCGTACGGATTTTTAGAGTGAAATACAGTCGATATTTTGACGGTAAAAAATACGCTGTGTGAGCATACGGAGTCAGAATTCGATGAAACCAATTTCGTTGGGACCGTAATGTTGAACTCTAGTCGTATGTCTAGTTTCGTGATTTTTGGGTATCAGGAGTGGTCATACGAAATTTTAAATGGTAAATACGATTTACAAAGCAATATAAAAATAATATCCTAACCCTATAAATACATCCTAAACTACAAAAACCTGATTTACTTCACCGAATTTCAACTCAGATCTTTTCTTTGAGCCGACACTCTCAGGAATGGAAAACGAGAAAACCAATATTCGTAAAAATCCTCTAAAATCAAATAAAATGCTAAAAATCTCGAAACAATATTATTTGAGTTCGTTATATGATTAGCTTCCTCCCAGTACTTGTTTTGGGCAATTCGAACACCCATCTTGGTTCGCTAGAAGCTTGCCGTCGAGTTAGGGTTATAGCTCGACTTAAATCGAAGCTTAAATTCATGTTGCTGAGGTCGTTCTCGAGTCTTGGGGGTGATTTCGCATCAGTATGTGGAGTTTGGCGGATTTCCGTCATAATCTTGTTCGGTGGAACACTGGGTTGGTGGGCGAAATGCTGTTCGACGCGGTGACAAAGGCAGGGGCGAGTTGAACGTGAGTGGTAGGGAATGGAAGAGGGGCCGGCGAGAAGAAGATTGGTGAAATCATTGTGAAATTCGCGGGAGGATGGAGTTGAAATCGAAGGTCAAAGGTTCGGTTATGGTATGTAGTGGGAGCTGAAGTATTGGTACGCTGGACCATCGGGGAAGAAGAGTTGTGAGGGTGGGCTTTTGAATTGGTAGTGGGCCGTTTTAAGGTTAGTAAGGCCCAATCATAAATCAAAAGGGATGGATGGGAGTTTGGGCTTGAAAATGGATGGGCCGGGGCTTTATTTCAAAGGGGATGGGCTTCATTTCAAAGGAAGGAGGACAAGTTCGGGTCTGGGCTTCATTAGGGATGGATGGGCCGTATAAATGTAAGTAAATCCCACTCTTCTAAGTTTAATTATGTATGTATAATATAAATTAGTGTACTAACTTCGTAATTGAATATCTCGGTCATATGAAATCAGAATGACGAACCGTAAGTTGCGTTGGGACTGTATGGACGGTGACTACACCATGAAGCTGACTGGGAGTCCATCAGAGCTCGTTACAATTTATGGCGAGATAAATTGTTTGATTCAAATCAAATAAACAGTTTATCGTTCTTTAACGATGAACTGCCAAAGTGAGTAAAACTCACCAACTCTGAACAGTTTATAATTTCATGTTGTATTTTTAGAACTGTTAAATATTGTCTGTTTGACTGTGTGTTGATTATTTGATTGAACTGCTAGTCAGTTAGTTAAATTTCTATATTGATTCTGTTTAACAGAATATATCATATGGAACTGAAAGTGATGTTATCTATATTGTCTAACATCTGTGATGCAGGGAAACAGGTTGGAGGAATCCGACTGGATTCCTCAACAGTTATTTTGTTTTTCATTTATTTTGATATATGATGTGAAGTATAATCTGTTGTTGATTGTGTGTGTATGGACGATATTGAACATCGTGATTTGATATGATTGAATACCATAACATACCGAAAGGTTGAAAAAGGGAATATTTTCAAAGTGATATTTGAAAATGAAATATTTATAAATGGGATATTTATAAATAAGAGATATTTATAAAGTGTAATATTTATAAATAAGGAATATTTATAAATTGGAATATTCATAAATATGAGATACATAGAAAAAGAAAATAATCTCAAAACATTTTCTTTGAGTGGAAAGGCCTGTGTGGCGAGTTTGGGGATTTTCCCGATGCTCCCGTTACAAAGGAGGTTATGGCGAATTTTCTCGGGAATTTAAGGAGTTAGAATATTTCAAGTATAAATTTGAAAAGGAAATATTTGTAAACCATTTACAAATAGAATTGGAAAGGGAACATTATAAAAAGGAAATCATTTTTAAAGTGTACAACCGTTATTTAAAAGTAAATCTTTTCAAATGAATAAAACGTTGTTAAAAAGGAAATCTTTATAAAGTGAATAAAGTTAATCGAATATGTTATTCGAAAGGAGTTAATCGAATAGGGTATTCGAAGTTAGTTAATCGAATATAGACATTCGAAAGGAGTTAATCGAATAGGGTATTCGAAGTTAGTTAATCGAATAGGGTATTCGAAGTTAGTTAATCGAATATAGACATTCGAAAGGAGTTAATCGAATAGGGTATTCGAAGTTAGTTAATCGAATAGGGTATTCGAAGTTAGTTAATCGAATATGTTATTCGAAAGGAGTTAATCGAATAGGGTATTCGAAGTTAGTTAATCGAATATAGACATTCGAAAGGAGTTAATCGAATAGGGTATTCGAAGTTAGTTAATCGAATAGGGTATTCGAAGTTAGTTAATCGAATATAGACATTCGAAAGGAGTTAATCGAATAGGGTATTCGAAGTTAGTTAATCAAATAGGGTATTCGAAGTTAGTTAATCAAATAGGGTATTCGAAGTTACTTAATCGAATATAGAAATTCGAAAGGAGTTAATCGAATATGGTATTCGAAGTTAGTTAATCGAATATAGACATTCGAAAGGAGTTAATCGAGTATGGTATTCGAAGTTAGTTAATCGAATATGGTATTCGAAAGTTAGTTAATCGAATATAGACATTCGAAAGGAGTTAATCGAATATGGTATTCGAAGTTAGTTAATCGAATATGGTATTCGAAAGGAGAAATCGAATATGGTATTCGAAGTTAGTTAATCGAATATGGTATTCGAAAGTTAGTTAATCGAATATGTTATTCGAAAGGGGTTAGTCAAGTCGAGTTAGTCAAATAGAGTTAACCAGTTAGAGTTAACCAGTTAGAGTTAACCAGTTAGAGTTAATCAGTTAGAGTAAACCAGTTAGAGTTAATCAGTTAGAGTTAACCAGATGGAGTTAATTAGTTAGAGTTAATCGATTAGAGTTAAAACGAACTAGAGTTAATCAAATATAGTTATTTGAGACAGAGTTAGTCAAGTTAGTCGAGTTAAGTTCGTCGAGTTAAATTAATCGATGTTAGTTTCAGCGAATGGAGTTTAATCGAAGATTAGTTGTTCGATAGGAGTTAATCGAGTTGATCGAATTGAGAAATAAGTTAAGTTAAATAAGTTGAGTTGATCGGGTGGTTCGACCAAGTTAGTCGAGCCTAGTTAATCGAATCGAATTGGTCGAACCAAGTAAGTCGAGTTAGTCAAGTCAAGTTAAGTTAGTCGAGTAAAGTTCGTCGAGTTAAATAAATCGATGTTAGTTTCATCGAAAGGAGTTATCGATGTTAGTTTCATCGAAAGAAGTTATCGATGTTAGTTTCATCGAAAGGAGTTATCGATGTTAGTTTCATCGAAAGAATTTATCGATGTTAGTTTCATCGAAAGGAGTTATCGATGTTAGTTGCATCGAAGGGAGTTATCGATTATAGTTTAATCGAAGTGAGATTTTCAAATATGAAATATTTGAAAGGAAGAGTTATCGAATATTAGTTATTCGAAGAGAGATTATCGAATATCGTTTATTCGAGAAGAAGTTAATCGAATATAGGTTATTCGAAGAAGAGTCAATCAAATAGAGATTTCTCGAAGAGAGTTAATCGGCAAATTCGATTATATCGAATTCGGGAAAGTATTTTTACTTTCCAGTGTTTAAATAGAGATTTTTTTATTTATAAATAAATAAGTGTTAGGTTAATTATTAACTAATAAGAATAGAAGTTATAATTAAAGTTAGATAATTCGAAAGTAGGGATTATAACGTTATCGTTATAACCAATGTTTTAAATATAGAAGTGGATTAGTAAAATTGAATTCGAGAAAGGCGTAAAGAAGTTGTTAAAGATTAAAAGATAAACTTTGACCATTTCGAAGTTATAACGTTGTTCAGTTAAGGTCTGAGAGGTAATTATACCCAACTTGAGTGACTTCCTTCTTAACTAAGAAATGGTAAGGTTTGATCGTAAAGGAGTTTTGGAAATGTTTTCCAAATGAGAATCAGTAATGTTTTCTGATAAAAAAAATAAGAATTTAGAATATAGGGAAACAGGAGATAAGTAAATAAATGAACTAAAGAGATTTATGTTAAAAGATGTTTGTTCGATATAATTTCCATTTGGAAATAATATCGTTGTTTGCACACTTGTTTTTCTTTGATAGTTAACTCACCGACTATCGAAGTTTTGACCATTTTAACGTTGTTAATATGGAGAGACCGGTTGGATTATTATCCAAAGAACCACTCTGTATTGGCATAAGCGTCGCGAATCATATATGCCAAACATAATTGAAGACGGAGTAAAATGCAACGGCTATCCTGTTTACAGAATAGTGCCTTCGGTTTGTCCAGTCCCAGGACAACTTGTATGGACGAAGGTCTGACAGAGTATATCCAATGGATCGCGTAAGTTGATCTGTTCAAACGTATTCACGTTTGGTGGCGGAGGAATTCGTTTCTCTTAGCTGTATACCCGTGTTATTTTTGGATAAGTCAATTTGTGATTTGGCGGGTATGACGATGTGACATTCTAAGTGAATGAGGATGACTTGTGTTGATGAATCTCTGACGGAGTATTTCCAGAAAGGTCACGTACATTGATTTCTTCAACCGTACCAAGAGTGGAAGCAGAGAAGGAAACTTCTTTAGCTAACACGTAATGTACTGTTGTAGACGTCAGTTAGTGATTTTCGATGGATCTAACAATGTGGCATTCGAAGTGAATCTGATGTGATGATAAAGCGTAGCTTCTAGCCTCATCAACCAGTAAATGATAGAAATCGGGCAGGCAGCATGGCTAAGTCGGTCGCACCGAAGTAGGGTGTATAATCACCTATCTAGAGAATATTCATTTGTTTCTTAAATCTATCAATGCTGTCCCATATATATACGGGAACGGTTGCTGATCCCAACCGTTGGTGATGTACATTCGATACACTCAAGCGAAATGAGTGGTCGGTCATGTGTGGCTGAGTTGCAAGATGTTCTTGTTGAACTCCAGTGTATCGTTCCTAGAGTACACTGATCGGAAGGTGGTTCCATACCGTGTCATAGTTGGAAATCCATTATCCAATACGTGCTTGCGATTTTGATTGTATACTATATATGTAGAACGTGAGATGAAAGCGTTTCTGCTAGTTGATATCTATTTGTACATAGACATTATTATAATATCAAAAGGTTTTTGATATAAAGATATTTTGGATTCTCATAAGGGAAAAACCCGTTCCGTTCTGCGGCATGGTCTTATGAGATATCGTTTACTTGTTCATATACTTGTTTAAACTGTTTTACTCATACCAGTCCCATGACTGACCCTGAGTTTACTTTGTTGTTTTCCATAAACTCTTGGGTGCCTAAATTTGTACGGGCAGTCAAGTAGTCAGGATTTGCAGATACATTGAATAGCTGGAGCAGGAGGCTTCAAGATCATATAGCTATAGTTATTTCCGCTGTGTTGTAAGTGCTGTACTCTGATAAGTGCTATTGTATACATAACTGTTATATTTCAAAGTTATGTTATCTATTATATGTTATTCGTTCCGCTGTGAGGTTCGTGTTACTCTGATATTGTGTTCTTCTTCTTCTTCTATTCTAAGTTTCTATCTTATCTATTCTCACCTTCTAATTTCTTTCATTAATTACCGGGATTATTTTCGATCCTTGTATGTTCGATATGTGTTGTATATCGGATAACCAAGATCGCATTTTTCCGGGTCGTTACAGTTGGTATCAGAGCTTAAGTTAAGAATTACTTGGCTCTGTGGCGTGACTCGGTAGAGGTAGGGTTAGTAATACCCTAGATTGAGTTTGAGTGTATATATACGAGTGCGTATTTGTATTTGATATAAAAATGGTTTTATATTGTGGAGATTCATTGGCTGAGTTGTTTATGAGTTCTGGTCGATCAGTTTGATCCACTGTATCGGTAGGAGTAAATAAACACTTGAATACGATGGACCGACATAGTATGGATATGTGATATATTATCATATATAGGTTGTAATTATAATCAGATAAGATTATAAAATGTGAAATGGTTATATGTAACCAATCAGAATTTATACAAGTGAATTATATGAAATAAGATGAATTAAATAGGAATTTAAATCAGATTTGGAATTAAAATAAGGAAATTTTAAGTTCCTGGGAGATTTTGAGATGTTTTCAAAATGGATGTATTCAGTAGTGGTTTTGATATGATATAGTATTGAAATCACTTGGGTCGCTGGAAAATAATTCCGATGATGACTGCGCAGTATCATCGGTGTGATTTTCGAGTTCTAAGTGGTGGATTACTACCAGAGATTTTGATTTGAATTGTTTAGAGGAAACAAGTTGTTTAGAAAATCCAAAGGTTTTGAATTGGCAGTATGATTTCAAATTGATTTGAAATTTACCCAGGAATTTAAGTTCTAGAAACTGAAATTTTACTTGTGAAGTTAATTCGAATGGGATGGTAAAAGAAAATAATAAACCAGAATTTAACTTGAGATGATAGGTTAAGAAAAACTGAAGTGATTAGAGAATAATCTGGATTTGAAATGATAAGTTGAGAGTTTGGAATTTGAAACTCGAATTTGAAATTGAATTTGGCTTTAATAAGCGAACGGTTGTGTTAAGAATAACTTGGTTGGAGTTGATTGGGATGGCATTTGTATATGCCGAGTTGATAACAAATGGTAGGGATACAATGATATGCCCAACAAAAAGGTATAAGTTTATATTTTATATGAGTTTGGAATTTATGAGCCGAATTGGCAAGCCGTTTGGCGTTTTGATTTCCTTTTGGGTTGAAGAAGGCCCATAGAGGGGAGTTGGAGTTTGAGCTATTGACCAGTACAAAGGAGGTACTGGCGAAATTTTCCGAAAATTTAAAGTGTTAGAAAATTTTCAAAATTTTTGAAAATTTTAGTTTGTCGGAATGAATAAATATTTTAATCAATATTAATTGGTTCAGTTGAAATCAGAAATAAGGTGTGAACAAATCTTAGGAATTCCAATAGATAGGGTCATCCTCTACCTTAGCAATTTCGAGGACGAAATTATTTTAAGTGGGGAAGAATGTAATGACCCGCATTTTTAGAGATATATAATTAATTTATTTAATTATGTAATTGGTGATTTAGAGAAGTTAATGATCGTTTAATTAAATAATATTGAATATTTAATTAATAATTATAATATAATAATATATTATAATGTCGAAATAGTCGGAAATAGTGGGATTCACAATACCATGTGAATTGAATAGCATACGAGATTTGGTGGAGTTTCGATTCGAAATATAATAACGAATATATTCAATCGACGACGGTTTGAACGTATAATTATAATATAATTAAAATAGAGCTTGAAATGGCGCGGTAGTTCGCTATTTGGCGATTTGAACTTCAACTGAATGTACATGATTCGTTTTAAGCCGGATTTCTGTGGAACAAGAAAAGTGTGGAGCTGGTGGAGTATATCTTTCTAGTGGAAGAGAAAAATCGGGATTTCGTCGGGTAGATTTTGATGTACGTCCAAATCAAATTTCAGAAAAGTCGCTGTAGAATCCCTTTATAATTTGCAACGCTTTATATACGTTATAAAAGGATTTTCGATATAAATTGAATATCGATAAATCTGAAATCTGAAATATCAAGCTGTAAATTCTAATATGATATTCTGAAGCTGTATGATATCATATGTGAAGATATACGATAATATAAATTTATTAATATTTAATTTAATTATATTTAAATATATTTATATATTTAAATGGGTCATTCAGAGCTTTAAAAATAGCTGGTTTTGCAAACGAAGTCGGAATTCGACGAAACCGGTTTTGTTGGATCCGCAATGTCAAATTATTGTTAGATGTCAAGTTTCGTGATTTTTAGAGTCACTGTGTGGTCGTACGGATTTTTAGAGTGAAAAACAGTCGATATTTTGACTGTTAAAAATACGTTGTGTGAGCATACGGAGTCAGAATTCGACGAAACCAGTTTCGTTGGGACCGTAATGTCGAACTCTAGTCGTATGTCCAGTTTCGTGATTTTTGGGTATCATGAGTGGTCATACGAAATTTTAAATGGTAAATACGATTTACAAAGCAATATAAAAATAATATCCTAACCCTATAAATACATCCTAACCTTCACAAACCTAATTTACTTCACCGAATTTCAACTCAGATCTTTTCTTTGAGCCGCCACTCTCAGGAATGGAAAACGAGAAAACCAATATTCGTAAAAATCCTCTAAAATCGAATAAAATGCTAAAAATCTCGAAACAATATTATTTGAGTTCGTTATATGATTAGCTTCCTCCCAGTACTTGTTTTGGGCAACTCGAACACCCATCTTGGTTCGCTGGAAGCTTGCCGTCGAGTTAGGGTTATAGCTCGACTTAAATCGAAGCTTAAGTTCATGTTGCTGGGGTCGTTCTCGAGTCTTGGGGGTGATTTCGCATCAGTATGTGGAGTTTGGCGGATTTCCGTCATAATCTTGTTCGGTGGAACACTGGGTTGGTGGGCGAAATGTTGTTCGATGCGGTGACAAAGGCAGGGGTGAGTTGAACGTGAGTGGTAGGGAATGGAAGAGGGGCCGGCGAGAAGAAGATTGGTGAAATCATTGTGAAGTTCGCGGGAGGATGGAGTTGAAATCGAAGGTCAAAGATTCGGTTATGGTATGTAGTGGGAGCTGAAGTATTGGTACGCTGGACCATCGGGGAAGAAGAGTTGTGAGGGTGGGCTTTTGAATTGGTAGTGGGCCGTTTTAAGGTTAGTAAGGCCCAATCATAATTCAAAAGGAATGGATGGGAGTTTGGGCTTGAAAATGGATGGGCCGGGGCTTTATTTCAAAGGGGATGGGCTTCATTTTAAAGGAAGGAGGACAAGTTCGGGTCTGGGCTTCATTAGGGATGGATGGGCCGTATAAATGAAAGTAAAGCCCACTCTTTTAAGTTTAATTATGTATGTATAATATAAATTAGTGTACTAACTTCGTAATTGAATATCTCGGTCATATGAAATCAGAATGACGAACCGTAAGTTGCGTTGGGACTGTATGGACGGTGACTACACCATGAAGCTGACTGGGAGTCCATCGGAGCTCATTACAATTTATTGCGAGATAAATTGTTTGATTCAAATCAAATAAACAGTTTATCGTTCTTTAACGATGAACTGCCAAATTGAGTAAAACTCACCAACTCTGAAGAGTTTATAATTTCATGTTGTATTTTTAGAACTGTTAAATATTGTCTGTTTGACTGTGTGTTGATTGTTTGATTGAACTGCTAGTCAGTTAGTTAAATTTCTATATTGATTCTGTTTAACAGAATATATCATATAGAACTGAAAGTGATGTTATCTATATTGTCTAACATCTGTGATGCAGGGAAACAGGTTGGAGGAATCCGACTGGATTCCTCAACAGTTATTTTATTGTTTTTCATATATTTTGATATATGATGTGAAGTATAACCTGTTGTTGATTGTGTGTGTATGGACGATATTGAACATCGTGATTTGATATGATTGAATACCATAACATACCGAAAGGTTGAAAAAGGGAATATTTTCAAAGTGATATTTGAAAATGGGATATTTATAAATAAGAAATATTTATAAAGTGGAATATTTATAAATAAGGAATATTTATAAATTGGAATATTCATAAATATGAGATACATAGAAAAAGAAAATAATCTCAAAACATTTTCTTTGAGTGGATAGGCCTGTGTGGCGAGTTTGGGGATTTTCCCGATGCTCCCGTTACAAAGGAGGTTATGGCGAATTTTCCCGGGAATTTAAGGAGTTAGAATATTTCAAGAATAAATTTGAAAAGGAAATATTTGTAAACCATTTACAAATAGAATTGGAAAGGGAACATTATAAAAAGGAAATCATTTTTAAAGTGTATAACCGTTATTTAAAAGTAAATCTTTTCAAATGAATAAAACGTTGTTAAAAAGGAAATCTTTATGAAGTGAATAAAGTTAATCGAATATGTTATTCGAAAGGAGTTAATCTAATAGGGTATTCGAAGTTAGTTAATCGAATATAGACATTCGAAAGGATTTAATTGAATAGGGTATTCGAAGTTAGTTAATCGAATAGGGTATTCGAAGTTAGTTAATCAAATATAGACATTCGAAAGGAGTTAATCGAATAGAGTATTCGAGGTTAGTTAATCGAATAGGGTATTCGAAGTTAGTTAATCGAATATGTTATTCGAAAGGAGTTAATCGAATAGGGTATTCAAAGTTAGTTAATCGAATATAGACATTCGAAAGGAGTTAATCGAATAGGGTATTCGAAGTTAGTTAATCGAATAGGGTATTCGAAGTTAGTTAATCGAATATAGACATTCGAAAGGAGTTAATCGAATAGGGTATTCGAAGTTAGTTAATCGAATAGGGTATTCGAAGTTAGTTAATCGAATATAGACATTCGAAAGGAGTTAATCGAATATGGTATTCGAAGTTAGTTAATCGAATATAGACATTCGAAAGGAGTTAATCGAATATGGTATTCGAAGTTAGTTAATCGAATATGGTATTCGAAAGTTAGTTAATCGAATATAGACATTCGAAAGGAGTTAATCGAATATGGTATTCGAAGTTAGTTAATCGAATATGGTATTCGAAAGGAGAAATCGAATATGGTATTCGAAGTTAGTTAATTGAATATGGTATTCGAAAGTTAGTTAATCGAATATGTTATTCGAAAGGGGTTAGTCAAGTCGAGTTAGTCAAATAGAGTTAACCAGTTAGAGTTAACCAGTTAGAGTTAACCAGTTAGAGTTAACTAGTTAGAGTTAATCAGTTAGAGTAAACCAGTTAGAGCAAATCAGTTAGAGTTAACCAGTTGGAGTTAATTAGTTAGAGTTAATCGATTAGAGTTAAAACGAACTAGAGTTAATCAAATATAGTTATTTGAGACAGAGTTAGTCAAGTTAGTCGAGTTAAGTTCTCGAGTTAAATTAATCGATGTTAGTTTCAGCGAATGGAGTTTAATCGAAGATTAGTTGTTCGATAGGAGTTAATCGAGTTGATCGAATTGAGAAATAAGTTAAGTTAAATAAGTTGAGTTGATCGGGTGGTTCGACCCAGTTAGTCGAGCCTAGTTAATCGAATCGAATTGGTCGAACCAAGTAAGTCGAGTTAGTCGAGTCGAGTTAAGTTAGTCGAGTTAAGTTCGTCGAGTTAAGTAAATCGATGGTAGTTTCATCGAAAGGAGTTATCGATGTTAGTTTCATCGAAAGAAGTTATCGATGTTAGTTTCATCGAAAGGAGTTATCGATGTTAGTTGCATCGAAGGGAGTTATCGATTACAGTTTAATCGAAGTGAGTTTTTCAAATATGAAATATTTGAAAGGAAGAGTTATCGAATATTAGTTATTCGAAGAGAGATTATCGAATATCGTTTATTCGAGAAGAAGTTAATCGAATATAGGTTATTCGAAGAAGAATCAATCAAATAGAGATTTCTCGAAGAGAGTTAATCGGCAAATTCGATTATATCGAATTCGGAAAGTACTTATACTTTCCAGTGTTTAAATAGAGATTTATTTATTTATAAATAAATAAGTGTTAGGTTAATTATTCACTAATAAGAATAGAAGTTATAATTAAAGTTAGATAATTCGAAAGTAGGGATTATAACGTTATCGTTATAACCAATGTTTTAAATATAGAAGTGGATTAGTAAAATTGAATTCGAGAAAGGCGTAAAGAAGTTGTTAAAGATTAAAAGATAAACTTTGACCATTTCGAAGTTATAACGTTGTTCAGTTAAGGTCTGAGAGGTAATTATACCCCAACTTGAGTGACTTCCTTCTTAACTAAGAAATGGTAAGGTTTGATCGTAAAGGAGTTTTGGAAATGTTTTCCAAACAAGAATCGGAAATGTTTTCTGATAAAAGAATATAAGAATTTAGAATATAGGGAAACAGGAGATAAGTAAATAAATGAAATAAAGAGATTTATGTTAAAAGATATTTGTTCGATATAATTTCCATTTGGAAATAATATCGTTGTTTGCACACTTGTTTTTCTTTGATAGTTAACTCACCGACTATCGAAGTTTTGACCATTTTAACGTTGTTAATATGGAGAGACCGGTTGGATTATTATCCAAAGAACCACTATGTATTGGCATAAGCGTCGCGAATCATATATGCCAAACATAATTGAAGACGGAGTAAAATGCGAGGGCTATCCTGTTTACAGAATAGTGCCTTCGGTTTGTCCAGTCCCAGGACAACTTGTATGGATGAAGGTCTGACAGAGTATATCCAATGGATTGCGTAAGTTGATCTGTTCAAACGTATTCACGTTTGGTGGCGGAGGAATTCGTTTCTCTTAGCTGTATACCCGTGTTATTTTTGGATAAGTCAATTTGTGATTTGGCGGGTATGACGATGTGACATTCTAAGTGAATGAGGATGACTTGTGTTGATGAATGTCTGATGGAGTATTTCCAGAAAGGTCACGTACATTGATTTCTTCAACCGTACCAAGAGTGGAAGCAGAGAAGGAAACTTCTTTAGCTAACACGTAATGTACTATTGTAGACGTCAATTAGTGATTTTCGATGGATCTGAAAATGTGGCATTCGAAGTGAATCTGATGTGATGATAAAGCGTAGCTTCTAGCCTCATCAACCAGTAAATGACAGAAATCAGGCAGGCAGCATGGCTAAGTCGGTCGCACCGAAGTAGGGTGTATAATCACCTATCTAGAGAATATTCATTTGTTTCTTAAATCTATCAATGCTGTCCCATATATATACGGGAACGGTTGCTGATCCCAACCGTTGGTGATTTACATTCGAAACACTCAAGCGAAATGAGTGGTCGGTCATGTGTGGCTGAGTTGCAAGATGTTCTTGTTGAACTCCAGTGTATCGTTCCTAGAGTACACTGATCGGAAGGTGGTTCCATACCGTGTCATAGTTGGAAATCCATTATCCAATAGGTGCTTGCGATTTTGATTGTATACTATATATGTAGAACGTGAGATGAAAGCATTTCTGCTAGTTGATATCTATTTGTACATAGACATTATTATAATATCAAAAGGTTTTTGATATAAAGATATTTTGGATTCTCATAAGGGAAAAACCCGTTCCATTCTGCGGCGTGGTCTTATGAGATATCGTTTACTTGTTCATAAACTTGTTTAAACTGTTTTACTCATACCAGTCCCATGACTGACCCGGAGTTTACTTTGTTGTTTTCCCTAAACTCTTGGGTGCCTAAATTTGTACGGGCAGTCAAGTAGTCAGGATTTGCAGATACATTGAAGAGCTGGAGCAGGAGGCTTCAAGATCATATAGCTATAGTTATTTCCGCTGTGTTGTAAGTGATGTACTCTGATAAGTGCTATTGTATACATAACTGTTATATTTCAAAGTTATGTTATCTATTATATGTTATTTGTTCCGCTGTGAGGTTCGTGTTACTCTGATATTGTGTTCTTCTTCTTCTTCTATTCTAAGTTTCTATCTTATCTATTCTCACCTTCTAATTTCTTTCATTAATTACCGGGATTTTTCGATGTTTTGGTTATCGACGTCGAGCTTACGTCGATAACCAAAGTCGCTCAAAATCTGGGTCGTTACAATACGCGTTGTATACCTCATGTACATGTGTTGTATAAGTTATATGAGCGATGTATAAATTATACAAGCATTGTAAAAATCATATATGTGTTGAAAGTGAATTGAAATGAATTGAAATGGAATAGAAATATATTTATATACGAATATATATATACTCCCCTCGTCCACAAACCATGGACGATATTTATTGATTGTGATTGGTGTGAAAAATTTGGTGAATAATGCGAATGGTTGAAAAATACGAATGTGATGAATAGAATATTTTAACACTAAAAATAACATTTTAGTGTATATATGAACCATTAAAAATATTCATGAGTTAAAATCATTCATGTGATGAATAAAATATTGAAACGATAAAAATATTATTTTTATCGTATATATGGACCATTAAAAATACGAATGTGATGAATAAAATATTTTAACACTAAAAATACCATTTATAGTGTATGAATGAACCTTTAAAATGTTCATGTATGAAGTAAAATGTTTGAACATAAAAATAATCATTTTTAATGACATGTATGAAGTGAATAAAATAACCGTGTGTTGAAATATATTTTTGTTCGCCAAAAATATTATTTTTAACATGCATGTGAAGTATTAAAAATATTCATAAGTTGAAATAAATATTTGTTGGTTGGAATATTATTTTTAGCTTAGATTTTCATATATATATACATATGCTGAACAGGAAAATGGATTAGCTGTTGAGTAAAGAATTTATTTGCGTGCCCGACAAATAGGTAAACCTTAATGAGTTGGCTGCGCAATTTTATTTTTATATAAACTCCTGTTAATGCCATTGGATGCGGAGTGCCGGTTGTTCTGTGTGTAATTATAAGATATCGCCATAGGATAGGAATAATTAAATTTGAACTACATTACATGGCATACTTCTTAAAGATAGCACACTCTATCATATACCACATTAGCATATGGAGTTGATGTGACGAGGTTGAAGATTTACCATACAAACGAGAGGTTTGCATGGCGATGACTATATTTCAGGTTGGACCGAAGACTGATATGGAATGTATAAACTATAACTGTAAAATGCCAGATTAATAAAAAACCCACACGGGTCTGGAGTTGACAATAAACACGTCTCTCTAGTTGGTAAGGCACAAAAACCATTTATAGGGTGACGAGAATTTATTCTCTGGAGTTATGATCTATACACGCTCCCCTGTGGACAAAAGAATATAGTCACTATAAATATGTGTATGGTTTTTAGGATTTATTGGGTGCCTAATACGGCCCAATAAATTTCCAAACCTCTTCCCGTACAAAGGAGGTTATGGCGAAATTTTTCGAAATTTAAAGGCGTTAGTGAAAAATTTGAAGTGAAAACGATATAGAAATCATCGAACGAATTATATTTATATATATATATACATATATATATAAATTAAATTAAAATGAATCGAGCCGCTGTAGTTCGCGTTTTGAAATCGTAACTTCAAACGATTATACTGAAAGATCCGACCGTCGGATTTCTCGAAACCAAAACCATTGGGTTCGCTTTGGAAAAATATTTCCAATGGTATAAATTTTGTTAAGATCCAACAGTTAGATTTTCAGATATGTGTAAATCAAATCTGAAGAAAAACAGCGCCAGTGCCACGGCATGACCTGAAACGTCGTTTAATTAAAACGAGCTATTTTTAAATAAATAAAAATGGCGATATATCGTTATAAATTATTATGAACGATATGGAATGGAAATAAATCGATTTTGTTTGATTTGTTTGATATTTTGATGGTTGAATGTGTTTGACATGAAAATTATACTAAAGAACCGAAATGTGGGTGTCGAATAATTTAACCATAGAATGAATTGATTTGAATTCTAATTATACGTGAATTATTTGAAAGGGCCGAGTTAATTCTCATTTCAAATAATTGATCGACGAAGTGAAATCGAAGATATGAAGACGGGGCAAGACTGGAGATCTTCACATCGAATTGATTACTACTGATGCCCCGGATCGGTTAGCCCCCAGGAGGGGTTACAGTGGTGGTAGTCCGGACGTACTTGTTGATCGTTTGGATGGGCGAAGTATAAGGTGCCTCCAGTTTCGTTCAGACCCAGAACAGACTTGTAAATGGACTGTGTGTCTGACATTGGATTTTACTCTGTGCTGATTGATCTCTATTAAATATACGTCTGCCTAGGGAAGGAGAATTTATTCGCTTACTTCACTCTTCTCTGAGACGTACGGATCGGAGGTTGTATATTGATGGACATCAATCACTTGGCGTGAATTTCCTATGTGGCATGCTGAGATGCAGTGAACAAGGCTTTTGTTGAAAAGAAAAGTCTTGTGGTTGATGATCAAAGCACAGCCTGTGTGGCATAGCTTTGTGTATAGCGTTAATTCGCGAGCCTCACACCCTGGTGTGAACCAGAAACTAGAGAGGACATCAGGGAGGGCATGCGTTTCCTTCTAGCTAGAGGTGGTGTCAGTGCTTAAACTGGCTGACATTTATATTATTTTCACCTGTGTAGTTGTTGTTGTTGTGAGGTGCCTTGGTTATATCGGTCGATCCGGGACCGATGGGGTCATTCATTGGCTCAATTACACCCCATAGGGCGGGGAAACGCATGTTCAGGAATTTTAACCATCATCGGATGGCCGGCACTGACGATCCAAGGTGCAGTTGCGGCTGTTCTTGAGACAAGGGCTAGAGCGTCTCGAAGCGGTAAGGACTATCTTTTGCCTTGGTTCACGATGGAAATCCAACTTCCGATACGACATGTGCGGTTTTGATTGTAAACCTATATTGGCGACATAGTGGTATGGGGCACTTATGCCGTCTACGATTGATATTATGATTGAAATTGTTTCAAAACATTTATACACTAATAATAATATCAAGTGACTTTGTCAATACGTATTAAGCTTTATTTGGCCATTATAAGGTAAAACTCTATCCTCCGGTTTGCATTGCATTGTGTGATGGGACTTGAGTCTTATAATGTTTCATTCTTTTAAAAAGCATTGCGTTATTTAATTATTTACTTTATTCTATGCACTAGCACTCCAATGGAGTAAACCCGTTCCGCTTTAGTGGCGTGGTCCTGTGACTGGCCTTATTAGTAAACAAGTTAAGTAGATTTCTCATACCAGTCCCATGACTGACTCGATGTTTGTTTCACTTTGCAAACTCGGGTGCCCTTATTTCTACACAGGCAGCCTTGTATTCAGGTTTTAGCAGGCTCATTCTGGATAGCTATGGAGCTGGAGCTAGTTCTTTATCATTTCTATTTTACTGTTTCAGTTATCATTATGTACATTATGTTTGATTCCGCTGCAGACACTGTATATTAAACTGTATTTTGTGCTAAGTGTGATCCTATCATGCTGTTTAACTCTGATGATTATATTTATCCAGTGTATTTTGATGTTCATTATCTGTGTAAATATATATTTCTATTCTGCTATTATTGTTTATGTGTTATATTCTAAAGATTATCCTTGCCACCGTCGTACGGAGGTTTGGGGTCGTCACAATAAACATCATAATAATGTTACATCAGAGTACAGAATATCAGAGTATCGAAAATAATATACAGTGGAAATTAAATTTACAATAAATGTAATACAATGCAGCGGAAACAAATAAACTGACACAAGCAAGACTATCAATGCTCTGAACATAGCTTTAAGCTTCGATCCAGAATCCTACTAAATGAAATAATCTGCAAAACCAAAACTACAAGCTACCCGTGTGGAAAATATGGGCACCCAGAGTTTAGGTAGAAAATAATAAACTCCGAGTCAGTCATGGGACTAGTGTGAGAACTCAAAACAATTATAATTAATTTTATGTAAAATATGGCAAATCACAGGACCATGTCGTATAACACGGAACGGGTTTCCTCCACTAGATTGCCGGTGCATAAACAACTAGCATAAATAATAGAAATATGGATCTACAATGCATCACACAACATGCAATTTTCCAATCTACCCATTTAAGCTTAATCCCAAATTCTTAGATTTTTGAAATCCAATTCACTTTACAAAAATTATTCCTTTGGACTTTATTTCCCGATTCTTATTTCAAATCATTTGAATTATATATATATATATATCTAGCTTTATATCAAAGTAGATTCACTTCGGGATCTCAAACCAAAATCTTTGGAAATATGAATTCCAAAACATCACAATGCATACAAACAAGTATGCAACCAAATATCGGGCTTACCATAGACAAGGCAAAGGGTACGCACCATACCAACTCGATATATATATGTGCACCTCCCACTATGGAGTAGGCTACACTGACGATGCACCATCCCACACTCTGTGGGAAGACATACACCGCCCTCTCACCCAAACTTTTAGTCATCCGGGTTACTCGAATCTTTAGCCACATACCAAATCATTTCATATCCCGAAGTAGGGAAACTCATTTCACAACATAATAATCACAAGTACTTTACAAAATATAGTACTTTACATTAGTAATTCACACATATGATCAGTCGCTATTGATCACATAACCTTTGAGCTCGTACGTCTCAAAGAAGGGTGTTAAGCAAGAGAATAAATTCTCCGCCACCAAATAGATACATCATCAATAGCAACTAATTGGTTACCCGTTGAACTATAATGCTAAACACATAATATATTTCGAAATCATTTTGACAATATCGGGTTTAGGCCTCGAAATCCTTTCTGTTTTATAAAACATTTTTATAAAACATTCCCTATCCAAAATAGGTAATACATTTCTTTACACTTAAGAAAATATCATTTCAAAATCATTCATTAAATTTGAAATGAACTCAACAACATCGCTAAACATCTCATAGTCAAATCGTGATGTGTTTCACAAGATGTTAGCATATCAATATTTCTACCCAACCCAATGCTAAATGTAAAAGCATATTTGGCTCATAAACTGGTCGAGCACAATCCATACAATCAGTCAATCACAATCAATATCAACAACCAGTAATATTTGGTTTATCACATTTCATGTTTTGGTAAATTTATTTACCGTCTCTCGTTTCAAATCTATTTAAAGATTTAGATATCGCATGGAGTAAAACTGGTAATACTCCATTCTCGAACATTTCTTGAATTCGATAATTTTAATTATCTATTCCCATTCCAATCTAATTAAAGATTCATTAAAACTCTAACTTGGTTCTAGTACCGAAAATCATTACTTTATTATTATTCAACTATAGGAAATTAAGCCTGCTTTTAACTAGGTTAAAGAACCAATGCCCTTAAAAACACATTTAACAATAAACCCAAATCAACTTCCATTAAAATTGAATCTTCACGGAAATCATAGCAACATATAATCGATATAAATTTCCATATCAAATTGTAACAACCCGGAAAATCGGAACCAATTTATAATTTTTCAATTTAACAAATTTTAATGAAATTTTAATATTTAAAATAACTTATTTTAAATAATAACAATGAAAAAATTATTTTAATCAAAGTTAGAATTTATATATTTATAAATTTATATTATGAGCCTGGAATGGCACGGTAATTTCAAAACTCGATTTTAAACTTTGAATAATAATATAATGTGATTTTGAACAATGTTGGTAAAAATATTAAAAATTAATGTTTTATGTCATAGATTGTTAAAATATGAACTTAAATTGACTAATTAGAATTGATTCTAAATGGCTATATATATATGATAATGACTGTATTTGATAATCTATTTATAATGGAATTTGGAATTTATGTTGAATTAACAATATAAAATGGAATAACTAAATTTGGGATTTATTTTATATTGATAATATTATTATATGGAAATAATATAGATCCATTTGATTGTGCAATGAAATTTCAACTAGTCATAAACATAATTATATGCATTTATTGTAAGGATAGTCATGATTTGGTTGTTTATTTGTAATAATAGGAATTCAATCAAATATTGTAAATAAATGGTAAGATTTTACGTGCTCAATTGAAAATTATTAAGTTAGAATAATTGCTTGTATGCATATCCATTTATTTATTTGTTTGCAACAATAAGCATATAATATTTAATTAGAAGTTATAACTAGTCATAAATTGCAAAACCCAAGGTTAATGTATTGAAATACAGTAGAAACAAATTGCAATAAAGATAATTGGATGGTGTAGTTAATGGAAATTAAGAATAGTAATTAAAGGAATAAATCGAATGTTTAACTAATTTTAAAAATAACGATTACAATAGATAAAATGATTAGTGCGTGAAACCAGTTGCCATTTACTCTAGTTAAGGGGATAAACTTGTAACTGTAGAAGATTGGCATAATAGATTTTAAACAAGCGTTAAGTGGGACCAAAATGTAATGATGTATGGAATAATAAAGTAAATATCGAATGAAATGCAACTTAATCGAATTTTAGTTATGACAAATAAATTGATTGCAATTAAATATTTCATTACTATACATTAAACGTTAAACGAAAATTACTAATGTATTAGGATATGAACAAAAATGTTGAATATACCTTTAAATTCAAGATTGGTTGAATAAAAAGAAGACAAATTAAATCAAACCGATTTAGTAGAATTAAATATATACTTAATGAGATTTAATTACAATTGAAACCAAACATTGCAAATTATTGTAATAATTAACTTTGAATTTGATATATGAATTTGTCATAAATTTTGGTTAACATTTGAATAATCAAAACGAGAAAATTTGTTACTCATGAAGGAAAGTTAATTTATTCATTTGATTTATATATAAATCGATTTAATGAACTTTAATCAAATATAATTTAATCCTTATAATTGAATTAAAGATGTACAAATGAAAATTTGAATACTTTGCTTATTTGACCGTTAAAATTCTTTGACTAGAAATACATCTTATACAAATCTATTTTAACCAAATTTCCAACCTCTAAATAATCTCTTATTTTAACCTAACCCTACCCTCATTTTCTATTCTCTGATCAAGCCTTCACTCTCAGAAAAGAGAAGAAAATAAACAAACAACAATGGCTTCTACCTCATTCAAAAAAAAAAAAAAATCAATATCTTGTGAACCTCTCATCGAAAAAATTTCTAAAACTAGTCTCATTCAACTCTGATAAAATATTCTCTTTGACTCTATGCTTTAGTGGTATGGTGCGTTATTTCTTGGAGTATTTTCGCGTTGGGTTCTTTTTCTGGAATCAGCGTACGCGATGAAGAGGAAGGAGAGGGCGCAGTTATTGGTTGTAGGATGGAGCATTGGGTTCAGAAAATGTCTGGAGGTCAACGAAAATGAAGAAGGAGATTTGAAGTAATTTGACGATTTTCGTTGCGTTGGTCTCGTATTGACCAGATCAATACAATGGAACAAACCAGAACTGATATGGAGCATGTTGAAAATTCAGTCAAAATCGCGGTGAGATTTCTCGTTTTAAATTTAAAAATGAAAATTATATATATACATTCATATTGATTGTGATTGTCATGCTATATGCATCGTGAAAAATTTAGATTGGTTGATTGGGTTGATGATAATTTGTCTAATTATATTTTTGTGTAAACAAAAATAACATGTTTGGTTAGAATGTTTATGTTTAAACATTTGTGTAAAAAAAATAACATCTTTGCTAGAGATTTGTCATGTTAGTTTAAAAATATCATTTTGTTACAAAATGTTATATTGAAATTTAAATATGTCATTTACAATATGTCATTTATAATATGTCATTTACATTAGTGTTAAATATGTCATTCACATTAGTGTTAAATATGTCATTTATAATATGTCATTTACATTAGTGTTAAATATGTCATTTATAATGTGTCATTTGTATTAGAGATAATTATGTCATTTACATTAGAGTTAAATGTGTCATTTATATAAAGGTCATTTACATAGGATTTGTTCTTGGTATATAAAAAAAATGTCATCTTATTGTTTTAAAAATTGTCAAAAATGTAAACATCATTTATGTTCATATGGAATTGTTAGAAATATATGTATCATTTATGTTCATATAAAATTGTCAGAAAATGAAGTATCATTCATGTTCATTTGGAAATGTCACTTATGTCCATTTAGAATTGTCAAGGATAAAAGTTTCATTTTTATATATCATGTATACATTAGTTTTGTATACATATTAAAATTTACATTTTTATATGTCGTGTAGATTAGAAACATATTAGTTAAATAAAAAGGTCATTTATGTTAGAAACATATAAGATAAATAAAATGGTCATTTATGTTAGAAACATATTAGGTAAATAAAAAGGTCATTTATGTTAGAAACATATTATGTAAATAAAAAGTCATTTATGTTAGAAACATATTAGGTAAATAAAAAGGTCATTTATGTTAGATAAATAACACTTTTGTTATAAATTGTCATGTTAGATAAACATATTATTTTAGCTAATCATGTTATGCTAATATGAACATGTCATTTTTGTTAGAAATGTTATGCTAATATAAACATGTCATTTTAGTTAGATATGTTATGTTATAATAAAAATATCATTTTTAGTTAGAAATGTTAATATATATATATATATATATATATATATATATATAAATACCATTTTAAGTCAGAATATATAAGATGTCATTCTAGTTAGAATATAAAAACGTCATTCCAGTTAGAAAGGGTATATTAAAGTAAAAATGTCATTTATTTAGATACGTTCATGTTACATAAAAATGTCATTTATTTAGAAAATGACGTGTTGAATTAAATATGTCATTTATGTAGAATATTTTGTGTCAAATAAAAATGTTATCATGTTAGACAAGTGTAACAGCCCAGAAAATCAAGGCCAATTTAAAATTTTATTTCTAATAATTTGGTTAGAAAATGTGCTAGAATTTAAAATTTTCATTTTTAAATAATATTAAAGCCACTGAAAATAGCCATTTTACAAACGACCTCCGTTTTCGACGAAACCACTTTTGTTGGATCTGGAATGTAAAATTATTGTTAGGTTTCAAATTTCAGAATTTTTGAAATTAATATGTGAGCGTGGCAAAAGAAAGTGTGTTTTGTCAGTTTCAGTCAAATTTAATTGACTTGAAAAAGGTCATTTTTCAAACGATCTCCAAATTCGATGAAATTAGTTTTGTTAGGACCGTATCATCGAAACATAACCAGAAATATTTTTTCTGGAATTTTTAGAGTCCGTATGTGGTCCCGGTAAATTAAAATGTACGTTCAAATTTAATAATTAAATGTTTTATATTTTAATTAAAAAAATTATCATAACAGCCGAATTGGGTTACGAAACGTGTTCCATTGTGTCCGGGATAGGGGTATTTGGCTAGGGGCGACACTCGTAGGGTCTCGTTTGGAGTTCGGATGATTTAACAAGTTATTTTTGAATTGAATAATTAATATAAAATATACTGTCTAATTACGGTATAAATACACCCTAAATACGCATAACCCTAATTCACGTTTATACAGCCGCCGTATCTGTAACACCCATATGTCCCACATCGTGGAAGCCTGTGTGAAGTGGGTTGTAATAACCCGGAAAATCTGGGCCAGTTTAAAATTTTTATTTTGGCAATTTTGACGAACTTTGAATATTTAAAATAGATTATTTTAAATAATATCGACAAGAAATTTATTTTGAATATAATTCGAACGTAAATATTATATACGTCGTCGTTAGAATATAAATAATTATATATAATTATAAATAGAATTGAAAATGGCGCGGTAGTTCGATAATTCGATTTCAAACTTCAATTGAATGTACCGGGTGCAAAACAATCCGGATTTTAGCGAAACCAAAAACATTAGAATCTAATTGAGAATATCTTTCCAACGAATCCGACAAATCGAAATTTCATAGCGGGAATCAAAAGATATGTCCAGTTGAAAATTCTGAATAGTCGCTATGGAATTCAGGCCCTTAAAAATTGACATTTTGCAAACGACCTCGGATTTCGACGAAACCACTTTTGTTGGATCCGTGATGTAAAGTTATTGCTAGATTCCAAATTTCATAATTTTTCGAATCAATATGTGAGCGTGGCAAAGGAAAACGCGTTTGACCAGTTTCAGTTGATTTTAATCGACTGGAAATTGGCCATTTTGCAAACGGTCTCAGAATTCGATGAAACTAGTTTTGTTAGGACCGTATCGTCAATACGAAGCTAGAAAATATTTTTTGGGAATTTTTCGAGTACGTATGTGACCCCGGTAATTTGAAATGTACGTTTAAAATTCAATATAGCGATTAAAATGTAAATTCAGCGGAAACTGATCAAAACGATCAAATCAGCTTGCGATATAGATCCCATTGTGTTCGGAATGGGGGTGATTGGCTAGGGGCGACAGTCGTTGGGATCGAGTTGGAGTTCGGTTTAAAAAGTAACTTTTGGATTCAAAATTAAAATAATATATATATATAATATCCAATTAGAACCCTCGTTGACCAATTCATTTTGACCCAGCCCCATAACTCTCAGAAAAGAACGGCGGTGCGAGTTCAATCCATTTCCCTTCGATTTCCTTCGATTCTCTCGATGAAATCCATTGACCCTTAAGGCAATTCGGAATAGAATCTCTTGATCTTCAAATCCGCCCTGGTTTGGTCGTCTGGAGTCTCGTATTCGAGGAGAATCGTCACCTCAAAGAGCTTTCGTCCGCCGCTTGATTCCTCCGCCGTCCATCGATCGAAGTGGCCAGGCTCCCAGGCGTAGGCGTGGTTTTCAATGCTCTTCGACGTGGTGACGTCAGATCGTCACCTAGCTTCATGATTGTGGCGAAAGATCCAAGCCCTAGTTTGAAGCTCAGTTCGAAGGTGGTCTGTCGTGTAAACCGTGAAGAAGGTGAATGATCTTAACTTAATTAATTTATTCATTACTGTTAGAAAATGCCATTTTGTTAGAAATGCGATTTTGAATCAAGTAAAAAGTTTAAATGACTTTATTTTAAAGGTGTAATTATTTTCTTTTAAAGAGGATTTGCTTTAAAATATATAAATACATATGGTTTTGAAAATTTCAAAAGAATAAATTTTTATATATGGAAAAGAAAAATATAATTTTTGTCTAGTTAAAATTATAATGTTTGTCAAGTTAAAGATATCATCCTTATGTTTGGGAAATATAATCTTTGATTAGATGATATGAATTTTAGTCAAGTAAAAATATAATTTATATATATGGGGCGAAGCAAAAATATGATTTTTATCATGGAATTAGAAATATAAAAATATGATTTTTATCATGGAATTAGAAATATAAAAATATGATTTTTATATTTTTAAAGTATTAAAAATATGATTTTTATATTTTTAAAGTATTAAAAATATGATTTTTATATTTTTAAAGTATTAAAAATATAATCTTTATTATGTAGAAGATGTAAAAATATGGTTTTTGTTTAGGTAGAGCATTAAAAATATAATTTTTACATGATAGGAATATTAGAAATATCATCTTTATATGTGTAGAAAAATAAAAATGTGATTTTTATAATGATATATTTGAAAAGGCGAAATCTTTCTATAGAGAATAGCGAGGTAAAAATATAACTTTTATCTATATAGTAGCAATACAAAGATAGAATTTTTATCTGTACAGCGTCATAGTAAAAATTCGATTTTTATCTATTGAATAGCAAAGTAAAAATTCGATTTTTATATATTGAATAGCAAAGTAAAAATTCGATTTTTACATATGTAGAGGATACGGGAAAAGAAAGTGACGAAAGGCGAAAACAACGAAGATTCCAACATTAGAAGAGTCGTGATATTGGATAGCTATCAGTGAGAATTTCTCACTCTTCAATTTCTTTTTCTAGTTATATATATATACTAGGTTGCAGACGGTGTTTAGTAGCACCCGACACCCGTCATCCACAAACCATGGATGGCTTGTTTGCTTAATTGTTTGGTTGTGTAGTTGGTTAGACTATTTGTTTTGAATTGAATTGTTTGGTGAAATAAAATTGATTTGATTGATGTGTGAATGGCGTGGGCCTTCACTAGACCGGGGATAAGGCTAGGCCTCGTCCCGTTTCTAGTATCGTGCCGTTATGCCGCAGAAATTTTCTAAAATATGTTAGAAAAATAAAAATATCATTTTTATTGTGTAAACGAACTGAATAGAAATTCATGTGTTGAAATAAAATATTTTATCTTTAATAATATAATTTTTAATGTGAATGTGAATAAATAAATATTCATTTATAAACCGGACGGTTTGTTTATGTACACTTATTTGAAGGACATTGATTGGGACGATAAATTTTACACATCGCCCAACTGCACAACTAAAATCTGTGTTTGATTGTTTGAAACCCCACATGGGTGTTGGGATGAAATTCAAAGTTCACTCATCCTGATTGATTAAATATGTCGATCGATTGATTGACAGGCTGTTATAAGCGTTAGATATTTATATTTGATGCTTATACAGTGTAGTGCACTTTGGTTGATGGTTGATTATTTTTCAATGCTATCATATACGTGTGATGTATGAAAATCCATATAATTAACATTATATGGTGATTGATTGGGCTCATTCCAATTCAGAAAATAAAGAACATTATAAAATAAAGGTTCATGTGTTGACTGTACTCATCCGTTGAGATTACTCATGTGTTGAACGAAATATTTTAACAATAAAATTTATATCTTTATCTCTAAGAAAAAAAGGTTCATGTGTTGACTATACTCATCCGTTGAGATTAATCATGTGTTGAACGAAATAATTTAACAAAAATAGTCACACGTGGAAAGTACTCATTCGTTGAGATTAGTCGTGTGTTGACAAAAATAAATACTCATTTGTTGAATAAAAATATTTGAAAAAGAAATATTTGAAATAAAAATATTTGAAAAAGAAATATTTGAAATAGAATATTTGAAAATAGAAATATATGAAGCCGTGTTGATTAGATTGACGCCATTTTGACGTGAACGATATTTATATTGATTTATTCATTTTAAAATGAATATTGAAAAGTGATTTCGAAATGAATTGAATATAAAACGATTTCGAAATGAATTGAATAGATAACGATTTCAAAATGAATTGAATATATAATGAATTCGAATTGAATTGAATAGATAACGATTTCGAAATGAATTAAATAGATAACGATTTCGAAATGAATTGAATATAAAATGATTTCGAATTAAATTGAATAGAAAACAAATTGAATTCAAATGGAATAGTAAACGAATTTGATTTAAATTGATTAGAAATCGAATTTGATTTAAATTGATTAGAAAACCAATTTGATTTAAGTCGAATAGAAAACCAATTTGAATTGAATCGAATAGAAAACGACTTTGAAATTGAATTGAATTGAAACGAATTCAATTTGAATTGAAAGCGAATTGAAATGAATTCAAATTGAATTGAAATTTGGATTGAATAGAAATGAATTTTAAAACGAATTTATAAAGAAGTATTCAATTTTGCTTTGGATTGAAATGGAAGTTGAAATTGTTTTTGAAACGAATGTAAAAACTATTTACAAAATTCGTTTTAAATAGAAATCGATGAAATATGTATTATATATATATGTTATATATATATAATATAATGGCCTTAATAGAACGCGCCGCGCCGCGGCAGTTCGTGAATTTCGACCATTTATTTCAAACGAACATTACGGGAGATCCGACCGTCGGATTCTCCTAAAACCGGAACCGTTGGATTCGTATCGAAAAGGGCTTTCTAACGAATATTTGAAATTCAAAATCTAATGGTTGGATTTGGAGATACGTCCAAATCAAATTTGAAAAAGGTCGCTGTAAGTGCAGTTCGATGGCCGTTGATGGAAATCGACTGTACCGGCCTTGATAAAATTATTAAAAATATCAATAATTTGTGTAAAATCATAAGAAAGGATTTGAGAAAATTTGGGGTGAAAAACTCCATATTTGAAAAGATAAAAATGGATTTTTATCGAAATGAACTAGTTTTGAACTAAATTTAAAACCAATTATTTTTAAATAAATAAATTAGATTTAAAAAGGGGTTTTAAATAATCTGAATTTCTAGTATATTTAATTGGATTTGAAATGGGTTTATCGTGAACGGTGTTTTAAATAACACTATTTCTTTAACCTGATAACAAATAGAATATGATTTGGGTTTGTCGTGAACTGTGTTTTAAATAACACTTAGTTCTTTAACCCAGTAAAAGGAGTTTTAACGAATCTGCAATTAGGTTGAAATGTGAATCTATAATCTAAATTATCAAATTTAGAAATGAGCGAGAATGGAGTATCGCCAGTTTTGCTCCAAAGCAATAGTTAAATCTTTAATTAGATTTGAACGTGAAATGGTAATTAATTTTACCGATAACACCATAGTATTAGATATGGAGTATTACCAGTTTTGCTTTATGGGATGAATAGGTTGGGATTGGGAAATAAAATAAATAATTACTTCGGTACGGTTCGCTAATCTCGACTAGTTTGGAAAACCATAATTTGGTTTGAAATGACATCCAAAGGAAGATTAAAGGATAAATTTTAAAGAATTTATCTTGGATAAAATTAATGGGAACTTTTCCCTGAGAAGATGAATTGGAATGAGGCGTATGTTGTGTTTGTATAACATTCGTTTTAATATACGCGGGTTGTTCGGAAAGACTGAGTTTATACCCATTCTAAATGACCGATTCGACGATAAGTCGAAGATGAAGACGGTGGTCGAAGACCGGAAGTCTTCACATCGTTTGGATAATTACTGACGATCCTGATTGGGCTGTACACCCAAGAGGATGGAAATAGTTAGTGGTCGTCTAGACGTACTTGGAGATCGATGGATATGCGAGGAAAGTGCCTCCGGTTTCGTTCAGACCCAGAATGGACTTGTAAATGGATTGTGTGTCTGACATTGGATTCTATTCTGTGTCGATTGATTTCTATTAAATATACATCTGTTTGGCGGCGGAGAATTTATTCTTTTGCTTAACGCCCTTCTTTGAGACGTGCGAGCTCAGCGGTTGTATATCGATGGACATCAGTCGCATGACATGAGTTGCCTGTGTGGCACGCTAAGATGCAATGATCAAGGCTTTTGTTGAAAAGCAAAGTCTTATGGTTGATGATCAAAGCACGCCTACGTGGCAGCTTTGTGTACAACGTGAATTCGCGAGCCTCACACCTCGGTATGAGTTAAAAACGGGATACGGGCCGTTGGGAGAACACGACGTTTCTTTCTAGCTTTCGTGGTGTCAGTGACTTACCAGCCCTGACGTTTATATACTTTTCACCTTTGTGGTTGTTGGAATGAGGCGCCTCGATTATAGGTCTGTAAGGACCGGGAAACGTGTGTTCAGGAATAAATAATCCTCTAACGTAAGTGAGGACCAGCCCAACCGATCCAGGGGTTGCCTAGATTGCGTAACCCTGGGGCATTTGCTAGAATGTCTCGAACGTGGAGAGGAGCTTGCCCCTTGCCTCGACTCATGACGGAAATCCAATTTCCAATACGTGTATTTCAGCTTTGTTTGTAGAGCCTAGTATGGCGACATAGTGGGATGGGGCACTCATGCCATCTATGATTTATATTTATGATTGAAATTGTTTTGACACTATACACTTATTATAGTATCAAATTATTTGTTTTAAATGTACTAAGCATGTTTGGTTGTTATAAGGTAAAACCCTATCCTCCGGCTTGCGTTGCATTGTGTGATGGGACCTGGGTCTTATAATAGCTTCATTTTTCGAAAAAGCATTGTGCTGTTTATTCTATGCACTGGTATTCTTGGGAGGAAACCCGTTCCGTGTTATACGGCGTGGTCCCTTGAATTACTCTCTTTTAAAGTAAAGTTTTAAATAACTGTTTTAGTTCTCACACCAGTCACATGACTGACCTGGAGTTTATTGTTTTAACCTAAACTCTGGGTGCCCCTATTTTCCGCACGGGCAGCTAGTAGTTTTGGTTTTGCAGATTTATATTCACAGGATCCTGGTTTACAGCTGGAATGCTATCCGGAAAGCTCTGTATCCGTATATCACCTTCAGTTGTGTTTTGTATTATTTTTCCGCTGCCATGTAACTTATTGCAATCTCTGATATTTATCGAATGTAATTTATTCATTTATACTCTGTATATTCTTGTATCTGATGGAATTGTTGTAATAGCAATGAATGTTCTTCTGTATGTGTTCTGATTTGTCTTGTCCTCACAGTAATTCGTTCTTTCTCATCTCTTCGGAGACCGGGGAAGTTCGGGTCGCTTCATTTGGTATCAGAGCTTTGGTTTACAGAGCTCGAGAACAAGACACATTAGAACCATATGAAAGAATTCATCAGATATTGGATTAGTAATATCCAATTAGAATGACTCGTTAGAGATAGGATCAGTAGTATCCTAGAACGAGTGTGAAGAGTATATTTTTAAAATGAAAACAATTTTTGTTTTGAAAATTTAAACCATTTTATACGTATTTGAATATTTATTTATTTTGAATTTGGACAATCTAGTATATAAAGATTTTGCATATACGTGTCATGAACGTATATTCGAAGTTTCAATATATTAGATAGATATAGAATCACACTCTAGTCGCCTGGACATGGTCCTGATGGTGAAGTATACCATCACCAGTATTTATTTTCGAGTGACGAAGGTGTGATTTTCTATATAATTCCATTGGACTGGTGTGAGAACCAAAACTAATATAGCTAGATCACTTTGTTGTGAATTGGCATCAAAAACATGATTTTTGTATATATATCAAATTTATGGATTTGAAACTGTAATCCACTAATTGATTGATGTTTGTGTTGATTGTTCATTTGTTTGATAAATTTTTTACCATTTAGCCTAATTGAATCAAATATTGAATTGTATTGAAATTTGGTCGCATATGCATGCATATACATATACTTACATTGAACAGGTCATAGCAAGGAGGCTAGAGCCGAAGAATAAAATTTGTTTGCCCGACAAATAGGTACATGTTTACTACATAATTTACTGTTTTGTTTGGGTGATGATGATTTTATGAGCCTATTGGCTAGCGGCTTGGCTTTTTCTTTTTCTTTTTGAGATCAGAAGGCCTGTATGGCAATTTCGGGATTTTCCCGTGGCTCCCGGTGCAGGGGAGGTTATGGCGAAATTTTTCGAAAATTTAGTGTGTTACCCAAATTTTTGAAAATTTGAAAATTCTCAAAAACTGAAAAGTTGGAGAATGGAAGCCAGATCGAACGTAGAGTTGATTGATCAAACCACTTTTGACTTTGTTCCTTTTCGGGGATGAAAAGTTTTAAGCGGGGGAGATTGTAATAACCCGGAAAATCTGGGCCAGTTTAAAATTTTTATTTTGGCAATTTTGACGAATTTTGAATATTTAAAATAGATTAATTTAAATAATATCGACGAGAAATTTATTTTGAATATAATTCGAATGTATATATTATATACGTCGTCGTTAGAATATAAATAATTATATATAATTATAAATAGAATTGAAAATGGCGTGGTAGTTCGATAATTCGATTTCAAACTTCAATTGAATGTACCGGGTGCAAAATAATCCGGATTTTAGCAAAACCAAAAACATTAGAATATAATTGAGAATATCTTTCCAACGAATCCGACAAATCGAAATTTCATAGTGGGAATCAAAAGATATGTCCAGTTGAAAATTCTGAATAGTCGCTATGGAATTCAGGCCCTTAAAAATTGACATTTTGCAAACGACCTCGGATTTCGACGAAACCACTTTTGTTGGATCCGTGATGTAAAGTTATTGCTAGATTCCAAATTTCATAATTTTTCGAATCAATATGTGAGCGTGGCAAAGGAAAACGCGTTTGACCAGTTTCAGTTGATTTTAATCGACTGGAAATTGGCCATTTTGCAAACGGTCTCAGAATTCGATGAAACTAGTTTTGTTAGGACCGTATCGTCAATACGAAGCTAGAAAATATTTTTCGGGAATTTTTCGAGTCCGTATGTGACCCCGGTAATTTGAAATGTACGTTTAAAATTCAATATAGCGATTTAAATGTAAATTCAACGGAAACTGATCAAAACGATCAAATCAGCTTGCGATACAGATCCCATTGTGTTCGGAATGGGGATGATTAGCTAGGGGTGACATACGTTGGGATCGAGTTGAAGTTCGGTTTAAAAAGTAACTTTTGGATTCAAAATTAAAATAATATATATATATATATAATATCCAATTAGAACCCTCGTTGACCAATTCATTTTGACCCAGCCCCAAAACTCTCAGAAAAGAACGGCGGCGCGAGTTCAATCCATTTCCCTTCGATTTCCTTCGATTCTCTCGATGAAATCCACTGACCCTTAAGGCAATTCGGAATAGAATCTCTTGATCTTCAAATCCACCCTGGTTTGGTCGTCTGGAGTCTCGTATTCGAGGAGAACCATCACATCAAAGTGCTTCCGTTCGCCGCTTGATTCCTCCGCCGTCCATCGATCGAAGTGGCCAGGCTCCCAGGCGCAGGCGCGGTTTTCAATGCTCTTCGACCTGGTGACGTCAGATCGTCACCTAGCTTCATGATTGTGGCGAAAGATCCAAGCCCTAGTTTGAAGCTCAGTTCGAAGGTGGTCTGTCGTGTAAACCGTGAAGAAGGTGAATGATCTTAACTTAATTAATTTATTCATTACTGTTAGAAAATGCCATTTTGTTAGAAATGCGATTTTGAATCAAGTAAAAAGTTTAAATGACTTTATTTTAAAGGTGTAATTATTTTCTTTTAAAGAGGATTTGCTTTAAAATATATAAATACATATGGTTTTGAAAATTTCAAAAGAATAAATTTTTATATATGCAAAAGAAAAATATAATTTTTGTCTAGTTAAAATTATAATGTTTGTCAAGTTAAAGATATCATCCTTATGTTTGGGAAATATAATCTTTGATTAGATGATATGAATTTTAGTCAAGTAAAAATATAATTTATATATATGGAGCGAAGCAAAAATATGATTTTTATCATGGAATTAGAAATATCAAAATATGATTTTTATCATGGAATTAGAAATATAAAAATATGATTTTTATATTTTTAAAGTATTAAAAATATGATTTTTATATTTTTAAAGTATTAAAAATATAATCTTTATTATGTAGAAGATGTAAAAATATGGTTTTTGTTTAGGTAGAGCATTAAAAATATAATTTTTACATGATAGGAATATTAGAAATATCATCTTTATATGTGTAGAAAAATAAAAATGTGATTTTTATAATGATATATTTGAAAAGGCGAAATCTTTATATTCAGAATAGCGAGGTAAAAATATAAGTTTTATCTATATAGTAGCAATGTAAAGATAGAATTTTTATCTGTATAGCATCATAGTAAAAATTCGATTTTTATCTATTGAATAGCAAAGTAAAAATTCGATTTTTATCTATTGAATAGCAAAGTAAAAATTCGATTTTTATATATTGAATAACGAAGTAAAAATTCGATTTTTACGTATGTAGAGGATACGGGCAAAGAAAGTGACGAAAGGCGAATACGACGAAGATTCCTACATTAGAAGAGTCGTGATATTGGATAGCTATCAGTGAGAATTTCTCACTCTTCAATTTCTTTTTCTAGTTATATATATATATATATTAGGATGTAGACGGTGTTTAGTAGCACCCGACACCCGTCATCCACAGACCATGGATGACTTGTTTGCTTAATTGTTTGGTTGTGTAGTTGGTTAGACTATTTGTTTTGAATTGAATTGTTTGGTAAAATAAAATTGATTTGATTGATGTGTGAATGGCGTGGGCCTTCACTAGACCGGGGATAAGGCTAGGCCTCGTCCCGTTTCTAGTATCGTGCCGTTATGCCGCCGAAATTTTCTAAAATATGTTAGAAAAATAAAAATATCATTTTTATTGTGTAAACGAACTGAATAGAAATTCATATGTTGAAATAAAATATTTTATCGTTAAAAATATAATTTTTAACGTGAATGTGAATAAATTAATATTCATTTACAAACCGGATGGTTTGTTTATGTACACCTATTTGAAGGACATTGATTGGGACGATAAATTTTACACATCGCCCAACTGCACAACTAAAATCTGTGTTTGATTGTTTGAAACCCCACACGGGTGCTGGGATGAAATTTGAAGTTCACTCATCCTGATTGATTAAATATGTCGATCGATTGATTGACAGGCTGTTATAAGCGTTAGATATTTATATTTGATGCTTATACAGTGTAGTGCACTTTGGTTGATGGTTGATTATTTTTCAATGCCATTATATACGTGTGATGTATGAAAATCCATATAATTAACATTATATGGTGATTGATTGGGCCTCATTCCAATTCAGAAAATAAAGAATATTATAAAATAAAGGTTCATGTGTTGACTGTACTCATCCGTTGAGATTACTCATGTGTTGAACGAAATATTTTAACAATAAAATTTATATCTTAAACTCTATAAAATAAAGGTTCATGTGTTGACTGTACTCATCCGTTGAGATTAGTCATGTGTTGAACGAAATAATTTAACAAAAATAGTCACACGTGGATAGTACTCATTCGTTGAGATTAGTCGTGTGTTGACAAAAATAAATACTCATTTGTTGAATAGAAATATTTGAAAAAGAAATATTTGAAATAGAATATTTGAAAATAGAAATATATGAAGCCGTGTTGATTAGATTGACGCCATTTGACGTGAACGATATTTATATCGATTTATTCATTTTAAAATGAATATTGAAAAGTGATTTCGAAATGAATTGAATATAAAACGATTTCGAAATGAATTGAATAGATAACGATTTCGAAATGAATTGAATATATAATGAATTCGAATTGAATTGAATAGATAACGATTTCGAAATGAATTGAATAGATAACGATTTCGAAATGAATTGAATATAAAATGATTTCGAATTAAATTGAATAGAAAACAAATTGAATTCAAATGGAATAGAAAATGAATTTTATTTAAATTGATTAGAAAACGAATTTGATTTAAATTGATTAGAAAACCAATTTGATTTAAGTCGAATAGAAAACCAATTCGAATTGAATCGAATAGAAAACGACTTTGAAATTGAATTGAATTGAAACGAATTCAATTTGAATTGAAAGCGAATTGAAATGAATTCAAATTGAATTGAAATTTGGATTGAATAGAAATGAATTTTAAAACGAATTTATAAAGAAGAATTCAATTTTGCTTTGGATTGAAATGGAAGTTGAAATTGTTTTTGAAACGAATTTAAAAACTATTTATAAAATTCGTTTTAAATAGAAATCGACGAAATATATATTTTATATATTATATATATAATATAATGGCCTGAATAGAACACGTCGCGCCGCGGCAGTTCGTGAATTTCGACCATTTATTTCAAACGAACATTACGGGAGATCCGGCCGTCGGATTCTCCTAAAACCAGAACCGTTGGGTTCGTATCGAAAAGGTCTTTCTAACGAATATTTGAAATTCAAAATCTAACGGTTGGATTTGGAGATACGTCCAAATCAAATTTGAAAAAGGTCGCTGTAAGTGCAGTTCGATGGCCGTTGATGGAAATCGACTGCACGGGCCTTGATAAAATTATTAAAAATATCAATAATTTGTGTAAAATCATAAGAAATAATTTGGGAAAAATTGGGGGGAAAAACTCCATATTTGAAAAGATAAAAATGGATTTTTATCGAAATGAACTAGTTTTGAACTAAATTTAAAACCCAATTATTTTTAAATAAATAAATTAGATTTAAAAAGGGGTTTTAAATAATCGGAATTTCTAGTATATTTAATTGGATTTGAAATGGGTTTATCATGAACGGTGTTTTAAATAACACTAGTTCTTTAACCCGATAACAAATAGAATGTGATTTGGGTTTGTCGTGAACTGTGTTTTAAATAACACCTAGTTCTTTAACCCAGTAAAAGGAGTTTTAACGAATCTGCAATTAGGTTGAAATGTGAATCTATAATCTAAATTATCAAATTTAGAAATGAGCGAGAATGGAGTATCGCCAGTTTTGCTCCAAAGCGATAGTCAAATCTTTAATTAGATTTGAACGTGAAATGGTAATTAATTTTACCGATAACACCATAGTATTAGATATGGAGTATTACCAGTTTTTCTTCATGGGATGAATAGGTTGGGATTGGGAAATAAAATAAATAATTACTTCGGTATGGTTCTCTAATCTCGACTAGTTTGGAAAACCATAATTTAGTTTGAAATGGCATCCAAAGGAAGATTAAAGGATAAATTTTAAAGAATTAATCTTGGATAAAATTAATGGGAACTTTTCCCTAAGAATATGAATTGGAATGAGGCGTATGTTGTATTTGTGTAAAATTCGTTTTAATATACGCGGGTTGTTCGGAAAGACCGGGTTTATACCCATTCTGAATGACCGATTCGACGATAAGTCGTAGATGAAGACGGTGGTCGAAGACCGGAAGTCTTCACATCGTTTGGATAATTACCGATGATCCTGATTGGGCTGTACACCCAAGAGGATGGAAATAGTTAGTGGTCGTCCAGACGTACTTGGAGATCGATGGATATGCGAGGAAAGTGCCTCCGGTTTCGTTCAGACCCAGAACGGACTTGTAAATGGATTGTGTGTCTGACATTGGATTCTATTCTGTGTCGATTGATTTCTATTAAATATACATCTGTTTGGCGGCGGAGAATTTATTCTTTTGCTTAATGCCCTTCTCTGAGACATATGATCTCAGAGGTTGTATATCGATGGACATCAGTCGCATGGCATTAATTGCCTGTGTGGCACGCTAAGATGCAATGATCAAGGCTTTTGTTGAAAAGCAAAGTCTTGTGGTTGATGATCAAAGCACGCCTACGTGGCAGCTTTGTGTATAACGTGAATTCGCGAGCCTCACACCTCGGTATGAGTTAAAAAGGGGATACGGGTCGTTGGGAGAACACGACGTTTCTTTCTAGCTTTGGTGGTGTCAGTGACTTACCAGCCCTGACATTTATATACTTTTCACCTTTGTGGTTGTTGGAATGAGGCGCCTCGATTAAAGGTCTGTAAGGACCGGGAAACGTGTGTTCAGGAATAAATAATCCTCTAACGTAAGTGAGGACCGGCCCAACTGATCCAGGGGTTGCCCGGAGTGCGTAGCCCTGGGACATTTGCTAGAGTGTCTCGAATGCGGAGAGGGGCTTGCCCCTTGCCTCGACTCATGACGGAAATCCAATTACCAATACGTGTATTTCGGCTTTATTTGTAGAGCCTAGTATGGCGACATAGTGGGATGGGGCACTCATGCCGTCTATGATTTATATTTATGATTGAAATTGTTTTGACACTATACACTTATTATAGTATCAAATGATTTGTTTTAAACGTACTAAGCATGTTTGGCTGTTATAAGGTAAAACCCTATCCTCCGGCTTGCGTTGCATTGTGTGATGGGAACTGGGTCTTATAATAGCTTCATTTTTCGAAAAAGCATTGCGCTGTTTATTCTATGCACTGGTATTCTTGGGAGGAAACCCGTTCCGTGTTATACGGCGTGGTCCCTTGAATTACTCTCTTTTAAAGTAAAGTTTTAAATAACTGTTTTAGTTCTCACACCAGTCACATGACTGACCTGGAGTTTATTGTTTTAACCTAAACTCTGGGTGCCCCTATTTTCCGCACGGGCAGCTAGTAGTTTTGGTTTTGCAGATTTATATTCACAGGATCCTGGTTTATAGCTGGAATGATATCCGGAAAGCTCTGTATCCGTATATCACCTTCAGTTTTTTTTTTGTATTATTTTTCCGCTGCTATGTAACTTATTGCAATCTCTGATATTTATCGAATGTAATTTATTCATTTATACTCTGTATATTCTTGTATCTGATGGAATTGTTGTAATAGCAATGAAAGTTCTTCTGTATGTGTTCTGATTTGTCTTGTCCTCACAGTAATTCGTTCTTTCTCATCTCTTCGGAGACCGGGGAAGTTCGGGTCGCTTCATGGGTACTTATATAGTAGAGCCCATCTCTTACTAACGCCGAGGCCTTTTGAGGAACAAAACCCCACACATATACGGTGGCTAAGTTGGGGACAATATCTTGCGCGAACGGAGGTGCGGGCTGTTACAGTGGTATCAGAGCCAATACCCAGCCGGAATTGTGACTCCAGTATGGACCACAGCGCCTGGGTGAGGTGTTTGTGAGCCAACGAGGACGTTGGGCTCTGTAGGAGGGGAGAATGTAACACCGCTAAGTCCCACATCGTGGAATCCTGTGTGAAGTGAGTACTTATATAGTAGAGCCCATCTCTTACTAACGCCGAGGCCTTTTGAGGAACAAAACCTCACACCTACACGATGGCTAAGTTGGGGACAATATCTTGCGCGAACGGAGGTGCGGGCTGTTACAGTATCCTACTCTTGAATGGCTGAAATGGACCAAATTAAATGTAACAACCCGGTAAATCTGAACCAATTTAAAAATTTTATTTTGGCGATTTTAATGAATTTTGAATATTTATAATGAATTATTTTAAATAATAACGAAGAAAAATTTATTTTTGTCGAAGTTAAAACGAATAAATTTATTTTAATTGTATAACGAGCCTGAAATGGCGTGGTAGTTCGAAAATTCGATATCAAATTTCAAACGAATATTTGTAAACAAATCGGCCAAATTTTTGAAAAAATTGAAACGTTCTTAGAAACTGAAAAGTTGAAGAACTTAAGCCTTAAGGAAATAATGAAAGTTGAGTTGATTAGTAAAACAACTTTCACCTTCGTTCCTTTTCGAGGACAAAAAGATTTTAAGTGGGGGAGATTGTAACAACCCGGAAAATCTGAACCAATTTAAAAAATTTATTTTGGCGATTTTAATGAATTTTGAATATTTAAAATGAATTATTTTAAATAATAATGATGAAAAATTTATTTTCGTCGAAGTTAAAACGAATAAATTTATTTTAATTATATAACGAGCCTGAAATGGTGTGGTAGTTCGAAAATTCGATTTCAAATTTCAAATGAATATTCGTATTAACAAAATAAATTGGAATGGAATGGAATTCGATTTGGTAATGATCGAAGTGAACTTCTGTGGAGGATGGCTATTACTATATATGGAATTTAAAAGGCTTTGTCGTTATTTCATTTATATTATTAGTCGGATACAGAAGTTTATATCAATTATATATATTGATTTGTTTTCCGTGAAGATTCCATAATTAGTGGAATGTGATTTTGGGTTTATCTTGAGCTGTGTTTTAAATGGCATTAGTTCTTTAACCCAGTTAAAGATAAGATTAATTTCTTAACTTTTAAAAGTCATTAAGTAATGATTTTTAATTGAGATTAAAACTGAATTGGAGTTTTAATGAGTCTTTAATTAGATTGAAATGAGGATTTGATAATTTAAATTATCAAATCTGAGAAATGATCAAAAATGGAGTATCGCCAGTTTTGCTCCAGGCGATAGTCAAATCTTTAATTTGATTTGAACGTGAAATGGTAAATAATTTTACCGATAACACCGTGGTGTTAGATATGGAGTATTACCAGTTTTTCTCCATGGGATGAATAGGTTGGGATTGGGAAATTTAATAAATGATTACTTCGGTAAGGTGCGCTAATCTCGACTAGTTTGGAAAACCTTATTTTGGTTTGAAATCCAAAGGAAGATTAAAGAATAAATTTTAAAGAATTTATCTTTGATAAAATTAATGGGAACCTTTCCCAAGAATGTGAATATTTGAAATAAAAGAATATTCTGAATTGGAATGAGGCGTATGTTGTGTTTATGTAGCACTTGTTTATTATATACGCAAGTTATTCAGAAAGGCCGGGTTTATACCCATTCTGAATAACTGATTCGACGATGGTCGAAGATGAAGACGGTGGTTGAAGACCAGAGGTCTTCACATCGTTTGGATAATTACTGATGATCTTGATTGGGCTGTGCACCCAAGAGGAGGGAATCATTTGGTGATCGTCCAGACGTATTTGGAGATCGATCGAAATGCGAGGAATAAGGTTCCTCCGGTTTCGTTCAGACCCAGAATGGACTTGTAAATGGACTGTGTCTGACATTGGATTTCATTCTGTGTGATTGATATACGTCAGTTGCATGGCGTGATTTGCCTGTGTGGCATGCTGAGATGCAAAGGATCAAGGCTTCTATTGAAAATCAGAGTCTTTTGGTTGATGATCAAAGCACGGCCTATGTGGCATAGCTTTGTGTAGCGTTAATTTGCGAGCCTCACACCCCGGTATGAACCAGAAATGGGAGAGGACTGCAAGAAGAACATGCGTTTCCTATTAGCTATGAGTGGTGTCAGTATTTTATCACGGCTTGGCATTTTACTTATGTGGATGATGGATAGCGAGGCGCCTCAGTTATATCGGTTTCAGCCGATGCATTCTGGTTGGTAGACGGACCAGACTTACGCCCCATAGGGTGGGGAAACGCAGTGTTCAGTGTTTAAGTTTAATCCACATTGGGTGGACTGGCCCAGACGATCCAAAGGTCACTCGACCTCTGACCAGAGGCTCGGGCTAGAGAGTCTCGAAGCAGTGAGGACGATCCCTTTCCTCGGTTCATAGATGGAAATCCAATTTCCAAATACGATATGTGCGATTTTGATTGTAAACCTATATCTGGCGACATAGTATATGGTAGTTATGCCGTCTATGATTGATATTATGATTGAAACTGTTTTGACACTATACACTTATAGTAGTATCAAAATGATTTGTTTTATACGTATCAAGCATTATTTGGCTATCATAAGGAAAAACTCCATCCTCCGACTGCGTTCATTGTGTGATGGGACCTGAGTCTTATAATAGCTTCATCTTTCTTTATTTAGCATTGCGCTGTTTGTTTTATGCACTGGTATTCTTGGGAGGAAACCCGTTCCGTGTTATACGGCGTGGTCCCTTGATTTACCTAACTTTAAAATACAGATTTATAACTGATTTAGTTCTCACACCAGTCACATGACTGAACTGGAGTTTATTGTTTTAACTTAAACTCTGGGTGCCCCTATTTTTTGCACAGGCAGCTAGTAGTTTGGTTTTGCATATTTATATTCACAGGATCCTGGTTTACAGCTGGAATGATATTCGAAAAGCTTTGTGTCCACATATTCCTTTCAGTTGTGTTTTTGTATTATTTTCCACTGCATTATAATTTGTAAATCTCTTATATTTATCAAATGTAAATTATTTGTTCATATTCTGTATATTCTTGTACTCTGATGTAAATTGTTGTAATAAGCAATGAAATGTTCTTCTGTTTGTGTTCTGATTTGTCGTGTTCTCAATTCAATACGGGTTTTCCTTTACGGGGATGTTTGGATCGTCTCATTTTGGTATCAGAGCGCGTTCTACACTGTGTAAGCATTAATTATAAATGATTAACGCTTTCAACAGCCTGTCAACCTATCGATTGACTTACAACTAAACGGTTGGGATTAGTGTACATCAAATATCATCCCAACATCCGTGTGGGGTTTCAATCAACAAACACAGATTTTGTTTGTGCAGTTAGGCGATGTGCAAAATTTATCGTCCCAATCAATATCAGTCAAATCAGTGAACATAAACAAATCGTCTGATTTGTAAATGGATATTTATTTTGTTCATTACACGTTAAAAATTATAATTTTAGCGATAAAATATTTTATTCAATACATGAATATTATTTTACAGTCCCTTTCACATCACAACCAATTTCAACAACACAAACAAACAAACAAGCCATCAATGGCCTATGGACGACGGGTGTCGGGTGCTGCTAAGCACCGTCAGCATCCTAGTATATATATATTAGCATTGCGTTGTTTGTTATATGCACTGGTATTCTTGGGAGAAAACCTATTCCGTGTTATACGGCGTGGTCCCTTGATTTACTTTATTTCTAAAGTAAAGATTAAATAACTGTTTTCGTTCTCACACCAGTCACATGACTGACCTGGAGTTTATTGTTTTAACCTAAACTCTGGGTGCCGCTATTTTCCACGGGCAGCTAGTAGTTTCGGTTTTGCAGATTTATATTTACAGGATCCTGGTTTTCAGATGGAGTTGTATACAGAAAGCTCTGTATCCGTGAATTTGTTTTAGTTGTGTTTTGTATTATTTTCCGCTGCAGTAATGTATTTAAATCTTTGATATATGCCAAATGTAAATTATTTATTCATACTCTGGATTATTCTTATACTCTGACGTAAATTGTTGTAATAAGCAATGAAATGTTCATCTGTTTGTGTTCTGATTCGCCTTGTCCTCATAAAAATTCGGGTTTTGAACAGTTTTGGTCGGTTTAGTGATCGATCAGGTCCGGGCGAAATCCGTATCGTTGAAATCGTTTTGACATGAATTTAAAACGAAGTTAGAAAAGAATATTCAATGTTGATTTGAAATTGAAATGGAAGTGGAAATCGTTTTTAAAACGAATTCAAAATGATTTAAAAATTCCTTTTAAATGGAAATCGACGAAATATATAATATATATATATACGTATTATATATATATATATATATATTATAACGGCCTGAATAGAATGCGCCGCGCAGCGGCCGTTCGCGAATTTCGACCATTGACTTCGAATTGACATTACGGGAGGTCCAACCGTCGGATTCTCCTAAAACCAGAACCGTTGGGTTCATATCGAAAAGAGTTTTCCAACGAATATGAAAGATTTGAAATATAACGGTATGATTTGCAATTATGTCCAAATCAAATTTGGAAAAGGTCGCTGTGGTCGCAGTTCGGTGGTCGTTATTGGAACCCGACTGAAATAGCGATAATAAAATTATTAAAAATATTAATAATTTGTGTAAAATCATGATAAATGATTTGGGAAGAATTGGGATGAAAAACTCTATATTTTGAAAGATAAAAATATATTTTATCGAATTGAACTAGTTATTAACTAGAATTATAATCCAGTTATTTTTAGATAAATAGGGGATTTGAAAAAGGGTTTTGAGGATAACCAGGATTTCCAATATATCAATTGGAATGGATTTGAATCGAAATTGTCTTCGGGATATTTCGATATTGGGTTTCGTGATTATACGGGTATTGATATGGGAATTTGAAAGATATATTATATATCGTTATTTCCAATACGATATCTGTTGGTTTCAGAATTTGATATTGAATATAAGCCGATATATTTTCTATTCAGAGCCTGTATTTAATATCAAATGTGATTTTGGGTTTGTCGTGAAAAGTGTCTTAAATAACACTGTTCTTAAATCAAGTGATAAAAGAATAAATCTTTTAAATAAGATTATTGGAGTTTCCAGTTATATTTGATAACTGGAACAAAAATGGAATGTAAATTTGGGTTTATCGTGAACAGTGTTTTAAATAACACTGGTTCTTTAACTCAAATTTACAGTGAAAAGTGATTTGGAATTTATAAATCTATTAAGTAAGATGGATGGAATTTTCCAAAGTAAAGTTTTCCGATTTAACAAAATAAATTAGAATGGAATGGAATTCGATTTAATAATGATCGAAGTGAACTTCTATGGAGGACAGCTGTTACTATATATGGAATTTAAAAGGCTTTGCCATTATTCCATTTATATTATTAGTCGGATACGGATGTTTATATCGATTATATATATTGATTCGATTTTCCGTGAAAATTCCATAATTAATGGAATGTGATTTTGGGTTTATCGTGAGCTGTGTTTTAAATGACATTAGTTCTTTAACCCCGTTAAAGATAAGATTAATTTCTTAACTTTGAAAAGTCATTACGTAATGATTTTTGAGATTAAAACTGAATTAGAGTTTTAATGAATCTTTGATTAGATTGAAATGAGGATTTGATCATTTAAATTATCAAATCTGAGAAAGGATCAAGAATGGATACTACCAGTTTTGCTCAAGGCGATAGTTAAATCTTTAATTAGATTTGAACGTGAAAAGGGTAAATAATTTTACCGATGGTGTTAGATATGGAGTATCACCAGTTTTGCTCCATGGGATGAATAGGTTGGGATTGGGAAATTTAATTAAGGATTACTTTGGTAAGGTGCGCTAATCCCGACTAGTTTGGAAAACCATAATATGGTTTGAAAAGATATCCAAAGGAAGGTTAAAGAGTAAATTTTAAAGAATTTATCTTTGATAAAATTAATGGGAACCTATCACAAAAGATGTGAATATTTGAAATAAAGAATAACCTGAATTGGATTGAGGCGTATGTTGTGTTAATGTGGCACTTGTTTATTATATACACGAGTTATTCAGAAAGGCCGGGTTATACCCATTCTGAATAACTGATTCGACAATTGGTCAAAGATGAAGACGGTGGTTGAAGACCGGAGGTCTTCACATCGTTTGGATAATTACTGATGATCTTGATTGGGCTGTACACCTAAGAGGAGGGAATCAGTTGGTGATCGTCCAGACATATTGGGAGATCGATGGATATGCGAGGAATAAGGTTCCTCCGGTTTCGTTCAGACCTAGAACGGACTTGTAAATGGACTGTGTGTCTGACATTGGATTTTATTCTGTGCTGATCGATCTCTGTTAAATGTACATCTGCTCAGTGAAGGACGATTTATTCTCTTACTTCACCCTTCTCTGAGACGTACGGGATCAGAGGTTGTATATCGATAGACATCGGTCGCATGGCGTGAATTGCCTGTGTAGCATGCTGAGATGCAAATGATCATGGCTTCTGTTGAAAAGCAGAGTCTTGTGTTTGATGATCAAAGCACGGCCTGTGTGGCGTAGCTTTGTGTAGCGTTAATTCGCGAGCTTCACTCCCCGGTATGAACTAGAAACAGGAGGAAGGACCTTAGGGAGGACATGCGTTTCCTTCTAGTTAGAAGTGGCGTCAGTGGTTTTACACACCCTGACGAGTTTGACTTATGTGGTTGTTGCATTTCGAGGCGCCTCGGTTATATCGGTTACTGCGGGAACCGATGCATTCTAATCGGTAGACGGACCAGATTTATGCCCCATAGGGTGGAGAAACGCATGTTTAGGGTTTAAGTTTAATCCACATCGGGTGGACTGGCCCTGACGATCCAGGGGTCGATGCGTTCTGATCCTGAGGCTCGGGCTAAAGAGTCTCGAAGCGGGCTAGGACTATCTTTTGCCTTGGTTCGTGACGGTAATCCAATTTCCAAATACGACATGTGCGATTTTGATTGTAAATCTATATATATCGACATAGTATATGGTAGCTATGCCGTCTATGATTGATATTATGATTGAAACTGTTTTGGCACTATACACTAACAGTAATATCAAAATGATTTCTTTTAAACGCATCAAGCATTATTTGGCTATTATAAGGGAAAACTTTATCCTTCGACTGTGTTCATTGTGTGATGGGACCTGAGTCTTATAATAGCTTCATTTTCTTTATTTAGCATTGCACTGTTTGTTATATGCACTGGTATTCTTGGGAGAAAACCCGTTCCGTGTTATAGGGCGTGGTCCCTTGATTTACTTTATTTCTAAAGTAAAGATTAAATAACTATTTTAGTTCTCACACCAGTCACATGACTGACCTGGAGTTTATTGTTTTAACCTAAACTCTGGGTGCCCCTATTTTCCACGGGCAGCTAGTAGTTTCGGTTTTGTAGATTTATATTCACAGGATCCTGGTTTTCAGCTAGAGCTGTATACGGAAAGCTCTGTAGCCGTATATTTGTTTCAGTTGTGTTTTGTATTATTTTCCGCTGCAGTAATGTATTTAAATCTCTGATATATGTCAAATGCAAATTATTTATTCATACTCTGGATTATTCCTGTACTCTGATGTAAATTGTTGTAATAAGCAATGAAATGTTCTTCTGTTTGGGTTCTGATTCGCCTTGTCCTCGTAACAATAGTGGTTTTGAACGGTCTTTGTCGGTTTAGCGATCGATCAGGTCCGGGCGAAATCCGTATCGTTACATTAAATCCCCATAAAACTCTCAATCCACACGATAATCGAAGGAGCTTTTTAAGGCAAATACGATGACCTAGGTGAGCTTGGCAACTTTGACGGTCGTGATTGGAAACTAGGGTCGGTGGTGTTCGATTTTGGGCTGTTAAGGTTAGCGGTTTGGAGCGATTTTCCGATGGCGTTGGCCCACCGAGTTGGCCAGGTCTAGGGCCGCGGGGAGAGGAACTGGCGACGGTCGAGGTGGTGGCGGTTGATGGAGGTCCGGTCCACGGTGGAGCGTGCAAATCGAGGGCAACGGAATCGAGTTTGGGTTCGGTTCATCCGTATTACTGGTGCAACGATGAAGAAGGGTAATCCTAATTTAATTATTTAATAAATTCAAATTTAAAATATTATCAAAACAAAATAAGCCATATCTTATTCAAATCTAATCAGAAATTGATGAGACTGGAGGCGTTGGATTCAAAACGAAAAATTCTACATTTCGGAACAGCTTTGGACAAAAACAGCAGCAATGGAAAGTTTTGACAAAATTAAACACGTAGTTTAATTAACTGAAACAATCATTTTAATAACGATTTCTGAATCCGTTCAAGGTGAGATTTCTATTTTTAAAATAAAATTAATTATTTATTTCATTGTGAAATTTATATTTTTACTGTATAAAAATCTTTTTGATGTTGTATGAAATTTTGATTGATTTTTTGTGATTGCGATGAACCATTGAATTGAATGGCGTGTATTCACATCTTGTCAAAATTTGTGTATACAATAAAAAAAAACATATTTTTATTGAATATATATAAATAAAATATTCATGATTGTCAAAATCTATTGTACAATAAAAATATATCTTTATTGTATATATATAAGAATATGTAACATGTTCATGTTTGCAAAAGGAATGTTTATACAACAAAAATCACATTTTTCGTTGTACGAAGGAATTAACAAAATATTCATCTTGGTTAAATGGAAAAGTGTTGAAACAAAATATTCATGTTTGTTAAATAGAAAAGGGTTGAAACAAAATGTTCATTTTTGATAGAAAAGTGTTAAAACAAAAATTATATTTTTGTCAAATAGTTTTGTGTTAAAACAAAATATCACTTTTGTCAAATTATTAAAGTTCAAACAAAATTTGTCACTTTTATCAAATTATAAAGGTTGAAACCAAATTTGTCATTTTTGTCAAATGTAATTGTTGAAATGAAATTTGTCACTTTTGTCAAATATAATTGTAGAAACAAAAATTGACATTTTTGTCATGTTAGATAAAAATAACATTTGTGTTAGATAAAATTAACATTTGTGTTATATATAAAATTAACATTTGTGTTATATATTGTCATGTTAGATAAAATTAACATTTGTGTTATATATTGTCATGTTAGATAAAAATAAACATTTTTGTTATAAATTGTTTTGTTTAGATAAAAACATCATTTTTGATTAGAAATGTTTTATCAGAATAAAAATGTCATTTTGATTAGAAATGTTACATTAGAAATAAAAATATCATTTTGGTTAGAATATGTTGTGTAAACAAAAATATCATTTTTATTAGAAATATGTTATGTAAATAAAAAAAACATTTTGTTAGAAGTATGTTATGTAAAAAGAAATAGCATTTGGTTATAAAAGGTTGCATTAGAAATAAAACCACATTTTGTTATCAAAATGCTGCATTAGAAATGAAATTACATTTTGTTATCAAAAGGTAGCATTAGAAATGAAACCACGTTTTGTTATAAAAGATTGCATTAGAATAAAAATCACATTTTTGTTGTAAAAGGTTTCGTTTGAATACAATTGTCATTTTTGATTACCTTTAGAATTGTCATTTTTTATCCAACATTAAAGATGTCAATTTTTATCCAATAATAAAAATGTCATTGTTGATTACATTTAGAATTTTCATTTTTATCCAACATTAAAAATGTCATTTTTATCCAATATTAAAAATGTCATCTTTAGTCAAATATTAGAATCGACATTTTAATCACATATTAAAAATGTCATTTTAGCCAAACATTAAAATGTCATTTATATCAAATATTAGGAATGTCATTTATGTCAAATATTAGAAATGTCATCATATTAGAAATATCATCTATATAGAAATGTCCCTTTATTAATATGAAAATGTCATTCATTTAGAAATGTCATTTTATTGGAAAATTGATCATAAGTTAAAATATGATTTGTGCTAGATTAAAACATTACCATTATAATGTTAACATTGTAGTTGTGATTAAATTATAAATAATTATTTATAATTTAAACAAATGAAAAGTTGTTAAATAGAAAATATTCTAGACTGGATTCGGATTGGTTAAATTTATTAACCAATGATTTATGTAGATAAATCGTTGTTGTTTGAAAACCCCACACGGGTATTGGGATGATATTTGTTATATACTAATTCCAATATTTAGTTAAATGTCAATCGATGGATTGACAGTCTGTGATGAGCATCATTCATTTATTTTAATGCTCACACAGTTATAGATTCCATTATGGATGTGAATGGCTTGTTTAATGATTTTTTCCATTATTGTTATATGGTAATTGATTGAGTCACATCCCGATTCGGAATATCTTAAAATAAAGAATATTCAAAAATAAAGAATCTTTTAAAATAAAGAATAATTTAAAATAATAAATATTTTAAAATAATATTCAGTGTAGAAGAAAAATATGAAGCCGGATTAAGTAGCAAACGCCATTTTTAACCCAAACGGGTTTATCGATCGATTTACTCATTTTATAATGAATATAGAAAATAAATGATTTCAAAATATAATATTTTATTATTTTAAAATGATAAATATATAGAATATTCAATTTTTACTTAAAATTGAAGATGAAGTTAAAAATTGTTTGAAAGTGAATTTATAAATATTTTATAAAAATGATTTATAATAGAAATCGACGATATAATATATAGGATATTATATATATATATATATATAATGGCCTGAATAGAATGCTCCGTGCAGCGACCATTCGCGAATTTCGACCATTAACTTTAAATGGACATAACGGGAGATCCGACCGTCGAATTCTCCTAAAACCGGAACCGTTGGGTTCGCATCGAAAAGAGATTTCAAATGAATATAAGAGTTTTGAAATCTAATGGTTCGATTTGGAATTACGTCCAAATCAAATTTGGAAAAGGTCGCTATGGATGTAGTTCGGTGGCCGTTATTGGAAACCGATGGTACGGGCCTTAATAAAATTACTAAAAATATGGAAAAAATTATGTAAAATCATAATATATGATTTAGAAATATTTTGGATGAAAAATTCCATATGTGAATAGATAAAAATATATTTTTATCGAAATGAACTAGTTATTAACTAGAATAATAATCCAATTATTTTGAAATTAACAAATTGGATTTGTAATCATTTTAATATAATCAAATTTTCCAATATATGAATTAAAGTGAAATTGGATTTTGGGCTATCGTGAATGGTGTCTTAAATAACACTATTCTTAAAACCCAGTGTAAAGAGAACAAATCTTTTAATTAAGATTATTAGAGTTTTCCAATTATATTTAATAATTGGAATAAAATGAAATGTGAATTGGGTTTATCGTGAACAGTGTTTTAAACGACATTTGTTCTTTAACCCAATTAACAGCGAAATTTTAATTTGGAATTTATAAATCTTTTATTAAGATTTAATTTGAAAATTTCTAAAGTAAAGTTTTCCAATTTAATATATTAAATTGGGATTGAATGGAATTCGATTTAATAATAATCGAGGTGATTTTCTGTAAAAGAAGACCTTTAATATATATGGAATTTAAAAGGCTTTGCCGTTATACCATTTATATTAATAGTCCGATACAGAACTTTATATCGATTATATATTGATCTGATTTCTGTGAAGATTCCATATTTTATGGAAGATGATTTTGGGTTTATCGTGAACTGTGTTTTGAATGACATTAGTTCTTTAACCCAATTAAAGTTAAGATTAATTTCTTAAAGTTGAATAATCATTGTGTAATGATTTATGTGATTAAAACCAAACAAGACTTCTAATGAATTCCTAATTAGATTGAAATGGAATGAGATAATGAAATGATTATAAGAACAAATTCAAAAGGAATTTATCTTTGATAGAATAATGTGAATATTTCATTAAAAGAATATTCTGAGTTGAAATGTGGCGTATGATGTGATTTATAGAAATCGATTTTTGATTATAAAATACGCGAGTTATTCGGAAAGACCGGGTTTAACCCATTCTGAATAATTACTACGACGATTAAAAATCGAAGATAAAGACGGCGGTTGAAGACCGACAATCTTCACATTGAATGGATAAGGACTACTGATACTGTAGTGACCCGTAACTTCCCCGTGAAGGAAAGCACGGATTACCTTGAGAACAACACACAAAAGAACGCAGACGGAAGAACATTTCATTGTTATTACAACAATTCCATCAGATACAAGAATATACAGAGTATAAATGAATATTATGCATTCGATAAATATCAGAAATTACAATAAATTACATAGCAGCGGAAAAATATACAAAACACAACTATAAGTGATACACGGATGCAGATCTTTCCGAGCATCGTTCCAGCTGTAAATCAGGACCCTGTGAATATAAATCTGCCAAACCAAAACTATTAGCTGCCCGTGTAGAAAATAGGGGCACCCAGAGTTTAGGTTAAAACAATAAACTCTAGGTCAGTCATGTGACTGGTGTGAGAACTAAAACAGTTATTTAAAACTTTACTTTAAAAGAGAGTAATTCAAGGGACCACACCGTATAACACGGAACAGGTTTCCTCCCGAGAATACTAGTGCATATAACAAAACAGCGCAATGCTCTTTGGAAAAATGAAGCTATTATAAGACCCAGGTCCCATCACGCAATGCAATGCAAGCCGGAGGATAGGGTTTTCCCTTATAATAGCCAAACATGCTTGGTACGTTAAAACAAATCATTTGATACTATTATAAGTGTATAGTGTCAAAACAATTCAAATCATAAATATCAATCACAGACGGCATGGGTACCATATATCATGTCGCCATACTAGTTCTACAATTAAAACCGCAATATCACGTATTGGAAATTGGATTCCATCATGAGTCGAGGCAAGGTGCAAGCTCCTCTCCGTTCGAGACACTCTAGCAAATGTCTCAGGACCACATTTTGATCCTTGGAATCGGTTGGGCCGGTCCTCACCTAACTTTGGAGGATTAGTTATTCCTGAACACACGTTTCCCGGTCCTAACAGACTATATCCGAGGCGCCTCGCATTCCAACATCCACATAAGTAAAATGTAACGACCCGTATTCTACGCATCAAAGGACCGTAGAATATTTATTTCTATCACATACGAAGTCGTATGGTCATGTAACTTTGGGAGACGACTATTGGGGTCATTTCCCATGTTCATGATTTTTGTCGATTTTTAAATGACCATTTTACCCCTAATTGGTACTGTTTTGGCCATAACTTTTGACTGGAAAGGGATTTTGACCTGAAACCACTTCCATTGGCTCCGGATGATGGTTTACAATTCGGTAGAGTGGTCACACTAACCAAACGGACTCACCTGTTGGGAGATATGGCTGAAACAAATTTCAGATAGTGAAAAACAGCTTAATTGGGTTTAATCGGGTAATTAGCAGCTAGGCCCAAAGGGGATTTCGGGATTGGAGATGTATAGGAGCTGATTAGGGTTAGAAAACATTTCTTCCAGCCGCCTCTTTCATTCTTGAACCCTAACAATGGCTGCCAACATCTAGAAACATCCCCAAATCACTAACTAATCAAGTTTTGGCTTAATCTACATCAAATTAAGGAGAGGAAACACGAAAGCAAGGTTAGAGCTGCTGTTAGACACCAGTATTCACCCAAATCAGCAAGGTTTCAGTTCTGAAAATTTTATTTGTGGCCAAGGTGAGTGATTAGCATTGTTTTGACACTAATTACAGTTAATTAAGGATAATTATTGAAGATTAACGAATTTATACACTAATAAATTCTGGAAAAATATCTATAAATTCGAAAATAATATTTTATGCCTCTGGTAGAAATTTGGTTTAATTTGGTTAAGTTTTGTTAACCCTAGGATTAGTTTTGCTTAAACATGCTTAAGGGAAAATATGGGGTTTTGGGTATATTTGATCCATTTTGACATGTATATTCATTGTTTTGGTGTTTGTGGTTAGTTTGCTATGTTGCTATGACTGTTTGGAATGATTTGTGGTTGATTAGAATAGTTAGATTGGTCGAAAACTTTGTCGAATCGCGTAAAGAAGTTGCTGGAAAAAGTTGCAGAAAGTTGTGCAGGGTTTCGGATCGGATCGGGTATGGGCTCGGATCTGGTAGGGAGCTGGGTAAGGAATCTGACCCGAACTGGGATCTGGCACAAAGAAGTTTGGCAAGAAGGAAGGCCACTGCTTCGAGTTGGACAGAGGATCGGATCGGAGCCATGGAGCAGGATCGGATCGAAGTAAGCTAGGGAGCGAGATCGGATCGGAGGAGGCAAGCGACGGGGATCGGATCGGAGCTATGGAGCAGGATCGGATCGGAGTTGGCTAGGGAGCGAGATCGGGTTGGAGCAGGCAAGCTGGAGCAGGAGGGACGAACCGAACCGAATGGAGCGTGACATCCGAACCGAACCGACGTCTGAAGGGGAAGGATCACCGAACCAAACCACACTCAGGAATACACCATGGAGCATTACACTGAACCGAACCGTGTTATACGCATATATCCGAACCGAATCGAATTCAGGACCACTTCTACGCGATGACTTTTCTGAACACCAACTCCAATTCGACCAAAACCCGAGATGCAAAGGAATTCCAAATGAGGAGCTTTGACTCAGGATCCAGTTGGGAATCAATGAGTGGGCTTCATGATTGGTCTTTGCTGCGGGACGTGTGCAAAGGGGTTGTCGGTATTCATAACTTTGGTTCACCACTTAGAGATGGATAGTGGGCTTGTAGTGATAGTTACACGGGATTGGATTCCGCCATGGCCCAAAGTATTAGGTGACCAAAGTAGTGGATATCGTATGCTTTACGCACTGAGTGAGAGATGTGAGGATGATTGCTATGCTTGATTGTTTGACATTACTATGACATGCACACCCCCACCCCTGTATCTCTTACACAGTATGTTAGTGGCACCTTGGAGTACTGTACGGTATGTGGTACTAACTTTTTGGTTGCAGGTCCAGGTTCAGGTATGATTGGATTATACCTGTTATTGTTATGTTTTGTTTCTTATCGCTTATACCAGGCTTTATATCTGACCCAGAGTTTTATGTTTCCTCTTATTACTCTGGGTGCTCACACGAGCAGACTAGAGACAGGTTATGGTTAGCTAGTGATGCGCGAGTAGCTGATTCGGAGTTGAGCAGAAGGCTTCCACGTATGATATATATATATATATATATATATATATATATATATATATATAATATTCTCCCTGTGTGGTTGAAGATCACTGCTTGGGCATTAGTCGTGCATCTTCTACTTTACCTTCCTTTTGTTTTAGAGACAGTAAATTTGGAAAGTTGTAATAAGCTGTATTTGGATTCCCGCTGCTATGTTGGTTTATTTTTCAGCTTATGCACTGTCTCGCCTGTTTTATGTCAAGTATATTATTATTATATTTTGTTCCATGCGCTGTGAGACATTCTGTAGGTTCTTTGTTGATTCTTCGTCTTCTTTCTTTTCTTCTGACGACTGTCCCGTGCTGACTGGACATGTGTACAGCGCACCATTGGAGTAAAAGTCGGTTGGTGCAGGGTGGACCGTCACATTTGGTATCAGAGCTCAAGGTTGCGCAGTTAACCTAGGGAAAGACACTAGGGAGAGATAGTACGTATATGAGAGAGCGTATTTGTGATTAATTTGGTTTTCAAAAGCTATATATATATATACTATTAGTAGTATAAGAATGAAGTCGTATTGCACTAGCACCACTATGGGGTCGTTAATCATTTCCCCTTTTACAGATTATCGATGAGCCGATATCCTAGAGGTGCTGGTAGAGGGACCAACTATGGGAATGCTCCTGATATGAGGACAATGTTCACTAACTTCATGAGGGAGATGCTTAGGGATGTTCAGGGAGCAGTTCCCAATCCCGGAAATGGTGGTGGTCCAGTAGTGCAGGCGCCTAGGGTCGACTTCGCCAAGTTGTGCAAGGATTACACTAACCTTGGTGGGAAGCCGTTCCACGGAACGGAGTCGGCCACAAATGTTCAGGATTGGTTGGATAGCTGTGATCGTATCTTCGACGATTTGGGTATCGAGGATGCGATGAAAAGAAGGCTAGCGTCTCGTCAGCTGCAAGGGCGAGCGATGAATTGGTGGAATGCCATTAAGACAGCTACTCCAGAGGATCAAGTTACTTGGAATCAGTTTAAGACTCGCTTTTGTGATAAGTTTATTCTAGCTGCTCATAAATCAGAATTGTTCAGGAAGTTCTTGGAGCTTAAGCAGAATGGTAGAGCAGTCTCGGAGTATATCGCTGAATTTGATACTTTATCGAAATATGGATGGTCCCTTATCGATACAGTCGAAAAGAAGAACGAGAAGTTCATAACTGGCTTGGATGGGTACTTGGGGGAAAGACTTATAAACCATATCGATGAGACATTCGAGTCTATTGTAGGAAAGGCATTAAGGTCAGAGAGCCTTTTTCCTAAGTCGAATGCCGAAGTTGCACGGCATCTGCAGAGGAGCCAAAGCCGCAAGCAGGCGGTGAAGGCAAGAAGAATTCTCAGAACAAGAGGAAGCAGAACCCGACCAAGGATGGTCAGAATAAGAAAAATAAGAAAGATGACGAATGCTTTAGTTGTGGCAAGAAGGGCCACTATGCCAAAGATTGTCGAGAAAAGCCTAGGGAAAGGAAGTGCTTTAACTACGGCTAGGCAGGACATCACAAGGATGATTGCCCACAACCTCCTAGGGAGAAGCAGATTGTGAAAGCATATGCTATCAACGTTGTTCCTTCTTCTTCGAATGCCCCAACTGCGGCGCAGAAGGAAAAAGGTGTCGTTATTCGAGGTATGCTTTCTATTTAAGATTTTTTGATCGGGTTTTGTTTGACAAACCTGAGTTAGTCGATAGACCTTTAGCAGTGACGAACCCGATTGGTGGTTCGACTAGTTTTGGCATGATTTGTTGTAATGTGGTCTTATCGAGTCATGGATGTATGTTTCCTTGTGTTTGCTTTGTTTTGAGCTTTACTGGGTTTAGCATTATTTTGGGAGTCGATTTACTCTAAAAAAATAGGGTGGTATTAGGTACCTACCTAGTGATGGCGATAGTAACTGGAGTTAAGAAAGCTGAAAGGTTATCATTTTAATAAGTTCTAGTTGTCTCTGGGAGGCAAATGAGTACTCAAGTGCTAGATTGTTTTGCTAGTATCACCTCATATGGGTTGTTCGAAATCGGAGGAGATGTTCCTTTGGTGCTTGTCTGATATTGGTTTAGGCCTTTGGGGCTTGTGCTTGGGGAATGTCGATTTCGACTAGGATGGTTTGCATGAGGGGTAAATAGTTGTTGTGATTTTTCGTTGGATGATATCTTGGTTTACTCGAGGAGTGATCGTCAGACGGAACATGATGAGACTGTTCAATGGTATAGACTGCCCAGAGTTAGACTCGATAGGGTTATGAGATTGCTCGAGTGGGACTTGGGAAAGATGCAAAGTAATGGATTGTTTAGGACCCTATGTTGATGTTCTCTACTGGATAGTAGAACTTTTAAGGAATAGGATGTGTTCGTTGATCATGGAAGATACAACGAAGATTAGGGCGATTCAAGTTGGACTTGAACTCGTAAAAGAAAATGGGTGTTCGTGATCTTGGAGATGCAACGAATAGGGAGACGACTCACGTTGGACTAGAGTTCGTCGGTAATGGATACTCAAGACTGGGTCTGAGTTATAGATTGACTCGAGTTGGACTCGAGAAGGCTGCAAGGAACTGGATTCGGCTCGGGTTGGACTTGAGAGGGCAGCAAGACAATGGATAGACTTGGGTTGGACTCAAGTATTTTAGTAGGACTAAAAGCAGGGTTATCTGGGGACGCCCGTTACCTTGGATCCGTTGGACGTGATCTAGTTATCCTTGGAGGATAAATGTACGTTGGACGTACGGTAGTCCGATTGGAGGCTGGGCTTCCATTAGTTTAATTATCCTTGGAGGATAAACGTACGTTGGACGTACGGTAGTCCATAGGGAGGCGGGGCTTCCATTGGCCAGGGATTGGTTGGACCAGTCAAGTAGGCATCGGTGTATGTATGGAGGCTGGGCTTCCATTAGTTATTGATGTTGGTTGGACCAGACATACTAGAGTCGACATATTGGGATTGGTTAGACCAGTCATGTCGATGTTGATGTGTTTGTGAATTTAGCAGGTGATAGGTAGGACTTGTTTGATGGATGTTAGGGTTGCTATGTTGTTCCTATTTTTCTTTCCTTGAGTAGACTATCACCTGTAGGGTTCCAGCGATGGGGAACAAAGTGATTGTAGTAGGACTATGAGCTAGTGCAGTAGAGTCGTCATGACTCGAGGGGCAAAGTGGACATAGTAAAGGACTAGTGGCTATGGATCAGTGCAGTGGAGTCGCCATGACTCTATGGGGCAGAGTGATCATAGTAAAAGATTTGGGTGCGGTAATAGTTGCATTGAGTAGGAGACATGCCAGTTTAGGGGTTTTGTTTCTAGGATGGAAGCAACTAGAGTATATCACAAGATATGATTTCAGACCCAAGAGTGAATTGGATTCATAATCACTAGTAAGCTTGACGATTAGATCGATTTTGATTGAGTGGATTGGTTCCAGTTAGGAGGACGATCCTAATCTATTGGAAATTATCTCTAGGGTAGAGATGGGTATCGATGGAAAGAGAACGATCAAGCAAGGATTTGATCGAGAAGGATGGCTTCAAAAGAATGGAGGACTAGTTGTACCCAACGTAGATGGACTGAGAGATGAAGTGCTTAGAGCATATCATCACTCGAAATTGACTATGAATCCCGGTGGTAACAAAATGTATTGAGACATGGATTAGACCTACTACTGGGAAAGGATAAAGAAAGACGTTGGGAAGTTTATGTCCAAATGCATAAATTGCCAGTTAGTTGAGGCTAAGCAAAAAGAAGCCTAGTCGTTTGTCACAACCGTTGGAAACAAGTCTCAATGGATTTCATTGATGGTTTACCAAGGACTAGGTTAGGTCATGATGGTATTTAAGTGAATTGTATATTAGAGAATGAAGGCTACCCAAGATAGGAAGAAGACTTATCTCAATAAGAGACGAAGAGATTTGGAATTCTTCGTTAACAACCTGGTGTTCGTCAAGATCTCTCCATTGAGAATGTGATTCAGATGGGTTGGAGAGGTAAGTTAGCACCAAGATTTGTTGGCCCATTCCCAGTCCTCGAGCAAGTTGGGAATTTGGCGTATGAAATAGAGCTACCTGACAAGATGGCAGGAGTTCACAACGTATTTCATGTTTCCCAAATAAGGAAATTCGTGCACGACCCTAGTGTGGCTATTTCACCTGATCAATTGGATAACATCGGAGTTGAACCCGAGGCGGTTGAGAACCGCAAGCCTATGTGTATTGTTGGGAACGATATGAAGCAGCTTTGAAGGAAGGCGGTGAAACTAGTCAAAGTCCAGTGGGGTGAGAATGAAAAAGTCTGTACTTGGGAAACAGAGGAAGATATAAGGAAGAAGTATCCAGAGCTATTTGCCTGGTAAGATTTTGACTTCGATTTAGTTTTTCCGCATGCTAGGATAGGCTTGTTTGCTTGTTTTGTATGTTTGATTGTTGTATGTAGCAGTTAGGCATGCGGGATTCTTTGTATGTTTTGGGTTACGGAATTTCGGGGACGGATTTTTTTAAGGGGGGGGAGTGTAACGACCCGTATTCTACGCATCATAGGACCGTAGAATACTTATTTCTTTCACATACGTAGTCGTATGGTCATGTAACTTTGGGAGACGACTATTGGGGTCATTTCCCATGTTCATGATTTTTATCGATTTTTAAATGACCATTTTACCCCTAGTTGGTACTGTTTTGGCCATAACTTTTGACTGGAAAGGAATTTTGACCAAAAACCACATCCGTTGGCTTCGGATGATGGTTTACAATTCCGTAGAGTGGTCACAATAGCCAAATGGACTCACCGTTTGGGAGATATGGCTGAAACAAGTTTCAGATAGTGAAAAACAGCTTAATTGGGCTTAATCGGGTAATTAGCAGCTAGGCCCAAAGGGGATTTCGGGATTGGAGATGTATAGGAGCTGATTAGGGTTAGAAAACATTTCTTCCAGCTGCCTCTTTCATTCTTGAACCCTAACAATGGCTGCCAACATCTAGAAACATCCCCAAATCACCTTCTAATCAAGTTTTGGCTTAATCTACATCAAATTAAGGAGAGGAAACACGAAAGCAAGGTTAGAGCTGCTGTTAGACACTTGTATTCACCCAAATCAGCAAGGTTTTAGTTATGAAAATTATATTTGTGGCCAAGGTGAGTGATTAGCATTGTTTTGACACTAACTACAGTTAATTAAGGGTAATTAGTGAAGATTAGCGAATTTATACACTAATAAATTCTGGAAAAATATCTATAAATTCGAAAATAATATTTTATGCCTCTGGTAGAAATTTGGTTTAATTTGGTTAAGTTTTGTTAACCCTAGGATTAGTTTTGCTTAAACATGCTTAAGGGAAAATATGGGGTTTTGGGTATATTTGATCCATTTTGACACGTATATTCATTGTTTTGGTGTTTGTGGTTAGTTTTCTATGTTGCTATGACTATTTGGAATGATTTGTGGTTGATTAGAATAGTTAGATTAGTCGAATGGCGTAAACAAGTTGTTGGAAAAAATTGTAGAAAGTTGTGCGGGGTTTCGGATCGGATCGGGTATGGGCTCGGATCGGGTAGGGAGCTGGGCAAGGAATCCGAACCGAACTGGAATCTGGCACAAAGAAGTTTGGCAAGAATGAAGGCCACTGCTTCGAGTTGGAGTTGGACAGAGGATCGGATCGGAGCCATGGAGCAGGATCGGATCGGAGTAAGCTAGGGAGCGAGATCGGATCGGAGGAGGCAAGCGAGGGGGATCGGATCGGAGCTATGGAGCAGGATCGGATCGGAGTAGGCTAGGGAGAGAGATCGGGTTGGAGTAGGCAAGCTGGAGCAGGAGGGACGAACCGAACCGAATGGAGCGTGACATCCGAACCGAACCGACGTCTGAAGGGGAAGGATCATCGAACCGAACCGCACTCAGGAATACACCATGGAGCATTACACTGAACCGAACCGTGTTATACGCATATATCCGAACCGAATCAAATTCAGGACCACTTCTACGCGATGACTTTTCTGAAGACCAACTCCAATTCGACCAAAACCCGAGATGCAAAGAAGTCCAAATGAGGAGCTTTGACATAGGATCCAGTTGGGAACCAATGAGTGGGCTTCATGATTGCGCTTTGCTGCGGGACGTGTGCAAACGGGTTGTCGGTATTCATAACTTTGGTTCACCACTTAGAGATGGATAGTGGGCTTGTAGTGATAGTTACACGGGATTGGATTCCCCCATGGCCCAAATTATTAGGTGACCAAAGTAGTGGATATCGTATGCTTTACGCACTTAGTGAGGGATGTGAGGATGATTGCCATGCTTGATTGTTTGACATCACTATGACATGCACACCCCCACCCCTGTATCTCTTACACAGTATGTTAGTGGCACCTTGGAGTACTGTACGGTATGTGGTACTAACTCTTTGGTTGCAGGTCCAGGTTCAGGTATGATTGGATTATACCTGTTATTGTTATGTTTTGTTGCTTATCGCTCATACCAGGCTATATGTCTGACCCAGAGTTTTATGTCTCCTCTTATTACTCTGGGTGCTCACACGAGCAGACTAGAGATAGGTTATGGTTAGCTGGTGATGCGCAAGTAGCTGATTCGGAGGCGAGTAGGAGGCTTCCACGTATGATATATATGTAGTATTCTCCCTGTGTTGTTGAAGATCACTGCTTGGGCATTAGTCATGCATCTTCTACTTTACCTTCCTTTTGTTTTAGAGACAGTAAATTTGGAAAGTTGTAATAAGCTGTATTTGGATTTCCACTGCTATGTTGGTTTAGTTTTCAGCTTATGCGCTGTCTCGCATGTTTTATGTCAAGTATATTATTATTATATTTTGTTCCATGCGCTGTGAGACATTCTACAGGTTCTTTGTTGATTCTTCGTCTTCTTTCTTTTCTTCTGACGATCGTCCCGTGCTGACTGGACATGTGTACAGCGCACCATTGGAGTAAAAGTCGGTTGTTGCGGGGCGGGCCGTCACATAATAAGTATATAAATGTCAGGGCTGGTAGGTCACTGACATCACCCATAGCTAGAAAGAAACGTCGTGTTCTCCCAACGGTCTGTATCCCGTTTTTGACTCATACCGAGGTGTGAGGCTCGCGAATTCACGTTATACAAAAATCTGCGCCACACAGGCCGTGCTTTGATCATCAACCACAAGACTTTGCTTTTCAACAAAAGCCTTGATCAATTGCCACTTCTGTGTGCCACACTGGCAATTCACTCCATGAGACTGATGTCTATCGATATACAACCTCTGAGCTCGTACGTCTCAGAGAAGGGCGTTAAGCAAGAGAATAAATTCTCCGCCGCCAAACAGATGTATATTTAATAGAGATCAATCAACACAGAATAAAATCCAATGTCAGACACACAATCCATTTACAAGTTCACTCTGGGTCTGAACGAAACCGGAGGCACTTTCCTCGCATATCCATCGATCTCCAGGTACGTCTGGACGATCACCAACTGTTTCCCTCATCTTGGGTGTACAGCCCAATCGAGATCATCAGTAATCACCCAAATGACGTGAATACTTCTGGTCTTCAACCACCGTCTTCATCTTCGACATCTCGTCGAATCGGTTATCCATAATGGGTATAAACCCTGCCTTTCTGAATAACCCACGTATATGATAAACAGATGTTACACAAACACAACAAACGCCTCATTCCAATTCAGAATATTCTTTTATTCACAAAATCACATTCCTAGGGAAAGGTTCTCATTAATTTTATTAAAGATAAATTCTTCTAAATTTATTCTTTAATCTTCCTTTGGATATCATTTCAAACCATGTTATGGTTTTCCAAACTAGTCGGGTTAGCGAACCACACTGAAGTAATTATTTATTTTATTTCCTAATCCCAACCTATTCATCCCATGGAGCAAAACTGGTAATACTCCATATCTAACACCACGGTGTTATCGGTAAAATTAATTGCCATTTCACGTTCAAATCTAATTAAAGATTTAACTATCGCTTTGGAGCAAAACTGGTGGTACTCCATTCTCGATCACCTTTCAGATTTGATAATTTAAATTATCAATTTACATTTCAGTCTAATTAAAGATTCATTAAAACTCCACTTAGTTTTAATATTCTCAAAAATCAATAACCTGTCTTTAACTGGGTTAAAGAACCAATGTCATCTAAAACACGATTCACGATAAACCCAAAATCACACTCTATTGTTAATCGGGTTAAAGAACAGGTGTTGTTCAAAACACCGCTCACAATAAACCCAAAAACCAATTCAAATTCAATTCCAATTAAATATTATTTAATTGATACACTTCATTAAATCTAAATAGAAAGATTTAATCTTTTTCTCTATTGGGCTTAAGAACAGTGTTAATGAAGACACCATTCACGACAAACCCAAATCACATTTGATATTAAATACAAGGCTCTGAATATAAAATATACCGGCTTATATTCAATATCAAATCCTGAAACCAACAAATATGGTATTGGAAATAACGATATAAAATATATCTTTCAAATTCCCATAACAATATCCGTATAGTCACGAAATCCAACATCGAAATATTCCGAAGATAATTTCGATTCAACTCCGGTCCAATTCACGTATTGGGAATATTGATTATTTTTAAAATCACTTTCAAATTCAATTTATTTATTTCAAAAATAAATTGATTTTAATTCTAGTTCAAAACTAGTTCATGTTGACAAAAATATATTTTTATCCTTTCAAATGTGGAATTTTTCATCCCAGTTCTTTCCAATTCATATATTATGATTTTACCCAAATTATAAATATTTTTAATAATTTTATCAAGGGCCGTACAGTCGATTTCCATCAACGGCCATCGAACTGCACTTAAAGCGACCTTTTCCAAATTTTATTTGGACATAATTCCAAATCCAACCGTTAGATTTCAAATTTCTAATATTCATTGGAAAGCTATTTTCGATACGAACCCAACGGTTCCAGTTTTAGGAGAATCCGACGGTCGGATCTCCCGCAACGTCAATCCGAAGTCAATGGTCGAAATTCACGAACTGGCGCGGCGCGTTCTATTCAGGCCATTATATATATATATATAAATATATATATATATATATTATATTTCGTCAATTTCCTTTTAAAACGTATTTTATAAATCGTTTTAAATTCGTTTTCAAACAATTTCAACTCTATATTCAATTTCTAATCAAATCGAATATTTCATATCATTACTATATAAATGATAGTATTTTCAAAACGTTATATTTTGAAATCACTTCCTTTTCTATATTCATTATAAAAACGATATAAATATCGTTCACGTCAAAATAGCACAACTCTGATCAACACGGCTTTATATATTTCAATAAATTCGTTATTCTATTCAACAAATGAATATTTATTCCATTCAACACATGAATCTATATTTCTTTCAAAACATGACTAATCTCAACACATGAGTACTGTCAACACACGACTATTTTTGTTATGTAATATATTTTATTAAATTATGGTATATATCATTTGATTTTCAATTAGTCTACACCGTGAAGTAGATTCTAATTTTAAATATGATGAAGATGTAAATTTTATTGTTAAAATATTTTACTCAACACATGAATATCGTCAACCCATGACTATTTTTATATTCAACACATGAGTTTTCTTTTATAAGGTTCATTATTTTCCCGATTGGAATGAGGCCCAATCTATTACCATATAACGTTAATTATATGGATTCCATACAACACATGTATATAATAGCAACGATAAACAATCAACCATCATCCAAAGTGCACCACACAACTGCATAAGCATCAAATATAAATAATCAACGCTTACACAGTCTGTCGACCAATCGATCGACATACAATTAAATAATTGGGATTAGTGTACTCAAATATCATCCCAACACCCGTGTGGGGTTTCTAATCAACAAACACAGATTTTTATTTGTGCAGTTGGGCGATGTGTAAAATTTATCGTCCCAATCAATATCAGTCAAATTAGTGTATATAAACAAATCAGCCGATTTGTTTATAAATATTTATTTATTCACATTCACGTTTAAAATTGTATTTTTAACGATAATTAATTTATTCAACCATCTACATTTTATTACCGATTTCACAACAACATCACAAACAGATTTCACAACACATCAAACAAGTATACAAGTCGTCCATGGTCTGTGGACGACGGGTGTCGGGTGCTACTAAGCACCGTCTGCATCCTAGTGTGTATATATATATATATAACTAATAAAAGAAATTTAAAGCGAGAAGTTCTCACCAAAGCTATCCCAACTCCACGACGCTTCCAATGTAGGGAATCATCACTGTTCTCGCCTTTTGTCACTTTCGTTGCCCGTAGCCACTACATATATAAAAATCACATTTTTATATTATTGCTATGTATGTAAAAATCATATTTTTATAATCACTCCATATGAATAAAAATTCTATTTTTACATCGCTACTATACAGATAAAAATTCTATTTTTACATGGATGCTATATAGATAAAAATTCTATTTTTACACCGCTATTATATAGATAAAAATTCTATTTTTATAACGGTGTTCATATAATAAAGATTATATTTTTATCATGCTATTCTCTATATAAAGATTTCGCCTTTTCAAAATAAAGATTTCTCCTTTTCAAATATAAAGATTTAATTTTTATTTCATCACTATAAAAATAAAAAATTTATTTCAACATATATATAATATAAATCAGATTTTTATTTCGTTATATCTATATAGATGATATTTTTACTATCTTACCTATATAAAAATTATATTTTTATACTTCTACAATATAAAAGATTATATTTTTATACTTCTACAATATAAAAGATTATATTTTTATACCTCTACAATATAAAAGATTATATTTTTATACTTCTACAATATAAAAGATTATATTTTTATACTTCTACAATATTAAAGATTATCACCTTTGTTATAAATAAAAATCCCGTCTCTCATATCTAAAAATCTCGCCCTTTTACATATTAAAAATTTCTCCTTTTACATATTAAAAATTTCGCCTTTTACTTATTTAAAAAAATCGATTCTTTCTCACACTAAAACCATGCTATTGCTGAGTTAAAACAATGCTTTTAATTCAACAAATTAATTAAAATAATTTATAACACGTACCGTTGGAATTGGGGCGGAGGGGAGGCGCGTAGGGGCTTGCTGTGTTGTCGTTCATCAGATTGGAGAAGGTGGTGGGGTCTGGCCATGTGGCGGCGGCGGTCTCGTGGTTCGATTTGGGCTAGGGCGCTGAAATTGGAGGGGAGAGAGAAGGGGAAGGACGAAGGAGAGAGGGGGAGGCGATTGGATGGGGGGTGGCGGCTCTCCAGTGGGGCGGCGTCGTGGTGGGGTCGCGATGTTCGACGGGGGGAGGGAAGGGGAAGCAGGTGGGGAAGAAGGAGAAAGAAGGAAGAGGAGGAGAGGAAGGGAGCCGTGGGAATAGAGGGGGCGACCTTGCTCCGGCGGCGGCGCCAGTGGGAGGAGCGGCGGCTGCTCCTCCCCTTCCTTCTCCTTTTTTTTCAAATGATTTTGAACGGTGGGGCTGAAGGGTTAAGGAGATGGAAGGGGGGTTATTTTAATTATTTTATTTAATTATCTCCCAAAAAGCAACTTTTACATTCGACCACTAAACGAGGCCCACCGCTTGACGTCCATAGCTAATTACCGCCATTCCGAACACAATGGGATATGTATCGTAGGCTGATTCTATCGTTTCGATCAGTTTTCGTCAAAATCCAAATATAACTCTATATATTGAATTCGAACGCACATTTCAATTTACTGGGGCCACATACTAACAAGAAAAATTCCCAAAAAATATTTTCTAGCTTTGTATTGACGATACTGTCCTAACAAAACTAATTTCGTTGAATTCCGAGACCGTTTGGAAAATGGCCATTTTCCAGTCGATTAAAATTAGTGAATATTAGGCTCACATCCCTATTTTGAAACTTAATTAGGCTCACATCCGGTCATACACTTATTGTAAATTAGGTCCCTATTTTCTGAAAAGTCATCAAAAAAATATAAAAAAAATATAAAAAAATCACGTAAATTCGTATTTAAATAAAACATGTAAACACTAAAAAATTCAGAACAAAAAACCATCAACGAAGGCGTCAAAAATCAAAAAAAACAAAAAAAAACAAAAAAACGAAATTTCCAGTTAAATGCATAATAGTATGCACATATATCACTTTCCTGCATACATCCGTGCATATTTTTCACTACATACATCTTCGTTGATTTTTATTCATGCAAATAAATGCATACATGTGCGCAAAAATTTCAAATACTTGCATACATTTGTGCAGGTTTATTTTCAGATTTTAATCTGAAAATAGCTTACAGAAAAGTTGCATACATATATGCAATTATCAGTAATAATTGCATAAATGTATGCAACTATTTTTTTTCGATTTTCGTAGATTCCTGACATTATCTCCATATTTTAGAATTTTTTTTAATGAACGTACACACATTTTTTTAAAAAAAATACAAAAAGGCGGAAAAAATAAAATAGGGGGCGGGTTTAAAAATTTTCAGAACTTTGTTTTTTTTTATAAATTAGGTCCCCGCTTTTTATCCTATAAAAATGTTGCACACATGTGTGCATTTTTTTGAGAAATTTGCACATTTGGATGCAAATAAAAATGAACTGAAAAATTATGTTAAATCTATCCGCTGGAAGAACTGCAATAATTGCATATATGCATGCAATAAAATCAAAAAGGTGCATAATATTATGCATTTAACTGCAGTTTTTTCTGTTTTTTTTGCTTTTTTCTTCTTTCTGACATTATTTTTGTTGTTTTTTGAACTGAATTTTTTTTATAATGCGTAATATATTTTATTACTAATTTACGAATTTTTTTTAATTTTTTTTTAATTATTATTTTATAAGTTTTGAAAACAGGGACCTAATTTACAATAAGTTTATGACCGGGTTTTTTTAATATTTTGAAACTTAATAGGGACCTCTAAAAAACACACCCTTAAAATTAACTGAAACTGGTCAAACGCGTTTTCCTTCGCCACGCTCACATATTGAATCGAAAAATTATGAAATTTGAAACCTAGCAATAACTTGACATCATGGACCCAACAAAAGTGGTTTCGTCGAAATCCGAGGTCGTTTGCAAAATTGCTATTTTTCAGGGCCTGAATTCCATAGCGACTATTCAGAATTTTCAACTGGACATATCTTTTGATTCCCGCTATGAAATTTTGATTTTTTGGATTCGTGGGAAAGATATTCACAAATAGATTCCATTATTTTTGGTTTCACTAAAATCCGATTTATTTTGCACCAGGTACGTTCAATTGAAGTTTGAAATCGAATTATCGAACTACCGCGCCATTTTCAATTCCTTTTATAATTAAAATAAAATATTTATATTCTAACGACGACGTATATAAATATATACGTTCGAATTCTATTCAAAATAAATTTCTCATCGAATTATTTAAAATAATTCATTTTAAATATTCAAAATTCACTAAAATTGCCAAAATAAAAATTTTAAATTGGCTCGCATTTCCGGGTTGTTACAGATACCTTAGACTGGTTTATACCCAGGATAGGGTAGAAGTGGTAGTTGTCCGGACGTACTTGTGGATTGTCCGGATATGCAAGGAATAAGATGCCTCCGGTTTCGTTCAGACCCAGATCGGACTTGTAAATGGATGTGTGTTTGACATTGGACTTCGTTCTGTATGAGCTGATTTCTATTAAATATATATCCGTTGGTGGTGGAGAATTTATTCTCTTCCTTAACACCCTAGGGGGTATATGTTGATAGACATCAGACACATGGAATGAATTGTCAATGTGGCATGCCAAGATGCAATTGATCAAGGATTTTGTTGCAAAGTAAAGCCTCGTGATAGATGATCAAAGCACAGCTTTAATTAGCATAGCTTTGTGTATAGCGATACTTCGCGAGCCTCACACCCCGGTATGAACTAGAAACGGGAGAAATATCCATGGAGGGCATGCGTTTCCTTCTAGCTAGAAGTGGTGTTTCGGTTTTAGCACGGCCCGACATTTTACTTATGTAGATGATGGAATGAGGCGCCTCGGTTATTTGAGTCCCATGTGGCTCTTGAACGCCCCATAGGGTGGGGAAACGTATTGCTCAGGAATGTATATATAATCCACCAACTTAAGTTGGGGTACGACCCTGTGGCTCCTAGGTGCAGTTGCGGCTGAGTCCTGAGGCACGGGCTAGAGTGCCTCGAATTCGGTAAGGACAATCTTTTGCCTTGGTTCATGATGAAAATCCAACTTCCAATACGACATCATGCGGTTTTGAATGTAGAACTAGTATGACGACATGATATATAGTACCCATGCCGTCTATGATTGATATATTATGATTGAAATGGTTTTAAAACAAATACACACTAATAATATCAAATTCGTTTATCATATCAAGCACTTTTGGCCATTATAAGGTAAAACTCTATCCTCCGGTTTGCATTGCATTGTGTGATGGGACCTGAGTCTTATAATGGTTTCATTTTTCTAAAAAGCATTGCGTTGTTTTAAACGTTTTACTTTACTTATGCACTGGCAATCCAATGGAGTAAACCTGTTCTGCATTAGCGGCGTGATCCTGTGATTAGCCCTATTATTAAATAGGTTAACTTAGATTTCTCAGACCAGTCCCATGACTGACCTGTAGTTTGTTTCACTTTGCAAACTCGGGTGCCCTCTTTTCCACACGGCCAGTCGAGTAGCCTTTTTGCAGATATTCATTTCTAAGTAGGATTCTGGATCGAAGCTTAAAGTTGTGTACAGAGCATTGATAGACTTATGTTGTATCAGTTTGGTTATTTCCGCTGCTTATATTAAGTTTATTATAAATTATCTTCCGTTGTATTTATATTCGGTGTACTCTGATATATTATATACTCTGATGTTACGTTATTATGATGTAATAAAAGTCTGTTGTTAATTGTTCTAATGTGTTGTATGCCCAGAGTTAAAGTATTCGAGGATTTCTAACTTATTGGATCATACCTGTGTGGTTTATGGTCGATCCAATGGGTGGGGATTTTCGGGTCTTTACAATAAGAGTAAAAATAATTACTTGTCAAAATATATGTTTTGTTGAAATTAAATTATAAATATTTATTTATAATTTTAAACAATGGAAAGTAAATGAAACAACCCAGACTTCCCGTAAAGGAAATCCTAGATTGCTTTGAGAACAACACACATCAGAACACAAAACAGGAGAACATTATATTGTTGATTACAACAATTACATCAGAGTACAAGAATGTAGCAGAGTATAACACAATAGAAGTACAATAATATCAAAGATTTAAATTACCTTTAAATAGTAGCGAAAAAATAATACAAATATACAACCGAAAGGACTACACGGATACAAAACTTTCTGATTATCGCTTCAGCTGTTGACCAGGATCCTGTGAATAAATATCTGCAAAACAAGCTACTCGACTGCCCGTGTGGAAAAATATGGGCACCCGAGTTTTCCAGTGAAACAAACTACAGGTCTTTCATGGTACTGGTTTGAGAAATCTTACTTAAACTATCTAATAATAAGGCTAATCACAGGACCACGCCGTTAACGCGGAACGGGTTTACTCCATTGGATTGCCAGTGCATAGAATAAGTGAATCGTTAAACAATGCAATGCTTTTGAGAAAAATGAAATCATTATAAGACCCAAGTCCCATCACACAATGCAACGTAAACATGAGGATAGGGTTTTACCTTATAATGGTCAAAAGATGCTTAATACGATAATACGGATTTAATATTAGTGTATATGTTTTAATAAAAACATTTCAATCATAATGTATTAATCATAGACGACATATCTACCATCTACTATGTCGTCATACTAGTTCTACAATCAAAATTGCATGTTTCGTATTGGAAATTGGGCTTCCATCATGAGTCGAAGCTAGGGAGGAGCTCCTTACTGATTCGAGACACTTTAGCAAATGTCTCAGGATTCCCCGCAGTGAAACCTTGGATACAGCAGGGCCGGTCCACACCTATCAAAAGTGGATTAATTATGCCTGAACACACGTTTCCCGGTTCCTTTGAACCTATAATATGACCACTAACGGCCTATAATCCCGAGGTACCTCATAATCCATCATCCACATAAGTAAAATGTCAGCCAGTTTAAGCACTGACACTACTCTAGCTAGAAAGAAACGTGTGCACTGCCTGCGTTCCCTTCTCCCGTTTTTGACTCATACCGGGGTGTGAGGCTCGTGAAGTCACGCTATGCACAAAGCTACGCCTAAACAGGCTATGCTTTGATCATCCCACAAGGCCCTACTTTTCAACAAAAGCCTTGATCATTTGCATCTTGGCATGCCACACTGACAATTCATGCCATGTGTCTAATGTCTATCAATATATACCCCCTAGGGTGTTAAGCAAGAGAATATATTCTCCGCCACCAACGGATATATATTTAATAGAAATCAGCTCACACAGAAAGAAATCCAATGTCAGACGCACATCCATTTACAAGTCCGTTCTGGGTCTGAACGAAACCGGAGTCCGGACAATCAACAAGTACGTCTGGGCGGTTACCACTGTAGCCCCTTCAAGGTAGCTACTCCAATCATGGCATCAGTAGCAAACATCCATTCGATGTGAAGATCGTCGGTCTTCAATCACCGTCTTCAACTTCGACTCTTCATCATCGTAGTGATCATTTGGAATGGGTTAAACCCAGTGTTTCCGAATAACTCGCTTATTTTTATAATTACAAATCAAGTGCTATAAAACACGTCCAGTGCCTCATTCCAATTCAGAATTATTCTTCTAATAAAATATTACTATTATTCTGCCAAAGATAAATCCTTTAAATTTGTTCTTAAATCTTTCTTTTAAAGATTTATTAAAACCCCAACTTTGTTTTTAATATCAAAAATCATTATTCAAGGATGATTTAAATTTAAGAAATATATATTATCTTTAACCGGGTTAAAGAACTAATGTCATTTTAAAACACCATTCACGATAACCCCAAAATCGATTTTCATTAAATATGGAATCTTCACAGAAATCAAATCAATATATAATCATTATAAATTTCTGTATCCGACCAGTAATATAAATGGAATAACGGCAAAGCCTCTTAAATTCCATATGTAGTATCGGTCTTCTTTTACAGAAGCTTATCTCGGTTATTATTAATTCGAATTCCTTTCAATTCCAATTTAATATATTAAATTAGGAAACTCTACTTTTGGAAAATTTCCATTTAAAACTTAATAAAAGATTTTTAAACTCCAAATCATATTCTCACTGTCATTGGGTTAAAGAACAAATGTCGCTCAAAAACACAGTTCACAATAAACCCAACTCACATTTCATTTTATTCCAATTACTAAATATAAATTGAAAGCTTTTAATAATCTTAATTAAAAGAATTATTCATTTCTGAACTGGGTTTATGAAAGGTGTTATTGAAGACACCATTCACGACAAACCCAAAATCCAATTAATTTAATTTAATTTCAATTAAATATTCACTAATTAGAAAACTTCATTAAATCTTAATTTAATGATTTATTCTAGTTAATAACTAGTTCATTTCAATAAAAATATATTTTTCAAGAATATATTCTTTTTCTAAGACATTTTCTAAAATATTCTTTTTCTAGAATATTCTTTATTGGAATGTGACTCAATCAACAACCATATATTGTATGTAATCAACAATCATGATAAATAATTATTAAACATCCAAATGACGACCAGAGTGGAATTTATAACTATGTGAGCATTAAAGTAAATAAATAACGCTCATCACAGACTGTCAAACAATCGATTGACATATAACTAAATATTGGGATTAGTGTGTGTCCAGTATCATCCCAATACCCGTGTGGGGTTTCATCCAACAAACAAATAATAAATTATTTTTGCACTTGGGCGATGTGTGAAAATTATCGTCCCAATCACATAAACAAGTCGGGTAACTTGTAAATGGAAGTGTAATATTCAATTTGAATATACTCAACATTATATTTAACACATTAAAATTTCAACATCACAGACGAACATCTCAATTCTTTTTATTGTGAACAAATGACAATAAAAATCTAGTCTTTGTAACAACCCTGAATTTTGGGGCTAATTTAAAATTTTTTATTTTAGAAATTTTAATGAACTTTTATATTTAAAATAATTTATTTTAAATAATAACGACAGGAAAAGAAAATACTTTTTAATTAAGATATTATTTATGAATGAAATATGTTTTAAAATAAATGTTAGTCTTTATTTAAATGTAAGAACATAAAAATGATTTGCATTAAAAATTTATTCTTTTTAATGTAAATGAACATATTTTTATTAGTGCTAAAAGTCTAACTTTTTAATGACATGTAAGTACACGAATTTGGTTAACATTAAAAATTAATCTTTTAATGTCATGTAGAAACATGAAATGTTTCACATTAAAAATTTATTCTTTTAACGTTATGTAGGAACTTTAATGACATTTATTAATGCATTGACTGAAATTAATGTGTAGGTTATAAATGAAATAAATTATGACAATATATATATATATATACATATGTATGTATGTATGTATGTATGTATGTATGTATGTATGTATACATCTTTGGCTGTCATCTTGAATATTTCCCTTGTAACATAAAGCATACGTAGGGACACAAGTAAGAAATAAAGTAAAACATATAACCAAATAAAGGAAGTATATATATATATAATAAAAGAAAAGTCGCCTCCTTCATAAAATTTGAAATTATAATCAATGGGAATAAGAGGCATGTCATTCATTGCAAAAATATATATATATATATATATATATATATGATTAGCTTAGATTTGTAAACATGACATTTATTATGTAAACATGCTATTTTACATTGATTTTAAACATGTTAATAATTAGCATTGATTAACATTGATTTGTGAACCTGTAAACATGTTAATATAAACACAATTTTGTTTGGAAGTTGGTAACAATATAAAAATAATATCTTTATTGTAAATGTAAACATATTTTTGGAAAATTGCTATACAATAAAAATCATCTTTTTTTTTTATTATTATTATTATGTAAACACATGAAATTTGCATTTATTGCTAACACACAAATAAGTAAATGACACATAAGCAAATGATAAAAACATTTATTTGCTTTAATTGTTTCTACTAAGAATTTTATGAACATTAAGACAAGATTTTGAATTATTAATCCATGTAATTGATTTATGAATTATTAATGGAAATGAATTAACATTGATGATTTATTCAATGTTTGAATGAAAAGAGAATTTAGTTGATAAACCGTTTATAAATAAAAAAAATTCATTGATAAGTATAAATTGTATGAAATTAAATTATAATATAATAAACATAGGATTGATGTAAAATTGGAGAGGATAAGGTAACGATTATTGATATATTATAATAAATAGCTATAATTGATCGTATGGAATGTATCATTGATCATATGGAAGGTATCCACACATGCGTTCCCAATAGAAAATGTAGTTAAATATCCAAAAAAAAAAAAAAAAAGGAAAATGCTTAAATGTAACAAGGAAGCAATTTTAATAGATTGAATAATAGGAAAAAGGAATTTTTTTCACAAAGCATGTGTAATCATGGAGGTAAATTTAAATACATTCCTGAAATCAACCCTTCGTTTTTTTTTTTTTTCTTTCCGTTCACTCTCTCTCTCTCTCCTTGTTAATTACATTTGAAATTTGAATAGATAAATAAAAAGGGAAAGAAAATTTTCTTTATTTTGAAATTAATGTTTACCGCTTCCTGTACGTTTCTTATTCCTATCTTTTCTCTCCACTTATGTATTTTATCCTAATTACCATTCCTTCTTAGAACCCCAATACTCAGCCGCCACCCCTTGTAATCAATGGCCATCGTTGTCCCCCCTTTTGCCCCTCTCGTTCTCTCAATTCCCCAAATCTTTCATGAAGGAATACAAACCAAAATCGAACCCCTAGGTGAGAGCTAAACAAACAACGGACATGATCGGATTTAGTGGCTCGAGCCACTCGGATTTCAGGCCCAAACCCGTGCCGTATTCACCGCCACCGAGCCTCCAAAAGGCGTGCGAGCTGGCCAACTCGGGGTGGCGCAGGTGCGACTCCTGGAGCCCGTCGACGTGGTGCCTTCAGATCGACGCCTCGTGCCTCGGTGTTCGTGCAAACTTGAGACCTAGAACGGAACCCAATTGTGGAGCTTGCGGCCTGTAAACGAACAAGGAAGAAGAAACAAACTGAAATGCGTTGAACTCGTCTTTCCAAGACCTACACTGTGGAACAAACGAGAACAAATTCTGAGCATATCCAATTTTGACCAAATTCCGAATCTGAATAAATTCATCGGTGAGAAATTCTGCCTCTTTATTTATTTATTTTTATAATAAAATTTTTTGATACTTGACCTGTTCTAGAAATTGTGTTGTGGAATTTTGTGTCGCTAAATTCCGTTGGTTATATATTTAATTTGGCTGATGACACTGTTATGCTGATATGTGAATTAGAATTACCGTTGTAATATAGGATTGTTGGAAATAATCATATCGTGTTTGTGACAATGGTTGAATTGTCATTTTGATTTAAATTAGATTCACCATGATCAAATTGTTGATTTTAATGGACAAGAATTAGGTTGTCTTTTTGGTTGAATTGGATTAAACAAAATCAAATGATGTATTGACAAACTAGAATAAAAACATTGATTTTTATTTGTTGACCTTGACATTGGAATATAATATGGACATATAATTATGATTTTTAAATTAAAAGATAAATAAAGTTTAAATCTTTATTTTTGTTTACAAAATTGAAATGCCAAATTTAATCTTCATTTTGCTTACAAAATAAAAAGCAAGTTTTAATCTTTTATTTGGTTTACAATTGAAATGCCAATTTTAATCTTAGTTTTGCTTATAAAATACAAGCTTTATTTTTGTGAACAGAATAAAATCCAACTTTTACCCGTCACTTTGTTTACATAAAACAAAAGACAAATTTTTTTTAAATAAAAAGAATTATTTTCATGTCATTTTGTGTACATAAGAAGAGACAAATTTTTGTAAACAAAATAAAAAGGATTATTTTGGGTCCATATTTGTTTGTTAAAACAAGAGGACATTTTCTACTTAATTTGTTTGTTGAAACAAAAGAACATTTTCACATAATTTGTTTGTTAAAGACAAAAAGGCATTTTTACTCAATTTTGTTGTTAAAACAAAAGACATAATTTTTAACACAATTTGTTAACAAGATAAAAGGACAAAGTTTTCATAAATTTTGGTTAATCAAATAAAAGACCATTTTAACATTAATTTTGATTAACAGTTAAAAGGACAATTTTCAACATTGTTTTGTTTACATAAAATAAAAGGACAATTTTTAATATTATTTTGTTAACATAGGTTTTAACATAGGTTTTGTTAGTAAAACAAAAAGACAAAGATTTGTTTACATAATGAGAAGACAAAGTTTTTATACAAATTTGTTTACAAAATAAATGACAAAATTTTTACCTTGATTCTTATTCTCATTGTATTTTCTTAAATAAAAATTAGAATATTTATTCTTGCTTTGTTTATCTTGTTTACAAGCAAAATAAAAGATAATTTTAACATGAAATTTGATTGTAAAACAAAAGGCAAGTTTTTGTTTACATAAAACAAAAGAGCAATATTTTGTCAAAATTTGTTAATAAAAAAAAAGGGACAAAGTTAACATTGTTTTGTTAATATATAAAGGATAAACTTTTATGCCATTGTGTAAACATAGGAACAGGATAAATTTTCATGTTGATTTTGTTAACAAAGAAAAGAAACAATCTTTACGTTAATTTTGTTAACATAGTAAAAGAACAAATTTTGCGCTCATTTTATTTGCAAAGTAAAGGAACAAGTTTAGTGCTCATTTTGTTAACAGAAATATAAAAGAGAAAATTTTGGTGTTTATTCTGTTTACAAATTAAAGAACAAAGTGTTACATTTATTTTGTGAATATAATAAAAGGGCAAGTTTAATCTTTATTTTACTCATAAAATAAAATGCAAGTTTTTAAATCTTTATTTTCATTAACAAATAAAAATAAAGATGAGACCTTTATTGTGATTCATCAAAAGTACACCAAATCAGATATTATGTTGTTTATGTTAAATTAGTTGAAATGACACCAAACATTGTTGTGTTAAATTTTAGTTGTAATAACACCAATACATTGTTATGTTAAATTTTTGTGTAATGACACAAAACCATCGTGTGTTAATTTATTTGTGATGACACAAAAACATCGTTGAGCTAATTTTAGTTGTAATGACATAAATTACACCGTCATGTTTGTATAGTAGGAATGAATCAAAGATGGACATATAAATATATTTAGAAATGCTGATACTATGAAGGATATTCACATAAGCTATAGGAAATATTTATTTCAATGTATAAGAAATAAAAGGACATTTATATTTATTTCAATGTATAGGAAATAAACTAAAAAGTTATATTTTCCTATTGTAAAGAATAGAATAAAAAGTTATTTTTTTTTTTGTAAAGTAAAATAAAGGAAAAACATTTATTTACACTTAGGTAAATAAATAAGAATTTGATGCTTAAACACGAGGTTGGATTGAGTTGTGATGTAAACCTGCCCGGACCCGCCCGGCTGTCCAGTAGTCACAACAATACCTATCCAATGTGGGAGGTTTAAGCATATGTAAATTAATATAAATATTAAGTATAAATAAATAAAACATAGAAATAGGAATACACATATATTTACATTAGATAAATAAGAGATTAAATAAATTACATTTATATGTAATTAAGATTATAAGAACTAAATTACATTTTTATGTAATTAAGATTATAAGGGAGAAAATTATATTTTATGAAAAAAAAAATAATAATAATTATTATGTGCATAAGTATTTATTTACATTTTCTTATGTAAATAAAAAGAATTAAAAGAATAATTATATGAATAGGATTTATTTACATTTTCTTATGTAAATAAAAAGAACCAATTTGTAAATAGTAATTATTTACATTTTCTTATGTATATAATAAAAAGGAAAGGTTAGAAAAGAATTAACATAAGATATTCTTTTTATGTTAAAAAGGAATATTAGAAAAGAGTTAAAGAAATACAATTATTTATATTTACTATGTAAATAGGATTTACAAAGGAAATTGAAATTATTTATTTACAAATAGTGAAATAAATATGAATAAGAAATTAGATACATTTATTTACAATTAATGTAAATAAATATAGTAAAAGTAAACCCTTTATTTACATTAGGTAAATAAATAAGGAAAAGATAAGAATATTTATTTACATATAGAAATAGAAAAAGTTACATTATTTTCTATGTTAAGGAAATAAATAGGAAACATTATTTTCTATGGAAAATAAAAAGAAGAGTTATATTTTCAATGTAAAGGAAAAAGAAATAAAAGACATTTATGTTTTATTTGTAAATATAAAGGAGAAGAAAATTTTATACAATATAAAATATACTTTGTTGAAAACATTGTTTTTTCGCATTAGAATAGGCGGAAAAAAAAATATATAAAGGAAATGATTTAAAGTAATAAATTATAATAGTGGAAAGCGCAACATGGTCTATACATATTTATATATATTATATAAATTAAAACTAAGCGAAACACGCGCGGTAGTTCACGTTTTGAAATCATGACTTTAAACGGTTATACCGAAAGATCCGACCGTCGGATTTTCCCAAAACTGGAACCGTTAGGACCGTTTTGGGAAGATCTTCCCAACGATATAAGTTTCGTCAAAATCCAACGGTTAGATTTCAAGATATATTTAAATCAAAATTTGGTTAAAAACAGCGCCAGGGTCGCCCATCGACCCGAAGCGTCGTTAAATTAATTTAGGCTATTTTTATATAAATAAAAATAACGATAGATCAATAACGATATGAGATGTTTTCAAATTATATATATATATATATATATGCGAGAATCATTTGAAAAGACCGAGTTCAATCTCATTTCAAATGATTACACGACGTTCTAAATCTAAGAGTTGAAGACGGCGATTGAAGACCGACGATCTTCACATCGAATGGGTAACTAGCGTTGAGGTCCTTGATTGATTTGCTCCCAAGACGGGGCTAAGATGGTAGTTATCCGGACGTAGTGTTGATTTGTACGGATATGACTTTCGCTCAGACCCAGAGCATAAGTTTATAAATGGAATGTATGTCTGACGTTGTAGTCCTTTATACTACATTCGTTGATCTCTCTTAATATATATCTCTTTGGTGGTTAACACCCTTCTCTGAGACATACGAGCTTAGGGGTTATATATTGGTAGAAATCAATGGTATAGTATGGACTGACAATGTGGCATGCTAAGATGCATTGATCAAGGCTTTTGTTGAAAAGCAGGCCTTGTGGTTGATGATCAAAGCACGGCCTGTTTAGGCGTAGCTTTGTGTATAGCGTGACTTCGCGAGCCTCACACCCCGGTATGAGTCAAAAACGGGATACGGACTGCAGGGAGTGCACACGTTTCTTTCTAGCTAGAGTGGTGTCAGTGACCTACCAGCCCTGACATTTTACTTATGTGGATGATGGATTTTGAGGCGCCTCGTTATTTTTATAGGCCGTTGGTGGTCATACTATAGGTCCAAAGGGACCGGGAAGCGTGTGTTCAGGCATAACTAATCCACTGCCCATAGGCGGGGACCGGCCCTGAAGATCCAAGGGTTCACTGCGGGGGATCCTGAGGCATTTGCTAGAGTGTCTCGAATCGGAGAGGAGCTTGCCCCTAGCCTCGACTCATGATGGAATCCAAATTTCCAATACGCCCTTGCGGTTTTGATTGTAGAACTAGTATTGGCGACATGCTATATGGTAACCATGCCGTCTAGGATTGATACTTATGATTCAAATCTTTTTATTAAAACATATATACACTAATAATAATATCAAATCCGTTTTATACGTATCAAGCATCTTTTGACCATTATAAGGTAAAACCCTATCCTCTGGTGTGCGTTGCATTGTGTGATGGGACCTGGGTCTTATAATGGTTTCATTTTTCCAAAAAGACATTGCGTTATTTCTCGATTTACTTTGGTTTATGCACTGGCAATCCATAGGAGTAAACCCGTTCCGCGAAAGTGGCGTGGTCCTTGGATTTGTCTTATTAGTTATATTAGTTTAGAATTCTCACACCAGTCCCATGACTGACCTGTAGTTTGTTCACTGGCAAACTCGGGTGCCCTCTTTTCCACACGGGCAGTCGAGTAGCTTTTTGCAGATATCTTTCTCTTTAGCAGGATCTTGGATTGAAGCCTAAAGCTGTGTCCAGAGCTTTGTAGTCTTCCGCTGTTTAATGTATTAAAAGTATTGAAATTTTATCTTCCGCTGTAATTTTATTTCAATGTACTCTGATATATTCTGTACTCTGATGTAACATTATTATAATGTAATAAAAGTCTGCTGTTATTGTTCTGATGTATTGTATTCCCAAAGTTAAAGTATTCGAAGATTTCCAACCTTTGGGTCAGACCTGTGTGGTTTATGGTCGATTCAAAGAGCGGGAATTTCCGGGTCTTTACAGGTGGTATCAGAGCTCTGGTTAGCTCAAATCTTTGGGATACAACTCGTTAGAACTGAACAAAAGACTCATCAGAGATTGGATTAGTAATATCCAATAAGAATACTCATTAGAGATAGGATCAGCAATATCCTAGAATGAGAATACTCATTAGAGATGGGGTTAGTAATACCCTAGAATGAGTTCAGAGTGATAAGCTTATAATTAACGTATTTTGATTATATATATAATCCTATTTCAGAAGATAAGATTTTTAAATATATAAAAGTATATATTTGATAAGTTAGCCAACAAATGAAATTAATAATATTAAAATTAAAATTAAAATTTAGTTAGTTAATTTAACTACCTTTAGCTTAGTTCCTTTTCGAGGACGAAAAGATTTTAAGTGGGGGCGACTGTAACAACCCTGAATTTTGGGGCTAATTTAAAAAAATTTATTTTAGAAATTTTAATGAACTTTTATATTTAAAATAATTTATTTTAAATAATAACGACAGGAAAAGAAAATACTTTTTAATTAAGATATTATTTATGAATGAAATATGTTTTAAAATAAATGTTAGTCTTTATTTAAATGTAAGAACATAAAAATGATTTGCATTAAAAATTTATTCTTTTTAATGTAAATGAACATATTTTTATTAGTGCTAAAAGTCTAACTTTTTAATGACATGTAAGTACATGAATTTGGTTAACATTAAAAATTAATCTTTTAATGTCATGTAGAAACATGAAATGTTTCACATTAAAAATTTATTCTTTTAACGTTATGTAGGAACTTTAATGACATTTATTAATGCATTGACTGAAATTAATGTGTAGGTTATAAATGAAATAAATTATGACAATATATATATATATACATATGTATGTATGTATGTATGTATATATGTATGTATACATCTTTGGCTGTCATCTTGAATATTTCCCTTGTAACATAAAGCATACGTAGGGACACAAGTAAGAAATAAAGTAAAACATATAACCAAATAAAGGAAGTATATATATATATATATATAATAAAAGAAAAGTCGCCTCCTTCATAAAATTTGAAATTATAATCAATGGGAATAAGAGGCATGTCATTCATTGCAAAAATATATATATATATATATATATATATATATATATGATTAGCTTAGATTTGTAAACATGACATTTATTATGTAAACATGCTATTTTACATTGATTTTAAACATGTTAATAATTAGCATTGATTAACATTGATTTGTGAACCTGTAAACATGTTAATATAAACACAATTTTGTTTGGAAGTTGGTAACAATATAAAAATAATATCTTTATTGTAAATGTAAACATATTTTTGGAAAATTGCTATACAATAAAAATCATCTTTTTTTTTTATTATTATTATTATGTAAACACATGAAATTGGCATTTATTGCTAACACACAAATAAGTAAATGACACATAAGCAAATGATAAAAACATTTATTTGCTTTAATTGTTTCTACTAAGAATTTTATGAACATTAAGACAAGATTTTGAATTATTAATCCATGTAATTGATTTATGAATTATTAATGGAAATGAATTAACATTGATGATTTATTCAATGTTTGAATGAAAAGAGAATTTAGTTGATAAACCGTTTATAAATAAAAAAAATTCATTGATAAGTATAAATTGTATGAAATTAAATTATAATATAATAAACATAGGATTGATGTAAAATTGGAGAGGATAAGGTAACGATTATTGATATATTATAATAAATAGCTATAATTGATCGTATGGAATGTATCATTGATCATATGGAAGGTATCCACACATGCGTTCCCAATAGAAAATGTAGTTAAATATCCAAAAAAAAAAAAAAAAAGGAAAATGCTTAAATGTAACAAGGAAGCAATTTTAATAGATTGAATAATAGGAAAAAGGAATTTTTTTCACAAAGCATGTGTAATCATGGAGGTAAATTTAAATACATTCCTGAAATCAACCCTTCATTTATTTTATTTTTTTTATTTTTTTTTTCTTTCCGTTCACTCTCTCTCTCTCTCATTGTTAATTACATTTGAAATTTGAATAGATAAATAAAAAGGGAAAGAAAATTTTCTTTATTTTGAAATTAATGTTTACCGCTTCCTGTACGTTTCTTATTCCTATCTTTTCTCTCCACTTATGTATTTTATCCTAATTACCATTCCTTCTTAGAACCCCAATACTCAGCCGCCACCCCTTGTAATCAATGGCCATCGTTGTCCCCCCTTTTGCCCCTCTCGTTCTCTCAATTCCCCAAATCTTTCATGAAGGAATACAAACCAAAATCGAACCCCTAGGTGAGAGCTAAACAAACAACGGACATGATCGGATTTAGTGGCTCGAGCCACTCGGATTTCAGGCCCAAACCCGTGCCGTATTCACCGCCGCCGAGCCTCCAAAAGGCGTGCGAGCTGGCCAACTCGGGGTGGCGCAGGTGCGACTCCTGGAGCCCGTCGACGTGGTGCCTTCAGATCGACGCCTCGTGCCTCGGTGTTCGTGCAAACTTGAGACCTAGAACGGAACCCAATTGTGGAGCTTGCGGCCTGTAAACGAACAAGGAAGAAGAAACAAACTGAAATGCGTTGAACTCGTCTTTCCAAGACCTACACTGTGGAACAAACGAGAACAAATTCTGAGCATATCCAATTTTGACCAAATTCCGAATCTGAATAAATTCATCGGTGAGAAATTCTGCCTCTTTATTTATTTACTTTTATAATAAAAATTTTTGATACTTGACCTGTTCTAGAAATTGTGTTGTGGAATTTTGTGTCGCTAAATTCCGTTGGTTATATATTTAATTTGGCTGATGACACTGTTATGCTGATATGTGAATTAGAATTACCATGGTTGTAATATAGGATTGTTGGAAATAATCATATCGTGTTTGTGACAATGGTTGAATTGTCATTTTGATTTAAATTAGATTCACCATGATCAAATTGTTGATTTTAATGGACAAGAATTAGGTTGTCTTTTTGGTTGAATTGGATTAAACAAAATCAAATGATGTATTGCCAAACTAGAATAAAAACATTGATTTTTATTTGTTGACCTTGACATTGGAATATAATATGGACATATAATTATGATTTTTAAATTAAAAGATAAATAAAGTTTAAATCTTTATTTTTGTTTACAAAATTGAAATGCCAAATTTAATCTTCATTTTGCTTACAAAATAAAAAGCAAGTTTTAATCTTTTATTTGGTTTACAATTGAAATGCCAATTTTAATCTTAGTTTTGCTTATAAAATACAAGCTTTATTTTTGTGAACAGAATAAAATCCAACTTTTACCCGTCACTTTGTTTACATAAAACAAAAGACAAATTTTTTTTAAATAAAAAGAATTATTTTCATGTCATTTTGTGTACATAAGAAGAGACAAATTTTTGTAAACAAAATAAAAAGGATTATTTTGGGTCCATATTTGTTTGTTAAAACAAGAGGACATTTTCTACTTAATTTGTTTGTTGAAACAAAAGAACATTTTCACATAATTTGTTTGTTAAAGACAAAAAGGCATTTTTACTCAATTTTGTTGTTAAAACAAAAGACATAATTTTTAACACAATTTGTTAACAAGATAAAAGGACAAAGTTTTCATAAATTTTGGTTAATCAAATAAAAGACCATTTTAACATTAATTTTGATTAACAGTTAAAAGGACAATTTTCAACATTGTTTTGTTTACATAAAATAAAAGGACAATTTTTAATATTATTTTGTTAACATAGGTTTTAACATAGGTTTTGTTAGTAAAACAAAAAGACAAAGATTTGTTTACATAATGAGAAGACAAAGTTTTTATACAAATTTGTTTACAAAATAAATGACAAAATTTTTACCTTGATTCTTATTCTCATTGTATTTTCTTAAATAAAAATTAGAATATTTATTCTTGCTTTGTTTATCTTGTTTACAAGCAAAATAAAAGATAATTTTAACATGAAATTTGATTGTAAAACAAAAGGCAAGTTTTTGTTTACATAAAACAAAAGAGCAATATTTTGTCAAAATTTGTTAATAAAAAAAAAGGGACAAAGTTAACATTGTTTTGTTAATATATAAAGGATAAACTTTTATGCCATTGTGTAAACATAGGAACAGGATAAATTTTCATGTTGATTTTGTTAACAAAGAAAAGAAACAATCTTTACGTTAATTTTGTTAACATAGTAAAAGAACAAATTTTGCGCTCATTTTATTTGCAAAGTAAAGGAACAAGTTTAGTGCTCATTTTGTTAACAGAAATATAAAAGAGAAAATTTTGGTGTTTATTCTGTTTACAAATTAAAGAACAAAGTGTTACATTTATTTTGTGAATATAATAAAAGGGCAAGTTTAATCTTTATTTTACTCATAAAATAAAATGCAAGTTTTTAAATCTTTATTTTCATTAACAAATAAAAATAAAGATGAGACCTTTATTGTGATTCATCAAAAGTACACCAAATCAGATATTATGTTGTTTATGTTAAATTAGTTGAAATGACACCAAACATTGTTGTGTTAAATTTTAGTTGTAATAACACCAATACATTGTTATGTTAAATTTTTGTGTAATGACACAAAACCATCGTGTGTTAATTTATTTGTGATGACACAAAAACATCGTTGAGCTAATTTTAGTTGTAATGACATAAATTACACCGTCATGTTTGTATAGTAGGAATGAATCAAAGATGGACATATAAATATATTTAGAAATGCTGATACTATGAAGGATATTCACATAAGCTATAGGAAATATTTATTTCAATGTATAAGAAATAAAAGGACATTTATATTTATTTCAATGTATAGGAAATAAACTAAAAAGTTATATTTTCCTATTGTAAAGAATAGAATAAAAAGTTATTTTTTTTTTGTAAAGTAAAATAAAGGAAAAACATTTATTTACACTTAGGTAAATAAATAAGAAATTTGATGCTTAAACACGAGGTTGGATTGAGTTGTGATGTAAACCTGCCCGGACCCGCCCGGCTGTCCAGTAGTCACAACAATACCTATCCAATGTGGGAGGTTTAAGCATATGTAAATTACTATAAATATTAAGTATAAATAAATAAAACATAGAAATAGGAATACACATATATTTACATTAGATAAATAAGAGATTAAATAAATTACATTTATATGTAATTAAGATTATAAGAACTAAATTACATTTTTATGTAATTAAGATTATAAGGGAGAAAATTATATTTTATGAAAAATAATAATAATAATAATAATTATTATGTGCATAAGTATTTATTTACATTTTCTTATGTAAATAAAAAGAATTAAAAGAATAATTATATGAATAGGATTTATTTACATTTTCTTATGTAAATAAAAAGAACCAATTTGTAAATAGTAATTATTTACATTTTCTTATGTATATAATAAAAAGGAGAGGTTAGAAAAGAATTAACATAAGATATTCTTTTTATGTTAAAAAGGAATATTAGAAAAGAGTTAAAGAAATACAATTATTTATATTTACTATGTAAATAGGATTTACAAAGGAAATTGAAATTATTTATTTACAAATAGTGAAATAAATATGAATAAGAAATTAGATACATTTATTTACAATTAATGTAAATAAATATAGTAAAAGTAAACCCTTTATTTACATTAGGTAAATAAATAAGGAAAAGATAAGAATATTTATTTACATATAGAAATAGAAAAAGTTACATTATTTTCTATGTTAAGGAAATAAATAGGAAACATTATTTTCTATGGAAAATAAAAAGAAGAGTTATATTTTCAATGTAAAGGAAAAAGAAATAAAAGACATTTATGTTTTATTTGTAAATATAAAGGAGAAGATCATTTTTATACAATATAAAATATACTTTGTTGAAAACATTGTTTTTGTCGCATTAGAATAGGCGGAAAAAAAAATATATAAAGGAAATGATTTAAAGTAATAAATTATAATAGTGGAAAGCGCAACATGGTCTATACATATTTATATATATTATATAAATTAAAACTAAGCGAAACACGCGCGGTAGTTCACGTTTTGAAATCATGACTTTAAACGGTTATACCGAAAGATCCGACCGTCGGATTTTCCCAAAACTGGAACCGTTAGGACCGTTTTGGGAAGATCTTCCCAACGATATAAGTTTCGTCAAAATCCAACGGTTAGATTTCAAGATATATTTAAATCAAAATTTGGTTAAAAACAGCGCCAGGGTCGCCCATCGACCCGAAGCGTCGTTAAATTAATTTAGGCTATTTTTATATAAATAAAAATAACGATAGATCAATAACGATATGAGATGTTTTCAAATATATATATATATATATATATATATATATATATATATATATATATATATATATATATGCGAGAATCATTTGAAAAGACCGAGTTCAATCTCATTTCAAATGATTACACGACGTTCTAAATCTAAGAGTTGAAGACGGCGATTGAAGACCGACGATCTTCACATCGAATGGGTAACTAGCGTTGAGGTCCTTGATTGATTTGCTCCCAAGACGGGGCTAAGATGGTAGTTATCCGGACGTAGTGTTGATTTGTACGGATATGACTTTCGCTCAGACCCAGAGCATAAGTTTATAAATGGAATGTATGCCTGACGTTGTAGTCCTTTATACTACATTCGTTGATCTCTCTTAATATATATCTGTTTGGTGGTTAACACCCTTCTCTGAGACATACGAGCTTAGGGGTTATATATTGGTAGAAATCAATGGTATAGTATGGACTGACAATGTGGCATGCTAAGATGCATTGATCAAGGCTTTTGTTGAAAAGCAGGCCTTGTGGTTGATGATCAAAGCACGGCCTGTTTAGGCGTAGCTTTGTGTATAGCGTGACTTCGCGAGCCTCACACCCCGGTATGAGTCAAAAACGGGATACGGACTGCAGGGAGTGCACACGTTTCTTTCTAGCTAGAGTGGTGTCAGTGACCTACCAGCCCTGACATTTTACTTATGTGGATGATGGATTTTGAGGCGCCTCGTTATTTTTATAGGCCGTTGGTGGTCATACTATAGGTCCAAAGGGACCGGGAAGCGTGTGTTCAGGCATAACTAATCCACTGCCCATAGGCGGGGACCGGCCCTGAAGATCCAAGGGTTCACTGCGGGGGATCCTGAGGCATTTGCTAGAGTGTCTCGAATCGGAGAGGAGCTTGCCCCTAGCCTCGACTCATGATGGAATCCAAATTTCCAATACGCCCTTGCGGTTTTGATTGTAGAACTAGTATTGGCGACATGCTATATGGTAACCATGCCGTCTAGGATTGATACTTATGATTCAAATCTTTTTATTAAAACATATATACACTAATAATAATATCAAATCCGTTTTATACGTATCAAGCATCTTTTGACCATTATAAGGTAAAACCCTATCCTCTGGTGTGCGTTGCATTGTGTGATGGGACCTGGGTCTTATAATGGTTTCATTTTTCCAAAAAGACATTGCGTTATTTCTCGATTTACTTTGGTTTATGCACTGGCAATCCATAGGAGTAAACCCGTTCCGCGAAAGTGGCGTGGTCCTTGGATTTGTCTTATTAGTTATATTAGTTTAGAATTCTCACACCAGTCCCATGACTGACCTGTAGTTTGTTCACTGGCAAACTCGGGTGCCCTCTTTTCCACACGGGCAGTCGAGTAGCTTTTTGCAGATATCTTTCTCTTTAGCAGGATCTTGGATTGAAGCCTAAAGCTGTGTCCAGAGCTTTGTAGTCTTCCGCTGTTTAATGTATTAAAAGTATTGAAATTTTATCTTCCGCTGTAATTTTATTTCAATGTACTCTGATATATTCTGTACTCTGATGTAACATTATTATAATGTAATAAAAGTCTGTTGTTATTGTTCTGATGTATTGTATTCCCAAAGTTAAAGTATTCGAAGATTTCCAACCTTTGGGTCAGACCTGTGTGGTTTATGGTCGATTCAAAGAGCGGGAATTTCCGGGTCTTTACAGTCTTTTATTTCCATTATTTTTTATTGTTGACAAATGAAAATAAAAATCTTAACTTTTATTTATTGACCAAAAAGTATATTTTTAGTCTCATTCATTATTAATTGACAAAATGAATATTTTACTTCATTCTTTTTAAAATGACAAAAATATCTCTTTTATTCTAATTCATTTAAAGTGGCAAAAATTGTAATTTTGTCTAATCTTTTTTTATGTAACAAAATATGATAAATTTGTCTAATCTTTTCAATGTAACAAAATATGATAATTTTGTCTAATCTTTTCAAGTAAACAAAAATGTTATTTTTGTCTTCATTCTTTTAAAGTAAACAAAAATGCTAATTTTTCTTTAATCCTTTTTAATGATCAAAATGTAATCTTTCTTCTTAATGAAAAAAATGTAATTTTGTTTTACTCCTTATTGATGATCAAAATGTAATCTTCCTTGATAATGACAAAAATGTATATTTTGGTTAAACTCCTTTTAATGCATAAAAATGTTTATTTTCATTTGACCCTTTTTAATATACAAATATTTTCATTATTATGTAATCCTTTTTAATATACAAAAATGTTCATTTTTATGTAATCCTTTTTAATATATGAAAATGTTCATTTTAATGTAATCCATTTTAGTATACAAAAATGTTCATTTTCACCTAACTAACATGTTTAACACAAAAGTGTTATCTTGTCTCACTAATCATGTTTTTACACAAAATGATGTTTATCCCACTAATATGTTTTTACACAAAATGATGTTATTCTTATATATTTGAAACCACCCAAACTTCCCAGTAAAGGAAAGTCCGGATTGAATTGAGAACAACACACCTCAGAACATAAAGAGAAGAACGTTTTACTGCAGTTACAACAATTACATCAGAGTACAAGAATATTCCAGAGTATGAATAAATAATATACATTGGAAATACAATATCAGAGATTTTAAATTACATTTAAATAGTAGCGGAAAAATAATAATACAAAATACAACCGAAAGGAATACACGGATACAGAGCTTTACGAATATTGCTTCAGCTATAAACCAGGATCCTGTGAATAAATATCTGCAAAACCAAACCTACTAGCTGCCCGTGTGGAAAATATGGGCACCCAGAGTTCAGGTTAAAACAATAAACTCCAGGTCAGTCATGGGACTAGTATGAGAACTAAAAAAAGTTATTAAACTTAAATTTAAAAGTTAGGAAATCATAGGACCACGCCGCTAACGCAGAACGGGTTTACTCCATTGGATTTCCATTGCATAAATAAAGTAGATCGTTAAATAACGCAATGCTTTTTAGAAAAATGAAACCATTATAAGACCCATGTAACGATCCGGGTTTTTCAGTTGTTTGAATTTGAATATTTAAATTGGTTTAATATTTTAATTGGAAATATTAATGGAGTTAATATTGAATTCATTTATTTAAACGACGCTTAAACGTTTATATATTTATATATATTTTAAATCGAGCTCGTAATAGGCGCGGCAGTTCGTAATTTTCGATTTGAACTTCAACTGAAAATACAGGATCCGATATAAGTCGGATTTCTGTGAAACGAGAAACGTTAGAATCAGATTGATTATAATTTTCTTGACAGAAGAGAAAAATCGATATTTCAGTTTATATATTGTTAGTTATGTCCAATTTAAAATAGTCGTCGTGGAATCGTTTATAAGCCATAACGATAATGTAAATATAATTAAATATCGGTTTCGAATTTAGACAATATTCTTTTGAGACGTAGCTATAATTTAATTTTTAGAATTTTACTGTAATTTTTAATTCTTAAAATAAGCAACTTTTTGGAATATTTCGCACCCTATATCAACATTTTAGGGTTTCACAATATAAGTCAACCTACCGATATTATTATATTTTTGTGACCGTGACACACTGTTGGACACAACAGTATTTTTATTTCTGTCGACAGCTGTTCGTAAAACGAATAAAGTTTGTGTATAACGGGGTACGTTAACTATGACAATACAACTGCGTGCGAATCAAGGAAGGGCGTACAACTTATTCGAATTGGCAAAACAATGCACACCATCCTATATATACGTACATAGCAACCAATAATTGAAAATGACAATACACTATGCTCTTGAAATGAAAACACGTTGGGATCTCTTACTGTGCCCATATTTTCCTGTCATCCTTTATACGCTACGTCCTCTTCAAATCAATGTACCCAGACCAGCTAATTTTGAAAAGATGTAACAACACAACAACTCTATGGAACCAGCTACAAACGACTCTATACTGCATTCACATGGAGTAATCACCATCAAACAGCTAAGGAAGAGGAAAGAACAGTAGCTGAGCCTATTTCTAGCCTATATTGTCTCCATCAAAAAGAACACATGCACATGGAATTATCTTTGGCAACATTTTCTGTTCTTTCTTTTCTTGATGCGAGTAAACACTGCATGTATAATATTTGTTTCCACCAGTCCCTATGCTGTACCAATGCACAGCTACAGAAATGAAAACGCGAGCATGTCCAATACATACATACAAATAGGTGACCCAACTATATAAACTTATGTACAGCCTATTATTTTCTTACTTCCTGCTACCCTGACTATATAAGAACGCCCTATATTTCAGCCTGCATCAGACTACTTTCTTTACTCAGTGTGTATTCAAATCAAAGACAGTGTATTCCTTCACTGCCAAGGAACTACGGACCGTGATGGCCAAGGAACTGTATTCTATAAATACTGGCATATTCGAGTTCATTTCCAGCAAAGCAGTAAAGTTTCCTAGTTCAAAAAATTAAAACAAGCAATATATACTTCTAAAAATCCACTCAACTCGTATTAGGCTACTCTTCCTTCCAGTATGCGTGTAAACGGGATCGACCTCCTTTTCTTTTGCTATGTTTTAACCAACGAGTTTTCTTCTCGCTTTGTGGGTGGGTTCGAGACTTGGGACAAGCCTCACGTGGAGGTGACGCGGGATTGAACGTGAAAGAGGGAGAAGGGTGGAAGTCTACAGTGGAGATGTAGGGGGGGGGTCCGTATGGCGAAGGAGCTGGCAGCGAGGAGGGGGTCTGCGGGTTCGGTTCTCTTTACTGAGGAGGGCGGTTGCAAGCTGGGTCGGAGGCGGTTGAGTGGTGGGGGGACATGGACATTAGTGACGTTGAAAATGGGTGGACCGAAATGTGTTGAAAGCAACACAGCAGGAGGGGTTGTTGAGGTGCGTTAACATGCATGAGGAGGGGTTGGTTCTGGAAGCCGACGTGAAGGTCAGGGTGGAAGGATGGGTTTTAATGGTCGCTCTGGTGGTTGACAGCAGGCAAATGAAGGAGATGTGGCAGCGTTATGGGTAGGGAAGAAAGCCAGAACTGCGTGGGAGGACAAGTCTTACCCCTGTAGCCTGTGGATGTATGAATGTGGACTTGGAGCGATTATGGGCCAACTAAACAAGTAAGGCCCAGATTTAAAGTTTAATTGGTTTTGTTTACTTAGATCAATACTACACGTTACCATGAAATACACGCCACAGTGGACTTGGGAGGATGATTTTCGTTTATACCTGTATCATGTTGATAAACGTAATTAGGTAAAACATTAAATTTTCATTTAAAATAAATTATACTAACTTAAATCGTATTAACTTAAGGCATTAATAACTTCTTATTTCGTTATCAAAATTTGACGAATCATGGTGCGTTGGAATTGCAGGAACGCAGAATACGCGATTGAACCGGTTTGGTTGGAATCAGCAGCAGCTGGAATTTTTGATTTAATTAAACGCTAGTTTAATTAAATCAAAACAAACCGTTTAACAAAGATGGAAATCGAGGTGAGTTAAACTCACTCAGTTACCCCATTTATAATTTTTATAAATTGGGTTTATTGCTTGTGTGCTATGTTTGCTAGTTGATTTGGTTGATTAAATGGTTGTTTAGTTATTTGCTATACTGTTTAAATTAAACGGTTGTTTAATTTAAATGAAATAACATCGTTATTTTTAACGATGATTTTCCAAACAAGGTAACTTACCTTGATGGTTACGTTTATAACAATATAAACGTATTTAAAATGAATTGGATGCTTGAATGCTTATTTCGGTGAACCCCTATCAGATGAACTGATTGTTTGTTTGCATATGATCCTTATATGAACTGTTTAACCGACATGATTGGGTTATTGACTTAGTGGTGGTTTGTTGAATCTAAATTCAACATTTATTCGGTTATTAACCGATGTGCGATATTGGTTGAGAAATTTATAGCAGATGGCCAAAATAAAAACTATTTTATGAAGATTGATTTACCGTCAGGTGCATTGGTAAAAATGAAGTAATATATTCTATAATTGAATATAGATTTTTAAATATATTATTTTTAAATGAAGTTTACAAATAAAAGAAATAACCCAATTCTATTTGTATATTGTTGGTTTAACCAACAATCACCATTTTGACACCAAAATCGACCGTGTGCGAAGCACGTGCTTTATCTTTTATAGAGCTAATTCTTGTATTAAGAAGATGTGTAAGCAAGTGTGAAACGATTATTAATTGTTTTTTTTAACAATTAAAAATAAGATTTATTTTGAAATGGATTATTTAAATTAATAATATTATTTATTAGTTTAAATGAAAAGATGAGTTAGAATTGATCAACAAATTTATCTTATGTTAAAGTCGATCAAGCCAACTGTTACAACGACAGTTGATTATTAAATTAAATAAATTTGAGCAGATTTATCTAATGAAATGATTTTAGCGAAGGATGTTTAACTTAATAAGAAAAGGAAATTGGATATTTATCCAAGTTAACGATAAAGTAAATTGTTTCTTAAATAATGCTCATTTAAGTAATCGTAGTCATAATGAATTATGATTGGATTTCAAAGGAAGTGTGAACGGCTTTATATTCTAAACCAGATTGATAAATTAAGTTATAAAAGAGATTTCTAAGCTAAGGCAATAAGCCTAAGATAACTGTTTTGAATTAAGAAAGGAAATCGAGGCGAAAGGGGTTTGTATTAAACCAAAGTGGTGCAAACAAGTATATAAAAAGGGATCGGAAGTTAAAACGTTAATTTTAGATTAACGCTGCTTTATAATGACATTAAGTGAAATGAGCGAGTTTGAAATAAGATTTCCCAGAAGGAATAAATGGATTCTTGTAATTGAATTGAGAAAAGGATCGAGTAATGGGATTTGTAATGATTTAAAGAAGTTAAAGTTTAAATATGGATATTTTATTTATCATTTACTAAATCAATATATTAGTGATATATTTGAAAGGAAGGTTTCCAAGATGAGAAGATTTATAAAAAACATATGTTAAATGAAATAGTGAAACGGAAATTGCTGATATCGGAATGAATATGAGATTCTGAATTACAATTCATATTTATCTCAAGATAAGCGTGTTGTTGATCAAGGTCTGAGAGGTAATTAAAATACCCCAACTTGAATGACTTCAGGATTATCGAAGGATGGTATTAATTGTAATAAGGAAGACGTAAGAAGTAATTGATTTTAAGAAAATAGTAGTGAAACATTATTTGAAGTGTTTAGAAATATACATAATGGGATGCCATAAGAAAAGGGAATAAAATGATTTGAGAATATTATGTTATCTTATTGGCCAAGTGATGTTGTGTTCTAAACAAATGAATCCATTTTATTTTATGGTTGTTTATTTTGATAGTTAAATAACCGACTATCAAAATCTGGCCCAACGTTATTGGTATGGAAAGACCGGGATCGAATTTTATTCGAAAACCATTCCGACCAATAAATACGAATACGCCAAAGATGCTGATTGAGATGGAGCAATTGAAGACCGTAAGTTTTCATGAGTGGAAGGACTATTGTTAAACACCTCTGACTGATCCCCAGAGTTAACGATGATTTTGTCGTGATTGAAATCTACGGATTGCAAGGACTTCTCGCTGCTGATCCATGGGGTGATTCCTATATTGGATGCAGTAGGAGAGTACCTTCGGTTCATCCTGTTCCTGGATGACTTGTAGGGACGATGTGAATGATGGCCAGATGTTCAAAAGTCGATTATAACCTCAAGCCTCATCAACCGGGAAATGACAGAAATCGGGCAGGCAGCATGGCTATGTGGGTCGCTCCCATTAGGGTGTATAATCACCTATCTAGAGAAATTCCTTTTGTTCTTTAATCTATCGATTTGCCCATTCGGGAACGGTGGTTTGAGTCCAACCGTTGGTGATATACATTCGATACACTCAAGCGAAATGGGTGGTCGGTCATGTGTGGGCCGGGTTGCAAGACGTTCTTGTTGAACCCAGTGTATTCTCCTCTAGAGATACACGAGCGGCAGGTAGTCCCATACCTTGTCAAGGTCGGAATCCAATCTCCAATAAGTGCCCGCGGTTTTTTTGTTTGTATACTATATAGGTGGAGCGTGAGATGCAAGCATTCCACTAGATTGATATTTACTTGTATTTAGACACTATTATAATATCAGAAAAGATATAGGTTTTCAAAACAGTTTTGGGTCAGCGTAAGGTAAAAACCGTCCGTGTTTATGTGTGGATTCGGTCTTACGATTATCCTTTTCTTTCGAAAAGATTTTTGAACTTCAAAGTCGAGTTGGATGATCCCCCTTAATACTGTGCGAGTTTATCTCACTCTGGTCCACCAGACTGACCCGGTGTTTTGTAAATACTCGGGTTAGACCGGGTTGTACAGGTTCAGGTTATCAGACGTTGTGAAGCCCAAAGACGAGCTAAAGAAGTTCAGACGTATGAAGTTATACCATTACTATTCCGCTGTGTGTTATATATCTGAGGACAGATTATTATACTGTCCAAGTGTATTGATGTACTCTGATGTTGTAAGTATTATTTCAAGCTCTCAATAAAAGTTATTTCCATATTATATTTTGTTCTGCTGCGATGTGAGAATCTGTGTTGTGTTGGTTCTTCTTATTCTTCTGTTCTAATATTTCTTTCTTTCTTATCTCACCCTCTAACTTCTTTCTCCTAGCTTTCTGGGGTTTTCGGTACTTGAGTTTTGGACACGAGTGGTATTAGTGTCGAGATTCGAGTGTCGAAGTTTTCCGGGTCGCTACAACCCAAGTCCCATCACACAATGCAACACAAACCGGAGGATAGTATTTTACCTTACAATGGTCAAAAGATGATAGATACGTTAAAACGGATTGGATATTACTATAAGTGTATAGTGTATAAAACAACTTCAAATATAAATGTATCAATCATAGACAGCATAGTACCCCATCCTTCTATGTCTCCATACTAGTTCTACAATCAAAACCGAAATGTCTCATATTGGAAATTGGGTTTCCATCATGAGTCAAGGCAAGGGAGGAGCTCCTTACCGATTCGAGATACTCTAGCAATGTCTCAGGATTCGGACGCTGGCGAACCCTTGGATCCTGCAGTGCCGGTCCACACCTGTAACAACCCGAATTTTTATAACATGTTGAAACTAGAAATCAAGGTAGAATTAATTTTTAAATCAAGAATCCAGGAAAACGGGTTGTGCCATTGCGTTCGTCTCGAAATTCTGCTTGGAAACGAGTCCAAGTTTGCGAGAATCGGAGTCCGTATGAGGGAGAGATGACCCTCCGAAGTTTCACGAATTTTCAGAATAAAAAACAGCCCAAAATTCGAATTCAAACCCCAGAATAGGCTGGGCGGGGAAATTCCCGCCCAAGGACCAAGTCCACCTGGGTGTCGACCATATTTTCGACCTCCTAGGGACCAGGTCGACCATAGTGTCGACCTGGGGGTCGACCTGCCTCCCGAACCTGTTTTCTGAGCCAGATGCATTCTGATGTATTTAGACCTGTTTCGTGACCAGATTCATCTGCCTAACCCTATATAAGCAGCCCCCTAGCCTCATTCTCTCCACACCAATTTCTTTCTGTCCTTATGTTGCTTCTATGATAATTTAAATAATAAGATAAAAAGGAAGAAAAAGGACTGCTCCTTCGCCATCAAGACTACGCTTAGAGATTTGCAAATTTGGGGGTTTCAACTAGAACAAGACTAAACAAATGGAGATTTAACAACTGTAATAACCGTTTCCAGAATCAAATCTCTGCACTCTAATCCTCGATCCGCGCTCAGTAAGTTCTAGTTACTTTGGGATTGAAACTTGTTAAATTTGATATGGACATGGAATAAAATGAAATTGGACATAAGCTTGATTATCTATTTGGATATGTTCTTATCTCTTCTTGAATCTATGATTTTGGGTTATTTCTTATCGACTAAATCATGCCCATTCATGTTTTTGGACCTATTTTATTATTCATACGCTAGATTGTAACATAAATTCTTGGATGTTGACTTGTGGAAATATTTCTATTTGGGGCATATTCATGTTGTAAATCAAATTCTTTCATGTCTATAAACCTTAATATGCCTATGAGACTGTGGACATAAGGTTTTTCCTATGCCTATGACTATGATGATGAACATAAGACTATGCCTATGCCTATGACTAAGAAGATAAGACTGGGCGTATAACTGTGAATATAAGACTATGCCTGTGCCTATGATGGTGAACGTAAGACTGTTGCCTATGACTATGACAAGGACAATTGTGGTTAATCAGCTATGACTCTTGACTATGAGAATTACTCCTTACGATTATGAACATAAGGCCATTATCTATGACCATGACTTTGAAACTATTACTATTAGTTGCCTATGACTATTGCCTAGAACTATTTTGGATAATTAACCATGACTATTGTAATTAATCGCTTAGGGTTCTTAATTATGAGATTTTTTTCCTATGACCACGACTATGACTATTGGGGTTAATTACCTGGGACTATTATAGTTTATTGAAACCCATGTTGTATACCGAATTTGCATTTTGTTGGATCTCATACCGATGGTGTGACTTGCTTAGTTTATTCGCTATTATGTACACCGAAACCATTGGATCTATTATCCTAGTATTTGGCTTGCTTTCGCATACCTATTCTTTTATGTCAGCGTTTACCAAGACTATCGTCTTATATTGCTAGATTTGAAGTCCTTTATGCCGGTGATGTTGTAACCAATTATCTCAAGTTATGTCATGCTAGTCTTGTAACCCCTTTTATAGCTTTATGCTCGTTTCTTTTGCCTATCATAGTTTTGATGTTATTCCCTTTATTTTGAGGTTTGGGTTTATTTGTAGTATGGATCGATTCACGTTTACGTGCAACGGGAATACGATTTGGGTAGAATAGGCAAAACATGAATTGGTTATGAACATGAACTATGAACATGATAAAAGGCAAAACATGGGATATGAACGTTGTTATAACTTGAACCTGGATATGGACACGAACTTGACATCGACTTGATATGAAACTTGCCTTGAAAACTTGACACGAACTTGACATGAAACTTGAACATGGACATGACATTAGAATAAACATGAAAATGTCCAACTCGAGGTTGGGTTGAGTTTGCAGTGTAAATCTGCCCGGAACCGCCCGACAAATCCAGTTACTGCAAACAATAGGATCCAATGTGGGTAGTTGGTCATATCGCGCTTGAAACCCGAGGTCAAACTGAGTTGGGTGTAAATCTGCCCAGAACCGCCCGGCATATCCAGTGACCACAACAACAGGTATGATGTGAGAGGTTGGGGTGCATTAATGAATTAATGCCACATAATAGGGTTAAGTCATGAACCGCTTGAATACACTTAACCAATTTGACACGATGATTTGATAGGGTTAAGTCACGAACCGCTTGAATACACTTAACCAATTTGACACGATGATTTGAGAGGGTTAAGTCATGAACCGATTGAATATACTTAACCAACTTGACAGATGATTCGCAGGGCTAAATCATGAACTTGAACGACAACACTTAGCCAATTTGACATGACACGTAGACGGGTTAAGTCTCAAATTTAAATGACAACACTTAACCTGTTGGATGAAAACCCTAGTTAGGCGGTCCTTTTCAGTAGTAACCCACTAGATGTATCATGGTACCCTGGAACTAGGCAGGGTGGGGCAGGATTACTGGGCTGATTGTAAGCGACCGGAACGACGGCTGTGTGGGTGTGCCAGTGTAGGTTCTAATGGAGTGCGGGCGTGCACACATTCCGGAGCAGAAAATGCAGGCATTGGGCGCCAGTAGGTTTACACTATGCGTGCTTGATTCGTGTCGGTGGTTGGCACCCTAGGGCTTGATACACCCTATGGTGGGCCTAGCACAGGTGACTACATTTCGTGATTGAGCCGTATGACATAGACACATGAACGAGCTAGGACTTGTAGGGAGCCGATCGATTAATAGATCGTTACGTGGAATTCGTTAGGTAGCATAATCCCTTATGGTCCTAGGTGGCATAAATCCTAATCGAATCTAGCAAACGTTCAAAGGGTAGCATAATCCCTGGTGGTCCTAGGTGGCATAAATCCTAGTTGAACACTCGATAGTTCATGATAAGAAAACCTAGCCAGAACAAGGGCGGCGGTCCAAAAGATTTCAAGAATGGTGGCACTACGTTGAAGTAGTGTAGAAATACGCGATGAAACCCATACGATATATGGCAAAGGACTGTACATATACATGGAAAGGATGATACAGGTTGGGGTACTAGTACAGTTGGTGCCGAGAATGTTAAACTTGCGATGCTATACGTAGTTTACCTGGTTTACATAGTTTATCTTGTTACCGTAGTTTATCTTGTTATCTTAGTTTAACTTACCTATCTCGTCATCATCCTTATGTTTACTTTCAGTTTATACATGTCATGCTACCTTTACTTGTTTCTATGCTGAAAGTCACTAGGACTTACCAGTCTGTACGACTGACCCATTTTGTTTCGCCTCTTTTTCTTCCGTTCCCCCCCCCCCCCCAAGGTTCTCAGGGAGGAAGTACTACTATTTAGTTTGGACTTCTTTCTGCTTCAAGATCATCATATGTGGCTTGGACCTTTCTTGGCTATGGCCGTTTTAATGTTTTACTTGGGGAATTATTTATGACTGTGGTTTTATGCTTCTTTACTATTGCAAAACAGATTCCGAAGTAATGGGATTTAATGACATTTTGATGTAAAAGGCTTTAGACCTTACTAGATTTTAAAGAAAAGAAATTTGGTTTTTCTTCCGCTGTTTTATATATGTTCTGTCTTGTAATATTTCTGTGTATGTTTACCTAGATAATGCTCCACCAAAGCTAGTGCATTCCCCTTGTGAGTGACCCTAGCGGAGGTGGGGTGTTACATTTGGTATCAGAGCAGAAGGTTACCAGACGGGGCAAAAGTTAAAAAAAAAACTTTTGAAATTATTTTCAAAACCATTTACCAAGAATCATTTTTCAAAAAAAGTTTCGTTTTACGAAAGGCATATTCCCCAAAGCCATATGCACTATCTTTTAATTTTCTCCTTGAGTCTCTTCTCTCTTTCTTTTTCACCATAGTTTGTAGGCATGCGACACATGTCAGAGGGAAAAGGAGTGCCCAACCCCCATCTGTAGCCGCAGTAGATTTACTTGCGACTAATCTTATCTCAAGCTTTGTTGGGTTGCCGTGCGATGGAAGTAGCTTTCGAGAAACTTGTCAACAAGCCATACAAGGATAGTAAGAACGAGGACAAAGAACACAAGCCTAAGGATGAGAAACTAGTTGATAAGGCGTAATCCATGAAGGAGGAAAAAGCGAAAGGGAAGAGATCAAAGTAAAAGAATAATAAAACCCATGATAAGAAAGAACATCGTTGGTATGGTAAAAAGGGACATGTAGTTAAGTATCATAGGACAAGGACAAGGGCAAAGAACAAGATCGTCGAGAGGGCAATTGTATGCTCTCACTACTAGCATACCTAAGAGAGGTGGTAACGTTTCTGTTAAAAGTTTAGCTTCTCTTTTCTATCATACCGTGGGAACTTTGTTTTTATACATCGCATACTTTTAATTTTGCCCCGATAGTTGAGTCTCTGCACCTTAGTACTAGCGTAGTAAAGGATCCCATTTTATTCTCAAATCCTGTGGGGAATCAGCTCATTTATTCATGACTTGTTTGGATTTGTGAATGTCTATGCTAAGTGTTGAGTTTAGAAGTAATGCTTATGCTTTTCGGGAATGGGTTGATCTAGGGATGGAGTGGTTATCCAGAAATGATACCACTCTCATGTATGAAAAGAGAGTAGTTAGATTCTTGACATGCCTTGGTAATGCCCTCGAAGTCTAGTGTAACCCTTAGGGTTCTTCCATGTTTAGTTACCTAGAGTCTCTTGATACATATATCGATCCGCTCGAGTAGTATTCGCCACTAAGGAGGATGGTTCATTTCGCTTATGCATGAATTATAGAAAATCACCTTAGTAAGTACACTTGGCAACATGGTTGGCATTTTTTTATTTTCAAGAGATAATTCATTTATGCGGAATACCTTCTAGTAAGTGAATGAGATCCAAGATTCACTAGTGAATTTTGGAGAGCTTGCATGAAACCATGAGTACGCAGTTATGGGTATACTAGAAAGAGAACAAGCGAAAGTGGAACGAGAGGCAACAGTGGAATGAGTTCCAACTCATATTCTGGGAACAAGAATTAAGGAACTACGAAATTGTGAAGTTAAAGACGATCAAAGCACAATGGAGTTAAGCTCAAGGAAATACGACTTAGAAGATTGAAGACTAGATACGCGCATCATATCTCTTTTTTTAAGAGTATATCCTTGATCCCGCTTTTCCTGTAAAGCTTACTTGTATGCAATCTTTTAAGTATAACCTCTCGGTCCTATTCTTAATCCTATTTATGTTGCAAACCCCATAGGGAGTATGACTTATCTGTTAGTAATACATGTTGGGGCTTGAGGATGTCCGTTGGCTTGACTAAACTTTTTGGGTTTTATAGGATATGGGCTGGTGCTTAGGGAGTTCTTCTCCTATTCAGTATATATGTGACGTAGAATTCCAGCTTTGACATTGCCTAATGGGCACAAAGTTTTTACTTGCTTCTATCATTCGGCTATATCTTTAGGTAGGAAAAATTGGGTGAAACATGTGTTTGAGACATGTTATGATTGATGGTTGCAAGTGGTTGCAAGTGGTCGCAATTGGTTACTCGTGGTTGCATAACACACAGTAGGCACTAGATCGGTTCAGACACATTTCCATATTGCATGTAATGGCGGGGATTTTCGACCCAGAAAATCAACATAAAAACACACTGTTGACTATTCAAGCATTGAAAATACCGGGACATTTATAGAAGAATTAAGAGGATGAGAAAGATAAGATAGAACTAATAGAATAGAAGAAGAAGAAGAACTCACTGAACATCAGAATCAGAGTAATCACGAAACTCACAACGGAATGAATAAATTTTATTACAACCTCACTGAACATCAGAATCAGAGTAATCACGAAACTCACAACGGAATGAATAAATTTTATTACAACATAACTTTGAAATACAAATCTGAATTTGTATATATACATACCATATCAGAGTGTAACTCATATACATCACAGCGGAAATAATCTCTAAATATCTAACGGTGAAAACTCCTGCTTTGAGCCCCTCCAAGTGAATCTGTAAAATCCTGAAACACTTGACAGCCCGTACAAAATTTGGGCACCCAAGAGTTTAGGGTAAACACAAACAAAATAAACTCTGGGTCAGTCATGGGACTGGTGTGAGTAAATTCCAACCATACTGTTTACTTTGAAAATCCTTTTCAAATAAGAAGATAATAGTAAGACCGGCCCACACATAAACATGGACGGCTTTTACCTTACTATAACCCAAAGTATTCTTGATATAAAAAACCAGTGATATTATGATAATGTCTGAACAAATAATTATACAAGTAGCAGAACGCTTGCATCTCACGCTCCACAAATATAAGGTATAAAATCATAAACCGCAGGGCGCGTATTGGAGATTGGATTTCAACAGACAAGGTATGGGAGCACCTTCTGAATAGTGTACTCTAGAGGGGATACACTCAGGGTTCAACAAGAACGTCCTGCAACCCGGCCACACATGACCGCTCACTCATTTAGCTTGAGTGTTGCGAATATATTATCACCATGGTTGTAGGCCATCCAACCGTCATCCGAAGATACAGAATCGAAAAGAAGTATATATATGAATTTTCTCTAGATCAGTGACAATACACCCTGCTTGGGGATGACCCAACTAGCCATGCTGCCTAGCCCAACATCTGTCATTCTCGGTTGTGAGGCTAGAGGCTACGTCTATCTTCAGAACATCTAATCACCATTCACTTTGAATGTCACATCGTCAAATCCGTAATCACACATTGATTACACAAATGCACACTGGGTGTAGAATAAAGAGAAGTTACCTTCTCCCCACCAACTTGGTATATTCGTAAAATCAACGGCATGACCGTTGGAAATACTCTGTCAGACACTCGTCCATACAAGTTGTCCTGGGACTGGACAAACAAATAAACATCATTCTAGAACTGGACGACCCTTGCATTTAACTCCGTCTTCAATTATCTTCAGCATATCTAATTCGCAGCGCTTATGTCTATACGGAGTGGTTTTCAGATAACATATCCAACCGGTCTCTCCGTATTGACAACGATGGTCAAACACTTCGATAGTCGGTTATTTAACTATCAGAGTTAAAACAACATCCATTCTAATGTATAACTAAACATCATACAATTATGGGCGCTTTTTATTTAACATTCGTTATATTTTCAAATTCCCATATCTCACTAGATATTTCTCAAACTCTGGTTTTTTGCCTTTAACACTTTTGGAAAACATTTCCAATTATTATAAACTTTTATTCTTTCATGTTCCAAAAATATCCGTTATTAACGTTCGAACTATTTCCCATTAATTCCTATACTTGGGTAATCAACCTTATTTACACTAGAAAATATTTCCAAATTCATCTTAACCTTTTAATCGGCCCAACGTTCACTTTTAAAACATTATTCCCTTTGAAATGGGAATACCATCCCTTCTTATAGAAATCTAAACACCTTGATCATATAACTCTTTACTCACGTAATAATCTCCCTTATCTTATTTACCGAAATCTCTTTCATACTTTTCCACTCCTATTCCACTTTATGAACTCTGTCTCTAAGTCAACTTCTTGTCTAATCGATATCAGGTTTATAACTAAATACTGATTTCTATCCTATCAAAATTTATTTGTTTATAACTAAATGTTAATTATTCTATCAGATTATAATCCCTAAAAATAGTTTACTTTTAATACATTCGACATCGTAGAATTCTAGTTCCAAATCCTAACGGTTTAATTCTAATCACATTTCGAACATCGAAATGCTGTCATCAGTTTCTATTCCGATTCCCCAATTCTTTTTCTAAACTCTTTCTTATATTTCTTTGAACAAATGTCATTACTTATTACTCCAGAATAAGTGGATTTCAAACCAAACTGTTACATTTCCTAGGAAGTGCTGCTATATATAAAGTCACGCTTAAATCTAATCAACAGCAGTTAATTTGTCGCTATAGTTCTAAACTTGTCATACGCTATAATATTCTCCTTATAACTAATTACAGTCACACTTACCTTATCAACAACGTTATTTTATTGCTATAGTTCAACTTGTCATACGCTGTAATATTCGTTGTTATAACTAATCTTGACATAACAGTCACACTTATCTTATCAACAGCGTTATTTTATCGCTATAATTCTAAGACTGGAAATACGCTGCCGTATTCCTTTTATACACTTCTTAACATCTCTTTCCGTTACAAACTGTTATCGTTCCTCGATAATAGTGAAGCCGTTCAAGTTGGGGTATTCTATTTACCTCTCAGACCTTGATCGACAACGTTCTTATCTTAGAACAGATATACGTTCATAACTCTAAACTCCTTATTTCTTATAATATACATCAAATCGTATTTCCTTGTTTTATTTTGGAATATGGTTTTATAATACCACATCTTTATTTTGAACTCGGTTGTTTACGATTATTTATATTCCACATTAACTTTTCTCTTTCTCTATTCCACATTTCTATTGATAACTTCTTAAATTAAAAGGTAATTAAATCTCATTTATTTCTAAACTGTTTTCATTAGATTAATTAATGTCCAATTAATCTAATAATCATTTTCCAAATAACAGTTGATTAAATCAACTTCATTCCATCAGTAAATTCGTTAACTGATCTTAATTACTTCTCATTAGATTAATATAATTAATCTAATAATATTTCTAAAATTATTTATCTTAAATATAATTATCCAAATACTTAATCATCAGATAATTTCTTCCGTATAAACTTATTTAAATATCAATAATCATTTTTTTTTATTTTATAAAAACGAACTCTAAATTACTAGTTTATAGTAGAACTTCTATTATAAATTTAAATCTTCATTTTAATTATAAAAATATAATTTTTATAATTATCTTAGTTGATTTGCCTGGCGGCCAATCAACTCCTTAACAAAACGATGGTTTTACGGTCGACGGTTATCACTTTCAAAATTGATATCGTTTATTGATTTATCGAAACAGATGTTGAATTTTTCGTTCAACATCAATATTCACATGGGGTTTTAAATATAATTCAGGTTCATTGTGAAAACCCGTTACTTCCCCATAAAGGAAAGCGTCGGATAGTTCGAGAACAAACCACAACAGAACGCATACAGAAGAACATTTCATTGTATATTACAACAATGCATCAGATTACAAGAATATACAGAGTATAAACAAATAAATATTACACAGAAATATCAGAGATTTAAATTACATTTAAATACATAGCAGCGGAAAATAATACAATACACAACTAGAAGGAGATATACGGATACAAAGCTTTCCGGATATCGTTCCAGCTGTGAACCAGGATCCTGTGAATATAAATCTGCAAAACCAAAACTACTAGCTGCCCGTGTCAAAATAAGGGCACCCAGAGTTTAGGTTAAAACAATAAACTCCAGGTCAGTCATGTGACTGGTGTGAGAACTAAAACAGTTAATCTTTATTCTTAAAGCTAGGTAAATCAAGGGACCACGCCGTATAACACGGAACGGGTTTCCTCCCAAGAATACCAGTGCATAAAACAAACAGCGCAATGCTAAATAAAGAAAAATGAAGCTGTTATAAGACCCAGGTCCTATCACACAATGCAAACGCAAGCCGGGGGATAGGGTTTTCCCTTATAACAGCCAAAGAATGCTGGATACGTTTAAAACAAATCATTTGATACTATTATAAGTGCATAGTGTATAAAACAACTTCAAATCATAAGTATCAATCATAGGCGGCATGAGCGCCCCATCCCACTATGTCGCCATATATAGGATTACAACTAAAACCGCAAATGTCACGTATTTGGAAATTGGATTTCCGTCTATGAACCGAGGCAAAAGATAGTCCTCAACCGTTTTCGTGACTCTCTAGCCCGAGCCACAGGGTCAGAGCGCATCGACCCTTGGATCGTCAGGGCCGGTCCACCGATGTGGATTAAAATGCCTGAACACTACGTTTCCCCGCCCTTTGGGGGCGTAAACGAGCCAACTAAATGACTCCATCGGTTCGAGAACGACCGATCAATCCGAGGCGCCTCGCAACAGCAACAACCACATAAGTCAAACTCGTCAGGGCGTGTAAAACCACTGATGCCACTTCTAACTAGAAAGAAACGCAAGTCCTCCCTGAGGTCCGTCTCCCGTTTTTAGTTCATACCGGGTGTGAAACACGCGAAGTAAACGTTACACAAAGCTACGCCACAAAGGCCGTGCTTTGATCATCACCACAAGACTTTGCTTTTCAACAGAAGCCTCGATCAATTGCCACTTAGGCATGCCACACAGGCAATTCACTCCATGCGTTTGATATCCATCAATATATAGATCAATCACACGGACTAAAATCCAATGTCAGACACACAGTCCATTTACAAGTCCGTTCTGGGTCTGAACGAAACCGGAGGCACCTAGTACCCCGCATATCCATCGATCTCCAAGTACGTCTGGACGATCACTAACTGTTTCCATCTTCTTGGGTGTACAGCCCAATCACGATCATCAGTTATCACCCAAACGACGTGAAGACCTCCGGTCTTCGACCATCGTCTTCATCTTCGACTTATCGTCGTATCAGTTATTCAGAATGGGATAAACCCGGTCTTTCCGAATGACTCGCGTATATTTTAAATAAGTGTTACACAAACACAACATACGCCTCATTCCAATTCATTAGTCACTAACCGTAAATTAATCAAGAGAATAATCCCCCAAATATTAACCCCGAAGGCCGAAACCAACATCAGATCAATATCCAGAAAACCCTTCTGCTTGGCTAACCGACAGTTAGTTTCTAAATTTCACATTCATAGAGAAAGGTTCCCATTAATTTTATCAAAGATAAATTCTTGAATGTATGCTTTAATCTACTTTTGAATATCAATTCAAACCAGTCGGGATTAGCGAACCTTACCGAAGTAATCATTTGTTTTAATTTCCCAATCCCAACCTATTCATCCCATGAAGTAAAACTGGTAGTACTTCATATCCAACACCACGGTGTTATCGGTAAATTCAATTACCATTTCACGTTCAAATCTAATTAAAGATTTAACTATCGCCTGGAGCAAAACTGGTGATACTCCATTTTCGATCATTTCAATCTAATTAAAGATTCATTAAAACTCCACTTAGTTTTAATCTTCAACTGGGTTAAAGAATCAGTGTCATTTAAAACACGGTTCACGATAAACCCAAAATCACATTCATTAATTATCGGGTTAAAGAACGAGTGTTATTTAAAACATTGTTCACGATAAACCCAAAAATCAATATCAATTCAATTCCAATTAAATATTATTTAATTGGTACACTTCATTAAATCTAAATAAAAAGATTTAATCTTTTCTCAACTGGGTTCAAGAACAGTGTTAGTGAAGACACCATTCACGACAAACCCAAATCACATTTGATATTCCATATAAGGCTCTGAATAGAAAATATATCGGCTTATATTCAATATCAAATTCCACGATTAACAAATGTCGTATTGGAAATAACGATATAAATATATATCTTTCAAATTTCCATAACAACATCCGTATAATCACGAATTCCAACATCGAAATATTCCGAAGACAATTTCGATTCAATTCCACTCCAATGCAATCATTGGAAATTTTGGTTATCTTTAAAACCCTTTTCAAATTCAATTTATTTATTTCAAAATAAATAGAATTATATTTCTAGTTCAAAACTAGTTCATTTCGATAAAAATCTATTTTTATCTTTTCAAATATGGAGTTTTTCATCCCAAATCTTCACAAATCATTTCTTATGATTTTACATAAATTATTACTATTTTTAATAATTTTATCAAGGCCCGTACAGTCGATTTCCATCAATGGCCATCGAACTGCACTTACAACGACCTTTTTCGAATTTGATTTGGACATAATTCCAAATCCAACCATTAGATTTCAAATTTCTAATATTCGTTAGAAAGCTCTTTTCGATACGAACCCAACGGTTCCGGTTTCAGGAGAATCCGACGGTCGGATCTCCCGTAATGTCCGTTTGAAATAAATGGTCGAAATTCACGAACTGCCGCGGCGCGGCGCGTTCTATTCAGGCCATTATATTATATATATAATATATATTTCGTCGATTTCTATTTAAAACGAATTATATAAATAGTTTTAAAATTCGTTTCAAAAGAAATTTCAACTTCCATTTCAATTCAAATCAAAATTGAATTCTTCTTTATAAATTCGTTTTAAAATTCATTTCTATTCAATTCAAATTTCAATTCAATTTGAATTCATTTCAATTTGCTTTCAATTCAATTCGAATTTGTTTTCAATTCAATTCATTTCGAAATCGTTTTCAATTCAATTCATTTCGAAATCGTTTTCAATTCAATTCATTTCGAAATCGTTTTCAATTCAATTCATTTCGAAATCGTTTTCAATTCAATTCATTTCGAAATCGTTTTCAATTCAATTCATTTCGAAATCGTTTTCAATTCAATTCATTTCGAAATCGTTTTCAATTCAATTCATTTCGAAATCGTTTTCAATTCAATTCATTTCGAAATCGTTTTCAATTCATTTCGAAATCGTTTTAAAATCGATATAAATATCGATTCACGTCAAAATGGCGTCAATCTAATCAACACGGCTTCATAAATTTCTATTTTTAAATATTTTATTTCAAATATTTCTTTTTCAAAATAGTTGTTAATATCAAAATATTTCGTTCAACACATGACCAATCTCAATGAATGAGTACTGTCAACACATGAACTTTTATTTTATATCGATAAAGGTGTAAATTTTATTACTAAAATATTTCGTTCAACACATGACCAATCTCAATGAATGAGTACTGTCAACACATGAACGTTTATTTTATAATATTCTTTATTTTTCAAAATTGGAATGAGGCCCAATCAGTCACCATATAAAATTAATTATATGGATTTTCATACAACACATGTATATAATAGCATTGAAAATAATCAACCATCAACCAAAGTGCACTACACTGTATAAGCATCAAATATAGATATTCAACGCTTATAATAGCCTGTCAATCAATCGATCGACATATTTAATCAATCAGGATGAGTGAACTTCAAATTTCATCCCAACACCCGTGTGGGGTTTCAAACAATCAAACACAGATTTTTATTCGTGCAGTTGGGCGATGTGTGAAATTTATCGACCCAATCAATGTCCTTCAAATAGGTGTACATAAACAAACCGTCTGGTTTGTAAATGAATATTTATTTATTCACATTCACGTTAAAAATTATATTTTTAACGACAAAACATTTTATTCCAACATATGAACTTCTATTCAATTCATTCTTTAAATAAAATGATATTTTTATTTTTCTAACATATTTTAGAAAATTTCGGCGGCATAACGGCTCGATACTAGAAACGGGACAAGGCCTAGCCTTATCCCCGGTCTAGTGAAGGCCCACGCCATTCACACATCAATCACATCCATTTCATTTTGCAAACCACAAAATTTGGAGTAAGAGTCTAACCTAGCCTTACTCCTTCTCCTTATAACGGCGCACGTCTAATCCTAACCAATTTATCGATTTGATTTTTCACACCTCAAACCACATTCAAACCAATATCGCAATCAATCACCAAACAGTCAAACAAACAAGTCCATGGTCTGTGGACGATTGTGTCGGGTGCTACTAAGCACCGTCTGCATCCTAGTATATATATAACTAGAAAAAGAAATTGAAAGGTGAGAAATTCTCACCTTTAGCTATCCTAGCTCCACGGCTCTTCATTTGCAGAAGTCTTCGTCGTTTCGCCTTTTTGTCACCTTCGTTGCCCAAGGCCACTATATATATAAAAATCGAATTTTTACTTCAAAGTTCTACATATAAAAATCGAATTTTTATTTCAAAGTTCAATATATAAAAATCGAATTTTTACTTCAAAGTTCAACATATAAAAATCGAATTTTTATTTCAAAGTTCAACATATAAAAATCGAATTTTTATTTCAAAGTTCAATATATAAAAATCGAATTTTTATTTCAAAGTTCAATATATAAAAATCGAATTTTTATTTCAAAGTTCAATATATAAAAATCGAATTTTTATTTCAAAGTTCAACATATAAAAATCGAATTTTTATTTCAAAGTTCATCATATAAAAATCGAATTTTTATTTCAAAGTTCATCATATAAAAATCGAATTTCTACTTTGCTATTCAATATATAAAAATCATATTTTTATTTTGAAGTTCAACATATAAAAGTCACATTTTTATTAGTTTAAAAATCGAAACTTTTATAGTTTAAAAATCGAAACTTTTATAGTTTAAAAATCGAAACTTTTATAGTTTAAAAATCGAAACTTTTATAGTTTAAAAATCTAAATATAAAATCAGTTTTATATCCTAAAAAAAAAATCAGTTTCATTTTAAAGTTAAAATAAAAAAATCAGTTTCTTTTTCCTTGTAAAATCAGTATTTACTGAATTTAAACATAAAAATAAAAAAAATAAAATAAAATTACCTACAGCTCTGCGAAGAAAAAAGGGGGGGAAGAAGGCGTCGGAGGAGGTGGAAGGGGGTAGTGGCGGTCGACTGCAGGCGGTGGTAGATCGACCTAGGGTCTTTGGGCGCTGCGTCTTGGGCTACGCGAGGTGGGGCCGCGATGTGGTGACGTGGGAGGGCGAGGCCTGGGGCGGTGGTTGCTGGTGGGGGAGAGCGCGCCTGGAGCGGCGGCGATCGACATGGGGGAGGCGCGATTCTATCGGGTGTGTTTTTTTTTTTTTTTTTTTTTTTTTTCTTTCCTCTGCCGGTTGAAGAAATAGAGGGGGGGGGGGGCCAGAACAGATAAAAAGGGGGAGAAGGATTATTTTATATATATTATTTATTTATTTATTTATTTATCCACATAAAGCAACTTTTCCTATCGACTTCGAAACAAGGCCCACCGCCTGTCGTCCATAGCGTTTCACCCCCATTCCGAACACAATGGGATTTGTATCGTAGGCTGATTCGGCTGTTACAATCGATTTCCTTTGAATTTTCATTTAAATCACTATACTGAATTTTAAACGTACATTTCAAATCACTGGGGCCACATACTAACTCTATAAATTCCCTAAAAATATTTTCTAGCTTCGTATTGACGATACGGTCCTAACAAAACTAGTTTCGTCGAATTCTGAGACTGTTGGGAAAATGGCCATTTTCCAGTCGATTAAAATCAACTGAAACTGGTCAAACGCGTTTTCCTTTGCCACGCTCACATATTGATTCGAAAAATTATGAAATTTGGAATCTAGCAATAATTTGACACTGCGGACCCAACAAAACTGGTTTCGTCGAAATCCGAGGTCGTTTGCAAAATGTCCATTTTTAAGGGCCTGAATTCCATAGCGACTATTCAGAATTTTCAACTGGACATATCTTTTGATTCCCGATATGAAATTTCGATTATTCGGATTCAATAGAAAGATATTATCAATTAGATCCTATCATTTTTGGTTTCACTAAAATCCGGATTGTTTTGCACCCGGTATGTTCGATTGAAGTTTGAAATCGAATTATCGAACTACCGCGCCATTTTCAATTCTATTTATAATTATTTATAAATATTTATATTCTAACGACGACGCGTATAATATATACGTTCGAATTATATTCAAATAAAATTTCTCGTCGATATTATTTAAAATAATTCATTTTAAATAATCAAAATTCGCTAAAATGGCCAAAATAAAATTTTCAAACTGGCTCGCATTTTACGGGTTGTTACAATCTCCCCCACTTAAAACTTTTCGTCCCCGAAAAGGAACAAAGTCGAAAGTTGTTTGATTAATCAACTCTACGCTCGATCCGGCTTTCATTCTCCAACGTTTCAGTTTCTGAGAATTTTCTAAAATTTCAAAAATTTGGCTAACACCCTAAATTTTCGAAAAATTTCGCCATAACCTCCCCTGCACCGGGAGCATCGGGGAATTTCAAATAGCTTCCCCGGTCCTTCAGATCTCAAAGAGAAAAAGAAAAAGCCAAGCGGCTAGCCAATAGGCTCACAAAATCATCATCACCCAAACAAAACAGTAAATTATGTAGTAAACATGTACCTATTTGTCGGGCAAACAAATTTTATTCTCTGGCTCTAGCCTCCTTGCTATGACCTGTTCAAGGTAAGTACATATATGCAAGCAAATGCGACCAATTTTCAATACAATTCAATATTTGATTCAATTAGGCATAATGGTTCAAAATTAGCAAACAAATGAACAAACAACACAAACATCAATCAATTAGTTGATTAGAGTTTGAAATTCATAATTTTGATACATATACAAAAATCATGTTTTTGATGCTAATTCACAACAATAGGCCCTATCAAATTTTGGTTCTCACACCAGTCAATAGGAAATATATAGAAAACCCACTTTCGTCACTCGAACATAAATTCTAATGATGGAGCTCCATCATCAAAATCATCTCCGGGCGATTAGAGTGTAATTCTATATCTATCCAGTATATTAAAATTTCGAATACACGCGGATCAGACGTATACGCAAAATCTATATATACTGGATTGTCCACATCAATATAAATAGATAATCAAATACGAATAATTGATTTAAATCTTCAAAACCAAAATTGTTTTCATTTTAAAGATATACTCTTCACACTCGTTCTAGGATACTACTGATCCTATCTCTAACGAGTCATTCTAATTGGATATTGCTAATCCAATATCTGATGAATTCTTTCGTATGTTTCTAATGTGTTTTGTTCTCTGAGCTTCGTAAACCAAAGCTCTGATACCAACTGTGAAAACCCGTTACTTCCCCGTAAAGGAAAGCGTCGGATAGTTCGAGAACAAACCACAACAGAACGCATACAGAAGAACATTTCATTGTATATTACAACAATGCATCAGATTACAAGAATATACAGAGTATAAACAAATAAATATTACACAGAAATATCAGAGATTTAAATTACATTTAAATACATAGCAGCGGAAAATAATACAATACACAACTAGAAGGAGATATACGGATACAAAGCTTTCCGGATATCGTTCCAGCTGTGAACCAGGATCCTGTGAATATAAATCTGCAAAACCAAAACTACTAGCTGCCCGTGTCAAAATAAGGGCACCCAGAGTTTAGGTTAAAACAATAAACTCCAGGTCAGTCATGTGACTGGTGTGAGAACTAAAACAGTTAATCTTTATTCTTAAAGCTAGGTAAATCAAGGGACCACGCCGTATAACACGGAACGGGTTTCCTCCCAAGAATACCAGTGCATAAAACAAACAGCGCAATGCTAAATAAAGAAAAATGAAGCTGTTATAAGACCCAGGTCCTATCACACAATGCAAACGCAAGCCGGGGGATAGGGTTTTCCCTTATAACAGCCAAAGAATGCTGGATACGTTTAAAACAAATCATTTGATACTATTATAAGTGCATAGTGTATAAAACAACTTCAAATCATAAGTATCAATCATAGGCGGCATGAGCGCCCCATCCCACTATGTCGCCATATATAGGATTACAACTAAAACCGCAAATGTCACGTATTTGGAAATTGGATTTCCGTCTATGAACCGAGGCAAAAGATAGTCCTCAACCGTTTTCGTGACTCTCTAGCCCGAGCCACAGGGTCAGAGCGCATCGACCCTTGGATCGTCAGGGCCGGTCCACCGATGTGGATTAAAATGCCTGAACACTACGTTTCCCCGCCCTTTGGGGCGTAAACGAGCCAACTAAATGACTCCATCGGTTCGAGAACGACCGATCAATCCGAGGCGCCTCGCAACAGCAACAACCACATAAGTCAAACTCGTCAGGGCGTGTAAAACCACTGACGCCACTTCTAACTAGAAAGAAACGCAAGTCCTCCCTGAGGTCCGTCTCCCGTTTTTAGTTCATACCGGGTGTGAAACACGCGAAGTAAACGTTACACAAAGCTACGCCACAAAGGCCGTGCTTTGATCATCACCACAAGACTTTGCTTTTCAACAGAAGCCTCGATCAATTGCCACTTAGGCATGCCACACAGGCAATTCACTCCATGCGTTTGATATCCATCAATATATAGATCAATCACACGGACTAAAATCCAATGTCAGACACACAGTCCATTTACAAGTCCGTTCTGGGTCTGAACGAAACCGGAGGCACCTAGTACCCCGCATATCCATCGATCTCCAAGTACGTCTGGACGATCACTAACTGTTTCCATCTTCTTGGGTGTACAGCCCAATCAAGATCATCAGTTATCACCCAAACGACGTGAAGACCTCCGGTCTTCGACCATCGTCTTCATCTTCGACTTATCGTCGTATCAGTTATTCAGAATGGGATAAACCCGGTCTTTCCGAATGACTCGCGTATATCTTAAATAAGTGTTACACAAACACAACATACGCCTCATTCCAATTCATTAGTCACTAACCGTAAATTAATCAAGAGAATAATCCGCCAAATATTAACCCCGAAGGCCGAAACCAACATCAGATCAATATCCAGAAAACCCTTCTGCTTGGCTAACCGACAGTTAGTTTCTAAATTTCACATTCATAGAGAAAGGTTCCCATTAATTTTATCAAAGATAAATTCTTGAATGTATGCTTTAATCTACTTTTGAATATCAATTCAAACCAGTCGGGATTAGCGAACCTTACCGAAGTAATCATTTGTTTTAATTTCCCAATCCCAACCTATTCATCCCATGAAGTAAAACTGGTAGTACTTCATATCCAACACCACGGTGTTATCGGTAAATTCAATTACCATTTCACGTTCAAATCTAATTAAAGATTTAACTATCGCCTGGAGCAAAACTGGTGATACTCCATTTTCGATCATTTCAATCTAATTAAAGATTCATTAAAACTCCACTTAGTTTTAATCTTCAACTGGGTTAAAGAATCAGTGTCATTTAAAACACGGTTCACGATAAACCCAAAATCACATTCATTAATTATCGGGTTAAAGAACGAGTGTTATTTAAAACACTGTTCACGATAAACCCAAAAATCAATATCAATTCAATTCCAATTAAATATTATTTAATTGGTACACTTCATTAAATCTAAATAAAAAGATTTAATCTTTTCTCAACTGGGTTCAAGAACAGTGTTAGTGAAGACACCATTCACGACAAACCCAAATCACATTTGATATTCCATATAAGGCTCTGAATAGAAAATATATCGGCTTATATTCAATATCAAATTCCACGATTAACAAATGTCGTATTGGAAATAACGATATAAATATATATCTTTCAAATTTCCATAACAACATCCGTATAATCACGAATTCCAACATCGAAATATTCCGAAGACAATTTCGATTCAATTCCACTCCAATGCAATCATTGGAAATTTTGGTTATCTTTAAAACCCTTTTCAAATTCAATTTATTTATTTCAAAATAAATAGAATTATATTTCTAGTTCAAAACTAGTTCATTTCGATAAAAATCTATTTTTATCTTTTCAAATATGGAGTTTTTCATCCCAAATCTTCACAAATCATTTCTTATGATTTTACATAAATTATTACTATTTTTAATAATTTTATCAAGGCCCGTACAGTCGATTTCCATCAATGGCCATCGAACTGCACTTACAGCGACCTTTTTCGAATTTGATTTGGACATAATTCCAAATCCAACCGTTAGATTTCAAATTTCTAATATTCGTTAGAAAGCTCTTTTCGATACGAACCCAACGGTTCCGGTTTCAGGAGAATCCGACGGTCGGATCTCCCGTAATGTCCGTTTGAAATAAATGGTCGAAATTCACGAACTGCCGCGGCGCGGCGCGTTCTATTCAGGCCATTATATTATATATATAATATATATTTCGTCGATTTCTATTTAAAACGAATTATATAAATAGTTTTAAAATTCGTTTCAAAAGAAATTTCAACTTCCATTTCAATTCAAATCAAAATTGAATTCTTCTTTATAAATTCGTTTTAAAATTCATTTCTATTCAATTCAAATTTCAATTCAATTTGAATTCATTTCAATTTGCTTTCAATTCAATTCGAATTCGTTTTCAATTCAATTCATTTCGAAATCGTTTTCAATTCAATTCATTTCGAAATCGTTTTCAATTCAATTCATTTCGAAATCGTTTTCAATTCAATTCATTTCGAAATCGTTTTCAATTCAATTCATTTCGAAATCGTTTTCAATTCAATTCATTTCGAAATCGTTTTCAATTCAATTCATTTCGAAATCGTTTTCAATTCAATTCATTTCGAAATCGTTTTCAATTCAATTCATTTCGAAATCGTTTTAAAATCGATATAAATATCGATTCACGTCAAAATGGCGTCAATCTAATCAACACGGCTTCATAAATTTCTATTTTTAAATATTTTATTTCAAATATTTCTTTTTCAAAATAGTTGTTAATATCAAAATATTTCGTTCAACACATGACCAATCTCAATGAATGAGTACTGTCAACACATGAACTTTTATTTTATATCGATAAAGGTGTAAATTTTATTACTAAAATATTTCGTTCAACACATGACCAATCTCAATGAATGAGTACTGTCAACACATGAACGTTTATTTTATAATATTCTTTATTTTTCAAAATTGGAATGAGGCCCAATCAGTCACCATATAAAATTAATTATATGGATTTTCATACAACACATGTATATAATAGCATTGAAAATAATCAACCATCAACCAAAGTGCACTACACTGTATAAGCATCAAATATAGATATTCAACGCTTATAACAGCCTGTCAATCAATCGATCGACATATTTAATCAATCAGGATGAGTGAACTTCAAATTTCATCCCAACACCCGTGTGGGGTTTCAAACAATCAAACACAGATTTTTATTCGTGCAGTTGGGCGATGTGTGAAATTTATCGACCCAATCAATGTCCTTCAAATAGGTGTACATAAACAAACCGTCTGGTTTGTAAATGAATATTTATTTATTCACATTCACGTTAAAAATTATATTTTTAACGACAAAACATTTTATTCCAACATATGAACTTCTATTCAATTCATTCTTTAAATAAAATGATATTTTTATTTTTCTAACATATTTTAGAAAATTTCGGCGGCATAACGGCTCGATACTAGAAACGGGACAAGGCCTAGCCTTATCCCCGGTCTAGTGAAGGCCCACGCCATTCACACATCAATCACATCCATTTCATTTTGCAAACCACAAAATTTGGAGTAAGAGTCTAACCTAGCCTTACTCCTTCGCCTTATAACGGCGCACGTCTAATCCTAACCAATTTATCGATTTGATTTTTCACACCTCAAACCACATTCAAACCAATATCGCAATCAATCACCAAACAGTCAAACAAACAAGTCCATGGTCTGTGGACGATTGTGTCGGGTGCTACTAAGCACCGTCTGCATCCTAGTATATATATAACTAGAAAAAGAAATTGAAAGGTGAGAAATTCTCACCTTTAGCTATCCTAGCTCCACGGCTATTCATTTGCAGAAGTCTTCGTCGTTTCGCCTTTTTGTCACCTTCGTTGCCCAAGGCCACTATATATATAAAAATCGAATTTTTACTTCAAAGTTCTACATATAAAAATCGAATTTTTATTTCAAAGTTCAATATATAAAAATCGAATTTTTACTTCAAAGTTCAACATATAAAAATCGAATTTTTATTTCAAAGTTCAACATATAAAAATCGAATTTTTATTTCAAAGTTCAATATATAAAAATCGAATTTTTATTTCAAAGTTCAATATATAAAAATCGAATTTTTATTTCAAAGTTCAATATATAAAAATCGAATTTTTATTTCAAAGTTCAATATATAAAAATCGAATTTTTATTTCAAAGTTCAATATATAAAAATCGAATTTTTATTTCAAAGTTCAACATATAAAAATCGAATTTTTATTTCAAAGTTCATCATATAAAAATCGAATTTTTATTTCAAAGTTCATCATATAAAAATCGAATTTCTACTTTGCTATTCAGTATATAAAAATCATATTTTTATTTTGAAGTTCAACATATAAAAGTCACATTTTTATTAGTTTAAAAATCGAAACTTTTATAGTTTAAAAATCGAAACTTTTATAGTTTAAAAATCGAAACTTTTATAGTTTAAAAATCGAAACTTTTATAGTTTAAAAATCGAAACTTTTATAGTTTAAAAATCGAAACTTTTATAGTTTAAAAATCTAAATATAAAATCAGTTTTATATCCTAAAAAAAAATCAGTTTCATTTTAAAGTTAAAATAAAAAAATCAGTTTCTTTTTCCTTGTAAAATCAGTATTTACTGAATTTAAACATAAAAATAAAAAAAATAAAAAAAATTACCTACAGCTCTGCGAAGAAAAAAGGGGGGGGGAAGAAGGCGTCGGAGGAGGTGGAAGGGGGTAGTGGCAGTCGACTGCAGGCGGTGGTAGATCGACCTAGGGTCTTTGGGCGCTGCGTCTTGGGCTACGCGAGGTGGGGCCGCGATGTGGTGACGTGGGAGGGCGAGGCCTGGGGCGGTGGTTGCTGGTGGGGGAGAGCGCGCCTGGAGCGGCGGCGATCGAGATGGGGGAGGCGCGATTCTATCGGGTGTGTTTTTTTTTTTTTTTCTTTTTCTTTCCTCTGCCGGTTGAAGAAATAGAGGGGGGGGGGGGCAGAACAGATAAAAAGGGGGAGAAGGATTATTTTATATATATTATTTATTTATTTATTTATTTATCCACATAAAGCAACTTTTCCTATCGACTTCGAAACAAGGCCCACCGCCTATCGTCCATAGCATTTCACCCCCATTCCGAACACAATGGGATTTGTATCGTAGGCTGATTCGGCTGTTACAATCGATTTCCTTTGAATTTTCATTTAAATCACTATATTGAATTTTAAACGTACATTTCAAATCACTGGGGCCACATACTAACTCTATAAATTCCCTAAAAATATTTTCTAGCTTCGTATTGACGATACGGTCCTAACAAAACTAGTTTCGTCGAATTCTGAGACTGTTGGGAAAATGGCCATTTTCCAGTCGATTAAAATCAACTGAAACTGGTCAAACGCGTTTTCCTTTGCCACGCTCACATATTGATTCGAAAAATTATGAAATTTGGAATCTAGCAATAATTTGACACTGCGGACCCAACAAAACTGGTTTCGTCGAAATCCGAGGTCGTTTGCAAAATGTCCATTTTTAAGGGCCTGAATTCCATAGCGACTATTCAGAATTTTCAACTGGACATATCTTTTGATTCCCGATATGAAATTTCGATTATTCAGATTCAATAGAAAGATATTATCAATTAGATCCTATCATTTTTGGTTTCACTAAAATCCGGATTGTTTTGCACCCGGTATGTTCGATTGAAGTTTGAAATCGAATTATCGAACTACCGCGCCATTTTCAATTCTATTTATAATTATTTATAAATATTTATATTCTAACGACGACGCGTATAATATATACGTTCGAATTATATTCAAATAAAATTTCTCGTCGATATTATTTAAAATAATTCATTTTAAATAATCAAAATTCGCTAAAATGGCCAAAATAAAAATTTCAAACTGGCTCGCATTTTACGGGTTGTTACATTCATACAAAACAAACAATAAATATAATTATCAAGGAATCCGGTCAGATTCCTCCAACCGGTTTCTGCATCCACAGATGTCAGTCAACACAATTTACACTAACTCTATACTAGGGGATATTCTAATCGATGGAATCAGTGTCCAATCGATGATGTGTGCGTATGTAACGGTATATAATATTCAACCAAATTAATTGTAATCTACCTAATCAACCATCACACAGCATTCAAACAACATTAAAATATAATTAAAATATTTTAAAATAGATCAGAGTTAGTGATTTTACTCATAGTTTCCTACCGCATGCTCTCAATCATGCACATCATTATTCACCACTTTTAATTTGCACGCCTCCATTTCATGCTGTTTCACCCTTCACGTTTCAGTCTCCCCCCCGCATTTCCCGAAAGCTTCTCAGTCGAACCCCCTTGAAACAAGCTCGCACCACAACTTATCCATTCACCACCATATATACACGCATGCACAGTACATGCTTTTGCACACTACAGGGATTCCTCACCTTCCTACATGATTTCGCACCAGATCCATGCTCCATCAATAGCTCACGTCCCATACTACACATGGATCTCTCTCCTCCTACATACCAACGTTTTACACCCTACTCCCCATCCTGAACGCCTAGCACTTGTGCGAGACTACGTTTTGAATGTGAACGAAACTGCTTTCTTTCTTTACTTATTTCGTAAGAAGCGATGGAAGAGAGAGTGAGATGAGCGGAGAGACTGAAGAAATAAGATGTGCCTGGTCGTTTATATAGTGTATTGATACTTAATGGTTAAGTAATAGGCGTATATAGGTTTGTAGTGTAGCAGCTACTCCTTCGCAGTTAAGTAATTAGGTTAGGTTGAGGGGTATGGTTTAGACCTTAGGTCTTGCGTGTTTCTTTCCCGTCTATGTTATAGCTTAACAAGTAGGGTTTTGTTATCTTATTCTATTTCTCAATAGCTAAGAAAGACAGAATCATATAATATATATAATTTAGTCATTTGTGAAGTATGGTATACATGAAAATATCTCAACGCTGAGCTAGAGTAGGTTCGTTATTTCTTGGGTGTGAAGTTTTAGGCTACTGTTTACTACATAGACAGGCACGTTCACATTAATGTATGTATCGGTGACATGTTCACATCATAAATGCAAGTATGGATGGCTGTAGGTAGGTATTCATTTACACGTAACATAGCTAGGGTAGGTTCTCCATTTAATTATAGAGATAACATGCTAGTCTTTGAGTTAGATTTATAGTGTACACCGTTACGTACAACTTCGTTCTTGTCCGAGTAGCCGCAAACAGAAGTAAGGATACGGTCGTGTCCAGTGAGAGGTCACGATCCCAAAAATACAATAATACCGGTAGATTGACTCATATTTTGAAATCCCGAAGTATCGATACAGGGTGCGAAATACTCCAAATAAAAAGTTGCGTATTTAATTATTTAAAAATTACAGTAAAATTCTAAAAATTAAATTATCGCTGCACCTCAAAAGTACCTTGTCCCGATTTGAAACCGATATCAAGTTATATTCAAATAACCATTGCAGTCGATATACGATTTCACAGCGACTTTTTGAATATTTGATTTGGATATGTCTTGCAATCTACACAACGAAATCTTGGTTTTTCACTTCTGTTAGAAAGATACAGTTCAACAGATTCCAACGTTTCTCATTTCGAAGAAATCCGATTCAAAACGAGTCCGGTACACTCAGTTGAAGTTCATAACGTTAATTACGAACTACAGCGTCGTTGTGAGCTCGTTTATAATTAATATATATTTTTATACATTCAACTTCGTTTTAAATAAATACGTAAATTCACTTATATTCAAGATTCAATATTTAAATTGTTTTAAATATTCAAATACGAATCGACAAAAATGCGGGACATTACATTGCATATGCATGAGTATTTATGCTTGTTTATGGATGAAATTGGATGTGTTATCATGTGAATGTTGCATATGGATGGATGTTTGAGCACACATATAGTGTTTATGTGGTTAGAGCTATTTGCATACATGTTGGACTCATGGCACTAAACATATTTTGCATTAATAAGATCAATCACGCCTGGTCATTTGCATTAGATAAGGAGCATATACACACACTTCTTGCATATGTTCATACAGCATTAGAAATCTCTTAAGGACAATGGATGCCTGTGATTGATGATTGAGTAGATGGATGATTGGATGGTGGGACACATTCTTCTTAACTTGAAGATTCCGGGGACGAAATCCTTTAAGGAAGGGAGAATGTAACAACCCGAATTTTTATAACATGTTAAAACTAGAAATCAAGGTAGAATTAATTTTTAAAACAAGAATCAAGGGAAACGAGTTGCGGCATTGCATTCGTCTCGAAATTCTGCTTGGAAACGAGTCCGAGTTTGCGAGAATCGGAGTCCGTATAAGGGAGAGATGACCCTCCGAAGTTTCACAAATTTTCAGAATCAAAAACTGCTCGAAATTCGAATTCTAAATTCGAATTCAAACCCCAGAACAGACTGGGCAGGAAAATTCCCGCCCAGGGACCAGGTCGTCCTGGGTGTCGACCATAGTGTCGACCTCCCAGGGACCAGGTCGACCATAGTGACGACCTCCCAGGGACCAGGTCGACCATAGTGTCGGCCTGGGGGTCAACCTGCCTCCCGAACCTGTTTTCTGAGCCAGATGCATTCTGATGTATTTAGACCTATTTCGTGACCAGATTCATCTTCCTAACCCTATATAAGCAGCCCCCTAGCTTCATTCTCTCCACACCAATTTCTTTCTGTCCTTATGTTGCTTCTAAGATAATCTAAATAATTAGATAAAAAGGAAGAAAAAGGACTGCTCCTTCTCCATCAAAACTACGCTTAGAGATTTGCAAATTTGGGGGTCTTCAACTAGAACAAGACTAAACAAATGGAGATTCAACAACTGCAATAACCGTTTCCAAAATCAAATCTCTGCACTCTAATCCTCGATTAGCGCTCTATAAGTTCTATTTACTTTGAGATTGAAACTTGTTAAATTTGATATGGACATGGAATAAAATGAAATTGGACATAAGCTTGATTATCTATTTGGATCTGTTCTTATCTCTTCTTGAATCTATGATTTTGGGTTATTTCTTTTCGAATGAATCATGCCCATTCATGTTGTTGGACCTAGTTTATTATTCAAACGCTAGATTGTAACATAAATTCTTGGATCTTGACTTGTGGAAATATTTCTATTTAGGGCCTATTCATGTTGTAAATCAAATTCTTTCATGGCTATAAACCTTAATATGCCTATGAGACTGTGGACATAAGGTTTTGCCTATGCCTATGACTATGATGATGAACATAAGACTATGCCTATGCCTATGACTAAGAACATAAGACTGGGCCTATGACTGTGAATATAAGACTATGCCTGTGCCTATAACGGTGAACGTAAGACTGTTGCCTATGACTATGACAAAGACAATTGTGGTTAATCAACTATGACTCTTGACTATGAGGCCATTATCTATGACCATGACTTTGAAACTATTACTGTTAGTTGCCTATGACTGTTGCCTAGAACTATTTTGGATAATTAACCATGACTATTGTAATTAATCGCTTAGGGTTCTTAATTATGAGATTTTTTTTCCTATGACCATGACTATGACTATTGGGGTTAATTACCTGGGACTATTATAGTTTATTGAAACCCATGTTGTATACCGAATTTGTAGTTTGTTGGATCTCATACCGAGGGTGTGACTTGCTTAGTTTATTCGCTATTATGTACACCGAAACCATTAGATCCATTATCCTTGTATTTTGCTTGCTTTCGCATACCTATTCTTTTATGTCAGGGTTTACCATGACTATCGTCTTATCTTGCCAGATTTGAAGTCCTTTATGCCAGTGATGTTGTAACCAATTATCTCAAATTATGTCATGTTAGTCTTGTAACCCCTTTTATCACTTTATGCTCGTCTCTTTTGCCTATCATAGTTTTGATGTTATTCCCTTTATTTTGAGGTTTGGGTTTATTTGTAGTATTGATCGATTCACGTTTACGTGCGATGGGAATACGATTTGGGTAGAATAGGCAAAACATGAATTGGTTATGAACATGAACTATGAACCTGATAAAAGGCAAAACTTGAGACATGAACGTTGTTATAACTTGAACCTGGATATGGACACGAACGTGACATCGACTTGATATGAAACTTGCCTTGAAAACTTGACACGAACTTGACATGAAACTTGAACATGGACATGACATTAGAATAAACATGAAAATGGCCAACTCGAGGTTGGGTTGAGTTTGCAGTGTAAATCTGCCTAGAACCGCCCGGCAAATCCAGTTACTGCAAACAATAGGATCCAATGTGGGTAGTTGGTCATATCGCGCTTGAAACCCGAGGTCAGACTGAGTTGGGTGTAAATCTGCCCGGAACCGCCCGGCATATCCAATGACCACAACAACAGGTCTGATGTGAGAGGTTGGGGTGCATTAATGAATTAATGCCACATAATAGGGTTAAGTCATGAACCGCTTAAATGCACTGAACCAATTTGACCCGATGATTTGATAGGGTTAAGTCATGAACCGCTTGAATACACTTAACCAATTTGACACGATGATTTGATAAGGTTAAGTCATGACATGATTGAATATACTTAACCAACTTGACAGATGATTCGTAGGGCTAAGTCATGAACTTGAACGACAACACTTAGCCAATTTGACATGACACGTAGACGGGTTAAGTAAATGACAACACTTAACCTGCTGGACGGAAACCCTAGTTATGCGGTACTTTTCAGCAGTAACCCGCTAGATGTATCATGGTACCCTGGAATGAGGCAGGACGGGGCACGATTACTGGGCAAATTATAAGCGACTAGAACGATGGCTGAGTGGGTGCGCCAGTGTAGGTTCTAACGGAGTGCGGGCGTGCACACATTCCAGAGCAGAAAAAGCAGGCATTGGGCACCAGTAGGTTTACACTGTGCGTGCTTGATTCGTGTTGGTGGCTGGCACCCTAGGGATTGATACACCCTATGGTGGACCTAACACAGGTGACTACATTTCGTGATTGGGCCATATAACACAGACACATGAACGAGCTAGGACTTGTAGGGAGTCGATCGATTAATAGATCGTTACGTGGTATTCGTTGGGTAGAATAATCCCTAGTGGTCCTAGGTGGCATAAATCCTAATCGAATCTAAAAAATGTTCAACAGGTAGCATAATCCCTGGTGGTCCTAGGTGGCATAAATCCTAGTTGAACACGCGATAGTTCATGATAAGAAAACCTAGCCAGAACAAGGGTGGCGGTCCAAATGATTTCAAGAATGGTGGCACTACGTTGAAGTAGTATATAAATATGCGATGAAACCCGTACGATATATGGCAAGGGACTGTACATATACATGGAAAGGATGATACGGGTTGGGGTACTAGTACAGTTGGTGCAGAGAATGTTAAACATGCGATGATATATGTAGTTTACCAGGTTTACATAGTTCATCTTGCTACTGTAGTTTATCTTGTTATCTTAGTTTAACTTACCTATCTCGTCATCATCCTTATGTTTACTTTTTGTTTATACATGTCATGTTACCTTTAGTTTCTATGCTGAAAGTCACTAGGACTTACCAGTCTGTATGACTGACCCGTTTTGTTTCGCCTCTTTTTCTTCCATTCCCCCCAGGTTCTCAGGGAGGAAGCACTGCTATTTAGTTTGGACTTCTTTCTGCTTCAAGATCATCATACGTAGCTTGGACCTTTCTTGGCTATGGCTGCTTTACTGTTTTACTTAGGGAATGATTTATGACTGTGGTTTTATGCTTCTTTACTATTGCAAGACAGATTTCGATCTAATGGAATTTAATGACATTTTGATGTAAAAGGCTTTAGACCTTACTAGATTTTAAAGAAATAAAATTTGGTTTTTCTTCCACTGTTTTATATATGTTTTGTCTTGTAATATTTCTGTGTATGTTTACCTAGATAATGCTCCACCAAAGCTAGTGCATTCCCCTTGTGAGTGACCCTAGCGGAGGTGGGGTGTTACAACACCTACTTTAGTGGATTGGCAATTCTTGAACACACGTTTCCCGGTCCTTTTGGACCTACAGTATGACCACTAACGGCCTATAACCCCGAGGCGCCTCAATCCATCATCCACATAAGTAAAATGTCGGGCCTTGTTGAAACCCTGACACCACTTCTAGCTAGAAAGAAACGTGTGCACTCCCTGCGTTCCCTTCTCCCGTTTTAGACTCCAATCGGTGTGTGAGGCTCGTGAAGTTATGTTATTCACCACAAGGCCCTGCTTTTCAACGAAAATCTTGATCATATGCATCTTAGCATGCCACATTGTCAATCCATACCATACCGTTGATTTCTACCAATATATAACCTCTAAGCTCGTACGTCTTAGAGAAGGGTGTTAAACACCAAACAGATATATATTTAGCAGGGATCAACAAATACACTATAAAGGAATACAACATCAGACATACAATCCATTTACAAGTCCGTTCTAGGTTTGAACGAAACCGGAGGCACTTTATACCTTGCATATCCGGTCGATCTCCAAGTATGTTTGGATGATCACCACTTTTTCCATCGTCTTGGGTGTACGGTACAATCAAGATAGCAACAACCATCCAAACGACGTGAAGAACTCCGGTCTTCAACCACCATCTTCATCTTCAACTCTTGATCGACGTATTTAATTATTTAGAATGGGTTAAACCCGGTCTTTCTGAATAATTCGCGTATTTTATAATCAAGTGCTATATAAAAAAACACATCCAACGCCTCATTCCAATTCAGAATATTATTTTTAATAAAATGTTCTTATCTTTAGGTAAAGGTTCCCATTAATTTTATCGAAGATAAAATCCTTTGAATTTATTATATTCAATCTAATTAAGAATTTATTAAAACTCCAATTCGGTTTTAATATCAAAATTCCTTATTTAATGATTAACCAATTCTAAGACATAATTCTTATCTTTAACTGGGTTAAAGAACTAGTGTCATTTAAAGCACAATTCACGATCAAAATCATCTTTCATAAAATATGGAATCTTCATTGAAATTAGATCAATATATAATCAATATAAATTTCTTTATCAGACTAGTAATATAAATGGAATAACGGCGAAGCCTTTTTAAATTCCATATATAGTAACAGTCTTCATCCACAGAAGTTCATCTCGATTATTAACCAATCGAATTCCATTCAATTCCAATTTAATATATTAAATTGGAAAGCTTTACATTGGAAAATTTTCATTAAATCCAAATAAAAGATTTATAAATTCCAAATTTTATTTCACTGTAAATTGGGTTAAAGAATAAATGTCCTTTAAATCACCGCCTACGATAAACCCAATTTACATTTCAATTTATTCCAATTACTAAATATAATTGGAAACTTTAATAATCTTAATTAAAAGATTTATCTTTTCCAAATTTATACTTTACTATTTAATTCCAATTTTAAGTATTAATTGTAAAATTCATCAAATCTTATTTAAAAGATTAATTCTTTTCTAATCGGGGTTTAAGAACAATGTTATCAAAGACACTGTTCACGACAACCCCAAGTCTAGTTTTTCTCTTTCAGTTCCAATTTAATATATATCGAATTGGAAAAGTTCTCTTTAGCAATTTCTATTAAGTTTAAATTAAAGGATTTCTAAATCACGTATCATGCTTTAACATCAAATTCTTTTTAATGCAAATTATACTTGAAAACCATATTATAGTGAAAATGGTATTCTTATTACCTAATCTTTTTAATGAAACAAATGAACTATAAAAATGTATTCTTTCAAATGTAATCAATAAAAATGAAATCTTTTAATGTAATCTTCTTAATTCAACCTTTACTTCATTGAAAAATGCAATATTTTCAATTCATTCTTATTACATTGAAAAATGTCATATTTTCAATTCATTCTTATTACATTGAAAAATGTAATATTTTCAATTCATTCTTTTTACATTGAAAAATGTAATATTTTCAATTCATTCTTATTACATTGAAAAATGTAATATTTTCAATTCATTCTTATTTTATTCTTATTACATTGAAAAATGTAATATTTTCAATTCATTCTTATTACATTGGAAAAATGTAATATTTTCAATTCATTCTTATTACATTTAAAAATGTAATATTTTCAATTCATTCTTGTTACATTGAAAAATGTAATATTTTCAATTCATTCTTATTACATTGAAAAATGTATTACATTGAAAAATGTAATATTTACAATTCATTCTTATTACATTGAAAAATGTAATATTTTCAATTCATTCTTATTACATTGACAAATGTAATATTTTCAATTCATTCTTATTACATTGAAAAATGTATTACATTGAAAAATGTAATATTTTCAATTCATTCTTATTACATTGAAAAATGTAATATTTTCAATTCATTCTTATTACATCTGAAAAATGTAATATTTTCAATTCATTCTTATTACATTGAAAAATGTCATATTTTCAATTCATTCTTATTATATTGAAAAATGTAATATTTTCAATTCATTCTTATTACATTGAAAAATGCCATATTTTCAATTCATTCTTATTACATTGGAAAAATGTAATATTTTCGATTCAAAATCTAAATTGAATATTCTATCTATTATCATATTAAAATAATATTATTTCCAAAATATTAATTTTGAAATTAGCACTTTTAATATGCATTATAAAACTGATAAAATAAATTGATAAACACGTTCAAGTTAATATGGCGTTGCTATTTAAAAACAGATTAAATAACCCAATTCATTGTCTTATTCATTTATATTTTATACTGGGCCAGACCTCCTACATTAAGCCTACGACTTGTGGATGCTGGATATGTCGGTTGGTTCCGGGCAGACTTATCCCACAAGTTGGGCTTAACCTCGTGTTTGGGCCCAATTCTTATTTGCACACTTGGACCTCTCACATTAGGCCCAACATTTGTGGCTGCTGGATATGCCGGTCGGTTCCAGGCAGACTTCCACCAAAATGTGACCTAACCTGGTGTCCAAGTACAATTATAATTTTATAATTATAATTAACTTTTCTAAAACGTATTCTTTGAAAATATCATTTCCATTAAAGATCTTAATTTTAAATATTCTTTAATTCTAAAATGTCGTGATTCCAAATGTCTTAACTTACCCATTAAATCTTTATAAATATCTGAACTTTCCATATTATTATAACAATTAATAATAATTTTCCCAAAATGTCTTATTTTGAAACCAACTCTATTTATTGCCACATAATGAAAAATAAAAGTAATCTTTCTAAAACGTTCAAATTTCGAAATCAAACTTTCTTATTTTAACATGCGGACAGTAAATATGTAATCTTTTTAAATCAACGCCAATTAATTCCATTAATTGAATATAAATTAAAATATTCATTAATTCAAAATTGATAACAATAATATTAATCTTTTCAAAATATTCAGTTTTGAAACAAATCTTCTTAATTTAACATATTGACAATTAAGAAGGGTATCTTTTTAATTCTAATCTTTTATTGTAACTTTTTTCTATTAAAAATGTTATCTTTCCAATTCACTCTTTTTATTGTAACTTTGACAATACATACCTTCCCATTTGAAAACATGGAAACCATCCTTTGGTTCCTTTAATTGAATATTGGATTATAATGTTCTTTAACTCAAAATTGGAATGAGACTCACACAATTTCCATGTAATTTGATTACACGGATTTCAAACATCGCACTTATTACATAATAATGTCATCCATTCACATAATAGCCAAAGTGCAATTTATAACTAAATACAAGTGTGACGTGTACTCAAATATCAACCCAAGCCCCGTGTGGGGTTTCAACAAACACAAATTCGAATAATACATTATTAAGCGTGCTTTTGGATGATGTGTGAAAATTAATCATCCAATCAACATAAACAAGTCAAAGGAACTTGTAAATTGCTGTATTGTCATCTTTCCAAAAACATAGAATGTAATAACATTGTTTAACATGATTCATATTCCAATTCTCAAACATCATGACATCCAAACCATCAATTTAGCCAACATACAATTATTCCAACACCGATAATTAACTCATATTTAATTATAGAATAAATAACTGTTCAGAATTTTGAATGAGATAAAAGGTCTTACCTTTGCCGGGCTTTAATTTGACGGTTCAGGTCAAATTTTAGCCCAAAATACAACTTGCTCCAGAATTGACAAAATTGGTGTCGTTGCAAAGCTCTCGACTCACTGATCACAGCAAATCCTATTTTGCGCGATTTCGAGTTCGTTACAAAAAGTTATGAATTTCTGAAGTTTGAACCAATTAAATAATGTGAAAATTAGGCTCACATCCCTAAAATGAAACTTAATTCACACCACATCCAGCCAATGTTTACTTGCGTTTCCGGTCCCTATTTTAAGGTGCCGCCCAAAATTTCCAGCCCCTTCCGCCTCCTCCCATGCAATGTTACGTGTTTTTGCCATTTCTGACCCAAAAAAATGCGCTATGATAAAAAAAAATCCAAAAAATAGGAAATATTCCTAGGAGTCCACGCAAATTGAAAAAACAGTTGCATACATCTTTGCAACTATTGCTTATAGTAGCATACATGTATGCATATATTCGTATAGTGTATTTATGCTGAAAATCTGGACCAATATACGCATTCATGTATGCAACTATTAGCGAATAACTGCATACATTTATGCATACAAAGTTGAACTGAGATTCACGTGTAACGAAAAGTTGCATACATGAGTGCAACTATTCTGTATATATGCATGCATGTGTGCAACAATTTTAAAAGGGACGACGGCTTGTGAATACATGCATGAATGCATGCATTTATTCTATACAGGAGCATGAATGTGTGCAACAATGTCTAAAAACGGCGAATGCTTAAAAAAAACATGTCAAATTTGAATATATGCATAAAAGAATGCATGTAATGCAGTTTAGCTGCATACATGTATGCATTTATACTGCAGTTTGGGCGCAACAGTGAAATATTAGCATGAATGTGTGCAACTATTTACAAATAGGTGCATCTTTTGATGCAAAAACCTGCCGTTTCGCTGATTTTGTGTTATTTTGGGTTTCGACGTGGTTTTTTATTGTTTTTCCACCTGATTTTTTTGGCGTGAACGTCTTTTAATTAATAATGAATTTTCGTGATTTTTTTATATTTTTTTATATTCTTTTGAAAAATAGGGACCTAATTTACAATAAGTTTAGAACCGGATGTAAGCATAATTTTGAAACTTAATAGGAACCTGTGACAAACGGACCCTTAAATAATAATTTAAATCGTGGAAATTACCCAAAATTCCAACGTGCTCAGAATTGAACGTAGTTAGTGTCATTACGAAGCTCTCGTCGCCACGATCGCAACGAATCTGAAATCGTCAGATTCTGAGTTCGTATGAGAGAGTTATACAATTTCAAAGTTTGAATTACAAAATTACCACAAATCTCGGTCAAACAGCCCCTCACCACCTTTGACCGCCATTTCCCGCTGCCGCCGACCTCCGATTGACCTGAAACCACCGCCATTCTCTTCGACTTCGAGAGGCGCACCCACGCGCCAAGCCGCCGCTGCCGTTGATGGTCTGATCGCTGGAATTTCGCCAGAAAGCGGAATTCGCCTCGCGGGGCCCACAGGCCACACCACTTATCCGAATGACCTGAAAATTTCTGAGCACCTTCCCCTTGTGTAGACGAAGAAATTTCGTGTTCGGCCCTTCGCCTGATTCTTCCCGGATTGGTCGGAAATTGATCATCTATGTTCTGAGCACGCCGGAATTTTCTGTTTTGCTCCAATTCAGTTTTTCTCGATTTCCGCGCCATTCCTTCGACTTTCAGGCAAAACTTTCTGAAGAAAAGTTGTAGGTCTTTGTCTCCTCTACAATTTCTTCCATTGCGCCATCCTCTAATTCTTCACGTTTTGGCCAGAAAACACCAAAATCCGAAATCAGTTTTCAGGGTTTGGTCGTCGATTCCGGCGAATCCGTGCAACGATAAGCTCTGAATTTTTCGTGATAAGTAGTGTTTATAGAGATGAACAAAACCCATAAAGGGTTTGTGTTGATTTGGTTCTGATTTGAAGAAATAAGTCGTCGAAGTTTCGGGGTGTTTTGTGCAAAAGAATTTTAGTGGAAAAGTGAGCCGTCATTAGAAAGATGAAGATGGAGAATAGAATTAGGTTTAGAAAAATGGATTAGGGCTGGCTAAATGATAATATATAGGCAATTGTAAATTTTTGTTAAGCCCTTATTTAATTTAACCCCTTTTATTAATAATATTTATGTTATTAATGTCTTCAAATTTTAGTCCGTTTTAAAGACCGTATGAATGCATACATTATCCGAATTTGCTGAAAATTGGAACATAACTATTTCTCAACGATACGAATCCAAAGAAACTGGTTTCGTTAAATTCCGAGTCCATACGAATTATTAATGAATTTTTAAAGTCTGAAAATTGATCGTTTTCATTGACAAATTAATAACAACCACATACTAGCTTCAATAATTATAGAAAAATTGTTTCTAGCTTTGTTTTGACGATACGGTTCCAACAAAACTAATTTCGTCGTACTTGGAGACCGTTTGAAAAATTGCTATTTTTAAGGCGTATATATTTAATATTAAAAATACAAATAAATATGAATAATTTTCGAAACTCGAAATATATAAGTGTTTATAGTTTTTCAATGCAGGAACGTCATTTTGAACTCAATGGATGTGGTTTCGAGTCCAAATTCATTCATATGCAAAGAGTAGCTTTTTAGGCTATATATATATTATATATAAATTCCATGGCGTTTTTCTGAAATTTTAATTTTGGCATAACTTACAATTTATAAACTGAAAACTGAATTTCTTATTTTATTAAAAAGATATCGTTAATACACTCCCAATGTTTTCAGTTTCGTCCGATTCCGACTTATAATTTATTTTATATAATTTTTCAAAGTTTAAAATCGAAAACTGAAATTACCGTGCTATTTCAGGCTCGATTTATAATTAATATAAATTATTCATTCTAACTTCGATTTAAAGTAAGTTTTTCGTCATTATTATTTAAAAAAATCATACTAATTATAATAAATCCATTAAATTAACTAAAATAAAAAATTTAAATTTGCCCCAAAATTCCGGGTCGTTACAATCTCCCCCACTTAAAATCTTTTCGTCCTCGAAAAGGAACGAAATTAAAAGTTGTTTAATTAACCTATTCAATTTTCAATTTTAATCGATTCCCAATTCGGTTTAACATTAAATTTGATTTAGCTAAATTTATCATTCTGTTATATATTGGTTTTGTTAATTATCATTCCAATAATTTTATTAGTTATACTAATAATCAACCATCACAACCAACAATCAATTAGGTGATTAACTTTTCAAACATATATAATTTTTATATATATAATCAAAAATCATGTTTTTAGTGTAAATCACAACAATAGACCCTATCTAGTTTTGGTTCTCACACCAGTCAATGGAAATAAATAGATATACCACTTTCGAAACTCGAACATAAATACTGATGATGAGGCCTCAATCATCAGATTCATCTCCGGGCGACTATAGTGTGATTCTATATTTATCCAGTATATTAAAACTTCGAATACCCGTTAATTACTCGTATATTCAAAATCTTTATATACTCGATTGTCCACATTAAAATAAAATAATATACTCAAATACGCATTTTAAGATAAAGTTTTCAAAACTAAATTTGGTTTCCCTTTTTTTTAAAGAAAATAATACTCTTCACACTCGTTCTAGGATGCTACAGATCCCATCTCTAACGAGTTATTCTTATTGGATATTACTAATCCAGTCTCTGATGAATTCTTTCGTTCGGTTCTAATGTGTCTTGTTCTCGAGCTCTGTAAACCAAAGCTTTGATACCAAATGAAACGACCCAAACTTCCTAGTAAAGGAAAGTCCGGATTGAATTGAGAACAACACACCTCAGAACATAAACAGAAGAACGTTTATTGTTGTTACAATAATTACATCAGAGTGCAAGAATATTCCAGAGTATGAATAAATAATATACATTGGAAATAAAATATCAGAGATTTTAAATTACATTTAAATAGCAGTGGAAAAATAATAATACAAAATACAACCGAAAGGAATACACGGATACAGAGCTTTTCGAATATTGCTTCAGTTGTAAACAAGGATCCTGCGAATAAATATCTGCAAAACCAAAACTACTAGCTGTCCGTGCGGAAAATATGGGCACCCAGAGTTTAGGTTAAAACAATAAACTCCAGGCCAGTCATGGGACTGGTATGAGAACTAAAAACAGTTATTAAAATTAAATTTAAAAGTTAGGAAATCATAGGACCACGCCGCTAACGCGGAATGGGTTTACTCCATTGGATTTCCAGTGCATAAATAAAGTAGATCGTTATATAATGCAATGCTTTTTATAAAAATGAAACCATTATAAGACCCAAGTCCCATCACACAATGCAACGCAAACCAGAGGATAGGGTTTTACCTTATAATGGTCAAAAGATGCTAGATACGTTATAACGGATTGGATATTACTATAAGTGCATAGTGTATAAAACAACTTCAAATGTAAATGTATCAATCATAGACGGCATAGTACCCCATCCCACTATGTCGCCATACTAGCTCTACAATCAAAACCGAAATGTCTCGTATTGGAAATTGGGTTTCCATAATGAGTCAAGGCTGGGGAGGAGCTCCTTACCGATTCGAGACACTCTAGCAATGTCTTAGGATTCAGACATTGGCGAACCCTTGGACCCTGCAGGGCCGGTCCACACCTACTTTAGTGGATTGGCAATTCCTGAACACACGTTTCCCGGTCCATTTGGACCTACAGTATGACCACTAACGGCCTATAATCCCGAGGAGCCTCAATCCATCATCCACATAAGTAAAATGTCGGGCCTTGTTAAAACCTTAACACCACTTCTAGCTAGAAAGAAACGTGTTCACTCCCTGCGTCCCCTTCTCCCTGTTTTAGACTCTAATCGGTGTGTGAGGCTCGCGAAGTTACGTTATTCACAATAAGGCCCTGCTTTTCAACAAAAGCCTTGATCATATGCATCTTAGCATGCCACATTGTCAATCCATACCGTACCATTGATTTCTACCAATATATAACCTCTAAGCTCGTACGTCTTAGAGAAGAGTGTTACACACCAAACAGATATATATATTTAGCAGGGATCAACGAATACAGTATAAAGGAATACAACGTCAGACATATAATACATTTACAAGACCATTCTGGGTCTGAACGAAACCGGAGGCACTTTATACCTCGCATATCCGGTCGATCTCCAAGTATGTTTGGATGATCACCACTTTTTCCGTCGTCTTGGGTGTACGGTCCAATCAAGATAGCAATAACCATCCAAACAACGTGAAGAACTCCGGTCTTCAACCACCGTCTTCATCTTCGACTCTTGATTGACGTATTTAATTATTCAGAATGGGTTAAACTAGGTCTTTCTGAATGATTCGCATATTTTATAATCAAGTGGTATATATAAAAACACATCCAATGCCTCATTCCAATTTAGAATATTCTTTTTAATAAAATATTCTTATCTTTAGGGAAAGATTCCCAATAATTTTTTCAAAGATAAAACCCTTTGAATTTATTCTATTCAATCTAATTAAGAATTTATTAAAACTCCAATTCGGTTTTAATATCAAAATTCCTTATTTAATGATTAACCAATTCTAAGGCATAATTCTTATCTTTAACTGGGTTAAAGTACTAGTGTCATTTAAAACACATTTCACAATAAACCCAAAATCATCTTTCATAAAATATGGAATCTTCATTGAAATTAGATCAATATAAAATCGATATAAATTTCTGTATCAGACAAATAATATAAATGGAATAACGGAAAAGCCTTTTTAAATTCTATATATAGTAACAGTCTTCATCCACAGAAGTTCATCTCGATTATTAACCAATCGAATTCCATTCAATTCCAATTTAATATATTAAATTGGAAAGCTTTACTTTGGAAAATTTTCATTAAATCCAAATAAAAGATTTATAAATTCCAAATTTTATTTCACAATAATTTGGGTTGAAGAACAAATGTCCTTTAAAACACCGTCTACGATAAACCCAATTTACATTTCAATTTATTCCAATTACTAAATATAATTGGACACTGTAATAATCTTAATTAAAAGATTTATCTTTTCCAAATTTATATTTTACTATTTAATTCCAATTTTAAGTATTAATTGGAAAATTTATTAAATCTTATTTAAAAGATTTATTCTTTTCTAATCGGGGTTTAAGAACAATGTTATTAAAGACACTTTTCACGACAACCCCAAGTCTAATTTTTCTCTTTCAATTCCAATTAAATATATATTGAATTGGAAAAGTTCTCTTTAGCCATTTCTATTAAGTTTAAATTAAAGGATTTTTAAATCACGTATCATACTTTAACATCAAATTCTTTTTAATGCAAAGCATACTTGAAAACCATATTATAGTGAAAATGGTATTCTTATTATCTAATCTTTTTAATGAAACAAATGAACTACAAAAATGTATTCTTTCGAATGTAATCAATAAAAACGAAATCTTTTAATGTAATCTTCTTAATCAACCTTTATTTCATTGAAAAATGTAATATTTTCAATTCATTCTTATTACATTGAAAAATGTCATGTTTTCAATTCATTCTTATTACATTGAAAAAATGTAATATTTTCAATTCATTCTTATTACATTGAAAAATGTATTACATTGAAAAATGTAATATTTTCAATTCATTCTTATTACATTGAAAAATGTAATATTTTCAATTCATTCTTATTTTATTCTTATTACATTGAAAAATGTAATATTTTAAATTCATTCTTATTCCATTGGAAAAATGTAATATTTTCAATTCATTCTTATTACATTGGAAAAATGTAATATTTTCAATTCATTCTTATTACATTGAAAAATGTAATATTTTCAATTCATTCTTATTATATTAAAAAATGTAATATTTTCAATTCATTCTTATTACATTGAAAAATGTAATATTTTCAATTCATTCTTATTACATTGAAAAATTTATTACATTGAAAAATGTAATATTTACAATTCATTCTTATTACATTGAAAAATGTATTATTTTCAATTCGTTCTTATTACATTGACAAATGTAATATTTTCAATTCATTCTTATTACACTGAAAAATGTATTACATTGAAAAATGTAATATTTTCAATTCATTCTTATTACATTGAAAAATGTAATATTTCCAATTCATTCTTATTACATTGAAAAATGTAATATTTTCAATTCATTCTTATTACATTGGAAAAATGTAATATTTTCAATTCATTCTTATTACATTGAAAAATATAATATTTTCAATTCATTCTTATTACATTGAAAAATGTAACATTTTCAATTTATTCTTATTACATTTAAAAATGTCATATTTTCAATTCATTCTTATTACATTGAAAAATGTAATATTTTCAATTCAAAATCTAAATTTAATATTCTATCTATTATCATATTAAAATAATATTATTTCCAAAATATTAATTTTGAAATTAGCTCTTTTAATATGCATTATAAAATGGATAAAATAAATCGATAAACACGTTCGGTTTAATATGGCGTTGCTATTTAAAAACAGATTAAACAGCCCAATTCATTATCTTATTCATTTATATTTTATACTGGGCCAGACCTCCCACATTAAGCCTACGACTTGTGGATGCTGGATATGCCGGTTGGTTCCGGGAAGACTTATCCCACAAGTTGGGCTTAACCTCGTGTCTGGGCCCAATTCGTATTTGCACATTTGGACCTCTCACATTAGGCCAAACATTTGTGGATGTTGGATATGCCAGTCGGTTCTGGGAAGACTTCCACCACAAATGTGACCTAACCTCGTGCCCAAGTACAATTATAATTTTATAATTATAATTAACTTTTCTAAAACGTATTCTTTGAAAATATCCTTTCCATTAAAGGATCTTAATTTTAAATATTCTTTAATTCTAAAATGTCATGATTCCAAATGTCTTAAATTACCCTTTAAATCTTTATAAATATTTGAACATTCCATATAATTATAACAATTAATAATAATTTTCCCAAAATGTCTTATTTTGAAACCAAACTCTATTTATTGCCACATAATGACAAATAAATGTAATCTTTCTAAAACATTCAAATTTCGAAATCAAACTTTCTTATCTTAACATATGGACAGTAAATATGTAATCTTTTTAAATCAACGCCGATTAATTCCATTAATTGAGTATAAATTAAAATATTCATTAATTCAAAATTGATAACAATAATATTAATCTTTTCAAAATGTTCGGTTTTGAAACAAATCTTCTTAATTTAACATGTTGACAATTAAAAAGGGTATCTTTTCAATTCTAATCTTTTATTGTAAGTTTTTTCTATTAAAAATGTTATCTTTCCAATTCACTCTTTTTATTGTAACTTTGACAATACATACCTGTAATAACCCGAAAATTCTGAGCTTGTTTAAAATTTTTATTTTGGCAATTTTCGTGAATTTTGAATATTTAAAATAGATTATTTTAAATAATATCGACGAGAAATTTATTTTGAATATATTTAGAATGTATATATTTATACGCGTCGTCGTTAGAATATAAATAATTATATATAATTATAAAAGGAATTGAAAATGGCGCAGTAGGTCGATAATTCGATTTCAAACTTCAATTGAATGTACCGTGTGCAAAACAATCCGGATTTTAGCGAAACCAAAAATAATAGGATCTAATTGAGAATATCTTTCCAACGAATCCGAAAAATTGAGATTTCACAGCGGGAATCAAAAGATATGTCCAGTTGAAAATTCTGAATAGTCGCTATGGAATTCAGGCCCCTAAAAATGGAAATTTTGCAAACGACCTCGGATTTCGACGATACCACTTTTGTTGGATCCGTGATGTCAAGTTATTGCTAGATTCCAAATTTCATAATTTTTCAAATTAATATGTGAGCGTGACATAGGAAAACGCGTTTGACCAGTTTCAGTTGATTTTAATCGACTTGAAATAGGCCATTTTTCCAACGGTCTCGGAATTCGACGAAACTAGTTTTGTTAGGACCGTATCGTCAATACGAAGCTAGAGAATATTTTTTTGGAATCTTTCGAGTTAGTATGTGACCCCAGTAAATTGAAATACGCGTTCAAATTCAATATATAGAGTTATATGTTGATTTTGACGGAAACTGATCGAAACGATCGAATCAGCCTACGATACATATCCCATTGTGTTCGGAATGGGGGTAAAACACTATGGACGACAGGCGATGGGCCTCGTTTAGAGGTCGTATGTAAAAGTCAACTTTTTGAAATTAAAAATAATAAAAAAATAAAAATAAAATCCCTCCTTTCCTCTTTAACTTCTGCCCCCCCCTTCAGTTCGATTCAGAAAAAAAAAGAGGCGATTCACGATTGGGGAAGCCGCCGCTGGCCTCCATCGCGCCCCCCCCCCCTAGCGGCGCTGCCGCTGACCATCTTCCTTCCCTGTGACAACAAGGAATTTCGCTCGATCCTAATCAGTCGCTAAACTGATCTAGACCTTTCGAAACGCCTGATTGTTTGAGAACACGACAAAATAGAACACAAACAGAAGAACATTTCATTGTTTATTACAACAATTCCATCAGAATACAAGAATATACAGAGTACAAATGAACAAATTACATTCGATAAATATCAGAGATTACAATAAATTACAAAGTAGCGGAAAACAATATAAAACACAACTGAAAATAATGCACGGATACAGAGCTTTCCGAACATCGTTCCAGCTGTAAATCAGGATCCTGTGAATATAAATCTGCAAAACCAAAACTACTAGCTGCCCGTTTGGAAAATAGGGGCACCCAGAGTTTAGGTTAAAACAATAAACTCCAGGTCAGTCATGTGACTGGTGTGAGAACTAAAACAGTTATTAATCTTTGTTTTTAAAGTTAGGTAAATCAAGGGACCACGCCGTATAACACGGAACGGGTTTCCTCCCAAGAATACCAGTGCAGAAAACAAACAGCGCAATGCTAAATAAAGAACAATGAAGCTATTATAAGACCCAGATCCCATCACACAATGCAACGCAAGCCGGAGGATAGGGTTTTCCCTTATAATAGCCAAATATGCTTGATACGCGAAATTTCATCTTATATTATTACTATAAGTGAAGAAAACAACTTCAAATATAAATGTATCAATCATAGACGGCATGGGTACCATATATCATGTCGCCAATACTAGGCTCTACAATCAAAACCGCAAAATGTCTTATTTGGAAATTGGATTTCCATCATGGTGGCTCCTGATTCGAAAGATCGATCGCGTAGTGCCATCTCAACGGCTTACGTCTCGGCTAGAGAAAACACCGTAATGCACATCCGCACTTTTGGGAAATCGAGTATCACTGTGGCTTACGTCCCGGCGAGAGAAAACACCGCTTACCCTATCCCTCTGAGCACTAAGCTCACTCTCGGTCGACCGAATCCACGACACCATGAAGGTGCCCATCCACGAAAAAGCATAATGATCCAACCATCAGTTTACCACCATACCGGGGTGTGAGGCTCGCGAATGAACGCTATACACAAAGCCATGCTCTATCAAAGCTGCGCTTTGATCATCATCCACCAAACTTTGCTTTTCAACAAAAGTTTGGATCACTGATTCTCAGCATGCCACACTATCAATCCATATCGTACCACTGATTTCTGCCAATATATAACCTCTAAGCTCGTATGTCTCAGAGAAGGGCGTTAAGCAAGAGAATAAATTCTCCGCCGCCAAACAGATATATATTTAGCAGAGATCAACGAATACAATATAAAGGAATACAATGTCAGACACACCATCCATTTACAAGTCCGTTCTGGGTTTGAACGAAACCGGAGGCACTTTCCTCGCATACCCGTACAATCAACACATACGTCCGGACGGCTACCACCGTAGTCCCTTCAAGGTAGCTACTCCCATCAAGGGCAACGGGAGCACCCCTCCTTTCGACGTGAAGATTATCGGTCTTGCACCGTCTTCAACTTCGACCTTCCGTCGAATCAGTTATTCAGAATGGGTTATACCCGGCCTTTCTGAATAACTCACGCATCTTATAATCAAGTGCTATCACAACACGTCACACGCCTCATTCAAATCCAGAATATTCTTTATTCTTTGGGGAAAAGTTCCCATTAATTTTATCAAAGATAAATTCTTCTAAATTTATTCTTTAATCTCCTTTTTGATTTCAAATCATATCACGGTTTTTCAAACTAGTCGGGATAAGCGAACCACACCGAAGTAATTATTTATTTTGTTTCCCAATCCCAACCTATTGACCCCATGAAGCAAAACGGGTAATATCCCATATCTAACACCACTGTGTTATCGGTAAAGTTAATTACCATTTCACGTTTAAATCTATTTAAAGATTTCACTATCGCTCGGAGCAAAACTGGTGATACTCCTTTCTCGACCACTTTAATCCGATTAAAGAATCTTTAAAACTCCACTTCGTTTTAATGTTTAACTAGGTTAAAGGACCAATGTCTTTTGAAACACGGCCCACGACAAACCCACAATGTTATCCCATTGTTAATTGGGTTAAAGAACAAGTGTTATTTAAAACACTGTTCACGATAAACCCCAAAAGCTATTCCAACTCAAATTTATTTACTTAGAAATAACTAGATTTTTAATTCGAGTTAAAACTAGTACATTTCGACAAAAACACTTTTTTTTCCTTACAAACGTGGAATTTTTCACCCCAACTTCTTCCAAGTCACTTATTTTAATTTTAGACAAATTATCGCTATTTTTAATAATTTTATCAAGGCTCGTACAGTCGATTTCCACTAACGGTCATCGAACTGCATCCATAGCGACCTTTTTCAAATTTGATTTGGACATAATTCCAAATCCAACCGTTAGATTTCAAATTTCTAATATTCGTTAGAAAGCTCTTTTCGATACGAACCCAATGGTTCCAGTTTTAGGAGAATCCGACGGTCGGATCTCCCGTAATGTCCGTTTGAAATAAATGGTCGAAATTCAAGAACTGCCGCGGCGCGGCGCGTTCTATTCAGGCCATTATATTATATATATATAATATATATAATATATCCTTCGTCGATTTCTGTTTAAAACGAATTATATAAATAGTTTTGAATTCGTTTCAAAAACAATTTCAACCTATATTTCAAATCAAAATTGAATTTTCTATTATAAACTCTTCTTACTTTCATTTCTATTTGATTTTAATTCAAATCGATTTTAATTCAAATCGAATTCATTTTCTTTTCCATTCAATTCGAATTCGTTTTCAATTTGATTCAATTCACATTGGTTTTCAATTTGATTCAAATTCAAATTGGTTTTATATTCAATTCAATTCACATTGGTTTTCAATTTGATTCAAATTCAAATTGGTTTTATATTCAATTCAATTCAATTCACATTGGTTTTCAATTTGATTCAAATTCACATTGGTTTTCAATTTGATTCAAATTCAAATTGGTTTTATATTCAATTCACATTGGTTTTCAATTTGATTCAAATTCAAATTGGTTTTATATTCAATTCAATTCACATTGGTTTTCAATTTGATTCAAATTCAAATTGGTTTTATATTCAATTCAATTCGAAATCACTTTCACATTCATTTTATTTCGAAATCACTTTCACATTCATTTTATTTCGAAATCACTTTCACATTCATTTTATTTCGAAATCACTAAAATCGATATAAATATCGATCACGTCAAAATGGCGTCAATCTAATCAACATGGCTTCATATATTTCTATTTTCAAATATTTCAAATATTTCTTATTATCAAAATATTTCGTTCAACACATGACTAATCTCAACGGATGAGTACAGTCAACACATGAACTTTTATTTTATAATATTCTTTATTTTCTAAATTGGAATGAGGCCCAATCAATCACCATATAATGTTAATTATATGGATTTTCATACATCACACGTATATAATAGCATTGAAAAATACTCAACCATCAACCAAAGTGCACTACACTGTATAAGCATCAAATATAGATATCTAACGCTTATAACAGCCTGTCAATCAATCGATCGACATATTTAATCAATCAGGATGAGTGAACTTCAAATTTCATCCCAACACCCGTGTGGGGTTTCAAACAATCAAACACTTATCTTAGTTGTGCAGTTGGGCGATGTGTAAAATTTACCGGCCCAATCAATATCAGTCAAATCAGTGTATATAAACAAATCGGCCGATTTGTTTATAAAAATTTATTTATTCACTTTCACGTTAAAAATCCTATTTTTAACGATAAAATATTTTATTTTAACACATGGATTTTTATTCGGTTCATTTACAAAATAGAAATGATATTTTTGTTTTTCTAACATATTTTAGAAAATTTCGGCGGCATAACGGCACGATACTAGAAACGGGACGAGGCCTAGCCTTGTCCCCGGTCTAGTGAAGGCCCACGCCATTCACACATCAATCAAATCCATTCAATTCACCAAACAATTCAATTCAACCAAATAAACTAACCAACTACACAACCAATCAAACAAGTCCATGGTCTGTGGACGATTGTGTCGGGTGCTACTAAGCACCGTCTGCATCCTAGTATATATATAACTAGAAAAAGAGATTTGAGTGAGAAGTTCTCACCGATAGCTATCCTAACTCCATGGCTCTTCTTTTACAGAAATCTTCGTTGTTCTCGCCTTTTTGTCACCTTCGTTGCCCGTATTCTCTACATATGTAAAAATCGAATTTTTACTATGTTATTCAATATATAAAGATTGCATCTTGACTTTGCTATTAAATATATAAAGATTATATTTTTATTATTCCCATGATGTAAAAATTATATTTTTATTGCTTTAAAAATATAAGAATTATATCTTACTTCTTCTACTTAACAAAAATTCCGTCTTTTTCTCTTTTTAAAAATATGATCTTTATTTTTGCAAGTTCAAATCTTTTTCTTTTAAAAGATTAAACCTTTTTCTATTTCAAAGTTTAAACCTTTTTTTCTATTTTAAACCTTAAAATAAAATCAGTTTTTATTTCCTTTAAAAATCAGTTTTTAAATTCTAATTAAAATCAGTTTTATAACTTCTTAAAAAAAAATCTAAAATCAGTTTTAAATTCTTATTCAAATCAGTTTTTAAATCTAAAAAAAATTCAGTTTTATAACTTCTTAAAAAAAAATCTAAAATCAGTTTTAAATTCTTATTCAAATCGGTTTTTAAATCTAAAAAAATTCAGTTTTATAACTTCTTAAAAAAAAATCTAAAATCAGTTTTTAAATCTAAAAAAAATTTAGTTTTATAACTTCTTAAAAAAAATCTAAAATCAGTTATTAAATCTAAAAAAAAATCAGTTTTACAAATGCTTTTAAAAAAAATCAGTTTTACAAACCTGACTACTGAAACTAGAAAATAAATAAAAATAAAACAGAATAAAATGAAGGCTCACCTTGAATCGTGGGAGGGGTCGCTACTGGCGGTGCTCGACGATGGCGTCGACTGGAGGTGCGCGAGTGGGGCTTTGGGGTTTCTCGGGTTCGATGTCGGCTAGGGCTAGGGGGCTCGCGAGGTTCTCGCGATTGGGGGGTGGGGGGTTTCGATTTGGCGGAGGATCGAGGGGAGAGGAGAGAGAAGGAAGGCGGCGGAGGAAGAAGAGGGGAGGGGGCGTCTCTGAAGTGGTGGCGGGGTAGAAGACTGGGCGACGGGTTTTTTTTTTTTTTTTTGATTTTTCCTTCTTTTTTTTTTCTGATTCGAATGAAGAAATAGGGGGGGGCCAGAATGAAATAAGGGGGAGGGGAGAGAGAATGATTTCTCTTTTTTTATTTATTTATTTTGATTCCTAAATGTTGACTTTTACATACGACCTCAAAACGAGGCCCACCGCCTGTCGCCCCTAGCGTTATACCCCCATTCTGAACACAATGGGATATGTATCGTAGGCTGATTCGATAGTTACAATCAGTTTCCACCAAAATCAACATATAACTCTATATATTGAATTTGAACGCACATTTCAATTTACCGGGGTCACATACTAACTAGAAAAATTCCAGAAAAATATTTTCTAGCTTCGTATTGACGATACGGTCCTAACAAAACTAATTTCGTCGAATTCTGAGACCGTTTGAAAAGTGGCCAATTTCCAGTCGATTAAAATCAACTGAAACTGGTCAAACGCGTTTTCCTTCGCCACGCTCACATATTGATTCTAAAAATTATGAAATTTGAATCCTAGCAATAGCTTTTCATCACGGATCCAACAAAAGTGGTTTCGTTGAAATCCGAGGTCGTTTGCAAAATGGCTATTTTCAAGGGCCGAAATTCCATAGCGACTATTCAGAATTTTCAACTGGACATATCTTTTGATTCCCGCTATGAAATTTTGATTTTTCGGATTCGATGGAAAGATACCATCAATTAGATTCAAATATTTTTGGTTTCACTATAATCCGGTTTGTTTTGCACCCGGTACGTTCAATTGAAGTTTGAAATCGAATTATCGAACTACCGCGCCATTTTCAATTCTATTATATAATTATATATAATTATTTATATTCTAATGACGACGTATATAAATGTAAACGTCGAATTCTATTCAAACTAAATTTTTCGTCGATATTATTTAAAATAATTCATTTTAAATATTCAAAATTCGCTAAAATTGCCAAAATAAAAATTTCAAACTGGCTCGCATTTTACGGGTTGTTATAATCTCCCCCACTTAAAACTTTTCGTCCCCGAAAAGGAACAAAGTCGAAAGTGGTTTGATTAATCAACTCTACATTCAATCTGGCTTCCATTCTCTAACTTTTCAGTTTCTGAGAATTTTCAAAATTTCAAAAATTTGGCTAACACCCTAAATTTTCGAAAAATTTCGCCATAACCTCCCCTGCACCGGGAGCATCGGGGAATTTCAAATAGCTTCCCCGGTCCTTCAGATCTCAAAAAGAAAAAGAAAAAGCCAAGCGGCTAGCCAATAGGCTCATAAAATCATCATCACCCAAACAAAACAGTAAATTATGTAGTAAACATGTACCTATTTGTCGGGCAAACAAATTTTATTCTTCTGCTCTAGCCTCCTTGCTATGACCTGTTCAATGTAAGTATATGTATATGCAAGCAAATGCGATAAATTTTCAATACAGTTCGATGTTTGGTGTTAAATTCAACTTGGTTCAACATTTTCTTACCTTAGTTATATTATACAATACTAATACATTTTAAAACAAAAGGCATAATTACGTTCATACAAGCATCATACATACATATATCCAAAACGTTAGTTCATTACATTAAAACCCAGCTTTCTAGGAAGTCGTGCCTTCTTCTTGCATGATTTCCAAAGTTAATAGCTCCTTTCCCTTGGATTTCTTATCACCCTTCTTTAATGGGCAATCTCGGGCTAGATGCCCTATTTCTTTGCATTGAAAGCACTTCTTTTCTTTTCCTAAATTTTTGGGTTTCTTCTTCATCTTCGGACACTTATGTACGAAATGCCCCGTCTCTTTGCATTTGAAACACACTATGTCCATTCTCATCATTTTCTCCCTGTTTTTCTTTCGCTCAGGGCACCGAACGGCATAATGTCCTTCTTTTCTGCATATGCGGCAATAAATACCCACGTACGTTCCTACGTTCAGCTCACGTTCTTTTTCTGCTTCCTGGTGAGCTCTCCTCGCTTGTTTCGGGGTCATCCAGAATTCAGTATGAGATAAGCCATAGTCGTCCATATCCTATATAATATTTTTAGGATTTTTGTCAAGAGAGTTTGCATTATTTTTCACTTAATAATCATCTTGATTATACTTCATTTATCATTCTAGTATTTTTTATTTTTTTAAATCAATAATCAAACATCACAGCCATCAATCAATTTATTGATTAGATTGTCAAATATATATGGTTTTTATATACTCAAAAATCAAGTTTCAATGTCAAGTCACAAACAGTAAATTTCAGTTAAGTTTTGTTCTCACACCAGTCGATTGGAAACATATAGAAATCTCACTTTCGAAACTCGAAAACAAGTACTGGCGATGGGGCCCCATCACCAGAATTATTCCCGGGCAACTAGAGTATGATTCTATATCTATCCAATATATTAAAACCTCGAATACACGCTTGCAAGGCGCATATGCAAAATCTTTATATATTGGATTGTCCAAATTGATTTAAAATAAATAGTCAAACACGTATGATATGATTTAAATTTCAAAACAAAAATGGTTTTCATTTTAAAAATATACTCTTCACACTCGTTCTAGGATACTACTGATCCTATCTCTAACGAGTCATTCTCATTGGATATTACTAATCCAATATCTGATGAATTCTTTCGCATGGTTCTAAAGTGTCTTGTTCTCGAGCTCTGTAAACCAAAGCTCTGATACCAACTGTGACAACAAGGAATTTCGCTCGATCCTAATCAGTCGCTAAACTGATCTAGACCTTTCGAAACGCCTGATTGTTTGAGAACACGACAAAATAGAACACAAACAGAAGAACATTTCATTGTTTATTACAACAATTCCATCAGAATACAAGAATATACAGAGTATAAATGAACAAATTACATTCGATAAATATCAGAGATTACAATAAATTACAAAGCAGCGGAAAACAATATAAAACACAACTGAAAATAATGCACGGATACAGAGCTTTCCGAACATCGTTCCAGCTGTAAATCAGGATCCTGTGAATATAAATCTGCAAAACCAAAACTACTAGCTGCCCGTGTGGAAAATAGGGGCACCCAGAGTTTAGGTTAAAACAATAAACTCCAGGTCAGTCATGTGACTGGTGTGAGAACTAAAACAGTTATTAATCTTTGTTTTTAAAGTTAGGTAAATCAAGGGACCACGCCGTATAACACGGAACGGGTTTCCTCCCAAGAATACCAGTGCAGAAAACAAACAGCGCAATGCTAAATAAAGAACAATGAAGCTATTATAAGACCCAGATCCCATCACACAATGCAACGCAAGCCGGAGGATAGGGTTTTCCCTTATAATAGCCAAATATGCTTGATACGCGAAATTTCATCTTATATTATTACTATAAGTGAAGAAAACAACTTCAAATATAAATGTATCAATCATAGACGGCATGGGTACCATATATCATGTCGCCAATACTAGGCTCTACAATCAAAACCGCAAAATGTCTTATTTGGAAATTGGATTTCCATCATGGTGGCTCCTGATTCGAAAGATCGATCGCGTAGTGCCATCTCAACGGCTTACGTCTCGGCTAGAGAAAACACCGTAATGCACATTCGCACTTTTGGGAAATCGAGTATCACTGCGGCTTACGTCCCGGCGAGAGAAAACACCGCTTACCCTATCCCTCTGAGCACTAAGCTCACTCTCGGTCGACCGAATCCACGACACCACGACACCACGAAGGTGCCCATCCACGAAAAAGCATACTGATCCAACAATCAGTTTACCACCATACCGGGGTGTGAGGCTCGCGAATCAACGCTATACACAAAGCCATGCTCTATCAAAGCTGCGCTTTGATCATCATCCACCAAACTTTGCTTTTCAACAAAAGTTTGGATCACTGCATCTCAGCATGCCACACTATCAATCCATATCGTACCACTGATTTCTGCCAATATATAACCTCTAAGCTCGTATGTCTCAGAGAAGGGCGTTAAGCAAGGGAATAAATTCTCCGCCGCCAAACAGATATATATTTAGCAGAGATCAACGAATACAATATAAAGGAATACAATGTCAGACACACCATCCATTTACAAGTCCGTTCTGGGTTTGAACGAAACCGGAGGCACTTTCCTCGCATACCCGTACAATCAACACATACGTCCGGACGGCTACCACCGTAGTCCCTTCAAGGTAGCTACTCCCATCAAGGGCAACGGGAGCACCCCTCCTTTCGACGTGAAGATTATCGGTCTTGCACCGTCTTCAACTTCGACCTTCCGTCGAATCAGTTATTCAGAATGGGTTATACCCGGCCTTTCTGAATAACTCACGCATCTTATAATCAAGTGCTATCACAACACGTCACACGCCTCATTCAAATCCAGAATATTCTTTATTCTTTGGGGAAAAGTTCCCATTAATTTTATCAAAGATAAATTCTTCTAAATTTATTCTTTAATCTCCTTTTTGATTTCAAATCATATCACGGTTTTTCAAATTAGTCGGGATAAGCGAACCACACCGAAGTAATTATTTATTTTGTTTCCCAATCCCAACCTATTGACCCCATGAAGCAAAACGGGTAATATCCCATATCTAACACCACTGTGTTATCGGTAAAGTTAATTACCATTTCACGTTTAAATCTATTTAAAGATTTCACTATCGCTCGGAGCAAAACTGGTGATACTCCTTTCTCGACCACTTTAATCTGATTAAAGAATCTTTAAAACTCCACTTCGTTTTAATGTTTAACTAGGTTAAAGGACCAATGTCTTTTGAAACACGGCCCACGACAAACCCGCGATGTTATCCCATTGTTAATTGGGTTAAAGAACAAGTGTTATTTAAAACACTGTTCACGATAAACCCCAAAATCTATTCCAACTCAAATTTATTTACTTGGAAATAACTAGATTTTTAATTCGAGTTAAAACTAGTACATTTCGACAAAAACACTTTTTTTTCCTTACAAACGTGGAATTTTTCACCCCAACTTCTTCCAAGTCACTTATTTTAATTTTAGACAAATTATCGCTATTTTTAATAATTTTATCAAGGCTCGTACAGTCGATTTCCACTAACGGTCATCGAACTGCATCCATAGCGACCTTTTTCAAATTTGATTTGGACATAATTCCAAATCCAACCGTTAGATTTAAAATTTCTAATATTCGTTAGAAATCTCTTTTCGATACGAACCCAATGGTTCCGGTTTTAGGAGAATCCGACGGTCGGATCACCCGTAATGTCCGTTTGAAATAAATGGTCGAAATTCACGAACTACCGCGGCGCGGCGCGTTCTATTCAGGCCATTATATTATATATATAATATATATAATATATCCTTCGTCGATTTCTATTTAAAACGAATTATATAAATAGTTTTGAATTCGTTTCAAAAACAATTTCAACCTATATTTCAAATTCAAATCAAAATTGAATTTTCTATTATAATTTCTTCTTACTTTCATTTCTATTTGATTTTAATTCAAATCGATTTTAATTCAAATCGAATTCATTTTCTTTTCCATTCAATTCGAATTCGTTTTCAATTTGATTCAATTCACATTGGTTTTCAATTTGATTCAAATTCAAATTGGTTTTATATTCAATTCAATTCACATTGGTTTTCAATTTGATTCAAATTCAAATTGGTTTTATATTCAATTCAATTCACATTGGTTTTCAATTTGATTCAAATTCACATTGGTTTTCAATTTGATTCATATTCAAATTGGTTTTATATTCAATTCAATTCACATTGGTTTTCAATTTGATTCAAATTCAAATTGGTTTTATATTCAATTCAATTCACATTGGTTTTCAATTTGATTCAAATTCAAATTGGTTTTATATTCAATTCAATTCGAAATCACTTTCACATTCATTTTATTTCGAAATCACTTTCACATTCATTTTATTTCGAAATCACTTTCACATTCATTTTATTTCGAAATCACTAAAATCGATATAAATATCGATCACGTCAAAATGGCGTCAATCTAATCAACATGGCTTCATATATTTCTATTTTCAAATATTTCAAATATTTCTTATTATCAAAATATTTCGTTCAACACATGACTAATCTCAACGGATGAGTACAGTCAACACATGAACTTTTATTTTATAATATTCTTTATTTTCTAAATTGGAATGAGGCCCAATCAATCACCATATAATGTTAATTATATGGATTTTCATACATCACACGTATATAATAGCATTGAAAAATACTCAACCATCAACCAAAGTGCACTACACTGTATAAGCATCAAATATAGATATCTAACGCTTATAACAGCCTGTCAATCAATCGATCGACATATTTAATCAATCAGGATGAGTGAACTTCAAATTTCATCCCAACACCCGTGTGGGGTTTCAAACAATCAAACACTTATCTTAGTTGTGCAGTTGGGCGATGTGTAAAATTTACCGGCCCAATCAATATCAGTCAAATCAGTGTATATAAACAAATCGGCCGATTTGTTTATAAAAATTTATTTATTCACTTTCACGTTAAAAATCCTATTTTTAACGATAAAATATTTTATTTTAACACATGGATTTTTATTCGGTTCATTTACAAAATAGAAATGATATTTTTGTTTTTCTAACATATTTTAGAAAATTTCGGCGGCATAACGGCACGATACTAGAAACGGGACGAGGCCTAGCCTTGTCCCCGGTCTAGTGAAGGCCCACGCCATTCACACATCAATCAAATCCATTCAATTCACCAAACAATTCAATTCAACCAAATAAACTAACCAACTACACAACCAATCAAACAAGTCCATGGTCTGTGGACGATTGTGTCGGGTGCTACTAAGCACCGTCTGCATCCTAGTATATATATAACTAGAAAAAGAGATTTGAGTGAGAAGTTCTCACCGATAGCTATCCTAACTCCACGGCTCTTCTTTTACAGAAATCTTCGTTGTTCTCGCCTTTTTGTCACCTTCGTTGCCCGTATTCTCTACATATGTAAAAATCGAATTTTTACTATGTTATTCAATATATAAAGATTGCATCTTGACTTTGCTATTAAATATATAAAGATTATATTTTTATTATTCCCATGATGTAAAAATTATATTTTTATTGCTTTAAAAATATAAGAATTATATCTTACTTCTTCTACTTAACAAAAATTCCGTCTTTTTCTCTTTTTAAAAATATGATCTTTATTTTTGCAAGTTCAAATCTTTTTCTTTTAAAAGATTAAACCTTTTTCTATTTCAAAGTTTAAACCTTTTTTTCTATTTTAAACCTTAAAATAAAATCAATTTTTATTTCCTTTAAAAATCAGTTTTTAAATTCTAATTAAAATCAGTTTTATAACTTCTTAAAAAAAATCTAAAATCAGTTTTAAATTCTTATTCAAATCATTTTTTAAATCTAAAAAAAATTCAGTTTTATAACTTCTTAAAAAAAAAAATCTAAAATCGGTTTTAAATTCTTATTCAAATTAGTTTTTAAATCTAAAAAAATTCAGTTTTATAACTTCTTAAAAAAAAATCTAAAATCAATTTTTAAATCTAAAAAAAATTCAGTTTTATAACTTCTTAAAAAAAAAATCTAAAATCAGTTTTTAAATCTAAAAAAAAAAAATCAGTTTTACAAATGCTTTTAAAAAAAATCAGTTTTACAAACCTAACTACTGAAACTAGAAAAAAATTAAAAATAAAACAGAATAAAATGAAGACTCACCTTGAATCGTGGGAGGGGTCGCTACTGGCGGTGCTCGACGATGGCGTCGACTGGAGGTGCGCGAGTGGGGCTTTGGTGTTTCTCGGGTTCGATGTCGGCTAGGGCTAGGGGGCTCGCGAGGTTCTCGCGATTGGGGGGGGGGGGGTTCGATTTGGCGGAGGATCGAGGGGAGAGGAGAGAGAAGGAAGGCGGCGGAGGAAGAAGAGGGGAGGGGGCGTCTCTGACGTGGTGGCGGGGTAGAAGACTGGGCGACGGGGGTTTTTTTTTTTTGATTTTTCCTTCTTTTTTTTTCTGATTCGAATGAAGAAATAGGGGGGGGGCCAGAATGAAATAAGGGGGAGGGGAGAGAGAATGATTTCTCTTTTTTTTTTTTTTTTTGATTCCTAAATGTTGACTTTTACATACGACCTCAAAACGAGGCCCACCGCCTGTCGCCCCTAGCGTTATACCCCCATTCTGAACACAATGGGATATGTATCGTAGGCTGATTCGATAGTTACAATCAGTTTCCACCAAAATCAACATATAACTCTATATATTGAATTTGAACGCACATTTCAATTTACCGGGTTCACATACTAACTAGAAAAATTCCAGAAAAATATTTTCTAGCTTCGTATTGACGATACGGTCCAAAAAAACTAATTTCGTCGAATTCTGAGACCGTTTGAAAAGTGGCCAATTTCCAGTCGATTAAAATCAACTGAAACTGGTCAAACGCGTTTTCCTTCGCCACGCTCACATATTGATTATAAAAATTATGAAATTTGAATCCTAGCAATAGCTTTTCATCACGGATCCAACAAAAGTGGTTTCGTTGAAATCCGAGGTCGTTTGCAAAATGGCTATTTTCAAGGGCCGAAATTCCATAGCGACTATTCAGAATTTTCAACTGGACATATCTTTTGATTCCCGCTATGAAATTTTGATTTTTCGGATTCGATGGAAAGATACCATCAATTAGATTCAAATATTTTTGGTTTCACTATAATCCGGTTTGTTTTGCACCCGGTACGTTCAATTGAAGTTTGAAATCGAATTATCGAACTACCGCGCCATTTTCAATTCTATTATATAATTATATATAATTATTTATATTCTAATGACGACGTATATAAATGTAAACGTCGAATTCTATTCAAACTAAATTTTTCGTCGATATTATTTAAAATAATTCATTTTAAATATTCAAAATTCGCTAAAATTGCCAAAATAAAAATTTCAAACTGGCTCGCATTTTACGGGTTGTTACAATCTCCCCCACTTAAAACTTTTCGTCCCCGAAAAGGAACAAAGTCGAAAGTGGTTTGATTAATCAACTCTACATTCAATCTGGCTTCCATTCTCTAACTTTTCAGTTTCTGAGAATTTTCAAAATTTCAAAAATTTGGCTAACACCCTAAATTTTCGAAAAATTTCGCCATAACCTCCCCTGCACCGGGAGCATCGGGGAATTTCAAATAGCTTCCCCGGTCCTTCAGATCTCAAAAAGAAAAAGAAAAAGCCAAGCGGCTAGCCAATAGGCTCATAAAATCATCATCACCCAAACAAAACAGTAAATTATGTAGTAAACATGTACCTATTTGTCGGGCAAACAAATTTTATTCTTCTGCTCTAGCCTCCTTGCTATGACCTGTTCAATGTAAGTATATGTATATGCAAGCAAATGCGATAAATTTTCAATACAGTTCGATGTTTGGTGTTAAATTCAACTTGGTTCAACATTTTCTTACCTTAGTTATATTATACAATACTAATACATTTTAAAACAAAAGGCATAATTACGTTCATACAAGCATCATACATACATATATCCAAAACGTTAGTTCATTACATTAAAACCCAGCTTTCTAGGAAGTCGTGCCTTCTTCTTGCATGATTTCCAAAGTTGATAGCTCCTTTCCCTTGGATTTCTTATCACCCTTCTTTAATGGGCAATCTCGGGCTAGATGCCCTACTTCTTTGAATTGAAAGCACTTCTTTTCTTTTCCTAAATTTTTGGGTTTCTTCTTCATCTTCGGACACTTATGTACGAAATGCCCCGTCTCTTTGCATTTGAAACACACTATGTCCATTCTCATCATTTTCTCCCTGTTTTTCTTTCGCTCAGGGCACCGAACGGCATAATGTCCTTCTTTTCTGCATATGCGGCAATAAATACCCACGTACGTTCCTACGTTCAACTCACGTTCTTTTTCTGCTTCCTGGTGAGCTCTCCTCGCTTGTTTCGGGGTCATCCAGAATTCAGTATGAGATAAGCCATAGTCGTCCATATCCTATATAATATTTTTAGGATTTTTGTCAAGAGAGTTTGCATTATTTTTCACTTAATAATCATCTTGATTATACTTCATTTATCATTCTAGTATTTTTTATTTTTTTAAATCAATAATCAAACATCACAGCCATCAATCAATTTATTGATTAGATTGTCAAATATATATGGTTTTTATATACTCAAAAATCAAGTTTCAATGTCAAGTCACAAACAGTAAATTTCAGTTAAGTTTTGTTCTCACACCAGTCGATTGGAAACATATAGAAATCTCACTTTCGAAACTCGAAAACAAGTACTGGCGATGGGGCCCCATCACCAGAATTATTCCCGGGCAACTAGAGTATGATTCTATATCTATCCAATATATTAAAACCTCGAATACACGCTTGCAAGGCGCATATGCAAAATCTTTATATATTGGATTGTCCAAATTGATTTAAAATAAATAGTCAAACACGTATGATATGATTTAAATTTCAAAACAAAAATGGTTTTCATTTTAAAAATATACTCTTCACACTCGTTCTAGGATACTACTGATCCTATCTCTAACGAGTCATTCTCATTGGATATTACTAATCCAATATCTGATGAATTCTTTCGCATGGTTCTAAAGTGTCTTGTTCTCGAGCTCTGTAAACCAAAGCTCTGATACCAACTGTGACAACAAGGAATTTCGCTCGATCCTAATCAGTCGCTAAACTGATCTAGACCTTTCGAAACGCCTGATTGTTTGAGAACACGACAAAATAGAACACAAACAGAAGAACATTTCATTGTTTATTACAACAATTCCATCAGAATACAAGAATATACAGAGTATAAATGAACAAATTACATTCGATAAATATCAGAGATTACAATTAATTACAAAGCAGCGGAAAACAATATAAAACACAACTGAAAATAATGCACGGATACAGAGCTTTCCGAACATCGTTCCAGCTGTAAATCAGGATCCTGTGAATATAAATCTGCAAAACCAAAACTACTAGCTGCCCGTGTGGAAAATAGGGGCACCCAGAGTTTAGGTTAAAACAATAAACTCCAGGTCAGTCATGTGACTGGTGTGAGAACTAAAACAGTTATTAATCTTTGTTTTTAAAGTTAGGTAAATCAAGGGACCACGCCGTATAACACGGAACGGGTTTCCTCCCAAGAATACCAGTGCAGAAAACAAACAGCGCAATGCTAAATAAAGAACAATGAAGCTATTATAAGACCCAGATCCCATCACACAATGCAACGCAAGCCGGAGGATAGGGTTTTCCCTTATAATAGCCAAATATGCTTGATACGCGAAATTTCATCTTATATTATTACTATAAGTGAAGAAAACAACTTCAAATATAAATGTATCAATCATAGACGGCATGGGTACCATATATCATGTCGCCAATACTAGGCTCTACAATCAAAACCGCAAAATGTCTTATTTGGAAATTGGATTTCCATCATGGTGGCTCCTGATTCGAAAGATCGATCGCGTAGTGCCATCTCAACGGCTTACGTCTCGGCTAGAGAAAACACCGTAATGCACATCCGCACTTTTGGGAAATCGAGTATCACTGCGGCTTACGTCCCGGCGAGAGAAAACACCGCTTACCCTATCCCTCTGAGCACTAAGCTCACTCTCGGTCGACCGAATCCACGACACCACGAAGGTGCCCATCCACGAAAAAGCATACTGATCCAACCATCAGTTTACCACCATACCGGGGTGTGAGGCTCGCGAATCAACGCTATACACAAAGCCATGCTCTATCAAAGCTGCGCTTTGATCATCATCCACCAAACTTTGCTTTTCAACAAAAGTTTGGATCACTGCATCTCAGCATGCCACACTATCAATCCATATCGTACCACTGATTTCTGCCAATATATAACCTCTAAGCTCGTATGTCTCAGAGAAGGGCGTTAAGCAAGAGAATAAATTCTCCGCCGCCAAACAGATATATATTTAGCAGAGATCAACGAATACAATATAAAGGAATACAATGTCAGACACACCATCCATTTACAAGTCCGTTCTGGGTTTGAACGAAACCGGAGGCACTTTCCTCGCATACCCGTACAATCAACACATACGTCCGGACGGCTACCACCGTAGTCCCTTCAAGGTAGCTACTCCCATCAAGGGCAACGGGAGCACCCCTCCTTTCGACGTGAAGATTATCGGTCTTGCACCGTCTTCAACTTCGACCTTCCGTCGAATCAGTTATTCAGAATGGGTTATACCCGGCCTTTCTGAATAACTCACGCATCTTATAATCAATTGCTATCACAACACGTCACACGCCTCATTCAAATCCAGAATATTCTTTATTCTTTGGGGAAAGTTCCCATTAATTTTATCAAAGATAAATTCTTCTAAATTTATTATTTAATCTCCTTTTTGATTTCAAATCATATCACGGTTTTTCAAACTAGTCGGGATAAGCGAACCACACCGAAGTAATTATTTATTTTGTTTCCCAATCCCAACCTATTGACCCCATGAAGCAAAACGGGTAATATCCCATATCTAACACCACTGTGTTATCGGTAAAGTTAATTACCATTTCACGTTTAAATCTATTTAAAGATTTCACTATCGCTCGGAGCAAAACTGGTGATACTCCTTTCTCGACCACTTTAATCTGATTAAAGAATCTTTAAAACTCCACTTCGTTTTAATGTTTATCTAGGTTAAAGGACCAATGTCTTTTGAAACACGGCCCACGACAAACCCACAATGTTATCCCATTGTTAATTGGGTTAAAGAACAAGTGTTATTTAAAACACTGTTCACGATAAACCCCAAAAGCTATTCCAACTCAAATTTATTTACTTAGAAATAACTAGATTTTTAATTCGAGTTAAAACTAGTACATTTCGACAAAAACACTTTTTTTCCTTACAAACGTGGAATTTTTCACCCCAACTTCTTCCAAGTAACTTATTTTAATTTTAGACAAATTATCGCTATTTTTAATAATTTTATCAAGGCTCGTACAGTCGATTTCCACTAACGGTCATCGAACTGCATCCATAGCGACCTTTTTCAAATTTGATTTGGACATAATTCCAAATCCAACCGTTAGATTTCAAATTTCTAATATTCGTTAGAAATCTCTTTTCGATACGAACCCAATGGTTCCGGTTTTAGGAGAATCCGACGGTCGGATCTCCCGTAATGTCCGTTTGAAATAAATGGTCGAAATTCACGAACTGCCGCGGCGCGGTGCGTTCTATTCAGGCCATTATATTATATATATAATATATATAATATATCCTTCGTCGATTTCTATTTAAAACGAATTATATAAATAGTTTTGAATTCGTTTCAAAAACAATTTCAACCTATATTTCAAATTCAAATCAAAATTGAATTTTCTATTATAAATTCTTCTTACTTTCATTTCTATTTGATTTTAATTCAAATCGATTTTAATTTAAATCGAATTCATTTTCTTTTCCATTCAATTCGAATTCGTTTTCAATTTGATTCAATTCACATTGGTTTTCAATTTGATTCAAATTCAAATTGGTTTTATATTCAATTCAATTCACATTGGTTTTCAATTTGATTCAAATTCAAATTGGTTTTATATTCAATTCAATTCACATTGGTTTTCAATTTGATTCAAATTCACATTGGTTTTCAATTTGATTCAAATTCAAATTGGTTTTATATTCAATTCGATTCACATTGGTTTTCAATTTGATTCAAATTCAAATTCAAATTGGTTTTATATTCAATTCAATTCACATTGGTTTTCAATTTGATTCAAATTCAAATTGGTTTTATATTCAATTCAATTCGAAATCACTTTCACATTCATTTTATTTCGAAATCACTTTCACATTCATTTTATTTCGAAATCACTTTCACATTCATTTTATTTCGAAATCACTAAAATCGATATATATATCGATCACGTCAAAATGGCGTCAATCTAATCAACATGGCTTCATATATTTCTATTTTAAAATATTTCAAATATTTCTTATTATCAAAATATTTCGTTCAACACATGACTAATCTCAACGGATGAGTACAGTCAACACATGAACTTTTATTTTATAATATTCTTTATTTTCTAAATTGGAATGAGGCCCAATCAATCACCATATAATGTTAATTATATGGATTTTCATACATCACACGTATATAATAGCATTGAAAAATACTCAACCATCAACCAAAGTGCACTACACTGTATAAGCATCAAATATAGATATCTAACGCTTATAACAGCCTGTCAATCAATCGATCGACATATTTAATCAATCAGGATGAGTGAACTTCAAATTTCATCCCAACACCCGTGTGGGGTTTCAAACAATCAAACACTTATCTTAGTTGTGCAGTTGGGCGATGTGTAAAATTTACCGGCCCAATCAATATCAGTCAAATCAGTGTATATAAACAAATCGGCCGATTTGTTTCTAAAAATTTATTTATTCACTTTCACGTTAAAAATCCTATTTTTAACGATAAAATATTTTATTTTAACACATGGATTTTTATTCAGTTTATTTACAAAATAGAAATGATATTTTTGTTTTTCTAACATATTTTAGAAAATTTCGGCGGCATAACGGCACGATACTAGAAACGGGACGAGGCCTAGCCTTGTCCCCGGTCTAGTGAAGGCCCACGCCATTCACACATCAATCAAATCCATTCAATTCACCAAACAATTCAATTCAACCAAATAAACTAACCAACTACACAACCAATCAAACAAGTCCATGGTCTGTGGACGATTGTGTCGGGTGCTACTAAGCACCGTCTGCATCCTAGTATATATATAACTAGAAAAAGAGATTTGAGTGAGAAGCTCTCACCGATAGCTATCCTAACTCCACGGCTCTTCTTTTACAGAAATCTTCGTTGTTCTCGCCTTTTTGTCACCTTCGTTGCCCGTATTCTCTACATATGTAAAAATCGAATTTTTACTATGTTATTCAATATATAAAGATTGCATCCTGACTTTGCTATTAAATATATAAAGATTATATTTTTATTATTCCCATGATGTAAAAATTATATTTTTATTGCTTTAAAAATATAAGAATTATATCTTACTTCTTCTACTTAACAAAAATTCCGTCTTTTTCTCTTTTTAAAAATATGATCTTTATTTTTGCAAGTTCAAATCTTTTTCTTTTAAAAGATTAAACCTTTTTCTATTTCAAAGTTTAAACCTTTTTTTATATTTTAAACCTTAAAATAAAATCAGTTTTTATTTCCTTTAAAAATCAGTTTTTAAATTCTAATTAAAATCAGTTTTATAACTTCTTAAAAAAAAATCTAAAATCAGTTTTAAATTCTTATTCAAATCAGTTTTTAAATCTAAAAAAAATTCAGTTTTATAACTTCTTAAAAAAAAATCTAAAATCAGTTTTAAATTCTTATTCAAATCAGTTTTTAAATCTAAAAAAAATCAGTTTTATAACTTCTTAAAAAAAAAAAATCTAAAATCAGTTTTTAAATCTAAAAAAAATTCAGTTTTATAACTTCTTAAAAAAAAATCTAAAATCAGTTTTTAAATCTAAAAAAAAAAAATCAGTTTTACAAATGCTTTTAAAAAAAATCAGTTTTACAAACCTAACTACTGAAACTAGAAAAAAAATAAAAATAAAACAGAATAAAATGAAGGCTCACCTTGAATCGTGGGAGGGGTCGCTACTGGCGGTGCTCGACGATGGCGTCGACTGGAGGTGCGCGAGTGGGGCTTTGGGGTTTCTCGGGTTCGATGTCGGCTAGGGCTAGGGGGCTCGCGAGGTTCTCGCGATTGGGGGGGTTTCGATTTGGCGGAGGATCGAGGGGAGAGGAGAGAGAAGGAAGGCGGCGGAGGAAGAAGAGGGGAGGGGGCGTCTCTGACGTGGTGGCGGGGTAGAAGACTAGGCGACGGGGTTTTTTTTTTGATTTTTCCTTCTTCTTTTTTTTCTGATTCGAATGAAGAAATAGGGGGGGGCCAGAATGAAATAAGGGGGAGGGGAGAGAGAATGATTTCTCTTTTTTTTTATTATTTATTTATTTTGATTCCTAAATGTTGACTTTTACATACGACCTCAAAACGAGGCCCACCGCCTGTCGCCCCTAGCGTTATACCCCCATTCTGAACACAATGGGATATGTATCGTAGGCTGATTCGATAGTTACAATAAGTTTCCACCAAAATCAACATATAACTCTATATATTGAATTTGAACGCACATTTCAATTTACCGGGGTCACATACTAACTAGAAAAATTCCAGAAAAATATTTTCTAGCTTCGTATTGACGATACGGTCCTAACAAAACTAATTTCGTCGAATTCTGAGACCGTTTGAAAAGTGGCCAATTTCCAGTCGATTAAAATCAACTGAAACTGGTCAAACGCGTTTTCCTTCGCCATGCTCACATATTGATTCTAAAAATTATGAAATTTGAATCCTAGCAATAGCTTTTCATCACGGATCCAACAAAAGTGGTTTCGTTGAAATCCGAGGTCGTTTGCAAAATGGCTATTTTCAAGGGCCGAAATTCCATAGCGACTATTCAGAATTTTCAACTGGACATATCTTTTGATTCCCGCTATGAAATTTTGATTTTTCAGATTCGATGGAAAGATACCATCAATTAGATTCAAATATTTTTGGTTCCACTATAATCCGGTTTGTTTTGCACCTGGTACGTTCAATTGAAGTTTGAAATCGAATTATCGAACTACCGCGCCATTTTCAATTCTATTATATAATTATATATAATTATTTATATTCTAACGACGACGTATATAAATGTAAACGTCGAATTCTATTCAAACTAAATTTTTCGTCGATATTATTTAAAATAATTCATTTTAAATATTCAAAATTCGCTAAAATTGACAAAATAAAAATTTCAAACTGGCTCGCATTTTACGGGTTGTTACATTCCCCCCTAGTCGCGCTCTGGCGCAGCCCCTCCACGCGACCCCCGAAGCACCCAAACCCCTCACCTCCCCTAAACCCTACCGCAGCCCACCGCAGCCCCCCTAACCTCGAGCACGCCACCGTAGAGAACCCCAGCCCCTCCACCGCCCCTTCTATCAAATGCTCCGACCGGCACCCCATCTCCGGCACCTCCTTTCGTTGAAAACGGTGAGCATTTACTTTATTTCAATTTTTGTGTAAAGAAATTAGTTTTAAATGTATGTATATATATATGTATATATAAAAATAGAAAATCAGTTTTATGTTTAGTGATTTTTGAATTGAAAAGATTATATTTTTATTTATAAAAATATGATTTTTATATGAGGAAGAGGTAGAAAAGATTTTTATTCAGTTAAAGATAGGATTTTTATGTTATAAAAAGGAAGAAAAATATGTTTTTTTAGCATATAGGAAGTATAAAAAAAATATAATCTTTATTATATGAACATTGATGTAAAAATGGAATTTTTATCTATATAATAAAAATTCGATTTTTATATATTGAATAGCATAATAAAAATTCGATTTTTATATATTGAATAGCATAATAAAAATTCGATTTTTATATATTGAATAGCATTGTAAAAATTCGATTTTTATATATTGAATAGCGAAGTAAAAATTCGATTTTTATATATTGAATAGCGAAGTAAAAATTCGATTTTTATATATTGAATAGCGAAGTAAAGATAAGATTTTTATATATTAAATAGCGAAGTAAAAATATGATTTTTATATATTGAATAGCGAAATAAAAAAATGTGATTTATATATATGTAGTGACTATGGGCAACGAAGGTGACAAAAAGGCGAAAACGACGAAGATCTCTACAATAGAAGTGTCGTGAAGTTGGGATAGCTATTGGTGAGAAATTCTCACTCAAAATCTCTTTTTCTAGTTGTATATAAATACTAGGATGCAGACGGTGTTTAGTAGCAACCGACACAATCGTCCACAGACTATGGACTTGTTTTTTTGGTTGTGTAGTTGGTTAGATTATTTGGTTTGAATTGAATTGTTTGGTGAAATGAATGGATTTGATTGATGTGTGAATGGCGTGGGCCTTGACTAGACCGGGGATAAGGCTAGGCCTTGTCCCGTTTCTAGTATCGTGCCGTTATGCCGCCGAAATTTTCTAAAATAAGTTAGAAAAATAAAAAAATATCATTTTTATTTTGTAAATGAACTGAATAGAAATTCATATGTTGAAATAAAATGTTTTTATCGTTAAAAATATAATTTTTAACGTGAATATGAATATAGTGAATGTGAATAAATAAATATTCATTTACAAACCGGACGGTTTGTTTATGTACACTGATTTGACTGACATTGATTGGGACGATAAATTTTACACATCGCCCAACTGCACAAATAAAAATCTGTGTTTGATTGTTTGAAACCCCACACGGGTATTGGGATAAAATACGGTATACACTAATCCCAATAATTAGTTGTATGTCGATCGATTGATTGACAGGCTGTTATAAGCGTTAGATATCTATATTTGATGCTTATACAGTGTAGTGCACTTTGGATGATGGTTGATTACCTATCGTTGCTATTATATACATTTGTTGTATGGAATCCATATAATTAACTTTATATGGAGATTGATTGGGCCTCATTCCAATTTAAAAAATAAAGAATATTATAATATAAAGGTTCATGTGTTGACTGTACTCATCCGTTGAGAATAGTCATGTGTTGAACGAAATATTTTAATAATAAAATTTACATCTTTATCAATATAAAATAAAGTTTCATGTGTTGACTGTACTCATCCGTTGAGATTAGTCATGTGTTGAACGAAATATTTTAATAATAAAATTTACATTTTTATCAATATAAAATAAAGGTTCATGTGTGGACAGTACTCATCCGTTGAGATTAGTCATGTGTTGAACGAAATATTTGAAATAGAAATATTTGAAATAGAAATATTTGAAAACGAAATATTTGAAATAGAAATATTTGAAATAGAAATATTTGAAAGCGAAATATTTGAAAACGAAATATTTGAAATAGAAATATTTGAAATAGAAATATTTGAAAACGAAATATTTGAAATCGAAATATTTGAAATAGAAATATTAGAAAACGAAATATTTGAAATAGAAATATTTGAAAATGAAATATTTGAAAACGAAATATTTGAAATAGAAATATTTGAAATAGAAATATTTGAAAACAAAATATTTGAAATAGAAATATTTGAAATAGAAATATTTGAAAACGAAATATTTGAAAACGAAATATTTGAAAATGAAATATTTGAAATAGAAATATTTGAAAACGAAATATTTGAAATAGAAATATTTGAAATAGAAATATTTGAAAACGAAATATATGAAATAGAAATATTTGAAATATAAATATTTGAAAACGAAATATTTGAAAACGAAATATTTGAAATAGAAATATTTGAAAACGAAATATTTGAAAACGAAATATTTGAAAACGAAATATTTGAAAACGAAATATTTGAAATAGAAATATTTGAAAACGAAATATTTGAAATAGAAATATTTGAAATAGAAATATTTGAAAACGAAATATTTGAAAACGAAATATATGAAATAGAAATATTTGAAATATAAATATTTGAAAACGAAATATTTGAAAACGAAATATTTGAAATAGAAATATTTGAAATAGAAATATTTGAAAACGAAATATTTGAAAACGAATTATTTGAAATAGAAATATTTGAAATCGAAATATTTGAAAACGAAATATTTGAAATAGAAATATTTGAAATAGAAATATTTGAAATAGAAATATTTGAAAAAGAAATATTTGAAAAAGAAATATTTGAAATAGAATATTTGAAAAATAGAAATATATGAAGCCGTGTTGACTAGATTGACGCCATTTTGACGTGAACGATATTTATATCGATTTTATTCATTTTAAAATGAATATTGAAAAGTGAATTCGAAATCGAATATTTTGAAATGAAATTTGAATTGAATTGAATAGAAAACCAATTTGAATTGAATTGAATAGAAAACCAATTTGAATTGAATAGAAAACCAATTTGAATTGAATTGAATAGAAAACCAATTTGAATTGAATTGAATATAAAAGCAATTTGAATTTAATTGAATAGAAAACCAATTTGAATTGAATTGAATAGAAAACCAATTTGAATTGAATTGAATAGAAAACCAATTTGATTGAATATGATTTGATTATAAAACGAATTGAACTTGAGTTGATTTGAAAAGAAATTGAATTTGATTTGAATAGAAAAGAAATGGAATTTGATTTGAATAGAAAAGAAATTGAATTTGATGGGAATATATAACGAATTCGAATTGAATTGAATTGAAAAGAAAATGAATTCGAATTGAATTAAGATCGATTTGAATTGAAATCAAATAGAAATGAAAGTAAAAAGGATTTATAATAGAAAATTCAATTTTTGATTTGAATTAGAAATAAAGTTTGAAATTGTTTTTGAAACGAATTCAAAACTATTTATAAAATTCGTTTTGAATAGTAATCGACGAAATATATATTATATATGTTATATATATAATATAATGGCCTGAATAGAACGCGCCGCGCCGCGACAGTTCGTGAATTTCGACCATTTATTTCAAACGGACATTACGGGAGATCTGACCGTCGGATTCTCCTAAAACCGGAACCGTTGGGTTCGTATCGAAAAGAGATTTCTAACGAATATTAGAAATCTAAAATCTAACGGTTGGATTTGGAGATACGTCCAAATCAAATTTGGAAAAGGTCGCTGTAAGTGCAGTTCGATGGCCGTTGATGGAAATCGACTGTACGAGCCTTTATAAGATTATTCAAAATAGTAATAATTTATGTAAAATCATAAGAAATGATTTGGGAAAAATTGGGGTGAAAAACTCCATATTTGAAAAGATAAAAATAGATTTTTATCGGAAAGAACTAGTTTTGAACTAAAATTAAAACCCATTTATTTTTAAATAAATAAATTGGATTTGAAATGAATTGTAAATAGAATTGATGTGGGTTTATCGTGAACAGTGTTTTAAATAACACCAGTTCTTTAACCCGATAATAAATAGAATGTGATTTGGATTTGTCGTGAACTGTGTTTTAAAAGACATTAGTTCTTTAACCCAATAAAAGGAGTTTTAATAAATCTGCAATTAGATTGAAATGTGAATTTGTAATCTAAATTATCAAATTTAGAAAGTGAGCGAGAATGGAGTATCACCAGTTTTGCTCCAAAGCGATAGTTAAATCTTTAATTAGATTAGAACGTGAAATGGTAATTAATTTTACCGATAACACCATGGTGTTATATATGGAGTATTACCAGTTTTTCTTCATGGGATGAATAGGTTGGGATTGGGAAATAAAATAAGTAATTACTCCGGTGTGGTTCGCTAATCTCGACTAGTTTGGAAAACCATAATTTGGTTTGAAATGACATCCAAAGGAAGATTAAAGGATAAATTTTAAAGAATTTATCTTGGATAAAATTAATGGGAACCTTTCCCTAAGAATTAAAATTTAGAAACTAGCTGTAGGTTTGTTAAGAAGAATGGTTTCCTGGGTATTGATCTGATGTTGGTTTCGGCCTTCGGGGTTAATATTTGGGAAATTGTTCTCTTGCTGATTTACGGTTAGTGGCGGCTGAATTGGAATGAGGCGCATGTTGTGTTTGTGTAACATTTGTTTTTAATATACGCGGGTTGTTCGGAAAGTCTGGGTTTACACCCATTCTGAATAACCTATTCGACGATAAGTCGAAGATGAAGACGGTGGTTGAAGACCGGAAGTCTTCACACCGTTTGGGTGATTACTGATGATCTTGATTAGGCTGTATACCCAAGATGAGGGAAACAGTTAGTGATCGTCCAGGCGTACTTGGAGATTGATGGATATGCGAGGAAAGAGCCTCCGATTTTGTTCAGACCCAGAACGAACTTGTAAATGGATTGTGTGTCTGACACTGGATTTTATTCTGTGTTGATTGATTTCTGTTAAATATATATCTGTTTGACGGCGGGGAATTTATTCTCTTGCTTAACGCCCTTCTCTGAGACGTACGAGCTTAGAGGTTATATATCGATAGATATCAATCGCATGGCATGAATTGCCTATGTGGCACGCTGAGTTGCATGGATCAAGGCTTCTGTTGAAAAGCAAAGTCTTGTGGTTGATGATCAAAGCACGGCCTTCGTGGCAGCTTTGTGTTTAGCGTGGATTCGCGAGCCTCACACCTCGGTATGAGTCAAAAACGGGATAAGGACCCAAGGAGTGCATGACATTTCTTTCTAGCTATGGTGGTGTCAGTGACTTACCAGCCCTGACATTTATATCTATTTTTCACATATGTGGTTGTTGGAATGCGAGGCGCCTCGATTATAGGTCTGTAAGGAACGGGAAACGTGTGTTCGGGAATAACTAATCCTCAAATGTAAGAGAGGACCGGGCTTGGAGGATCCAGGGTTACCCAGAGTGTGTAGTCCTGAGGCATTTGCTAGAGTGTCTCGAAGCGGAGAGGAGCTTGCCCCTTGCCTCAACTCATGATGGAATCCAATTTCCAATACGAGATATTTTGGCTTTATTTGTAGATCCTAGTATGGCGACATAATAGCATGGGATGCTATGCCATCTATGATTGATATTTATGATTGAAAATTGTTTTGACACTATACACTTATTATAGTATCAAATGATTTGTTTTTAAACGTACCAAGCATGTTTGGCTATTATAAGGGAAAACCCTATCCTCTGGCTTGCGTTGCATTGTGTGATGGGACCTGGGTCTTATAATAGCTTCATTTTTCGAAAAAGCATTGCGCTGTTTATTCTATGCACCGGTATTCTTGAGAGGAAACCTGTTCCGTGTTATACGGCGTGGTCCGTTGAATTACTCTCTTTTAAAGTAAAGTTTTAAATAACTATTTTAGTTCTCACACCAGTCACATGACTGACCTGGAGTTTATTGTTTTAACCTAAATTCTGGGTGCCCCTATTTTCGACACGGACAGCTAGTAGTTTTGGTTTTGCAGATTTATATTCATAGGATCCTGGTTTACAGCTGGAATGATATCCGGAAAGCTCTGTATCCGTATATCACCTTCAGTTGTGCTTTGTTTTATTTTTCCGCTGCTATGTAATTTATTGTAATCTCTTATATTTGTCGAATGTATAATATTCATTTATACCCTGTATATTCTTGTATCTAATGGAATTGTTGTAATAGCAATGAAATGTTCTTCCGTGTGCGTTCTGTTTTGTCATGTCCTCACAGTAATTCGTTCTTTCTCATCTCTTCGGAGACCGGGGAAGTTCGGGTCGCTTCATTTGGTATCAGAGGTTTGGTTTACAGAGCTCGAGAACAAGGCACATTAGAACCATACAAAAGAATTCATCAGATATTGGATTAGTAACATCCAATTAGAATGACTCGTTAGAGATAGGATCAGTAGTATCCTAGAACGAGTGTGAAGAGTATATTTTTCAAATGAAAACAATTTTGTTTTGAAAATTTAAATCAATTCTACGTATTTGATTATTTATTTATTTTGAATTTGGACAATCTAGTATATAAAGATTTTGCATATACGTGTCATGAACGTATATTCGAAGTTTTAATATACCGGATAGATATAGAACCACACTCTAATAGCCCGGAGATGTTCTGATGGTGGTTCGAAACATCATCAGCATTTATTTTCGAGTGACGAAGGTGTGATATCTATATATTTCCATTAGACTGGTTTGAGAACCAAAATATAGCTAGAATACATTGTTGTGATTTGGCATCAAAAATGTGATTTTTTGCATATATATCAAATTATGAATTTGAAACGTTAAATTCACTAATTGATTGATGTTTGTGTTGTTTGTTTATTTGGTTGATAATTTTGAACCATTATGCCTAATAGAATCAAATATTGAACTGTATTGAAAATTGGTCGCGCTTGCTTGCATATACATGTACTTACATTGAACAGGTCATAGCAAGGAGGCTAGAGCAGAGAATAAAATTTGTTTGCCCGACAAATAGGTACATGTTTACTATATAATTTACTGTTTTGTTTGGGTGATGATGATTTTATGAGCCTATTGGCTAGCTGCTTGGCTTTTTCTTTTTCTTTTTGAGATCAGAAGGCCTGTATGGCAATTTCGGGATTTTCCCGTGGCTCCCGGTGCAGGGGAGGTTATGGCGAAATTTTTCGAAAATTTAGGGTGTTAGCCAAATTTTTGAAAATTTGAAAATTCTCAGAAACTGAAAAGTTAAAGAATGGAAGCCAGATCGAATGTAGAGCTGATTAATCAAACCACTTTCGACTTTGTTCCTTTTCGGGGACGAAAAGTTTTAAGTGGGGGAGATTGTAATAACCCGAAAATTCTGAGCCAGTTTAAAATTTTTATTTTGGCAATTTTCGGGAATTTTGAATATTTAAAATAGATTATTTTAAATAATATCGATGAGAAATTTATTTTGAATATATTTAGAATGTATATATTTATACGTGTCGTCGTTAGAATATAAATAATTATATATAATTATAAAAGGAATTGAAAATGGCGCGGTAGTTCGATAATTCGATTTCAAACTTCAATTGAATGTACCGGGTGCAAAACAATCCGGATTTTAGCGAAACCAAAAATAATAGGATCTAATTGAGAATATCTTTCCAACGAATCCGAAAATTGAGATTTCACAGCGGGAATCAAAAGATATGTCCAGTTGAAAATTCTGAATAGTTGCTATGGAATTCAGGCCCTTAAAAATGGAAATTTTGCAAACGACCTCGGATTTTGACGAAACCACTTTTGTTGGATCCGTGATGTCAGGTTATTGCTAGATTCCAAATTTCATAATTTTTCAAATTAATATGTGAGCGTGGCATAGGAAAACGCGTTTGACCAGTTTCAGTTGATTTTAATCGACTGGAAATTGGCCATTTTTCCAACGGTCTCGGAATTCGACGAAACTAGTTTTGTTAGGACCGTATCGTTAATACGAAGCTAGAAAATATTTTTATGGAATTTTTCGAGTTAGTATGTGACCCCAGTAAATTGAAATACGCGTTCAAATTCAATATATAGAGTTATATGTTGATTTTGACGGAAATAGATCGAAACGATTGAATCAGCCTACGATACATATCCCATTGTGTTTGGAATGGGGGTAAAACGCTATGGACGACAGGTGGTGGGCCTTGTTTAGAGGTCGTATGTAAAAGTCAACTTTTTGAAATTAAAAATAAAAAAAAAATAAAAAAAATCTCTCCTCTCCTCTTTAACTTCTGCCCCCCCCCTTCAGTTCGGTTCAGAAAAAAAAGAGGCGATTCAAGATTGGGGAAGCCGCCGCTGGCCTCCATCGCGCCCCCCTAGCGGCGCTGCCGCTGACCATCTTCCTTCCCCCCTAGTCGCGCTCTGGCGCAGCCCCTCCACGCGACCCCCGAAGCACCCAAACCCCTCACCTCCCCTAAACCCTACCGCAGCCCACCGCAGCCCCCCTAACCTCGAGCGCGCCACCGTAGAGACCCCCAGCCCCACCACCGCCCCTTCCGCCAACTGCTCCGACCAGCACCCCATCTCCGGCACCCCTTTCGCTGAAAACGGTGTGCATTTACTTTATTTCTATTTTTGTGTAAAGAAATTAGTTTTAAATGTATATATATATGTATATATAAAAACAGAAAATCAGTTTTATGTTTAGTGATTTTTTGAATTGAAAAGATTATATTTTTATTTATAAAAATATGATTTTTATATGAGGAAGAGGTAGAAAAGATTTTTATTCAGTTAAAGATAGGATTTTTATGTTATAAAAAGGAATAAAAATATGTTTTTTAGCATATAGGAAGTATAAAAAAATATAATCTTTATTATATGAACATCGATGTAAAAATGGAATTTTTATCTATATAATAAAAATTTGATTTTTATATATTGAATAGCATAATAAAAATTCGATTTTTATATATTGAATAGCATAATAAAAATTCGATTTTTATATATTGAATAGCATTGTAAAAATTCGATTTTTATATATTGAATAGCGAAGTAAAAATTCGATTTTTATATATTGAATAGCAAAGTAAAATTTTGATTTTTATATATTGAATAGCGAAGTAAAGATAGGATTTTTATATATTAAATAGCGAAGTAAAAATATGATTTTTATATATTGAATAGCAAAATAAAAAAATGTGATTTATATATATGTAGTGACTATGGGCAACGAAGGTGACAAAAAGGTGAAAACGACGAAGATCTCTACAATAGAAGTGTCGTGAAGTTGGGATAGCTATTGGTGAGAACTTCTCACTCAAAATCTCTTTTTCTAGTTGTATATAAATACTAGGATGCAGACGGTGTTTAGTAGCACCCGACACAATCGTCCACAGACCATGGACTTGTTCGTTTGGTTGTGTAGTTGGTTAGATTATTTGGTTTGAATTGAATTGTTTGGTGAAATGAATGGATTTGATTGATGTGTGGATGGCGTGGGCCTTCACTAGACCGGGGATAAGGCTAGGCCTTGTCCCATTTCTAGTATCGTGCTGTTATGCCACCGAAATTTTCTAAAATAAGTTAGAAAAAAAAAATATCATTTTTATTTTGTAAATGAACTGAATAGAAATTCATATGTTGAAATAAAATGTTTTTATCGTTAAAAATATAATTTTTAACGTGAATATGAATATAGTGAATGTGAATAAATAAATATTCATTTACAAACCGGACGGTTTGTTTATGTACACTGATTTGACTGACATTGATTGGGACGATAAATTTTACACATCGCCCAACTGCACAAATAAAAATCTGTGTTTGATCGTTTGAAACCCCACACGGGTATTCGGATAAAATATGGTATACACTAATCCCAATAATTAGTTGTATGTCGATCGATTGATTGACAAGCTATTATAAGCGTTAGATATCTATATTTGATGCTTATACAGTGTAGTGCACTTTGGATGATGGTTGATTATCTATCGTTGCTATTATATACATTTGTAGTATGGAATCCATATAATTAACTTTATATGGTGATTGATTGGGCCTCATTCCAATTTAGAAAATAAAGAATATTATAATATAAAGGTTCATGTGTTGACTGTACTCATCCGTTGAGATTAGTCATGTGTTGAACGAAATATTTTAATAATAAAATTTACATCTTTATCAATATGAAATAAAGGTTCATGTGTTGACCGTACTCCTCCGTTGAGATTAGTCATGTGTTGAACGAAATATTTTAATAATAAAAATTACATCTTTATCAATATAAAATAAAGGTTCATGTGTTGACAGTACTCATCCGTTGAGATTAGTCATGTGTTGAACGAATATTTGAAATAGAAATATTTGAAATAGAAATATTTGAAAACGAAATATTTGAAAATGAAATATTTGAAATGGAAATATTTGAAATAGAAATATTTGAAAACGAAATATTTGAAATAGAAATATTTGAAAACGAAATATTTGAAATAGAAATATTTGAAATAGAAATATTTGAAAACAAAATATTTTAAAACGAAATATTTGAAATAGAAATATTTGAAAACGAAATATTTGAAATAGAAATATTTGAAAACGAAATATTTGAAAACGAAATATTTGAAATAGAAATATTTGAAATAGAAATATTTGAAATAGAAATATTTGAAATAGAAATATTTGAGAACGAAATATTTGAAAACGAAATATTTGAAATATAAATATTTGAAATAGAAATATTTGAAAACGAAATATTTGAAAACGAAATATTTGAAATAGAAATATTTGAAAACGAAATATTTGAAATAGAAATATTTGAAATCGAAATATTTGAAATCGAAATATTTGAAATGGAAATGTTTGAAATAGAAATATTTGAAAAAGAAATATTTGAAAAAGAAATAGTTGAAATAGAATATTTGGAAATAGAAATATATGAAGCCGTGTTGATTAGATTGACGCCATTTTGACGTGAACGATATTTATATCGGTTTTATTCATTTTAAAATGAATATTGAAAAGTGATTTCGAAATCAAATATTTTGAAATGAAATTTGAATTGAATTGAATAGAAAACCAATTTGAATTGAATTGAATAGAAAACCAATTTGTATTGAATTGAATAGAAAACCAATTTGAATTGAATTGAATAGAAAACCAATTTGAATTGAATTGAATAGAAAACCAATTTGAATTGAATGGAATAGAAAACCAATTTGAATTGAATTGAATAGAAAACCAATTTGAATTGAATTGAATAGAAAACCAATTTGAATTGAATTGAATAGAAAACCAATTTGATTGAATTTGATTTGATTAGAAAACTAATTGAACTTGATTTGATTTGAAAAGAAATTGAATTTGATTTGAATAGAAGAGAAATGGAATTTGATTTGAATAGAAAAGAAATTGAATTTGAAGGGAATATATAACGAATTCGAATTGAATTGAATTGAAAAGAAAATGAATTCGAATCGAATTAAAATCGATTTGAATTGAAATCAAATAGAAATGAAAGTAAAAAGGATTTATAATAGAAAATTCAATTTTTGATTTGAATTTGAAATAAAGGTTGAAATTGTTTTTGAAACGAATTCAGAACTATTTATAAAATTCGTTTTGAATAGTAATCGACGAAATATATATTATATATGTTATATATATATATATATAATATAATGGCCTGAATAGAACGCGCCGCGCCGCGGCAGTTCGTGAATTTCGACCATTTATTTCAAACGGGCATTACGGGAGATCTGACCGTCGGATTCTCCTAAAACCGGAACCGTTGGGTTCGTATCGAAAAGAGCTTTCTAACGAATATTAGAAATCTAAAATCTAACGGTTGGATTTGGAGATACGTCCAAATCAAATTTGGAAAAGGTCGGTGTAAGTGCAATTCGATGGCCGTTGATGGAAATCGACTGTACGTGCCTTGATAAAATTATTAAAAATAGTAATAATTTGTGTGAAATCATAAGAAATGATTTGGGAAAAATTGGGATGAAAAACTCCATATTTGAAAAGATAAAAATAGATTTTTATCGGAATGAACTAGTTTTGAACTAAAATTAAAACCCATTTATTTTTAAATAAATAAATTGGATTTGAAATGAATTGTAAATAGAATTGATGTGGGTTTATCGTGAACAGTGTTTTAAATAACACCAGTTCTTTAACCCGATAATAAATAGAATGTGATTTGGGTTTGTCGTGAACTGTGTTTTAAAAGGCATTAGTTCTTTAGCCCAATAAAAGGAGTTTTAATGAATCTGCAATTAGATTGAAATGTGAATTTGTAATCTAAATTATAAAATTTAGAAAGTGAGCGAGAACGGAGTATCAGCAGTTTTGCTCCAAAGCGATAGTTAAATCTTTAATTAGATTTGAACGTGAAATGGTAATTAATTTTACCGATAACACCATGGTGTTAGATATGGAGTATTACCAGTTTTTCTTCATGGGATGAATAGGTTGGGATTGGGAAATAAAATAAATAATTACTCCGGTTTGGTTCGCTAATCTCGACTAGTTTGGAAAACCATAATTTGATTTGAAATGACATCCAAAGGAAGATTAAAGGATAAATTTTAAAGAATTTATCTTGGATAAAATTAGTGGGAACCTTTCCCTAAGAATTGAAATTTAGAAACTAGCTGTAGGTTAGTTAAGAAGAATGGTTTCCTGGGTATTGATCTGATGTTGGTTTCGGCCTTCGGGTTTAATATTTGGGAAATTGTTCTCTTGCTGATTTACGGTTAGTGGCTGCTGAATTAAAATGAGGCGTATGTTGTGTTTGTGTAACATTTGTTTTTAATATACGCGGGTTGTTCGGAAAGTCCGGGTTTACACCCATTCTGAATAACCGATTCGACGATAAGTCGAAGATGAAGACGGTGGTTGAAGATCGGAAGTCTTCACATCGTTTGGGTGATTATTGATGATCATGATTGGGCGGTACACCCAAGATGAGGGAATCAGTTGGTGATCGTCCAGACGTACTTGGAGATCAATGATATGCGAGGAAAGAGCCTCCGGTTTCGTTCAAACCCAGAACGAACTTATAAATGGATTGTGTGTCTGACATTGGATTTTATTCTGTGTTGACTGATTTCTGTTAAATATATATCTGTTTGGCGGCGGGGAATTTATTCTCCTGCTTAACGCCCTTCTCTGAGACGTACGAGCTTAGAGGTTATATATCGATAGATATCAATCGCATGGCATGAATTTCCTGTGTGGCACGCTGAGTTGCATGGATCAAGGCTTTTGTTGAAAAGCAAAGTCTTGTGGTTGATGATCAAAGCACGACCTTCGTGGCAGCTTTGTGTTTAGCGTGGATTCGCGAGCCTCACACCTCGGTATGAGTCATAAACGGGATAAGGACCCAAGGTGTGCATGACGTTTCTTTCTAGCTTTGGTGGTGTCAATGGCTTACCAGCCCTGACATTTATATCTATTTTTCACCTATGTGGTTGTTGGAATGCGAGGTGCCTCGATTATAGGTCTGTAAGGACCGGGAAACTTGTGTTCAGGAATAACTAATCCTCAAACGTAAGAGAGGACCGGCCTTGGAGGATCCAAGGTTAGCCAGAGTGTGTAGTCCTGAGGCATTTGCTAGAGTGTCTCGAAGCGGACAGGAGCTTGCCCCTTGCCTCGACTCATGATGGAATCCAATTTCCAATACGAGATATTTCGGTTTTATTTGTAGAGCCTAGTATGACGACATAGTAGCATGGGATGCTATGCCGTCTATGATTGATATTTATGATTGAAAATTGTTTTGACACTATACACTTATTATAGTATCAAATGATTTGTTTTTAAACGTACCAAGCATGTTTGGCTATTATAAGGGAAAACCCTATCCTCTGGCTTGCGTTGCATTGTGTGATGGGACCTGGGTCTTATAATAGCTTCATTTTTCGAAAAACCATTGCGCTGTTTATTCTATGCACTAGTATTCTTGGAAGGAAACCCGTTCCGTGTTATACGGCGTGGTCCCTTGAATTACTCTCTTTTAAAGTAAAGTTTTAAATAACTGTTTTAGTTCTCACACCAGTCACATAACTGACCTTGAGTTTATTGTTTTAACCTAAACTCTGGGTGCCCCTATTTTCGACACGGGCAGCTAGTAGTTTTGGTTTTGCAGATTTATATTCACCGGATCCTGTTTGCAGCTGGAATGATATCCGGAAAGCTCTGTATCCGTATATTACCTTCAGTTGTGCTTTGTATTATTTTTCCGCTGCTATGTAATTTGTTGTAATCTCTGATATTTTTCGAATGTATAATATTCATTTATACCCTGTATATTCTTGTATCTGATGGAATTGTTGTAATAGCAATGAAATGTTCTTCCGTGTGCGTTCTGTTTTGTCCTGTCCTCACAATAATTCGTTCTTTCTCATCTCTCCGGAGACCGGGGAAGTTCGGGTCGCTTCATAATTTGACATCACGGACCCAACAAAAGTGGTTTCATCGAAATCCGAGGTCGTTTGCAAAATTTCCATTTTTAAGGGCCTGAATTCCATAACGACTTATCGTCGTATCAGTTATTCAGAATGGGATAAACCCGGTCTTTCCGAATAACTCGCTTATATTTTAAATAAGTGTTACACAAACACAACATACGCCTCATTCCATTAATTATCGGGTTAAAGAACAAGTGTTATTTAAAACACTGTTCACGATAAACCCAAAAATCCCATTCCATTAATTATCGGGTTAAAGAACAAGTGTGATTTTTCCCATTTGAAAACATGGAAACCATCCTTTGGTTCCTTTAATTGAATATTGGATTATAATATTCTTTAACTCAAAATTGGAATGAGACTCACACAATTTCCATGTAATTTGATTATACGGATTTCAAACATTGCACTTATTACATAATAATGTCGTCCATTCACATAATAGCCAAAGTGCAATTTATAACTAAATACAAGGGTGACGTGTATTCAAATATCAACCCAAGCCCCTTGTGGGGTTTCAACCAACACAAATTCGAATAATACATTATTATTCGTGCTTTTGGACGATGTGTGAAAATTAATCGTCCAATCAACATAAACAAGTCAAAGGAACTTGTAAATGGCTGTGTTGTCATCTTTCCAAAAACATAGAATGTAATAACATTGTTTAACATGATTCATATTCCAATTCTCAAACATCATGACATCCAAACCATCAATTTAGCCAACATACAATTATTCCAACACCGGTAATTAACTCATATTTAATTATAGAATAAATAACTGTTCATAATTTTGAATGAGATAAAAGTTCTCACTTTTGCCGGGCTTTAATTTGACGGTTCAGGTCAAATTTTAGCCCAAAATTCAACTTGCTCCAAAATTGACAAAATTGGTGTCGTTGCAAAGCTCTCGACTCGCCGATCACAGCAAATCCTATTTTGCGCGATTTCGAGTTCGTTACAAAAAGTTATGAATTTCTGAAGGTTGAACCAATTAAATAATTATTTAAATCGTGGAAATTACCCAAAATTCCAACGTGCTCAGAATTGAACGTAGTTAGTGTCATTGCGAAGCTCTCGTTGCCACGATCGCAGCGAATCTGAAATCGCCAGATTCTGAGTTCGTATGAGAGAGTTATAAAATTTCAAAGTTTGAATTACAAAATTACCCCAAATCTCGGTCAAACAGCCCCTCACCACCTTTGACTGCCATTTCCCGCTGCCTCCGACCTCCGATTGACCTGAAACCACCGCCATTCTCTTCGTCTTCGAGAGGCCCACCAACGCTCCAAGCCGCCGCTGCGGTTGATGGTCTGATCGCCTCGCAGGCCCCACAGGCCACACCTCTTACCCAAAAGGCCTGAAAATTTCTGAGCACCTTCCCCTTGTGTAGACGAAGAACTTTTGTGTTCGGCCCTTCGCCTGATTCTTCCCGGACTGGCCGGAAATTGATCATCTATGTTCTGAGCTCGCCGGAATTTTCTGTTTTGCTCCAATTCAGTTTTTCTCGATTTTCGTGCCCTTCCTTCGACTTTCTGGCAAAACTTTCTGAAGCAAAGTTGTAGATCTTTGTCTCCTCTACAATTTCTTCCATTGCGCCATCCTCTAATTCTTCACGGTTTGGCCAGAAAACACCAAAATCCGAAATCAGTTTTCAGGCTTTGGTCGTCGATTCCGGCGAATCCGTGCGACGATAAGCTCTGAATTTTTCGTGATAAGTAATGTTTATAGAGATGAACAAAACCCAGAAAGGGTTTGTGTTGATTTGATTCTGATTTGAAGATATAAGTCGTCGAAGTTTCGGGGTGTTTTGTGCAAAGGAATTTTAGTGGAAAAAGTGAGCCGCCATTAGAAAGATGAAGACGGAGACTAGAATTAGGTTCAAAAAAATGGATTAGGGCTGGCTAAATGATAATATATAGACAATTTTAAATTGTTGTTAAGGCCTTATTTAATTTAACCCCTTTTTATTAATAATCTTTGTGTTATTAATGTCTTCAAATTTTAGTCCGTTTTAATGTTTTAAAGACCGTACAAATGCATACATTATCCGAATTTGCTGAAAATTGGAACATAACTATTTCTCGACGATACGAACCCAAAGAAACTGGTTTCGTTAAATTCCGAGTCCGTATGAATTATTAATGAATTTTTAAAGTCTGAAAATTGATCGTTTTCATTGAAAAATTAATAACAACATTGTTTTGTCTTTTTTAATTTAGGTTGCAAAGTTTTAGTTCATTTAGGAAACCTTACTTTTTTTTGGCATGATGCTTGGATATCTAGAGTGCCGTTAAAAATTGAATTTAGTAAGCTTTTTAACATTTGTAGATTTAAGAATGCTTTAATTAAGGATGTTTACAAACCGGATTTGGATCCGCCGTGGGATTTCTCATTCGATAATATTTTGGAAGAAGATTTATTAAGACAATTGGCCTTACTTAAAGCTAAGCTAGCTTTGTACCAATTGGACAAGAATGGAGATTCTATTAGCTGGGGTTTAGATAAGAGTTGTGTTTACACTGTTAAATCTATGTATAGTTTTATTAATTTTTCTGGAATTTCATTATATCCCTTAAATTTTTATGGGAATCTAATTCTACACCTAAAGCAAAGTTCCTAATGTGGTTAATCACCCATAAAAAGCTCAATACGATTGTGTTATTAAAAAAGAAAAATGTTAATTTTGATGTAAAATGTTGTTTTTGTAATTCTGGAGAGGAGGATGTAGATCATTTATTTTTCTCTTGTCATTTGACCTTTTCAATTTTTAATATGATTATTAGGATTTTTACCTTTGACTGTTTTAATTCCTTTAGTAACTGTTTTGATTATTGGTATTGTTATAGATTACGTTACAATTCTAGACAGAAATACATATTGGATTCTTTAATAATTTTCATTAGTTGGTTCATTTGGGTGGAAAGGAACCAGAGAATCTTCCATTCAATCTCTGTATCTAAGGATAATTTAATTATTAACATTGTAAATTTCTGTCTATTTTGGTTGTCTAATTCGAATTATAAACCATTTAGTGAATTGCAATTTGGGCGTTTTCTGATCAAAGTCAGATATAACTTGAGTTTATTCATTCGTATTAATAGATATTTTAGATGTTATAGTCCTCGACTGGGTTGGTGATTCCTTTTTGCTTGTGTGGACACTAGACTATTTGTTTGTTGTTTCTTATGTCCTTCTCTATATACATGTATATATGGATTTATGTCTATATATGTTTAAGTATAGACATATATTCATATATATATGTGTAAGGTACTGATGATTTTGTTTCAGTTTTTCAGATTACAGGTGGTAGATTTAACTGTGGAGCTTTTGGAGTTGCTGTTTGGATTGTTCATTTTAGACTTGCTTTGGATATATTGGTGTAGGACGAGTAGGGGTGTTTGTATTTTTTGGTGATTTGTTACACCACTTGCTTTAGCTCTTAGATTGATATATGTACGGGAATAGATATACTTCTTATCGGGTGGTGGCCTTGCCGGAATTCGATAAGGAAGTATGATGGGTGGTGGCCTTGCCGGAACTCATCTATCTATTTTCCCTTACATTTCTATCTTAGTCTCTTGTCTTGGGTCTGTTTTTGGATATTTGTATCACCTTATATGTTTTATATTTGTGTGCTCCCTTCCTTTTGGAAGATCACACATTTTTGCTCAAAAAAAAAAAATTTAATAACAACCACATACTAGCTCCAATAATTATAGAAAAATTATTTCTAGCTTTGTTTTGACGAGACGGTTCCAACAAAACTAATTTCGTCGAACTTGGAGACCGTTTGAAAAATGGCTATTTTTAAGGCGTATATATTAAATATTAAAAATACAAATAAATATGAATAATTTCTGAAACTCGAAATATATAAGTGTTTATACTTTTTCAATGCAAGAACGTCATTTTGAACTCAATGGAAGTGGTTTCAATTTCAAATTCATTCATATGCAAAGAGTAGCTTTTTGGGCCATATATATTATATATATAAATTCCATAGCGTTTTTCAGAAATTTTAATTTTGGCATAACTTACAATTTATAAACTGAAAACTAAATTTCTTATATTTATTAAAAAGATATTGTCAATACACTCCCAATGTTTTCAGTTTCGTCCGATTCCGACTTATAATTTATTTTATATAATTTCTCAAAGTTTAAAATCGAAAACTGAATTACCGTGCCATTTCAAGCTCGATTTATAATTAATATAAATTATTCATTCTAACTTCGATTTAAAATAAGTTTTTCGTCGTTATTATTTAAAATAAATCATACTAAATATAATAAATCCATTAAATTAACTAAAATAAAAATTTTAAATTTGCCCCAAAATTCCGGGTCGTTACAATCTCCCCCACTTAAAATCTTTTCGTCCTCGAAAAGGAACAAAATTAAAAGTTGTTTAATTAACCTATTCAATTTTCAATTCTAATCGATTTCCAATTCGGTTTAACATTAAATTTGATTTAGCTAAATTTATCATTCTGTTATATATTGGTTTTGTTAATTATCATTCCAATAATTGTGAGGACCCGTTTCTTCCCCGTTAAGGAAAGGGCGAATACTTTGAGAACAACACACAAATGAACGCAGACGGAAGAACATTTCATTGTTATTACAACAATTCCATCAGAATACAAGAATATACAGAGTATAATTGAATAAATTACATTCGATAAATATCAGAGATTACAATAAATTACATAGCAGCGGAAAAATAATATAAAACGCAACTGAAAGTAATGCACGGATACAGAGCTTTCTGAGCATCGTTCCAGCTGTAAATCAGGATCCTGTGAATATAAATCTGCAAAACCAAAACTACTAGCTGCCCGTACGGAAAATGAGGGCACCCAGAGTTTAGGTTAAAACAATAAACTTCAGGTCAGTCATGTGACTGGTGTGAGAACTAAAATAGTTATTTAAAGCTTTACTTTAAAAGAGAGTAATTCAAGGGACCACGCCGTATAACATGGAACGGGTTTCCTCCCAAGAATACCAGTGCATAGAATAAACAACGCAATGCTTTTTCGAAAAATGAAGCTATTATAAGACCCAGGTCCCATCACACAATGCAACGCAAGCCGGAGGATAGGGTTTTACCTTATAACAGCCAAACATGCTTGATACGTGTAAAACAAATCATTTGATACTATAATAAGTGTATAGTGTCAAAACAATTTCAATCATAAATATAAACCATAGACGGCATAGTATCCCATGCTACTATGTCGCCATACTAGGCTCTACAAATAAAGCCGAAATATCTCGTATTGGAAAGTGGATTTCCGTCATGAGTCGAGGCAAGGGGCAAGCTCCTCTCCGCGTTCGAGACACTCTAGCAAATGTCCCAGGGCTACGCACTCTGGGCAACCCGTGGATCTTCATGGTCGGTCCTCACTTACGTTAGAGGATTGGCAATTCCTGAACACACGTTTCCCGGTCCTTACAGACCTAAAATCGAGGCGCCTCATCCAACAACCACAAAGGTGAAAAGTATATATATGTCAGGGCTGGTAAGTCACTGACACCACCAAAGCTAGAAAGAAACGTCGTGCTCTCCCTGTAGTCCGTATCCCGTTTTTGACTCATACCGAGGTGTGAGGCTCGCGAATTCACGTTATACACAAAGCTGCCACGTAGGCGTGCTTTGATCATCAACCACAAGACTTTGCTTTTCAACAAAAGCCTAGATCATTGCATCTTAGCGTGCCACACAGGCAGTTCATGCCATGCGATTGATGTCCATCGATATACAACCTTTGAGCTCGTACGTCTCAGAGAAGGGCGTTAAGCAAAAGAAAAAATCTCCGCCGCCAAACAGATGTATATTTAATAGAAATCAATCAACACAGAATAAAATCCAATGTCAGACACACAATCCATTTACAAGTCCGTTCTGGGTCTGAACGAAACCGGAGGCACTTTCCTCGCATATCCATCCGTCTCCAAGTACGTCTGGACGACCACCAACTATTTCCATCCTCTTGGGTGTACAGCCCAATCAGGATCGTCAGTAATTATCCAAACGATGTGAAGACTTCCGGTCTTCGACCACCGTCTTCATCTTCGACTTATCGTCGAATCGGTTATTCAGAATGGGTATAAACCCGGCCTTTCCGAACAACCCGCGTATATTAAAAACAAATGTTACACAAACTCAACATACGCCTCATTCCAATTCAGAATATTCTTTTATTCATAAAATCATATTTTTAGGGAAAGGTTCCCATTAATTTTATCCAAGATAAATTCTTTAAAATTTATCCTTTAATCTTCCTTTGGATGACATTTCAAACCAAGTTATGGTTTTCTAAACTAGTCGGGATTAGCGAACCACACCGAAGTAATTATTTATTTTATTTCCCCATCCCAACCTATCCATCCCATGAAGCAAAACTGGTAATACTCCATATCTAACACCGCAGTGTTGTCGGTAAAATTAATTACCATTTCACGTTCAAATCTAATTAAAGATTTAACTATCGCTTTGGAGCAAAACGGGCGATACTCCATTCTCGCTAATTTCTAAATTTGATAATTTAGATTATAGATTTACATTTCAATCTAATTGCAGATTCGTTAAAACTCCTTTTACTGGGTTAAAGAACTAGGTGTTATTTAAAACACAGTTCACGACAAACCCAAATCACATTCTATTTATTATCGGGTTAAAGAACTAGTGTTGTTTAAAACACAGTTCACGATAAACCCACAAATCAATTCTAGTTCAATTCAAATCAAATATATTAGGAATTCCGATTATTTAAAACCCCTTTTTAAATCTAATTTATTTATTTAAAAATAAAAACCCGGGTTTTAAATTGAGTTCAAACTAGTTTATTTCGATAAAAATCTATTTCATCTTTTCAAATATGGAGTTTTTTTTCATCCCAATTTCCCCAAATCATTTCTTATGATTTTACACAATTTATTACTATTTTTAATAATTTTATCAAGGCCCGTACAGTCGATTTCCATCAATGGCCATCGAACTGCACTTACAGCGACCTTTTCCAAATTTGATTTGGACGTATCTCCAAATCCAACCGTTAGATTTTGAATCTCTAATATTCGTTAGAAATCTCTTTTCGATACGAACCCAACGGTTCCGGTTTTAGGAGAATCCGACGGTCGGATCTCCCGTAATATCCATTTGAAATAAATGGTCGAAATTCACGAACTGTCGCGGCGCGGCGTGTTCTATTCAGGCCATTATATTTTATATATAATATATATAATATATATTTCGTCGATTTTTATTTAAAACGAATTATATAAATAGTTTTGAATTCGTTTCAAGAACCATTTCAACTTCTATTTCAATCCAAAGCAAAATTTAATTCTTCTTTAAAAATTCATTTCTATTCAATTCAAATTTCAATTCAATTTGAATTCGTTTCAATTCGCTTTCTATTCAATTTGAATTCGTTTTCAATTCGATTCAATTCAAAGTGGTTTTCTATTCGATTCAATTCAAATTGGTTTTCTATTTGATTCAATTCAAATTGGTTTTCTATTCGATTCAAATTCGTTATATATTCAATTGAAATCAAATTCGTTTTCTATTCAAATCAAATTTCAATTCAATTTGATTTCACTTCAATTCGTTTTCAATTCGAATTCGTTTTCAATTCAATTCGAATTGGTTTTATATTCAATTCATTTCGAAATCGTTTCATATTCAATTCATTTCGAAATCGTTTCATATTCAATTCATTTCGAAATCGTTTTATATTCAATTCATTTCGAAATCGTTTCATATTCAATTCATTTCGAAATCGTTTTCAATTCATTTCATTTCGAAATCATTTTCAATTCAATTCATTTCGTTTTCTATTTGAATCAAATTCATTTCAAAATGAGTAAAATCGATATAAATATCGTTCACGTCAAAATGGCGTCAATCTAATTAACACGGCTCCATATATTTCTAATTTCAAATATTCTATTTCAAATATTCTATTCCAAATATTTCTTTTCAACAAATGAGTATTTATTTTTGTCAACACACGACTAATCTCAACGAATGAGTACTGTTCACGTGTGATTATTTTTGTTAAATTATTTCGTTCAACACATGACTAATCTCAACGGATGAGTACAGTCAACACATGAACCTTTATTTTATAGTGATAAAGATATAAATTTTATTGTTAAAATATTTCGTTCAACACAGGGCTAATCTCACGAATGAGTACCGTCAACACATGAACCTTTATTTTATAATATTCTTTATCTTCTAAATTGGAATGAGGCCCAATCAATCACCATATAATATTAATTATATGGATTTTCATACATCACACGTATATAATAGCATTGAAAAATAATCAACCATCAACCAAAGTGCACTACACTGTATAAGCATCAAATATAGATATCTAACGCTTATAACAGCCTGTCAATCAATCGATCGACATATTTAATCAATCAGGATGAGTGAACTTCAAATTTCATCCCAACACCCGTGTGGGGTTTCAAATCAACAAACACAGATTTTTTTTTGTGCAGTTGGGCGATGTGTAAAATTTATCGACCCAATCAATGTCCTTCAAATAGGTGTACCTAAACAAACCGTCCGGTTTGTAAATGAATATTTATTTATTCACATTCACTATATTCATATTCACATTAAAAATTATATTTTTAACGAGAAAATTATTTTATTTCAACATATGAATTTCTATTCGGTTCATTTATTCAATAAGATGATATTTTTATTTTTCTAACATATTTTAGAAAATTTCGGCGGCATAACGGCACAATACTAGAAACGGGACAAGGCCTAGCCTTATCCCTGGTCTAGTGAAGGCCCACGCCATTCACACATCAAGCAAATCCATTCTATTTCACCAAACAACCAAATTCAAAACAAATCATCTAACTAATTTATACAACCAAACAAACAAGTCCATGGTCTATGGACGATTGTGTCGGGTGCTACTAAACACCGTCTGCATCCTAGTATATATATGCAACTAGAAAATGAAATTGAAAGGTGAGAAATTCTCACCGAAAGCTATCCAATACCACGACTCTTCACTGATAGAAATCTTCGCCATTCTCGCCTTTGGTCGCTTTCGTTGTCCGCTTTCACTACATATGTAAAAATCACGTTTTTATATACTGATGTCTTTAAAATAAAAGTCACATTTTTATTTAGTCACTTTCACTTTAAAAATCATATTTTTATAATCGCTTCATACATTTAAAAAAAACGAATTTTCACTTCGCTATTCAATATATAAAAATCGAATTTTTACTTTGATGTCATATAGATAAAAATTCCATTTCAAAAATATAGATTTCGCCTTTATAAAAATAAAGATTTCGCCTTTATAAAAATAAAGATTTCGCCTTTATAAAAATATCAATATAAAAATCACATCTTCATTTTGCTACTCAAATAACGGTGATATTTTTAATATCTCTATCATGTAAAATTTATATTTTTAATTCTCTACACAAACAAAAATCATATTTTTATATCATTTATATAGTAAAGATCATATTTTTAATACTTTAAAAATATAAAAATCATATTTTCATTACTTTAAAAATATAAAAAATCATATTTTAACTCACCACTAGAATAAAAATTATATTTCTCTTCCTTCTAAAAACCATATATCATGTTTATAAACCAAAGAAATAAATCAACTTTTAAATCAATGTGTAATCAACATTAACTAGTTTAACAAATTAATTCGAATTACCTTGCTTCGCTGTTTTTCATGCCGGAGGGTGTTTCACGTCGCCACTGGCAGGAGGCGTTACCATCGGAGGTGCAGGGGGTGCTCACTGGCGGGTGAGTGGCCAGAGGGGAGTCGGCGAGGCATGGGAGGGTCGGAGCAGGCGGTTTTAGGCGGTGGCCAAGGGGGAGGAGCTGGAAACGGAGGGGGGGTCGCGCGAGGCTCGAGGCAGCGCCAAGGCGAGCGGCGTAGCAGATCGGAGGGCGGCTTAGAGGAGGGCGTCGCCATGGGTGGGGGTCGCGACCTGGAGGCGGGCGGCTCCGTCACTGCCATTTTTGTTTTCTTTTTTTTTTAATTTTAAATCGTTCTGAAGTGAGAGAAATAGAGGGGATTATATTATATATTTATTTAATTAATTAAAATTCCCAAAAAGGTCAATTTTTCGTTCGAACTCGAAATTAGGCCCAACGACTGTCGTCCCTTGCGTTTTACCCCCATTCCGAACACAATGGGATATGTATCGCAAGCTGATTCGATTGTTTTGATCAGTTTCCGTTGAATTTTCATTTAAATCATTATATTGAATTTTAAACGTACATTTCAAATTACCGGGGTCACATACGAACTTTAAAAATTCTAGAAAAATATTTTCTAGCTTCGTATTGACGATACGGTCCTAACAAAACTAGTTTCGTCGAATTCTGAGACCGTTGGAAAAATGGCCATTTTCCAGTCAATTAAAATCAACTGAAACTGGTCAAACGCGTTTTCCTTTGCCACGCTCACATCTTGATTCAAAAAATTATGAAATTTGGAATCTAGCAATAATTTGACATCACGGACCCAACAAAACTGGTTTCGTCGAAATCCGAGGTCATTTGCAAAATTCCCATTTTTAAGGGCCTGAATTCCATAGCGACTATTCAGAATTTTCAACTGGACATATCTTTTGATTCCCGCTATGAAATCTTGATTTTTCGGATTCGTTGGAAAGATATCATCAATTAGATCCTATTGTTTTTGGTTTCACGAAAATCCGGATTGTTTTCCACCCGGTACGTTCAATTGAAGTTTGAAATCGAATTATCGAACTACCGCGCCATTTTCAATTCTATTTATAATTATATATAAATATTTATATTCTAACGATGGCGCTTATAAATATATACGTTCTAAATATATTCAAATTAAATTTTCTCGTCGATATTATTTAAAATAATTCATTTTAAATATTCAAAATTCGCTAAAATTGCCAAAATAAAAATTTTAAACTGGCTCAGAATTTCCGGGTTGTTACAATCTCCCCCACTTAAAACTTTTCATCCCCGAAAGGAACAAAAATCGAAAGTGGTTTGATTATCAATTCTATGTTCGATCTGACTTCCATTCTCCAACTTTTCAGTTTCTGAGAATTCTCAAATTTTCAAAAATTTGGCTAACACCCTAAATTTTTGAAAAATTTCGCCATAACCTCCCCTGCACCGGGAGCCACGGGAAAATCCCGAAATTGCCATATAGGCCTTCTGATCTCAAAAAGAAAAAGAAAAAGCCAAGCGGCTAGCCAATAGGCTCATAAAATCATCATCACCCAAACAAAACAGTAAATTATAGTAAACATGTACCTATTTGTCGGGCAAACAAATTTTATTCTTCGGCTCTAGCCTCCTTGCTATGACCTGATCAATGTAAGTATATGTATATGCAAGAAAATGCGACCAATTTTCAATATAGTTCAATATTTGGTTCAATTAGGCATAATGGTTCAAAATTAGCAAACAAATAAACAAACGACACAAACATCAATCAATTAGTGGATTTAACGTTTCAAATTCATAATTTTGATATATATATAGAAAATCATGTTTTTGATGCCAATTTACAACAATGTGTTCTAGCTATATAAGTTTTGGTTCTCACACCAGTCTAATGGAAATATATAGAAAATCACACCTTCGTCACTCGAATATAAATACTGGTGATGGCGCGCCATCATCAGAATCATGTCCGGGCGACTAGAGTGTGACTCTATATCTATCCAGTATATTAAAACTTCGAATATACGTTCATGACGCGTATATGCCAAATTTTTATATATTGGATTGTCCATATTCAAAAAAAAATAAATATTCAAATACGTTTAAAATGGTTTAAATTTCAAAACAAAATTGTTTTCATTTGAAAAATATACTCTTCACATTCGTTCTAGGATACTACTGATCCTATCTCTAACGAGTCATTCTAATTGGATATTACTAACCCAATATCTGATGAATTCTTTCGTATGGTTCTAATGTGTCTTGTTCTCGAGCTCTATAAACCAAAGCTCTGATACCAAATGTGAGGACCCGTTTCTTCCCCGTTAAGGAAAGGGCGGATACTTTGAGAACAACACACAAATGAACGCAGACGGAAGAACATTTCATTGTTATTACAACAATTCCATCAGAATACAAGAATATACCGAGTATAATTGAATAAATTACATTCGATAAATATTAGAGATTACATTAAATTACATACCAGCGGAAAAATAATATAAAACACAACTAAAAGTAATGCACGGATGCAGAGCTTTCTGAGCATCGTTCCAGCTGTAAATCAGGATCCTGTGAATATAAATCTGCAAAACCAAAACTACTAGCTGCCCGTGCGGAAAATGAGGGCACCCAGAGTTTAGGTTAAAACAATAAACTCCAGGTCAGTCATGTGACTGGTGTGAGAACTAAAACAGTTATTTAAAGCTTTACTTTAAAAGAGAGTAATTCAAGGGACCACGCCGTATAACACGAAACGGTTTTCCTCCCAAGAATACCAGTGCATAGAATAAACAACGCAATGCTTTTTCGAAAAATGAAGCTATTATAAGACCCAGGTCCCATCACATAATGCAACGCAAGCCGGAGGATAGGGTTTTGCCTTATAATAGCCAAACAGGCTTGATACGTTTAAAACAAATCATTTGATACTATAATAAGTGTATAGTGTCAAAACAATTTCAATCATAAATATAAATCATAGATGGCATAGTATCCCATGCTACTATGTCGCCATACTAGGCTCTACAAATAAAGCCGAAATATCTCGTATTGGAAAGTGGATTTCCGTCATGAGTCGAGGCAAGGGGCAAGCTCCTCTCCGCGTTCGAGACACTCTAGCAAATATCCCAGGGCTACGCACTCTGGGCAACCACTGGATCTTCAGGGCCGGTCCTCACTTACGTTAGAGGATTGGCAATTCCTGAACACACGTTTCTTGGTCCTTACAGACCTAAAATCGAGGCGCCTCATCCAACAACCACAAAGGTGAAAAGTATATATATGTCAGTGCTGGTAAGTCACTGACACCACCAAAGCTAGAAAGAAACGTCGTGCTCTCCCTGTAGTCCGTATCCCGTTTTTGACTCATACCAAGGTGTGAGGCTCGCGAATTCACGTTATACACAAAGCTGCCACGTAGGCGTGCTTTGATCATCAACCACAAGACTTTGCTTTTCAACAAAAGCCTAGATCATTGCATCTTAGCGTGCCACACAGGCAGTTCATGCCATGCGATTGATGTCCATCGATATACAACCTTTGAGCTCGTACGTCTCAGAGAAGGGCGTTAAGCAAAAGAAAAAATCTCCGCCGCCAAACAGATGTATATTTAATAGAAATCAATCAACACAGAATAAAATCCAATGTCAGACACACAATCCATTTACAAGTCCGTTCTGGGTCTGAACGAAACCGGAGGCACTTTCCTCGCATATCCATCCGTCTCCAAGTACGTCTGGACGACCACCAACTATTTCCATCCTCTTGGGTGTACAGCCCAATCAGGATCGTCAGTAATTATCCAAACGATGTGAAGACTTCCGGTCTTCGACCACCGTCTTCATCTTCGACTTATCGTCGAATCGGTTATTCAGAATGGGTATAAACCCGGCCTTTCCGAACAACCCGCGTATATTAAAAACATATGTTACACAAACTCAACATACGCCTCTTTCCAATTCGGAATATTCTTTTATTCATAAAATCACATTTTTAGGGAAAGGTTCCCATTAATTTTATCCTAGATAAATTCTTTAAAATTTATCCTTTAATCTTCCTTTGGATGACATTTCAAACCAAGTTATGGTTTTCTAAACTAGTCGGGATTAGCGAACCACACCGAAGTAATCATTTATTTTATTTCCCCATCCCAACCTATCCATCCCATGAAGCAAAACTGGTAATACTCCATATCTAACACCGCAGTGTTGTCGGTAAAATTAATTACCATTTCACGTTCAAATCTAATTAAAGATTTAACTATCGCTTTGGAGCAAAACTGGCGATACTCCATTCTCGCTCATTTCTAAATTTGATAATTTAGATTATAGATTTACATTTCAATCTAATTGCAGATTCGTTAAAACTCCTTTTACTGGGTTAAAGAACTAGGTGTTATTTAAAACACAGTTCACGACAAACCCAAATCACATTCTATTTATTATCGGGTTAAAGAACTAGTGTTGTTTAAAACACGGTTCACGATAAACCCACAAATCAATTCTAGTTCAATTCAAATCAAATATATTAGGAATTCCGATTATTTAAAACCCCTTTTTAAATCTAATTTATTTATTTAAAAATAAAAACCCGGGTTTTAAATTGAGTTCAAACTAGTTTATTTCGATAAAAATCTATTTCATCTTTTCAAATATGGAGTTTTTTTCATCCCAATTTCCCCAAATCATTTCTTATGATTTTACACAATTTATTACTATTTTTAATAATTTTATCAAGGCCCGTACAGTCGATTTCCATCAATGGCCATCGAACTGCACTTACAACGACCTTTTCCAAATTTGATTTGGACGTATCTCCAAATCCAACCGTTAGATTTTGAATCTCTAATATTCGTTAGAAATCTCTTTTCGATACGAACCCAACGGTTCCGGTTTTAGGAGAATCCGACGGTCGGATCTCCCGTAATATCCGTTTGAAATAAATGGTCGAAATTCACGAACTGTCGCGGCGCGGCGCGTTCTATTCAGGCCATTATATTATATATATAATATATATAATATATATTTCATCAATTTTTATTTAAAACGAATGATATAAATAGTTTTGAATTCGTTTCAAGAACCATTTCAACTTCTATTTCAATCCAAAGCAAAATTGAATTCTTCTATAAAAATTCATTTCTATTCAATTCAAATATCTATTCAATTTGAATTCGTTTCAATTCGCTTTCTATTCAATTTGAATTCGTTTTCAATTCGATTCAATTCAAAGTGGTTTTCTATTCAATTCAATTCAAATTGGTTTTCTATTTGATTCAATTCAAATTGGTTTTCTATTCGATTCAAATTGGTTTTCTATTCGATTCAAATTCGTTATATATTCAATTGAAATCAAATTCGTTTTCTATTCAAATCAAATTTCAATTCAATTTGATTTCACTTCAATTCGTTTTCAATTCGAATTCATTTTCAATTCAATTCGAATTGGTTTTATATTCAATTCATTTCGAAATCGTTTCATATTCAATTCATTTCGAACTCGTTTCATATTCAATTCATCTCGAAATCGTTTTATATTCAATTCATTTCTAAATCGTTTCATATTCAATTCATTTCGAAATCGTTTTCAATTCATTTCATTTCGAAATCATTTTCAATTCAATTCATTTCGTTTTCTATTTGAATCAAATTCATTTCAAAATGAGTAAAATCGATATAAATATCGTTCACGTCAAAATGGCGTCAATCTAATCAACACGGCTCCATATATTTCTAATTTCAAATATTCTATTTCAAATATTCTATTTCAAATATTCTATTCCAAATATTTCTTTTCAACAAATGAGTATTTATTTTTGTCAACACACGACTAATCTCAACGAATGAGTACTGTCCACGTGTGATTATTTTTGTTAAACTATTTCGTTCAACACATGACTAATCTCAACGGATGAGTACAGTCAACACATGAACCTTTATTTTATAGTGATAAAGATATAAATTTTATTGTTAAAATATTTCGTTCAACACAGGACTAATCTCACGAATGAGTACCGTCAACACATGAACCTTTATTTTATAATATTCTTTATCTTCTAAATTGGAATAAGGCCCAATCAATCACCATATAATATTAATTATATGGATTTTCATACATCAACGTATATAATAGCATTGAAAAATAATCAACCATCAACCAAAGTGCACTACACTGTATAAGCATCAAATATAGATATCTAACGCTTATAACAGCCTGTCAATCAATCGATCGACATATTTAATCAATCAGGATGAGTGAACTTCAAATTTCATCCCAACACCCGTGTGGGGTTTCAAATCAACAAACACAGATTTTTATTTGTGCAGTTGGGCGATGTGTAAAATTTATCGACCCAATCAATGTCCTTCAAATAGGTGTACCTAAACAAACCGTCCGGTTTGTAAATGAATATTTATTTATTCACATTCACTATATTCATATTCACGTTAAAAATTATATTTTTAATGAGAAAATTATTTTATTTCAACATATGAATTTCTATTCAGTTCATTTATTCAATAAGATGATATTTTTATTTTTCTAACATATTTTAGAAAATTGCGACGGCATAACGGCACGATACTAGAAACGGGACAAGGCCTAGCCTTATCCCCGGTCTAGTGAAGGCCCACGCCATTCACACATCAATCAAATCCATTCTATTTCACCAAACAACCAAATTCAAAACAAATCATCTAACTAATTTATACAACCAAACAAACAAGTCCATGGTCTGTGGACGATTGTGTCGGGTGCTACTAAACACCTTCTGCATCCTAGTATATATATATATATAACTAGAAAATGAAATTGAAAGGTGAGAAATTCTCACCGAAAGCTATCCAATACCACGACTCTTTCACTGATAGAAATCTTCGCCATTCTCGCCTTTTTCGCTTTCGTTGTCCGCTTTCACTACATATGTAAAAATAACGTTTTTATATACTGATGTCTTTAAAATAAAAGTCACATTTTTATTTAGTCACTTTCACTTTAAAAATCATATTTTTATAATCGCTTCATACATTTAAAAAAAATGAATTTTCACTTCGCTATTCAATATATAAAAATCGAATTTTTACTATGATGTCAAATATATAAAAATTCCATTTCAAAAATATAGATTTCGCCTTTATAAAAATAAAGATTTCGCCTTTATAAAAATAAAGATTTAGCCTTTATGAAAATATCATTAAAAAAATCACATCTTCATTTTGCTACTCAAATAAAGGTGATATTTTTAATATCTCTATCATGTAAAAATTATATTTTTAATTCTCTACACAAACAAAAATCATATTTTTATATCATTTATATAGTAAAGATCATATTTTTAATACTTTAAAAATATAAAAATCATATTTTTATTACTTTAAAAATATAAAAAATCATATTTTTAACTCACCACTAGAATAAAAATTATATTTCTCTTCCTTCTAAAAACCATATATCATGTTTATAAACCAAAGAAATAAATCAGCTTTTAAATCAATGTGTAATCAACATTAACTAGTTTAATAAATTAATTCGAATTACCTTGCTTCGCTGTTTTTCATGCCAGAGTGGGTTTCACGTCGCCACTGGCAGGAGGCGTTACCATCGGAGGTGCAGGGGGTACTCACTGGCGGGTTAGTGGCCAGAGGGGGGTCGGCGAGGCATGGGAGGGTCGGAGCAGGCGGTTTTAAGCGGTGGCCACGGGGGAGGAGCTGGAAACGGAGGGGGGGTCGCGCGAGGCTCGAGGCAGCGCCTGGGCGAGCGGCGTGGCAGATCGGAGGGCGGCTTAGAGGAGGGCGTCGCCGTGGGTGGGGGTCGCGACCTGGAGGCGGGCGGCTCCATCACTGCCTTTTTTTTTAAATTTTAAATCGTTCTGAAGTGAGAGAAATAGAGGGGATTATATTATATATTTATTTAATTAATTAAAATTCCCAAAAAGGTCAATTTTTCGTTCGAACTCGAAATTGGGCCCAACGACTGTCGTCCCTAGCGTTTTACCCCCATTCCGAACACAATGGGATATGTATCGCAAGCTGATTCGATTGTTTTGATCAGTTTCCATTGAATTTTCATTTAAATCATTATATTGAATTTTAAACGTACATTTCAAATTACCGGGGTCACATACGAACTTTAAAAATTCTAGAAAAATATTTTCTAGCTTCGTATTGACGATACGGTCCTAACAAAACTAGTTTCGTCGAATTCTGAGACCGTTGGAAAAATGGCCATTTTCCAGTCGATTAAAATCAACTGAAACTGGTCAAACGCGTTTTCCTTTGCCACGCTCACATATTGATTCGAAAAATTATGAAATTTGGAATCTAGCAATAATTTGACATCACGGACCCAACAAAACTGGTTTCGTCGAAATCCGAGGTCATTTGCAAAATTCCCATTTTTAAGGGCCTGAATTCCATAGCGACTATTCAGAATTTTCAACTGGACATATCTTTTGATTCCCGCTATGAAATCTTGATTTTTCGGATTCCTTGGAAAGATATCATCAATTAGAGCCTATTGTTTTTGGTTTCACGAAAATCCGGATTGTTTTGCACCCGGTACGTTCAATTGAAGTTTGAAATCGAATTATCGAACTACCGCGCCATTTTCAATTCTATTTATAATTATATATAAATATTTATATTCTAACGACGGCGCGTATAAATATATACATTCTAAATATATTCAAATTAAATTTTCTCGTCGATATTATTTAAAATAATTCATTTTAAATATTCAAAATTCGCTAAAATTGCCAAAATAAAAATTTTAAACTAGCTCAGAATTTCCGGGTTGTTACAATAATTTTATTAGTTAAACTAATAATCAACCATCACAACCAGCAATCAATTAGGTGACTAACTTTTCAAAAATATATAATTTTTATACATATAATCAAAAATCATGTTTTTAGTGCAAATCACAACAATATGCCCTATCTAGTTTTGGTTCTCACACCAGTCAATGGAAATATTTAGATATGCCACTTTCGAAACTTGAACATAAATATTGATGATGAGGCCTCAATCATCAGAATCATCTCCAGGCGACTATAATGTGATTCTATATCTATCCAGTATATTAAAACTTTGAATATCTGTTAATTACTCGTATATTCAAAATCTTTATATACTCGATTGTCCACATTAAAATAAAATAATATACTCAAATACGCATTTTAAGATAAAGTTTTCAAAACTAAATTTTGTTTCCCTTTTTTTTTAAAGAAAATAATACTCTTCACACTCGTTCTAGGATGCTACAGATCCCATCTCTAACGAGTTATTCTTATTGGATATTACTAATCCAGTCTCTGATGAATTCTTTCGTTCGGTTCTAATGTGTCTTGTTCTCGAGCTCTGTAAACCAAAGCTTTGATACCAAATGAAACGACCCAAACTTCCCAGTAAAGGAAAGTCCGGATTGAATTGAGAACAACACACCTCAGAACATAACCAGAAGAACGTTTTATTGCTGTTACAACAATTACATCAGAGTGCAAGAATATTCCAGAGTATGAATAAATAATATACATTGGAAATAAAATATCAGAGATTTTAAATTACATTTAAATAGCAGTGGAAAAATAATAATACAAAATACAACCGAAAGGAATACATGGATACAGAGCTTTTCGAATATTGCTTCAGTTGTAAACCAGGATCCTGCGAATAAATATCTGCAAAACCAAAACTACTAGCTGCCCGTGTGGAAAATATGGGCACCCAGAGTTTAGGTTAAAACAATAAACTCCAGGCCAGTCGTGGGACTGGTATGAGAACTAAAAACAGTTATTAAACTTAAGTTTAAAAGTTAGGAAATCATAGGACCACGCTGCTAACGCGGAATGGGTTTACTCCATTGGATTTCCAGTGCATAAATAAAGTAGATCGTTAAATAATGCAATGCTTTTTAGAAAAATGAAACCATTATAAGACCTAAGTCCCATCACACAATGCAACGCAAACCGGAGGATAGGGTTTTACCTTATAATGGTCAGAAATGCTAGATACGTTAAAACAGATTGGATATTACTATAAGTGCATAGTGTATAAAACAACTTCAAATATAAATGTATCAATCATAGACGGCATAGTATCCCATCCTACTATGTTGCCATACTAGTTCTACAATCAAAACCGAAATGTCTCGTGTTGGAAATTGGGTTTCCATCATGAGTCCAGGCTAGGAAGGAGCTCCTTACCGATTCGAGACACTCTAGCAATGTCTCAGGATTCGGACGCTGGCGAACCCTTGGATCCTGCAGGGCCGGTCCACACCTACTTTAGTGGATTGGCAATTCCTGAACACACGTTTCCCGGTCCTTTTGGACCTACAGTATGACCACTAACAGCCTATAATCCCGAGGCGCCTCAATCCACCGTCCACATAAGTAAAATGTCGGGCCTTGTTAAAACCTTAACACCACTTCTAGCTAGAAAGAAACGTGTGCACTCCCTACGTTCCCTTCTCCCGTTTTAGACTCCAATCGGTGTGTGAGGCTCGCGAAGTTATGTTATTCACCACAAGGCCCTGCTTTTCAACAAAAGCCTTGATCATATGCATCTTAGCATGCCACATTGTCAATCCACACCATACCGTTGATTTCTACCAATATATAACCTCTAAGCTCGTACGTCTTAGAGAAGGGTGTTAAACACCAAAAAGATATATATTTAGTAGGGATCAACAAATACGGTATAAAGGAATACAACGTCAGACATACAATCCATTTACAAGTCCGTTCTGGGTCTGAAAGAAACCAGATGTACTTTATACCTAGCATATCCGGTCGATCTCCAAGTATGTTTGGATGATCACCACTTTTTCCATCGTCTTGGGTGTATGGTCCAATCAAGATAGCAATAACTATCCAAACGACGTGAAGAACTCCGGTCTTCAACCACCATCTTCATCTTCAACTCTTGGCCGACGTATTTAATTATTCAGAATGGGTTAAATCCGGTCTTTCTGAATAATTCGCGTATTTTATAATCAAGTGCTATATAAAAAAAAAACACATCCAACGCCTCATTCCAGTTTGGAATATTCTTTTTAATAAAATATTCTTATCTTTTGGGAAAGATTCCCATTAATTTTATCAAAGATAAAATCCTTTGAATTTATTCTATTCAATCTAATTAAGAATTTATTAAAACTCCAATTCGGTTTTAATATCAAAATTCCTTATTTAGTGATTAACCAATTCTAAGACATAATTCTTATCTTTAACTGGGTTAAAGTACTAGTGTCATTTAAAACACATTTCACGATAAACCTAAAATCATCTTTCATAAAATATGGAATCTTCATTGAAATTAGATCAATATATAATCAATATAAAATTCTGTATCAGACTAATAATATAAATGGAATAACGGCAAAGCCTTTTTAAATTCCATATATAGTAACAGTCTTCATCCACAGAAGCTCATCTTGATTATTAACCAATCGAATTCCATTCAATTCCAATTTAATATATTAAATTGGAAAGCTTTACTTTGGAAAATTTTCATTAAATCAGAATAAATGATTTACAAATTCCAAATTTTATTTCACTGTAAATTGGGTTGAAGAACATATGTCCTTTAAAACACCGTCTACGGTAAACCCAATTTACATTTCAATTTATTCCAATTACTAAATATAATTGGACACTTTAATAATCTTAATTAAAAGATTTATCTTTTCCAAATTTATATTTTACTATTTAATTCCAATTTTAAGTATTAATTGGAAAATTCATTAAATCTAATTTAAAAGATTTATTCTTTTCTAATCGGGGTTTAAGAACAATGTTATTAAAGACACTATTCACGGCAACCCCAAGTCTAATTTTTCTCTTTCAATTCCAATTTAATATATATTGAATTGGAAAAGTTCTCTTTAGCAATTTCTATTAAGTTTAAATTAAAGGATTTCTAAATCATGTATCATACTTTAACATCAAATTCTTTTTAATGCAAATCATACTTGAAAACCATATTATAGTGAAAATGGTATTCTTATTATCTAATCTTTTTAATGAAACAAATGAACTATAAAAATATAATCTTTCAAATGTAATCAATAAAAATGAAATCTTTTAATGTAATCTTCTTAATTCAACATTTATTTCATTGAAAAATGTAATATTTTCAGTTCATTCTTATTACATTGAAAAATGTCATATTTTCAATTCATTCTTATTACATTGAAAAATGTAATATTTTCAATCTTATTACATTGAAAAATGTAATATTTTCAATTCATTCTTATTACATTGAAAAAATGTAATATTTTCAATTCATTCTTATTACATTGAAAAATGTAATATTTTCAATTCATTCTTATTACATTGAAAAATGTAATATTTTCAATTCATTCTTATTACATTGGAAAAATATAATATTTTCAATTCATTCTTACTACATTGGAAAAATGTAATATTTTCAATTCATTCTTATCATATTGAAAAATGTAATATTTTGAATTCATTCTTATTACATTAAAAAATGTAATATTTTCAATTCATTCTTATTACATTGAAAAATGTAATATTTTCAATTCGTTCTTATTACATTGATGTAATATTTTCAATTCATTCTTATTACATTAAAAATTTATTACATTGAAAAATGTAATAGTTACAATTCATTCTTATTACATTGAAAAATGTAATATTTTCAATTCATTCTTTTTACATTGAAAAATGTAATATTTTCAATTCATTCTTATTACATTGAAAAATGTATTACATTGAAAAATGTAATATTTTCAATTCATTCTTATTACATTGAAAAATGTCATATTTTCAATTCATTCTTATTACACTGAAAAATGTAATATTTTCAATTCAAAATCTAAATTGAATATTCTGTCTATTATCGTATTAAAATAATATTATTTCCAAAATATTAATTTTGAAATTAGCTCTTTTAATATGCATTATAAAATGGATAAAATAAATCGATAAACACGTTCGGGTTAATATGGAGTTGCTATTTAAAAACAGATTAAACAGCCCAATTCAATATCTTATTCATTTATATTTTATACTGGCCAGACCTCCCACATTAAGCCTACGACTTGTGGATGATGGATATGCCGGTTGGTTCCGGGAAGACTTATCCCACAAGTTGGGCTTAACATCGTGTCTGGGCCCAATTCGTATTTGCACACTTGGACCTCTCACATTAGGCCCAACATTTGTGGCTGCTGGATATGTCGGTCGGTTCCGGGCAGACTTCCACCACAAATGTGACCTAACCTCGTGTCCAAGTACAATTATAATTTTATAATTATAATTAACTTTTCTAAAATGAATTCTTTGAAAATATCCTTTCCATTAAAGGATCTTAATTTTAAATATTCTTTAATTCTAAAATGTCGTGATTCCAAATGTCTTAACTTACCCTTTAAATCTTTATAAATATCTGAACTTTCCATATTATTTGTAACATCCCATAATTTTTGCTTATTTAAAACTTGAATTTAATTAAATTTAAGCTATTTGAGTAAAAAGGGAATTCAAATTTAACTGATTTAACGGTGGAATTATAAGTAGTTTAAGTTAAATTTGAAATTCGAATTTAAATTCAATAATCAGTTTGGGAACTTAAAATCTATGGAATCAAGGTATAGATTTATTTTCGTCATGATTTGATTTAGATGGAATTTTTTTGAATAGTTAAATTGAATTAATCTAGTTAAATGATTTAATAGAATATATTTTTTATGATTTAACTGTGGAATTTAACTGTTTTGGCGACTGTCTCGGAATTCGACGAAACTGGCATCATATGATCCGGAACGACGAATTATTGTAGGATTTAAATTTGCGTTACAATCAGACAGGTAATTTGATCGTACAAGAGAAAGTGTGAAAGAGGTCAATGTAAATGAATAACTGGGTGTTTTAACATTTGGGCCTTCTCTAATTATATAAATAAAACCTATTCAACACCGCATCAGCCCATTCTCACTACACATATGATTTACTTCGTCAAATTTCATCTCTAATTGCTGAAACCATTCTTACAAACCCTAGCTGAGATAAAAATACAAGCTTGAATTTCAAATCTCTTCAAACCCCAACATATTATATACCAAATTGAAGCTCTCGACGAGTAGAAGCCGCTGGTACGATTTATTATGACATGCAGTGATCAGAGTTGCCGGAAAACCTTGGTCAAAGTTCTGGAAATCGAAACACTAAGGCTAAATTTGGGGGTTTCTGATTCGGGACTTAATCGCAAATTCGGGGATTTTGGTATTGAAGAGGACTTCCATACGAGTGCAAAGGAGGTGCTCTCTCGGTTTATAGTTGAGGAGGTTGCCGAGAAATCGAGGTTTAGGGTTTCGAAACCCTTCGGTTCATCAGCAAGGTGGCGGCAATGGAGGCAACCGGAAGTCACGGGTCCGACACAGGAGGGAGCGGCTCAGAGTTCTGGTCACGACGGCGGTGGTCACGGGTTTTAGTTTGGCCGGAGTTGGGTGTTTCCGTTGGTCAAAGAACGGTGAAAATGGGTTTCTTCACGTCAGTACTGTTCACACGAGTTTGAGAGGAGCGGGAAAGAGAATGACGTGGCAAGATCTGATTTGGTAAGGGAATATTTTAATTTATTTATATATTTAAAATTCAAATAGAAAAACGCTGATAACTTTTACATACGGACTCGGATTTGGACGCGGTTGGTTGCGCTGGGATCGTGGCGGAATTGCGGATGCTTTGGCACTAACCTGACTGCATTTAGAGACTGTGAAATTTCGGCCTTTAAATTGGACGTTCGATCAACCAAAATGCAAAGGTGAGTGATTCTTCGCTCACGAAATACTAAATTATTCCCATATTTATTAAATTAAATTATGAAGTAAATTTGGTTGCATGTTTGTGTTGTTGATGAACGATTGTTTAAGTTTGACATGCAAGTGTTAATATGCAAATAAAATCGATAATTAGTTATTTAAATTTAATTTAAATTTCTAATTAGAAATCCCGACACTTGTTAACCAGTAAAATGATTTCATTTACTGTTTGAATGAAATGATGTGATGGATGCCTTGATTTAATTTGATTGATGAATGAATGCTTCATGAACTGGCTGTTTATTCAGTACATGATATTCCATGCATTTTCGATAAATCCCAATTTCTCACCTTTGATGTTACGGGCATCTAATAAATCCGGGATTTATCAAATTGAATGAATTAAGAACACAGGTTTAAATGGTACATACCTGTGACCCTGAATTGGATTGAGATGATAGATCCATCCTGAAATATCGAGAAATTAAATTTAAGATTCACTTGGCCATAGGATAGCAAACTATATATGGACATCGGTTGGTTAAATGATTTTAATATTCGAGATTCTATTTTTTGGAAATTTCATTCAAGGGAAACGTATTGATTTCGATAAGTTTATTTTCCTTGAAATCTGAATCTTAAATATGACTTGAAATGATTTAAGAAATTTTGTTTCCTAAGCGAATTGAAGTGTTAAAAATTCAAATTTTCGATTTGGGTTTTGTAAGAATTGGGTAGGTTCAGATTTAAATAAATTCTTATATAATTTAAATTTTTGAATCAAGATAATGGAGAATACTCAAAAATTGTTCTTCAAACCTAATTCGAGTATGGTCTTGAATCCTTGGAATTGAAATGGGTTGAAATGGGATTTGAAATAAGTCCTTGAGCTAAGCAACTCCATTGAAACTGGAGTTTAGATTCGAGTATCGAAGTTCGGAAGGAAGAATCGATTTTCAGTAAAGAATTTATATATATATATATATATAAAATTTTGATTTTTATAGCTATTATTTCTTGAAATTTATTTTATTAAATTTTTATCCATAACTATTTTATATAACCAAAATTTTCTTATATTCTTTGAATTAAAACTATTTAGTGAATTTTAAAATCTATATATATATATATATAGTGTTTTAAACTTATTTATCCTATTTTTTTACTATTATATTCTATACATATATTATTTATAGAAAGGTTTCTTTATAAACATCTATCCTTTAAATTTATATCTTATAAGTGTAATTTTTCCTTCGAATGGAAAGTGCTGGATCTAAGATCGTTGTTGAAATGGAGTTGAGATAAAAGTATTTCTTTATGAATCGATTTCAAACTGTTTTCAAATATGGAAGATGGTTTATATTCCACTAAATATAAACTTATCTCCTAAGGGGATTGAAAGTAAGTTATAGAAGTATATACATTCTATTTGAATATGAATGAATTTCGAATATGAATCGATTTGGAATAATTTGAAATCTTTTGAGATTGAATATATTCTATTTGAATATAAGTCGATTTTTGAAATACTATATGATTATGATATAAGATATGGAAATATATTCTAATTTTAGAATATAATCGGGTTGGTATGATTTATGATATTTCGATATGAAACTATATTCTATTTTTGAATATAAATTTGGATCGAGACAAAATACGATATTTTGATATGAAAGCGAACCTTTGAAATGTAAAAGAACCAACCGATGTGAAAGATGTAAGCGTTGGTTGTCAAAGAGACCGGAGTCGGCACAAGGCATACTCTCTGTCAGTGTTGATACCACTTTGACAACTATAAATGTTTTGACGTATCTGTGAACGTTCCGACGTATCCAGAATGAGATATGATGTCTTGAAGGCGATTATTTAATCGAAGGAAGATGAGCGATTGTGAAATAGCCCTGACCTTCGGGTCAGAATTAAAATGACTAAAACAGGAGCTATACCATGATTAATTGAGGTAGCACCTTTGATCGGACTCACTCCTTCGATACTATTTCTAAGACTATGATGATAATGATGATTTGGGCCCATTTTGACTTTGGGAGTGTGTTCCGAGGTGGGCGGTAGTGGCTGCTATGCGTTTCCACCGGTCCGGGAGTGCAATTGGTAGAATCCTACCCTGGGCATTGCCTCGAGTGCCTTGTCATATATATCCATATCGAGCCCCATATGATTTTTGATTTGTATCGTACCTATGGAGTGCCCTCTGATGCCATCGTTTACGGTGGGTTTACGGTACTGTATAGGCTACGGTATTATAAACGGTGTAAGGGTAAAAATGTAATCCCGCTTACGCTATTTTCAGTATTTATACTTTACTGAGTAGACACTATCATGATAGCGTATTATCTATGTATGTATTAGTTTAACGGATCCTCAAGAGATAGAAAATCCCGTATTATCTCCTGAGTTACTGCACCCATGATACTGATGTTATTTCATATTTTAATTTGACTAATATGAGATGATTTAGTGCTGATCCGAGTGTTTGTTGTGTTTTCTTTTTATGCAATATGCTCGGGTCAGCAGATGTTGCACTTAGCGAAGATTTCCTTGCCTTGGAGGACGAAGGCGAAGTTTGCCGTATATATCTATCATGAGTATGGCTTAACCACTGCATTTATTTCCGCTGCTTATTATGTACATCCATATGTATATGTAACCCTGATAATCATTGAATGTTATAATCATAGTATACATTTCAACTGCTTTTTAATGCTATTTGTTTATTATATATTGTCCTTCCGCTGTGAGATTCTGTTATTGTTTTTCTCTTCTTTCTTTCTTTCTTTCTTTCTTTTTCTTCTTTTCCCAATAACTACCTGCATTTGCGATTGTTTGGGTCGACATGTGTGGCTTATTGTCGATTTGAACGGTCAAAAATATGGGTCGTTACATTTGGTATAAGAGCGACGGTTAGCGATAACCTTGGCTCTGTTGGGAAGTAACTCATTAGAGATGGGGTTAGCAATGCCCTAGAATGAGTTTGAGTGATATGAGAGAGCGTACTTGTATTTTGATATAAATTGGTTTATCTTGTGTTGATTTGTTCTGTTGAATATTTATGGGTTTTGGTCGATATATGGGACGCCATATAATCGATAGAAATTCCTAAATAATCGAACAGAATGATCGATATAATATGGTTTTCGATCATATTTTTAAATATATTGAATATATATATATATTTAGTTTAAGTATATATGTAATTGTTTTAGTAGGTGGTAATATTAAATTTATACCTATTACGGTTGATTCGATAATAAATCTGATAAGGAAAATTTAATGGTTTAGGAAATATTTGGAAGGAAATACCTATAGGAATAATTGGGGTAAAAGGTTGTGATTAAATTAGGAATGAACTTGAAACTTGATCCTGGGTATTTTTGAAATAGTTATGCCAAAATTTTGAATAATATATTATTATAGGTATTTTCGAAAGGAATGGTTTAAAGGATTTTAAAAGAAATAAGTGTGTAATCCCTGCTCGGACTTCAGAATTGACTTCGGTAATGAGTGCACGCATTATCGACGTTTATTCTGAAGCGTCTAAGTGGGGGAGACCACCCGTATTTTCATAACTAGTTTGAAAGGATTTTTGGATTTAAATTCCTATAGTATAAGTACGTATAAGAGTATAGGTATATGATATTAAAACTGAGTTTAAGATTTAACAAGAATTGAAATTTTTATATTCTTTCTTAAATTTAAGTTTTGGGTTTAAAATTCTTATGGTATGGTTTATAAAATAGTATAGGTTTTGTATAAGGGTATTAGTATATGTTGTTAAGATTGGGTTTAAATTAAACTAGAATCGGGAAAAAAATCTATATTCTTTGTTAATTTAGGGATTCAAATGTAATATTATATGGTATGGTTTTCTATAAAATAACATAAGTACATATAGTATTTTAAAAAATGGTATAAAACCCGGAATCAAGCATTTAAGTCCATCTTAATTAATGATATAGATTAAGTACTAAATTAACTCTATTATTAGAATTTTGATTTGAAAATAAGAAATGGACTTGAGTGTTAAGAGAAGGAACCCATCGTCTAAACTCATAAGTGTGGACGATGATTAAGTTCAAACAAATCCTAAGTTTAGTCGAGATAAGTGTTAGAGAATTGGATTAACTACGAAATAAAACTCAACTAAGTCAACCAAAATGAAATGGAAGATTTAGTTGTGTAAATAAGAAAGGAAACAACTTATGACTTAGCTAATTAATAAGTATGTGAAGTTAGTTGAGAAGGAATTGAAAAGAAATTTATGGTAATAAAGTGTGAATGGTCGATAAATTAAAATAGGGAATTAGATGTGAATTAGTGTGCAGGTGAAATTAAGGCGTATAAGTCTAAATGGGGTAAAACCTCATTAGCACGTTTCGTTGAATGGAAATCTAAGTAAATAGTGAAATAAATGTAGTGTAAATCCTATTATCAAATGGAATAGGAGTTAAGTTGAGAAAAGAAATTGAATTAAATAAAGTATACTTAGGAAATCAAATAGGAATTGATTGAGAACTGAGTATAAATTTGAGTTATGAACCATCCTTATTTTGAATCATTATTTGAGAGTCGAATAAATAAGTTGAGTGAATGGAATATCGTTTAATTTAAAATGAAAATGGGAAAGAGTGAATAAGAAATGGTTAAGTAAAAGAAATCAACTTAAGGGAATTAAATGGGTTGATTTAGAATTCATATGGATAATTGGATTGACTAAGTATAACATGATTCATACAAATAACTAACGGGTAAACCATGACATTAATAAGTGATAACCAAATCTAGTGGTCGAGGTTTGCTAAGGTTTGGAAATTTGAAGGTTTGAAACTCCAACTCAAATGAATCAACATTTAAGGGAAATTTGGTTGAACTAAATAGACATGAAGGTAAATTTTAAAATCTCTTTCGGAAATGGTACCATTGGTAATGGAACTTTGATGTAAATGAATTTGGCAAAATTGATCCATGGTAATGAATTAAAGGATCAACGTAATCAAGTTCGTTGAAAATTTTAAAATGAATTAATGGTTTAATACAATCAAGTTAGTTCGGAAAGAAAAACGATATCAAGTTTTAAATAAATTTAATGCTTGAAAAGAAACGAGTAATGTATTGAAAATATCTTGGAGGAAAATAAGTACTTGAATATGAATCCATTCTTGGATAATGTAGTGAATGTAAAGGATCGAATGGACAAACGAGAATGGACGAAGTGGGTGAGTTGGAAGTAAACTCAAATAAGATAGACGATAATTTAATATAAGTAATGGAATGGAAATTCATTTAATAAAAGTGAAGGGAGCATGAATATATTGAAGCAGTAAAAGTATGAGAATATTGGAGCAATAACCCTTTTAAATGGTTAAGTGTTGCTTAAGTTTAATATCCGAAAGGTTGGAACTCCAAATATAAATCAATGTTTAAGCAAGAATCTGAACTATTCGATATGCCGAAACTAAAATGACCATAACTTTTGAATGGCGGATCGGAATTTAACGATTTTGGACTTTTTGGAAACTTTAGAAACTGAATTAAAACTTTGGTTAATAGCACCTTGACTGATTTCCATGTTTATTAAGTTGAAATCCATGAATTAATTATAGTTGTATGCGCAGAAAATTAAAAATCTGAAGCATATACCTATATTGTTTTGGCCATAACTTCCTAACGGATTGTCGGTTTTTAATGTGCGAGCACAATTCGAAAAGGCCAGAATCTGAACTAAAACTTTTCTTTGATATGCTTGCTGAAATTTTGAGATTTAAAGCGGTAAAAACTGGGTTGAACAACTCAGATCTGCATTTTTCTGTGTATGGGCTGAGGTGTTTGCCTTCACTAAAATGGTCATAACTTTTGAACGAATTATCTGAATCCGATGAATCTGGATAATTCGGAAATTCTGAAAAAAATGCTACAACTTTTGCCTAATTTGCTTTTGTCAAATTCCCTCATCTATGGGGTGATAACCATAAATTTGTTCGCTGGTCTATCATTAACATTCTTGGTTTTACAGTTGAAACAGTCGAGATATGTTATGTAAGTTGTATACAATTGCTATATATTGTATATATGTTTGATTCTTATGTGTATGTGAGTATGTGGCAGGTGTTATGAAGTCGTGCTACGCGTTGGAGCTAGCTTGCGCTAAATGCTAAATGCTAAGGTAAATAAAAACCCTAAAATAAACGCTTAAAGAGGTACGTATTTGGGGTTGTATAAAGCTTGGTGGTTTGTTTTTGTTTTCCCCATTTTTGGGATGCCTCATCGAATGATGAGATGTATATTTGAATTTTATATATGTTGTGGCTTTCCGGATCTCTCCGTACAAAGGAAATGCTGCCGAAATTTTCTGTGATTTCGGGAGTTAGAAAAATTTAAGAGTTTTACAAATATAACTTACTTTATAAAGGTTATTTATAAGTATGAATTTGAATGTATGATTGTTTAAAACCTCATTTCGTTCTCTTTTCGAGGACGAAAAGATCTTAAGTGGGGGAGAATGTAACATCCCATAATTTTTGCTTATTTAGACCTTGAATTTAATTAAATTTTAGCTATTTGAGTAAAAAGGGAATTCAAATTTAACTGATTTAACGGTGGAGTTATAAGTAGTTTAAGTTAAATTTGAAATTCGAATTTAAATTCAATTATCAGTTTGGGAACTTAAAATCTATGGAATCAAGGTATAGATTTATTTTCGTCATGATTTGATTTAGATGGAATTTTTTTGAATAGTTAAATTGAATTAATCTAGTTAAATGATTTAATTGAATATTTTTTTTTATGATTTAACTGTGGAATTTAACTGTTTAGGCGACTGTCTCGAAATTCGACGAAACTGGCACCATTGGATCCGGAACGACGAATTATTGTAGGATTTAAATTTGCGTTACAATCAGACAGGTAATTTGATCGTACGAGAGAAAGTGTGAAAGAGGTCAATGTAAATGGATAACTGGGTGTTTTAACATTTGGGCCTTCTCTAATTATATAAATAAAACCTATTCAACACCACATCAGCCCATTCTCACTACTCGTATGATTTACTTTGTCAAATTTCATCTCTAATGGCTGAAACCATTCTTACAAACCCTAGCTGAGATAAAAATACAAGCTTGAATTTCAAATCTCTTCAAACCCCAACTTATTATATACCAAATTGAAGCTCTCGACGAGTAGAAGCCGCTGGTACGATTTATTATGACATGCAGTGATCAGAGTTGCCGGAAAACCTTGGTCAAAGTTCTGGAAATTGAAACCCTAAGGCTAAATTTGGGGGTTTCTGATTCGGGACTTAATCGCAAGTTCGGGGATCTGGGTATTGAAGAGGACTTCCATACGAGTGCAAAGAAGGTGCTCGCTCGTTTTATAGTTGAGGAGGTTGCCGAGAAATCGAGGTTTAGGGTTTCGAAACCCTTTGGTTCATCAGCACGGTGGCGGCAATTGAGACGACCCGAACTTCCCCGTGAAGGAAAGCACAGATAGAATTGAGGACAAGACAAAATAGAACGCATACAGAAGAACATTTCATTGATATTACAACAATTCCATCAGATACAAGAATATACAGAGTATAAATGAATAAATTACATTCGACAAATATCAGAGATTTAAACTACATTTAAATACATCGCAGCGAAAAATATACAAAACACAACTGAAAGTGATACACGGATACAGAGCTTTCCGAGCATCGTTCCAGCTGTTAATCAGGACCCTGTGAATATAAATCTGCAAAACCAAAACTACTAGCTGCCCGTGTGGAAAATAGGGGCACCCAGAGTTTAGGTTAAAACAATAAACTCCAGGTCAGTCATGTGACTGGTGTGAGAACTAAAACAGTTAATCTTTATTTTTAAAGTTAGGTAAATCCAGGGACCACGCCGTATAACACGGAACGGGTTTCCTCCCAAGAATACCAGTGCATAAAACAAACAGCGCAATGCTAAATAAAGAAAAATGAAGCTGTTATAAGACCCAGGTCCCATCACACAATGCAACGCAAGCCGAAGGATAGGGTTTTTACCTTATAACAGCCAAAGCATGCTTGATACGTTTAAAACACATTATTTTGATATTACTATAAGTGTATAGTGTCAAAACAATTTCAATCATAAATATCAATCATAGGCGGCATTAATGACCCATACCACTATGTCGCCATACTAGGTTCTACAAATAAAACCGCACTATCACGTATTGGAAATTGGATTTCCGTCATGAGCCGAGGCAAGGGGCAAGCTCCTCTCCGATTCGAGACACTCTAGCAAATGCCTCAGGACCCCACTATGATCCTTGGATCTTCAGGGCCGGTCCTCTCTTACTTTTGAGGATTAGTTATTCCTGAACACACGTTTCCCGGTCCTTACAGACCTATATCCGAGGCGCCTCACATTCCAACAACCACACAGGTGAAAAGTATATAAATGTCAGGGCTGGTAGGTCACTGACACCACCCTAGCTAGAAAGAAACGTCGTGCTCTCCCTGCAGTCACTATCCCGTTTTTGACTCATACCGAGGTGTGAGGCTCGCGAATTCACGTTATACACAAAGCTACACCACACAGGCCGTGCTTTGATCATCAACCACAAGACTTTGCTTTTCAACAGAAGCCTTGATCAATTGCCACTTACGCATGCCACACTGGCAATTCACTCCATGCGACTGATGTCCATCGATATACAACCTCTGAGCTCGTACGTCTCAGAGAAGGGTGTTAAGCAAGAGAATAAATTCTCCGCCGCCAAACAGATGTATATTTAATAGAGATCAATCAACACAGAATAAAATCCAATGTCAGACACACAATCCATTTACAAGTTCGTTCTGGGTCTGAACGAAACCGGAGGCACTTTCCTCGCATATCCATCCATCTCCAAGTACGTCTGGACGATCACCAACTGATTCCCTCATCCTGGGTGTACAGCCCAATCAAGATCATCAGTAATCACCCAAACGATGTGAAGACTTCCGGTCTTCAACCACCGTCTTCATCTTCGACATCTCGTCGAATCGGTTATTCAGAATGGGTATAAACCCGGCCTTTCTGAATAACCCACGTATATAATAAACAAATGTTACACAAACACAATGAACGCCTCATTCCAATTCAGAATATTCTTTTATTCACAAAATCACATTCTTAGGGAAAGGTTCCCATTAATTTTATCAAAGATAAATTCTTCTAAATTTATTCTTTAATCTTCCTTTGGATATCATCTCAAACTAGTCGGGATTAGCGAACCACACCGAAGTAATTATTTAGTTTATTTCCCAATCCCAACCTATATATCCCATGGAGCAAAACTGGTGATGCTCCATATCTAACACCACGGTGTTATCGGTAAAATTAATTACCATTTCACGTTCAAATCTAATTAAAGATTTAACTATCGCTTTGGAGCAAAACTGGTGGTACTCCATTCTCGATCACCTTTCAGATTTGATAATTTAAATTATCAATTCACATTTTAATCTAATTAAAGATTCATTAAAACTCCACTTAGCTTTAATCTTTTCAAAAATCAATATCCTGTCTTTAACTGGATAAAAGAACCAATGTTATCTAAAACACGATTCACGATAAACCCAAATCACATTTGATATTAAATACAAGGCTCTGAATAGAAAATATACCGGCTTATATTCAATATCAAATTCTGAAACCAACAAATATCGTATTGGAAATAACGATATAAAATATATCTTTCAAATTCCCATAACAATATTTGTATGGTCACGAAATCCAACATCGAAATATTCTGAAGATAATTTCGATTCAACTCCAGTCCAATTCACGTATTGGAAATCCTGATTATTTTTAAAACCACTTTCAAATTCAATTTATTTCAAAAAAATAAATTGATTTTTAATTCTAGTTCAAAACTAGTTCATTTCGATAAAAATCTATTTTTATCATTTAATGTGGAATTTTCCAGCCCAATTCTTTCCAATTCACATATTATAATTTTACACAAAATATAGATATTTTTAATAATTTTATCAAGGCCCGTACAGTCGATTTCCATCTACGGCCATCGAACTGCACTTACAACGACCTTTTTCGAATTTGATTTGGACATAACTCCAAATCCAACCGTTAGATTTCAGATTTCTAATATTCATTGGAAAGCTCTTTTCCATATGAACCCAACGGTTCTGGTTTTAGGAGAATCCGACGGTCGGATCTCCCGCAATGTCCGTTTGAAATAAATGGTCGAAATTCACGAACTACCGCGGCGCGACGCGTTCTATTCAGGCCATTATATATATATAATATATATATATTATATATTTCGTCTATTTCCTTTTAAAACGTATTTTATAAATCGTTTTAAATTCGTTTCAAAACAATTTCAACTTTCTTTTCAATTCAAATCAAAATTGAATTCTTCTTTATAAATTCGTTTTAAAATTCATTTCTATTCAATTCAAATTTCAATTCAATTTGAATTCATTTCAATTTGCTTTCAAATCAATTTGAATTCGTTTTCAATTCAATTCATTTCGAAATCGTTTTCAATTCAATTCATTTTGAAATCGGTTTCAATTCAATTCATTTCGAAATCGTTTTCAATTCAATTCATTTCGAAATCGTTTTCAATTCAATTCATTTTGAAATCGTTTTCAATTCAATTCGTTTCGAAATCGTTTTCAATTCAATTCATTTCGAAATCGTTTTCAATTCAATTCATTTCGAAATCGTTTTCAATTCAATTCATTTCGAAATCGTTTTCAATTCAATTCATTTCGAAATCGTTTTCAATTCAATTCATTTCGAAATCGTTTTCAATTCAATTCATTTCGAAATCGTTTTCAATTCAATTCATTTCGAAATCGTTTTCAATTCAATTCATTTCGAAATCGTTTTCAATTCAATTCATTTCGAAATCGTTTTCAATTCAATTCATTTCGAAATCGTTTTCAATTCAATTCATTTCGAAATCGTTTTCAATTCAATTCATTTCGAAATCGTTTTCAATTCAATTCATTTCGAAATCGTTTTCAATTCAATTCATTTCGAATTTACCTTCTATTTGATTCAATTCGAATTCGTTTCTATTTTATTTGAATTCAAATTCGCTTTCTATTCAATTTGAATTTTAATCTAATTCAATTTGAATTTCATTTCAAAATATTTAATTTTGAAATCACTTTTCAATATTCATTATACAACGAATAAAATCGATATAAATATCGTTCGCGTCAAAATAACGCATCTCTAATCAACACGGATTTATATTTTCAAAACTTCTATATTCTATCCAACAAATGAATATATATCCCATTCAACACATGAATCTATATTTCTTTCAACACACGACTAATCTCAACACATGAGTACTGTCAACACATCACTATTTTTGTCATGTAAAATATTTTATAAAACTATGGTATCTATCATTTGATTTTTAATTAGACTTCTACTGGGAAGTAGTTCTAATTTTAAATGTGATAAAGATGTAATTTATTTTATTTAAAATATTTTACTCAACACATGAATAGTTTCAACACATGATCATCGTCAACACATGACTATTTTTATATTCAACACATGAATTTTCTTTTATAATATTCATTGTTTTCCCGATTGGAATGAGGCCCAATCAATCACCATATAATGTTAATTATATGGATTCCATACAACACATGTATATAATAGCATTGAAAAATAATCAATCATCAACCAATGTGCACTACACTGTATAAGCATCAAATATAGATATCTGACGCTTATAACAGCCTGTCAATCAATCGATCGACATATTCAATCAATCAGGATGAGTGAACTTCAAATTTCATCCCAACACCCGTGTGGGGTTTCAAACAATCAAACACAGATTTTATTTGTGCAGTTGGGCGATGTGTAAAATTTATCGTCCCAATCAATGTCCTTCAAATAGGTGTTCATAAACAAACCGTCCGGTTTGTAAATGAATATTTTATTTTATTCACTTCCACGTTAAAAATTATATTTTTAACGATAAAATATTCTATTTCAACACATGAATTTCTACTCATTTCATTTACACAATAAAAATGATATTTTTATTTTTCTAACATATTTTAGAAAATTTCGGCGGCATAACGGCACGATACTAGAAACGGGACAAGGCCTAGCCTTATCCCCGGTCTAGTGAAGGCCCACGCCATTCACACATCAATCAAATCACCAAACAACCAAATTCAAATCACATCATATAACTAATCTATGCAACCAAACAAACAAGTCCATGGTCTGTGGACGATTGTGTCGGGTGCTACTAAGCACCGTCTGCATCCTAGTATATATATATATATATATATATATATATATAGCTAGAAAAAGAAATTGAAAGGTGAGAAATTCTCACCAATAGCTATCCAACTTCACGATACTTCTTTGATAGAAATCTTCATCGTTATCCCATCTTCGCCATCTTCGTTGCCCGTAGTCACTATATATATAAAAATCACATTTTTATATTTTGATGTCTTAAAAATAAAAGCCACATTTTTATTTCGCTATTCAATAGATAAAAATCATATTTTCATAATCACTTCATATATTTAAAAATCGAATTTTTACATTGTTATTCAATATATAAAAATCGAATTTTTACTACTATGTTATATAGATAAAAATTATATTTTCATAATCACTTCATATATTTAAAAATCGAATTTTTACTACTATGTTATATAGATAAAAATTATATTTTTATCACGCTATTTTCCATATAAAGATTTCGCCTTTATAAAAACATAGACTTCGCCTTTTCAAATTTAAAGATTTCATCTTTATAAAAATCTCATTTTTATTTTTCCACACATATAAAGATGATATTTTTATTATTCCTATCATGTAAAAATTATATTTTTAATTCTCTACCTAACCAAAAATCATATTTTTACATCTTCTATACACTAAAGATTATATTTTTGATACTTTAAAAATATAAAAATCATATTTTTAATACTTTAAAAATATAAAAATCATATTTTTATTTCGCCATTTTAACAATAAAAATCCGACCTTTCACATATTAAAAATCTGATCTTTCTAAGTTAAAAATATAATCTTTTTCTAAATTAAAAATAAAATCTTTTTATCGGTAAAAATCGAAACTTTCTATATAAAATAAAAATCCTACATTTTCTTTCTAATAAACGAATTACCTTAGTCATAAAAATAAATAACAACTAAAAAGAAAATGATGAAACAAAGTTAAATAAGGGAAATAAGGGCTTACATTGAATCGGAGAGGAGGGGGGCATCAGTGGGACATAGTGCAGGCGGTTGGGTCTTGAACGAAGGTGGGTTGCACGGTCTCGAGGGGGAGCTCGCAGTCGGAGTTGGGGGTGGGCCGCGTCGGCAGGAGGAGCGGTGGTGGGGTGGTTTTCAGATGGAAAAAGGGGGCTAGGGCGCGAGTACGGTCGGAGAAAGGAGGGAAGGAGAGGCTGAGCGCGAGGGGGAGATGGCGCCAGAGGCGCGGCGCCTCTGATGGGCGGCGGCGGCGAGTAGATGGGGGAGGGCTGCGCGATTCTTTTTTTTTTTTCTTCTTTTATCTGGAGATCGACTTTGAAGAAAAGGAAGGGAGGGCCAGAAGATAAAAGGAAGAAGTTTTTTTTTTTTTTAAAATGTCAAAAAGTTGACTTTTTCATATGACCTCGAAACGAGGCCCACCGCCTGTCGTTCATAGCGTTTTACCCCCATTCCGAACACAATGGGATATGTATCGTAGGCTGATTCGGCTGTTATAATCAGTTTCCGTTAAATTTACAATTAAAATACTTTATTGAATTTTAAACGTACATTTCAAATTACCGGGGTCACATATTAACTTTAAAAATTCCAGAAAAATATTTTCTAGCTTCATATTGACGATACAGTCCTAACAAAACTAGTTTCGTCGAATTCCGAGACCGTTGGAAAAATGGCCAATTTCCAGTCGATTAAAATCAACTGAAACTGGTCAAACGCGTTTTCCTTTGCCACGCTCACATATTGATTCGAAAAATTATGAAATTTGAAACCTAGCAATAATTTGACACTGCGGACCCAACAAAAGTGGTTTCGTCGAAATCCGAGGTCATTTGCAAAATGTCCATTTTTAAGGGCCTGAATTCCATAGCGACTATTCAGAATTTTCAACCGGACATATCTTTTGATTCCCGCTATGAAATCTTGATCTTTCGGATTCGTTGGAAAGATATTATCAATTAGATCCTAATGTTTTTGGTTTCACTAAAATCCGGATTGTTTTGCACCCGGTACATCCAATTGAAGTTTGAAATCGAATTATCGAACTACCGCGCAATTTTCAATTCTATTTATAATTATATATAATTATTTATATTCTAACGACGACGCGTATAATATATACGTCGAATTCTATTCAAAATAAATTTCTCGTCGATATTATTTAAAATAATCTATTTTAAATAATCAAAATCCGCCAAAATTGCCAAAATAAAAATTTTAAACTGGCCCAGATTTTCGGGTTATTACAGCAATGGAGGCAACCGAAAGTCACGGGTCCGACACAGGAGGGAGCGGCTCAGAGTTCTGGTCACGATGGCGGTGGTCACGGGTTTTAGTTTGGCCGGAGTTGGGTGTTTCCGTTGGTCAAAGAACGGTGAAAATGGGTTTCTTCACGTCAGTACTGTTCACACGAGTTTGAGAGGAGCGGGAAAGAGAATGACATGGCAAGATCTGATTTGGTAAGGGAATATTTTAATTTATTTACATATTTAAAATTCAAATAGAAAAACGCTGATAACTTTTACATACAGACTCGGATTTGGACGCAGTTGGTTGCGTTGGGATCGTGGCGGAATTGCGGATGTTTTGGCACTAACCTGACTGCATTTAGAGACTGTGAAATTTCGGCCTTTAAATTGGACGTTCGATCAACCAAAATGCAAAGGTGAGTGATTCTTCGCTCACGAAATACTAAATTATTCCCATATTTATTAAATTAAATTATGAAGTAAATTTGTTTGCATGTTTGTGTTGTTGATGAACGATTGTTTAAGTTTGATATGCAAGTGTTAATATGCAAATAAAATCGATAATTAGTTATTTAAATTTAATTTAAATTTCTATTTAGAAATCCCGACACTTGTTAACCAGTAAAATGATTTCATTTACTGTTTGAATGAAATGATGTGATGGATGCCTTGATTTAATTTGATTGATGAATGAATGCTGCATGAACTGGCTGTTTATTCTGTACATGATATTCCATGCATTTTCGATAAATCCCAATTTCTCACCTTTGATGTTACGGGCATCTAATAAATCCGGGATTTATCAAATTGAATGAATTAAGAACACAGGTTTAAATGGTACATACATGTGACCCTGAATTGGATTGAGATGATAGATCCATCCCGAAATATCGAGAAATTAAATTTAAGATTCACTTGGCCATAGGATAGCAAACTATATATGGACATCGGTTGGTTAAATGATTTTAATATTCAAGATTCTATTTTTTGGAAATTTCATTCAAGGGAAACGTATTGATTTCGATAAGTTTATTTTCCTTGAAATCTGAATCTTAAATATGACCTGAAATGATTTAAGAAATTTTGTTTCCTAAGCGAATTGAAGTGTTAAAAATTCAAATTTTCGATTTGGGTTTTGTAAGAATTGGGTCGGTTCAAATTTAAATAAATTCTTATATAATTTAAATTTTTGAATCAAGATAATGGAGAATACTCGAAAATTGTTCTTTAAACCTAATTCGAGTACGGTCTTGAATCCTTGGAATTGAAACGGGTTGAAATGGGATTTGAAATAAGTCCTTGAGCTAAGCAACTCCATTGAAACTGGAGTTTAGATTCCAGTATCGAAGTTCGGAAGGAAGAATCGATTTTCAGTAAAGAATTTATATATATATATATAAAATTTTGAATTTTATAGCTATTCTTTCTTGAAATTTATTTTATTAAATTTTTATCCATAACTATTTTATATAACCAAAATTTTCTTATATTCTTTGATTTAAAACTATTTAGTGAATTTTAAAATATATATATATATATATATATATATATAGTGTTTTAAACTTATTTATCCTATATTTTTTTTTACTATTATATTCTATACATATATTATTTATATAAAGGTTTCTTTATAAACATCTATCCTTTAAATTTATATCTTATAAGTGTTATTTTTCCTCCGAATGGAAAGTGCTGGATCAAAGATCGTTGTTGAAATGGAGTTGAGATAAAAGTATTTCTTTGTGAAACGATTTCAAACCGTTTTCAAATATGGAAGATTGTTTATATTCCACTAAATATAAACTTATCTCCTAAGGGGATTGAAAGTAAGTTATAGAAGTATATACATTCTATTTGAATATGAATGAATTTCGAATATGAATCGATTTGGAATAATTTGAAATCTTTTGAGATTGAATATATTCTATTTGAATATAAGTCGATTTTTGAAATACTATATGATTATGATATAAGATATGGAAATATATTCTAATTTTAGAATATAATCGTGTTGGTGTGATTTATGATATTTCGATATGAAACTATATTCTATTTTTGAATATAAATTTGGTTCGAGACAAAATACGATATTTTGATATGAAAGCGAACCTTTGAAATGTAAAAGAACCAACCGATGTGAAAGATGTAAGCGTTGGTTGTCAAAGAGACCGGAGTCGGCATAAGGCATATACTCTGTCAGTGTTGATACCACTTTGACAACTATAAACGTTTTGACGTATCTGTGAACGTTCCGACGTATCCAGAATGAGATATGATGACTTGAAGGCTATTATTTAATCGAAGGAAGATGAGCGATTGCGAAATAGCCCTGACCTTCGGGTCAGAATTAAAATGACTAAAACAGGAGCTATACCGTGACTAATTGAGGTAGCACCTTTGATCGGACTCACTCCTTCGATACTATTTCTTTGACTATGATGATAATGATGATTTGGGCCCATTTTGACTTTGGGAGTGTGTTCCGAGGTGGGCAGTAGTGGCTGCTATGCGTTACCACCGGTCCGGGAGTGCAATTGGTAGAATCCTACCCTAGGCATTGCCTCGAGTGCCTTGTCATATATATCCATATCGAGCCCCATACGATTTTTGATTTGTATCGTACCTATGGAGTGCCCTGTGATGCCTTCGTTTATGGTGGGTTTACGGTACTGTATAGACTACGGTATTATAAACGGTGTAAGGGTAAAAATGTAATCCCGCTAACGCTATTTTCAGTATCTATACTTTACTGAGTAGACACTATCATAATAGCATATTATCTATGTATGTATTAGTTTAACGGATCCTCAAGAGATAGAAAATCCCGTAATATCTCCTGAGTTACTGCACCCATGATACTGATGTTATTTCGTAATTTAATTTGACTAATATGAGATGATTTAGTGTTGATCCGAGTGTTTGTTGTGTTTTCTTTTTATGGAATATGCTCGGGTCAGCAGATGTTGCAGTTAGCGAAGATTCCCTTGCCTTGGAGGACGAAGACGAAGTTTGGTGTATATATCTATCATGAGTATGGTTTAACCACTGCATTTATTTCCGCTGCTTATTATGTACATCCATATGTAAATGTAACTCTGATAATCATTGAATGTTATAATCACAATATACATTTCAACTGCTTTTTAATGCTATTTATTTATTATATATTGTCCTTCCGCTGTGAGATTCTGTTATTGTTTTTCACTTCTTTCTTTCTTCCTTTTTCTTCTTTTCCCAATAACTACCTGCATTTGCGATTGTTTGGGTCGACATGTGTGGCTTATTGTCGATTTGAACGGTCAAAAATATGGGTCGTTACATTATTATAACAATTAATAATAATTTTCCCAAAATGTCTTATTTTGAAACCAACTCTATTTATTGCCACATAATGACAAATAAATGTAATCTTTCTAAAACGTTCAAATTTCGAGATCAAACTTTCTTATCTTAACATGTGGACAGTAAATTTGTAATCTTTTTAAGTCAACGCCAATTATTTCCATTAATTGAGTATAAATTAAAATATTCATTAATTGAAAATTGATAACAATAATATTAATCTTTTCAAAATGTTCGGTTTTGAAACAAATCTTCTTAATTTAACATGTTGAAAATTAAAAAGGGCATCTTTTTAATTCTAATCTTTTATTATAAGTTTTTTATATTAAAAATGTTATCTTTCCAATTCGGTCTTTTTATTGTAACTTTAACAATACATACCTTCCCATTTGAAAACATGGAAACCATCCTTTGGTTCCTTTAATTGAATATTGGATTATTAGATTCTTTAACTCAAAATTGGAATGAGACTCACACAATTTCCATGTAATTTGATTACACGGATTTCAAACATCGCACTTATTACATAATAATGTCAACCATTCACATAACAGCCAAAGTGCAATTTATAACTAAATACAAGGGTGACGTGTATTCAAATATCAACCCAAGACCCGTGTGGGGTTTCAACTAACACAAATTCGAATAATACATTATTAATCGTGCTTTTGGACGATGTGTGAAAATTAATCGTCCAATCAACATAAACAAATCAAGGGAACATGTAAATGGTTGTGTTGTCATCTTTCCAAAAACATAGAATGTAATAACATTGTTTAACATGATTCATATTCCAATTCTCAAACATCACGACATCCAAACCATCAATTTAGCCAACATACAATTATTCCAACCCCGATAATTAACTCATATTTAATTATAGAATAAATAACTATTCAGAATTTTGAATGAGATAAAATTTCTCACCTTTACCGGGCTTTAATTTGACGGTTCAGGTCAAATTTTAGCACAAAATTCAACTTGCTCCAGAATAAACAAAATTGGTGTCGTTGCAAAGCTCTTGACTCACTGATCACAGCAAATCCTATTTTGCGCGATTTCGAGTTCGTTACAAAAAGTTATGAATTTCTGAAGTTTGAACCAATTAAATAATTATTTAAATCATGGAAATTACCCAAAATTCCAACGTGCTCAGAATTGAACGTTGTTAATGTCATTGCAAAGCTCTTGTCGCCAAGATCGCACCGAATCTGAATTCGTCAGATTCTGAGTTCGTATGAGAGAGTTATACAATTTCAAAGTTTGAATTACAAAATTACCCCAAATCTCGGTCAAACAGCACCTCACCACCTTTGACCGCCATTTTCCTCTGCCTCCGACCTCCAATTGACCTGAAACCACCACTATTCTCTTCATCTTTGAGAGGCACACCCACGCTCCAAGCCGCCGCCATAGATGCTTTGATCGCCGGAATTTCGCCAGGAAGTGAAATTCGCCTAGCTGGCCCCACAGGCCACACCTCTTATCCAAAAGACCTGAATATTTCTAAGCACCTTCCCCTTGTGTAGACGAAGAACTTTCATGTTCGGCCCTTCGCCTGATTCTTCCCGGACTATCCGAAAATTGGTCATCTATGTTCTGAGCTCGTCGGAATTTTCTATTTTGCTCCAATTCAGTTTTTCTCGATTTCTGTGGCCTTCGTTCGACTTTCAGACAAAATTTTCTGAAGCAAAGTTGTAGATCTTTGTCTCCTCTACAATTTCTTCCATTGCGTCATCCTCTAATTCTTCACGTTTTGGCCAGAAAACACCAAAATCCAAAATCAGTTTTCAGGCTTTGGTCGTCGATTCCGGCGAATCCGTGAGACGATAAGCTCAGAAATTTTCGGGATAAGTAGTGTTTATAGAGATGAACAAAACCCAAAAAGGGTTTGTGTTGATTTGGTTCTAATTTGAAGATATAAGTCGTCGAAGTTTCGGGGTGTTTTGTGCAAAGGAATTATAGTGGAAAAAGTGAGCCGCCATTAGAAAGATGAAGATGGAGACTAGAATTTGGTTTAGAAAAATGGATTAGGGCTGGCTAAATGATAATATATAGGCAATTGTAAATTGTTGTTAAGCCCTTATATAATTTAATCCCTTTTTAATAATAATCTTTGTGTTATTAATGTCTTCAAATTTTAGTCCGTTTTAATGTTTTAAAGACCGTACAAATGCATACATTATCCGAATTTGCTGAAAATTGGAACATAACTATTTCTCGACGATACGAATCCAAAGAAACTGGTTTCGTTAAATACCGAGTCCGTATGAATTATTAATGAATTTTTGAAGTCTGAAAATTGATCGTTTTCATTGAAAAATTAATAACAACCACATACTAGCTCCAATAATTATAGAAAAATTATTTCTAGCTTTGTTTTGACGATACGGTTCCAACAAAGCTAATTTCGTCGTACTTGGAGACCATTTGAAAAATGGCTATTTTTAAGGCGTATATATTTAATATTTAAAATACAAATAAATATGAATAATTTCCAAAACTCGAAATATTTAAGTGTTTATACTTTTTCAATGCGGAACGTCATTTTGAACTCAATGGATGTGGTTTCGAGTCCAAATTCATTCATATGCAAAGAGTAGCTTTTTGGGCTATATATATTATATATATAAATTCCATAGAGTTTTTCTGAAATTTTAATTTTGGCATAACTTACAATTTATAAACTAAAAACTGATTTTCTTATATTTATTAAAAAGATATCGTCAATACACTCCCAATGTTTTCAGTTTCGTCCGATTCCGACTTATAATTTATTTTATATAATTTTTCAAAGTTTAAAATCGAAAACTGAAATTACCGTGCTATTTCAGGCTCAATTTATAATTAATATAAATTATTCGTTCTAACTTCGATTTAAAATAAGTTTTTTGTCGTTATTATTTAAAAAAAATCATACTAAATATAATAAATCCATTAAATTAACTAAAATAAAAATTTTAAATTTGCCACAAAATTCCGGGTCGTTACAATAATCCTTATTAAATGACAAAAATGTGATTTTTGGAAAATCCTCATTTACTAACAAAAATGTGTATTTTGCATAATTCTTATTGAATGACAAAAAATGTCTCTTTTATTCATTCTTAATAAAGTGACAAAAATGTCCCTTTTAAACTCATTCTTTTTAGTGTGACAAAAATGTTAATTTTATCTAATTCTTTTAATGTAAACAAAATGAAAATCTTGTTTAATTCTAATCTTTTATTATAATCAAATATGACAATAAAACATGACTTCTTTTTATTGAAAAGGATGGTACTTAAAAATCTGTTCTTTTGTTTGAAAAAGAAGGTTTAACAAAATCTATTCTTTTATTTCATAACAAACTCCTAATCAAAAAATGTCATTTTGATTTGCATAACACATTTCAAATAAAATGTTGTTTTTATTTTCATAACAGATCTCTAATCAAAAATGTTAATTTTGTCTACATTCTTTTGAAGTAAACAAAAATGCTAATTTTGTTTTCATTAATCATGGTTTGACAAAAATGATATTTCAATAGGCATTCTTTGAATCTAATCTTTTTATTGTATCCATTTGACAATAAAAATTATTCTTTTTGTATATAAAAAGAATATGACACAAAATATGTTCTTTTTGTTTAAAAAGAAAATGGCAGTAAAATTATTCTTTTTATTGAAAAATAGAAAAAGAAAATTTAAAGCCATTACATTTTCATGAATCAAAATAGAGGAACTTTATAATCTAGATCAATATTTATAGTTCTAAAATAAAAATAAGATTTTTTTTATTTCAGATCTAAATCTACCCAAACACATACAACAACAATCATCTTCATCAACAAACAACCAATTCAAAATAATACATCACAGAATTGAATTTAATTTACATATATGGAATTGGAATAACGAAAGATAATTAAATTTTAATTATTTTAAAAAAATAAATAAATTTCATCGGTAGTTTTTCATTCTGAACAACTCAAATCTGGATTATGACCAAAATCCAATATGCTTTGTTTCAACTCTAGTTCGTACCATCGCGTAGATCTCGTCAAGAGGGTTCCAACGCACTTTGTTTCATCAAATTCTGATTTGATTTGCATAAGATATGAACATTTAAATTTTTTATTACATTAATTAATTAAAATAATAATTAAAATCAGTTACGGCCTTGATTACATTGCAGAAAACAGTGGAAGCTCCTTTTCCTTTCTTCCTCCCCGTAACTATTAAAACCAAACCCAATCTCCCCTTCCAATCACCACGTCGGCCTTCCCCAGAGGCCACTGTACCACGATCCGGAGTCGCCACCCTCTCGCCTTTCGAAGGAGCCACCTGCACCGCCAATAGCTCCCAGCTCGGTGCACCCCTGCCCCCAGAAAACGAGCCCAAACCGCCCCTCTTTAAGCCAGAAATTCGAACCATCCACTCCTCGAAAACTGATCATAACCGTATAGGATCGAAGCTTAGAAGAATCTCTCTCGTTTTGGCTTTGGATTCATGTATCATATGGGTTTAGATTGTGAGAAATTGATGGAATTGTTTGGGACATTTTTGGCCATTAGTTTTGGTGAACGGCGGCTGGTCAAATTAGGTTTAGGTTTAGGTTTGGTTTTTAATCTTTTATTTATAATAAAATAATAATAATTTAACCCTTAAGGCCCGTTTAGCCACTAACTCCAATTTAGGTCCAACGACAGACGTTCCTAGCTAATAACCCCTATTCCGGATCCCATGAACCATGTCCCGTCAGTCCAAACGAACATTTGTAGCCTGTTTTATTTAATTTAATATTTAAATTATTTATTTATTTTTTAATCGTACAAATAAATTCACCGGGGCTACATACAGACTCTAAAAATTACAGAAAAATTATTTCTAGTTATGTGTTGAAGATAATGTCCTAACAAAACTAATTTCGTTGAATTCCGAGACCTTTTTAAAAATGGCCATTTTCTGGTCGATTATATTCAACAGAAATTGATAAAACACATTTTCTTTTACCACGCTTACATATTAATTCGAAAAATTATGAAAATTGAAACCAAGCAATAATTTGACATTCCGGTTCCAACAAAAGTGGTTTCGTCGAAAATGGAGGTCATTTGCAAAATGGCTATTTTTAAGGGCTCTATATTATATTAAAATATATATAAATTCTACAACGACTTTTCTAAATTTTAAACTGGACATAACTTATAATTTATAAAGTGAAATTTCAGTTTCTCATATTTGTTAGAAAGATATTATTAAACAGATTCAAATATTTCTTGTTTCACTGAAATCCGATTTATTTTGAATCCTGTATATTCAGTTAAAGTTTGAAATCGAATTTTCGAACTACCGCGCCATTTTTAACTCCTTTTATAATCGAATTAAATTTATTCGTTTTTAACTTTGATTAAAATAAATTTTTAGTCGTTATTATTTAAAAATAAATTATTTTTAAATATTAAAATCTATTAAAATTTCTAAAATAAAATTTAAAAATTGGCCCCAAAATTCCGGGTTATTACAATCTCCCCGACTTAAAAATTTTTCGTCCTCGAAGAGGAACGTAGCTAAAAGTTGTTTAATTAACCAACTGAACTTTAAATTTTTATTTATTGGTTTCAAAATTTTTATTAGTTATCATTCCAATATTTTAATTAGTGAAACTAATAATCAAACATCACAACCGGCAATCAATTAGTTGATTAACTTTAAAAATACATATAACTTTTATATCAAAAATCGTATTTTTAGTGCAAATGACAGTAGTGAATCCTATCTAGTTTTTCGTTCTCACACTAGTCCATGGAAATATATAGATATACCACTTTCGAAACTCGAACATAATTTCTGATATTTTTCGAACCACCATCAGAACATCTCCGGGAGACTAGAGTGTGATTCTATATCTATCCAGTATATTAAAACTTCGAATATCTGTTAATTACTTGTATATTCAAAATCTTTATATACTCGATTGTCCATATAAAAATATAATAATATATTCAAATACGTATTTTAAGATAAAATTCTCAAAACTAAATTTGTTTTCATTTTTATTTTAAAGAAAATAATATCTTCAGACTCGTTCTAGGATACTACTGATCCCATCTCTAACGAATCATTCTTATTGGATATTACTAATCCAATCTCTGATGAAATCTTTCGTTCGGTTCTAATGTATCTTGTTCTCGAGCTCTATAAACCAAAGCTATGATACCAAATGAAACGACCCAAACTTCCCGAAAAGGAAAGCCTAGATTGCTTTGAGAAAAACACACATCAGAACACAAAACAGAAGAACATTATATTGTTGATTACAACAATTACATCAGAGTACAAGAATGTGACTAAGTATTACACAATAGAAGTACAATAATATCAAAGATTTAAATTACCTTTAAATAGCAGCGGAAAAATAATACAAATATACAACCGAATGGAATACACAGATATAGCGCTTTCCGAATGTCGCTTCAGCTGTTGACCAGGATCCTGTGAATAAATATCTGCAAAACAAGCTACTCAACTGCCCGTGTGCAAAAATATGGGCACCCGAGTTTGCCAGTGAAACAAACTATAGGTCAGTCATGAGACTGGTATGAGAAATCTTACTTAACCTATCTAACAATAAGGCTAATTGTAACAACCCGAATTTTAATAACATGTTGAAACTAGAAATCCGGGTATAATTAAATTTTCAAATCAGAATCAGGGGAAACGGGTTACACCATTGCGTTCGTCTCGAAATTTTACATGAAATAGAGTTCGAGTTTTCGAAAATCGGAGTCAGGATGAAGAAGTTACGGCCTGTACAAGTTTCAGCAGTTTTCAGGCAGCACTGGACCAGAGGGTCGACCATAGGGTTGACATACCCCCCCCCCCCCACCTCAGGTCGACCATAGGGTCGACCTACCCCCCAGGTCGACCATAGTGTCGACCTCCCTCCTTACAGGTCGACCTGGTCGGCCTGTTTTGACCCAGAACTCATTTTTGGAGCCTTAGACGTGTTTTGATGGTTCAGATTAATTCTAGGGTTAATCTAAGGGCCTAAACTAGTTGCTACACCTATAAAAACACCCTTAGACCTAACCTAATTCATATCAAATCATTCTTACACTCTTATGCTGCTAAACTCCCTCTTGAACTATGGTCGCCGCCCCCCAATTAAAGAACAAGCATTCAAACTCAAATCAATTCGAAGAACAAAGCTTCAATAATGATTCAAACAATAAATCAACAAGGCCACAACATTTTTACAACAAATTCAGTTCCTAATTCACTAGCCATACTCTGTAAGTGCTAGTTACTTTTAGATTTAAACATTTAATTAGAATATGGCCATGGAATAAAGTGGAATTGAATTTAAGTATGTTTATTTGATTCGGACCTATTCATGTTGCTTCATGAATCTTGGATACTTGAGACTTGTCTATCTTTATTCTCAAGTCAAGTTCATGATCTATTCAGTCTATTGTAAATCATTTTTCTTGATTCATGTTGAATTAATAATCCAGTTGTAATCTTTATGCCTGTAATGATGTTTTTCTCTCTGATCTTATTTTTATGCAAAATTCTATCTTCCCCTATTTATTTTCTTTTGATGAACCTAGGTCAATTTCGGACCTGGGCCTAAACCGAGATTTGCGTACAATTGAATACGGGGGAATATGGGAATGTTGTCTATATTGGATATATATGTTTGGTAAAATTGATGGCATAACTTGAAATTGGAAATTTGGGGTATTGTCAATATAATTGAAATTGCAAGTTTGGTCGTTGGCATAATTGAATAAGCATGAAGTGGGCATAATGAATTAACATGTAAATCAAATCATGAGTTCGGGCCTATGTAAATTAAATCAAAGGATTAAGTTTATGATTAGGCATATGTAGAATTGGGAATTTGAACATGAAAGCAATTGTAAATTAGATAATTGGCATAAACATGTATTATGAACTTGGGCAACTGGCATGTATTGTAATAAAAAGATTATAGTTTGGGATAACTACATCATGAATCATGATTTGGGTCTATTGGGTATGAAACTTGATACATGTAATTTTGGCTAGAACTTGATATGGTAAAATGGTATAAAATTGGCATACATGTAAATTGGCATAAATTGAACATATGTAAATTTGGTACGAATTGGGCATATGTAAAATTTACATGTAATCTAGAACTTGGGCATATGTTAATTATGTGAAATTTGGAATAGAAACATATATGAAAATTTATGACTTGGTAAAGATTTAGTATGAAAGCGCCTAAGTTGGATTTTGAGTGGTTGGCATGTATTGTAAATAAAAGGCTATAACTTGGCATAACCTTATAGTGAATTATGATAATAATTTGGGAATACATTTTGGGGCAAAAACGTGAACCATGAACATTTCTATTTGTTAAATACATGAACTAATATCGGGGTTTTGGGTGGAATGTGACCATTAATGAACCTTTGACACGAGGTTACACTCAGTTTGTAGTGTAAATCTGCCCGGAACCGCCCGGCAAATCCAGTAGCAACAAATTGTCAGTCTAATGTGAGAGGTCGAAGGCCAAATTGTAGGCGTAACGGTTTATGGCACGAGGTTAGACCCAGTTTGTGGTGTAAATCTGGCCGGAACCGCCCGGCAAATCCAGTGGCCACAAAATGCACGGTCTAATGTGAGAGGTCATGATTCGTTCGTCATAATGAATGAATTAAGGAATACTAACCATAATAAGACGTGGGTATGGTTAGAGGTTTAGGTGGGATGACATGGAAATTTGACATGTAAATGTGGACCTAACCGGTATGAGTTAAGAACATGTAAAACTTGTAAATGTAGGTTCAACCAATATGATGTGAATGGGTGGGTTAAGTAACGTGGCTAGGCTAATGATACTTAACCGTTATAACATGACTAGCGGATGGGTTGGGCTAACTTGAATAGGTTGATATCACCCAATCGATAAAACCGGATGCGTGGTAGGGTTAAGTAAACACAAGAGAGTAACACTTAACCATTATAATATGACTGGTGGATGAGGTTAAGTTAACATGCACTTAACCAATATAACGTGATGCATGGTAAGATTAAGTAACAACAGAGGGTAACACTTAACCGTCACAACATGATAAGTAGGCGGGCTAAGTCAATGTACACTTAACCAATATGACATGACATGCGGTGGGGTTAAGTTAATACAAGGGAGAACACTTAGCCAATATAACAAGGCTTGCGGTAGGGTTAAGTAACACAAGGAACAAAACTTAACCGATATAACATGATGTGTGGTAGGGTTAAGTAAAACAGGAGAAAATACTTAACTAACTTAACGTAATGGACGGAGAGGGTTAAGTACATATCGGGTTGGTTGGTAATATTAGTAAATATAGGCCCACAAACTTAACCATTAATAGGCACGCTTGAATCGGTGGGTTAAGTACATCACGGGAAGGTGGTAATATCTGTATATATAGGCCCATACACTTAACCAGTAGGAAACCCTAGTAACGGGGACCCATTTCAGTAGTAACCCAAATCAGGTATCAACGGTACCCTGAAACTAGGCAGGGTAGGGCACGATTACTGGGCTGATTGTAAGCGGTCAAAGCGACGGCGGTGGGTGCAACAGTGTAGGTTCTAACGGAGTGCGGTCGTGCACACACTTCGGAGCATACAAACAGGGCACTGGGAGCACCAGTAGTATAACCTATGCCTTCTAGAATTGTGTCGGGCCGCCACCATGGGTCTTGATACACCCCATGGTGGGACCAGCATAGGTATCTACAATCATTGGGGGTTGTATGATACACATAGGTAGTATAATCCCTAGGTTGGACCTAGGTGGCATAAACCCTAAATCCGAGAAGCGTTCAATAGGTAGCATAATCCCTAGGTTGGACCTAGGTGGCATAAATCCTGGTCGAATCTAGGAAGTGCTCGATAGAAAACCCTAGATTAGATCTAGGTAATAAATAATAGATGTACACATGAAAGCAACCTTAATTTCGGGGATCGGGATCACGTTATGATTTTATATAGATTACTAGTTGGGACACTAGTTAGGTGGTGCAGAGAAAATAGATATCATTTTAATGGTGAAGCAGAGAAATCTTGCGATGCTTGTTAGAAATATTGTGAAACTATACTTAGTTCATCTTGAACGGGAACCTTGCAATGTTATACATGACAGAAATCCTATAATGTTATTCTTAGTTATCATGCCTATAGCTTATCTTGTCATCATGCTTATGTTTACTTTCAGTTTACTCATGCCATGTTATCCTTACCTGTTCTTATGCTGAAAGTCACTAGGACTTACTCAGTCTTTATGACTGACCCGGTTTGTTTCGCCTCTTTTTCTTCCATTTCCCCCCTCCCAGGTTCACAGGGTGGGAATACAGCTTAGTTCGAATCTTACCAAGCTCCAAGGCTCTTTCATGTACGGCTTGGATTTCTCTTGGCTATGGCTTGCTTTGCTTTATTGGGGAATGCTACAGTTTATTTTTATGCTTCTTTGTTTATGAGCAAGACAGATATTTTAGCTATGTGATTGGGTATTGGAAGTTGATGGGCTTTTGTTGTAAACAATTATATTTAATAAATGATTTGAAGTACTTCCACTTTACTTTCCGTTGTTTTATATATGTCTGTCTTGTAATATTTCTGTTCCAGTACCCATAATGCTCCACCGAAGTTAAGGCATTCCCTTTGTGAGTGACCTTAATGGATGTGGGGTGTTACATTTGGTATCAGAGTAGAAGGTTACCAGACCGGGCAAAAGCTTTTAAAAACCTTCTGAAATTATTTTCAAAATGTTTACAAAGAAGCATTTTTTCTAAAGAAAAGTTTTGTTTTACGAAAGGCATATTTCCCAAAGCCATATGCACTATCTTTTGATTCTCTCCTTGAGTCTCTTCTCTCTTTCTTTTTCACCATAGTTTGTAGGCTTACGACACATGTCGAAGGGCAAAGTAGTGTCCAACCTCCATCTGTAGCCGCAGTAGTTTTACTTGCGACTAATCTTATCTCAAGCTTTGTAGGGTTGCCATGCGATGGAAGTAGCTTTCGAGAAACTTTTCAACAAGCTATACAAGGATAGTAGGAACGAAGATAAAGAATACATGTCTAAGGATGAGAAACTTGTTGATATGGCTTAATCCACGAAGAGGAAAAAGGTGAAAGGAAAGAGGCCAAGTGAAAGAATAATAAAATCCTATGACAAGAGAGAATGTAACACCCCGTGTATTTTATAACAGTGAAATTCACAGATTAAAGTATAATAAATTTTAAATTAAAGTATTAAGGGAAACGGGATTTGCCATTGCGTTCGTCTCGGAAAAATACGCGAAATAGAGTCCGAGTTTACGAAAAACGGAGCCCGTATGACCAAATTATGGCCCGATGAAGTTTCAGAAAATTCAAATTTCGAAAACAGATTTGAGTTTCAGCCCAATCAGAGTAGGCGGGAAAATTCCCGCCCAAAGCCACCAGGTCGACCTGGGGGTCGACCCTAGGGTCGACCTGCCAGGCCAGGTCGACCTGGGAGTCGACCTAGGTGTCGACCTGCCCCAGGCAGGTCGACTCTAGAGTCGACCTGGGGGTCGACTGGGGAGTCGACTTGGCCCCTGAGCCAGGTCGAACCCAACCCACCCTGGCTGGCCTGGTCTGTGTTTGATCAATTTTCTGAGCCTTGCCTTGTCACTAGGGCTAGGTGTCAGCTCCTGATTGGCCTCTCCTTTGAACGAATGGCTATTATTAAACCAAGCTTCATCGACGGTCTAAATCAACTCACAAACTATATAAAAAGGACCTAAGACTAACCCTAATTCACACAAACTAAAATGGAGATGAGGCCGTCATGCTGCTGAGGAGAGACTAGGAATAGCCGTCAGAAATTGAGAGACGATTAGGAGATAATTTGAAAGCTTAAAGCAATGTTAATCAAATCAAAGCAACGCCTACAACAAAGGATAGCATCTCCAAATTCAGAATTCAGATTCCTGAATTGAAGATTTGTCATACGTAGTAAGTAGAGTGCTATTCCGATGTGAATTAAATAATTGTCTTGATTTGTGTAAAGTAAGAAATAGAATTGTGGCGATAATAATCTATATTTGTACGTTGCTTTGATGCTAAACGATTTGGGAATATTATGGTATACGATTGGATATATGCAAGTATGCGATTTGCGTCGGAAGTTAACAATGAAATGGAATTGTGGCAATAATAACCTATATTTGTATGTTATTTTGATTCTAAACGATTTGGCAATGCTATGGTGTACGATTGGATTCATACAAGTATATGGTTTATGTTGACAACCACATGTTGTGGAATTTTAATTGGGATTCATGCAAGCATATGATTCATATTGAAAACTACATGTTTGTGGTAGTTATTTACAACACCCATTTGATAATTGCAAGTATATGATTCATGTTGAAAATAACAACTATATGTTGTAATAGTTTATTTGAAATTCATGCAAGTCTATGATTTATTGTTATGCCAACATGATGTATAATTCTATGGTCATCTTTAGTGTAATTTGGTCCATTTGAGTATTATGATTCATATGAAGTTATGTTGGAATTGGCATTATAGTTCAAGTATAGAAATCATGCTTTTGTGATAGTGACAAAAGCACACATCTTTGTAAGCTTGTATTAATTTTATGAACATGACTAAACTATGTTTGTTATTATGCCTAGTTGAAAACATGTTTGTAGGCTTATGTTGTTATCAAAATCATATGATAATATATGTGACACATAAGTTACATTAGAGTTGCACTAGAATTACATCCCACTTGCAAGTTACATAGATAGGATAAAAACCATGATTATATGAATAGTAGGATTCATGTTCAATTATGTTTATGCCATGACTATATGAATAGAAGGACTCATGTTCAATTATGATTATGCCATAATTATATGATTAGAATGGTTCATGTTTAAGTATTATTTATGCCATGACTACATGAATAGAATGATTCATGTTTTGTGTAACAACCCGTATTTTCAATAAACTGTTATAACATAAATGGAGGCAGAATTAAACTGTAAAATCTGAGTAAAGGGATACGGGCTATGCCATTGCGTTCGTCTCGGAAAAATACGCGAAATAGAGTCCGAGTTTTCGAAAATCGGAGTCCGTATGACCAAGATATGGCCTCGCGAAGTTTCACGAAAAATTCCCAAATTAAAGTATACTTAATTAAGTGAAATGGGTTGCGCAGAGAAATATATATATATATTGATATATACATATATATATAATTGAAAATTAAATAAATAAATATGCAAAAATGTTCAAAACAGCGAATTGGGTGAGGGGAATAACCGAACCGGTCGATTTTTGAGGTCGACCCAAGCACGCTGGGTCGACTAGGGGTTAATCCAGGGTGTTTGGCTGTCAACCCGTGGGCCGATTCGCTCAAATGCAGATTTTGCATTTGGATGGTTCTCATGGTTCATCTTTAATCTAAAGGCCCTAGATGGTTCCTACACTTGACTTATTCCCCAAGACATGCTTTGATGGCTTGGATTGAATCTAGGTTTAATCCTATGGCCTAAAACACTTGCCTAATCTATAAATAAGACCCTAACCTATCCTAAATCCTCATTATTCATTCATGCAACTAAACTATGGCAAAATTTTACCTCTCATGGCCTCCACCCTCATTCTAAAATTCCTAAGTAAATTCCTATGAGAGGTTTCATGATCATGAGAGTGTTAGAGAGTTTCTATGTTAGTATGAAAGCTTCTCAAGTTGATTTCAAGGCTAAAGCTATGACCTTTGTTCATGAAGATGGTGTTTTTATTGATTTGGAGCATCCATCTTTGGGTTTTTGGGTGATGGCATGCATAGGCTTCATCACAATCTTTGTTTTGCATTTCGATTTGTGCCTTCATAGCAATGTAAGCCCTTTCCCTACTCTTAGATATTAACTATGAAGTTAAATGTTCATGTTGCAAGTTTGGGTTTGATCATTGAGAATGATACATGCTATCATGTCATGCAAGTTTATGAAGTCATTATCTTGATCTCATGAGCTAAAAGCTACAACCTTTATGTTGAAATATTGCACTATGCAACATGAGAACCTTCATAATCTTTATGTCAACTTGCATATGAAGTCATAACCCTTATATGATGATATATGCGAGTTACTAGTCATCATTCCATGTCTTTTGTCACCATGATTCGTTTATGTGCCAAGTTTGGGTTTATGCATGTTTTTGAGGCTTAAGAATGTAACATGCAAGCTAATGAACACATTTGTGCCTCATTTGCCACCATGATTAACTTGTGGCTTAATATCCATTTTTGTCATGCCTTTGTCAAGTCTCTTCTTTTAATCCATTACGTTGTTGCGAACGTATATGCGAGTTTAAAAGCGTTGGGGTCACATTATGGGAAAACATAATGACATGAACATGATGTGGGTAAATGGGTATAAACATGACAACATGTAACGATAAATATGACATGTGTTTATACTTGAAAACATGACTTGAAATATAACATGGAAGTTGACATGTAAGTATGCATAAAAACATAAGCTTGGGAATTTACCTATTAAGTTAGGTCTACCCTTTGGGAATTTACCTATTAAGTTAGGTCTACCCAAATGCTTGAAAAACTTGTAACATGTTTTGGAAACATGATGAACATGACACTTAGATAATATAAGTGTGGCCAACTCGAGGTTGGGTTGAGTTTGCAACGTAAAACTACCCGGAACCGACCGGCCTAACTAGTAGTTGCAAACAATAGGACCCAATGTGAGAAGTTGGTCATGTTGTGCTTGAACCCGAGGTTAGACCAAGTTGTGGTGTAAAGCTACCCGGAACCGACCGGCTTAACTAGTAACCACAACAAAGTCTAATGTGAGAGGTTGGGGTGCATTAAGTAATTAATGCCACATGATAGGGTTAAGTTAATTTGATTAATGACTCTTAACCAAATATGACATGGACAAAGGGGTTAAGTAAATTGATTAGGCTAATGATACTTAACAAAACATGACAAGGTTGGGTAGGTTAAGTAACTTGATTTGCCTAATGACACTTAACCATTTTTATACGACTAGTGGACGGGGTTAAGTTAACCAACACTTAATCAATCCAACACGATAATTTGGTAAGGTTAAGTAAGTTTTCTTAATGGCACTTAACCGAAAGATACAGTTAATGGATGGGGTTAAGATTAGACTCAACTAGTCTAAACATGATAATCGGATGGGGCTAAGTTAGCCTAGACTTAACTAATCCCACTTGGTAGTTTAATGGGGTTAAGTTAAACACTTAACTAATCTAACTCGTTAATTTGATGTGGTAAAGTGACCTATACTTAACCAATCTAACCCGTTAATTTGATGTGGTTAAGTGACCTAAACTTAACCAATCTAACTCGTTAATTTGATGTGGTTAAGTGATCTATACTTAACCAATCTAACTCGTGAATTTATTGAGGTTAAGTTAACCCATACTTAACCAATATAACGTGAAAACATGATAAGGCTAAGTCATGAATCGCTTGAATACACTTGACCGGTTTGACTAAGTAATTTGATAGGGTCAAGTTAATATATACTTAAACAACTTGAGCATGGTTTGTAGGGTTAAGTCTTGAACTTGGATACTTAGCCAATTTTGACATGATTTGTAGACGGGTTAAGTCTCGAACTTGGATACTTAGCCAATTTTGACATGATTTGTGGACGGGATTAAGTCATGAACTTAAGTGACACTTAATCTGTTATATAAACCCTAATTCGGAGGATTAGGTGGGTAACCGTAATTAACAAGGATAACGGGAATAAGGCTAAGTGGTAAACCTTAGTTGAAGGATAACTAAGTAATGATTCTTAGTCAAGGAAATTTAAACCAGTTCATAGATAGATGAGTAACCTAATACGGTAGGTCATCGTTTAAGCACACGAGTAGGAGCAAGTATCTGATTTAGATAAAGGCTCCAGCGAACTGGGTAACGAAGCAGCGGCTTCGGGGAACGTGAGGATATTCTTGGTATCCCTCTATGAGCTGCCAGGTAATTATACTAGGCTCATGAGAGGTTAAGGTCTGCGTTAGAAGAACCAAGAGTATGCCTTGGTTGCTATGCGAGCGACCTAAAGACGGGGATGGATAGGGGATAGTCGACGATACACGGTCGTACCCTAGATAGCATTTTTCGTCAGGCTACCTACCATCTTTGGTCAAGCGTGTACGTACGGAAAGGCAGAGAACACCCAATAGACCATAATTGCTATCTAATTATGGTTGCGGTAAGGCTAGGATTGTGGGTTGGCCTGTAGTGTGTTCTCATACAGGATTTATCCTGTCTTGTCTTTCGCTAGTTGAGGGAGGGGTCCCGTGGGACCATAGCCACGGATAGAAAAATAGACCTTAGCATCTTCACCGGCAGATAAATCGAAAGCTCCCGACCGAGTCCTGTATTTCCTGACCTGCCCTGTGACAGGACTCGGATGGCACGATGTGATACATGTGCATATAGTCATGGAAAAACGATTCACGACGAATGCTTGGGAAAAAGGGCGCGGTTGGCGGTTAGCGTAATCCCTAGTGGCCCTAGGTGGTTGAACCCAAACCGAGATACGAAAACGTGCAATAGGTAAGCGTAATCCCTAGTAGCCCTAGGTAGCATAAGTCCTAGTTGTACAGACGATAATTCATGTTGGAAGACCCTAGCTAGGTTTAGGGTAACAGTCCAAACCGATCTTAAGGATCATGGAACTATGTTAAAGTAATATAGAATCTCATGGGAAAGCTCGTATGGTCTACGGCAAGGGACTAAACATTTACATGGAACAAAACATACGAGTTGAGTAACCTATATATACGATAAACTAGTTTGACATGGATCATTACACAACTTTTGAGTAAGGGTCATTCACGGATAACACGTGATATAGTTGGGATACTAGTACGGTAGGTGCAGAGCAGATGTACAGGATAGTTACCTTGGGACGTTATACGTGATAGATATCTTAGGGATATTATACTTGATAGAAACCTGACGATGTGATACCCTGTTTTATCTTGACATCGTAATTTATCATGACACCTTAGTTTATCTGAGTTCAGTAGTTCATCCTGTTATTTTGATTTAGCTTATCTATCTTGTTATCAAGCTCATGTTCATCTCTGTTTCTCATGTCAGTTAACTTTACTAGTTTTTATGCTAATAGTAGATAGGGCTTACTCAGTCTTTTTGACTGACCCGTTTTGTTTCGCCTCTTTTCTTCCGTTTCCCCCCCAGGTTACAGGGAGGAAATACTGCTGTTTAGTTCGGACTTCTTCTGCTTGAAGGTCATCATGGATGGCTTGGACTTTCCTTGGCTATGGCTACTTTACTGTTTTTACTTGGGGAATAATTTTTGAAAAAGTCTTTATGCTTCTTTATTATTGCAAGACAGGTTTTGATGTACTCTGATGAAAAAGGCTTTAGACCTTAATTATTAATGTTTATGAAAGTTTGATTTTACTTCCGCTATGTTATATGTTCTGTCTTGTGATATTTCTGTGCATGTTTACCAATAATGCCCCTCTAAAGCTAGTGCATTCCTTTGCGAGTGACCTTAGCGGAGGCGGGGTGTTACACGTGGTATCAGAGCAGAAGGTTACCAGACTGGGCAAAAGTTTTTAAAGACCTTCTGAAAACTATTTGAAAAAAAAACCGTTTACAAAGAAGCATTTTTCAAGAAAATTTTCTTTTAAAAGAAAAAGGCTATTCCCCAAAGGCCATTAGCACTATCCTTGTTTCCTTAATTGAGTCTCTTTTCCTTTCTTTCCTCCATCTGTAGTCACAGTAGTTTTAACTGCGACTAGTCTTTTCTACCTACGAAAGTGCTTTCCATACGATGGAGGTGGTTCTCGAGAGACCAGTGGCCGCGTTATAAGAAAGGATCGTGAGAAAGAAGGATAAAGGATACGAGCTTAAGGATGAGCAACTTGTTGGTATGGCTTAGTCCTCAAAGGAGGGAGAAAGATGAACAATGAAACCCATGACGAGATAGTACCTTTGGCATGGTAAAACGGGGCGGATAGTTAAGTATTATGGGACAAGGACAAGATCATCGGGAGGGCAGTAGTATGCTCTCATTTCTAGAATACCTCGGAAGGAGGGTAACGATCTTGTTAAAGGTTTAGCTTTTCTTCTCTATCATCCCGTTAGGACTTCGTTGTTCGTATCATTTAAGTCTGCTTCGATAGTTGAGTCTCTGCACCTTAAGTACTAGCGTAATATAGAATCCCATTTTTGTCTCAAAGTCCTATTGGAGAATCAGTCCATTTATACATGACTTGTTTGGATTTGGGAATGTCTATGCCAAGTGTTGAGTTTGGAAATAATGCTTATGTTTATAAGCTATGGATGGATTCTAGGGATGAAGTGGTTATCCAGTAGGGGGTGCCACTCTCGGTTTTGATAGGAGGGTAGTTAGACCTTTTGACTAGCCTTGGTAATGCCCTCGAAGTATCGGGTAACCTTTTTGAGGTTCTGTCATGACTAGTTACTTAGAATCCCTTGATGCCTTTATTGGAAATTTGAAGCCCGATCGAGTGGTGTTCGCCGATAAGACAGATGGTTTATTTCACTTATGCATGGGTTATAGAAATCACCCTAGTAAGTGCGCTTGATAACCTGGTTGGCATCTGGTTACTTTCAAGAGGAAGTTCTTCTACGTGGAATACCTTGTGGTACGAGGTCCGAGATTCACTAGTGAATTTTGGAAAGCTTGCATGAGATCATGAGTATGCAGTCATGTTTGCGCCAAGTGTGCAAGTGGAACGAGAGGCGACGAAGGAATGAGTTCCAGCTCATGTTATGGAAACAGGAAATAAGAAGCTACGAAATCGCGAAGTTAAAAGACGGTCAAGGCACCATGGAATTAAGCTCAAGGAGATACGACTTTGATGGTCAAAGACTAGATACGCGCATGATATCTCTTTTTGGGAGTATATCCTTGATCCCTGTTTTCTGTAGAGCTTACTTGTAGGCTATCTTTTGTGGACATCCTCTCGGTCCTATTCTCCGTTACAAACCTTGTAAGGAGTTTGTCCTTTTTATCTTCTCGACCCTGTTTCAGGGAATTCTAGGTAGAACCCTACGTATGTAAACATGTATTTGAAACATGTTATGATTGATATGGTTGCAAGTGGTTGCTCGTGGATGCGCGAATACACATTAGATACTAGCTCGACTCGGTCACATTTCATATTGCATATGCACGAGTATTTATACTTGTTTATAGATGAAATCGAATGTATTATCATGCGGTTGTTGCATATGAATGAATGATTGTGCACGCATATAGTATCTATATGACTAGGACTATTTGCATACATGTTGGATTCATGGCACTATACATATTTTGCATTAGAAAGATTATTCAGGCCTGATCATTAGCATTAGCTAAGGAACATGTACACACACGTTTTGCATATATTCATACAGCATTAGAAATCATCTAAGGACAATGGTTGCTTGTGGATGATGTTTTGAGTAGATGGATGATGGATGGTAGGATATGTTCTTCCTAACTTGGAGATTTCGGGGACGAAATCCTAAAAGGTGGGGAGAATGTAACAACCCGTATTTTCAATAACCTGTTATAACATAATTGGAGGCAGAATTAAACTGTAAAATCTGAGTCAAGGGAAACGGGCTATGCCATTGCGTTCGTCTCGGAAAAATACGCGAAAAAGAGTCCGAATTTTCGAAAATCGGAGTCCGTATGACCAAGATATGGCCTCGCGAAGTTTCACGAAAAATTCCCAAATTAAAGTATACTTAATTAAGTGAAATGGGTTGCGCAGAGAAATATATATATATATTGATATATACATATATATATATATATAATTGAAAATTAAATAAATAAATATGCAAAAATGTTCAAAACAGCGAATTGGGAGAGGGGAATAACCGAACCGGCCGATTTTTGAGGTCGACCCGAGCCCGCTGGGTCGACTAGGGGTTAATACAGGGTGTTTGGCTGTCAACCCGTGGGCCGATTCGCTCAAATGCAGATTTTGCATTTGGATGGTTCTCATGGTTCATCTTTAATCTAAAGGCCCTAGATGGTTCCTACACTTGACTTCTTCCCCAAGACATGCTTTGATGGCTTGGATTGAATCTAGGTTTAATCCTATGGCCTAAAACACTTGCCTAATCTATAAATAAGACCCTAACCTATCCTAAATCCTCATTATTCATTCATGCAACTAAACTATGGGAAAAATTTACCTCTCATGGCCTCCACCCTCATTCTAAAATTCCTAAGTAAATTCCTATGAGAGGTTTCATGATCATGAGAGTGTTAGAGAGTTTCTATGTTAGTATGAGGGCTTCTCAAGTTGATTTCAAGGCTAAAGCTATGACCTTTGTTCATGAAGATGGTGTTTTTATTGATTTGGAGCATCCATCTTTGGGTTTTTGGGTGATGGCATGCATAGGCTTCATCACAATCTTTGTTTTGCATTTCGATTTGTGCCTTCATAGCAATGTAAGCCCTTTCCCTACTCTTAGATATTAACTATGAAGTTAAATGTTCATGTTGCAAGTTTGGGTTTGATCATTGAGAATGATACATGTTATCATGTCATGCAAGTTTATGAAGTCATTATCTTGATCTCATGAGCTAAAAGCTACAACCTTTATGTTGAAATGTTGCACTATGCAACATGAGAACCTTCATAATCTTTATGTCAACTTGCATATGAAGTCATAACCCTTATATGATGATATATGCGAGTTACTAGTCATCATTCCATGTCTTTTGTCACCATGATTCGTTTATGTGCCAAGTTTGGGTTTATGCATGTTTTTGAGGCTTAAGAATGTAACATGCAAGCTAATGAACACATTTGTGCCTCATTTGCCACCATGATTAACTTGTGGCTTAATATCCATTTTTGTCATGCCTTTGTCAAGTTTCTTCTTTTAATCCATTACGTTGTTGCGAACGTATATTCGAGTTTAAAAGCGTTGGGGTCACATTATGGGAAAACATAATGACATGAACATGATGTGGGTAAATGGGTATAAACATGACAACGTGTAACGTTAAATATGACATGTGTTTATACTTGAAAACATGACTTGAAATATAACATGGAAGTTGACATGTAAGTATGCATAAAAACATAAGCTTGGGAATTTACCTATTAAGTTAGGTCTACCCTTTGGGAATTTACCTATTAAGTTAGGTCTACCCAAATGCTTGAAAAACTTGTAACATGTTTTGGAAACATGATGAACATGACACTTAGATAATATAAGTGTGGCCAACTCGAGGTTGGGTTGAGTTTGCAACGTAAAACTACCCAGAACCGACCGACCTAACTAGTAGTTGCAAACAATAGGACCCAATGTGAGAAGTTGGTCATGTTGTGCTTGAACCCGAGGTTAGACCAAGTTGTGGTGTAAAGCTACCCGGAACCGACCGGCTTAACTAGTAACCACAACAAAGTCTAATGTGAGAGGTTGGGGTGCATTAAGTAATTAATGCCACATGATAGGGTTAAGTTAATTTGATTAACGACTCTTAACCAAATATGACATGGACAAAGGGGTTAAGTAAATTGATTAGGCTAATGATACTTAACAAAACATGACAAGGTTGGGTAGGTTAAGTAACTTGATTTGCCTAATGACACTTAACCATTTTTATACGACTAGTGGACGGGGTTAAGTTAACCAACACTTAATCAATCCAACACGATAATTTGGTAAGGTTAAGTAAGTTTTCTTAATGACACTTAACCGAAAGATACAGTTAATGGATGGGGTTAAGATTAGACTCAACTAGTCTAAACATGATAATCGGATGGGGCTAAGTTAGCCTAGACTTAATTAATCCCACTTGGTAGTTTAATGGGGTTAAGTTAAACACTTAACTAATCTAACTCGTTAATTTTATGTGGTTAAGTGACCTATACTTAACCAATCTAACCCGTTAATTTGATGTGGTTAAGTGACCTAAACTTAACCAATCTAACTCGTTAATTTTATGTGGTTAAGTGATCTATACTTAACCAATCTAACTCGTGAATTTATTGAGGTTAAGTTAACCCATACTTAACCAATATAACGTGAAAACATGATAAGGCTAAGTCATGAATCGCTTGAATACACTTGACCGGTTTGACTAAGTAATTTGATAGGGTCAAGTTAATATATACTTAACCAACTTGAGCATGGTTTGTAGGGTTAAGTCTTGAACTTGGATACTTAGCCAATTTTGACATGATTTGTAGACGGGTTAAGTCTCGAACTTGGATACTTAGCCAATTTTGATATGATTTGTGGACGGGATTAAGTCATGAACTTAAGTGACACTTCATCTATTATATAAACCCTAATTCGGAGGATTAGGTGGGTAACCGTAATTAACAAGGAGAACGGGAATAAGGCTAAGTGGTAAACCTTAGTTGAAGGATAACTAAGTAATGATTCTTAGTCAAGGAAATTTAAACCAGTTCATAGATAGATGAGTAACCTAATATGGTAGGTCATCGTTTAAGCACACGAGTAGGAGCAAGTATCTGATTTAGATAAAGGCTCCAGCGAACTGGGTAACGAAGCAGCGGCTTCGGGGAACGTGAGGATATTCTTGGTATCCCTCTATGAGCTGCCAGGTAATTATACTAGGCTCATGAGAGGTTAAGGTCTGCGTTAGAAGAACCAAGAGTATGCCTTGGTTGCTATGCGAGCGACCTAAAGACGGGGATGGATAGGGGATAGTCGACGATACACGGTCGTACCCTAGATAGCATTTTTCGTCAGGCTACCTACCATCTTTGGTCAAGCGTGTACGTACGGAAAGGCAGAGAACACCCAATAGACCATAATTGCTATCTAATTATGGTTGCAGTAAGGCTAGGATTGTGGGTTGGCCAGTAGTGTGTTCTCATACAGGATTTATCCTGTCTTGTCTTTCGCTAGTTGAGGGAGGGGTCCCGTGGGACCGTAGCCACGGATAGAAAAACAGACCTTAGCATCTGCACCGGCAGATAAATCAAAAGCTCCCGACCGAGTCCTGTATTTCCTGACCTGCCCTGTGACAGGACTCGGATGGCACGATGTGATACATGTGCATATAGTCATGGAAAAACGATTCACGATGAATGCGTGGGAAAAAGGGCGCGGTTGGCAGTTAGCGTAATCCCTAGTGGCCCTAGGTGGTTGAACCCAAACCGAGATACGAAAACGTGCAATAGGTAAGCGTAATCCCTAGTAGCCCTAGGTAGCATAAGTCCTAGTTGTACAGACGATAATTCATGTTGGAAGACCCTAGCTAGGTTTAGGGTAACAGTCCAAATCGATCTTAAGGATCATGGAACTATGTTAAAGTAATATAGAATCTCATGGGAAAGCCCGTATGGTCTACGGCAAGGGACTGAACATTTACATGGAACAAAACATACGAGTTGAGTAACCTATATATACGATATACTAGGTTGACAAGGACCATTACACAACTTTTGAGTAAGGGTCATTCACGGATAACACGTGATACAGTTGGGATACTAGTACGGTAGGTGTAGAGCAGATGTACAGGATAGTTACCTTGGGACGTTATACGTGATAGATATCTTGGGGATATTATACTTGATAGAAACCTGACGATGTGATACCCTGTTTTATCTTGACATCGTAATTTATCATGACACCTTAGTTTATCTGAGTTTAGTAGTTCATCCTGTTATTTTGATTTAGCTTATCTATCTTATTATCATGCTCATGTTCATCTCAGTTTCTCATGTCAGTTAACTTTACTAGTTTTTATGCTAATAGTAGATAGGGCTTACTCAGTCTTTTTGACTGACCCGTTTTGTTTCGCCTCTTTTCTTCCGTTTCCCCCCCAGGTTATAGGGAGGAAATACTGCTGTTTAGTTCGGACTTCTTCTGCTTGAAGGTCATCATGGATGGCTTGGACTTTCCTTGGCTATGGCTACTTTACTGTTTTTACTTGGGGAATAATTTTTGAAAAAGTCTTTATGCTTCTTTATTATTGGAAGACAGGTTTTGATGTACTCTGATGAAAAAGGCTTTAGACCTTAATTATTAATGTTTATGAAAGTTTGATTTTACTTCCGCTATGTTATATGTTCTGTCTTGTGATATTTCTGTGCATGTTTACCAATAATGCCCCTCTAAAGCTAGTGCATTCCTTTGCGAGTGACCCTAGCGGAGGCGGGGTGTTACATTTTGTTTATACCATGATTATGTGAATAGAATGATTCATGTCTAAGTATTGCTTATATTATATGTTGTTACAATCGCAAGTTTACATGTGCCTACCTTATGTTAATTGAGTCGTTATGTTGCAAGTTCATGCGTTCACACTCCCCTTTTTATGTTACCTTATAACACCATGTTATAAGCCTCCCCTTTTCATATGGCTAAATTGGGTTTAAGTGTTAAACCCAACACACCTTACATTGGAGCGAACGTATAAAACGGGGGTAATGATGTTTGGGCTAAAATATAGAACATATGTGTTGGCATGTTTGACGCATGCCAACAACCTTGAAAAACAATTAAGTGGCATAAATAAATCTTAATCAATAAAGATGAATTTGAATAATGGGCCGCAAATATTTACATATAAAAAGAAAAGAGACAAAATATGTAAATGTAGAAAACACGATGTGTTTAACCCGAGGTTGGATTGAGTTGTGATGTAAACCTGCCCGGAACTGCCCGGATGTCCAGTAGTCACAACAATACCTATCCAATGTGGGTGGTTAAACACGGAGCCCAATAAGGACCCGAGGTTAGACTGAGTTGTGGCGTATGACTGCCCGGGCCCAACCGGCAACAGGCAGCCACAACAATACCTGTCTAATGTGAGAGGTCAAGGCTTTAATAAGACAATTAAGGCTAAGTCAGGATTGATAGGATTAAGTGAATTAAGACTTAATCAAAATTTAACATGCTAAACTAAACAGACTGATTGGGGGTTAGGTTTATAAAACACTTAACCAACTTAGCATGTTGGCTAGAAATAGAAAAACCTAGTAGCGGGGGACCCTTTTCAGCTGTAACCCTACAAGGTATCATGATACCCTGAAACTAGGCAGGGTGGGGCACGATTACTGGGCTGACTGTAAGAGGTCAAATCGACGGTGGTGGTGCAGCAGTGTGGGTTCTAACGGGGTGCGGGCGTGCACACACTCCGGCGCAGAAAAATAAGGCACTAAGCACTAGTAGCATACCTGTGCATTCTAGGATTGTGTCGGGCCGCCACCATGGGACTTGATACACCCCCATGGTGGGACCAGCATAGGTAACTACAACATCGGGGGCCGTAAGAAACAGGTAACTATGCGAGTAGGAGCCGATCATCATAAAAATGGATCACTTCACCCTGATTATGGGGTGCCTGTTGGGAACTAGTTTATATGGGTACAGAGATTAATATAGGGTACGATAGTATATTCGACCCTAGACAACTTAACTTAGTTTATGGTGCTTTCCCATTTCTAGTTTATACTTATCATACCCAGTTCTTTATTCATAGACTGAATAGTCCTAGACTAACTCAGGCTTTATGTCTGACTCTACTTTTCTTTCGCCTTCTTTTCTTTCGTTCCCCCCCCCCCCCCAGGTCCACAGGGAGGGAATACCGCAGCTTGACCAGTTTTCACATCCAGCTTGAAGAGAAAGAATGTATTGCTTGGGTCTTTTCCGTTTTGGGCTATGGCTTTGGACAGCAATTATGGAACTTTTGCAGTTTATTTATGTTTTCTTTATGCTTCTTTAAATAATGTAATCAAGACAGTTATGGAGATGTTATGGTTTGGGAAGTATTGTAAAACAAATTATGACATGGTTTGTGTAGCACGTATTTTGTTGAAATAAAAGTTATTGATGTTTTCTGCTGTTCAAAAATATGTGTTCTTATATCTGTCAAGTATATCTGTGACTTATACTTATAAACCTCCACCAAAATTAGGGCATTTCCTTTGAGAGTGACCCTAACGGAGGTGGGGTGTTTCACTTGGTATCAGAGCATAGGTTTACCAGATAAGAAAAAAGTTTTGAAAATTTATTTTCAAAAAGGAAATTTAAAGAAGCATTTTTAAGATAAAATATTATTTAATTTTAAAAGGCAAAGTCCCCCCCCCAAGGCCATAGGAACTATCTCTTATCCTTCGTTTTGAATCTATCCTTTTTGTTTCAGCATGTCCGAAGAACTTAACTTGCCAGAGGGTGTACCAATACCTGGTTGGTTTAGACGGTTCTTGGAAGCAAGGGCCACTCAGCCAGGTCCAACCGTTCCTCCTCCCCCAGCTGCAGGAAATCATCCAGCTGCAGCAGCACCTCTTCCTCCACCTCCTCCGCAGGGAAACACCTTTGCTAAGATATGTAAAGATTTTAAAGCTATGGGAGGAAAGGATTTTCATGGAACTGAGTCCTTCGTGGCAGCTAGAAATTGGCTGAAAGAAACCGAGGACTTATTCATCATCTTTGAGGTAGAAGATAGGCAGAAAGTACAACTGGCAGTGTGGCTACTAAAGGGCGAGGCTTCCTACTGGTGGGAAGTCACTAATGAAGAAAGATCAGTGGAAACATGGGAGGACTTTAGGGCAAGGTTTGAGGTTAAATTTCTCTCAGATGCGGAAAGGAGTTTGCAGTTGGAAAAATTCTTATTTCTTAAGCAAGGGAACAAGACAGTCAAAGAGTATGTTAATCAGTTCGATGAGCTGGCTAGGTTCGGACTGGACCTAGTCAACACCCCGCACAAGAAGGCTCTCCGTTTTGTCAAAGGGTTGAATGAGCCATTACACAGTTTGGCCATGACCCATATACCCATGGGAGCTACGTATGAAAGGTTGGTACAGAAGGCGTTGCTGAACGAACACTACGCCATAGATGGCCTATCGCAACGAAAATCCAAGGTGTTGCTAGCTACAATGTTACTATAGGTATGTTGTTTTTTGTCTATTGCAACACAGGCTTCAAAGTGTTACCATAGAAAATCCAAGGTGTTGCAGTAGCCACGTGAATAAATTTATCAATCCGGGTGATTACGATCCAACGGTCCACGTTAGCGATCCGCGTGACATGAAACAATCTTTAACGCGGGAAGCAAAAACAAAAAACAAAAAACAAAGCGGCAAAAAACTTAGCCAAATTTTCAGTTAGGGTTTCAATCGAAAACTTAACAAAATACGCCGCCGCTTAATCTGTCAAAAACTCTCACTCGCAATTTCAGTTACGGCTAAAATTTCAAGTTTACAAGCTTAATTGGGGTTCGATTACGGCAAGTTCGAGTTCAAGTTCAATTAGGGCTTCGGTGTATCAATTAGGTCTTCAATTGGGTTCGTCTGGGTCTCAAATTTCAGTTAGGGCTTCGATTTAATCTGCTGCTTAAGGTATCACTCAATGTATATTTCAAGTATTTCCTAATTTGATTGTTGTGTTGCCTAATTCACAGATTTACTTGTGTATTCAGGCGTGATCATATTCATGATTTTATTATTATGTTTATTTTTGTAACAAACTTATGTTGAGCACTGGTTATATGATATTATTCTGTTTATTTGCCTTATAGTCATGGCTAAATAATATTTGTGTGTAAATTAGTGATGAACGAGGAAAAAATATGGGCAGAACTTCAAAAGTTCAGATGGCTGCATGTTATTTGTGTGTAAATTTAGGCCTCGATTACCAAAGAATACATGCATGTCCAAATGACTGCATGTTATATATTGGGCAAAAAATTAAAAGGAAAATAACTGCAAAACTTGTGGTGTTTCAAGGAAAATAACTGCATGCTATTTAAGTAAGAAAATGTTGTTTCTGCCTATATTACATGTTAGTGAAGTGACTCTTTTATTTTATAATGTGGTTGGTTTATTTTATTTTGTAATTATTTCAATCGAATGCTAATTTCTCCATTTTGTGTAGGATGGAGATGGAAAATCTTAGGTTCCATCACAAGGGAAAATTTGGGAAAAAAGGATATGTTGGTGGAGAAGAGGCTATTGTCAAGGATGTTGATCTGGATAGGTTTTCGTACACAGTACTGATGGAGTTTGTCAAGGAAGAGCTAGAGTACACCGAAATTGGAGGAATATATGCATGGAAAGTTCCAACGAGTGGGTGGAAATTGGTGGTTGATGATGTAGAGCTGTTGTTTATGATGCAAATAAAAAATAATGGTGATTACATTGATTTCTATGTCGACACTGACGTCGAGGATAGTACCGAGCCAATTAAACAAATGCAGCCACATGTCATCGTACGCCCGAGGAAGAATCTGTTTCCAGGTATAAACATGTCTTCTTATTTGTACTATTTTGATGAACTTGGTCATTTTGCTGAATATGTTTTTCATTTAGGACTTGTTTGATTTTTAGTGCACTTAGTAGAATAATAAAGAACTTGTATGTTGCAGCTGCGAATTCACAGAAACGGCAGTTTGTCAGCTCTCACCATCTACAACAAGTAGCAAAAAAGAAGCAGCAGACCGATCAAGTCTTTACTCCTAGAAAGTCGACACGGCTAAACAATTCCCAAATGATCAGCGAAGCTGCTGTGAGTCCACCTATCAACAACAAGCAGACCGATCAAGTCTTTACTCCTAGAAAGTCGGCACGGCTAAATAATCCAGTGACGAACAATCCAGAAGTGATCAGCAAAACCGCTGCGAGTCCACGTATGAAGAAGAAAAAGGTGGTCAGCAAGAAGTCAACTAGAGTCAGTAGTTCGATGAAGTTACCAGAGAAGGAAAATCCAACTCAGCAGTTCGATGAAGTCAGCGATGCAACTTTGAATACCAACTCAGCAGGTGTCAAGAGTAAATTGGATTTCAATACTCCACATGATGAAGAGGATAATACAGTTGAAAATGAGCTTCTAGTAAGAAGACTACAACCTGATCTTCTAATATATGATCTACATATTTTGCTAATATTTACAATAATGTCTTGTTTAATTACTTTCAGAATGATGATCTATCACCTCCGCCACCTCCGCCGCTTACAGAGTACGAAATGGAGAGAGACAAAAATGTCTCACAAAAGAATAAAGTTTTTGAAAAACTTGGGATGCCTAAATTAGTTTCTGGAATGATAAATGAATTTGGAAAAAATAAAGCAAAATCAAAGATGCTTGATGAGGAAAGCGAAGATTATGTTCCAGAATTTGAAGATGATACTTCAAAAAATCAGGCAAAGGTGCGTTATAGCTAAAGAATTAATTTTATGTTGGTAATCATAGACTAGCTTCATTTTTCTATTTTATTTTATTGTTTTTTATGCGTATTTTAGAGAACCAAAATAGATAGGGTTACAAAGTCTCAGTCTGGACCAACAACTCGTTCACGAGCCAATGTCAAGTCTGCAACTGATAATAATGCAACTCCTAAGGCAGGCGACGTACCAGTTCATACGCAATCTGATGGTCCACCATCTAGCGTTGAGTTACCACACAATGAAGGGATAGGAACAATGGCGGCTTATTTGTCTATGCGAGAACGCCAGAATATTAACAGTAGTGGAAGTGGAAGTGTAAGGAATAAGGCTGTTGTCGAAAATGTCTCGACAAATATTGAAAATGAAGAAGATGAAGTAGCAGAAGATGAAGGTAGTATTTGATTGAGTTCTGATTTTAATAGTTTGAGTTCTCATTTATGTTTTGCCTAGCCTTCTCATTACTATAGTATGTACTTTGTAACGGTAGTCGGAGCTCCCAGAAGGCTCAGGGGAAAAACAAAGATGGATAAAGTTCATTCAAGGCCATATGACAAAAGAGTTGTAATCCAAATGAATGATCGGGGCCAACCTATTTCAGACGACGACCAAGTAATGACTGAACTGAGTTATTTTTTAGGAACACTGAAGAGGAGTGTTCCACTTACTTACAAGTCTTGGTTTGATGTTCCTGCAAGTTTGAAAGACAGGCTGTGGAGCTATGTGAAGGTAATTTGCAAACTTAATTAGCTGAATTTTACTTAAATATAATAAATTTGTCACAAAAGTAGCATGACTGTTCTTTTTAATGTTTGATTTGTATTTAAGCAACGGTATATTATTCCGAATGAATGTGAATATTGGGCTTTGAGGTCAATTCGTGACGCTTGGAGGGGATACAGAAGTCGTATTAAAAAGGCACACTATACGGCTTTTGAAACTGATGAAGAGAGGCTAGAAAATAGGCCTGACGAAATTCCACTTCAAGATTTCAAAGTACTCTTGCAGTTTTGGGGAGATGACAAAGTTCAGGTATAATTTTAAGTTTTATCACAGAATTTTTTCCCCCTTTTTATTCATTCAAATCAGTCAGATAAACATATTTATTTCATGTTGTTTTGTAGTCCAAGGCCCTTACGAATTCGGCAAATCGGAAATCTTATACGGACACGCACACTGCTGGTCCAAAAATTTTTTCTCAAATTCGGCATAAAATGGTATGTATTTTGCTTGTTTAACTTGTGAATAAACTACATATCCTTGTTTAACTTGTTTCGCAATATTAGTGATATATGTTCTGGAACAATTGGTTTATTATCCTTTTACTATCTAACGTTTTTTAATTTGTATCAGACCAAGGAATCTGATGGAGAACTTTATGTTAAAACTCGCAAGAGGAAAGAAGGAAAGGGTTACAAGACTGATGCTTCAATAATGAACTACAGAATTGTAAGAAATTTATTTTCTCTTCAATCAGGTGTCAAAAACAATGCTTCATTTTGCACATGATCATCATTATTATAGAATTAGATCCTGTTTTGTTGAAACCGATAGCAGGATCGATCATAGCAATGGGTGTGATCTTTTACTTTGGGTTTCAGTGTGTATATGCCGCAATTCTTGTTTATAAATTGTTAATTTTATTTAATGTCACATTTTAAAACTGCTTTTTTTGCAGGAGAAGATTGAAAAAGCAATTGGTGAAGGAAGCAATGATGGAGTTGTTCATGAACTTGTTTCTGATGGAAAGTCGCACGGTCCATCATGGCTTATAGGGCGGCACACCAAGTCTCCAATAGTTTCAAAAGCAGCTCCAACAGCAGGCACATACATACAGGAGCTGGCAACGAAGATAAGGGAAGATATAGCCGGCGAAGTCGAAGCAAAGGTGAACAAGATGGTCCAAAGTGAATTTGATGCAAAGGTGGATGAAAAAGTTCAGGAGAACTTGACAAGGATGCTGAAGAAATTGGGTGAAGCAAACCCGCACATGCACATTGATATTGGGGATTTTAGTGCGACAGTTCGCAGTGAAGGCACTGAAACTGAAAGCAGTGAACGCAGTGGAGGCTCACGCTCTTATTCATGATATTGGGGATCTTTGTGCGCAACTGCAGTGAACATGAATTGATATTTGGTACGTACTAGCTGTGTTTGGAAGTATGCTCTGTGAACATGAGTTTTCTAGCTACGTTTGTAAGTATGTTTGGAAGTACTAATATTTGTTGCTCTGTGAACATGATTTTTCTGGCTGTGTTTGTAAGTATGTTTTGTAAGTACTAATATTTGTGTCGCTTGTGAATCCGAGAAAATCAGTAGTTTAATTGATCAGTGTGATGTTAAAATGTGATTTAATGTTGCAGTATGTGATTTAATGTTGCCGTAGCTCTTATATAATGTTGCCGTATGTAATGTGAACTGTTGCCATTGTTATGATATGGTGTTGCCATTGGATGGTAAAAGTGTTGCAAAGATTAATGCATGTGGGTCCCACAACAGGATTCCGTGAACCCGGGCTACATCCACAACAGGATTCCGTGACCCCAGGTTACAGATTTTAGTGGACCCCACATTTTGTAAATTTAGTACCTGTGGCAACACCGGTGAGGATGTTGCCTTAGGGTCGCAAATGTGTTGCCTTTGACTCTAAGGCAACGCGACAAAAGGCAACCCCAAAAAAGTGTTGCCACAGATCATTTTTTGCCTATACCAACACTTTTTGGCACCTACTGCGTCATTACTCTGGGGTTGTCGTAGGCCATCTATGGCGTAGTGGAAGAGGATAAGGGCAAGAAGGAGACAAAGGCAGAAAACTCTCAAGGGAAGAAAGAGGGTTTGCAGCCTAAGAAGACAGACTTTAAGAAGGGCGGGAAAGGCAACAAAGAGAAGAGGAAGTGTAATTTCTGTGGAAAAGTGGGGCACTTAGTAAAAGATGCCGGAAAAAGAAGGCCAAGATGAATGGTGGGTGCTTTTCTTGCGGTGAGACAGGCCACATGGCTAAGGACTGCCCAAAGAAACGAGGACAGGGGCAGAGGGCTGGATCCACCTCAGGGGCACAAGTTCATGTGCTAGAGGCGCCACCTCTGCAACAGCGAGGTATAATACTTCTGTAGAAAGTGTAGTTTATCTTTATGATCACCCCGTTCGCACTTTATTTGATTCTGGCGCATCACACTCCTTTATCTCGTCTTCTTTAGTAGAATCTCTGCACCTAAAAACTAGTATGGTAGAGGACCCCTTAATTGTTTCAAACCCAATTGGGGGCCCAGCTCATTTGTCTATGATCTGTTTGGGATTGAAAATTTCTATTCTAAGCGTAGAATTTAAGTGTAGTGCCTTTGTTTTGAGCTTTTCGGGATATGGTTTGATTTTGGGCATGGATTGGCTATCCAGTAATGGGGCCATCCTCGATTGTGAGAAAAGGGTTGTTAGGCTCCTAACCCAGCTCGGTAATACTTTGGAAATTTCTTGTAATCCCTCGTATGCGGTTATGCTTAGTTACCTTGAATCGCTAGATGCCTCCGTTGAAAATTTGCAATCGGTTAGAGTGGTCCGGGAATATCCGGATGTCTTCAAAGAGGTGAAGGGCTTGCCTCCGAAGCGGGAGATGGACTTTCACATATTCCTTGTAGATAATGCAAAGCCCGTTGCGTTGCCCGTTAGACACATGGCTCCACGGGAAAGGAAAGAGCTCAGTAAACAGATTAAAGAGCTTCTAGAAAAGGGGTTCATTAGGAGGAGTATTTCAGAATGGGGCGCTCCAGTGGTGTTCGCTACAAAGGCGGATGGTTCACTCCGTCTATGTGTTGACTATAGGGAGCTCAACAAGCTAACGAAAAAGAATAGGCAATCTCTCCCCAGAATTGACGATCTGTTTGATCAGCTTGTAGGAGCGTCTATTTTCTCCCAACTCGATTTAGCGACCGGTTTTCATCAGCTAAGGGTGGCTGAAGATAGTATCGATAAAACGACATTCAGAACCCCAGACGGCTTCTTTGAATGGCTTGTCATGCCTTTCGGCTTGACAAATGCACCTGCTTACTTCGTCGACCTGATGAGTAGGGTATTCAGAGATTTCCTCAATAAGTTCGTAGTGGTCTTCGTAGACGATATCTTGTTCTTCTCAAAGAATGAGGAAGAGCATGCTCAGCACTTAAGGGCAATTATGGAAACTCTGTGAGTCCATCAGCTAAAAGCCAAATTCTCCAAATGCCACTTTTGGAGAGAAGAAGTGAGGTTCCTTGGGCACATAGTATCCAAACAAGGGTTAGCAGTGGACCCTGCTAAGGTAGTGGCGGTACAGGATTGGAAGACACCAAGGAATGCAACTGAGGTCCGAAGTTTTCTAGGACTAGCAGGTTTCTATCGAAAGTTCATAAGGGATTTTGCGGAAATCTCAGCTCCGCTCACAAAGTTGACCAAGAAGAATCTAGTGTTCTATTGGGACTTGGATTGCGAGTTTGCTTTCCAGCGACTGAAAAGGGCTCTTACAACAGCCCCAGTTTTGACGTTGCCAGATGGAAGCAAGATGTTCATCGTTTATACAGATGCATGTGGGACAGGGTTAGGCGCTGTCTTAATGCAAGAAGGAAGGGTAGTAGTGAAAAGGTCGGGTGTGTATGACTTGTGCAGGATCTATAATATGGCTATGCGGAATGTATGTGATAACTTAAGCTATTCAATAGTTATGCAGGTAAAAATTCGCAAACAAGATATATATCACAAATAACTATAAATGCAATAAAGTAAAGTAAAGTAGAGTAACGACACCAGGATTTTTATACTGGTTCGGACCTCCAGTCCTATGTCCAGTCCCGAAGCTTCTCTTCGGCTTTTCACTAAACAACACCCTCGCTTCACCCAGAGGAACAGGTTCACAACTACTTGATTTACGGGCTACAAGTTTACCCACTTGATTTCACGGGCTACAAGCTTACCCACTTGATTTACGGGCCACAAGCTTACCCACTTGATTTCACGGGCTACAAGCTTACCCACACAGGACAATTACAAGAGTTTGACTTCTGATTGTGTTCTTCTTTCAACACTGATTTGCCAACGATTGAGTACACCCTTCCTATAATCTTATCCTCAAGTATATGATTTGAATGCAAAGATTTAAGGAAGAAAGATTACTTATTGAATCAAATGATATAAAACTGATTCAAGGATTCAACAATTATTGAATATTTGAGAGAGCTTTTAGAATGCAAGAGAGTATAGAGTTAAGATCAGAAAATAGAAGAAGATTCGATGATTTGAAAGTATGATTTCAAGTCTATTTATAGTGTAGAATAGTTGCATTCCTTCATGATGAGTTTCTATAAAGAGTTGTGTCCATTTCTCTTGAAATTGAATAGAAATCTCTTCACAAAAAGAAGCATCCTTTCAGAAAAATTACAGCAAGAAAAAAGGTCGACAGGTCAAAATTAACAGGTCGACAGGAATTTGAAAAAATAGCCGTTATGCACAAAAGACAATAGGACCGGTCGACAGGTCCTTTTTGGGCGGTCGACCGTTTTCTTGCTGTGGACCAGAGGACCTCGGTCCACAGTCTATATCACTCTGCACTCTTTCCCGGTCGAAGCCTGGACCGTTTGGGCTTTTTCTTTGACTTTTCAATTCCTCAAATATACAGATTTCAGCCCCAGCTAATTTCAGTTTCTAAATTGTTTTGTGCATTCGTGTTATACTTTGAGGATAGATTTTAACATAAATCTAACACGACTCCATAACTACACATATATAATCTTAGCTCCATGTCATGATTTCCATTGATCTTCACTACGATCTTCATTGATTTCCACTTTGATAAATATGAATTCAGCTCGTCAATGATCTCTATTTCTATGTTGTCATTAATCAAAATCTTGTGTATCAACATTCTCCCCCTTTTTGATTGATGACAATATCTTGCATATATTTTTGAGATACTGAGTAGCTCCCCCTGAATATATGCTTATATATTTTTATCTCCCCCTGTCTAAAATCTTTCTGCGCATTTTGTTAGTATAATAAAAACTTACTGTTTCCTGTAACAAAATGTTATTGCATATAAAATGAATATTTATATGATACATGAATATATATATATATGCATATTTCTCCCCCTTTGTCATCGATTAAAAAGAATAAACATCATGGTAGAACAGTAATCGAACATAAGACATAAATTAAAGTACCTTCAGGAGATATTGGATCATGTGCAATTTGATAAACTGAATTTTGTTTTCAGAGACATTTGAAGAAATCAAAATCGCCTTCCTTTTATTGTGGTGTACCTGCAAAAAAGTAAAATATATATACTTTGGTACCCACTTGCTTTGTTTGGGTCCATGGGTTAGATGGAAGGTAACCATACCCAAGAGGGTTTAACGGAACCTTTAAAGATAAAATTTTGGTTATTAACTACCGAATCAAAATAATCATCGATATATTTTTCTCTGTTTTTCCAACTTACAGGAACCCAAATACTTAAGTAATCTCTATTGATATTCCTTTTCGTACTTCTAGATCTATTATACAGATCTCTAGTCATAGAAGTATTCGAATTTCTATAATAATTGGATCTAGGATGAGCATTAGTACTAGCAGTAATATTTTTATTGTACATGAAAGCATATCTAGTACTATTTCTAAGATTAGTTTTATTATATCCTAAACCACTTTTGTCATGTAAAGGTCGAGATCTAGATAAAATCATATTTAAATCATTTTGACCTTTATTAAATTTTGCGAACTTATTTGCACTTTTATCAAATTTATTTCCAAAGCCGCTATTGACATTTTCAAAAGAAATTTTGTTATTCTTTAAATCATCAATTTTCTTATTTAATTCAGAATTTTTCCTTTTTAAAGTACCATTCTCAGTTTTGAGACCTAAAATTTGAGATTCTGAATTATCTAAAGAAGATTGTAACTTTTCAAAATTTTCTTTTGAGTCAGAAATTTCATTTTGCAAAATATTATTATTCACCTTTAAAAACTCACATTCTTTAGATAGTTCTAAATTCTTTTCAGTTAAAGCTCCATTCTCTTTTTCAAGAGACGAAATTAAAGAACTAGAATTATTTAAAGAATCTTCTAATGATATATTTCTATTTTGCAAAAGATCGATTTCCTTTAAAAGAACATTGTTTTTATCTTCTAGTTGCTCATTTTCTTTTTGAAGGAAATCTTTTTGAGAAACAAGCTCTTCTAAGGTGTCTTCAAAACATTTGGCTTGTTTTACCAAACGATTGTTTTCTTCTTTTAATTTGGAATTTTCTTCCTTGTACTTTTTTGACATAGCTAAAACGACTGTATGGAGTTTCAATAATTTTTCATGGTCTAACAAAAGACCTTTAAATAATGAATCTACACATACCGATTGTGATCTGAATTTAGCCATGAGACATTTGCTTCCTTGCTCTCTTGATTCGGCTTTGTTGCTCTTCCACTTTCTAATCCCTTGACTAGACTTCTTTATTGCCATTTGTTCTAAGATGTTGTTACGATCTCTAGAACACCAGGCTCCGATACCAATTGAAAAGGTCGGGTGTGTATGACTTGTGCAGGATCTATAATATGGCTATGCGGAATGTATGTGATAACTTAAGCTATTCAATAGTTATGCAGGTAAAAATTCGCAAACAAGATATATATCACAAATAACTATAAATGCAATAAAGTAAAGTAAAGTAGAGTAACGACACCAGGATTTTTATACTGGTTCGGACCTCCAGTCCTACGTCCAGTCCCGAAGCTTCTCTTTGGCTTTTCACTAAACAACACCCTCGCTTCACCCGGAGGAACAGGTTCACAACTCCTTGATTTACGGGCTACAAGTTTACCCACTTGATTTCACGGGCTACAAGCTTACCCACTTGATTTACAGGCCACAAGCTTACCCACTTGATTTCACGGGCTACAAGCTTACCCACACAGGACAATTACAAGAGTTTGACTTCTGATTGTGTTCTTCTTTCAACACTGATTTGCCAACGATTGAGTACACCCTTCCTATAATCTTATCCTCAAGTATATGATTTGAATGCAAAGATTTAAGGAAGAAAGATTGCTTGTTGAATCAAATGATATAAAACTGATTCAAGGATTCAACAATTATTGAATATTTGAGAGAGCTTTTAGAATGCAAGAGAGTATAGAGTTAAGATCAGAAAATAAAAGAAGATTCGATGATTTGAAAGTATGATTTCAAGTCTATTTATAGTGTAGAATAGTTGCATTCCTTCATGAAGAGTTTCTATAAAGAGTTGTGTCCATTTCTCTTGAAATTGAATAGAAATCTCTTCACAAAAAGAAGCATCCTTTCAGAAAAATTACAGCAAGAAAAAAGGTCGACAGGTCGAAATTAACAGGTCGACAGGAATTTGAAAAAATAGCCGTTATGCACAAAAGACAATAGGACCGGTCGACAGGTCCTTTTTGGGCGGTCGACCGTTTTCTTGCTGTGGAGCAGAGGACCTCGGTCCACAGTCTATATCACTCTGCACTCTTTCCCGGTCGAAGCCTGGACCGTTTGGGCTTTTTCTGTGACTTTTCAATTCCTCAAATATACAGATTTCAGCCCCAGCTAATTTCAGTTTCTAAATTGTTTTGTGCATTCGTGTTATACTTTGAGGATAGATTTTAACATAAATCTAACACGACTTCACACCTACACATATATAATCTTAGCTCCATGTCATGATTTCCATTGATCTTCACTACGATCTTCATTGATTTCCACTTTGATAAATATGAATTCAGCTCGTCAATGATCTCTATTTCTATGTTGTCATTAATCAAAATCTTGTGTATCAACAAGTAGCTTATGGCGGGAGACAATTGGAAGTGCACGAAAAGAACTACCCGACCCACGATCTTGAGTTAGCTGCCATAGTCTTTGCACTCAAGTCTTGGCGACACTATATCCTAGGTGAGAAGTTTTAACTTTACACTGACCATAAATCATTGAAATACCTTTTCTTGCAGAAGGACCTTAACTTGAGGCAACAGAGGTGGATGGTGTAAAGACCCGCAAATTCCCGCCCCTTGAATCGACCATAAACCACACAGGTCTGATCCAAAAAGTGGAAACCTACGAATACTTTAACTTTGGGCATACAACACATCAGAACAAAAAACAGACTTTTATAACATCAGTAATAAATGTTACATCAGAGTACAAAATATATCAGAGTACATCGATAAATAATACAGCGGAAGAAACATTTAAATTAAATTAAATACATTGCAGCGGAACTAATCTCAGCGGAAGGCCATCAATATTCTGGACCCGGCTTCAGACTTCAATCCAGGATCCTGCTTAACTATATCTGCAAAAAGCTACTCGACTGCCCGTGTGGAAAGAGGGCACCCGAGTTTGCAAAGTGAAACAAACTACAGGTCAGTCGTGGGACTGGTGTGAGAATTCTACTTAACCTATATAATATAATAAGGCTAATCACAGGACCACGCCACTTTCGCGGAACGGGTTTTCTCCTATGGATTGCCAGTGCATGACTAAGGTAAAACGTCAAAATAACGCAATGCTTTTTAGAAAAATGAAACCATTATAAGACCCAAGTCCCATCACACAATGCAACGCAAACCAGAGGATAGGGTTTTACCTTATAATGATCAAAAGATGCTTGATACGATAAACACGGTATTATATAATAATAGTGTGCAACCAATTTAAAATACATCAAAGTAAATGTATCAATCCTAGACGGCATGAGTGCCCCATCCCACTATGTCGCCATATATAGGTATACAATCAAAACCGCGTGATGTCGTATTGGAAATTTGGGTTTCCATCTGAGTCAAGGCTAGGGAGGAGATCCTTACCGATTCGAGACACTCTAGCAATGCCCCAGGATTGGTACTCTGTCCAACCCTTGGATCCTGCAGGGCCGGTCCATTCGTTAACGCTTAATGGATTGGCAATTCCTGAACACACGCTCCCCGGTCCTTTTGGACCTATAATACGGCCAGTGGCGACCGCATAAACCGAGGCCTCGAAAAATCCAACAACCACAATGAATAAATGCCAGCGCTGGTAGGTCCCTGGCACCACTCTAGCTAGAGAGAAACGTGTGCACTCCCTGCGTTCCCTTCTCCCGTTTTAGACTCAACCGGTGTGTGAGGTTCGCGAAGTCACGATATACACAAAGCTATGCCTAAATAGGCTATGCTTTGATCATCAACCACAAGGCCTGCTTTTCAACAAGAGCCTTGATCATTTGAATCTTAACATGCCACATTGTCAGACCCTACCATATCACTGATCATCTACCAATATATATATAACCTCTAAGCTCATACGTCTTAGAGAAGGGTGATAAGTAAAGAATAAATTCTTCACCACCAAGCAGAAATATATAATTAGTAACGTTCAACAAATACAGTAGAAAGGAATACAATGTCAGACACACAATCCATTTACAAGTCCGTTCTAGGTCTGAACGAAACCGGAGGCATTATACCTCGCATATCCGAACAATCAACAATACGTCCGGACAACTACCACTTTATCCCAGTCCTGGGAGCGACCCAGTCCAGAGCATCAGTAGTCCTCATCCATTCGATGTGAAGATCGTCGATCTTCAACCATCGTCGTCGACTCTTCATCGTCGTGATAAATATTCGGAATGGGTTAAACCCAGTCTTTCCGAATAATTCGCGTATTTTATAATTAAAAGTAAAATGCTATAAAAACACATCCAACGTCTCATTCCAATTCATAATATTCTTTTAAATAGAATATTTATATTATTAGGGAAAAATTCCCATTAATTTTATCAATGATAAATTCCTTTAAAATTTACCTTTTATCATCTTTTTAAAGATTCATTAAACTCCAATGTGGGTTTAATATCAAAATCATTATTAAATGATTATTACAACTTAAGAAATAAGTTTTGTCTTTAATTTGGGTTAAAGAATCAATGTCACTTAAAAACATTATTCACGATAAACCCAAAATCGTCTTCCATTAATTATGGAATTTTCACAGAAATCAAATCAATGAATAATCGATATAAATTTCTGTATCAGACCAATAATATAAATGGAATAACGGCAAGGCCTTTTAAAATCCATATGTATTATCAGTCTTCTTTTACAGAAGCCTATCTCGAATATTATCAAATCAAATTCCCATTCAATTCCAATTTAATTTATATTAAATTGGAAAACTAAACTTTGGAATATTATTCTTAAATCTTGATAAAAAGATTTATAAATTCTAAATCACATTTCAATGTAAATTGGGTTAAAGAACAAATGTCGTTTAAAACATATTTCACGATAAACCCAATTCACATATCGTTTTATTTCAATTACTAAATACGATGGAAACTCTAAAATCTTAATTAAAAGATTTTATTCTTTAATATGGGGTTTAAGAACAGTGATATTTAAGCCACCATTCACGACAACCCAAATTTAATTCATTTATTTACTTCCAATGAAATATTATTCAATTTAGAAGACTTCATTAAATCTTAACTTAAAGAATTATCCTAGTTAATGACTAGTTTATTTCTATAAAATATAGGACATAGAATTGTTCTTTGTTAAATATCATTTAAAATATTTACTATTAAAAATAATCTTTATATAAAAAGATTCTTAATATAAAATATTCTTTGTAATACAATACTCTTTATTTTAAAATATCTTTACATTACAATGTTTTTATTTTAAAAGATATTCTTTATTTAAAGGAAATCCTGAAATGGAATGCGACACAGACATTTACCCTATAACTTTGGTTACAGGGATTTCATACATTGAATGTACATAACAGTAATGCTGAATATTATCCAACCATCCATTTAACATCCAGTGTGCAATCTATAACTGTGTGAGCATTGAAATGAAATAATAACGCTCATCGCAGCCTATCGATCGACATAAAAATAAACATTGGGATTAGTGTATGTCAATTTTTATCCCAACACCCGTGTGGGGTTTCAACCAACAAACAAATAATAAATTATTTGTGCACTTGGGCGATGTGCGAAAATTATCGACCCAATCACATAAACAAGTCGGGTAACTTGTAAATGGAGGTGTAACATTTCAGCATCAGAAACATATATAATGATGGATCATTTCATATATAATAACAACGTAAATTCATAATTTATCAAAATAATGAATCCTTTCTACTAATTCATTTATACCAAAAATGTGAATTCTAATGTTGACTCACTTACAATGAAATGTAATCTTTTTATATTACATAAAAATGATATTCTTTTTACGTTGTATACAATGCAATCTTTATATTACATTGTTCACAAAGAACCCATAATTAATTTCCTTTTTATTTCAAAAAAAAAAGATTTGGAAATCTCATTTAAATCTTAATAAAAAGATTATTCTTTACTCACATGGATTTAAGAATAATGTTATTTAAGACATTATTCATGACAAACCCAAAATCTAACTTGATATTAAATATAAGGCTTTGAATAGGAATTATATCGACTTATATTTAATGTCAAATTCTAAAACCAACGGATATCATATCAGAAATAACGATACTAAATATCTTCCAAATTCCTAAAATAATATCCGTATAATCACAGAATCCAATATTAAAATAATCCGTAGATAATTTCCATTTAAATCCAATTCAAATATTCTAAATGTTTCTCATATTAAAATAATATAATTTTCAAAATATTCATTTTGAAATTATTCCTCTTTTAATATTCATTATAACATGGATAAAATAAATTGATAAACTCGTTCGGGTTAAAAATGGTGTCGCTATTTTAAAACAGATTGAATAACCCAATTCATTATCTTATCCATATTGTTTTTTATAATGGGTTAGACCCCTCACATTAAGCCTACGACTTGTGGATGCTGGATGTGCCGGTCGGTTCCGGGCAGACGTATCCCACAAGTTGGGCTTAACCTCGTGTCATGGCCCGTTTCGTATTTGTGCACTTGGACCTCTCACGTTAGGTTCAACTTTTGTGGCTGCTGGATATGCCGGTCGGGTCCGGGCAGACTTCCACCACTTGTTAGGATTAACCTCGTGTCTTGGCCCAATTCGTATTCGTAACCAATTTTTTCTATGTTATTCATGTGACAAATAAATGGTCATTTATTTGAAATCAAATGTCTATGTTATACAAATGACAAATAAATAGTCATTTATTTGAAATCAAATTTCTATGTGTATTTATGATACATAAATGTATATTTCATTTATAACAATTTCATATGTATGTTAATGACACATAAATGCTTATTTTATTTATAAACAATTTTCTATGTATGTTAATGACAATAAATGCTTATTTTATTTATAAACAATTTTCTATGTATGTTAATGACAATAAATGCTTATTTTATTTATAAACAATTTCCTATGACAAATTTTGTTTACCATCATTACATTAAAATGTGAATTTAATGTGAAATGTGTTTTTTCCTAATATGAACAAATTCTTATGTACATTCTTAACATTAAAATATGAATTTTAATGTAAAACATGTTTTCTAACATGAACTCATGTTTATGTACATTCTCAACATTAAAATATGAATTTAACGTAAAAACTTATTTTCTAAATGCAAACAAATATTTATGTACATTCAATACATTAAAATATACTTTTTAATGTAAATCTTATTTTCTAAACACGAACAAATTCTTATGTATACATTCTTAACATTAAAATATAATTTAATGTAAAACAAGTTTTCTAACATGAACTCATGTTTATAATCTTGGCCTTTTTAATACTAAATAAAATGTTAACAAAAAGGTGTTTATAACCTTAACCTTTTTTTTTAAGTCAAGTCTTTGTCATTAACAAATACCATGTTAAATCAAAATGAATCCTTAATCATTCTTTTTATTAAAAAAACAAATGTTAACAAAAATGTATTTTCAAATCTTGTACTTTTATTTTGCAAATAAAATACAAAATAAAATGGTATTACAAACCTTGTCTCTTTTAACTAACAAATATAAAGTAAGGAGAATGTAATTAATTTTTTTTATCTTGTCCTTTGTTTTGCAAATAGAAGTGCAAAATAAAAAGTAATTTCTAACATGTACTATTTCCTTTCTTTTTATTAACAAATAAAGAGGTCAATAAACTTGTGTTTTTCAATCCTGCACTTTTATCAACACATAAAATGTTAATACACATACACTTTCTAAATTGTCCTTTTTATGTTAACAATTATTCATTTCAACTTGACAAATAAAACGAGAGTTTGTTTGTTTACATTTTCCAAATTAACATAGTTGATATTTTAACGAATTCAATAACAATAAAATTTCATAATGAATTTGATATTGTAAATTGGATAAAATAAAATTTAAACAAAACGATTTTACAACCAAACCAATATTTTAATTAGATTAAATTTCTAGTTTAATCTAAATTACCAAAAGCGATGTTCTATAACGGATCCATACAGATCTAAGTGATAAACTAACAGATCTGAACAATACAACGCAGTACAATCCATTCAAACACAAACAAAACATACCACATCACAGATGTGAACATATATCACACAAATAAATTTTTAAAAACAGCGATAAACAACCAATTAAATAATTTAATTGCAAAGATCAGAGATTCTCACCTCAAATTTTGGCTAAAAATCAGCTGTCTCCGTTTCAGCCGCGGTCTATGCCATCGCGAAGAGCTCGGAAAGACGAGTCCAGCGCAATTTACGGTTTGTCAAACGGACCTCGTATGAGAGAGTTATGAATTTTTAAAGATCGGACAAATTAAATATTAAAATAAAATAAAATAATAAAATAATAGTTCGGACCTTTCTTCCTCCACGATATGTTTCGGCCGAAACCCATCCTTCACCGTCCAAAGCTTCTAGTCGCACGCCCCCACGGACCACCAACCGCCGATCAGACACCGCCACACGAACCACCATGCCAAAAGCCGCCTACACCACCCACCGTCTGAAGCTCGGCCTCCCCTAGGACCCGCAAATCACTGAAAACCGCAGCCCCTTCTCGGCCAAAATTCGCGAAATCCGAGCACCAAAATCCGATCTTAACTGTATAGATTTGTAGCCCTCTGAATTCTCTTCGATTTGGTAGGTCATACGTCAATTTTCGTCGAACGGATCAAAAGTTATTAGCATTTGAAGTTGGAGCAATTCTGGCCATCAATTTCTGGGCGGCGGCTGGCCATTAGAGAATTAGGGTTAGGGTTTTCGGATTTTTATATTATTTTAATATTAAATTCCGAATTTCGTGAAATAAAGTGGATTTTTGGACTTTCTCGGATTTGGGCCTGCTTACTGTCGATCTTAACGTTTTGAGGCCTTCTGAACGCGATGGGCTATGTCCCAATGTCCAATTCTGATGTCTACACGTTTTATTTTCGGTTTTAATTGAAAATACAATATTAAATTAATTATTTAATTCCTACCGTACATTTAAATATGTCGGGGCCACATACGACCTCAGAAAATTCTAAAAAAAATATTTTTAGCTTTCTTATGACGATACGAATCCAACAAAATTATTTTCGTCGAATTCTGAGACTGTTTGAAAAATGGCTATTTTTAAGGCGTTCAAATTTAACTGTAAATAGTCAAAACACATTTTATTTCGCCACGCTCACATATTAATTCGAAAAATTCTGAAAATTGAAACCTAGCAATAGTTTGACATTCCGGTTCCAACAAAAGTGGTTTCGTCGAAAACCGAGGTCGTTTGAAAAATGACTATTTTCAAGGCAAATATATTTAATATTAAAAATATATTTTTAAACAAATAAATCCTGAAACTCAAAATATATAAGTGTTTACTGTTTTTCAATGCAGAAATGTCATTCCGAACTCAATGGAAGTGGTTTCGAGTCGAAATTCCTTCATACGCGAAAAGTAGCCTTTCGGGCCATATATATTCTACAGCGACCTTTCTAAAAATTGAATTGGCCATAACTTTTGATTTCCGTTATGAAATTTCGATTTTTCAGATTCGTTAGAAAGATATTTTTAAATAGATTCTAATATTTTTGGTTTCACTAAAATTCGTTAAATTTTGCATCCTGTACGGTCAGTCAAAGTTCAAGTTTGACTTTTCAAACTACCGCGTTATTTCTAACTCTTTTTATAATAAAAATTAAATCATTCATTCTTCTTTCGATTTAAATCAAATTTGTGATCATTATTAATTAAAATAGATTATTTAAATATCAAACTTATTAAAATCACTTAAAATAAATTTTAAATTGGCCCCAAAATTCCGGTTTGTTACAGATGGAGTTTCTTGCCTCGTATGATTTCGAGATCTCCTATACTCCGGGCAAAGGCAACGTAGTGGCAGACGCGTTGAGCCGAAAGAAACTGACCCTAAGCCCGCTGTTTCTTGAAAGACAAAGCCTAAAGTTTATAGCCAGCTTCGACTTTAGGCCTTCCTCCGATTTTGTACCAGGCTTGCTAGCATCTCTCGAAGTACGCCCGACTTTAGTGGACTCGATAGGGACAACACAACGCGAGGACCCTCAGCTTGTGGAGACGATTGATAGGCTAATTAGGGGTGAGACTTCAAGTCACCTCAACAGATACTCCATCGACGATAAGGGTTGGCTAAGGTGAGACGGAAGACTATGCGTCCCACAGACAAGGGATTTAGTAAAGAAGGTTCTCGAAGAAGCACATCACTCCAAGATGACGATACACTCAGGCGGCGATAAAATGTACAAGGACATAAAAAGAACTTTCTTTTGGAACGACATGAAGAAGGACGTGGCAGAATTCGTCTCTAAGTGTATGGTGTGCCAACAGGTTAAGGCAGAACAGAAAAAGCCTGGCGGTCTGCTACATCCTCTAGAGGTCCCCCAGTGGAAGTGGGATAGCATCTCAATGGACTTCATCGATGGGCTGCCTAGGTCTAGGAGAGGCAACACTAACATTTGGGTAATAGTGGATTGGCTTACTAAAAGCGCCCACTTTTTACCTGTCAAAAGTAAAAGAACTGCCTCATCCCTAGCATCTCTTTACCTCAAGGAAATCGTTCGACTCCATGGAATACCATCCAGCATTGTTAGCGACCGAGACCCTATCTTCACCAGTGAGTTTTGGCGGAGTCTGCAAGAAGCGGTAGGCACACAGTTATGCTTGAGCACAGCCTATCATCCCCAAACTGACGGCCAAACAGAAAGAGTGAACAGAGTTTTTGTGCATCCTTGACTTTGGAGGGACGTGGGAAGACCATCTTCCTTTGGTAGAATTTGCCTACAACAACAGCTATCAAGCAACCATCGGAATGGCGCCCTTCGAAGCTTTATATGGAAGACTGTGCCGATCGCCCACTTGTTGGTGGGAGTCTACTGATAAGCTCATACTTGGACCAGATATGATCCGAGAGACTTCAGAGAAAGTAGACTTAATACAAAGAAGGATGAAGACGGCCCAAGACAGACAAATGTCCTATGCCGACAAGAGGAGGACCGACCTTGAATTTGAGGTTAGAGACAGAGTTTTTCTTAAGGTATCTCCGCTAAGGAATGTTGTTCGTTTTGGAACAACAGGAAAGCTAGCACCAAGGTTCGTAGGGCCATTCCCTATCATTGAGAAAATTGGGAAAATTGCCTATAGATTAGAGCTACCCGAAAAATTGGTCGGAGTTCACAACGTCTTTCACGTTTCACATCTCCGAAAATGTCTACATGAGTCTGCTGAAGTGGTAGAGCAAAATATCCTAGAAGAAGCTGAAGTGGAACACGAAGCAACCATAAGGAAAGTTCCAACCCGCATGTTAGGAACGGAAGTGAAGAAGCTACGCAACCGCGAAGTCTAGCTCGTCAAAGTTAAGTGGAGCAACGCCGAAGGGGATGCAACTTGGGAAACTGAAGCTAAAATACGCGCAGCCTACCCTTTTCTTTTCGAGGGTTCATCTTTGATCTTTCCTTTTTCCTTAAGTTGCGCTTTTATCTATCTTTTTAGGTATATCTCCTCGACCCTATCTTTTAGGTAGAAACCCTTTGGATGAAAACATGTAATTGAAACATGTTATGGATGATGATTGCAAGTGGTTGCAAGTGATTGCTAGTGTTTGCTCGTGGTTGCATATACCCACACAATCTAGGTTTTAGATCGGCTCAATCACTTCATAATGCATATGCATATATGTTTGCATTCGTATATAGTTGAACTTTAATATGTGTCATATGGATGTTGCATTTGTATGAATGATTATGCACTCATATAGAATCATGAATAGGAGGATTTGCATACATAATGGATTCATAGCACTTACATAATTCGCATTAAGGAGGTCAACTAAATCAGTAGACCGCCTGATTTTGCATTAGATAAGTACATGTACACACACACTTCGCATATTATCATGAAGCATTAGAAGTCTTTTAAGGACAATGGATGCTCGTGTTTGATGGATGAGTAGATGGATGTTTGGATGTTAGGATGTACATTCTTCCTGAACTTGAAGATTTCGGGATGAAATCCTTTTAAGTGGGGGAGAATGTAACACCCCGTGTATTTTATAACAGTGAAATTCACAAATTAAAGTATAATAAATTTTAAATTAAAGTATTAAGGGAAACAGGATATGCCATTGCTTTCGTCTCGGAAAAATACGCGAAATAGAGTCCGAGTTTTCGAAAAACGGAGCCTGTATGACCAAATTATGGGCCGATGAAGTTTCAGAAAATTCAAATTTCGAAAACAGATTTGAATTTCCGCCCAATCAGAGTAGGCGGGAAAATTCCCACCCAAACCCACCAGGTCGAGCTGGGGGTTGACCCTAGGGTCGACCTGCCAGGCCAGGTCGACCTGGGAGTCGACCTAGGTGTCGACCTGCCCCAGGCAGGTCGACTCTAGAGTCGACCTGGGGGTCGACTGGGGAGTCGACCTGGCCCCTGAGCCAGGTCGAACCCAGCCCACCCTGGCTGGCCTGGTCTGTGTTTGGTCGATTTTCTGAGCCTTGCCTTGTCACTAGGGCTAGGTGTCAGCTCCTGATTGGCCTCTCCTTTGAATGAACGGCTATTATTAAACCAAGCTTCAACGACGATCTAAATCAACTCACAAACTCTATAAAAAGGACCTAAGACTAACCCTAATTCACACAAACTAAAATGGAGATGAGGCCGTCATGCTGCTGAGGAGAGACTAGGAATAGCCGTCAGAAATTGAGAGACGATTAGGAGATAATTTGAAAGCTTAAAGCAACGTTAATCAAATCAAAGCAACGCCTACAACAAAGGATAGCATCTCCAAATTCAGAATTCAGATTCCTAAATTGAAGATTCGTCATACGTAGTAAGTAGAGTGCTATTCCGATGTGAATTAAATAATTGTGTTGATTTGTGTAAAGTAAGAAATAGAATTGTGGCGATAATAATCTATATTTGTGCGTTGCTTTGATGCTAAACGATTTTGGAATATTATGGTATACGATTGGATATTTGCAAGTATGCGATTTGCGTTGGAAGTTAACAACGAAATGGAATTGTGGCAATAATAACCTATATTTGTATGTTATTTTGATTCTAAACGATTTGGCAATGCTGTGGTGTACGATTGGATTCATACAAGTATATGGTTTATGTTGACAACCACATGTTGTGGAATTTTAATTGAGATTCATGCAAGCATATGATTCATATTGAAAACTACATGTTTGTGGTAGTTATTTACAACACCCATTTGATAATTGCAAGTATATGGTTCATGTTGAAAATAACAACTATATGTTGTAATAGTTTATTTGAAATTCATGCAAGTCTATGATTTATTGTTATGCCAACATGATGTATAATTCTACGGTCATCTTTAGTGTAATTTGGTCCATTTGAGTATTATGATTCATATGAAGTTATGTTGGAATTGGCATTATAGTTCAAGTATAAAAATCATGCTTTTGTGATAGTGACAAAAGCACAAATCTTTGTAAGCTTGTATTAATTTTATGAACATGACTAAACTATGTTTGTTATTATGCCTAGTTGAAAACATGTTTGTAGGCTTATGTTATTATCATAATCATATGATAATATATGTGACACATAAGTTACATTAGAATTACACTAGAATTACATCGCACTTGCAAGTTACATAGATAGGATAAAAACCATGATTATATGAATAGTAGGATTCATGTTCAATTATGTTTATGCCATGACTATATGAATAGAAGGACTCATGTTCAATTATGATTATGCCATAACTATATGATTAGAATGGTTCATGTTTAAGTATTATTTATGCCATGACTGCATGAATAGAATGATTCATGTTTTGTTTATACCATGATTATGTGAATAGAATGATTCATGTCTAAGTATTTCTTATATTATATGTTGTTACAATCGCAAGTTTACATGTGCCTACCTTATGTTAATTGAGTCGTTATGTTGCAAGTTCATGCGTTCACACTCCCCTTTTATGTTACCTTATAAACACCATGTTATAAGCCTCCCCTTTTCATATGGCTAAATTGGGTTTAAGTGTTAAACCCAACACACCTTACATTCGAGCGAACATATAAAACGGGGGTAATGACGTTTGGGCTAAAATATAGAACATATGTGTTGGCATGTTTGACGCATGCCAACAACCTTGAAAAACAATTAAGTGGCACAAACAAATCTTAATCAATAAAGATGAATTTGAATAATGGGCCTTAAATATTTACATATAAAAAGAAAAGAGACAAAATATGTAAATGTAGAAAACACGATGTGTTTAACCCGAGGTTGGATTGAGTTGTGATGTAAACCTGCCCGGAACCGCCCGGTTGTCCAGTAGTCACAACAATACCTATCCAATATGGGTGGTTAAACACGGAGCCCAATAAGGACCCAAGGTTAGACTGAGTTGTGGCGTAAGACTGCCCGGGCCCAACCGGCAACAGGCAGCCACAACAATACCTGTCTAATGTGAGAGGTCAAGGCTTTAACAAGACAATTAAGGCTATGTCAGGATTGACAGGATTAAGTGAATTAAGACTTAATCAAAATGGAACATGCTAAACTAAACAGACTGATTGGGGGTTAGGTTTATAAAACACTTAACCAACTTAGCATGTTGGCTAGAAATAGAAAAACCTAGTAGCGGGGGACCCTTTTCAGCTGTAACCCTACAAGGTATCATGATACCCTGAAACTAGGCAGGGTGGGGCACGATTACTGGGCTGACTGTAAGAGGTCAAATCGACGGCGGTGGTGCATCAGTGTGGGTTCTAACGGGGTGCGGGCGTGCACACACTCCGGCGTAGAAAAATAAGGCACTGGGCACCAGTAGCATACCTGTGCATTCTAGGATTGTGTCGGGCCGCCACCATGGGACTTGATACACCCCATGGTGGGACCAGCATAGGTAACTACAACATCGGGGGCCGTAAGATACAGGTAACTATGCGAGTAGGAGCCGATCATCATAAAAATGGATCACTTCACCCTGATTATGGGGTGCCTGTTGGGAACTAGTTTATATGGGTACAGAGATTAATATGGGGTACGATAGTATATTCGACCCTAGACAACTTAACTTAGTTTATGGTGCTTTCCCATTTCTAGTTTATACTTATCATACCCAGTTCTTTATTCATAGACTGAATAGTCCTAGACTTACTCAGGCTTTATGTCTGACTCTACTTTTCTTTCGCCTTCTTTTCTTTCCTTCCCCCCCCCCCCAAGGTCCATAGGGAGGGAATACCGCAGCTTGACCAGTTTTCACATCCAGCTTGAAGAGAAAGAATGTATTGCTTGGATCTTTTCCGTTCTGGGCTATGGCTTTGGACAACAATTATGGGACTTTTGCAGTTTATTTATGTTTTCTTTATGCTTCTTTAAATAATGTAATCAAGACAGTTATGGAGATGTTATGTTTTGGGAAGTATTGTAAAACAAATTATGACATGGTTTGTGTAACACGTATTTTTTTGAAATAAAAATTATTGATGTTTTCTGCTGTTCAAAAATATGTGTTCTTATATCTGTCTTGTATATCTATGACTTATACTTATAAACCTCCACCAAAATTAGGGCATTCCCTTTGAGAGTGACCCTAACAGAGGTGGGGTGTTTCAGAGAATATCTTTAGTATGGTAAAAAGGGACATGTAATTAAGTATTATAGGACAAGGATAAGGGCAAAGAACAAGATCGTCGAGAGGGCAATTGTATGCTCTCACTACTAACGTACCTAAGAGAGGTGGTAACGTTTTTGTTAAAGGTTTAACTTTTCTTTTCTATCATCCCATTAGAACTTTGTTTTTGTACATCGCATCCTTTTTATTTCTGCTTCGATAGTTGAGTCTCTGCACCTTAGTACTAGCGTAGTAGAGGATCCAATTTTATTCTCAAATCCTGTTAGGGAATCGGCTCATTTATTCATGACTTTTTTGGATTTGAGAATGTCTATGCTAAGTGTTGAGTTTAGAAGTAATGCTTATGTTTTTGGGCAATAGGTTGTTTCTAGGGATGGAGTGGTTATCCAGAAATGATACCATTCTCGAGTATGAAAAGAGGGTAGTTAGATTCTTGACTTGCCTTGGTAATGCCCTTGAAGTCTAGTGTAACCCTTAGGGTTCTGCCATGCTTAGTTACCTAGAATCTCTTGATACATTTATTGATCAGCTCGAGTAGTGTTCGCCACTAAGGCGAATGGTTCATTTCACTTATGCATGAGTCATAGAAAATCACCTTAGTAAGTAGATTTGGCAACATGGTTGGCATTTGTTTGTTTTCAAGAGTTAGTTCTTCTGCGTGGAATACCTTATAATAAGTAAACGAGATCCAGGATTCACTAGTAAATTTTGGAGAGCTTGCATGAAATCATGACTACGCAGTTATGTTTAGGCCGAGTATACTAGAAAAAGAATAAGTGAAAGTGGAACGAGAGGCAACAGTGAAATGAGTTCCAACTCATATTTTGGAAATAGGAATTAAGAAGCTACAAAATTGTGAAGCTAAAGACAGTCAAAGCACAATGGAGTTAAGCTCAAGGAAATGCGACTTAAAAGATTGAAGACTAGACACGCGCATCATATCTCTTATTAAGAGTATATCCTTGATCCCTCTTTTCCTGTAGAGCTTACCTGTATGCTATCTTTTAAGTATAACCTCTCTGTAACAACCCGTATTTTCAATAACCTGTTATAACATAAATCGAGGCAGAATTTAATTCTAAAAATCTGAATCAAGGGAAACGGGCTATGCCATTGCGTTCGTCTCGGAAAAATACGCGAAATAGAGACCGAGTTTTCGAAAATTGAAGTCCGTATGACCCGATTAAGGCCCAACGAAGTTTTCAGAAAAATTCCTAAGTAAAAACAGATTTCAAATTCAAATCTGAAATTGGGAATTGGGCCAGTTGGGCCAGGCGGGAAAATTCCCGCCACAGTACCCAAGTCGACAGCCCTGTCGACTTGGGAGTCGACTGGGTCAGACCAGGTCGACAGCCCTGTCGACTTGGCTGTCGACTTGGCTCAGACGCCCAGGTCTGCCTAGTGCACCATTTTTGAGAATGTGTTGAGCTTGGGGGCCAGACTCGATTTGGAGGGTTGAGATGAGAACTAGGGTTTAATCCTATGGTCTAAATCACTAGCCTAATCTATAAATAAGACCCTAACCTACCCTAAATCATTCATTATTCATTCTAGCAACTAAACTATGTCAAAATCAAACCTCTCATGGCCTCCACTCTCTTCATACAATTCCTAAACAAATTTCTAAGAGATTTCCATGCATACAAGTGTGTTTAGGCTTGTATGATCCTCTTTAGCTTGCATTAAAGTCTTATTTCTCTATTGGCATCATAAAGGAGGAGTCTTGATCAAGTTTGCTTGCATTTTTGGGGTTTTAATTTGTTGCATAAGGGGTTTCTTACATTTTCTATACTCATTTGAGTCCGCATAAGCATTGTAAGCCCTATTCCTCTCATACTTGAACTTTGAAGTTAAATGCATGATATGCAAGTTGACATATGTTATGCAAGTTTGTTTATGCAACTATGATATGCAAGTTGACATAAGTTATGCAAGTTTGTTTATGCAACTATGATATGCAAGTTGACATAAGTTATGCAAGTTTGTTTATGCAAGTATGATATGCAAGTTGCCATAAGTTATGCAAGTTTGTCTATGCAAGTATGATACGCAAGTTGCCATAAGTTATGCAAGTTTGTCTATGCAAGTATGATATGCAAGTTGCCATAAGTTATGCAAGTTTGTTTATGCAAGTATGATATGCAAGTTGTCATATGTTATGCAAGTTTGTTTATGCAAGATTGATATGCAAGTTGCCATAAGTTATGCAAGTTTGTTTATGCGAGTATGATATGCAAGTTGCCATAAGTTATGCAAGTTTGGGATGGTCATGTGGTTCATGTTATCATGTTATGCATGCTTTTTGGGCCAAAAAATGTAATATGCAAGTGTATGAACACATGAACCTTTCATATGCCACCATGTTGAACTTGTGGCTTCAACACTTTTGTGTCATAATTATGCCAAGTTCCCTCTTTCTATCCTTTATGCGCTATTGCGATATGTAAGCGATGGGATTGCGTTTGGGGTTGGGTAAACTTAAAAGACCTAAAAACATAAGCTTGGGAATTTACCTATTAAGTTAGGTCTACCCATTGGGAATTTACCTATTAAGTTAGGTCTACCCAATTGCTTGAAAATTTGTAACATGTTTTGGAAACATGATGGACATGACACTTAGAAAAGATAAGTGTGGCCAACTCGAGGTTGGGTTGAGTTTGTAGCGTAAACCTACCCGGAACCGACCGGCTTAACTAGTTGCTACAAACAATAGGACCCAATGTGAGAAGTTGGTCATATTGTACCTTGAACCCGAGGTTAGACCAAGTTGTGGTGTAAAGCTACCCGGACCCGCCCGGCTTAACTAGTAACCACAACAAAGTCTAATGTGAGAGGTTAAGGCGCATTAATTAATTAATGCCTCGTGATTAGGGTTAAGTCATGGACCGCTTGAACACTTAACCAATGAGACACGATGGGTTGGTAGGGTTAAGTCATGGACCGCTTGAACACTTAACCAATGAGACACGATGGGTTGGTAGGGTTAAGTCATGGACCGCTTGAACACTTAACCAATGAAACATGATGGGTTGATAGGGTTAAGTCATGAACCTTGGGTACACTTAACCAACTTGGTACATGAATGGGTTGGGTTAACCACGTTTAACCCATTAAGGAAACCCTAGTTACGTGGTCCTTTGCACCAGTAACCCTCTTAGTTGTATCATGATACCCTAGGGACTAGGCTAGGGTGGGGCACGATTACTGGATGACATGTAAGCGACCAAAACGACGGCTGAGTAGGTGCGCCGGTGTGGGTTCAGACGGGTCATGGTCGTGCACATGGTCCGGAGTTGGAAAAGCAAGCACGGGCACCAGTAGGTTTAGACTGTGCGTGCATTGATTCGTGTCGGTGGTTGACACCCTAGGACTTGATACACCCTAGGGTGGACCTAGCACAGTTTAGCTACACTTCGTAGTTAGGCCGTATGACACAGACACTTGACGAGATAGGCTTATAGGGAGCCGATCGACTAGACCGTGCTAGTTGGACCTTGGTTTGGGTCATTCATGATGTTTGGGCCAAACTTGGGCCTGGAGATCACTTCTTGTTTACACTTTGGACCTCGTATTGGGGTCACTTCATGTTATTGGGCCAAAGCGTGGGCCAAGGGATCAATACTTGTTTATTCAAGTCATGTTAGTTTGCTAGTACATCTGTGGTGCAAAACCTTAATCCTGATTATGCGATGACACCTTTATCTACCTTGATAGATAATCATCATGTTGTTATCCTTATGTTCATATCTGCTGCTCATGTCGGTTAACTTTATTAGTTTACATTGATTGTAGTAGGGCTTACTCAGTCTTTTTGAATGACCTGTTTTCTTTCGCCTCTTTTCTTCCGTTTCCCCCCTCCCCCACCAGGTTCTCAGGGAGGGAATACAGGAGCTTAGCTTGGATCTTACCTGCTTTTCTTGGATAGCTCATGTATGCTTTGGACTTGAGCTCGCTATGGTTTTTCCACTTTGGGGATAGCTACTTTATGTTTCCTTTTCAAGTTTCTGTTGATGTTATTTTATGTACTAGACTTGTTATTTTGGAAAATTGACATTATGTTGTACTAGACTTGTTTTGAAATGGTTTAAAATCTTCCGCTGTTTTATCTATGTTATTTACTCTGTTTACATATATACATATGTCTTGTTCTGCCTTGATATATCATTATGCATGTTTACCTTGTTTAAATGCCCCTCCAAAGTCAGAGTGCTTGCAAGAGCCACCCTGGCGGAGGTGGGGTGTTACATTTGGTATCAGAGCATATGGTTTACAAGAAGGAACAAAAAGGTTTTTAGAAAACTTTTGGAAAACTATTTTCAAAATCAAGTATAAAGTATTTTCCAAAGAAAAGTCTAGTTTATTTTATAGGCTATTCCCCAAAAAGCCATTAGCAAAAATCCTTCGTTTATCCCCATTCTGAATCTATCTTTTTCTTCGTTTTCAGTATGGCCGATAACTTTGCCATTCCTGAGGGAGTACACGTACCTGTTTGGTATAGGAGACTTTTGGAGGCTAGGGCGACCGAAACCGGCCCCGCAAATATTACTCCTCCTCCGGTAGTTGATGTTCCTCCTCCTCCTGTCGCTGAGGTTCCTCTTCCTCCTCCCCCTCAGCATCCACAAAAGGATTTCGCGGAGATTTGCAAAGGCTTTAGGGCGATGGGTTGCAAGAATTTCATTGGAACCGAGACTTTCGTAGAGGCCAGGAACTGGTTGAAAGAAACCGAAGATCTTTTTGCCTTCTTTGATATAGATGACCGTAGGAAGGTTTTATTAGCAGTGTGGTTGCTAAAGGAAGAAGCTGCACGTTGGTGGGTGGTCTCCACCGCTACTAGGCCAATTGAGACTTGGGATGACTTTCGGGGAAAGTTTGGACTAAGGTTCCTATCACTGAAGCAAGGGGACATGACTATTAGGGAATACATAGATCAGTTTAATCAACTGGCTCAGGTCGGTTTAGACTTGGTTAACACAGCCCGGAAGAAGGCCCTATACTTTGCTCTAGGATTAAACGAGCCATTACATGGTTTGGCCATGACTCATATACCCTTGGGGGCAACTTTTGAGAGTTTGGTGAATATGGCCCTACTTAATGAAGAGAGTAGGAGTGACAAGGAGGAGATCAAGATGAATGATACTCAAGCCAAGAAGACTGATTCCCAGTGGAAAGGAAATCAGGGTAATCCAAGCGGTCAGAGCAGTCAAGGCACTAAGAACAAGAACAAGAGTCAAGGCAACAAGGGGGACAACAACAAGGGCAATAACAAAAAGGGAAAGTGCTATTATTGCGGTTTAGTTGGGCATCTCATTAAGGAGTGTAAGAAGAGGAAAAGGAAGAAGGGCGAATGCTTTCATTGTGGTGAGTTTGGACACTTCACTAGGGATTGCCCGAAGAAGCGAGGGCAAGGCCAGGGTCAGACTCAGCGTGCTGGACCTTCGGGAGGGCAAGTTCATGCTCTCAATGTCACTCCAGTTCCCGATCAAGGTAGTATTTCTGTTGAAAGCCCTGTTTACATTTCTGATTTTCCTGTTCATACTTTGTTTGATTCTGGTGCATCGCATAGCTTTATCTCGTCTGATCTTGTTGATAGTTTGCACCTAAGTACTAGTCTAGTTAATGATCCCGTGTGTGTTTCAAATCCAATTGGGGTTTCCGCCCATTTGTCTATTATCTAGGTGGATTTGAATTCTCACGTGATGCTTATATTCTCGGTTTCATGGGGTATAGGTTGATTTTGAGCTTGGATTGGTTGTCCAGTTTTGGAGCCATCCTTGATTTTCTTTTGAGCATAGGGTTGTGAGGCTCATGACTTGCCTCGGTAATACCCTAGGAATTTCTAGTAACCCTATGAGTCTCGTCATGTTGTGTTATCTTAAAACCCTCGACTCGTCTATCGATAGTTTGCAATCGGTGAGGGTGGTCCGAGAATATCCTGATATCTTGGGTGAAGTGAAGGGGTTACCCCCTAAACGCGAGTTTAATTCTTGCATTTACCTGGTGGATAATGCAAAGCTGGTCTCTTTGCCCGTTCGGCACATGGCTCCGCGTGAAAGACGGGAGCTAAGTAAGCAAGTGAAGGAGTTGCTTGAGAAGAACTTCATTCGATGAAGCATTTCCGAGGAAGGTGCTCTAGTAGTATTCGCTACTAACGTGGACAGTACGCTTCGCCCGCGTGTTGATTATCGTGAGTTAAACAAAGTGAATTGACAACCATTACCAGGGATCGATGATCCGATTGATCAGCTTGTAGGAACATCTGTTCTCTCTTGATCTTGCTACTGGATTCCATCAGCTCAGCGTAGCTGAGGATAGTATAGACAAAGCTGCGTTTGGAACTCCAGATAGATTCTTAGAATGGCTGGTCATGCCATTCGGTTTGACTAATGCACCCGCATATTTCGTGGACTTGATGGGTAGGATGTTCAGGGAGTTCTTGAACAAGTTTGTCGTGGTCTTCGGAGATGATATTCTGATCTTCTCTAAGGATAAGGAATAGCACGCAAGGCATCTCGTGGAGGTGATGGGTAAGCTCGGAGCGCATCAGTTGAAAGCCAAGTCCTCCAAATGTCATTTTGGAGAAATAGGAGTTAGATTTCTTGGGCACATAGTTTCTAAGCAAGGCTTAGCGGTGGATCCCGCTAAAATGGTCGCGGTTCAAGACCGGAAAGCTCCGACGAGGACAATTGAAATAAGAAGTTCTCTCAGTTTAATTAGTTAGTTAGCATCCCTTGAGCTTAGACCTACCCTTCTGGATCAAGTAGGGACTTCACAGAAAGAAGACCCGCAGTTAGTCGAGATCATGAACAAGTTGATTCGAGGCAAGATGTTAAGACACCTCGCTATAGATAACAAGGGATGGCTAAGACGCGATGAGAGAAAGAAGGTTCTAGAAGATGCACATCACCCGAGGAGGTGGCCGAGTTTGTCCCAAGGTGCATGTTTTTCCAACAGGGTAAAGACCGAGTCATAGAAGCCCGGTGGGCTGTTATATCTATTGGAGGTCCCCGCAATAGAAGGAAGTAGTAAAGCGTCACGAAGGATTTCGCGGATGGACTACCTAGATCAAGGAAAGGGAATACGAGCATGTGGGGCATAGTAGGTAGACTCATGAAGAGTGCTCATTTTACTCCGGTAAAGAGCGAAAGGACTGCATCATAACTAGCAACAGTTTACTTTCAAGAAATAAAGCAGTTGCACGAGGTTCCGTAAAGTATAGTTGGTAACCACGACTCAACCTTCACTAGTCAGTTTTGGGGATAGTCTATAGGAAGTCATGGGCAAGCAACTGAATCTAAGTACGGCCTATCATTCGCAGGCGGATGGCCCATTTCGTTCAAGCATGAGTTATAGAAAATCACGTTAGTAAGAGCAATCAGCAACATGGATTGGTATTTCCAAGAAAAGTTCTGCTGCGTGGAATACTTTATATTAAGTAGACGAGATCCAGGATTCACTAGTGAATTTTGGAGAGCTTGCACGAATCCGTGAGGTCGTGGTTATGTTTAATCCAAGAATGATAGAAGAGTAAGAAAAAGACGGTCAAAGCACAGTGGAGTTAAGCTCAAGGAAATGTGACTTAGAAGACTGAAGGCTAGATACGCGCATCATATCTCTTTCTTAGAGTATATCCTTGACCCTTGTTTTCCTGTGGAACTTACTCGCATGCTATCTTTTTACATATATCCTCTCGGTCCCATTTTCGGTCCTATTTCTGTCGGGAGGTATAACTTATTGGCTAGTAATACATGTCAGGGTTTGAAGGGGGTCCGTTAGGTTGACTAAACCTTTTGGGCTTTTATGGAATATGGGTTGGGTTAGGAAGGGATTTCTTGTAATCCAAAAGGAGTATATCTTGCTTATCCTCCCGATCTCTTTTGCTATCCATGTTTGTCTCGTTTATCTAGTTTATCGTGTTAATCTTGTCATGAGAATCTTAGGTAGAAACCCTTTGGTTGAAACATGTGTTTGAAACATGTTATGCTTGATGGTTGCAAGTGGTTGCAAGTGTTTGCAAGTGGTTACTCGTGGATGCATTATACACGATTAGGCACTAGATCGGCTCACACACTCCTCATATTGCATATGCATGAGTGTTTATGCTTATTCATGGATGAAAATTGTGTGTTATCACATGGATGTTGCATATGGGTGTATGTTATGTGCACACATATAGATGATATACATTATGTTAGGAATTGCATACATATGTGTAACACCCCACCTCCGTTAAGGTCACTCACAAAGGTAATGCCTTAACTTTGGTGGAGCATTTTAGTAAACAGAACAGAAACTTAGAAGACAGATAAAACAATACTTGAAAATTTTTAACTTTATTACAGCGGAAACAGAAATTAGTATGGTTACATCCTTTCAATTTCAGAATTCAAGTACAAAATATCAGTCTTGTACAAAAGCCTTCAAAATGCATAGTTTAAAATCATAATCCCCATGGAACGGAAGCTATACAGAGCCAAGCCATACTTTAAGCACTTCAAGCAAAGAGAAATCCGGATCAAGCTAAAGTATTTCCCTCCTTGGATAACCTGGGGGGGAAACGGAAGAAAGAAGGCGAAACAACAAGGGTCAGACAAAAAGTCTGGCAAGTCCAGTGATTTTCAGCATATGAACAGATAATAATAATATGATATGAACATAAAACTGGATGTGAGATAACTATAACAGGTGTAGCAGATATAACAGAAAAACAGAATGATATAAACTATTGTTTTACACTTCCCTGCACTAATACTAGTATAACAGAATTAGGTGTCACCCTAATGTCTAAATTGAAGCAGGAACGGGTACAGAATACTTTAACAGAAACAGAATGCTAATAATGGGCCTTTACTACCCGATCAGAAACAGACAGAAGAAGAAACAGATTTATCCCTATGGAAACAGAATGTGGAATTAGGTGTACACTAGTAATGGGCCTTTACCACCTGAACAGACGGTACCACACAGAAACAGACATGTGTTACCACCCAACAGAAACAGACGGTACCAACAGAAACAGACAGAACTAAGCGTACCCTAAAACCCTACCCCAAGCGATCGGCTCCCTAATACATAAATATCCTGTGTCGGCCCCACAGTAGGGTGTATCACTCCCTAAAGTGACAACCAATTGGCACAGACCTATTTACAGATGTCACGGCGTTTTACATCCTCAGAGGCAGACCGGGATCCATGCACGCACATGACCCGGTTGGAACGCACCATCAACACCCCTCGCCATTATCAGAATGAACCACTTATAATTAGTTCAGTAAGCGTGCCCGGACCCTACCTACTGTTGGGTCAAAGTTTTGATACCAGAAAGGGTTACTGACTAATATGGGTCCCAAACAACAGATGACACAAGTAATTCCCCTCCTAACCTTGTGTCCCCAGACTAACAGATTTCAGATTAACTTGTTTACAAGTTCAGACATACAGAATTCAGATTTACTAATTCACAAATTTAGTTAACAAGTTTTCAGACTAACGGGTCAGATGTACAGACTTTTCAGATTTGTCTAACTTTGTATTGGGCCTACAGATTCATGGACGGGTTTTACTACATCTATTAACCCCATTGGTTTAACCCTATTTTCCCCAATACGTTTTAGACGTCATTCTTATCTTAGATTTGCATTAATTAATTATTAATGCACAGACCTCTCACATTAGGTCGGTAGCTTGTGGCCGCTGGATATGCCGGGCGGTTCCGGGCAGACTTCTGCCACAAGCCAGACCTAACCTCGTGTCTTACGCATGTTATGACTATCTTCTCACATTAGAACCTATTGTTTGCGGCCACTGGATGTGCCGGGCGGTTCCGGGAAGATTTACGCCGCAAACTCATTCTAACCTCGAGTTAGCCATGTTCATCTTTGCGGCCAATTAATTAATTATTTACCGTTTATGCGCACGCCCAATATATATGCCAATTCAGATTATATCAATAACAGAATGATTATATCAACATAGCAGATAACAGATTTTATATGAATTAACGGATTTTACAGATTTAGCAACTTAGCAGAATTTTGCATATAACAGGTTAGGCATTTCAACCGACAAATTTAACAGATTAGGCATTTCAATCTAATTAGCAGTCTAGGCAATATAACAAAACTAGCAGTTTAGGCAACTTGGCAAATTAGCAGATTTAGCAAATTTAATATTTCCAAAGGTTCTATTTACATGCCTTGCCTAGTCATAAATTAGCCTAAATTCATACGTCTACATAATTGTCATGATTCACAACATATACTCGCAGAATATGGACATAATTTGCCATATAACATATGTTCCAATTTTTGTTAAACTAGCATTTTACAGCAGATTCACATATAAATTATACCAAATATAACCATTAATTTCAATGCATGTCATATATCCAAAAATCCCTATTTAGGTGTAATTACAATAATAGATATCCTAATTAAAGTAAATCTTAAGTTTCCATATCTTCCTTCTTTTCATGTCATGAATCATTATGCAAACTATCCCCAAAAATATAAATCTTTAAACCATATCCTCTAAAAATCAGATCTTGCCTTTTTATATGCATTTTGTCCAAAGCCTCAAATCATATGTAATCTTTACAGTGGTTCCTCTTCTTCTTTTATCACAAAATATTCATAGGTCTAAAACTAGTTTATAACATATGCTTATTTTTTTCTAATTAATTACAGGTCTAAATTACAACATAACTATGCATACAACATGCATAAATTTTATGTTCATAGTCAAATTTATGCATCCAATCCCAAGTCATATGTCCAATATATTTTATGCCTCAGTCCTAAAGTCATACATTCAATTTGGTTTTGTCAAATTTCTCATCATTCATCCCAAAACTTGCGTTCATACGTTCATCTCTTATGAGATTAGGCACAGGCTCGTGGTAGCCTGGCTATAGAAACAGAAAAGAAGAAAGGAATATAGAACAGTCACAGAAAACAGATCTAACAGAAGAGAATACAACCTCAAACTCAGATTTAAATGCATATCAAAATTATAATTAACGTTTATAGTGGAGAATAACTATACTTGCCTTGATTGGATTAAAGAAAGAACTTTAACTTGTTGTAGAATCTTTGCAGAAACTTTAATCTCTAGTTTGAATTGAGTTGCTTAGGTTGATGTTGATTATCTTCTAGTTTTAATTCCAGCAGAGCAGCGACGCCATTTTTATTTTTATTTTTATTAGAAGAAGAGAGCAATGGAGGCTAGAGAATTGTGTAAGAAACCTAGGTAGAGTCTAGGGTCATTTTTATAGAGTTGCAAGTTAATTTGAGCCGTCCGATGATGCTAGGGTAAATCAAGGCCATCAATTTCAAAAGAGGCCAATTACATGCAATTCCATGTTTTAGCATATATATATATTTCCTACAATGTACACATTTCTCATTTAGGACAAATTCTATATATAAATAATTCCTAACACACTTATGCCATAATTACTCCCTTAATGTACATTATCAACATTCATTATTTATTGCCAATCCATCAAACATAAATACGTATTTAATAGATACATCGTTCCTTTTACCGTATACATTAATTATTCATATATACATGTCAATTAACAAGAATGACAATATTAATGTATCCTTTTCATTGTAAATTAGCATATTTATATATTTCTCAACATATTTATATATTTCTCAAATTAACATGTACAGATAAATGTTAATAGCATGTTTTCAAATCAATGCCCTATTGACATATCTTTAAATTAAATGCCAGATAAATATTCGTCATATTAATATGCTTGCATGTTATGTTCACAAAATAATAACACATACCATATTTTTCTTATTCAGTGCCACATTGATGTCAATTGCAGGTTTATAAATGACATTCCTATTAATAGAAAATTAAGTCTAACCTATTCATATTCTTCCTCTTTGAAAATCCCCATTTACTGCATACAAATATTATGCATAAACCTTTCTTTTCACTGCTTGCATCCACACATCTTTATTTAATTTGTATGTTTATGACATAAATGCACATATGTACGAATATGTTAAATATTTCTTTCCTTTAATTTGTCATGAATCCAATTAGAGAAGGCCACTTATAAAAAAAACAATTCTTGGCAGGCAAAAATGCGCAACATACGCCTCATGATACGTACATGTCATATATATATATGTATGTATACGTATATGTGTATATATATATATATATATATTTCTTTTTTCTTTTCTTTTTATCTATCTTCCCAATTACCCATTTTCACACTAAACCACTTTTTGAACTGCATTCACACTAGGCTATTTTAAGCCATTCCCCTAAAACAAAAATAAGGCGCTGGCGGGGATCGAACTCTGTACCTCTTGTATGCAAGTCATGTGTTCCAACCAAATGAGCTACTAAGTCTTTTGCTTACAAAAGTTAGAACAATGCTAAACATTATTCTTTTCTCATTCCTCTTTTTCCATGTTTTGCTGCAATTTTTAATTTAAGGATATCTTTTTCATACGGAGTCCAATTTACGCAAACTCAGACTCTATCTCAAGCAGAATTTCAAGAAGAACGCAATGGCGTAACCTGTTTCCCTTAGTCCTTTGATTTCGAATTAATTATACTTTAATTTGTTAATTTCACAGCTATAGAATACACGGGGTGTTACATTCTCCCCCACTTAAAAGGATTTCGTCCCCGAAGTCTTCAAGTTAAGAAGAATGTGTCCTACCATCCAATCACCCATCTACTCAACCATCATCCACAAGCATCCATTGTCCTTAGAAAACTTCTAATGTTGTATGAACATATGCAAAAGTGTGTGTATATGTTCCTTACCTAATGCAAAAATCAGGCGGTCTACTGATTCAGTTGACCTCCTTAATGCGAATTATGTCAGTGCCATGAGTCCAACATGTATGCAATAGAATTCTGATGATATATATTATTTCTATATGAGTGCACAACCATTCACTCAAATGCAACATCCATGTGCTGAATCAACCATTTTGCATCCACAAGAATTGAAAAATGCTCACTCATCCATATGCAGTATGAGAGTGTTTTCGAGCCGATCTAGTGCCTAGTGTGTGTATATGCATCCACGGGCAACCACTAGCAACCACTTGCATCCACTTGCAACCATCAAACATAACATGTCTCAAACACATGTTTACACCCATTAGTTTCTACCTAAAGTTCGAAGATTCGATCGATAGGATACAATTGAATGATGGAAGCGAGTACAGATAGAACGAAAATTTGGTTCCCATTAGACATGGGTCCTAAGTATCGGCCCCAAAGACCGAAACCAACATCAAATTGACACCCAGAGGATTACCTTCTTTAGACAGTGTCAAAACTGGAAATCCTATCAAAAGTATTTAGATATTTACAGACTACTGGTACAGATCAGGTTCCCTAATAATTCTTAGGAAGCTAAGCATGATAAAATCATACCCCACGAAAACTCAGAACGTATTCGCCATACTTGACTCCTAACACAGATATCCCTCAAACCCCAATCTCAAACAGATGATCCATAAGAGAAATTCAGAAATAATACTAGTATTAAAGTGCAGAGTACCGATTACAAAACCAAAATACCAGAATCAGAAAAAGTCTTAACTCCATAATCAGATAAAGAAATTAAACCTACTATAGAAATTTTTCCCTATTCCTATCCTAGCCACTAGCTTCAAGAGTGTTCGCCTGCCCTCCCTGTCCTCGTCTCTTCGGGCAGTCCCTAGTGAAGTGTCCCATCTCCCCACAGTTGAAGCAAGCACCCTCCCCTTCCTCTTTCGGTAATCCTTATTCAGATGAGTCGAGCTTCCATAAGTAAAACACTTTCCTCCTCCTTATCTTCAATCTTTCCTTCCTTCTTTTGTGTTTCCCTTTTGCCTCCATTGTGAACTAAGTCTATATGAGTTTCTCACCTTTTGGGTTGTGCTCCTTAGCCAAACTTCATCATTCTCATCTTTACTATCCTTGTGTAACATGCTGACCAATCCCTCGAAAGCTGCCTCCATCGCCCGGAAAAATCCTTCAAAGCTCTAAAGAAAACTAGCCGCAGGTGAAACTACTACAGCTATTGATGGAAGTCGGGCACTACTTTGCCCTTCGATGAGGTTACCTCCCAGAAAACCGGGAGCCCCAGAGACTCAAGAAAGAAGGAAACAAGGATTCAAGCAGAGGATCAAAAGATAGATATATGGCTTAGGGGACTATGTTTTTCAAAATAAGCTTTACTTTTGAAAATACTTCCTTTTCAAAACCTTTTTGAAAATAGTTTTCAAAAATTCTTTATCAAATCCGGTAACCTTCAGCTCTGATACCAAGTGTAAACCCCCACCTCCGTTAAGGTCACTCACAAAGGGAATGCCTTAACTTTGGTGGAGCATTTTAGTAAACAGAACAGAAACTTACAAGACAGATAAAACAGTACTTGAAAATTTTTAACTTTATTACAGCGGAAACAGAAATTAGTATGGTTACATCCTTTCAATTTCAGAATTCAAGTACAAAATATCAGTCTTGTACAAAAGCCTTCAAAATGCATAGTTTAAAATCATAATCCCCATGGAACGGAAGCTATACAGAGCCAAGCCATACTTTAAGCACTTCAAGCAAAGAGAAATCCGGATCAAGCTAAAGTATTTCCCTCCTTGGATAACCTGGGGGGGAAACGGAAGAAAGAAGGCGAAACAACAAGGGTCAGACAAAAAGTCTGGCAAGTCCAGTGATTTTCAGCATATGAACAGATAATAATAATATGATATGAACATAAAACTGGATGTGAGATAACTATAACAGGTGTAGCAGATATAACAGAAAAACAGAATGATATAAACTATTGTTTTACACTTCCCTGCACTAATACTAGTATAACAGAATTAGGTGTCACCCTAATGTCTAAATTGAAGCAGGAACGGGTACAGAATACTTTAACAGAAACAGAATGCTAATAATGGGCCTTTACTACCCGATCAGAAACAAACAGAAGAAGAAACAGATTTATCCCTATGGAAACAGAATGTGGAATTAGGTGTACACTAGTAATGGGCCTTTACCACCCGAACAGACGGTACCACACAGAAACAGACAGGTGTTACCACCCAACAGAAACAGACGGTACCAACAAAAACAGACAGAACTAAGCGTACCCTAAAACCCTACCCCAAGCGATCGGCTTCCTAATACATAAATATCCTGTGTCGGCCCCACAGTAGGGTGTATCACTCCCTAAAGTGACAACCAATTGGCACAGACCTATTTACAGATGTCACGGCGTCTTACATCCTCAGAGGCAGACCGGGATCCATGCACGCACATGACCCGGTTGGAACGCACCATCAACACCCCTCGCCATTATCAGAATGAACCACTTATAATTAGTTCAGTAAGCGTGCCCGGACCCTACCTACTGTTGGGTCAAAGTTTTGATACCAGAAAGGGTTACTGACTAATATGGGTCCCAAACAACAGATGACACAAGTAATTCCCCTCCTAACCTTGTGTCCCCAGACTAACAGATTTCAGATTAACTTGTTTACAAGTTCAGACATACAGAATTCAGATTTACTAATTCACAAATTTAGTTAACAAGTTTTCAGACTAACGGGTCAGATGTACAGACTTTTCAGATTTGTCTAACTTTGTATTGGGCCTACAGATTCATGGACGGGTTTTACTACATCTATTAACCCCATTGGTTTAACCCTATTTTCCCCAATACGTTTTAGACGTCATTCTTATCTTAGATTTGCATTAATTAATTATTAATGCACAGACCTCTCACATTAGGTCGGTAGCTTGTGGCCGCTGGATATGCCGGGCGGTTCCGGGCAGACTTCTGCCACAAGCCAGACCTAACCTCGTGTCTTACGCATGTTATGACTAACTTCTCACATTAGAACCTATTGTTTGCGGCCACTGGATGTGCCGGGCGGTTCCGGGCAGATTTACGCCGCAAACTCATTCTAACCTCGAGTTAGCCATGTTCATCTTTGCGGCCAATTAATTAATTATTTACCGTTTATGCGCACGCCCAATATATATGCCAATTCAGATTATATCAATAACAGAATGATTATATCAACATAGCAGATAACAGATTTTATATGAATTAACGGATTTTACAGATTTAGCAACTTAGCAGAATTTTGCATATAACAGGTTAGGCATTTCAACCGACAAATTTAACAGATTAGGCATTTCAATCTAATTAGCAGTCTAGGCAATATAACAAAACTAGCAGTTTAGGCAACTTGGCAAATTAGCAGATTTAGCAAATTTAATATTTCCAAAGGTTCTATTTACATGCCTTGCCTAGTCATAAATTAGCCTAAATTCATACGTCTACATAATTGTCATGATTCACAACATATACTCGCAGAATATGGACATAATTTGCCATATAACATATGTTCCAATTTTTGTTAAACTAGCATTTTACAGCAGATTCACATATAAATTATACCAAATATAACCATTAATTTCAATGCATGTCATATATCCAAAAATCCCTATTTAGGTGTAATTACAATAATAGATATCCTAATTAAAGTAAATCTTAAGTTTCCATATCTTCCTTCTTTTCATGTCATGAATCATTATGCAAACTATCCCCAATAATATAAATCTTTAAACCATATCCTCTAAAAATCAGATCTTGCCTTTTTATATGCATTTTGTCCAAAGCCTCAAATCATATGTAATCTTTACAGTGGTTCCTCTTCTTCTTTTATCACAAAATATGCATAGGTCTAAAACTAGTTTATAACATATGCTTATTTTTTTCTAATTAATTACAGGTCTAAATTACAACATAACTATGCATACAACATGCTTAAATTTTATGTTCATAGTCAAATTTATGCATCCAATCCCAAGTAATATGTCCAATATATTTTATGCCTCAGTCCTAAAGTCATACATTCAATTTGGTTTTGTCAAATTTCTCATCATTCATCCCAAAACTTGCGTTCATACGTTCATCTCTTATGAGATTAGGCACAGGCTCGTGGTAGCCTGGCTATAGAAACAGAAAAGAAGAAAGGAATATAGAACAGTCACAGAAAACAGAACTAACAGAAGAGAATACAACCTCAAACTCAGATTTAAATGCATATCAAAATTATAATTAACGTTTATAGTGGAGAATAACTGTACTTGCCTTGATTGGATTAAATAAAGAACTTTAACTTGTTGTAGAATCTTTGCAGAAACTTTAATCTCTAGTTTGAATTGAGTTGCTTAGGTTGATGTTGATTATCTTCTAGTTTTAATTCCAGCAGAGCAGCGACGCCATTTTTATTTTTATTTTTATTAGAAGAAGAGAGCAATGGAAGCTAGAGAATTGTGTAAGAAACCTAGGTAGAGTCTAGGGTCATTTTTATAGAGTTGCAAGTTAATTTGAGCCGTCCGATGATGCTAGGGTAAATCAAGGCCATCAATTTCAAAAGAGGCCAATTACATGCAATTCCATGTTTTAGCATATATATATATATTTCCTACAATGTACACATTTCTCATTTAGGACAAATTCTATATATAAATAATTCCTAACACACTTATGCCATAATTACTCCCTTAATGTACATTATCAACATTCATTATTTATTGCCAATCCATCAAACATAAATACGTATTTAATAGATACATCTTTCCTTTTACCGTATACATTAATTATTCATATATACATGTCAATTAACAAGAATGACAATATTAATGTATCCTTTTCATTGTAAATTAGCATATTTATATATTTCTCAACATATTTATATATTTCTCAAATTAACATGTACAGATAAATGTTAATAGCATGTTTTCAAATCAATGCCCTATTGACATATCTTTAAATTAAATGCCAGATAAATATTCGTCATATTAATATGCTTGCATGTTATGTTCACAAAATAATATCACATACCATATTTTTCTTATTCAGTGCCACATTGATGTCAATTGCAGGTTTATAAATGACATTCCTATTAATAGAAAATTAAGTCTAACCTATTCATATTCTTCCTCTTTGAAAATCCCCATTTACTGCATACAAATATTATGCATAAACCTTTCTTTTCACTGCTTGCATCCACACATCTTTATTTAATTTGTATGTTTATGACATAAATGCACATATGTACGAATATGTTAAATATTTCTTTCCTTTAATTTGTCATGAATCCAATTAGAGAAGGCCACTTATAAAAAAAAAATTCTTGGCAGGCAAAAATGCGCAACATACGCCTCATGATACGTACATGTCATATATATATGTATGTAAACGAATATGTATATATATATATATTTCTTTTTTTTTTCTTTTTATCTATCTTCCCAATTACCCATTTTCACACTAAACCACTTTTTGAACTGCATTCACACTAGGCTATTTTAAGCCATTCCCCTAAAACAAAAATAAGGCGCTGGCGGGGATCGAACTCTGTACCTCTTGTATGCAAGTCATGTGTTCCAACCAAATGAGCTACTAAGTCTTTTGCTTACAAAAGTTAGAACAATGCTAAACATTATTCTTTTCTCATTCCTCTTTTTCCATGTTTTGCTGCAATTTTTAATTTAAGGATATCTTTTTCATACGGAGTCCAATTTACGCAAACTCAGACTCTATCTCAAGCAGAATTTCAAGAAGAACGCAATGGCGTAACCTGTTTCCCTTAGTTCTTTGATTTCGAATTAATTATACTTTAATTTGTTAATTTCACAGCTATAGAATACACGGGGTGTTACAATATGGATTCATTTCACTAACATAATTTGCATTGATGATATTCGCATTAGATAAGTACATATACACACACCTTGGCATATGTTCATCCAGCATTTAGAATCTTGTAAGGACAATGATTGCTCGTGGATGATGTTTGAGTAGATGGATGTTGGATGGTAGGATACGTTCTTCTTAACTTGAAGATTTCGGGGACGAAATCCTTTAAGGAGGGGAGAATGTAACAACCCGTATTTTCCATAACCTGTTATAACATAAATCGAGGCAGAATTTAATTCTAAAAATCCGAATCAAGGGAAACGGGCTATGCCATTGCGTTCGTCTCGGAAAAATACGCGAAATAGAGTCCGAGTTTTCGAAAATCGGAGTCCGTATGACCCGATTAAGGCCCAACGAAGTTTTCAGAAAAATTCCTAAGTAAAAACAGATTTCAAATTCAAATCTGAAATTGGGAATTGGGCCAGTTGGGCCAGGCTGGAAAATTCCCGCCACAGTACCCAAGTCGACAGCCCTGTCGACTTGGGAGTCGACTGGGTCAGACCAGGTCGACAGCCCTGTCGACTTGGCTGTCGACTTGGCTCAGACGCCCAGGTCTGCCTAGTGCACCATTTTTGAGAATGTGTTGAGCTTGGGGGCCAGACTCGATTTGGAGGGTTGAGATGAGAACTAGGGTTTAATCCTATGGTCTAAATCACTAGCCTAATCTATAAATAAGACCCTAACCTACCCTAAATCATTCATTATTCATTCTAGCAACTAAACTATGTCAAAATCAAACCTCTCATGGCCTCCACTCTCTTCATACAATTCCTAAACAAATTTCTAAGAGATTTCCATGCATACAAGTGTATTTAGGCTTGTATGATCCTCTTTAGCTTGCATTAAAGTCTTATTTCTCTATTGGCATCATAAAGGAGGAGTCTTGATCAAGTTTGCTTGCATTTTTGGGGTTTTAATTTGTTGCATAAGGGGTTTCTTACATTTGCTATACTCATTTGAGTCCGCATAAGCATTGTAAGCCCTATTCCTCTCATACTTGAACTTTGAAGTTGACATATGTTATGCAAGTTTGTTTATGCAACTATGATATGCAAGTTGACATAAGTTATGCAAGTTTGTTTATGAAACTATGATATGCAAGTTGACATAAGTTATGCAAGTTTGTTTATGCAAGTATGATATGCAAGTTGCCATAAGTTATGCAAGTTTGTCTATGCTAGTATGATACGCAAGTTGCCATAAGTTATGCAAGTTTGTCTATGCAAGTATGATATGCAAGTTGCCATAAGTTATGCAAGTTTGTTTATGCAAGTATGATATGCAAGTTGTCATATGTTATGCAAGTTTGTTTATGCAAGATTGATATGCAAGTTGCCATAAGTTATGCAAGTTTGTTTATGCGAGTATGATATGCAAGTTGCCATAAGTTATGCAAGTTTGGGATGGTCATGTGGTTCATGTTATCATGTTATGCATGCTTTTTGGGCCTAAAAATGTAATATGCAAGTGTATGAACACATGAACCTTTCATATGCCACCATGTTGAACTTGTGGCTTCAACACTTTTATGTCATAATTATGCCAAGTTCCCTCTTTCTATCCTTTATGCGCTATTGCGATATGTAAGCGATGGGATTGCGTTTGGGGTTGGGTAAACTTAAAAGACCTAAAAACATAAGCTTGGGAATTTACCTATTAAGTTAGGTCTACCCATTGGGAATTTACCTATTAAGTTAGGTCTACCCAATTGCTTGAAAATTTGTAACATGTTTTGGAAACATGATGGACATGACACTTAGAAAAGATAAGTGTGGCCAACTCGAGGTTGGGTTGAGTTTGTAGCGTAAACCTACCCGGAACCGACCGGCTTAACTAGTTGCTACAAACAATAGGACCCAATGTGAGAAGTTGGTCATGTTGTACCTTGAACCCGAGGTTAGACCAAGTTGTGGTGTAAAGCTACCCGGACCCGCCCGGCTTAACTAGTAACCACAACAAGGTCTAATGTGAGAGGTTAAGGCGCATTAATTAATTAATGCCTCGTGATTAGGGTTAAGTCATGGACCGCTTGAACACTTAACCAATGAGACAAGATGGGTTAGTAGGGTTAAGTCATGGACCGCTTGAACACTTAACCAATGAGACACGATGGGTTGGTAGGGTTAAGTCATGGACCGCTTGAACACTTAACCAATGAAACATGATGGGTTGATAGGGTTAAGTCATGAACCTTGGGTACACTTAACCAACTTGGTACATGAATGGGTTGGGTTAACCACGTTTAACCCATTAAGGAAACCCTAGTTATGTGGTCCTTTGCACCAGTAACCCTCTTAGTTGTATCATGATACCCTAGGGACTAGGCTAGGGTGGGGCACGATTACTGGATGACATGTAAGCGACCAAAACGACGGCTGAGTAGGTGCGCCGGTGTGGGTTCAGACGGGTCATGGTCGTGCACATGGTCCGGAGTTGGAAAAGCAGGCACGGGCACCAGTAGGTTTAGACTGTGCGTGCATTGATTCGTGTCGGTGGTTGACACCCTAGGACTTGACACACCCTAGGGTGGACCTAGCACAGTTTAGCTACACTTCGTAGTTGGGCCGTATGACACAGACACTTGACGAGATAGGCTTATAGGGAGCCGATCGACTAGACCGTGCTAGTTGGACCTTGGTTTGGGTCATTCATGATGTTTGGGCCAAACTTGGGCCTGGAGATCACTTCTTGTTTACACTTTGGACCTCGTATTGGGGTCACTTCATGTTATTGGGCCAAAGCGTGGGCCAAGGGATCAATACTTGTTTATTCAAGTCATGTTAGTTTGCTAGTACATCTGTGGTGCAAAACCTTAATCCTGATTATGCGATGACACCTTTATCTACCTTGATAGATAATCATCGTGTTGTTATCCTTATGTTCATATCTGCTGCTCATGTCGGTTAACTTTATCAGTTTACATTGATTGTAGTAGGGCTTACTCAGTCTTTTTGACTAACCTGTTTTCTTTCGCCTCTTTTCTTCCGTTCCCCCCCCCCCCAGGTTCTCAGGGTGGGAATACAAGAGCTTAGCTTGGATCTTACCTGCTTTTCTTGGATAGATCATGTATGCTTTGGACTTGAGCTCGCTATGGTTTTTCCACTTTGGGGATAGCTACTTTATGTTTCCTTTTCAAGTTTCAGTTGATGTTATTTTATGTACTAGACTTGTTATTTTGGAAAATTGACATTATGTTGTACTAGACTTGTTTTGAAATGGTTTAAAATCTTCCGCTGTTTTATCTATGTTATTTACTCTATTTACATATATACATATGTTCTTGTTCTGCCTTGATATATCATTATGCATGTTTACCTTGTTTAAACGCCCCTCCAAAGTCAGAGTGCTTGCAAGAACCACCCTGGCGGAGGTGGGGTGTTACACTCTCGGTTCTATTCCCCATCCTATTTCTGTTGCAAACCCCATAGGGAGAATGACTCATCTGTTAGTAATAAATGTTGGGGCTTGAGGGTTTCCGTTGGGTTGACTAAACTTTTTCGATTTTATAGGATATGGGTTGGTCTTAGGAAGAGATTCCTTGTGATCAAAAAGGAGTCCATCATGCTCAGTTCCCTAGAAACATATATATTGGTTGGTTAATTCTTTGGGTGACAGCCTGATGTTGATTTCGGTCTTCGGGGCTGGTGCTTAGGGCGTTCTTCTCCAAATCAGTATATATGTGACATAGATTTCCAATTTTGACATTGCCTAATGGGCACAAGGTTTTTACTTGCTTCTATCATTCGACTATACCTTTAGGTAGGAACAATTGGGTGTAAACATGTGTTTGAGACATGGTATGATTGATGGTTGCAAGTGGTTGCAAGTGGCTACTAGTGGTTGCTCGTGATTGCATAACACACATTAGGCACTAGATCGGCTCAGACACATTTCCATATTGCATATGCATGAGTGTTTATACTTGTTTATGGATGAAATTGGATGTGTTGTCATATGGATGATGCATATGGATGGATGTTTGTGCACACATATAGTGTTTATGTGACTAGGACTATTTGCATACATGTTGGACTCATTGCACTAAACATATTTTGCATTAAGAAGATCAATCAGGCCTGATCATTTGCATTAGATAAGGAACATATACACACACTTTCTGCATATGTTCATACAGCATTAGAAATCTCTTAAGGACAATGGATGCCTGTGATTGATGATCGAGTAGATGGATGATTGGATGGTAGGACACATTCTTCTTAACTTGAAGATTTCGGGGACGAAATCCTTTAAGGAGGGGAGAATGTAACAACCCGAATTTTAATAACATGTTAAAACTAGAAATCAGGGCATAATTAATTTTTAAAATCAGAATAAGGGGAAATGGGTTACGCCATTGCGTTCATCTCAAAATTTTACATGAAATAGAGTCTGAGTTTTCGAAAATCAGAGTTTGGATGAAGAAGTTATGGCCTGTACAAGTTTCAGCAGTTTTCAAGCAGCACTAGACCAAGTGGTCGACCATAGGGTCGACCTACCCCCCCTCCCAAGGTCGACCATAGGGTCGACCGACCCCCCAGGTCGACCATATTGTCGACCTCCCCCCTTACAGGTCGACCTGGTCGGCCTGTTTTGACCCAGAACTCATTTTTGAAGCCTTAGACATGTTTTGATGGTCCAGATTGATTCTAGGGTTAATCTAAGGGCCTAAACTAGTTGCTACACCTATAAAAACACCCTTAGACATAACCTAATTCATATTAAATCATTCTTACACTCTTATGCTGTTGAACTCCCTCTTGAACTGTAACGACCCAGAATTTTGGGGCCAATTTAAAATTTTTATTTTAGAAATTTTAAGGGAATTTTAATATTTAAAATAATTTACTTTAAATAAGAACGACTAAAAAATTATTTTAAAATGAATAAATTCAATTTAATTTTAAAAGGAGTTTAAAACAGCGCTGCAGTTTGAAAATTTGAATTTGAACTTTGACTGACCGTACCGGATTCAAAATAAATCAGAATTGAACGAAACTAGAAATATTTAAATCTGTTTAATCATATCATTCCAACGAATCAGAAAAACTGAAATTTTGTTTTAAAAATCAAAAGTTATGGCCAATTCAATTTTTAGGAAGGTCGTTGTAGAATTTATATATATATTATATAGGGCCCAAAAGGCTACTTTTCACATATGAAGGAATTTCGACTCGAAACCACTTCCATTGAGTTCGGAATGACATTTCTGCATTGAAAAACAATAAACACTTATATATTTTGAGTTTCAGAATTTATTTGTTTAAAAATGTATTTTAAATATTAAATATATTGTCCTTGAAAATAGTCATTTTTCAAACGACCTCGGTTTTCGACGAAACCACTTTTGTTGGAACCGGAATGTCAAATTATTGCTAGGTTTCAATTTTAATAATTTTTCGAATTAATATGTGAGTGTGGCAGAGGAAAACGTGTTTTGTCAGTTTCGGTCAAATTTAATCGACTAGAAAATGGCCAATTTTCAAACAGTCTCAGAATTCGACGAAATTAGTCTCGTTAGGACCGTATCGTCAAAACATAACTAGAAATAATTTTTCTGTAATTTTTTGAGTCAGTATGTTGCCCCGGTAATTTAAAATGTGCATTTGAATTTAATAATCAAAGGATTTATAATTCAATTTAAAGAAAAACATATCGTAACAGCCAAACTGGGTTACGAGACATGTTCCATTGTGTTCGGGACGGGGGTATTTGGCTAGGGACAACACTCGTTGGGTTTGATTTGGGGTACGCGGCATTAAACCCTAACCTTTGAATTAAATAGAATTAATGATAATAAAATATTTATTATTATAAATACCCCAAGAAAACCATGCCCAACCCTAATTCCCAATCCAAAGAACGCAGCCGCCACCAAGGCATTTCCATGGCCAGAACGCTCCAATTTAAATCCTTGAATCTTTCTCCGATTAAGCCAAATTAATTCCTTGAATCAAAACAAAAATCGAAGGCCTAGGTGTGATGAAGCTGCTCAACGGTCATGATCTTGTTTAACGTCCTGAGGAGGAAGAATTTTTCTCCCTAACCCGCCGACTTTGGCACGGTTTCCAGGGTGGCAGGGCCCACCGAGCTCGACACAGGTCCTGGCGCAGGGGTTTGAGGATGGGGCGCTTCGAGTGGTGTATGCTGATCGACGTTCGGGGGTCTCGGGTGGCGTGCGATTTGGAGTTTGTCAACGGGAAGATGGGTTCCTGTAATCGACCGATGGGGAAGAAGGGTTAATCCCTTAAGTATATGATTAGTGATTAATTAATTTTATTAATTCTAATTTTTGTAAGCGAATGTTTAAAACATCGTAACTCTTTCGTACGAGGTCTGTTTTACGAACCGTCAGCAGCGTCGGGATCGTCTCTCTAGGATCTACAACATGACACTGACGAGGACTAAAACAGAGCAAATCAAATTTTAGAGCAAATTCAGATCTGAAACATACAGAACAAAGCAATGTGAGATTTCTATTTTTTTCTATTATTAAAATTAATTGTTTATTAATTTTATTGTATTCATTCAGTATGAAATTCATGTTGTATGTATATACTCATGTAAATGTTGACCGTGCTGTGATTGTGATGGACGATTGATTGTGATTGTGTATTCATGTTTGTTAGAATTTTGTGTATACGATAATAATCAATTTTTTCATATGTATTTGAATAATCAATTTTGTCATATATATTAGAATAATCAATTCTGTCATGTATATTAGAATAATCAATTTTTGTCAGATATGTTAGAAATCAATTTTTGTCATATATGATAAAAATAAACATTTTTGTATATTAAATGTGAATTAGACAAAATCAACATTTTTGTACATAAAAAGGATTAAACAAAAATGTGCATTTTATACAGTAAAAGAGTTGAAATAAAAGACTGTATTTTTATTGCCATTTTGAATCAAATGTTATAAATTGATTTTAGAAATAAAAACAACCTTTTTAACTGAAATATTCTTTGCAAATCAAAATATCATTTGGTTTAGAAATTGGTTATGAAAATAACATCTTTGGCCATTAAAATAAAAAGGTTATTATAAGAAGGTTATAAATAAATAGAATGAAGCAAAATGTTCAATTTTGTCATATTTAGAAGAATGAAGTAAAATAGCATTTTTGTTAAAAACATGTTAGAGAAATGAAATATCATTTTTGTATGAAACATGTTAGTGAGATTAAATGAACATTTTTATACATTAAAAAGAGTAGATTTTGTTAAACATCTATTTTTTTCAATAAAGAGAAATTATGTTTTTTTATTGTTTACTATACGGAAGTGTAGAATTAGAAATAAAGATCACATTTTTGTGAAAGAATTATTATAGTAATAAGGAATGCATATTTTGTTAACATTAAAAGGAGGAAGTTAAAAATGTATATTTTTATACATTTACAAGTTATGAAATGAAAATGTATATTTCTATACATTAAAAAGCTATGAATTGAAAATGTATATTTTTACACCTTAAATAGGAGAAGGAGTTAGTAACGAACATTTTGTTTAAAAATGTTAAATAGGATTAAAAATAACATTTTTGTACATTAGAAAAATCATATTTTGATATTAGAAATGCTAACATTAGAAAAATCATATTTTGATAAAAGAAATGCCAACATTAGAAAAATCATAGTTTGTTATAAAAAGTTGCATTAGAATAAAATCATGTTTTGTTATAAAAAGTTTTCATTAGACTAAAATGAGTTTAACCAAAATTATTACTTTTGGTCAATAAAAATGGGTTTAAACAAAATTCTCATTTTGTTTGCATTAGAAGTTTAAAAACAAAATCATCATATTTGTTTACATTAAAAAGAAGAAGTTAAGGATGTATATTTCTTACATTAAAAAGAAAGAGTTAAAATGTATACTTTTATATACATTAAAAATAATGAATTAGTAATGGACATTTTTGTCACATTAAAAAGTATGAAGTAGAAATAAACCTTTGCCATTAAAATGAATGAGGCTAAAAATATACACTTTGGTAAATAAATATGAGTTAAGATTTTTATTGTCATTTGTCAACAAAAAAAAAAATTGAATTAAAAGATTAGATTTTATGGTCATTTGTTCACAATAAAAAGTATGGAAATGTATTTATGAATGTTGAAATGTGTGATGGGTCAAATATAATGTTTAGAATACTCAAGTTTGAATATTACACTCCCATTTACAAGTTACCCGACTTGTATATGTCATTGGGACGATAATTTTCGCACATCGCCCAAGTGCACAAATAATTTATTATTTGTTTGATGAATGAAACCCCACACGGGTATTGGGACGATATTGGACGCACACTAATCCCAATATTTAGTTGTTTGTCAATCGATGGATTGATAGTCTGTGATGAGCGTTAGTTATTTACTTTAATGCTCACACAGTTATATATTCCACTTTGGGTGTTATTTGAATGCTTGGTAATTATTTATCATGATTGTTGATTACATACAATATATGGTTGTTGATTGAGTCACATTCCAATAAAGAATATTTTAGAAAATGTCTTAGAAAAAGAATAATTTAGAAAAAGAATATATTTTGGGAAAATATATTTTTATTAAATGAATTAGTTATTAACTAAAATAAATCATTAAATTTAGATTTAATGAAGTTTTCAAAATTAGTGAATATTTAATTGAAATTAAATTAAATAAAATGGATTTTGGGTTTGTCGTGAATGATGTCTTCAATAACACCCTTCTTAAAACCCAGTAGAGAAATGAGTAAATCTTTTAATTAAGATTATTAAAAGTTTTCAATTTATATTAGTAATTGAAATAAGATGAAATGTGAGTTGGGTTTATTGTGAACTGTGTTTCTAAGCGACATATGTTCTTTAACCCAACTGACAGTGAAATTATGATTTGGAATTTATAAATCTTTTATTAAGATTTAAATGGGAATTTTCCAAGAGTAAAGTTTTCCAATTTAATATATTAAACTGGAATGGAATGGAATTCGAATTAATAATAACTAAGATAAGCTTCTGTAAAGGAGGATCGATACTACATATGGAATTTAAAAGGCTTTGCCGTTATTCCATTTATATTATTGGTTGGATACAGAAATTTATAACGATTACATATCGATTTGATTTCTGTGAAGATTCCATATTTTATGGAAGACGATTTTGGGTTTACCGTGAACTATGTTTTTATGTGACATTAGTTCTTCAACCCAGTTAAGAATAAGATTTATCTCTTAAATCTAAAGAATCATTTAATAACGATTTTTGATATTTAAAACTAAATGGTGTTTTGATTATATAAGAAAGATTTAAGAGTAAATACAAAGAATTTATCATTGATAGAATAATTTGAATATGTTTATTTAAAAGAATATTCTAAATTAGAATGAGGCGTTGGATATGTTTTTATATTACTCGATTTTTAATTATAAAAATACGAGAGTTATTCGGAAAGACTGGGTTTAACTTATTCCGAATAATTTCTACGACGATGAAGGGTCGAAGATGAAGACGGTAGTTGAAGACCGACGATCTTCACATCGAATGGATGTGTTGCTACAGAGACCCTGATAGGAGTAGCTACCTTGAAAGGGCTTCCGTGGTGGCCATCCGGACTATTGTTGATTGTTCGGATTTGGTTTTCGCTCAGACCCAGAGCATAAGCTAGTAAATGGTTGGGTGTTTGACATTGGATTTCGTTCCATGTGAATTAAATCGATTTCTGTTAATGTATGTCTGTTTGGTGGTAAAGGATTTATCCTCTACTTAACACCCTGGTATATATTAATAGTGATTGATCGCATGGGGTGAATTGTCAATGTGGCCCGCCAAGATGCAAATGATCAAGGCTTTTGTTGAAAAGCAGGGCCTTGTGGGATGATTAAAGCATAGCCTATTACGGCATAGCATTGTGTATATCGTGACTTCGCAAGCCTCACACCCCGGTATGAGTCAAAAACGGGATATGGACTGCAGGGAGTGCAGACGTTTCTTTCTAGCTAGTGGTAGTGTCAGTGCTTTGACACGGCCTGGCATTTTACTTATGTGGATGATGGATTTTGAGGAGCCTCGGATTTTTATAGGCCATTAGTGGTCATACTATAGGTCCAAAGGGACCAGGAAGCATGTGTTCAGGCATAATTAATCCACTACCCTTAGGTAGGGACCGGCCCTGAAGATCCAAGCGTTCACTGCGGGGGATCCTGAGGCATTTGCTAGAGTGTCTCGACTCGGAGAGGAGCTTGCCCCTAGCCTCGACTCATGATGGAAATCATATTTCCAATACAACCTTGTGTTTTTGATTGTAGAACTAGTATGGAGACATGATATATGGTACCCATGCCGTCTATGATTGATATATTATGATTGAAATGGTTTTTAAAACATATACTCACTAATATCAAATCCGTTTTATCGTATCAAGCATCTTTTGACCATTATAAGGTAAAACCCTATCCTCCGGTTTGCGTTGCATTGTGTGATGGGACTTGGGTCTTATAATGGTTTCATTTTTCTAAAAAGCACTATGTTGTTTTAACATTTTACTTTATTTTACGCACTGGCAATCCAATGGAGTATACCCGTTCCGCGATAGCGGCGTGGTACTGTGATTCGGCTTATAATTATTATTAGATTAGTCTAGTTAAGATTTCTCATACCAGTCCCATGACTGACCTGTAGTTTGTTTCACTGGCAAACTCGGGTGCCCTTATTTTCCACACGGGCAGTCGAGTAGCTTTTTGCAGATATTTACAGGATCCTGGTTTACAGCTGAAGCGGTATTCGGAAAGCTCTGTATCCGTGCATTCCTTTCAGTTGTATATTTGTAATATTTTTCCGCTGCTATTTAAGTGTAATTTAAAACTCTGATATTATTGTATTTCCAATTTATATTATAAGTTCATACTCAGTTATATTCTTGTACTCTGGTGTAATTGTTGTAATCAGTAATAAAATGTTCTTCAAATTGTGATCTGATGTGTGTTGTTCTCAAAGCAATCCATGCTTTCCTTTACTGGGAAGTTTGGGTCGTTTCATGAACCATGGCCGCTGCCCCCAAATTAAAGAACAAGCATTTAAACTCAAATCAATTCAAAGAACAAAGCTTCAACAATGGCTCAAACAATAAATCAACAATGCTACAACATTTTTACAACAAATTCAGTTCCTAATTCACTAGCCATGCTCTGTAAGTGCTAGTTACTTTTATATTTAAACATTTAATTATAATATGGCCATGGAATAAAGTGGAATTGAATTTAAGTATGTTTATTTGATTCGGACACATTCCGGCTGCTTCTTGAATCTTGGGTTCTTGAGACTTGTCTATCTTTATTCTCATGTAAAGTTCATGATCTATTCAGCTTGTTGTAAATCAGTTTTCTTAATTCACGTTGAATTTATTATCCAGTTGTAATCTTTATGCCTGTAATGATGTTTTTCTCTCTGATCTTATTTTTATGCAAAATTCTATCTTTCCCTATTTATTTTCTTTTGATGAACCTAGGTCAATTTCGGACCTAGGCCTAAACGCGATTTGCATATGATTGAATACGGGGAAATATGGGAATGTTGTCTATACTGGATATATATGTTTGGTAAAATTGATGGCATAACATGAAATTAGAAATTTGGGGTATTGTCAATATAATTGAAATTGCAAGTTTGGTCGTTGGCATAATTGAATTAGCATGAAGTGGACATAATGAATTAGCATGTAAATCAAATCACGAGTTCGGGCCTATGTAAATTAAATAAAAGGATTAAGTTTATGATTAGGAATATGTAGAATTGGGAATTTGAACATGAAAGCAATTGTAAATTTGATAATTGGCATAAACATGTATTATGGACTTGGGCTACTGACATGTATTGTAATAAAAAGATTATAGTTTGGGATAACTACATCATGAATCATGATTTGGGTTTTTTGACGATCCCAAAACCCTGTGACACGGTGTTAAGGATAATCATTGGAATATAACACATTAATCATCATTAGCAGATCATAGATAATAGCATAAACAGAAAATAGAATAATTTACACACATATGACAGCGGAATCATGTAGATATCATCACATCAGAGAAGCACAGTACAGGATACAACTTAGTGCATAATGATACATAATCAGTCACCATCGCCTGAGGCGGAATCATACATAAAGAGTACACAAAAGGAATATCAGTCTACATCGCCAGTGGCGGAATCATAATATAGATACAATAATGGCGGAGAAAATCCAAGTCAGCACGGTGTAGTCAAGCCTCGCCATGAGCCAAAAGGTGCGTCAGAAACCTGTAACTAGGCTGCCCGTGTGAAAATGAGGGCACCCGAGTTTGCAAGGTGAAACAAACTACGAGTCAGTCATGGGACTGGTATGAGAAATCTACTCAACTTATTAACAACAATAATAAGGCAAATCAAAGGACCACGCCACTTTCGCGGAACGGGTTTACTCCAATGAGTGCCAGTGCATGAAATAAAATAAATGATTAAATCAACGCAATGCTTTTTATAAAATGAAGCCATTATAAGACTCAGGTCCCATCACACAATGCAACACAAGCCGGAGGATAGAGTTTTTACCTTATAATGGCCAAAGATGCTTCATACGAATAAAACAAAGGTGTTTGATATTATTACTAGTGCATATATGTTTCAAAAGCAAATTCAATCATAAATATCAATCCTAGGCGGCATAGCTACCATCTACTATGTCGCCGTACTAGTAATACAATCACATCCGCAAATTTCGTATTGGAAATTGGATTCCTTCATGAGTCGAGGCAAGGGGCAAGCTCCTCTCCGATTCGAGACACTCTAGCAAATGTCCCAGGACCCCACTATGATCCTTGGATCTTCAGGGCTGGTCCTCTCTTACTTTTGAGGATTAATTATTCCTGAACACACGTTTCCCGGTCCTTACAGACCTATATCGAGGCGCCTCGCATTCCAACAACCACACAAGTGAAAAGTATATATAATGTCAGGGCTGGTAGGTCACTGACACCACCTTAGTTAGAAAGAAACGTCGTGCTCTCCCTGCAGTCACTCTCCCGTTTTTGACTCATACCGAGGTGTGAGGCTCGCGAATTCACGTTATACACAAAGCTACGTCACACAGACCATGCTTTGATCATCAACCACAAGACTTTGCTTTGCAACAGAAGCCTTGATCATATGCCACTTAGGCGTGCCACACAGGCAATCCACTCCATGCGACTGGTTTCTGTCAATACATAACCTCTGAGCTCGTACGTCTCAGAGAAGGGCGTTAAGCAAGAGAATAAATTCTCTGCCGCCAAACAGATATATATTTAACAGAGATCAATCAACACAGAACAAAATCCAATGTCAGACACACAGTCCATTTACAAGTCCGTTCTGGGTCTGAACGAAACCGGAGGCACCAATTCCTCGCATATCCGTACAATCAACAATATATTTGGACGGCTACTACTTCAATTCCTTCATGGTAGCTACTCCAGTCACGAGTATCAGTAGCGCCCATCCATCCAATGTGGAGATCGTCGGTCTTCAACTGTCTTTGACTCTTCGACTTCTCAACGTCGATCGATTATTTGAAATGAGATAAACTCGGCCTTTTCAAATAACCCACATATATTTAGATTTTCAAATCTATCAATCACATGGTTGGACTATTCAACAATCACATTTCAGTTATTTAGTTATAATTTTCATGTCAAATACATTCAACCATCACATATCAAGCAAACACAACAAAATTGGTTTATTTCCACTCTATATCGTCAATAGTATTTTATAACGATATATCGCCATTTTTATTTAATTTAAAATGGCCATATTTAATTAAACGACGTTTCAGGTCGTGTCGATGCACTGGCGCTGCTTTTCACTAATTTTGTTTTACACCTATAGGAAAATCTAACCGTTGGATCTTCACAAATTTTACATCATTAGGAAGGTCATTTCAAAACGAATCCAACGGTTCCAGTTTTGGGAAAATCCGACGGTCGGATCTTCCACACTAACCATTTGAAGTTACGATTTCAATTTACGAACTGCAGCGTCGTTATTCGATTTAATTTAATTATATTTTTATATATATATATATATATAAATATAATCGTTTCTGGCGCTGTTTTACACTAATTTTGAATTAAACATTCAAGACAATCCAACCGTCGGATCTTCACATAGTTGGTGCCGTTGGAAAGATATTTCCAAGGCGAACCCAACGGTTGAGGTTTCGGGAAAATCCAATGGTCGGATCTTCCGCACTAGTCGTTTGAAATCACGGTTTCAAAACACGAACTGCACGGTCACGTTTCGTTTTAATTCTATTTATATTTATATATTTATATAAATATAGTTCATTCAAAAATTCCTATATCGTTTCCACTTCAATTATTTCACTAACGCCTTAAATTTTTGGAAAATTTCGCCATAACCTCCTTTGTACGGGAGGGTCTGGGAAAATTCCCAAATAGCCACATGGGCATCTCATATCAAAAAGAAAAAGAAAAAGCCAAGCGGCTAGACAACAGGCTCATAAAATCATCACCCAAACAAAGCGGTAAATGTGTACCTATTTGTCGGGCACAAAATTCTATTTCTCTTCTCTAGCCCCTTTTTGCTTTAACCTGTTCAATAGATATGCATGTACATATATACAATTCCTAACATTTATCATTTTCCATTCAATTTCATATTTGATTTGCTTTGGTTTAAAAACACCATTCATTCGAATGTTGCATGCATAGGCTAAAATCATATCATTAGCTAGTTAATGTATATTTCAACTCATGCACGTTTATTTGAACAAGTGGCTATTTTTAACACTTCACATTTCAAAGATGATAATTTTGGCGAACTAAAATAGATTTCAACACATGACTATTTTATTTAGTTCTTATGCATGTTAAAAATAATATTTCTATCACAAATATTTGTTTCAACGTCCGCATATCTTTAGCATATCACACATATGATAAAAATGATATTTTTATCATTTAAAATATTTATTCAACCAATGTATGGTTTCAACACTTCATAGTTTCAATAAAAATGTAATTTTTATTGTTCAATCTTTTTATTCAACACATGAACTTTTCCACTACACACATTTCTCAACAAATGAGTATTTCCACACATGGACAATTTATTTATGTTGTTCATATTAGAAAGATGGGATTTTTACGATTGAAATTATTTATATAAGGCGAATATTTTTCATACTTCATATATATATAAAAATATGATTTTTGTTGTTTAAACACTTCACTCATCCACGAATGAATTTTATTTTCACACAACACTTTTCAACACATGAACAATTTCCACACATGGATATAGTTTCAATATATGACTTTAATTTCTATGCATGAAAATAATTTCAACATATGAAAATAATTCTAACACACAAAGATTATTCAAAATTTCGGCAGCATAACGGCAGGGTAGTTAAAACCGGCACCGTCCCTAGTACGGCTCCTCGCTCTACCTTAAAACCTCGCGGTTTTTGGCAATGGGGATTCATGCATCTAATTCGCACGTAGGCGACATGTTTATTTTTATTTCCACAAATATTTTCAATTCATTTCAATCACCAATGGGTATTTTTCAACCACAACCAAACAATATCAACCACAAACAATTATTCAACCATTCGTATTTTTCATCCAATATTTCACACCAATTCACCACAATAAATATCGTCCATGGTTTGTGGACGAGGGGAGTATATATATATATATATATATATTTGCTATATTTCACTTGCATTTCAACACATATATCAATTATTCTATGCATGTAAAAATTCATACTTCGCTCATATAGCTTACACTACGCATGTACATGAGGTATACAACACGTATGTAATTTATATTTCGCTTATATAAATTATACACGACATTTTCCATTCAATTTCATGTTAATTTAGATTTCTCACCTTGGTTTTCTGAGCGCTAAAAATCGATACGATGTCAGAAAAATCCGCAGCTTCTTCTATTGGGTAGAGAGCTTCCTTGCGGTCTCGATGTTTCCTGTTTCATCGAATTTCGTCAACACACCAAAAAGATATGATTTTTCAAAGTGTAAAGATCAAAGAAAAACTCACTTTCACGAGCTTCAAAACTAGGTTTACAATTTTCGAGAAATTTGTGGCACGTGGGGACGATCAGGGAGTTGGACGTGGAAGAGGGAAGAGAGGGCTTTAAATCGGTAGTGGTTTGAGGGATTGCGGTGGCAGATCGGAGAGGCGGCGGCGCTGGGAAGGTCGGGACTTTGAGGTGTCGGTACGGGCGGCACTGGCGATGAGGGGCGGCGATGCCTAGTCGGATTTGGAGAGGGGGCTGAGGCGCGTCGAGGTAGGGGGTGACGAAGTCTGGAAGCGCCTGAGGCGGCGGCGATTGAGGAGAGAAGGTGGGGAGCTCGGGTCGCCGTTGAACGGGGGGGGGGGGGTTCTTTGTTTTTTTTTTTTTTTTTTAAATTACGAATGGAGAAATATGATTGGCCGAGGATTATATTAAATTTTTAAATAGTGTTTTCTCAAACGAACTCCTTTTTAAACCCAACGACTGTCGTCCCTAGCTAAATACCCCCATTCCGGACACAACGGGATATGTTTCGTAGGCCAATTCGACGGTTACAGTCAGTTATTTTTCAAATTAAAGTATAAAACATTTAATTTTTAACTCTGAACGCACATTTCAATTTGCCAGGGCCACAAACTGATTCGAAAAATTCCAGAAAAATAAATCTAGCTATGTTTTGACGGTACGGTCCCAACAAAACTAGTTTCGTCGAATTCTGAGGTCGTTTGAAAAATGGCCATTTTCTGGTCGATCCAATTTAACAGAAATCGACCAAACACATTTTCTTTTGCCACGCTCACATACTAGCTTCAAAAATTATGAAATTTGAAACCTAGCAATAGTTTGACATCCTGGACCCAACAAAAGTGGTTTCGTCGAATTCCGAGGTCGTATGCAAAATATCAATTTTCCAGGCCTATATTTTCTATATACCGACCCTTCTGAAAATTCATTCGGCCATAACTTTTGATTCCCGTTACGAAACTTTGATTTTTCAGATTCGTTAGAAAGGTATTGACTAACAGATTTAAATATTTTTGGTTTCACTAAAATCCGTTATATTTTCCACCCTGCACAGTCAGTCAAAGTTTGAATTCAAATTTTCAAACTGACTCAATATTTCTAATTCACTATTTTATTGAAATATTCTATTTCAATTGTTCAAATTCCTTTGAAATAATCAATTTAAAAATTTTAAATTGGCTCGTATTTTCCGGGTTATTACAATCTCCCCTACTTAAAACTTTTCGTCCTCGAAAAGGAAACAACAGTAAAGTAGGAAATAAAATGTAAATGCAAAGTATAGTAAAGGTACCTTGCACCGGAGTTAGTCAGAGATATCCACTCTGCATTTGGAATAAGCCTGCTTAATGCTCTCCTCAGTTTCCCAAGTACAGTCTCTAGGATCACTGCTCCATTGCACTTTAACTAAATGAACCTTTTTGCTTCTGAGTTCTCTAGTTTCTTTGCCAACAATTTTTAATGGCTCTCTTTTGAGTGCTAATTCTGGAGTTATCTCCACATCCCGTTGCGCTGCTTCTTCTACAACAAGATCCGGATCATGCACATGTCTCCTAAGTTGAGATTCGTGAAAAACATTGTGCACTCCAGGCAACCAATCTGGCAATTGAACCCTATAAGCAAGAGTTCCAATTCGCTTAAGTATAGGAAAGGGACCAATAAATCTCGGTGCCAACTTCCCAGTCTTTCCAAATCTGATTACTCCTCTCATCGGAGAAACCTTTAAATAAACATGATCACCAACAGCAAATGTCAAATCTCTCCTTCTAGAGTCTGCATAACTTTTATGTCGGCTTTGGGCGGTTTTCAATCGCTTCTTGATGAAGTCCACTTTATCAGATGCTTCCCTAATCATATCGGGTCCTAGTACAAGTCTGTTGCCAGGTTCTACCCAACATGCTGGAGATCGGCAGGGTCTGCCATATAATGCTTCAAATGGTGACATTCTCAAACTTGCTTGATAGCTATTGTTATATGAGAATTCTGCCAAATGCAAATGATCTTCCCATGACCCACCAAAATCGATTATACAAGCCCGCAATAAATCTTCCAAAATTCTATTCACCCGCTCAGTTTGGCCATCTGTTTGTGGGTGATAAGCGGTGCTCATATTCAGTTTTGTCCCCAATTCTGTCTGGAAAGCCTCCCAGAACTTGCTAGTAAATAGTGGATCTCCATCACTGACTATGCTGATGGGAATTCCATGCAGCTTAACAATTTCTTTGAAATATATCTGTGCTAGACTTTGGGCAGTTCTATTGGATCTGATAGGTATAAAATGGGCAGTCTTCGTGAAGCGATCTACGATTACCCAAATACCGTCATTACCCTTCTTAGTTCGCGGCAAACCATCTATGAAATCCATGGAAATCTGTTCCCATTTCCAGCCTGGGACTTCCAAGGGTTGCAACAGTCCAGCTAGCTTCTGTTGGTCACTCTTGACCAATTGACAAGTAGGGCATCTGCTAACATACAAAGAAATATCTCTTTTCATTGCCTTCCACCAGAAAGTGCGTTTGATATCGTTGTACATTTTACTCACCCCAGGATGGATGCAAAATTTGGATTTATGGCATTCGTCTAGCACTTCTCTTCAAAGGCCTGGAATATTTGGGATGCAAATCCTGTTATTTAACCTGAGAACCCCCTTATTGTCAATACGGAAACTCGTGGTTTCACCTTCCATGACTCTCTTACTGATTCTCTGAATGAATTCATCGTCTTTCTGAAGGGCTGAAATCCTATGAATCAATCCAGGTGTAATTATAAGATGGGCAACGATTGCGGTCTTTCTACTAAGTGCATCCGCTACTACGTTAGCTTTCCCCGGCGTATACAGGATATCAAGATCAAACGCTGCAAGAAATTCTAGCCAACGCTGCTGTCTCAGATTCAGATCTTTTTGGGTATATAAATACTTCAATGATTGATGATCTGTGTACAGTATAAATTTCTCGCCCAATAAATAATGTCTCCAGATTTTCAAGGCAAAAACGATGGCTAGCAGCTCAAGATCATGAGTCACATAATTCTTCTCATGCGGTTTCAATTGGCGGCTTGCATAAGCGACTACTTGGCCTCTCTGCATTAACACTGCCCCAAGACCTCTAATAGAAGCATCTGTCCAAACCGTTAAATCCTGATTGCCATCAATAATAGTCAACACTGGAGCGGTGGTCAGCTTTGATTTCAATTCCCGGAAAGCTTCTTCACAGTCGGAAGTCAACTTAAACTTCTCATGTTTCTTTGTGAGTTTCGTTAACGGACCGGATATCTTCGAAAAATCCTTAACGAACTTTCGATATTAACTAGCCAACCCCATAAAACTTCTAAATTCTGTGGGAGTAGTGGGTTGTTTCCAGTCTTGAATCGCTATTATTTTGCTTGGGTCAACAGAAATTCCTTTCTCGGACACGACATTGCCAAGAAATTTGACTTCTTCTTGCCAGAAGACACATTTAGAGAATTTGGCTTTGAAGACGTTCTTCCTTAGAATCTCCAATACTTGTTCTAAGTGTTTTTCATGCTCGGGTTTTGATTTGGAGTAGATTAAAATATCATCGATGAATACGAGGACAAATTTATTCAGAACTCCCCTGAACACTCTATTCATTAGATCGACAAAGTATGATGGAGTGTTGCATAGGCCAAACGGCATTACTAACCATTCATAAAATATGTCTGGGCCTCTGAAAGCGGTCAAAGGAACACACTCTTCTGCTATTCTCAATTGATGAAAACCTGTAGCTAGGTCCATTCGGGAAAATACTTTCGCTCCATTCAATTGGTCTAGCAAATCATCAATGCGGGGTAATGGATATTTATTTTTAAGCGTCTGTTTGTTGAGGTCTCGGTAATCAACACATAATCTAAGAGTACCGTCTGACTTCGGGACAAACACAACAGCTGCACCCCAATTGGAAAAACTCGGTCTGATTAGACCTTTCCACAACAGTTGACGAGTTTGATCGCCTAATTCTTCTTTTTCATTCGGAGTCATTCTACGAATTGGATGCACCACTGGTCTGGCATTGGGAATTAGATCGATTCGGAATTCTATTTCTCTTTACGGAGGTAAGTTTTCAACTTCTTCAAACACATCCGGATAGTTGCTAACAATCGGAATCCTTTCCATGGAAGTGGGGATAAGTTCTAATGCCGACCAAAATTCTTCTCTATTCGGATTCGAACCATGATAGGGAACCGTAATATATCCAAGCTTCGTTCGAATTTTAACGATTCTTTCCGCACAATTCACTTCGGCTTCATATTTCGTTAACCATTCTAAACCCAGGATAACGTCGAATTCGGGAAAATCCATAACAATTAAATTAATGGGAAACTTGTAGGAAGAATAAGAGATCGGCACCCTACAATATGAACCGAGAGTAACAGGACCCCCTATCGGGTTATGAACTTCAACCGATTCTTTAAGCTTTCGGTGTTTTAACTTTAATTTGTGCACTGTGTTTTTAGCAATAAAACTACGCGATGCACCTGTGTCAAATAATACAGAAACAGGAATATTTTTAATTGTAAGGGTACCTCCCAAAACATCGGGTTTACCTGCTCCGTCAGAAGCAGCTGGCGGGCTAGACCCGTCATAAACATGAGCTACTGTAGCTTTCTTCAGCAAAGGACAGTCTTTGACCAGATGATCGGTCTTGCGACAATTGAAGCACGAGCGAGGGTTCTGAGAGCCTTGGCTCGAGCCTTGAGAATTTGTTTTCTGTTTCTTCGGAGCTGTGCAGACGTTTGAGTAGTGCCCCGGCTTACCACAGTTAAAGCAATTTCCTCTTGGCGGCTTGCCAGTCTGAGGCTTTGAAGATGCTGCTTGGCTTCACTCGCCCTGATTTACAGCAGGCTTGCGCTTGTTTCCGGCTTGGCTTCTAGCGCAATCCTGATCCATATGTCTTTGATCCAGGTCTTCATAGTTGCATGTCATTTCCACTAGCTCGTTGAAATCCAGCTTGACATGGGCCATGGCTCTATCATGATATTGTCGTCTTAGTCCAAAGATAAACCTCTTATTTTTGGATTTCGCAGTGGCAACGAGCTCTGGAGCATAGGGCGACAACATTGTAAATTTGTTCAGATAATCTTGCACGGAAAGATCCCCTTGCTGGAGATTGGCGAAGTCATCGTGCATTCTTTCTAGAGCTTGTTCTGGGACATATTTCTCCTTGAACAGTTCTTTAAATCCATCCCATGTTCTTCCAGCTTCTCTATTCCCGGCGGTAAGAGATTCCCACCATAATTCGGCTTGTTCCTGCATAAGCCAGGCGCCCATAACAGCTTTGTCTTCGTCTCCTAGCCTTAGGCCTTCAAGAATTTTCTCGCATGTTTTGATCCATGCAAGGGCCTCTATTACGGTGCCAGTTCCCGAGAAGGTCTTGCCTCCTAAGTTCATATATCTCTTAGCTACACGGTCGATCTCGAAGTATTGAGCTGCCGGAGGTTGTATCAAAGGTACTTCTTGAGCTGGGATTTCTCCCCTACCTCGGCCTCGGCCGGCACAGCCTCCTCTAGCGGCGGCTGCTCTGGTAGCCATTTGTCAGATTCTGTATAAGCAACGAAAAAGTCAGCTAACAGAAATGATAGTCTATTGCATAATTAAGCAGAAATTCTACGGAAAGATAACGATGGACTGATCTATTGTTTTTGCTATTCTGCTCAGCTCATTCTAGGATCTTGCTAGTCCTATCTCTAATGAGCGACTCGCCTTAGAATACTACCGATTCTATTTTGACGAAGTGTTTAATGTGTTACACTCCAGAACTAAGGTTAACCAAAGCTCTGATACCAGCTGTGACGATCCCAAAACCCCGTGACATGGTGTTAAGGATAATCATTGGAATATAACACATTAATCATCATTAGCAGATCCCAGATAATAGCATAAACAGAAAATAGAATAATTTACACACATATGACAGCGGAATCATATAGATATCATCACATCAGAAAAGCACAGTACAGGATACAACTTAGTGCATAATGATACATAATCAGTCACCATCGCCTGAGGCGGAATCATACATAAAGAGTACACAAAAGGAATATCAGTCTACATCGCCAGTGGCGGAATCATAATATAGATACAATAATGGCGGAGAAAATCCAAGTCAACACGGTGTAGTCAAGCCTTGCCATGAGCCAAAAGGTGCGTCAGAAACCTGTAACTAGGCTGCCCGTGTGAAAATGAGGGCACCCGAGCTTGCAAGGTGAAACAAACTACGAGTCAGTCATGGGACTGGTATGAGAAATCTACTCAACTTATTAACAACAATAATAAGGCAAATCAAAGGACCACGCCACTTTCGCGGAACGGGTTTACTCCACCGAGTGCCGGTGCATGAAATAAAATAAATGATTAAATCAACGCAATGCTTTTTATAAAATGAAGCCATTATAAGACTCAGGTCCCATCACACAATGCAACACAAGCCGGAGGATAGAGTTTTTACCTTATAATGGCCAAAGATGCTTCATACGAATAAAACAAAGGTGTTTGATATTATTACTAGTGCATATATGTTTCAAAAGCAAATTCAATCATAAATATCAATCCTAGGCGGCATAGCTACCATCTACTATGTCGCTGTACTAGTAATACAATCACATCCGCAAATTTCGTATTGGAAATTGGATTCCTTCATGAGTCGAGGCAAGGGGCAAGCTCCTCTCCGATTTGAGACACTCTAGCAAATGTCCCAGGACCCCACTATGATCCTTGGATCTTCAGGGCCGGTCCTCTCTTACTTTTGAGGATTAATTATTCCTGAACACACGTTTCCCGGTCCTTACAGACCTATATCGAGAAGCCTCGCATTCCAACAACCACACAGGTGAAAAGTATATATAATGTCAGGGCTGGTAGGTCACTGACACCACCTTAGCTAGAAAGAAACGTCGTGCTCTCCCTGTAGTCACTCTCCCGTTTTTGACTCATACCGAGGTGTGAGGCTCGCGAATTCACGTTATACACAAAGCTACTTCACACAGACCATACTTTGATCATCAACCACAAGACTTTGCTTTGCAACAGAAGCCTTGATCATATGCTACTTAGGCGTGCCACACAGGAAATCCACTCCATGCGACTGGTTTCTGTCAATACATAACCTCTGAGCTCGTACGTCTCAGAGAAGGGCGTTAAGCAAGAGAATAAATTCTCTGCCGCCAAATAGATATATATTTAACAGAGATCAATCAACACAGAACAAAATCCAATGTCAGACACACAGTCCATTTACAAGTCCGTTCTGGGTCTGAACGAAACCGGAGGCACCAATTTCTCGCATATCCGTACAATCAACAATATGTTTGGATGGCTACTACTTCAATTCCTTCATGGTAGCTACTCCAGTCACGAGTATCAGTAGCGCCCATCCATCCAATGTGGAGATCGTCAGTCTTCAACCGTCTTCGACTCTTCGACTTCTCAACGTCGATCGATTATTTGAAATGAGATAAACTCGGCCTTTTCTAATAACCCACGTATATTTAGATTTTCAAATCTATCAATCACATGGTTGGACTATTCAACAATCACATTTCAGTTATTTAGTTATAATTTTCATGTCAAATTCATTCAACCATCACATATCAAGCAAACACAACAAAATTGGTTTATTTCCACTCTATATCGTCAATAGTATTTTATAACGATATATCGCCATTTTTATTTAATTTAAAACGGCCATATTTAATTAAATGACGTTTCAGGTCGTGTCGATGCACTGGCGCTGCTTTTCACAAATTTTGTTTTACACGTATAGGAAAATCTAACCGTTGGATCTTCAAAAAATTTACATCATTAGGAAGGTCATTTCAAAACGAATCCAACGGTTCCAGTTTTGGGAAAATCCGACGGTCGGATCTTCCACACTAACCATTTGAAGTTACGATTTCAATTTATGAACTGCAGCGTCGTTATTCGATTTAATTTAATTATATTTTTATATATATATAAATATAATCGTTTCTGGCGCTGTTTTACACTAATTTTGAATTAAACATTCAAGACAATCCAACCGTCGGATCTTCACAAAGTTGGTGCCGTTGGAAAGATATTTCCAAGGCGAACCCAACGGTTGAGGTTTCGGGAAAATCCAATGGTCGGATCTTCCGCACTAGTCGTTTGAAATCACGGTTTCAAAACACGAACTGCACGGTCACGTTTCGTTTTAATTCTATTTATATTTATATATTTATATAAATATAGTTCATTCAAAAATTCCTAAATCGTTTCCACTTCAATTATTTCACTAACGCCTTAAATTTTTGGAAAATCTCGCCATAACCTCCTTTGTACGGGAGGGTCTGGGAAAATTCCCAAATAGCCACACGGGCGTCTCATATCAAAAAGAAAAAGAAAAAGCCAAGCGGCTAGCCAACAGGCTCATAAAATCATCACCCAAACAAAGCGGTAAATGTGTACCTATTTGTCGGGTACAAAATTCTATTTCTCTTCTCTAGCCCCTTTTTGCTTTAACCTGTTCAATAGATATGCATGTACATATATACAATTCCTAACATTTATCATTTTCCATTCAATTTCATATTTGATTTGCTTTGGTTTAAAAACACCATTCATTCGAATGTTGCATGCATAGGCTAAAATCATATCATTAGCTAGTTAATGTATATTTCAACTCATGCACGTTTATTTGAACAAGTGGCTATTTTTAACACTTCACATTTCAAAGATGATAATTTTGGCGAACTAAAATAGATTTCAACACATGACTATTTTATTTAGTTCTTATGCATGTTAAAAATAATATTTCTGTCACAAATATTTGTTTCAACGTCCGCATATCTTTAGCATATCACACATATGATAAAAATGATACTTTTATCATTTAAAATATTTATTCAACCAATGTATGGTTTCAACACTTCATAGTTTCAATAAAAATGTAATTTTTATTGTTCAATCTTTTTATTCAACACATGAACTTTTCCACTACACACATTTCTCAACAAATGAGTATTTCCACACATGGACAATTTATTTATGTTGTTCATATTAGAAAGATGGGATTTTTATGATTGAAATTATTTATATAAGGCGAATATTTTTCATACTTCATATATATATAAAAATATGATTTTTGTTGTTTAAACACTTCACTCATCCACGAATGAATTTTATTTTCACACAACACTTTTCAACACATGAACAATTTCCACACATGGATATAGTTTCAATATATGACTTTAATTTCTATGCATGAAAATAATTTCAACATATGAAAATAATTCTAACACACAAAGATTATTCAAAATTTCGGCAGCATAACGGCAGGGTAGTTAAAACCGACACCGTCCCTAGTACGGCTCCTCGCTCTACCTTAAAACCTCGCGGTTTTTGACAATGGGGATTCATGCATCTAATTCGCACGCAGGCGGCATGTTTATTTTTATTTCCACAAATATTTTCAATTCATTTCAATCACCAATGGGTATTTTTCAACCACAACCAAACAATATCAACCACAAACAATTATTCCACCATTCGTATTTTTCATCCAATATTTCACACCAATTCACCACAATAAATATCGTCCATGGTTTGTGGACGAGGGGAGTATATATATATATATATATATATATAATATTTGCTATATTTCACTTGCATTTCAACACATATATCAATTATTCTATGCAAGTAAAAATTCATACTTCGCTCATATAGCTTACACTATGCATGTACATGAGGTATACAACACGTATGTAATTTATATTTCGCTTATATAAATTATACACGATATTTTCCATTCAATTTCACGTTAATTTAGATTTCTCACCTTGGTTTTCTGAGCGCTAAAAATCGATACGATGTCAGAAAAATCCGCAGCTTCTTCTATTGGGTAGAGAGCTTCCTTACGGTCTCGATGTTTCCTGTTTCATCGAATTTCGTCAACACACCAAAAAGATATGATTTTTCAAAGTGTAAAGATCAAAGAAAAACTCACTTTCACGAGCTTCAAAACTAGGTTTACAATTTTCGAGAAATCCGTGGCACGTGGGGATGATCAGGGAGTTGGACGTGGAAGAGGGAAGAGAGGGCTTTAAATCGGTAGTGGTTTGAGGGGTTGCGGTGGCAGATCGGAGCGGCGGCGGCGCTGGGAAGGTCGGGACTTTGAGGCGTCGGTACGGGCGGCACAGGCGATGAGGGGCGGCGATGCTTAGTCGGATTTGGAGAGGGGGCTGAGGCGCGTCGAGGTAGGGGGGTGGCGAAGTCTGGAAGCGCCTGAGGCGGCGGCGATTGAGGAGAGAAGGTGGGGAGCTCGGGTCGCCGTTGAACGGGGGGGTTTTTTTTTTTTTAAATTATGAATGGAGAAATATGATTGGCCGAGGATTATATTAAATTTTTAAATAGTGTTTTCTCAAACGAACTCCTTTTTAAACCCAACGACTGTCGTCCCTAGCTAAATACCCCCATTCCGGACACAATGGGATATGTTTCGTAGGCCAATTCGACTGTTACAGTCAGTTATTTTTCAAATTAAAGTATAAAACATTTAATTTTTAACTCTGAACGCACATTTCAATTTGCCAGGGCCACAAACTGATTCGAAAAATTCCAGAAAAATAAATCTAGCTATGTTTTGACGCTACGGTCCCAACAAAACTAGTTTCGTCGAATTCTGAGGTCGTTTGAAAAATGGCCATTTTCTGGTCGATCCGATTTAACAAAAATCGACCAAACACATTTTCTTTTGCCACGCTCACATACTAGCTTCAAAAATTATGAAATTTGAAACCTAGCAATAGTTTGACATCCCGGACCCAACAAAAGTGGTTTCGTTGAATTCCGAGGTCGTATGCAAAATATCAATTTTCCAGGCCTATATTTTCTATATACCGACCCTTCTGAAAATTCATTCGGCCATAACTTTTGATTCCCGTTACGAAACTTCGATTTTTCAGATTCGTTAGAAAGGTATTGATTAACAGATTTAAATATTTTTGGTTTCACTAAAATCCGTTATATTTTCCACCCTGCACAGTCAGTCAAAGTTTGAATTCAAATTTTCAAACTGACTCACTATTTCTAATTCACTATTTTATTGAAATATTCTATTTCAATTGTTCAAATTCCTTTGAAATAATCAATTTAAAATTTTTAAATTGGCTCGTATTTTCTGGGTTATTACAGGTTTATTGGGTATGAAACTTGATACATGTAATTTTGGCTAGAACTTGATATGGTAAAATGGTATAAAATTGGCATACATGTAAAACGGCATAAATGGAACATATGTAAATTTGGTACGAATTGGGCATATGTAAAATTTACATGTAATCTAGAACTTGGGCATATGTTAACTATGTGAAATTTGGAATAGAAACATATATGAAAATTTATGACTTGGTAAAGGTTTAATATGAACGAGCCTAAGTTGGGTTCTGGGTGGTTGGCATGTGTTGTAAATAAAAGGCTATAACTTGGCATAACCTTATAGTGAATTATGATAATAATTCGGGAATACGTTTTGGGGCAAAAATGTGAACCATGAACATTTTTATTTGTTAAACACATGAACTGATATTGTGGTTTTGGGTGGAATGCGACCATTAATGAACCTTTGACACGAGGTTAGACTCAGTTTGTGGTGTAAATCTGCCCGGAACCGCCCGGCAAATCCAGTAGCCAAAAAGTGTCAGTCTAATGTGAGAGGTCGAAGGCCAAATGGTAGGCGTAACGGTTTATAACACGAGGTTAGACCCAGTTTGTGGTGTAAATCTGCCCGGAACCGCCCGGCAAATCCAATGGCCACAAAATGCATGGTCTAATGTGAGAGGTCATGATTCGTTCGTCATAATGAATGAATTAAGGAATACTAACCATAATAAGACGTGGGTATGGTTAGAGGGTTAGGTGGGATGACATGAAAATTTGACATGTAAATGTGGACCTAACCGGTATGAGTTAAGAACGTGTAAAACTTGTAAATGTAGGTTCAACCAATATGATGTGAATGGGTGGGTTAAGTAACGTGGCTAGACTAATGATACTTAACCGTTAGAACATGCCCAGCAGATGGGTTGGGCTAACTTGAATAGGTTGATAACACCCAATCGATATAACCTGATGCGTGGTAGGGTTAAGTAAACATACGAGAGCAACACTTAACCATTATAATATGACTGGTGGATGGGGTTAAGTTAACATGCACTTAACTAATTTAATTGATTCATCAATCGATATATAACAGGGTGTTAAGAAAGAGAATAAATTCCCCGCCACCAAACAGCTATATATTAAATAAAGACCAACGAATACAATATAAAGGAATACAATGTCAGACACACAATTCATTTATCAGTCCGTTCTGGGTCTGAACGAAACCATATCCGGTAGATCTCCAAATACGTCTGAATGATCACCAATTTTTCGCTCATTTTGGGTGTATGGTCCAATCAAGATATCAATAATCATCCATTCGATATGGAAATTTCCCGGTCTCCAATAACCGTCTTCATCATCGATCTTCAATCGTCGTATGAATTATTCAAAATGGGTTAAACCCGGTCTTTCTGAATAATTTGCGTAATTTAAAATCATGTGCTTTAAAACACAACCAACGCCTCATTCCAATCAAGAGTATTCTTTGATTTTAATTAAAACCAAATTAAGGTTTATTCAACTAGTCGGGATTAACGCCTTACCGAAGTAATCATCAATTTATATCCCATTCCCAACCTACACAACCCATGGAGTAAACTGGTGGTACTCCATATCTTACACCCAATGTGTTACGGTAAACTTAATTACCGTTTTATAGATCAAATCTAATTAAAGATTTAACTACCGCTTGGAGTAAAACTAGTGGTACTCCATTATCGTTCATTTCTTGAATTAAGTAAATTTAATTACTTTTATCCTCGTTCAATCCAATTAAAGATTCATTAAAACTATATTTAGTTTTAATCTTCAAGAATCATTATTTAATGATTGTTTAACTTTCAAGAAATAATCTTTCCTTTAACTGGGTTAAAGAACAAATGTTGCTTAAAAACATCATTCACAATAAACCCAAAATCGTATTTCAATTTATTATGTTAAATTGAAACTTCTCTTTAGAATATTTCGCTAAATCTTAGTTAAAAGATTTATGAATTACCAATCTAAATTTCACCGTCAATCGGGTTTAAAGAACGAATGTCATTTAAAAACATTGTTCGCAATCAACCCAAAAGTCAGTTTCACTTAATTTCAATTATGTTTAATAATTGGAAATCTTATTTAAATCTTAATTAAAAGATTTATTCTTTCCCAAATGGGTTTAAGAACAGTGTTATTTAAGACACTATTCACGACAAACCCAAATTTTAATCTGACATTAAATATCATGCTTTGAATAGAAATTATATCGATTTATGTTCAATATCAAATTCTGAAAATTAACGTATATCAAATTGGGAATAACGATATTAATATCTTCCAAATTCCCACAATAATATCCGTATAATCACAAAATCCAATACTGAAATAATCCGAAGATTATTTCCATTTAAATCCATTCCAATGTATGTACTAGAAAATCTTAGTTTTATTAAAACCACTTTAATCCTTTTATTTATTTTAATTAATTTATGAAAATAAATAAATCACTCATTCTTTAACATTGAAATGTATATCTACATTAAAATGAATCTTTTTCATTCTTTTGAAACAAATTAACTAAAAAAAAGTATTCTTTCTAATGTAATCAATCTTAAGTAAAAATGAAATCTTTTTAATGTAGTCTTCTTAGTTCAACCTTTATTACATTGAAAAATGTAATATTTTCATTTCAATCTTTATTACATTGGAAAATGTAATGTTTTCATTTCTAACTTTATTTTCAATTCAGTCTTTATTACATTGAAAAATATAATATTTTCATTTAAACTTTTTTTTCATTTCAGTCTTTATTAAATTGAAAAATGTAATATTTTCATTTCAACTTTATTCTAAATGTTTATAAATTCGTTTATAAAACGATTCCAACTTTTATTACAATTGTAATCCAAATTGAATATTCTATTTATTATCATATTAAAATAATATTATTTCCAAAATATTTATTTTGGAAATACCTCTTTAAAACATGCATTATAAAATGTATAAAATAAATCGATAAACACATTCGGGTTAAAATGGTGTTGCTATTTAAAACAGATTAAATAGCTCAAACCATTATCTTATTCATTTATATTTTACACTGGGCCAGACCTCCCACATTAAGCCTACGACTTGTGGATGCTGGATATGCCGGTCGGTTCCGGGCAGACTTATCCCACAAGTTGGGCTTAACCTCGTGTCATGGCCCAATTCGTATTCGCACACTTGGACCTCTAACATTAGGCCCAACATTTGTGGCTGCTGGATAAGTTGGGCGGTTCCGGGCAGACTTGCACCACAAATGTGACCTAACCTCATGTCCAAGTACAATTATAATTTTATAATTATAATTTACTTTTCTAAAACGTATTCTTTTAAAATATCCTTTCCATTAAAGAATCTTAATTTTAAATATTCTTTAATTCTAAAATGTCATGATTCCAAATATCTTCACTTACCTTTCAAATCTTTATAAATATTTGAACTTTCCATATTGTTATAACAATTAACAATAATCCTCCCAAAATGTCTTATTTTGAAATCAAATCTATTTATTGCCATATAATGACAAATAAATGTAATCTTTCCAAAACGTTCAAATTTCGAAATCAAACTTTCTTATCTTAAAATGTGACAGTAAATATATAATCTTTTTAATTAAATCTCCTTTATTATAACTTTTAAACAATAAAGATATAATCTTTTTAAATCAATGCCAATTAATTCTATTAATTGAGTATAAATTAAAATATTCATTAATTCAAAATTGATAACAGTAATATTAATCCTTTCAAGATGTTCAGTTTTGAAACAAATCTTCTTAATTTAACATGTTGACAATTAAAAAGGGTATCTTTTAATTCTAATCTTTTATTGTAACATTTTACTAATAAAAAAATGTTATCTTTCCAGTTCACTCTTTTTATTGCAACTTTGACAATACATACCTTCCCATTTGAAAACATGGAAACCATCCATTGGTTCTTTTAATTGAATATTGGATTATAATATTTTTTAACTCAAAATTGGAATGAGACTCACACAACTTCCATGTAATTTAATTACACGGATTTCAAACATTGCACTTATTCCATAATAATGTCAACCATTCACATAACAGCCAAAGTGCAATTTACACTAAACACAAGGGTGATGTGTAGTCAAATATCAACCCAAGACCCGTGTGGGGTTTCAGCCAACACATAATTTTGTGCACTTGGGCGAGGTGTAAAATAATCGTCCCAATCAACATCAACAAGTCAGGTAACTTGTCAATGACAGTGTAACATCAATTTAAATTATCATATATAATAAATCATTAGTTTAACCTGTTGAATATTTTCAATTTCAAACATAACATGACATGACATCCAAATCCACAATTCGTTCAACAAACAATTACTTCCATCACCAATAATTTATTTACATTTAATTATAAAAATAAATCACTATTCGAAAATTGAGTGAGCAAAAGTGTTCTCATCTTTGCCGGCTTTAAATGACGGTTCGGGCCCAATTTTAGCCCAAGATCCAACATGCTCCAAACTGGGTGTAGTTAGTGTCGTTGCGAAGCTCTCGACTCGCTGATCGCAGCAAATCCTCTTTTGCGCGATTTCGAGTTCATATCACAAAGTTATCAATTTTCGAAGTTCGTAATAATTAAATAATTAATTAAAATTATGAAAATTACCCAAATTTTCAACTTGCTCAGAATTGTACAAAATTACTGCTCGTTCGAAGCTCTTGACATAACGATCTCAACGGATTCAATTTCATGCAATTTCGATAACATGATAAAAATTTATGCACTTGCAAAGTTAACAAATCGATTTAAATAATATTTAGATTTGTATAAATTACCCAAAATTTAAACTTCCTCCAAATTGGACAAATTTTGTGTCCACGCGAAGCTCTCGTCGCCCCGATCGCAGCAGACCTTAAATCGTTAAATTTTGATCTCGTATGTAATTAATATTGCATTATGAACATTGAATATAAAATTAAATAAATGTTTCGCGTTTAAGTCCTTAACCTTTTTTTTCAAACAACACCCTGAACTTAAAATGCTCGCCACGGCCAAACCGTAAGTCGGAATTGCACGAAACTAGCACCATTCTCTCCGTCTTCTCCCCCACTTTCCACGCCTGGTGGTTCTCCCCTCCAGTTCGCCACGTGGGGCCACGATATGCAGTTGAACGGAAAAGTGCAGTTTCCGTTTATCTCAGTGCTGCGGTCGCCTCGATACTCCAAATGCGACCAATTTTTGTCAGTAGCTAGATCTCGACCTTCCGAACAACTTCTGTTTGGGTCACTTTGCCTGAAAACGCATGGATCGATGGGAAATTGCTCATCTTTGCGACAGTCCTGTTTTCAGCATCCCTCCAGTAAAATTGACATTCTGGCCAAATCTGGCCACATGAGACCATGCCACCACCGCCAAAAGAACCGTATGCTTCCCCTCTACTACTGCCTGAAGGCCCTCGACCTATCTCTCTTCGGGGGGCCCGCAGCGAACAAATAACCGAAATCAGCTTTTTGTCTTTTAAGCTAGATTCCGGCAAATTCGTGCGACGATAGGTCTTAATTTTTCGTGGTAGATAAAGGATAAGAAGATGAACAAAACTCAGAAAGGGTTTGGTCTGATTTTCTTTTGATTGAGAGATATAAATTATTTTGTTTTCAGGGGCTAATTTGCAAAATAAATTTTAGAGGAGAGAGCCGCCATGGAATAGAGGAAGAAGAAGCTGGATATGTTTTGTCTTAGGGTTCATCTAATGACGGCACTTATGATATTTTATATGGGTTAACAATTAAATTAGGCCCACTACACTTATTTTAACCTCTTATGTATTTTATCTTCTTCAAATTTTGCCTATTTTCTTAGTTTAGAAATCCGTGTTAACACCTTCGAATTCCATTTTTTATGAAAATTGAAACATAATTATGTCTTGACATTACGAATCCATAGAAACTGGTTTTGATGAATTCTGAGTCCGTTTGAATAAATAGCGAATTTTTAAAGTCTGAAAATTGACAGTTTTTCACTGTAAAATTTATTACGACCATATACTAGCTTCAAAAATTATGAAATTTGGAATCTAACAATAATTTAATATTCCAAATCCATAGAAAGTGGTTTCGTAGAATTCGGAGGTCGTTTACAAAATTCCCATTTTTAAGGCGTATATATTTAATATTTAATACAAATAAATATGAATAATTTCCGAAACTCGAAATATATAAGTTTTTACACTTTTTCAACGCAGAAACATCATTTTAAACTCAATGGAAGTGGTTTCGAGTCCCAATTCGTTCGTATGTAAAAAGTAGTGTTTGGGTCCTATATATTATATATATAAATTCCATAGCGTTTTTCTGAGATTTTGAATTGGACATGACTTTTGATTCCCGCTATCAAATTTCAATTTTTCGGATTCGTTGGAAAGATATTTTTAAATAGATTCTAATATTGTTGGTTTCGCTAAATTCCGATTTATTTTGCATCCTGTACAGTCAGTCAAAGTTAAAATTCAAATTTTAAAACTACCACGCTATTTCTAACTCCTTTTATAATTTAAATAAAATTTATTCGTTTTAACTTCGAATAAAATAAATTTATAGTCGTTATTATATAAAATAAATTTTTTCAAATATTAAAAACCTATTAAAATAATTAAAATAAAATTTTTAAACTCGGCCCAAAATTCTGGGTCGTTTCAATCTCCCCACCTTAAAATCTTTTCGTCCTTGAAAAGGAACGAAACTAAAAGTCGTTTAATTCACCAACTCAATTTTCAATTCTAATCGATTTCCAATTCAGTTCAATATTAAATTTGATTTAACTAAATTTATCATTCTATTATATAGTGGTTAACTTAATTATCATTACAATATTTTATTAGTTAAACTAATAATCAAACATCACAACCAGCAATCAATTAGTTGACTAACTTTTCAAACATATGTAATTTTTATATATAATCAAAAATCATGTTTTTACTGCAAATCACAACAATATACCCTATCTAGTTTTGGTTCTCACACCAGTCAATGGAAATATATAGATATACCCCTTTTGAAACTCGAACATAAACTTTGATGATGATGCATCAATCATCAGAATTATCCCCGGGCGACTAGAGTGTGATTTTATATCTACCCAGTATATTAAAACTTCGAATATTCGTTAATTACTCGTATATTCGAAATCTTTATACACTCGATTGTCCAAATTAAAATATAATAATATACTCAAATACGCATATTAAGATAAAATTTTCTAAACTAAATTTGCTTTCATTTTTATTTTAAAGAAAATAGTACTCTTCACACTCGTTCTAGGATGCTACTGATCCAATCTCTAACGAGTCGTTCATATTGGATATTACTAATCCAATCTCTGATGAATTCTTTCGTTCGGTTCTAATGTGTCCTGTTCTCGAGCTCTGTAAACCAAAGCTCTGATACTAAATGTGACGACCCAAACTTCCCAGTAGAGGAAAGCCTGGATTGCTTTGAGAACAACACACATCAAAACACAAAACAGAAGAACATTTTATTGCTGTTACAACAATTACATAGGAGTACAAGAATTTTCCAGAGTATGAATAATAATATACATTGGAAATACAATAATATCAGAGTTTAAATTACATTTAAATAGTAGTGGAAAAAAATTTAATACAAAATACAACTGAAAGAAATACACGGATACCGAGCTTTCCGAATATCGCTTCAGCTGTAGACCAGGATCCTGTGAATATAACATATGTAGAACAAACTACTAGCTACCCGTGTGGAAATATGGGCATCCAGAGTTTAGGTTAAAACAATAAACTCCAGGTCAGTCATGGGACTGGTATGAGAACTCAAAAACAATTATTAAGTTGATTTTAAAGTTAGGTAAATCAAGGGACCACGCCATATAACACGGAACGGGTTAACCCCCAAGAATACCAGTGCATAAAAATAAACAGCGCCAGGTTGAATAAAGGAAAATGAAGCTATTATAAGACTCAGGTCCCATCACACAATGCAACGCAAGCCGGAGGATAGAGTTTTACCATATAATAGCCAAATATGCTTGGTACGCGAAATTTATCTTTTAATATTACTACAAGTGCATAGTGCAGAAATCAATTTCGAAAGTAAATGTATTAATCATAGACGGCATGGGTACCATATATCATGTCGCCATACTAGTTCTACAATCAAAACCGCAAGGTCGTATTGAGAATTGGATTTCCATCATGAGTCGAGGCTAGGGGCAAGCTCCTCTCCGATTCGAGACACTCTAGCAAATGCCTCAGGATCACACCTATGGGCAACCCTTGGATCTTCAGGGCTGGTCCCTACCTAAGGGTAGTGGATTAATTATGCCTGAACACACGCTTCTCGGTTCCTTTGAACCTATAGTATGACCATTAACGTCTTATAAAAATCCGAGGCGCCTCAAAATCCATCATCCACATAAGTAAAATGTCAGCCAGTTTAAGCAGCACTGACACTACTCCTAGCTAGAAAGAAACGTGTGCACTCCCTGCAGTCCTAATCCGGTTTTTGACTCATACCGGGGTGTGAGGCTCGCGAAGTCACGATATACACAAAATTATGCCATAATAGGCTATACTTTGATCATCCCACAAGGCCCTGCTTTTCGACAAAAGCCTTGATCATTTGCATCTTGGCATGCCACATTATCAGACCATACCATATCATTGATTCATCTATCGATATATAACAGGGTGTTAAGCAACAGAATAAATTCTCCGCCACCAAACAGTTATATATTAAATAAAGATCAACGAATACAATATATAGGAATACAATGTCAGACACACAATCCATTTATCAGTCCGTTCTAGGTCTGAACGAAACCGTATCCGGTAGATCTCCAAATACGTCTGAATGATCATCAATTTTTCCCTCATTTTGGGTGTACGGTCCAATCAAGATATCAATAATCATCCATTCGATATGGAAATTTCCCGGTCTTCAATAATCGTCTTCATCATCGATCTTCAATCGTCGTGTGAATTATTCAGAATGGGTTAAACCCGGTCTTTCTGAATAATTTGCGTAATTTAAAATCATTTGCTTTAATACACAACCAACGCCTCATTCCAATCAAGAGTATTATTTGATTTTAATTTAAACCAAATTATGGTTTATTCAACTAGTCGGGATCAACGCCATACCGAAGTAATCATTAATTAATATCCCATTCCCAACCTACACAACCTATGGAGTAAACTGGTGGTACTCTATATCCTACACCCAATGTGTTACGGTAAACTAAATTACCGTTTTATAGATCAAATCTAATTAAAGATATAACTACCGCTTGGAGTAAAACTAGAGGTACTCCATTATCGTTCATTTCTTCAATTATGTAAATTTAATTACTTTTATCCTCGTTCAATCCAATTAAAGATTCATTAAAACTATATTTAGTTTTAATCTTCAATAGTCATTATTTAATGATTGTTTAACTTTCAAGAAATAATCTTTCCTTTGTCTGGGTTAAAGAACAAATGTTGCTTAAAAACATCGTTCACAATAAACCCAAAATCGTATTTCAATTTAATATGTTAAACTGAAACTTCTCTTTAGAATATTTCACTAAATCTTAGTTGAAAGATTTATGAATTACCAATCTAAATTTCACTGTCAATCGCGTTTAAAGAACTAATGTCATTTAAAAACATTGTTCGCAATCAAACCAAAAGTCAGTTTCACTTAATTTCAATTATGTTTAATAATTGGAAATCTTATTTAAATCTTAATTAAAAGATTTATTCTTTCCCAAATGGGTTTAAGAACAGTGTTATTTATGACACTATTCATGACAAACCCAAATTTTAATCTGACATTAAATATCATGCTTTGAATAGAAATTATATCGATTTATGTTCAATATCAAATTCTGAAAATTAATGTATATCAAATTGGGAATAACGATATTAATATCTTCCAAATTCCCACAATAATATCCATATAATCACAAAATCCAATACTGAAATAATCCGAAGATTATTTCCAGTTAAATCCATTCCAATGTATGTACTAGAAAATCTTAGTTTTATTAAAACCACTTTAATCCTTTTATTTATTTTAATTAATTAATTAAAATAAATAAATCACTCATTCCTTTACATTGAAATGTATATCTACATTAAAATGAATTTTTTTCATTCTTTTGAAACAAATTAACTAAAAAAAAGTATTCTTTCTAATGTTATCAATCTTAAATAAAAATGAAATCTTTTTAATGTAATCTTCTTAGTTTAACCTTTATTACATTGAAAAATGTAATATTTTCATTTCAATCTTTATTACATTGGAAAATGTGATGTTTTCATTTCAAACTTTATTTTCAATTCAGTCTTTATTACATTGAAAAATATAATATTTTCATTTCAATTTTATTTTCATTTCAGTCTTTATTACATTGAAAAATGTAATATTTTCATTTCAACTTTATTCTAAAATGTTTATAAATTCGTTTATAAAACGATTCCAACTTTTATTTCAATTTTAAATCCAAATTGAATATTCTGTCTATTATCATATTAAAATAATGTTATTTCCAAAATATTTATTTTGGAATTAGCTCTTTAAAACATGCATTATAAAATGTATAAAATAAATCGATAAACACTTTCGGGTTAAAACGGTGTTGCTATTTAAAACAGATTAAATAGCTCAATCCATTATCTTATTCATTTATATTTTACACTGGGCCAGACCTCCCACATTAAGCTTACGACTTGTGGATGTTAGATATGCCGGTTGGTTCCGGGCAGACTTATCCCACAAGTTGGGCTTAACCTCGTGTCATGGCCCAATTCATATCTGCGCACTTGGACCTCTCCCATTAGGCCCAACATTTGTGGCTGCTGGATAAGCCGGGCGGTTCCGGGCAGACTTCCACCACAAATGTGACCTAACCTCGTGTCCAAGTACAATTATAATTTTATAATTATAATTAACTTATCTAAAACGTATTCTTTGAAAATATCCTTTCCATTAAAGAATCTTAATTTTAAATATTCTTTAATTCTAAAATGTCGTGATTCCAAATATCTTCACTTACTTTTCAAATCTTTATAAATATTTGAACTTTCCATATTGTTATAACAATTAATAATAATCTTCCCAAAATGTCTTATTTTGACATTAAATCTATTTATTGCCACATAATGACAAATAAATGTAATCTTTCCAAAACGTTCAAATTTCGAAATCAAACTTTCTTATCTTAAAATGTGGTTAGTAAATATATAATCTTTTTAATTGAATCTTCTTTATTATAACTTTTAAACAATAAAGATATAATCTTTTTAAATCAATGTCAATTAATTCTATTAATTGAGTATAAATTAAAATATTCATTAATTCAAAATTGATAACAATAATATTAATCCTTCCAAGATGTTCAGTTTTGAAACAAATCTTCTTAATTTAACATGTTGACAATTAAAAAGGGTATCTTTTAATTCTAATCTTTTATTGTAACTTTTTACTAATAAAAAAATGTTATTTTTCCAATTCACTCTTTTTATTGTAACTTTGACAATACATACCTTCCCATTTGAAAACATGGAAACCATCCTTTGGTTCTTTTAATTGAATATTGGATTATAATATTCTTTAACTCAAAATTGGAATGAGACTCACACAATTTCCATGTAATTTAATTACACGGATTTCAAACATTGCACTTATTCCATAATAATGTCAACCATTCACATAACAGCCAAAGTGCAATTTACACTAAATACAAGGGTGATGTGTAGTCAAATATCAACCCAAGCCCCGTGTGGGGTTTCAGCCAACACATAATTTTGTTCACTTGGGCGAGGTGTAAAATAATCGTCCCAATCAACATCAACTAGTCAGGTAACTTGTCAATGGCAGTGTAACATCATTTTAAATTATCATAAATAATAAATCATTAGTTTAACTTGTTGAATATTTTCAATTTCAAACATAACATGACATGACATCTAAATCCACAATCCTTTCAACAAACAATTACTTCCATCACCAATAATTTATTTACATTTAATTATAAAAATAAATAACTATTCGAAAATTGAGTGAGCAAAAGAGTTCTCACCTTTGCCGGCTTTAAATGACGGTTCGAGCCCAATTTTGGCCCAAGATCCAACATGCTCCAAATTGGGCGTAATTAGTGTCGTTGCGAAGCTCTCGACTCGCTGATCGCAACAAATCCTGTTTCGCGCGATCTCGAGTTCGTATCAATTTTCGAAGTTTTTAATAATTAAATAATTAATTTAAATTATGAAAATTACCCATATTTTCAACTTGCTCAGAATTGGACAAAATTACTACTCGCTAGAAGCTCCTGACATAACGATCTCAACAGATTCAGTTTCATGCAAGTTCGATAACGTGACAAAAAGTTATGCACTTGTGAAGTTAACAAAACGATTTAAATAAGTGAATATTAGGCTCACATCCCTATTTCAAAATTTAATTAGGCTCACATCCGGTCATAAACTTATTATAAATTTGGTCCCTATTTTTCAAAACTTTATAAAATAAAAAAAATAAAAAAAATTCGTAAATTAATAATAAAAAAATTATGCATTATACAAAAAATTCAGTTCAAAAAACAACAAAAATCACGACAGAAAGATGAAAACAGCAAAAAAAAAACAGAAAAAACTGCAGTTAAATGTATAATATTATGCACATATTTGATTTTATTGCATGCATATGTGCATGTATTCCAGTTCTTACAGCCGCTTTGATTTATTTTGCATATTTCTGTGCATGTATGCACATTTATTGCATAGAAGGATGCTATAATTCATAACAACAAAATTTAGTTCATTTTTATTTGCATCCAACTGTGCAAATAACTCGGAAAACATGCACACATGTGTGCAACATATTTATAGGCTAACACGTTAGCTGAATCCCCTGTATGCAATAGTTGCATACATGTATGCAATTATAGTCAATAGTTGCATACATGTACGCAACTATTTTTTTATTTGCGTGGACTTTTGGGATTTTTTTACGATTTTAGAGAAAAAAATTATGCACTGGCGCATTTTTATTTTTTTTTGCTGGAAATGGAGTAGGCGAAGGGAAGAAGCAGGAGACGGAAGTTTCATTTTTGAGGGGGCGGCTGGTAAAAGTAGGGACCGGATTTGGATTTAAAATATGGGAGGGACGTGGAGTTTATTTCAAAACTTAATAGGCACCTCTTAAAAACGCACCCTTTAAATAATATTTAAATTTGTAAAAATTACCCAAAATTTCAACTTCCTCCAAATTGGTCAAATTTTGTGTCCACGCGAAGCTCTCGTCGCCACGATCGCAGCAGACCTGAAATCGTCAAATTTCGAACTCGTATGTAAAAGATATTGCATTACGAATATTGTATATAAAATTAAATAAATGTTTCGCGTTTAAGTCCTTAACCTTTTTTTTCAAACAGCACCCTGAAATTAAAATGCTCGCCACGGTCAAACCGTAAGTCGGAATTGCACGAAACCTGCGCCATTCTCTCCGTCTTCTACCCCTCTTTCCACGCCTGGTGGTCCTCCCCTCTAGTTCGCCGCCTGGGGCCCACGATCTGCAGTTGAATGGAAAAGTGCAGTTTCCGTTCATCTCAGTGCTGCGGCCGCCTCGGTACTCCAAATGCCACCAATTTTTGTCAGTAACTAGATCTCGACCTCCCGAACAACTTCTGTTTGGGTCACTTCGCCTGAAAATGCACGGATTGACGGGAAATTGCTCATCTTTGCGACTGTCCTATTTTCAGCACCCCTGCAGTAAAATTGACATTCCGGCCAACTTCGGCCACCTATGACCGTGCCACCACCACCAAAAGAACTATATGCTTCCCCTCTACCACTTCCTGAAGTCGCTCGACCTATCCCTCATCGTGGGGCCTGCAGCGAACAAATAACCGAAATCAGCTTTCTTTCTTTTAAGCTAGATTCCGGTGCATCCGTGCGACGATAAGTCTTAAATTTTTCTTGGTAGATAGAGGATAAGAAGATGAACAAAACCCAAAAAGCGTTTGGTCTGATCTTCTTCTGATTGAGAGATATAAATTATTTTGTTTTCAGGGGCTAATTTGCAAAATAAATTTTAGAGGAGAGAGCCGCCATGGAATAGAGGAAGAAGAAGGTGGTTATGTTTTGTCTTAGGGTTCAGCTAATGACAGCACTTATAATATTTTATATGGGTTAATAATTAAATTAGGCCCACTACCCTTATTTTAACCTCTTATGTATTTTATCTTCTTCAAATTTTGTCTGTTTTCTTAGTTTAAAAATCCGTGTTAACACCTGCGACTTCCATTTTTTTGAAAATTGAAACATAATTATTTCTTGACAATAAAAATCTATAGAAACTGGTTTCGATGAATTCCGAGTCCGTTTGAATAAATAGCGAATTTTTAAAGTTTGAAAATTGACTGTTTTTCACTGTAAAGTTTATTACGACCACATACTAGCTTCAAAAATTATAAAATTTGGAATCTAACAATAATTTAATATTCCAAATCCATAGAAAGTGGTTTCGGCGAATTCGTAGGTCGTTTGCAAAATTCCCATTTTTAAGGCGTATATATTTAATATAAAAAATACAAATAAATATGAATAATTTCCAAAACTCGAAATATATAAGTGTTTATACTTTTTCAATGCAGAAACATCATTTTAAACTCAATGGAAGTGGTTTTGAGTCCCAATCATTCGTATGTAAAAAGTAGCGTTTTGGATCCTATTATATATATATATATATATATATTCCATAGCGTTTTTCTAAGATTTTGAATTGGACATAACTTTTGATTCCCACTATGAAATTTCCATTTTTCTGATTCGTTGGAAAGATATTTTTAAATAGATTCTAATATTTTTGGTTTCGCTAAAATCCGATTTATTTTGCATCCTATACAGTCAGTCAAAGTTAAAATTCAAATTTTAAAACTACCGCGCTATTTCTATCTCCTTTTATAATTTAAATAAAATTTAATCGTTTTAACTTCGATTAAAATAAATTTATAGTCGTTATTATATAAAATAAGTTATTTCAAATATTAAAAACCCATTAAAATAATTAAAATAAAATTTTTAAATTCGGCCTAAAATTCTGGGTCGTTACACTGAACGAAACTAGAGTCCGGACAATCAACAAGTACGTCCGGGCGGTTACCACTGTAGCCCCTTCAAGGTAGCTACTCCAATCATAGGCATCAGTAGCAAACATCCATTCGATGTGAAGATCGCCGGTCTTCAATCACCGTCTTCAACTTCGACTCCTCATCGTCGTCATGATCATTCAGAATGGGTTAAACCAGGTCTTTCCGAATAACTCGCGGATTTTTATAATTACAAATCAAGTGCTATAAAACACGTCCAATGCCTCATTCCAATTCAGAATTATTCTTCTAATAAAATATTCGTATTATTCTGCCAAAGATAAATCCTTTAAATTTTTTCTTAAATCTTTCTTTTAAAGATTTATTAAAACCCCAATTTGGTTTTAAATATCAAAAATCATTATTCAAGGATGATTTAAATTTAAGAAATAAATATTATCTTTAACTGGGTTAAAGAACTGATGTCATTTTAAAACACCATTCACGATAAACCCAAAATCGACTTCCATTAAATATGGAATCTTCACAGAAATCAAATCAATATATAATCATTATAAATTTCTGTATCCGACCAGTAATATAAATGGAATAACGACAAATCCTCTTAAATTCCATATGTAGTATCGGTCTTCTTTTACAGAAGCTTATCTCGGTTATTAATAATTCGAATTCCTTTCAAATCCAATTTAATATATTAAATTGGGAAACTCTACTTTTGGAAAATTTCCATTTAAAACTTAATAAAAGATTTTTAAATTCCAAATCATATTCTCACTGTCAGTTGGGTTAAAGAACAAATGTCGCTTAAAACACAGTTCACAATAAACCCAACTCACATTTCATCTTACTCCAATTACTAAATATAAATTAAAAACTTTTAATAATCTTAATTAAAAGATTTATTCATTTCTCAACTGGGTTTAAGAAAGGTGTTATTGAAGACACCATTCACAACAAACCCAAAATCCAATTTATTTAATTTAATTTTAATTAAATATTCACTAATTTGAAAACTTCATTAAATCTTAATTTAATGATTTATTCTAATTAATAACTAGTTCATTTCAATAAAAATATATTTTTCTAGAATATATTCTTTTTCTAAGATATTCTTTTTCTAAGACATTTTCTAAAATATACCTTTTCTATAATATTCATTATTGGAATGTGACTCAATCAACAACCATATATTGTATTAATCAACAATCATGATAAATAATTATTAAACATCCAAATGACGACCAGAGTGGAATTTATAACTGTGTGAGCATTAAAGTAAATAAATAACGCTCATCACAAACTGTCAATCCATCGATCGACATATAACTAAATATTGGGATTAGTGTGTGTCCAGTATCATCCCAATACCCGTGTGGGGTTTCATCTAACAAACAAATAATAAATTATTTGTGCGCCCTGTGAAAATTATCGTCCCAATCACATAAACAAGTCGGGTAACTTGTAAATGGAAGTGTAATATTCAATTTGAATATACTCAACATTATATTTAACACATCAAAATTTCAACATCACAGACAAACATCTCAATTCTTTTTATTGTGAACAAATGACAATAAAAATCTAGTCTTTTATTTCCATTCTTTTTTATTGTTGACAAATGACAATAAAAATCTTAACTTTTATTTATTGACCAAAAAGTATATTTTTGGTCTCATTCATTTTTAATTGACAAAATGAATATTTTACTTCATTCTTTTTAAAATGACCAAAATGTCTCTTTTATTCTAATTCTTTTAAAGTGACAAAAATTGTAATTTTGTCTAATCTTTTTTTATGTAACAAAATATGATAAATTTGTCTAATCTTTTCAATGTAACAAAATATGATAATTTTGTCTAATCTTTTCAATGTAACAAAATATGATAATTTTGTATAATCTTTTCAAGTAAACAAAATTGTTATTTTTGTCTTCATTCTTTTAAAGTAAACAAAAATGCTAATTTTTCTTTAATCCTTTTTAATGATCAAAATGTAATCTTTCTTCTTAATGACAAAAATTTATTTTTGTTTTAATCCTTATTGATGATCAAAATGTAATCTTCCTTCATAATGACAAAATATGTATATTTTGGTTAAACTCTTTTTAATGCATAAAAATGTTTATTTTCATTTGATCCTTTTTAATATACAAAAATGTTCATTTTTATGTAATCCTTTTTAATATACAAAAATGTTCATTTTTATGTAATCCTTTTTAATATACAAAAATGTTCATTTTTATGTAATCCTTTTTAGTATATGAAAATGTTCATTTTTATGTAATCCTTTTTAATATACAAAAATGTTCATTTTCACCTAACTAACATGTTTAACACAAAAGTGTTATCTTGTCTCACTAATTATGTTTTTACACAAAATGATGTTTATCCCACTAATATGTTTTTACACAAAATGATGTTATTCTTATATAATCCTTATTAAATGACAAAAATGTGATTTTTGGAAAATCCTCATTTAATAACAAAAATGTGTATTTTGCATAATTCTTATTGAATGACAAAAAATGTCTCTTTTATTCATTCTTATTAAAGTGACAAAAATGTCCCTTTTAAACTCATTCTTTTTAATGTGACAAAAATGATAATTTTGTCTAATTCTTTTAATGTAAACAAAATGAAAATCTTGTTTAATTCTAATCTTTTATTGTAATCAAATATGACAATAAAACATGGTTTCTTTTTATTGAAAAGGGTGGTACTTAAAAATCTGTTCTTTTGTTTGAAAAAGAAGGTCTAAAAAAATCTATTCTTTTATTTCATAACAAACTACTAATAAAAAAATCATTTTGGTTTGCATAACACATTTCAAATAAAATGTTGTTTTTATTTTCATAACAAATTTCTAATCAAAAATGTTAATTTTGTCTACATTCTTTTGAAGTAAACAAAAATGCTAATTTTTGTTTTCATTAATCGTGGTTTGACAAAAATGTTATTTCAATAATCATTCCTTTGAATCTAATCTTTTTATTGTATCCATTTGACAATAAAATTATTCTTTTTGTATTTAAAAAGAATATGACACAAAATATGTTCTTTTTGTTTAAAAACAAAATGATAGTAAAATTATTCTTTTTATTGAAAAAAAGAAAAAGAAAATTTAAAGCCATTACATTTTCATGAATCAAAATAGAGGAACTTTATAATCTAGATCAATATTTATAGTTCTAAAATAAAAATATGATTTTTTTTAATTTCATATCTAAATCGAACCAAACACATACCACAACAATAATCGTCATCAACAAACAACCAATACAAAATCATACATCACAGAATTGAATTTAATTAACATACATATATGGAATTGGAATAACGAAAGATAATTAAATTTTAATTATTTTTAAAAAAATAGAAATCTCACCAATAGCTTTTAATTCTGAACAACGCAGATCTGGATTTTGACCAAAATCTAATATGCTCTGTTTCGACTCTAGTTCGTACCATCGCGTAGATCTCGTCAAGAGGGTTCCAACGCACTTTGTTTCATCAAATTCTGATTTGATTTTCATAAGATATGAACATTTAAATTTTTGATTACATTAATTACATAAAATAATAATTAAAATCAGTTAAGTCCTTAATTACATTGGAGAAAATAGTGGTCGCTCCTTTTCCTTTCTTCCTCCCCGTAACTTTTAAAACCGAACCCAATCTCCCCTTCCAATCACCACGTCGGCCATCCCCAGAGGCCACTGTACCACGATCCGGAGTCGCCACCCTCTCGCCTTTCGAAGGAGCCCCCTGCGCCGCCAATAGCTCCCAGCTGGGTGCACCCCTGTCCCTAGAAAACGAGCCCAAACCGCCCCTCTTTAAGCCAGAAATTCGAACCATCCACTCCTTGAAAACTGATCATAACCGTATAGGATCGAAGCTTAGAAGAATCTCTCTCGTTTTGGCTTTGGATTCATATATCATATGGGTTTAGATTGTGAGAAATTGATGGAATTGTTTGGGACATTTTCGGCCATTAGTATTGGTGAACGGCAGCTGGTCAAATTAGGTCGAGGGTTAGGTTTGGTTTTTAATATTTTATTTATAATAAAATAATAATAATTTAACCCTTAAGGCCCGTTTAGCCACTAACTCCAATTCAGGTCAAACGACTGACGTTCCTAGCCAATAACCCCTATTCCAGATCTAATGAACTATGTCCCGTCAGTCCAAACGAACGTCTGTAGCCTGTTTTATTTAATTTAATATTTAAATTATTTATTTATTTATTTTAATCGTACAAATAAATTCACCGGGGCTACATACGGACTCTAAAAATTACAGAAAAAATATTTCTAGTTATGTTTTGACGATACGGTCCTAACAAAACTAATTTCATCGAATTCCGAGAGTGTTTGAAAAATGGTCATTTTCTGGTCGATTAAATTTAACAGAAATTGACAAAACACATTTTCTTTTACCATGCTCGCATATTAATTCGAAAAATTATAAAAATTGAAACCTAGCAATAATTTGATATTCCGGTTCCAACAAAAGTTGTTTCGTCGAAAACGGAGGTAATTTGCAAAATGACTATTTTTAAGGGCTATATATTATATTAAAATATATATAAATTCTACAGCGACTTTTCTAAATTTTAAACTGGACATAACTTATAATTTATAAAGTGAAATTTCAGTTTCTCAGATTCATTAGAAAGATATTATTAAACAGATTCAAATATTTCTTGTTTCATTGAAATCCGGTTTATTTTGAATCTTGTATATTCCGTTAAAGTTTGAAATCGAATTTTCGAACTGCCGCGCCATTTCTAACTCCTTTTACAATCGAATTCAATTTATTCGTTTTTAACTTCGATTAAAATAAATTTTTAGTCGTTATTATTTAAATAAATTATTTTAAATATTAAAATCCATTAAAATTTCTAAAATAAAAATATTAAATTGGCCGCAAAATTTCGGGTTGTTACAGTAATTCAAACCGAATTCTAATTGGTTAAGTTTATTAACCAATGATTTATATAGATAAACTGTTGTTGCTTGAAAACCCCACACGGGTATTGGGATGATATTTGTCTTACACAAGTCCCAATGTTTAGTTATATGTTAATCGATGGATTGATAGTTTGTGATGAGCATTATTTATTTATTTATTTATTTTAATGCTCACACAATTATAAATTTACTCTGGATGTTAATGGATTATTTATTGATTACTTCTCATTATTGTTATATACATGTGATATATGAAATCCATATAACCGAAAATATATGGTAATTGATTGAGTCGCATTCCGATTCAGAATATCTTTTAAATAAATAATATTTGAAAATAAAGAACATTTTTATACAAAGAATAGTCTAAATATAATGAACTTTTTTCAGTGAGGTAATTATAATTAAAAATTATAATTGCACTTCTGACACGAGGTTATGTTGCATTTGTGGTGGAAGTCTGCTCAGACTCGACTAGCATATCCAGCAGGCACTAATGTTGAACCTAATGTGGGAGGTATAAGTGCGAAAATACGAAGCGGCTATGCCACGAGGTTAAGCCCAACTTGTGGGATAAGTCTTTCCGGTCCCGACCGGCATGTCCAGCATCCGCAAGTTGTAGGCCTAATGTGGGAGGTCTAGCCCATTATAAACTATAAATGGACATGGTACTGAATTCGACTATTTAGCCCATTATAAGTTGAAACGCTATTTTAGCCCGAACGGGTTTATTGATCGTTTTTATCATTTTCTATTGAAAAGAAAATAAAGTAGAAATGTCCAAAATCTAATAATTTGAAAACATTATTTTAATAAAGAAATAGAATAAATCTTTAATCAAGATTTAATGGAGTTTTTCAATTAATTAATATTTAATTGGAATTGAATAATATAAATTGGATTTTGGGTTATCGTGAATAGTGTCTTTAATAACACTGTTCTTAAACCCTGTATGAAACGAATAAATCTTTTGATTAAGATTATTAGAGTTTTCAATTATATTTAATAATTGGAATAAAATGAAATGTGAATTGGGTTTATTGTAAACTGTGTTTTTAAACGACATTTGTTCTTTAACCTAATTGATAGTAAAAATATGAATTGGAATTTATAATTCTTTTATTACAATTTAAATGGAAATTTTCCAAAGTAACGTTTTCCAATTTAGTATATTAAGTTGGGAATTGAAGGAAATTCGATTTAATAAAAATCGAGATAAGCTTCTGTAAAAGAAGGCCGTTAATATATATGGAATTTAAAAGGCTTTGTCGTTATTCCATTTATATTAATAGTCCGATACAGAAATTTATATCGATTATATGTTGCTCTAATTTCTGTGAAGATTCTATGTTTAATGGAAGATGGATTTGGGTTTATCGTGAACAATGTTTTAAACGACATTAGTTCTTTAACCCAATTAAAGATAAGATTAATTTCTTAAATTTGAATAATCATTATGCAATTATTTTGGAGATTAAAACCAAATTGGAGTTTTATCAATATGAATATTTTATTTTAAAGAATATTCTGAATTGGAATGAGGTGTTGTATGTGTTTTCTATAGCACTTTATTATTTACTATAAAATACGTGAGTTATTCGGAAAGACCGGGTTTAACCCATTCTGAATAATAAATACGATGACCAAGAGTCGAAGATGAAGACGGTGGTAGAAGACCGGAGTTCTTAACATCGAATGGATGAGTTGCTACTGATGCCCTTGATTGGAGTAACTTCCTTAAAGGGGCTACAGTAGTAGCCGTTCAGACGTACTTGGAGATCGACGGATTTGCGAGCACCTCACTTCTGTATTGGACATATAGGACGAGGAATATGGTGTCTCCGATTTCGTTCAGACCCAGAACGAACTTGTAAATTGATTGTATGTCTGACGTTGTATTCCTTTATGCTGTATTCATTGATCTCTGCTAAATATAAATCTGTTTGGTGTTTAACGCCCTTCTCTGAGACGTACGAGCTTAGAGGTTATATATTGTCAGAAATCAATGATATGGTATGGACTGACGATGTGGCATGCTAAGATGCAAATGATCAAGGCTTTTGTTGAAAAGCAGGGCCTTGTGGTTGATGATCAAAGCATAGTCTATTTCGGCATAGCTTTGTGTATAGCGTTACTTCGCGAGCCTCACACCCTGGTATGAGTCAAAAATGGGATCAGGACTGTAGGGAGTGCACACGTTTCTTTCTAGCTAGAGTGGTGTCAGCGACTTACCAGCCCTGACATTTTTACTTATGTGGTTGGTGGATTGAGGCTCCTCAGATTTATAGGCCGTAAGTGGTCATATTGAGGTCCAAAAGGATCGGGAAGCGTATGTTCAGGCATAATTAATCCACTAACATTAGGTACGGACCAACCAAACCGCATTCAAGGTTGCCCATAGGTGTGATCCTGAGCATTTGCTAGAGTGTCTCGAATCAGAGAGGACGATCCTTAGCCTCGACTCATGATGGAAACCCAATTTCCAATACGACATCATGCGGTTTTGATTGAAGAACTAGTATGGCAATATAGTATATGGTAGCTATGTCATCTATGATTGATATTTATGATTGAAATGTTTTTCTTAAAACATATACACGCTAATATTAAATCCATTTTATCGTATCAAACATCTTTTGACCATTATAATGTAAAACTCTATCCTCCGGTTTGCATTGCATTGGGTGATGGGACTCGAGTCTTATAATGGTTTCATTTTCCTAAAAAACATTGCGTTGTTTAACGATTTACTTTATTTTATGCACTGGCAATCTAATGGAGTAAACCCGTTCCGCATTAGCGGCATAGTCCTGTGATTAGCCTTATTTTAGTTAGGTTAAGTAAGATTTCTCATACCAGTCCCATGACTGACCTGTAGTTTGTTTCACTTGAAAACTCGAGTGCCTTCCTTTTCCACACGGGAAGTCGAGTAGCTTGTTTCGCAGATATTTATTCTCTGAGCAGGATTCTGGATCGAAGTTTAAAGCTGTGTCCAGAGTGTTGATAGACTTCCGTTGTATCAGTTTAATTATTTCCGCTGCTTTGTATTATTCATTATAATTTATCTTCCGCTGTATTTACTTCAATGTACTCCGATATATTCTGTACTCTGATGTAACATTATTATAATGTTTATAAAAGTCTGCTGTTATTTGTTCTAATGTATTATATTCCCAAAGTTAAAGTATTCGAAGATTTCCAAATTTTGGTTCAGACTTTTGTGGTTTATGGTCGATCCAATGGGCGGGATTTTTGGGTCTTTACTATTGGTATCAGAGGTCTAGTTAGCTCAAATATTTAGGATACAACTTGTTAGTACTGAACAAAAGACTCATCAGAGAGTGGATTAGTAATATCCAATATGAATACTCATTAGAGATAGGATCAGCAGTATCCTAGAATGAGAATGAATCATTAGAGATAGGGTTAGAAATGCTCTAGAATGAGTCCGAAGAGTGTTATTTTTAAATTAATAACAAATTTAGTTTTGAAAATTTTATCTTAAAATACGTATTTGAGATATTATTATATTTTAATTTGGACAATCGAATATATAGAGATTTTAATATACGTCTGATCCATGTGTATACGAAGTCTCAAATATACTAGATAGATATAGAATCACACTCTAGTCGCCCGAAGATGATTCTGATGATGATGCATCATCATCGGTGTTTATGTTCGAGTTTCAAAGTGGGATATCTATATATTTCCAACTGACTGGTATGAGAATCAAAACTTAATTAGAGTTTATTGCTGTGATTTGCACTAAAAATATGATTTTTGGCTATATATAAAAGATATATTTAAAAAGTTAATCACCTAATTTATTGCTGGTTGTGATGTTTGATAATTAGTTTAACTAATTAAAATGTTGGTATGATAACCAATATGCGAAAGAACGATAAATTTAGCTAAATCGAATTTAATATTGAACTAAATGGATAGAAGAATAAAAATATTTTAGATAATTAGTTAAACAATTTTTAGCTCTGTTCCATTTCGAGGACGAAAAGATTTTAAGTGGGGGAGATTGTAACTACCCGAAAAATCAGAACCAATTTAAAATTTTTCATTTTAACAAATTTTAATGGATTTTTAATATTAAAATAACTTATTTTAAGTAATAACAACGAAAAATTTATTTTAATCAAAGTTAGAATTTATATATTTATAAATTTATATTACGAGCCTGAAATGGCACGGTAATTTCAAAATTTGATTTTAAACTTTGAATAATAACATAATGTGATTTTGAACAATGTTGGTATAAATATTAAAATTAATGTTTTATGTCATAGATTTTTAAAATATGAACTTAACTTGTTTATTTAAAATTTATTCTAAATGGCTATATACATGATAATGACACTATTTGATACTCTATTTATAATGGAATTTGGAATTTATGTTGAATTAACAATATAAAATGGAATAACTAATTTTGGGATTTATTTTATATTGGTAATCTTAATATATGGAAATAATATAGATCCATTTGATTGTGCAATGAAATTTCAACTAGTTATAAACATAATTATATGCATTTATTATAAAGATAGTCATGATTTGGTTGTTTATTTGTAATAATAGGAATTCAATCAATTATTGTAAATAAATGGTAAGATTTTATGTGCTCAATTGAAAATTATTAAGTTAGAATAATTAACAGCATATAATATTTAATTAGAAGTTGTAACTAGTCATAAATTGCAAAACCCAAGGTTAATGTATTGAAATAAAGTTGAAACAAATTGCAATAAAGATAATTGGATGGTGTAGTTAATGGAAATTAAGAATAGTAATTAAAGGAATAAATCGCATGTTTAACTAATTTTGAAAATAACGATTACAATAGATAAAAAGATTAGTGTGTGAAACCAGTTGCCATTTACTCTAATTAAGGGGATAAACTTGTAACTGTAGAAGATTGGCATAATAAATTTTAAACAAGCGTTAAGTGGGACCAAAATGTAATGATGTATGGAATAATAAAGTAAATATCGAATGAAATGCAACTTAATCAAATTTAAGTTATGACAAATAAATTGATTGCAATTAAATATTTCATTACTATACATTAAACGTTAAACGAAAATTACTAATGTAGTAGGATATGAACAAAAATGTTGACTATACCTTTAAATTGAAGATTGGTTGAATAAAAAGAAAACAAATTAAATCAAACCGATTTAGTGGAATTAAATATATACTTAATGGGATTTAATTACAGTTGAAACTAAAGATTGCAAATTAGTTTAATAATTAACTTTAAATTTGATATGTGAATTTGTCATAAATTATGGTAAACATTTGAATAATCAAAACGAGAAAATTTGTTACTCATGAAGGAAAGTTAATCTATTCATTTGATTTATATATAAATCGATTTAATGAACTTTAATCAAATATAATATAATCCTTAAAATTGAATTCAAGATGTACAAATGAAAACTTGAATACTCTGTTTATTTGACCGTTGAAATTCTTTAACTAGAAATACGTCTTATACAAATCTATTTTAACCAAATTTTCAATCTATAAATAATCTCTTATTCTAACCTAACCATACCCTCATTTTCTATTCTCTGATCAAGCCGTCACTCTCAGAAAAGAGAAGAAACTAAACAAACAACAATGGCTTCTGCCTCATTCAAAAAAAATATTCAATATCTTGTGAACCTCTCATCGAAAAAATTCTAAAACTAGTCTCATTCAACTCAAATAAATATTCTCTTTGATTCTATGCTTTTGTGGTATGGTGCATTATTTCTTGGAGTATTTTCGCGTTGGGTTCTTTTTCTGGAATCAGCGTACGCGATGAAGAGGAAGGAGAGGGCACGGTTGTTGGTTGGAGGATGGAGCGTTGGGTTCAGAAAAGGTATGGAGGTCAACGAAAATGAAGAAGGAGATTTGAAATAATTTGACGATTTTCGTTGCGTTGGACTCGTATTGACCAGATCTATACAATGGAACAAACCAGAACTGATATGGAGCATGTTGAAAATTCAGTCAAAATCGCGGTGAGATTTCTCATTTTAAATTTAAAAATGAAAATTATATATATACATTCATATTGATTGTGATTGTCATACTATATGCGTCGTGAAAAATTTAGATTGGTTGATTGGGTTGATGATAATTTGTCTAATTATATTTTTGTGTAAAAAAAATAACATGTTCGGTTAGAATGTTTATTTGTAAACATTTGTGTAAACAAAATAACATCTTTGCTAGAGATTTGTCATGTTTGTTTAAAAATATCATTTTGTTGCAAAATGTTATACTGAACTTTAAATATGTCATTTATAATATGTCATTTACATTAGTGTTAAATATGTCATTTATAATATGTCATTTACATTAGTGTTAAATATGTCATTTACATTAGTGTTAATATGTCATTTATAATGTGTCATTTGTATTAGAGATAATTATGTCATTTACATTAGAGTTAAATGTGTCATTAATATAAAGGTCATTTACATAGGATTTGTTCTTGGTAAATTAAAAATATGTCATCTTATTGCATTAAAAATTGTCAAAAATATAAACATCATTTATGTTCATATGAAATTGTTAGAAATATAAGTATCATTTATGTTCATATAAAATTGTCAGAAGATGAAGTATCATTCATGTTCATTTGGAAATGTCATTTATGTCCAATTAGAATTGTCAAAGATAAAAGTTTCATTTTTATATATCATGTATACATTAGTTTTGTATACATATTAAAATTCACATTTTTATATTTCATGTAGATTAGAAACATATAAGGTAAATAAAAAGGTCATTTATGTTAGAAACATATTAGGCAAAATAAAAGGTCATTTATGTTAGAAACTGTAACGACCCAACTTTCGAACACATCGGAAGTCGTGCCATTAATAAGAATAAGAATAGATAGAAGATAAAATCACAGAAACATCAGAATCTCACAACGGATTTTTCACAAAAAGATAATACTTTATATCATTACACAGTGGTACATATTACATCAAAGCATACGGAATCTAGCGATACAAGTCGTTCATAGTACATCTTAATTATACATATCATTTGTTGATCAAACTGACAGACATAAAATTATACAGTAGACAGGATAAGTAGATCAGCACACAGAAAGTCCATCCAGCTTCACAAGTTTTACCCAATCCTGATTCACTTGTCTATTCATAACAAGTGTTATGAATACCCAAGAGTTTAAGGGAAAACACAGAAAAATAAACTCCGCGTCAGTCAGGGGACTGGTATGAGTAAACAGTTTAAAAACAGATAAAAATATCTCATAAGACCATGCCGTAAATATGGAACGGGTATTTTCCTTATGAGATCAAAACACTTTGTATACTTGAAATCAGATATTATCATAGTGTCTATAAGTTTTCACAAATAAATTAGAATCTAGAAGAATGCTTGCATCTCACATTCTCCTATATAGTATACAAATAAAAACCGCTTGGCTCTTAGGTAAATTGGATTTCCAACAATGATAAGGTATGGGACCACCTTTCGATGATGTATCTCTAGAGGCAAATACACCTGGGTTCAACAAGAACGTCTTGCAACCCGGCCCACACATGACCGCTCATTTCTCTTGAGTGTATCGAATGTATATCACCAACGGTTGGACTCAAACCTCCGTTTACCGAATGGGCAGTAACGATAGACTAAGAAACAAAAAGAATTTCTCTAGATAGGTGATTATACACCCTAATGGGAGCGACCCACATAGCCATGCTGCCTGCCCGATTTTTGTCATTTCCTGGGTGTGAGGCTTGAGGCTAGACTTACCTTTTCATCATCACTGTTGAATTTCTTTGAATGCCAATTCAAATTTGAAGTGTAATGTGATAATCAAGTTAAGAGTTGGGAATCGAGAAGAAACTCGAGTTGAAATGATATTTGGCTCGGATATAAGCGAATGGTTGTGTTGTAGATAAAAGAAGATTGGAATTTGATTGGGATGACCCTTGTATCTGCTGAATTAATAACAGGTGGAAAGGATATAATGTTATGCCAAAAAAAAGGTACAAGTTTATATTTCTATTGGATATAAGATTTATGAGCCGAATTGGCAAGCCGCTTGGCTGTTTGATTTTCTTTTGGGTTGGAGATGGCCCAGAGAGGCGAGTTGAAGTTTGACCTATTGACCAGCACAAAGGAGTTGTTGGCGAAATTTTTCGAAAAGTTAAGGAGTTAGAAAATTTTTAGGATTTTTGAAATTTTTTGATAATAAGAATGAATAAATAATTTAATTAAAATTAAATTGGTTCAGTTAAAACTGAAGATAAGAAGTGAGCGAATAAGTTCTAACCAGTCGATATGGCCGTTCTCTACCTTAGCAATTTCGAGGACGAAATTATTTTAAGTGGGGAAGAATGTGATGACCCGCATTTGCAGAGGTATTATAATTAATTTATTTAATTATATAAATAGTGATATAGTGAATTAAATGGCGGTTTAATTAAAATATGGTGAATATTTAATTAAAATAATAAATTAAATAATATATTTAATTCTGAAAAAAATCAGAATTGGCTGAAATGGCGATATGGTGTGAACTGGATCATCTGTGATAATTAATTAAGTTTAGAATTAAATTAGAATAACCAATATAATATTTGAACGACAGTTTGAACGTATAATTATATTATAATTAAAATCGAGCTTGAAATGGCGCTGCCGTTCGTAATTTGGTGATTTGAACTTCAACTGAATGCACAAGATTCGTTTTAAGTCGGATTTCTGTGAAACAAGAAATGTGTGGAGCTAGTGGAGTATATCTTTCTAGTGGAAGAGAAAAATCGGGATTTCGTCGTGTAGATTTCGAGTTATGTCCAAATCAAATTTTAGAAAAGTCGCTGTGGAATTCCTTTATAATTTATAAAGGAATTATTTATATTTTAACAAAGGAATTCATTTTAAATCGAATATCGATTTAATCGGGATGTGAAGTGTCCAGTTATAAATCCCAGTGGAGCTTTATGATATTCTGTTGTGAATATATACGATAATATTAATTTGTTAATATTTTATTTAATTATATTTAAATATATTTATATATTTAAATGGGTCATCCAGAGCTTTAAAAATAGCCACTTTTGCAAACGAAGTCGAAATTCGACGAAACTAATTTTGTTGGATCCGCAATGTCAAATAGTTGTTATATTTCCAGTTTCGTGATTTTTAGAGTCACTGTGTGGCCGTACGGATTTTTAGAGTGAAAAATAGTCAGTATTTTGACGGTTAAAAATACGCTGTTTAAGAAAACGGAGTCGGAATTCGACGAAACCAGTTTCGTTGGGACCGTAATGTTAGACAGTAGCTGCATGTCCAGTTTCGTGATTTTTGGGTATCGTATGTGGTCGCAAAAATTTTTAAGGACCAAAGACGAATAGAAAAATCTATAAATAAATAAAAAAAATTCCCTAATTTATGGGTGACGCTAAAACAGGCCACGCACTGACCTTTCTCATCCACAAACGGTACCAACCACTACCACAAGTGATAAAACGCAGACAAATAGTTCATTTTCTCCAAAACCCGTGAGAAAACAAATCCAAAGGGAAATCAAAAATAATTCCTATAAAACCAAAACAAATCCAACAAATCAAAATACAAGCATATTTGGATTGCTGATGGGAGTAGCTTCACGCTCGTGTGAATTTCAAGGAGCTCGATCATGTTATGCTCGAAGTCGTATAGGTACAGCGTTTCTAGTGTTGGGTATTTTGAGTGTTGTGAGCATCAATCGAAGTTCGGATGGTTATTTAGGGTTCAGGAGGGTGAACTGCATGTGTATGTTGAAATTTGGGTAATTACTGTTTAAGATGGGTCGATGGTTTTCTGTACACCGTCGCTCGAAGCCGAGAACCCCACTGAGGATGGTGCGTGCGAGCGTTAAGGCAAGGACAGGGTGAGATGCGGTTTTGGGAGGAGGTTCGAATGGATATTTTTGCTGAAGTTTTCATTGGTGGAAGAGGGAGTGTGATCGGTGGAAAGTTTGGCAATTTTTGGGATTGAATACGGGTTCATGTACTGGAATGGAAGAAGGGAGATAGGAAGAGCGGGTTGGACTGATGTTAGGCCAGGAAATGGAAGTGGTGAGACCCCATAGCATTTTAATTTATATAATTCAAGTATAGTTTTATTTTATAACGTATAAATTTGTAAATGCGATATCTTTATCATACTATATCAGAATCACGAACGGTCGGATCCGTTAGGATCGTATGGAAGAGGTCTACCCAATGGAACTGACTAGAAGTGGATTGGGGCTCGTATGAATTTATGGAGAAATAAATTGTTTGATTCAAATCAAACAAACAGTTTATTGTTCTTTAGCGATGAACTGCCAATGTGAGTAAATCTCACTAACTCTGAACAGTTTATAATTTCATGTTGTATTTTTAGAACTGTTAGAAATTGTCTGATTGACTGTGTGTTGACTGATTGATTGAACTGCTAGTCAGTTAGTTGTAATTATATATATATATATATATATATATATATAAACCGTTAAATATTTAGATATTGATTCTACTATCAGAATATTTCATACTGAACTGAAAGTGATGTCGATTTTATTGTGTAACATCTGTGGATGCAGGTAAACAGGTTGGAGGGACCCAACAGGGTTCCTTAATATATAAATGTTGTTTTGTTTTAAATATTGTGTTATACGATGTGATATGAAATCCGTTGATAATTATACATGTGTGATTGATACTGATCATTGTTGTATGGTATGTTAAATACCATAACATACCGGAATGTTGATAAGGGAATTTTCAAAGTGTTATTTGAAAATAAATTATTTATAAAATCAAAGGATTTTATAAAAGAAAATTATTTATAAAAATCAAAGGATTTTTATAAAAGGATATTATTTATAAAATCAAAGAAGATTTTATAGACAAGAATATTTATAAATAGGGAATATTTATAAAAAGGATATTTATAAGTGGAATACTTATAAAGTGAATTATTTATTTAAGATAAATAAATAAGACATTAAATGGATTATTTATTTGGTAAATAAATTAGATATTATAAAGGGATTATTTACTTTGGAAGATAATCAGGATTAAAGCAAAGGAGTATTTAATTAGAAAATAAATAGGGTCATTAATGGAATATTTATAAAAAGAAATATTTATAAAATCATAAGATTTTATAAATGAGATATTTATTTGTTAAATAAATAGGAGATATTAAATGAGATAGTTATTTGTTAAATAAACAGGATATGTTAAGTGAATTATTTATTTTTTTAGAAATTAAGATAATGAAAGGGTTATTCATTTAGGGTAAATAAATAAGAGATTATATAGGGAATATTTGCAAACTTTTTGCAAATAGATTATAAAGGAAATATTTTTTTAGAAATCAAATAGATTATAAAGGAAATATTTGTTTAGAAATCAAATAGATTAAAAAGGAAATATTTGTTTAGAAATCAAATAGATTAAAAAGGAAATATTTGTTTTAGAAATCAAATAGATTATAAAGGAAATATTTTTCTTGAGATAAATAGATATATATAAGTCTGAACTTATATATGAAGAAGTAAACAGATAAAAGGAGCAGATTGATTTATAAATGATATTTATAAATTAAGTTAAATATTTATCATTTGGATAAATAGAATATATAAGTCAGGACTTATATAAAGAATTAAGAATCGATTTCAACATCGATGTTTGAAACTGAATAAGTACAATGAGTTAATCAGTAGAGTTAAACCAATTAGTGTTAATCAATAGAGTTAAATCGAACTAGAGTTATTCAAATGGAGTTAATCTAATTTAGTTTATTCGAATAGAGTTGAAATGAGTTAATCGAATTTAGTTATTCGAAGAAGTGAATCGAATCAGAAATATTCAAAGTGTGATAATCGAATAGTAGGTACTCGAAGTGAGATAATCGAATAGTAGATATTCGAAGTGAGATAATCGAATAGTAGATATTCGAAGTGAGATAATCGAATCAGAGATATTCGAAGTGAGATAATCAAATCATAAATATTCGAAGTGAGTTGATCGAATCTAGTTATTCGACAGGAGTTAAATCGAAAAAGATTTACTCGAAGAAAGAGATTATCGAATATAAGTATTCGAAAGCAAGCAAATCGAATAGAGTTATTCGAATTAGTTATTCGAACAGAGTTAAATAAATAAGAGTTATTCGAATAGAGTTAAATAAATAATAGTTATTCAAATTAGTTATTCGAATAGAGTTAAACACATAAGAGTTATTGAATGAGTTAATCAAAAGGAGTTATCGATTAGAGATTTATTCGAACGAGAGTTACGTAAGGAAGTGTTAAAGAGTTAAAAGATGAACTTACCCTATTTTGAGATTTGAAATGTTGTTCAGTTAAGGTCTGAGAGGTAGTTATACCCCAACTTGATTGACTTCGTTTATAATTTAGAAATGGTTAAGGTTCGAGAGTGAAAGTGGTTAAGTGAATTTAGTAAATAAGTATAGTGGTTTGAGTTGTTGTCGCGATATTGATTTAAACATCTGTTTAAATCCAAGTAAAGAGGATTTGGAAATGTTTTCCAAATAGAATCAGAAACGTAATCAAATATTGAAATTGGAAATATGAATTAGAAAATATGGAAAATATGAATATATATATATATATGATTGATGATTGATTGATAAAATTTCCATCTGGAAATAATATCGTTGTTTGCACACCTGTTTTTCTATGATGGTAAATCACAGACTATCGAAGTTTTGACCATTTTAATGTTGTTAATATGGAGAGACCGGTTGGATTGTTATCCAAAGAACCACTCTGTATTGGCATAAGCATTGCGAATCATATATGCCAAAGATAATTGAAGATGGAGTAAGGTGCAAGGGCTATTGTATAAGTCTTAGATAACAGTGCCTAAGATGGATGTACTGAATAGTGCCTTCGGTTCATCCTGTTCCTAGATGACTTGTATGGATGAATGTCTGACAGAGTACTTCCAGAAAGGTCAGGTACATTGATTTCTTCAACCGTACCAAGAGTGGAAGCGGAGAAGGAAACTTCTTTTAGCTGACACGTAATGTACTATTGTAGACGTCAATTAGTGATTTTCGATGGATCTGACAATATGGCATTCGAAATGAATCTGATTTGATGATAAAGCGTAACCTCAAGCCTCATAACCGGTAAATGACAGAAATCGGGCAGGCAGCATGGCTAAGTCGGTCGCTCCGAAGTAGGGTGTATAATCACCTATCTAGAGAATATTCATTTGCTTCTTAAATCTATCAATGGTGTCCCATATATATACGGGAAACAGTTGCTGATCCCAACCGATTGGTGATATACATTCGATACACTCAAGCAAAATGAGTGGTCGGTCATGTGTGGCTGAGTTGCAAGATGTTCTTGTTGAACTCCAGTGTATCGTTCCTAGAGTACACTGACCGGAAGGTGGTTCCATACCGTGATAGCCCGTAACTTCCCCGGTAAGGAAAGCCCGGATTACCTTGAGAACACGACAAATTAGAACACAAACAGAAGAACATTTCATTGCTTATATACAACAATTCCATCAGAATACAAGAATATACAGAGTATGAATAAATTCTACACAAAATATTAGAGATTACAATAAATTACAAAGCAGCGGAAAAATATACAAAACACAACTGAAAGTAATACACGGATACAGAGCTTTCCGAGCATCGTTCCAGTTGTAAACCAGGATCCTGTGAATATAAATCTGCAAAACCAAAACTACTTGCTGCCCGTGCGGAAAATAAGGGTACCCAGAGTTTAGGTTAAAACAATAAACTCCAGGTCAGTCATGTGACTGGTGTGAGAACTAAAACAGTTATTTAAACTTTAAAAGTGAGTAATTCAAGGGACCACGCCGTATAACACGGAAAGGGTTTCCTCCTAAGAATACTGGTGCATAGAATAAATAACGCAATGCTTTTTCGAAAAATGAAGCTATTATAAGACCCAGGTCCCATCACACAATGCAACGCAAGCCGGAGGATAGGGTTTTCCCTTATAACAACCAAATATGCTTGGTACGTTTAAAACAAATCATTCGATATTATTATAAGTGTATAGCGTCAAAACAATTTCAATCATAAATATCAATCCTAGGCAGCATGGGTACCATATATCATGTCGCCATACTAGTTCTACAATTAAAACCGCAATATCTCGTATTGGAAATTTGATTTCAGTCATGAGTCGAGGCAAGGGGAAAGCTCCTCTCCGCTTCGATACACTCTAGCAAATGCCTTAGGACTACACACTTTGGGCAACCCTTGGATCTTCAGGGCCGGTCCTCTCTTACGTTTGAGGATTGGCAATTCCTGAACATACGTTTCCCGGTCCTTACAGACCTAAAATCGAGGGGCCTCGCATCCAACAACCACATAGGTGAAAAGTATATAACTGTCAGGGCTGGTAAGTCACTGACACCACCAAAACCAGAAAGAAACGTCATGCTCTCCTTGCAGTCCTTATCCCGTTTTTAACTCATACCGAGGTGTGAGGTTCGCGAATTCACGTTATATACAAAGCTGCGCCACCAAGGCCGTGCTTTGATCATCAACCACAAGAATTTTCTTTTCAACAGAAGCCTTGATCAATTCACACTTAGGCATGCCACATAGGCAATTCATGCCATGCGACTGATGTCCATCGATATACAACCTCTGAGCTCGTACGTCTCAGAGAAGGGCGTTAAGCAAGAGAATAAATTATCTGCCGCCAAACAGATGTATATTTAATGGAGATCAATCAACACAGAATAAAATCCAATGTCAGACACACAGTCCATTTACTATTTCGTTCTGGGTCTGAACGAAACCGGAGGCACTTTCCTCGCATATCCATCGATCTCCAAGTACGTCTGGACGACCACCAACTGATTCCCTCATCTTGGGTGTACAGCCCAATCAAGATCATCAGTAATCACCCAAACGATGTGAAGACTTCTGGTCTTCAATCACCGTCTTCATCTTTGACATATCGTCGAATTGGTAATTCGGAATGGGTATAAACCCGGCCTTTCTGAATGACCCACGTATGTAATAAACAAATGTCACACAAACACAACATACGCCTCATTCCAATTCAGCATTCGCTAACCATAAATTAGCAAGAGAACTATTCCCATAATATTAACCCCGAAGGCCGAAACCAACATCAGATCAATAACCAGGAAACCATCCTTCTTAGCTAACCTACAGTTAGTTTCTAAATTTCACGTTCTTAGGGAAAGGTTCCCATTAATTTTATCAAAGATAAATTCTTTAATCTTCCTTTGGATATCATTTCAAACCAAATTATGGTTTTCCAAACTAGTCGGGATTAGCGAACCACACCGAAGTAATTATTTTATTTTATTTCCCCATCCCAACCTATTCATCCCATGAAGCAAAACTGGTAATACTCCATATCTAACACCACGGTGTTAATGGTAAAATTAATTACCATTTCATGTTCAAATCTAATTAAAGATTTAACTATCGCTTTGGAGCAAAACTGGTGACACTCCATTCTCGCTCCCTTTCCAAATTTGATAATTTAATTTTTCAATTCACATTTCAATCTAATTACAGATTCATTAAAACTCCTTCTACTGGGTTAAAGAACCAATGTCATTTAAAACACAGTTCACGATAAACCCAAATCACATTCTAATTCAATTCCAATCAAATATATTAGAAATTCCTATTATTTAAAACCCCTTTTTAAATCCAATTTATTTATTTAAAAATAATTGGGTTTTAAATTTAGTTCAAAACTAGTTCATTTCGATAAGAATCCATTTTTATATTTACAAATGTGGGATTTTTCATCGCAGTTTTTCACAAATCATTTCTTATAATTTTACACAAATTATTGATATTTTTGATAATTTTATCAAGGCCCGTAAAGTCGGTTTCCATCAATGGCCATCAAACTGCACTTACAGCAACCTTTTTTGAAATTGATTTGGACATATCACCAAATCCAAACATTAGATTTCAAATTTCTAATATTCGTTAGAAAGCTCTTTTCGATACGAACCCAACGGTTCCAGTTATAGGAGAATCCGACGGTCGGATCTCCCATAATGTTTGTTCGAAGTCAATGGTCGAAATTCACGAACTGCCATAGCACGGTGCGTTCTATTCAGGCCATTATATATATAATATATATATATTATATATATTTAGTCGATTCCCATTTAAAACGAATTTTATAATTCATTTCAAACTTGTTTCGAAAAACAATTCCAACCTTCATTTCAAATTCAAATCAAAATTGAATTTTCCCTTATAAATTCTTTTTACATTCATTTCTATTTGATTTTAATTCTAATCGATTTCAATTCTATTTCAGTTCGTTTTCAGTTGAATTCAATTCAATTCAAATTCGTTTTCTATTCAATTCAATTAAAATTCGTTTTCTATTCAGTTCAATTCAAATTCGTTTTCTATTCAATTCAATTCAAATTCGTTTTCTATTCAATTCAATTCATATTCGTTTTCTATTCAATTCGAATTCGTTCTATATTCAATTAAAACTTCAATTCAATTTGAATTCATTTTATATATATTCGATTTTTATCTCTTTTCAATATTCATTATAAAAACGAATATAATCGATATAAATATCGTTTGCGTCAAAATAGCGCATCTCTAATCAACATGGCTTTATATTTTTCAATAACATCGTTATTCTATTCAACAAAAGAATCTATATTTCTTTCAATACATGACTAATCTCAACAAATGAGTACTGTCAACACGCGACTACTTTTGTTATTTAATATATTTTATAAAAATTATGGTATCTATCTTCTGATTTCAAATCAAACTCCAACCGTAAATTAGTAAGAGAACGATTCACTAAATATTAACCCCGAATGCCGAAACCAACAATAGATCAATATCCAGGAGACCACTCATCTTATCTATTTTCCATTTAGTTTCTAATTTTATATATGATAAAGATGTAAATTTTATTGTTAAAATATTTTGTTCAACACATGACTAATCTCAACGGATGAGTACAGTCAACACAAGAACCTTTATTTTATAATATTCTTTATCTTTCCAATTGGAATGAGGCCCCATCAGTTACCATATAATGTTAATTATATGGATTCCATACAACACATGTATATAATAGCAACGATAAACAATCAATCATCATCCAAAGTGCACTACTCTGTATAAGCATCAAATATAGATATCTAATGCTTATAATAGCCTGTCAATCAATCGATCGACATACAACTAATTAGTGGGATTAGTGTATGCCGTATTTTATCCCAATACCAATGTGGGGTTTCAAATCAACAAACACTGAATATTATTTATGCATTTGGGCGATGTGTAAAATTTATCGTTCCAATCAATATCCTTCAAATAGGTGTACATAAACAAACCGTCCGGTTTGTAAATGAATATTTATTTGTTCACATTCACTATATTCATATTCACGATAAAAATTATATTTTTAACTATAAAATATTATCCACTATAAAATATTTGATTTTTATTTCAACACAAGAATATTTTATTATCCACTTCACATCAATATCACAAACAAACTTCACAACACAACAAACAAGCATACAAGCTGTCCATGGTCTGTGGACGACGGGTGTCGGGTGCTAATAAACACCATCTGCATCCTAGTATATAATTTAACTTGAAAAAGAAAATTAAAGGTGAGAAGCTCTCACAGAGGGTTCCACTCCGCCGTGCTTTGCTTTTGAACTGCTGAACCGTCTGAATCTGTTTGAAATTCCATTGCAGTTCTTTTTCACGCTGTTCAAATAAAAATTATATTTTTATTGCTTCGTTCAATAAATAAAAATCATATTTTTATTTTTACTTCATGTATATTTTTACAATGCTTCTTTCTATATAAAAATTATATTTTATATTTCTACTCTTTATATAAAGATCGAATTTTTATATTATTGCTATAAGAATCACATTTTTATTTCCACATATATATAATAAAATCCGATTTTTATTTCGCTACATATATAAAGATCAAATTTTTACTATCGATATAATGTAAAAATCGTATTTTTATTATCGCCACTATATAAAAATCATATTTTTATACCACTACTTCATATATGAAAATCCAATCTTTTCATATAGAAAGATCTAATCTTTTTACAAATGAAAATCTCGTCTTTAACCAATGATAATCTCGTCCTTTTTTCCTTCGCCAATATTTAGATAAAAATCCTCATCTTTAACCAATAAAATCTCGTCCTTTTTTCCTTCGCCAATATCTAGATAAAAATCCTATTTTTCTTGTCATTCATATAAATAAAAACCTCGTTTTATTTTGATATTCATATATAAAAAGATCACATTTTTATATCACTTTCTTCATGATAAAAATCCAATTTTTCTTGAATATAAAAATCCAACCTTTTTGAATATAAAAATCGCATTTTTCTTTCTAACATAAAAATCCTATTTTCCTATGAATAAAGATCATATTTTTCTCACTACCACCATAATAAAAATCTCATTTTATTATGCAACATTATATATTTAATCGCTACTTGATTAGCAAATTAATTAATTGTCTTAAGTAAAATAAGCTAAAAACTTACTGCCGAAGTCGGAGGAGGGTTGCTAGCAGCGGTGGATGTCGGGGAGGCGTCGCAGATGGCGCAGCAGACCGTGGTCAGGTGGTGGCGGTCAGATCTGAAAAGGGGCGACGGATCTTAGAACGGTTTCCGTTTGTTCTATGGGGGAGGGGGGTTTCGCGGCGCTGGGTGGTCGGTGGAGGGCTCCTGGGGTAGTGCAGGCGGTGGCTGGCCAGTGGGGGTCGGAAAAAGGGGTGGCAGCGGTTGTTCCTAGGGCTAGGGTTTGGGATTTTCGGCCTTGAAGGGGAGAGGTGGTCGGAGATAACTGGAGGGGGGGGGGGTTGCAGCGGCCATAGGTGGCGAAGGGAGGCTGGGCGATGGCGGTCCGACGAGGGTGGAGGCGGATTGGATGGAGAAAAGGAGGAGCGACGGTTTTCTTTACAATTTCAATTCGATCGTGGACTGAAGAAATAAAAGGGGAAGGGGTAATTTATAATTATTTATTTAATTAATTTAATTCTTCTAAAAGTTGACTTTTTATTTCCACCTCAAAACGAGGCCCACCACCTGTTGTCCATAGCTAATTACACCCATTCTGAACACAATGGGATATGTGTCGTAGGCTGATTCGATCGTTTCGATCAGTTTCCATCAAAATCAACATATAACTCTATATATCGAATTTGAACGCGCATTTCATTTTACTGGGGCCACATACGAACTCTAAAAATTCCCGAAAAATATTTTCTAGCTTCATATTGATGATAAGATCTAACAAAACTAGTTTCGTCGAATTCTGAGACCGTTTGAAAAATGGCCATTTTCCAGTCGATTAAAATCAACTAAAACTGGTCCAACGCGTTTTCCTTTGCAACTGTCACATATTAATTCGAAAATTATGAAATTTTAAACCTAGCAATAACTTGATATCACGGATCCAACAAAATTGGTTTCGTCGAATTCCGAGGTCGTTTACAAAATTTTAATTTTTAAGGGCCAGAATTCCATATCGACTATTCTGAATTTTCAACTAGGCATATCTTTTGATTCCCGCTATGAAATTACGATTTTTCAGATTCGTTGGAATGATATTCTCAATTAGATTCTAATATTTTTGGTTTCGCTAAAATCCGGTTTATTTTGCACCCGGTATGTTCAATTGAGTTTTGAAATCGAATTATCGAACTACCGCGCCATTTTCAATTCCTTTTATAATTGAAATAAAATATTTATATTCTAACGACGATCTATTTAAATATATACGTTCTAATTCTATTCAAAATAAATTTCTCGTTGATATTATTTAAAATAATTCATTTTAAATATTCAGAATTCGTTAAAATTGCTAAAATAAAAAATTTAAACTGGCTCGCATTTCCGGGTTGTTACAATCTCCCCCACTTAAAACCTTTCGTCCCTGAAAAGGAATGAAGCCGAATGTTGTTTTACAAATCAACTCAACTTTCCTTGGTTTCTTTACAGCTTAAGTTCTTCAACTTTTCAGTTTCTAAGAACTTTTCAAATTTTTCAAAAATTTGGCTAACACCCTAAATTTTCGAAAAATTTCGCCATAACCTCCCCTGCACCGGGAGCACCGGGAAAATCCTGAAATTGCCATACAAGCCCTCTGATCTCAAAAAGCAAAAGAAAAAGCTAAGCGTCTAGCCAGTCGGCTCATAAAATCATCATCACCCAAACAAAACAGTAAATAATGGTAAACATGTACCTATTTGTCGGGCAAACAATTTTATTCTCTGCTCTAGCCTCCTTGCTATGACCTGTTCACACATATATATATGTACATGCATGCAATTGCAAATAATTTTCGATACAATTCAATATTTGATACAATTAGGCTAAATGGTTCAAAGTTTATCAAACAAATAATTAAATAACACAAACATCAATCAATTAGTTGATTATCATTTCAAATTCATAATTTTGATACATATACAGAAAATCATGTTTTTGATGCCAAACCACAACAATAAACCTATATAAGTTTTGGTTCTCACACCAGTCTAATGAAAATATATAGATATCACACCTTTGTCACTCGAAAATAAATACTGGTGATGGTATACTTCATCATCAGGACCATGTCCGGGCGATTAGAGTGTGATTCTATATTTATCAAGTATACTTCGAATATACGTTCATGACGCGCATATGCAAACTCTTTATATATTGGATTGTCCAAATTCAATACAAATAAAATATTCAAATACGTATAAAATGATTTAAATTTTCAAAATAATATTGTTTTCAGTTGAAAAATATAATCTTCACACTCGTTCTAGGATACTACTGATCCTATCTCTAACGAGTCATTCTAATTGGATATTACTAATCCAATATCTGATGAATTCTTTCGTAGGGTCCTAATGTGTCTTGTTCTCGAGCTCTGTAAACCAAAGCTCTGATACCAACTGTGATAGCCCGTAAGCCCGGATTACCTTGAGAACACAACAAATCAGAACACAAACAGAATAACATTCCATTGCTTATATACAACAATTCCATCAGAATACAAGAATATATAGAGTATGAATAAATATTACACAAAATATCAGAGATTACAATAAATTATAAAGCAACGGAAAAATATACAAAACAGAACTGAAAGTAATACACGGATAAAGAGCTTTCCGAGCATCGTTCCAGTTGTAAACCAGGATCCTGTGAATATAAATCTACAAAACCAAAACTACTAGCTGCCCGTGCGGAAAATAAGGGCACCCAGAGTTTAGGTTAAAACAATAAACTCCAGGTCAGTCATGTGACTGGTGTAAGAACTAAAACAGTTATTTAAAACTTTACTTTAAAAGAGAGTAATTCAAGGGGCCACGCCGTATAACACGGAACGGGTTTCCTCCCAAAAATACTAGTGCATAGAATAAATAACGCAATGCTTTTTCGAAAAATGAAGCTATTATAAGACCCAGGTCCCATCACATAATGCAATGCAAGTTGGAGGATAGGGTTTTCCCTTATAACAGCCAAATATGCTTGGTACGTTTAAAACAAATCATTTGATACTATTATAAGTGTATAGCGTAAAAACAATTTCAATCATAAATATCAATCCTAGGCGGCATGGGAACCATATATCATGTCGCCATACTAGTTCTACAATTAAAATCGCAATATCTCTGATTGCAAATTTAATTTCCGTCATGAGTCGAAGCAAGGGGCAAGCTCCTCTCCGCTTCGAGACACTTTAGCAAATGCCTCAGGACTACACACTCTGGGCAACCCTTGGATCTTCAGGGATGGCCCTCTCTTACGTTTGAGGATTGGCAATTCCTGAACACACGTTTCCCGGTCCTTACAGACCTAAAATCGAGGTGCCTCGCATCCAACAACCACATAGGTGAAAAGTATATAAATGTCAGGGCTGGTAAGTCACTGACACCACCAAAGCTAGAAAGAAACGTCGTGCTCTCCCTGCAGTCCTTATCCCGTTTTTAACTCATACCGAGGTGTGAGGCTCGCTAATTCACGTTATACACAAAGCTGCGCCACAAAGGTCGTGCTTTGATCATCAACCACAAGATTTTGCTTTTCAACAGAAGCCTTGATCAATTGCCACTTAGGCGCGCCACACAGGAAATTCATGCCATGCGACTGATGTCCATCGATATACAACCTCTGAGCTAGTATGTCTCAGAGAAGGGCGTTAAGCAAGATAATAAATTCTCCGCCGCCAAACAGATGTATATTTAATGGAGATCAATCAACACAGAATAAAATCAAATGTCAGACACACAGTCCATTTACAAGTTCGTTCTGGGTCTGAACGAAACCGGAGGCACTTTCCTCGCATATCCATCGATCTCCAATTACGTCTAGATGACCACCAACTGATTCCCTCATCTTGGGTGTATGGCCCAATCACGATCATCAGTAATCACCCAAACGATGTGAAGACTTCTGGTCTTCAATCACCGTCTTCATCTTCGACATATCGTCAAATCGGTTATTCGGAATGGGTATATACCCGGCCTTTCTGAATGACCCGCGTATGTAATAAACAAATGTTATACAAACACAACATACGCCTCATTCCAAATCAGCAGTCGCTAACCGTAAATTAGCAAGAGAACTATTCCCCAAATATTAACCCCGAAGGCCGAAACAAACATCAGATCAATAACCAGGAAACCATCCTTCTTAGCTAACCTACAGTTAGTTTCTAAATTTCATGTTCTTAGGGAATGGTTCCCATTAATTTTATCAAAGATAAATTCTTTAAAATTTATTCTTTAATCTTCCTTTGGATATCATTTCAAACCAAATTATGGTTTTCCAAACTAGTCGGGATTAGCAAACCACACCGAAGTAATTATTTTATTTTATTTCCCCATCCCAACCTACTCATCCCATGAAACAAAACTGGTAATACTCCATATCTAACACCACGGTGTAAACGGTAAAATTAATTACCATTTCATGTTCAAATCTAATTAAAGATTTTACTATCGCTTTGGAGCAAAACTGGTGACACTCCATTCTCGCTCCCTTTCCAAATTTGATAATTTAAATTTTCAATTCACATTTCAATCTAATTACAGATTCATTAAAACTCCTTTTACTGGGTTAAAGAACTAATGTCATTTAAAACACAGTTCACGATAAACCCAAATCACATTCTAATTCAATTCCAATCAAATATATCAGAAATTCCGATTATTTAAAACCCCTTTTTAAATCCAATTTATTTATTTAGAGGTTTTAAATTTAGTTCAAAACTAGTTCATTCCGATAAGGATCCATTTTTATCTTTACAAATGTGGGATTTTTCATTCCAGTTCTTCAAAAATCATTTCTTATAATTTAACACAAATTATTGATATTTTTGATAATTTTATCAAGGCCCGTACAGTCGATTTCCAACAACAGCCATCGAACTGCACTTACGGCTACCTTTTCTGAAATTGATTTGGACATATCTCCAAATCCAACAGTTAAATTTCAAATTTCTAATATACGTTAGAAAGCTCTTTTCAATACGAACCCAACTGTTCCGGTTTAGGAGAATCCGATGGTCGGATCTCCCGTAATGTCCGTTCGAAGTCAATGGTCGAAATTCACGAACTGCCGCAGCGCGGCGCATTCTATTCTGGCCATTATATATATAATATATATATATATATATTATATATATTATATATATTTCGTCGATTCCCATTTAAAACGAATTTTATAACTCGTTTCAAACTTGTTTCAAAAACAATTCCAACCTTTATTTCAAATTCAAATCAAAATTGAATTTTCCCTTATAAATTCTTTTTACATTCATTTCTATTTGATTTTAATTCAAACCAATTTCAATTCTATTTCAGTTCGTTTTCAGTTGAATTCAATTCAATTCAAATTCGTTTTCTATTCAACTCAATTCAAATTCGTTTTCTATTCAATTCAACTAAAATTCGTTTTCTGTTCAATTCAATTCAAATTCGTTTTCTATTCAGTTCAATTCATATTCGTTTTCTATTCAATTCAATTCAAATTCGTTTTCTATTCAATTCAATTCGAATTCGTTTTCTATTCAATTCAAATTCGTTCTATATTCAATTCAAACTTCAATTCAATTTGAATTCATTTTTTATATATTCGATTTTTATCTCTTTTCAATATTCATTATAAAAACGAATATAATTGATATAAATATCGTTCGCATCAAAATAACGCATCTCTAATCAACATGGCTTTATATTTTTCAATAACATCGTTATTCTATTCAACAAATGAATCTACATTTATTTCAATACATGACTAATCTCAACAAATGAGTACTGTCAACACGCGACTACTTTTGTTATTTAATATATTTTAGAAAAATTATGGTATCTATCTTTTGATTTCAAATCAGACTCCAACCGTAAATTAGTAGGAGAACGATTCACTAAATATTAACCCTGAAGGCCGAAACCAACATCAGATCAATATCTAGGAGACCACTCATCTTATCTATTTTCCAGTTAGTTTCTAATTTTATATATGATAAAGATGTAAATTTTATTGTTAAAATATTTCTTTTAACACATGACTAATCTCAACGGATGAGTACTGTCAACACATGAACCTTTATTTTATATTATTCTTTATCTTTCCAATTGGAATGAGGCCCAGTCAGTTACCATATAATGTTAATTATATGGATTCCATACAACACATGTATATAATAGATACGATAAACAATCAATCATCATCCAAAGTGCACTACTCTGTATAAGCATCAAATATAGATATCTAACGCTTATAACAGCCTGTCAATCAATCGATCGACATGCAACTAATTACTGGGATTAGTGTATGCCGTATTTTATCCTAATACCTGTGTGCGGTTTCAAATCAACAAACACTAAATATTATTTGTGCAGTTGGGCGATGTGTAAAATTTATCGTCCCAATAAATATCCTTCAAATAGGTGTACATAAACAAACCGTCCGGTTTGTAAATGAATATTTATTTGTTCACATTCACTATATTCATATTCACGTTAAAAATTATATTTTTAACTATAAAATATTTTCCACTATAAAATATTTGATTTTTATTTCAACACAAGAATATTTTATTATCCACTTCACATCAATATCACAAACAAACTTCGCAACACAACAAACAAGCATACAAGCCATCCATGGTCTGTGGACGACGGGTGTCAGGTGCTACTAAACACCGTCTGCATCCTAGTATATAATTTAACTAGAAAAAGAAAATTAAAGGTGAGAAGTTCTCAAAGAGGGTTCCACTCCGCCGTGATTTGCTTTTGAACTGCTGAACCGTCTGAATCTGTTTGAAATTCCAATGTAGTTCTTTTTCACGTTGTTCAAATAAAAATTATATTTTTATTTCTTCATTCAATAAATAAAAATCATATTTTTATTTTTACTTCATATTTATTTTTAAAATGCTTCTTTCTATATAAAAATTATATTTTATATTTCTACTCTTTATATAAAGATTGAATTTTTATATTATCGCTATAAGAGTCACATTTTTATTTCCATATATATATAATAAAATCTAATTTTTATTTCGCTTCATATATAAAGATTAAATTTTTACTATCTATATAATATAAAAATCGTATTTTTATTATCCCCACTATATAAAAATCATATTTTTATACCACTACTTCATATATGAAAATCCAATCTTTTCATATAGAAAGATCTAATCTTTTTACAAATGAAAATCTCGTCTTTAACCAATAAAATCTCGTCCTTTTTTCCTTCGCCAATATCTAGATAAAAATCCTATTTTTCTTGTCGTTCATATAAATAAAAACCTCGTTTTTATATGATATTCATATATAAAAGTTCACATTTTTATATCACTTTCTTCATGATAAAAATCCATTTTTTCTTGAATATAAAAATCCAACCTTTTTGAATATAAAAATCGCATTTTTCTTTCTAACATAAAAATCCTATTTTCCTATGAATAAAGATCATATTTTCTTGCTATCACCATAATAAAAATCTCATTTTATTATGCAACATTATATACTTTAATCGCTACTTGATTAGCAAATTAATTAATTATCTTAAGCAAAATAAGCTAAAAACTCACTGCCGAAGTCGGAGGAGGGTTGCTACCAGCGGTGGTTGTCGGGGAGGCGTCGCAGATGGCGCAGCAGACCGTGGTCAGATGGTGGCAGTCAAATCTGAAAAGGGGCGACGCCTCTTGGATGGTTTTCGTTCATTCTATGGGGGAGGGGGGTTTCGTAGCGCTGGGTGGTCGGTGGAGGACTCCTGGGGTAGTGCAGGCGGTGGCTGGCCAGTGGGGGTCGGAAAAAGGGGTGGCGGCGGTTGTTCCTGGTGCTAGGGTTTGGGATTTTCGGCCTAGAAGGGGAGAGGCGGTCGGAGATAACTGGAGGGGGTTGCGACGGACGGCCATGGGTGGCGAAGGGAGGCTGGGCGATGGCGGTCTGACGAGGGTGAAGGAGGATTGGATGGAGAAAAGGAGGTGTGGCAGTTTTTTTTTTCCAATTTCAATTCGATCGTGGACTGAAGAAATAAAAGGGGAAGGGGTAATGTATAATTATTTATTTATTTAATTTAATTCTTCAAAAAGTTGACTTTTTATTTCGACCTCAAAATGAGGCCTACCGCCTGTCGTCCATAGCTAATTACCGCCATTTTGAACACAATGGGATATGTATCGTAGGCTGATTCAATAGTTTCGATCAGTTTCCGTCAAAATCAACATATAACTCTATATATCGAATTTGAACGCGCATTTCAATTTACTAGGGCCACCTACGAACTCTAAAAATTCCCGAAAAATATTTTCTCGCTTCATATTGACGATACGGTCCTAACAAAACTAGTTTTGTTGAATTCTGAGACCGTTTGAAAAATGGCCATTTTCCAGTCGATTAAAATCAACTAAAACTGGTCCAACGCGGTTTCCTTTGCCACGCTAACATATTGATTCGAAAAATTGCGAAATTTGAAACCTAGCAATAACTTGATGTCACAGATCCAACAAAAGGGGTTTCGTCGAATTCCGAGGTCGTTTGCAAAATTTTCATTTTTAAGGGCCAGAATTCCATAACGACTATTCTGAATTTTCAACTGGGCATATCTTTTGATTCCCGCTATGAAATTTCGATTTTTCGGATTCGTTGGAAAGATATTCTCAATTAGATTCTAATATTTTTGGTTTTGCTAAAATCCGGTTTATTTTGCACCCGGTATGTTCAATTGAATTTTGAAATCGAATTATCGAACTACCTCGCCATTTTCAATTCCTTTTATAATTGAAATAAAATATTTATATTCTAACGACGATCTATATAAATATATACGTTCTAATTCTATTCAAAATAAATTTCTCGTCGATATTATTTAAAATAATTCATTTTAAATATTCAAAATTCATTAAAATTGCCGAAATAAAAATTTTAAACTGCCTCGCATTTCCGGGTTGTTACACATACCTTGTCATAGTTGGAAATCCATTACCCAATACGTGCTTGCGGTTTTGATTGTATACTATATATGTAGAACGTGAGATGAAAGCGTTTCTGCTAGATGATTATTATATTGTGGTTGATAGAAATTATTATAATATCAAAAGGTTTTTGATATAAAGATATTTTGGATTCTCATAAGGGAAAAACCCGTTCCGTTATACGGCGTGGTCTTATGAGATATCATTTACTTGTTCGAACTGTTTTAAACTGTTTTACTCATACCAGTCCCATGACTGACCCAGAGTTTATTTTGTTTTTGTTTTCCATAAACTCTTGGGTGCCCAATTTTGTACGGGCAGTCAAGTAGTCGGGATTTACAAATACTTGAAGAGCTGGAGTAGGAGGCTTCAAGATAATATAGCTATAGTTTATTTCCGCTGTGTTGTAAGTGCTGTACTTTGATAATGATGTAAATCCAAGTACAGATATATATTTCAAGTTATGTTATATATATTATATGTTATTCGTTCCGCTGTGAGATTCGTGTTACTCTGATGTTGTCTTCTTCTATTCTAAGTTTCTATCTTACCTTCCCTTACCCTCTATCTTCTTTCTATTAGTTTCTTGAATTTCCAGTGCAATTTGGGGTTAGACTTGTGTTATTTGGTCAGCTCAAATTGGACCGGATTTTCGGGTCACTACATCGAATTTGTTAACTGAAATTGTGATTTTGAATATGGAACATGGATTCGAATTTGGAAGCGTGGAAGGAGTTGAGTCTAAATTATGTATGCAACTATATTTGAACGTGATTAACCAAAGAAGCTAATTACATATTTAATTAGAAAAGTGGAAAGCGTTTAAAGTAAAAAATGTGAATCAACTTAAATGAATTGGGAATGGCGTATAAATGGTAATAGGTTTGGGATGAAGATTATGAAGAGAGTATGATGATTATATATTAAATTCCCGACAAAAAGGTGTACATGTTTAAATTTCCATATGAGATTTTATGTGCCGAACCGGCAAGCCGCTTGGCATTTTTATTTTCTTTTTGAATGGAAAGGGCCTAGAGAGGCGAGTTGGAGTTTGAACTATTGACCGGTACAAAGGAGGTGCTGGCGAAATTTTCAAAAAATTTAAGGAGTTAGAATATTTTTAAGAAGTTTTGATAACTAGAAATCAATATATAGAATTCGATAAGAAAACTTAAAATAGAATATTTATTAATATGGGCCAGTGATTTGTTTGATGGATGTTTGTTTTCCTTGGATAGTTAAATCACCAGCTATCAAAGATTTTTGACTATCGTTGTCAATACGTAGAGAAGGGTTGGATTTAAATTTCGTAAACCACTCCATATAGGCATAGGCGTTGCGAATTAGATTATGCTGAAGATAATGGAAGACGGAGTGAAACGCAAGTGCTGTTTTGTTTTTCCAGTCTCAGGACAACTTGTATGGACGAATGTCTAACAGAGTATTCCTAATGGTCACATAAGACGATCTTTTCAAGGTGTTACATCTGGTGGCAGAGAAATTTGTTTCTCTTATCCTTTATACCCATAATATTTTTACGAAGATCAGCTAGTGATTTGATGGGTTGACGATGCGGCATTCAAAGAATATTGTGGCCAGATGTTCTAAAAGATAGACGTAGCCTCAAGCCTCACAACCGGGAAATGAAAAAAATCAGTTAGGCAGCATGGCTATGTAGGTCGCTCCCATTAGGATGTATAATAACCTATCTAGAGAAATTCCTTTTGCTTCTTTAATCTATTTTGATGCTATCTTTTTTCGGGAAACGGTTGTTTGAGCCCAACCGTTGGTGATATACATTCGATACACTCAAGCGAAATGAGTGGTCGGTCATGTGTGGGCGGGGTTGGAAGACGTTCTTGTTGAACCCAGTGTATTCCCCTCTAGAGATACACTATCGGAAGGTGGTCCCATACCTTTTCATAGTTGGAATCCAATCTCCAATAAGTGCCCTGTGGTTTTTTTGATTTTATACTATGAATGTAGAGCATGAGATGCAAGCGTTCTACTATTTGGTTATTTATTTTGTTAACATCAAAAGTTGGTCACTAGAAATGATCAACCCCCAATCGCGGGATCTACACCTGAATAAAGATAAAATACAAAATAAAAGAACGGGGAGCCCACACAGAATTTTTATAGTGGTTCGGCAAAGACAATGCCTACGTCCACTTTATATATTATTTCTCTCGTTTTTTGATTACAAACACAATGCTTTTTCTGTTTGGAGAAATGAAAAAGATGACTATTTTCCTTTCTTCCTTTTGAGAGATTAAGATTCCGGAGGAGAGTAGAGATGAGAAGTTTTAAGAAAGCCGTCTGGCTCAGAGGAGTTCTCTCTTTTTCTCTTTAAGCTTGGAGGTATTTATAGATGGAAAATGCTGCATGGGCTGTTGCGAAATGGTCCAGCCATTTCGAGAAGGTCCAGATACGTGGAATCCATCCATTGGCTCTGATTGCGGCTGGAAGACCGATTCCACTGCTCATAAATAGTATCCTCGAAAGTTGTGGCTGACGTGGCATCCATGGAGAGGTATATCAAAAGCAGAGCTTTGTCCGTATATGGTTAACCGCCTTTATCTCCTTGGAAGTCGGGATATTAAGTGGACTGGCTCTGTAGAAATCTTCCATGCTGGCCCGAGATAACCGGTCGACGAGTTCTTTCTGGAAGCGAGAAACTCGGTCGCCCTGGTGAGCGATTTTTCTGGTAATGCGCAGTTAATCTGACTGAGTTGGATTTGGACCGATATACCATTTCTTGGTGTAGCGCCCCTGATGGGTCTCTTGGAGCGCGATTTGTATTTGGTTTGTGCGTTTGGGTTTTGGCCTGATGAGCTTAGTGCCAAAAAGAGGGCTAACACTTTGCTCCTCAGAATATATCTTCATCGACAGAGGGAGTTGTATTATGTAATCTGAAGTGAAGCACAAACGCTCGAGCTACTATGGTCGCGCCAGACCATATTAAGGCCAGAAAACCCACGGTCCGATGTTGTATTAAGACCAGAAATCTGATGACCATGCCAGGTCGTATTAAGGCCAGAAGACCGACGACTATCGGAAACTGTATTAAGGCCGAGATGATGATTGCCATAAGAATTGGTTCCTGCAAATACAAAACAAACCATGGGTCGAGCATTTTATTCCACTTGGCTTTAGAGGGTGGCGAGCATAAACCATGCTCGGTTTGGTGGCGAGCATAAACCATGCTCGGCTTCGTGGTGAGCATAAACCATGCTCGGCTTTAGTGCAAGTGTTTCTTATGCTCAACTCATGCTGGGTTAGTTAGTTTAACGAGCTATGCACGCTCGTGGTGTAAAGAAAGAGAGTGTAATCCACACTCGTGTTTAAGAAAAAGCAACCTCTCTCACTTGAAAGGGTAGGTGTTTGTAGTGGTAGACTTTCACACTAACCACATAGAACAGGGGCGAGCATTAACCATGCTCGGCTTAATGGCGAACACTAATCTGGTTCGGCTTAGAAATTTTACAACAGTTGATCTACTTTTGCAAAAAGTAATGTAACACCCCACGCCCGCTATGGTCACTCACTTTGTTAAACATGCATAAATCCACTTATTAAATATGCATAAACCCACATATTAAACATGCATAAATCCACTTGTTAAATATGCATAAACCAACTTGTTATGCATGCATAAACCAACTTATCAAACATGCATAAACTCACTTATTAATTATGCATACACATAGAAAAACATGGAATAGCATATCATTACAAATGATTCAAACTCACTAATCTGCATCTAAGACCATAAGTCTCATTACACCCAATCTACTTACTTTAACAATTGATGTTAAAGTGATAGAAACTCACCAAAACCAAGATTAGCAAACTTATGAAGGGGAATTAGTTGCTAAATATGAAAAAGCCAATGATTAGAGATTGATTAGAGAGGGATTAGCTTGAAACTTCCTTCTTAAATTAGTGGAGGCTCCTTCTAGGATTTAATTTGGCGGCATGAGGCCATCATTTCTATTTTTAGTATGGATTAGGGTAGGTTTAGGGTGTATTTATAGATTAAGAGAGTGTTTTAGGCCCTTAGATTAACCCTAGATTAGATTAGGACCCTTAGATTTCGGCACCTTCCAGAAACTAGCCCTAAGACCAAGCCCAAACCCCAAACTGGTGCACCCAACCACAGAACTCACTAGAAACTGTGCATGTTTCTTGGCTCGGCACGGGCGCACTTCCCAAGTGCGCCAGTGTATCTTTGTACTGGCGCACTTCACAAGTGCGCCAGTGCATCTTTGTTCTGGCGCACTTCTCAAGTGCGCCAGTGCAATTCTGGCCTGTTTCTGGTTTTTCTGCCTAACTTCGTTCGTCCATATCTCTTTCATACGGTACGCGTTTTACGCAAACTCGGACTCTATTTCGCGTATTTTTCTGAGACGAACGCAATGACGCAGCCCGTTTTCCCTAATTCCCACATCTGAGATTATTCATCCTGTAATTAGTGAATTTTAGTATTAACTAAAATTCGGGGTGTTACATTCTCCCCTCCTTAAAGGATTTCGTCCCCGAAATCTCTAAGCTAAGGAGAATGCATATCCTACCATCCAAACAACCATCTACTCAAATCATCAACCACGGGCATCCATTGTCCTTAAAACAGTTTCTAATGATGTATGAGCATATGCAAAAAGTGTGTGTATATGTTCCCTATCTAATGTATGAACATATGCAAACCATGATAGTGCCATGCTTCCATTATGTATGCGAGAGAACCCTATCGACACATACAATATCTACATGAGTGCACAATCATTCACCAAAATGCATCATCCATGTGATAACACAACCATTATACATCCATAAATATATCTTCCTACACACAATTTTATGTAATATGCAATATGAAGTGACTGAGCCGATCTAGTGCCTAGAGTGTGTGTATATGCATCCACGCGCAACCACTAGCAAACACTTGCATCCACTTGCATCCATCAACCATAACATGTCTCAAACACATGTTTCAACCATAGGTTTACCCTATCTAAAGGTCAAAGGTACTAACGAGAGGACATACCGAAGATAAGATAAGTACTAGACAAGCGATAAAGGAGAAAGTAAAGACATACCCTCAAAAAGAAATGGGTACAATGAACGCATCTTCGCTTCCGTCTCCCAAGTTGCATTGCTCTCATCTTCTCCCCATTGCACTTTGACTAGCTGAACCTCTCGATTCCTCAATTTCCTAGTCTCTGACCCAAGGATGCGAGTAGGAGCTCGTCGAATAGTCGCATCACGCTCTACCTCTACATCTCTAAGCAAGCTCGGCTCTACCACCTCTGCCGTCTCATGTAAGCATGTCCTCAGATGTGATACATGGAATACATCATGAACACCACTAAGTCTGTCGGGCAACTCCACCCTATATGCCATCCGTCTAATCCTTTCCTTAATAGGAAACGGCCCAACAAACCTCGGTGCTAACTTCCCAACGGATCCAAAGCGAACAACATTTCTCAACGGAGATACTTTGACAAAAACCATATCCCCAACCTCAAACTCAAGATCCGTCCTTCTCTTGTCCGCATAAGATTTTTGCCTATCCTGCGCTGCTTTCATCCTTCTTCGAATCAAGTCAATCTTCTCAGAAGTCTCCCTAACCATATCAGGCCCAAGCAAGATCTTATCCGTAGATTCCCACCAACATGTAGGTGATCGACAAGGCCTTCCATAGAGAGCTTTGAAAGGAGCCATACCAATACTGGACTGAAAGCTGTTATTATATGCGAACTCCACCAATGGAAGATGCTCTTCCCATGTACCTCCAAAATCTAAGATACAAAGCCTCAAAAGGTCTTCTAGAACACGATTCACCCTCTCAGTCTGGCCGTCTGTCTGAGGATGATATGCGGTGCTCAGACACAATTGAGTCCCCACTGCTTCTTGCAAACTCCTCCAGAACTCGCTAGTGAAGATAGGATCTCGATCACTCACTATGCTAGAGGGTACCCCATGCAATCGAACTATCTCTCGAAGATATACTGAAGCTAGCCATGGAGCGGTCCTCTTGCTCTTCACAGGTATGAAATGGGCGCTCTTAGTAAGTCTGTCTACCACCACCCAAATTCCTGTATTACCCTTCCTCGATCTGGGTAACCCATCAATAAAATCCATCGAGACGCTATCCCACTTCCATTGCGGAACCTCCAATGGGTGAAGCAACCCACCTGG